>OU612046.1:50796767-53196767 GCA_914767935.1 Coremacera marginata | reverse complement strand
TATGTCGGGTGTAATATGGCGCAGGTGCTCAACATGTTTGGTGTACAAAACCATAATTTTGAAACCGAATTTTTTAAATTTGGTAACGTTGGTAAAGCATGTTTATCACGATAAAATTGCAAAGGCTATTGAATAAAAATTATAATAACAGTTTGCAATCTAACAATTGGTTTGACAGATAAAGGATGTTTTTATTTGGAGCCATAGAAGTTTTTTTTTCAAATAAAACAGAAAATGAAATGAAGTGGCCAATATTCTGGTTTTATTAGTTTGCAATTTTTAATTTTTAGTTTTAAATTCAGTGTTTGAATACCGAGTGTTGATTTCCAACTGGTCGGACGAAGCTGTTTTATCAGCATAGCCCAGTGACTTGACGTACCCTCTACAAAAAAAAATTGAACGGCGTCGACTCACATGACCTAGGTGACCAATTGACAGGTCCATTTCCTTATATGATTCGGTCAACTAAAGTTCGTCCCAATAAAGTGATAATTGGGAATGATAATCACGTGCTGTATGGCTTGTTAGACCATTCAGCTGGAACTATTTAGCACTTAGATGATTCATATTGACGTGGGGAAAATCGTGAATCATTTGCCCGTAGCACTCTCTATGAGCGGTATCGTTGGCTTCATCTTCAGTTTTTAAAAAGTATGGACCAATGATGACTTCGCCATGCAAACCACAAGAGACTGTAACTTTTTCTAAATGTAAGAAAATCTTGAGATTCTTTTCAGCATTTCTCTCACTAAAAATGCACATTTAAGCAATTTTCCAAATGTATGCACCCGTTAAGCTAGAAATGTGTCTCATCACAGAAGATGATTTCACGGTAAAAATTCCTGGTACAATTTTTTTTGTATTTTCAGCCCATTCACCGAACAAACGATGCAAACGATGGTCTGATGGTTTCAATTCCTGCATCAGTTAAATTTAATATGGGTGTAGACCAAGGTCTTCCTCAAAATAGTCCACGCAGTGGACGAGCAAAGGCCAAGTTGCTGAGGACGGCATCGAATCTCACCTCTACAGCGGCGATGGCTTCATCGCTACGCACAGTATGAACTCATATTGGATGAATATTGTCTATAAGAGTAAACGTAGATATAAATCGTTTCATCGTTTTGCGTATAGCCTGCTCAGGTGAACGATTATTCACTATGCGATTATTCATTATGCACCGTAATGTGTGCGAAGTGCTCTGTAAGTTTTTCGCACATAGCGCGACTTTTGGAAATAAATTTTTACGATTTATAAATGCGTTCCGAATGCGTTTTTGCATGAGAAGATTTTTGTGAACACACCATATTGCAAATGCACATCAATGCGTTTTGTTTTTGTAAAAGCAGCTAATTTTGCATTGGCAACGATGCAACAAGATCGTAAATTACTCTATTGTTCCATTGTAAGTCTTTGCATGGCAAATTTCCAAAGTATACTGAACATGAATATCAAACACATGTGTTTTTTTTTTTAATTCTTTTGACAGCTGTAGGAAATTCTTCACATTTAAAAAACATCTCTTATAACTGTCTGAAATTAGTACTGGCTATGTTATTTTAAAAATGATTAATTCCATTTTTTATGCCTTCAAAAAATGTATAAGAAAAAATTCAAACCCCCCTCCCCCCATTTGTTTCTTGGGGCACGCCTGTTGCCCATTAATTTAAATTAATAAAAAATATTTGTGCAATAAAATAAAATTGATTTTTAGGATTTATTCCTTTACGATGGCTATAAGAGCTTATGTTTTTTTTTAGACGATACTGATAAGCTATAAATTATCTTTGCAATAAACTTTAAAGTCGTACCGTTGAGTACAGATGTACTTGTATTATGAGTGTCGGAAATTCTAATCAGCTCTTAACTACGCACATAATTAACCAAGTTCGCAACTTGAAGAATAGAGTTTTAGTGCGCTTTGAGTAGTTGCGTTGATAGCGAAACTGCGTAATCATTTTTAACCATCACGTCAGAGTTTGTTGAAAATTAAGGTTTACAGTAAACGTTTTGATAAGCCTCACGCAATCTTCAAATACAATTTCTATGCAGAAGTTATGCCTCTTTTTGGAAATAATTTTGTAATTTTTGGTCTTTTTGGAAATGTTTTCTCATAAAAGTGCCAAAAACAGTTAATGGCTGAAGAGAAAATCGTAGCATAATTACGTAAATTTGCTTAATATCACCTATAAACTGCTTTATATAGCACTGAAACTATCATCAAAGTTGCCAACATTATGACGATAATCTAAACTCAGCACACTTTTGCATTCATAAAAGCTTTTTTTTAATTACAGCAAACCGTTTTTGGCACATATTTATATAATGAACCAATTTATTTCAGACACGTTGAAGTCATTGCTATGTTTAAATTTAAGTCAGTTTTGTGTTCCGTCTTCAAGACTGACGACACCTTCGACAGAAATTGGAATGATAAATAAGTTGGTAAGGACTCGTATGTGTTCAATGCACTGTATTACTAAACTCTTTTGCTTGTGTTTAAGAAGCCAGTGTAGAAGATTTTATTTTCAAATTATAATCATAAAATTTATGTTCCAAGACACAGTTTTTCATTTGAAAAATGTCCAACTTAAATCATTTTGAAATGATAGAAAACATTGAATGAATAGAAAATAGAATAGAAAACATTAGCAAACGATTCATTCCTTGTCAAGTGCGTAATGTTTAAGGAGACTATTCGACCAGAGAATTTATTTCTACATGCATACTTGTACATACATCCCAGTAGGGAAGGTAATCATTTCTGAATTAGTTACATAATGATTACTTGGTAATGGGAGGTAGTTCCCAGCTGGATTACATCACGTGGATATAAGGCATTATTTTAATATGGGTTTGCCATAGGCGGTAATGTGTGATGCTTACATCTATTATTTATAAGTCAGAGGCAAACTAATTACATCCAATATTAACAAGAAGTCAGAGTATTGTTAGTTGCCACCTGCATTACCTATAAGTCAGAGGTCAACTACATACCACCTGCATTACCCATAAGTCAGAGGCCAACTACTCTGCTATTGTATTAGCTATAAGTCTGAGTGTAACTAATTATCTATCGTATTACCTATAAGTCAGAAGATAAGTAATACATTCCACTATTACCTATAAAAAAAAAGAGTCGAACGTATTTAATAAACTTTGTATATATAGACTCCGTGGTTGGCAGTTTAGGGGAATCGCTGGTTTCGAACCTGATTACAGAATTTTAAAATTCAAGATGACGGATAGGATTGCCACCAAGGTTTTATTTTTGTACTGTGAATTGTAATTTTGAAATTCTGACAACGGAATTGATTTCGAATTTAGTCACCTTAATTTTTATAGCAGTGTTACCGCCTAATTTTGTGTTTTAACGAGATTAAAACATTTTCTAACAATTTTAGGGGGTCGTTGATTTCGAATCAAATTTAAAAGAATTTTAAAATTTAAGGTAGCGGATTTTAACTCGTATTTTTTTCACCACCTAATGTTTTCTTTTACGAATTCGGCACTGCGGCCAACACTAAAGTAAAAATGAGTCGCTGGATCCATACCATTTGTCAGAAATTCAATATTATGTAATTTTTTACAATTGCGTTGCCACCTCAAAATACGTATTTGAGTTTAAAGAGTAATAAAAAAAAATCATCTAACAGTTTTATGGGACGCTGATTTAATATCTGATTTCACAATTTTAAAACTCAAGATGGCGGATAGGATTGTCACCTAGATTTGATTTTGAATTTTTACGAATCCGGTGCTGGGGCAAATGCTAAGGTAAAAATGGGTCGCTGAATCCGAATCCGTTTTCAGAATTTCAAAATGAGTTAATTCTTTACAATAGCTTTGCCATCTAATAAAATGCATATTTAAGATTTTTAAACAGCATCTAACAAAAATTTAAGAAAATAATCAATAACAATAACAATAACAATAACAATAACAATAACAATAACAATAACAATAACAATAACAATAACAATAACAATAACAATAACAATAACAATAACAATAACAATAACAATAACAATAACAATAACAATAACAATAACAATAACAATAACAATAACAATAACAATAACAATAACAATAACAATAACAATAACATAACAATAACAATAACAATAACAATAACAATAACAATAACAATAACAATAACAATAACAATAACAATAACAATAACAATAACAATAACAATAACAATAACAATAACAATAACAATAACAATAACAATAACAATAACAATAACAATAACAATAACAATAACAAAACAATAACAATAACAATAACAATAACAATAACAATAACAATAACAATAACAATAACAATAACAATAACAATAACAATAACAATAACAATAACAATAACAATAACAATAACAATAACAATAACAATAACAATAACAATAACAATAACAATAACAATAACAATAACAATAACAATAACAATAACAATAACAATAACAATAACAATAACAATAACAATAACAATAACAATAACAATACAATAACAATAACAATAACAATAACAATAACAATAACAATAACAATAACAATAACAATAACAATAACAATAACAATAACAATAACAATAACAATAACAATAACAATAACAATAACAATAACAATAACAATAACAATAACAATAACAATAACAATAACAATAACAATAACAATAACAATAACAATAACAATAACAATAACAATAACAATAACAATAACAATAACAATAACAATAACAATAACAATAACAATAACAATAACAATAACAATAACAATAACAATAACAATAACAATAACAATAACAATAACAATAACAATAACAATAACAATAACAATAACAATAACAATAACAATAACAATAACAATAACAATAACAATAACAATAACAATAACAATAACAATAACAATAACAATAACAATAACAATAACAATAACAATAACAATAACAATAACAATAACAATAACAATAACAATAACAATAACAATAACAATAACAATAACAATAACAATAACAATAACAATAACAATAACAATAACAATAACAATAACAATAACAATAACAATAACAATAACAATAACAATAACAATAACAATAACAATAACAATAACAATAACAATAACAATAACAATAACAATAACAATAACAATAACAATAACAATAACAATAACAATAACAATAACAATAACAATAACAATAACAATAACAATAACAATAACAATAACAATAACAATAACAATAACAATAACAATAACAATAACAATAACAATAACAATAACAATAACAATAACAATAACAATAACAATAACAATAACAATAACAATAACAATAACAATAACAATAACAATAACAATAACAATAACAATAACAATAACAATAACAATAACAATAACAATAACAATAACAATAACAATAACAATAACAATAACAATAACAATAACAATAACAATAACAATAACAATAACAATAACAATAACAATAACAATAACAATAACAATAACAATAACAATAACAATAACAATAACAATAACAATAACAATAACAATAACAATAACAATAACAATAACAATAACAATAACAATAACAATAACAATAACAATAACAATAACAATAACAATAACAATAACAATAACAATAACAATAACAATAACAATAACAATAACAATAACAATAACAATAACAATAACAATAACAATAACAATAACAATAACAATAACAATAACAATAACAATAACAATAACAATAACAATAACAATAACAATAACAATAACAATAACAATAACAATAACAATAACAATAACAATAACAATAACAATAACAATAACAATAACAATAACAATAACAATAACAATAACAATAACAATAACAATAACAATAACAATAACAATAACAATAACAATAACAATAACAATAACAATAACAATAACAATAACAATAACAATAACAATAACAATAACAATAACAATAACAATAACAATAACAATAACAATAACAATAACAATAACAATAACAATAACAATAACAATAACAATAACAATAACAATAACAATAACAATAACAATAACAATAACAATAACAATAACAATAACAATAACAATAACAATAACAATAACAATAACAATAACAATAACAATAACAATAACAATAACAATAACAATAACAATAACAATAACAATAACAATAACAATAACAATAACAATAACAATAACAATAACAATAACAATAACAATAACAATAACAATAACAATAACAATAACAATAACAATAACAATAACAATAACAATAACAATAACAATAACAATAACAATAACAATAACAATAACAATAACAATAACAATAACAATAACAATAACAATAACAATAACAATAACAATAACAATAACAATAACAATAACAATAACAATAACAATAACAATAACAATAACAATAACAATAACAATAACAATAACAATAACAATAACAATAACAATAACAATAACAATAACAATAACAATAACAATAACAATAACAATAACAATAACAATAACAATAACAATAACAATAACAATAACAATAACAATAACAATAACAATAACAATAACAATAACAATAACAATAACAATAACAATAACAATAACAATAACAATAACAATAACAATAACAATAACAATAACAATAACAATAACAATAACAATAACAATAACAATAACAATAACAATAACAATAACAATAACAATAACAATAACAATAACAATAACAATAACAATAACAATAACAATAACAATAACAATAACAATAACAATAACAATAACAATAACAATAACAATAACAATAACAATAACAATAACAATAACAATAACAATAACAATAACAATAACAATAACAATAACAATAACAATAACAATAACAATAACAATAACAATAACAATAACAATAACAATAACAATAACAATAACAATAACAATAACAATAACAATAACAATAACAATAACAATAACAATAACAATAACAATAACAATAACAATAACAATAACAATAACAATAACAATAACAATAACAATAACAATAACAATAACAATAACAATAACAATAACAATAACAATAACAATAACAATAACAATAACAATAACAATAACAATAACAATAACAATAACAATAACAATAACAATAACAATAACAATAACAATAACAATAACAATAACAATAACAATAACAATAACAATAACAACAACAATCTATATATTTATTCCTGTAAGGGCCCCCTTATTCCAGCAAATCTACAAATGTTACAACAAACTTGATATATCATAAGATTGGCCTTGAGGCGCAGGTATGCAGAAAATTATTAAATAAAAATTAAAATATGGCTTCAAAGAATGGAATCGTGAAAAGAAGTAAACAAAGAGCGCAACAACAAGTCTTTGCAGAATTAATGTAGTCAATTGAACCTTTGAACCTTTGCTTTGTGGTAAGAAGTAGAAAAACATTGCTTTTTAAATTGGAAATCACACAACTGCAATTCCGCTTTGGTTTTAGCAGAAGGTGTGCTTATAAGATTTTCAAAGTTAATGGACTGCATAACCCACACAAGATTACTGATGAGTTGGTGTAGCGACCAACGAAACAGCTGTCTAGTCTGCTGGTGGTTGTTCTGTAAAGAACATTGTTGTTGTGGCGACCTGTTGCTTAATGAATTACTTGGCATAAAGCTCTCATATATTTTTCTTAAAATTTTATATTTTTAAGAATTACTAAAAACTAAAATTATTAGATTTTTGAAAAGTGATAGCGTTTAGCAGATATGAGCGTTTAGTGAAGCGAACTCGCTCCATTGTGAAAGTGTGATTTCCAAAGCGAAGTAAGGAAGTACACCCGATTTTCGGGGCGTTATCACTAGTCTGTATATTTATTCCTGTAAGGGTCCCCCTATTCCAGCAAATCTGCAAACGCTTCAGCAACACTTGATATATTATTAGAAAGGTCTTGAGCTGTAGGTAAGCAGAAAATTATTGGATTTTTGATAAGAGGAAGCGGTGAGCACATATGAGCGGTTGAAGTTGAAAAAAATGACAAAAAGACTAAAGACACGAACTCGCACTAATGTATATAAGAAAGTGTGATTTCCAAAGCGGAGTAGGCAAGATTTTCGGGGCATTATCACTAGTAATAAAAATAATTCGGCTAGATCCATTACTGTTGTTGCGATGCATTTCTTTAACATTATTTATTTAGAAACTGTTAGCGAAGGCGTAATGACATTTGCTTACAAGGCAACTATTTACTGATATAGTTATGGCAATAATAGCTTCGCATTTCCTCACTGGGATCTTTGCTGTGACAATTTTTACACCGTTAGTTTGACATCGTCTGCAGTTTTGAAATGGTTAAAGTCACATTCGTCACGCATGGCAATGCATCGAATTACGATGCGAGTGCCACGCCGAGGATATTTCAATTGGCTCGAAGTGAAAGAGGCACTAGAGTAGTATCACTCAATAAGTGGAAGGCAATTTGAGAGTGGTGCTTATTTGAGCCATAACGAAGAGGGTAAAGATGACTTTGACAGAAATTTTATATATTGAATTTTTTAGCAAGATCCAGTTAACAATGCGAAAAAAATTATCGGGTATATTTCTGATTCTGAATTTATGTTGGCAATAGTTATACAAGTTTTTAAATTTTATAGCAAATGTTTAAAGTAATTTTTAAAGTCTGGAAGCAGTTGAGTAAGCTATATTGAGGAAATGTGGCTAGAAGAGAGTGCCACCTCTTCGAGGTCGGCATTGAAGCTACAGTTACACAACAAAATAAGAACGTGATAATAAAGACTGTTTTTGTCAATTTAATAAAAACACAAATTATATTAAGAGATTATCTGGTCAAAAATAAATATACTTTTCAATACCTGCCACTCCTCCTTATTGGCGTTACAAACGGAATGACAAAGTTACGCAGTACACGTTGATTTTCATATGAAAAATCTCATAAAAACAAAAACAAAAACAAAATTTCATTCAATAAGAATGCAAAATCGCCCATTTCTTTTTCAAATGAAAAATCACACAAATTTGTATGAACAATTATTGGGTGATTTTTAATTTTTTTTTGGGCGATTTTGCTTTTGAGCGATTTTTCATAGCAGCTTATATCTCGCGTATTGAAATCCCCAACAAACATGAAATATTAAATTATCTCCACGAAATTTTAGAAAACTATAAGCTATATGCCCATATAAAAAAGTTGCATGAAATGTGAAGCTTTCAGCTGGTGTTAAAATATCTAGTACGATGTTCACATCTTGCATAATGAATTCTCAAAGCTGCATGAACTTTTAAAAAAATCATAAACTACACGCCCGTGTTGAAAAGCTGCACGAAATATGAAACTTTCCCAGTAAGAAATCGTAAGAAAATTATGCGTGATTTTTCCGATTCATGGACGAAACATGCTTATTCGGCCATACATTTCATTGACGAAAATCTCATATAAATGTTCCAAATTCGTGCCAGAACGGCATACAGAAGCATTGAGATTTTTTATGCACGAATACAACACCGAATCGTTAGGGAAGTTTCGTTAACAAACAAAAGACTGAAATGTGAAGAAAAAAATATTTTTTCTCCTTTTTTTTTTTTGTTATTTCTGCTTTGATTTTATTATAAATATTTTTTCTTTGTTTTACATTATCTGAAATCTGTAATCTGTAATCATGCTTTTTCTGATTTTTTATTCTCTGTGGATACAGTTGCAAGGTCTCCAACGCCGACACATAATTCTCTCTGACATTTGTTCATGCATGGCCTCTCAAACACTGATGACATCTAACTTACATAGTAAACGGCCATTGGAGAAGGTATTCTGTTGATCTTAACTTTTTATCTTAACAGAAGAGAATACATAAAAACAAAACAAATACACAAAAGCAAATAACGCTACAAATTTTGTTAGCATTTTTGAATATATTTTTCACAAACCTTGAGTTATTATTAACAATTAATTTTTATTCAGATTCAAATATAACCAACAATAATTTTCACATATATTTTTTCACTTTACAACTTCTTTTAAGAAAACAAGCTGTGCTACACAGACGAATTATGTCAAACTATTGCGCAGGAAATAAAAAAAAAAAAACTATCAAACCTAAACAAAAACAAACAAATTTCTACAAGTTGAGGTTTTCCTACAAGAATCCGTTGATCGATGTCTATAATGCTTGTATGTATTGGACTGTATAACCGATTTAAATCAATTTATATATTTTGTTTTAAGTAATGACACATTTATAAATACTAGTATCGCCTGTGGCCGAACCTTGAACATAATTTGTCGGTTGCTTGGAATTTTTGGATGAGAAAGAAATTCTCTCAAATATCAGTTTTTTCTTTTACCCGCGAAACAACTAAAGTTTTGTCGGTGTCTGAAAGTGGAGCATGCACCTTTGCAAAACTTGTTTGCATAACTCTTTTTTTTTGTTATTGCTCTCGAGTAAGACAGACAGAGAGATTCAAACTACAGCCACGAGTTTGAGAAAGTATACACATTTTTTATTTTTTGCCACATTTGTGGTATAGTACCTTTCGAATAATATAAGTTTCATTCCCTTATTTTTATACCCCAACGCGTACTGCGTAAGGGGTATATTAACTTTGGCATTTCGTTTGTAACGCCAATAAGAAGGCGTGGCAGGTATAGAAAAGTATATATATTTTGATCAGCATCACCACCTGAGTTAATTTCCGTGTGTCCGCCGGTCTGTCCTTCTGTCCGTCTGTCCGTTTGTGATCACGATTACAGCCGCAATTTTAAAGCTATCGATTATTAATTTCAGCTAGCGATGAAATTCAAATTATAAGCTTCTCTCTAAAAAATGGATATCAAGTTCGATAATGAGCCAAATCGGATTAAAACCACGCCTATCTCCCATACAAAGTGACTTTATTTTAAGAGTAAAATCTCATAAAAACCCACATAAATCAATGAAATGCCTTCAAATTTTGCACGTGAACTTTGATCTTGAATATAAATCCTGACTAAGAAATTTAGAAAAATTGGATGCAAACCACGCCTACCTCCCATGCAAAGTGGCTTTATTCTAAACGTAAACTCTCTTAAAAATCCACAAAAATTAAAAAAATATCTTAAACTTTTGCACATAAGCTTTGATATATATAACATGAAACATCTCTGTGATATTTTGCAAGATCGGATGAAAACCACGCCTACCTCCCACACAAAGTGCCATCATTAATATAGAAAGACTTTCGTAAATATATAAAACTGAATGACATCGTGTCTGTATGTACAAAAACTCCGCCCACATTTTTTATCCAACCCAAAAATTTATGTTTAGACTAGAAAAGTGGGTGTGACATTTTACTTTTAATATAACTTCTGTTACACCGTGTGTCTGAGTTCAACCAAATTTTGCACACCTAATCCTTGGTAATTTGAGCAATCATAAGCTTATAAAATTGGGCGGTACTAGACGGGGGGCGTGGCACTTTAATTTTAATTTAGCTCCATCTACACCGTTTGCCCGACTTAAACCAAATTTCTTACATATATTCTTAAGTATAATGAGAAGTTTTAAGCCTAAAAAAGGGGGTGGGATTGGACAAGGGGCGTGTCAATTTAATTGTAATCGAACTCCCTGTACACCGTTTGTCCAACTTAAACCAAATTTTTCACACATATTATTTGGAACAAGGATCAGTCTGTAGTTTTTAAAGGTGGGCGGTACTAGATAGGGGGTGTGGCACTTTATTTTGAATCTATTTCCTTCTACACCGTTTCTCTGATTTCAATCAAATTTCGCGCATATATTCTTTAGTATAACGAGAAGTTTTAAGCCTAAAAAAGTGGGTGGGATCAGACAAGGGGCGAGTCAATTTAATAGTTATCAGACTCCTTTTACACCGCTTTCCTAACCTCAACCAAATTTTGCAAATATATTCTTTGAATAATGAGCAGTGATTAGTCTAAAAAATTGGGCGAAATTAGACAGGGGCATGTCACTTTATTTTAAATAGAACTCTTTCTATACCGTTTGTCTAAATATTAAAAAAGTGTACGACAACATTTGATGTATTACAACATTTGGTGTATTAATATATAGGATTTAAAGCCTAATTTGAACAAAATCAGACAACATTTTGAAAAATTAATAAAGTTTCACTAAAGTACGAACTTTAGTAAAAACAACTACATTCTTGGAATCTCGATTACACTCTCGAAATCAGGATTAAGGATATAATACTGATTTTCCGAGGTCTTCCCATATTTTTGCTCTTAGTTTTGGTAAATAACGCTCGGTGTTAAATTGAAAGTTTTATTTGAATGGAGAAATTCAAAAACTATATAATATTATTTCAATGGGTCACTTATCATGAATATGAGGTCCAAATTCAGCAATTTAGAAATGCAAAAAAAATCAAAAAATTTTTTTTTTAATTCTGCCTGCATTTTCGTACTTGGCGACCAAAAAACTTTATCTTGTAACCTTAATTGGTGTTTTAACTTCCCACAATCACAAGATATCGTTTACGATGGAACAATAAAAGCGATTGTACTGAAGTGTCAATAAACTATAATTTCGGTGCAAGAATTATAATACGTACTTTTTTAAAATATATCTACCCTTTCAACTCAAGTGAAGGCTAATAAAACTAATCTGTAAACCACCAATTTTTCTTTTTGCAAAATAAGATAAGATTTTGTATTTGAAAACATTGATGGTTTCATCTGAAGTAATTCGCTCCGATACACTTATTAACTAACTTAAAGTCGTCCCAATAAGATGAAAATTTGAATTAAAAAACATTTTTCTGCTGAGTTTGTTATTGAATTTATTCACGATCACTTTCTTATCGAGCTTATTTAAGCATTCGTGACATTAGCTTATTAAGACTTTAAAAAAAAAATTTTTTCATATATATCAAGACTGAGTGTACTCAGTGTGTTCTATGCGAACAAAGTGTTCACACTTTTTGTACCATTACAATGAGTTATTCAAAGTTTAGACAAATGCTAACTCCATCCTGCCAGGTTGGTGGTGTTCTTTCTTGTTATGTTTGGTGGAAAGTTGTCCACATGCAAGGCGTTACAGATCAACGTGCAAACACAGAGCTAGTTCGCTCAAATATATCCAATTCTACTCATAAAAATATGCTGCCACATGCCACATGTAATGCAGCACACGAGGGCCGTCGAGTGTTACATGCAACAATTCCAATTAATATTGACAAAATGTACGAGTTGATATTTTCGAAATCGAAATTCCTGGAAGAATTTCATAAAATGCGTAAATCAACCAATATGATCTATGGCGATTGGATCACCAATGAAGAGGGCCAACAAACACGCACCGTCAATTCTACAGTAGCAATACAAGTGCCATTTGGTGCAAAAACCTCAAAAATAACCGAGCATCAAATCATGCGACAGTGCAGTAAGCCGGGTGAACTCTACTCAATTGACGTAGACAGCATTAATACTGGCTTTCCGTATGCAGATTGTTTTAAGCTTTGGTTTCATTACTGCCTGGTTAAAGCTGCTGATGACCAAACCCTGCTATCGGTACACGTGGACATTAACTATTTAGAGAAAGTTTGGAGTTTCGTTAGACACATAATTGAGAACAACACCTGGTGCGGCTTGGATGATTTCTTTCAAGCTCTCTTACATGCGCTGGAAAGAGAATTCAATTTTCCCAATGATGCAGAAAACATGTTGGAGAAATACGCTATGGAAAATAATGTATCTTCCAAAGAACAATTTGTGATAGCAAGCATAGAAAAAGCTGCTCCCATCAACTCTCCTCTTGTGGTCAATGGTATATCGCTGTTTATGATGTGTTTTACCTGTGTTTTTTGTTGTGTCTACTTGAAGTAGCGTGTTTTTTTTTTTTTTGTTATGGCTAAATCATAAAAATAAGATAACTTTGGTGGAGTTTATTGAAGCAGAGAAGCGTATAATAGCAACTACTTTTTTATTGAATCATAAAAGTTTTTGTTAATATAGAAGCATAGTTTATTTAAATTTAAGACACACAAATTATACTCAAATCTATTGAATAAATAATTATACTAATAAATTAAATATTTCTTATATTCTTATCTTCTTCGTTTTCAATAATTTCTAACGGGACATAGGGTCTCAAACATCATCGTTGTGCGAATTCTGAAAGTAGCTCTCTTCAGCTCTTGTTTTGTTGACCAGCTTGTTTTGTTATTCAAGATTCTTTCGCTCTGTTGGATAATCACACCTTCGCATCAAAGGGATTTCACTCCATTATTTTAATTTTGACTTTTAACCAGGATGTCTAGGGGCTCCATTTTTGTTCTGCAGAGCAGTTCTTCATTCGTTTTTGTGTTCGGCCAGAAGATCGAAGACTTCGGTTTACGAAAACTTGCAATCGAGTGCTTATAGCTTGTGTTATTTTCCACGTACAGCACCCGTAGATAAGTACCTATAAAACTTTGCATTTAAATAGTTGAACTTTAAGCCTAGTGCTTAGGTTGCTATTTCGCCATATGCCGTTTAACATGCTAAAAGCTAATCTGACATTTCTGATACGGCACTCAATACGGCAATCTCACGGCCAAGGTTTGTAAAACTGTTCACTTTCACGATTGCATGAGCAGATACCTGCACTGAACCGCTGCTAGGCTTAAAATTTTTGTTTTGTCGAAGGTAATTTAAAGTCCAGCAGATCTAACTTCTGCATTTAGGGAATTTTGCCTTTCTCGATAGACAACTTGTATGGTTTGTCTGGAGACATATATCATTAGGATTAGTGGCGTAGATACAATTTGGCAAAGGAGGGCGATCGATTAAAAAATGGTTAGTTTGATTTTAGACTATATTTTAATCTTTAAACAATGAAAAGTCGCCTACGCTTAAACTAAAGCTCATTAAAAACCTCATTCGTATAAGCAGACACTTTTTTGTGATTTCTAGGACAGCTACTTCGTTAAACCAATTGCAGGGTTTATTGTAGAAACACAATAAACCACATAATATCAAAAAATGGTATTTTGTGTTATTTCTATTACATTGTACCACAGTTAACACCTGCTGAAAGATTAGGACTTATTTCCAATAAATTGCGAACTTATATGCATAAGTATCTTTTTACAATTAAATATTTTATTAAATTTTCTACTCAAAAACTAAATAAGCCACATACGCTTGAAATAAACACGGTGAAAGTTGAAAGTCTAAAATCAACACCTTCGCGAATTATCCTAAATCGGATGATTATTTCGATGTTTGAATTTTGTTGCATATCAGGTTATACAAGAAATACCGATATTTGTGTCCTATTTATAAGTAAAGACTATTGTCACACTTGATAAAAACCTTTGACGTTGATAAAAATGTTTTTTCATGAAATTTGTTTTAAAGTCAATTTTTACATTCAAATTTTTTTCTGTTTAAGCCACAGAAGCTCTCTTATCGAGCAAAAATATAAAAGCAAAAATAATTACCACCAATAATGAAGAATGGTTTAAAAAAAGAGCAATGATAGTATATTAGACGAAGATTTCATAGTCCTGGTTTAAGCTCGTCAAGAATTGACGATCAAGTCAATCAACTGAGGACATCAACTGAGAGAGGGTAAGTTTCAAAGAGAAAAGCAAAGTATTGGCGTCAATTCTTGATCGGTGTAAATCAGGTAATACCATCGGATGATGAAGAAATTTCGGAAACGAGGTATATTTATTTCCATATGGTGGCTTATAACATTATTAAAAAATATAGTGAAATTTAATTTTCTTCGCTTTATGCATTAGAGTTATAGGAAAATGGTTTAGGAGAATGTAACAATGAATTGCCTAACAAAGATTCTGAAGTCAGGCATTTTTTGATTGTTAATCTTATTTAAAAAGAAACAGGTCTTATCATGTTAAATCAACAAACATAGAAAACAAGAAGGAAATCGCAGAAATTGTTGAATGAGTTATACAAATGAGTATATATTTTTCCGCTTTTGTTAACAAAAAAATTTGGAAATAAATTTTATACAAAAACATGATAAGCCTCAAGTTTTTTTTTAAATTTTCCACTCTTCTTTCTTCGGCAATTTTTGGCCATGTTACAGAAGGATTCTATACGCAATAGTTGAAGTTACAACTACATGGATCAATTACATTACATTACAATTACATGGATCGTCTATTTTATATATTTTTTTAAAGATTCAAATGCGATTATTATAATCATGTTTCTGCAATAAGCCCTTCAGTTCTAAAATAAAAAAAAAACTAGTAAGGAATGGAGCTTCGGCGAAGCTAAGATACCCCCCGCGGCCGTATCGAAGTATATTCGAAGTCTTTAGCCGTCTATAAAATGTTTATGTATAGTAGTATGAAAAAGCCGGTTCTGGACATGCAAGGAAAATTTGTATGAAAAAAGTGAAAAATGGTGCAAGGCGCTTCTGGTGTGCAAGGCGCTTCTGGCTCAGTTAGGGGGATGGGTGAGGGGCGTTGGGGCTAGTGGTGGTGAGGGGAGGCGATGGGGCGAGGGGTGAGGGGCAAGGGGTAAGGGGACAAAGGGTGGCGGGCAAGGGGGAGCAATAGGACGAGGGGCAAGGGGACCAGGGGGTTTTGTGAAGTGGCTTGTGAATTGTGACTTGTGAGTCAGCCGTCTGTTTTGTGGTTTTTGATAAGCAGTTGCATAATATGTAAATATTTTTTGTTTTAAATGCTTGAGAAAATAACGAACTGTCTTCTGCGGTTTTGATAAGCAGTTTCATAAAATGTGAATTTTTTTTGATAAGCATTTAAAAAACAAAAAATATTTACATTTTAAACAACTGCTTATCAAAAACCGCAGAGACAGTTCGTTATTTTATGCAACTGCTTATCAAAAACCACAAAACAGACGGCTGACTCACAAGCTACAATTCACAAGCCACTTCACAAACCCCCCTCGTCCCCTCGCCCCTCGTCCCCTCGCCCCTCGTCCCCTCATCCCCTCGCCACCCCTCACCACCACTAGCCCCATCGCCCCTCACCCTTCCCCCCAACTGAGCCAGAAGCGCCTTGCACACCAGAAGCGCCTTGCACCATTTTTCACATTTTTCATACAAATTTTCCTTGCATGTCCAGAACCGGCTTTTTCATGCTACTATGTTTAATCTACAAAAATATTTGTCTCATGCGTTTAATTTTATTTAACCCATACCTGCCATATAGAGTAATTTGTAGACTGCTCATTATGCTAAAGAATATGGTCATTTCCGTGGTGGCACACGTGATATCGTACGATTTTAATGAGTGAAAAAAGAATGAAAAATTTAATTTACAAGTTCCTTATTTTGATTTTCCATTAGCTTACTAAGCACACAATACAAGTGTAAAACCTAAGAGTTGTCAAAAGTTCGGCTCTTAGATGAAAGCCAGCAAAAATGATACGTTGCGTGACAAAAAATATGGTAGAAGTGGTTTTTGACTTGGATCACAAAATTAGTTAAATTCTGTAAATTGGCAAGAGTTTTTGTATAAAACTTTTTTTAGAAGGATTTGAAATAGTATAAGTTTCTTTTCAAAGTAATCAAATTTAAAAACCTTTTCTCGTTTTTTTTTTATTGGGCTTAGTATGAAACGTTACATGACATGATGTTACGTGACATTTTTTCCATTGTAATTAATTTGGGTAATTAAGTAATTAGGTAATTATGTGATTTAGTTATTAAAAAAAAATTTAATATATTCTGTCTCTCCTTGCCTCAACCATTATTCATTATTTTTAGCCAATGCCTTTCATTTTTACTAAGACAAAAGCGCTTACGAAACATTTACAAAACATTTACTAAAAAGAAAAATTACATTTGTGAAACAGTGCAGACGATTTGATCATCATTGCAAATGAATTTATATTTAAATTACTTAAATCAATCAAATAAAAATGTTTCTCTAAGATAATATCATTAAATAATAAGTTTTAATAACTTTTAATTTTCGTGTCACGCTGGACTTTTCGGCGGAAATGCCCATATCACAAATCTAAACCTTTTTCTTAAAACTTTATTCTATCATAAATTTAAAACGATTAAAATCTGTATCATAGTGATGAACCGTTGACTCAAGCAGGATAGAAATATTTTCCCTATGGCACATTGCAGCACATTACAGCACAATTTTCAAATAACATTGACTTTACTTCAAACAGATTCTCCTTATAAAAACATGGTATTACAAATATGGAAAATTGTTTTTTACGCAGAATTATGTTTTACAGCGCGGTTTGTATGGGGGTATTTTCACAAATTTTTTCAAGGCCAAGCAACGTTTTTTTGGGGACACTTTAGGGCCTTATAAAAAAAATAAAACTTATGCCAAAATATCACTTATTTTGTGTTTAAAAGGAAAAGGTAACTTTGGATTTTGTCACTTCTTTAATAAAGCCACAAAAAATAGCAAATAAAAAGAAGAACGAGTAACGTACCCACTCGCGGCCATATTGAAGTACATATATTCGAAGTCTTTAGCCACGACATACACAATGCCATTCAGTTTTATATATTAACGAAAGTTTTCCTATTCTGATGACGTCACTTTGTATGGAAAGTAGGCGTGGTATTGATCCGATTGTGCTATATATCACAGAGATGGTTCATATTATATATCAAAGGTAAAGTGCAAAATTTCAAGACATTTGATTAATTTTTGTGGATTATTAAGAGATTTAACGTTTAAAATAAAGCCAATTTGTATGGGAGATAGGCGCCAAATATAGTGGTGGTCTTTGTTATCAAAGCCTTTATGCAAAATTTCAAGACATTTCTTTAATTTGAGCAGGCTTGTAAGAGATTTTACTTTTAAAATAAAGCCACTTTGTATGGGATGTAGGCGTGGTTTTCATCCGATTTTTCCAAATTTCATAGCCAGGATTTAGACTGAAGAGCAAAGCTCACCTGCCAAATTTTTAAAGTCATTTCTCTAATTTTTGTGAATTTTAAAGATATTTTACGGTTAATATAAAGTCACTTTTTATGGGAGGTAGGTTATCCGATTCTGCCCATTTTCAACTTGATCTTCCTTTTTTTAAAATAAACTTATGTTTTGAATTTCATCGCGATAGCTTTAAAATTGCGGCTGTAATCGTGTCGACAGACGGCCAGACGGACAGACAGACGAACACACGGAAATCGACTCAGGAGATGATGCTAATCAAAAATATATATATTTTTCTATACCTGCCACGCCTCCTTCTTGGCGATACAAACGGAATGACTTAGTTAATATACCCCTTACGCAGTACGCGTTGGGTTATAAAAATTCACATTTTTGTATGAGAAAAAAATGCATTGATGATTCAGTTGCTGCTGACGTTCCTATGCCTGTTGCTTTAGTTCGTGCCGAAATTTCGAACGCAACATCGTGTTGTTTGTTGAATAGAATCGTTTTGTGAATTTCTCAAAGCTTTACAAGCAATGCATACGTATATAAATGCTTGCACCGATAAGATGCTATCAGTCTGCTGGAAGACTCCAATCAGTCGGGGTGGCGTCGCTTTGTCCGCCTAATGCCTGAGAAAATAAAACGTTGCAATATGAAGAAGCGATGCATGTTCATTATATAAGTTTATATTTGCTATTTAAAAAACGCAGCGCTACTACAAATACACCATTATATAAATCAAAAATGGTTTTACGAATATTGTTCAGTAACTGCTTGTGTTGTTGTAATTAATACGTATGCATGAAATATTTGCATACACATATATCTTTCGTTCTTGTACTTATCCAATAAACATTGTGGCGAGGGGTGATTCGTTATCGAATCGCTTGTGACTTCATCAGAGGTTGGCTTGATGCTTGAAGAAAGTACCGATTGAAATCATGACTTTCCTAAACTCCATTTAAGATGTTTTGAAACAAAAACACAATAATTTCCGACTTTTCAATACATAAATAAATTTTATGTATTATAAATACATAATACATAAATTTTTTTAAGAAAAGTATTTTTTATTAACTTTCTATTGTTAATATGTCATATATGTCATGTAGACGTGGTTTCGATTCTTGACGTGATAAGCTTGAAATTGGTTTCTATTATCTTTTGTTTTTAGTTTTTATCTGATTTATATGATTCGTTATCGCATTGCTTTTTTTAGTATTGGAAATTCGTTAAAGAATTGTTTTTTATAGTTTTGGCGACTCGTTAACGAATTGCTTTTTATAGTTTTGGCGACTCGTTAACGAATTGCTTTTTTCGGTGTTGACGATTCATTAACGAAGCAGGAATTTCTCTCGCTTGTGATATTATAAATGAGTCGCTACTAATAATTGTTAATGAATGAAATGTACGAGAATGCGATTCGTAAACGATAACATTAGTGAATCATTTTGTTTGTTGGGTTGTTATTGTTTTTGTTAATCTTCAGCAAGATTAATACAATAAATAATACATAAATAATACAAAAAATTATATTACTACTATGCAGGTTTACACATACGGAGACTGGGGGCCTGGCACGGTATATGAATGAATATTACATATTAAAAATATATTTTGTATGTTTAAATTTAAATTTTCAACTAAATTTAATATATACATATATGTGTTCTTTACATCAGGAAAAATAATAATCGCATATTATTTCGAAATATATATTTCATTTTTTTAAACAAAAGTTTGTATTATATATATTTTTAACCAACATAAAAATTAACAATAACAACAAATTCATCAACAAATATAATAAACAATTCTACATCCACACTTACGATACTATCGAAACCGTGTCTTTTTTTAATATAATCATATTCTTTTTATTTTAAGCGATTAATATATGCATTCAAGTAATGAGTTAATGGTTTAAGGTATTTCTTCACTATGTCAAAATAATTCCACTACAACACATTGCAGCACAAATCGAGCTCATTACAGCACATCGTTATAATTTCTGAAAAAAATTAATCACAGAGCTGACTTTACAAAAAATAAATTCACGTCATTTTTAATCATAAATCAAAAATAATAATGCTTAATTTATATGTTATATATATTCATGAAATATTTTCACTTCTAAGTATTTCACTTAATTGATAAAGCTTATTAAATCAATTTTACCCACTGAAGACATTTTACCAAATTGAATTGTGTTACTTGTTACCTCAAAACCCATAACCAGTGATGTGCTTTGTATTTAATTTCAAGCCTTCATTCCTAAGCTTATTTAAGTTTATAAAAGCGTTTGTGTTTGGAGCAAAGACAAACATATAACATATATAAACATAACTAAACGACCTCTCGAAAGTAGCGGTTCGGTGTTGTGGTTCCCAAGGCATTCGGTTTATAAGCAACACAAACCGCAAAATGACAATAAAAAGTTCAATACTGTCGTAAAAACGTTCAACTCTGCAGCAGGCTTAAAAGCAAATATTCATATACGATAGCTTATACAGCAGTCCTCCTGCACCAATCATCCCACAACTCTCGCCCACACAAGTCATAGGCGTCTAGCTCCATGTTTGCAACTTATTGTTAATAAAGTTTGGTTGGAACGAGCTTTTACTGCTTCTCGCTATTTCCTTATCTTCATTTGCCTCAAATTCATCGATATTATTATTATTATTATTATTATGTTCTGCATTAAGAGCTTTATACAAGACAAAACAAAAAAAAAAAAAAATGAAACGGAAAAACCATTTTTCCTTGGAAATTATTTTCGTTAAATTTTCTTACTGCTCAATCAGATGATGTTTTTACTTTTTTATTTACAAAAAAAAAACCAGGAAAGAGCAAAGAAGTGAAATGCTCAGTTGAAAAAATTAGCAGTCCAAACAAAGTGCTCATGACTTTCATTTTTTGCTATATCTCTTTCTTAAGTATTTTAAGTGCTTTGTAATGATGAATATTTTCAGCGCTATTTGCTCTGCACATTTTCTCTCTCTGTAAAACATTTTCATTTTGTTGCGATCCATTTAGTGCTGCCATTTTGTCAAGTGTAAGGCGATAAGATTTTGCCTACTTATATCGATTTACTTTAATAAGTAATCAATTTTTTCCCCAAAATCTTTATTCTAGTAACAGCATAAAAAGCTTCTCATTCGTTTATGGATTTTTTTAAGTGCAGGTCTGGGATCAGAGCTAAATTTGAGTAGGATTTGTTTCTATTTTGGGCAACAAACAGTAGTATCTCGCCAAAGCAGTTTTAGATAAAAATATATAATTATTTAAATAATCTTTGAAAGAAAAATTAATTTATTTTTGAAACAAATTGGAGTATTGTAAAAAAATCTTTAGGAATTGAATTGAATACATATATCAAAAATTTCTTTCAAGTTCAAATCATTGGTAATGTGCTCCTATAAATTTGACATACTTGTGGATAGAGTTTAAAAGTTATTATTTGTGAATAAAAAATTTTCAGTTTGAAAGTTATCACAGCAGGAACTGAACTGGGGCCTCTGGCGCACTAGTCTGTCGATTTTCCTAATAACCAGATTAGTTGTTATTGAACTGTATCGTAATTTACTCCTAAAAAAAAAATCACATCGTTAAAGCGTTTGTTTTCACATTCAATAGTATGCACACAGGCAAAAAAAGGGCAAAAAGGGAGGTGTTTTTTTTCATTAAAATTATAATTAAATTACAATTTTGTAAAAAAAAAAAATTCTGTTACCACCAAGTTCAAACTCACAACCTCAATGACGAGGGTCTGACGTTATACGTTGTAGGCTATAAAGCTATTGTAGACAAGTAAGCATAGATTTAATAAGTCTAACTAGCGATTTCTCTATTGCCCAAAAAACATATTTTGAAAAGAAAATTTGATTTTTATTAAATTAAAATTCCTAAGACAAATGCAAATATTTGTATTTTAAATGTAAATCTATATATGTATGTATATATAAAACAAAGAGAACGGAGCGTTTGATTTGTTTGGGATCTTTTTGTTGTGTTCTGTTATGATTTGTTGAGAAAACCGTTCACACCCCTTTTTACCGCCCACAAATCAATACAAAAACTATATTGCAGATGGTTTTGGTTGTATCCGACTTAAATTTTGTGATTTACGTCATATGGTTGCTGTCGGCAAATGCACTAAAAATGGGCGTGGCCGCACCATAGTTACACTCATTGTTCAAAGATCATTATAATTCCGGAGTTGTGTATGTTTTGATAGTGAAACTTGGTTATGAGCCCAAGTGGAGGCCACTATAAACTGTTACCATGCCTACTTTTACCGCTCATCTAATAAATAAAGCAATGATAAATCTTATAAATCATCGTGTCTGTATGTACCCAAACTACTCCTACAACGTTTGTCCGACGCCAACTAAGTTTTGCACATATATTGTTTGGAATAATAAGGAGTCTTTTTTCTTAAAAAGTTTTGTCTGCGGAACTAGACAAGGGGCTTATCATTTTGATTTTAATCGAACTCCTTCGACACCGATTGCCCTATTTTAAAATTTTGCTCAAGTATTCCTTATCACCCAGTCACCCAATGTTCTTTTGCTGTACATTTTTTTTTAATGAAAAACTTTGGCTTGTGAAACTTGTTTATTTAATCCATTAGAGTTTATTCCATCAAGTTGACAAAATGATATCGGCAAAGTGAAATCCTTCGTACCCCTGATTTACAAGTAACGCGAAACAAGTTGCAAAGTGTATGGAAAAGAAACCCTTCAGCTGAAAAATGGGAAAACTATAGGTGTGCCAGAAATGGCTCAGTGTCAATTATCAGGCAGTCAAAAATAAATTATTGTAATACCAAACTGAAAGCATCTCTTCCTCCTAAGGTTCTGTGGAGTAACCTTAAAAAGATAAGCATTGGTAATAGCCAAACCTCTGAGTGCCCGATTGATCCAGACATTCTAAATGATTTTTTTCTCCTCAACACCAATTCTCTGCAAAATGTAACCCTTGAATTTTCTGAGTCTCCGAAACAATGCTTTCAGTTTTCCACGGTTACGAAAAATTTTGTAGCAAAGTCTGTATTGAAAGTAAAATCGAATGCGGTTGGTGAATATGGTATTAATATAAAGTTTATAAAAATTATTTTAGCTCATATTTTGAGCCCTCTTACCCATATAATAAATCATTGCTTTACTACATCTGCCCTTCCTAGTTCTTGGAAAGCTGCTGTAGTAAAAAGATTTCAGACCGATAAGTATCCTGTCATCCCTATCGAAAGTTTGTGAAGCAATTATGGCTGATCAAATATCATAATTTTTAGCACATAATAATCTTTTATCTCCCTTATAATCTGGGTTTCGTGCAGGTCAGAGCTGCTCGACGGCTACCCTCAAAGTCTTGGATGACATTAGGTCCTTTTATGATGATGGTAGAGTAACTCTTCTCTGTCTGCTTGATTTCTCTAAAGCATTCGACACCGTTAATCATGCACTTCTTTGTCACAAGCTAAAATACTTTTACCAATTTTGTGACAATGCTGTAAATTTATTGAAAAGCTACTTAACAGGCAGGGTACAAAGAGTAAAATTTGGTAGTAGGTTCTCATAGCAGAAGTTGGTTTGCAGTGGTGTGCCCCAGGGATCCGTTCTTGGTCCACTTATGTTCTCATTGTTTATCAATGACATTTTCAATACCTGCACATATTCGTAATTGCATGCTTACGCTGATGACGTTCAGCTATACCTATCTGTTAAAACAAACCTTCCATTAGGTTTTTAGGTTTTTTTTTTTTTTTTAGGTTTCATTAGGACTTGGTGTGTAAACTAAATGTAGATCTGAACGGTGTTTACCAGTGGGCTGAACAAAATTATCTTCAGTTAAATTAAAATCATATGTTTTGCTCATATCCAAAGAAAAAATGCATCACGGGGATATTCCTAATCTTTCAATTGGTGACAAAAACCTTAAACTTGCCTATAGTGTTCGAAGTCTTGGCTTTAAGATTAATTGTTCTCTCATGTGCACAGATCACATCAACGATGTTGTCCGTAAAATATATTTCATCCTGCGGAACCTTAGATTGTCAGCTGATTATACTCCTTCCGTATAGTCCTTCCGGTAATCACATATGCTGAACTTGTCTACAGTAAATTAGATTCACGATCACACCATAAATTACAAGTTGCGTTTAATCATGCTACGCGTTATGTGTATGGGCTGCGGAAATGCTTCCTTCAGAATATCAGTTGTGGTTCGAGCAGTGTGTGCCGTTGCACCGTCCTGTTGGAACCACACGTTCTCCAGTCCCAATTCATCCAATTTTGGTAGAAAAAATTCGGTAATTATGGCTCTGTAGCGCGCGCCGTCTATAGTCGTCGTTTGGTCCACGGCGTTCTCAAAAAAAAAAAAACAAAATAGCTCGATGACTCCTCCAGCGAAAACAGCACACCACGCAGTAACTTTGAGCGGGTGTAATGATTCTTCGTGGGTCATACTCAGGTTTTCGGTGCGCCAGAAATGGTTATTTTGTTTATTTACGTAACCGCAAAGATGGAAATGAGCCTCATAGCTCATGATAGTTTTCGATAAAAATTCGTCCACCTCTTCGTTGAGACTCAGGATGGCTTGAGCGTAGGTTACACGCGGTTGGCGATCAACAGCTAACAGCTCATGCACTGTCTGCACTTTGTACGAGAACATCTTTAAATCTTTCACCAAAATTCTGCGTAGGGACAGCCGGCTTATGCCCAATTGCGTGGCACGTCGTTAGGTCGATGTTCCGGGCTCTCCTTCAACATCTTGGGTAACAGCAGCGATGTTCTCATCAGAACGGCTTCTCCGGGGCCGGCCAGCCTTAGGTATATCTCGTGTTGTGCCAGTCTCTTCAAGGCGAGTGGTCAAAATCAGCAGTGTTTGTCTAGTTGGTGTCGAACGGCCAGGAAAGCTGCAACGAAATTTACGCTACGACAACACAACGTACAAATCGTTGCGCAAAAAATTGAAACAATTATTCCGCGTTCTCGAGGAGTAAACCGATTCATGGCTTGTCAATTTGTATTCTGCGTTTGTTTCCTTGACAAATGTCAAAACCGAATTGACATTTGGCGCCATTTGCAAAAGTTATAGGCTGTTCCAATAGTGTGATTACTTTTGCCCCACCTTATACAAAGAGCTGTTTTAAACCTTAACAAAAGTGGGTTGGACTAGCCAAGGAGGCGGGGAAATTTAATTCTAATCGAACTCCTACCCCATATGTTCGACTTCAACCAAATTTTGCAAATATACTCTTTGGTATAATGACCAATCCATATCTTACTTACAAAAGTACGCGCAATTATATAAGGAGCGTGACAATTTAATTTTAGTCGAGCTTTCTACAACCGTTTTTCCGACTTTAACCACACACATCTTCTTCAGCGGCGGCCCTGACGCAGTGGATAGAGTACGTGTCCCATACGCCAGAGAGCTCTAGTTCAATTCCTACCTGACACAGACATTTTTTTGAATAGAATTAATTTTTCTGTTCGGCCGTGACCTCTCTGCAGACAATGTTAAACCACAGAGAGTAAAAACTGCCATGAAAAGCTTCTTGAGAACATACGCCATTCGGAGTAGGCATAAAACTTGTAGGCCCTGTTCTCGATCATTTGTGTTCAAACATTTCACAACACGCACAACACAACTGATCATAAGAAGCTCGGTCAAAGTCCATTCAAGGGCTGAAATGGCCATTTCGTTGTTTTGTTTTTTTGGGTATAATGAGCAGTTTCAAGCCTAGGAAAGTTGGCGATATGCAAAAGAGGGTGTGACACTTTTATTTTAGTCGAATTCCTTCTTCATAGTGTCCGACTTCAACTCAATTTTCTACATAAATTTTTTAAAATAATGAGTAGACCGTAGTCTAGAAAAGTGGGCGATATTAGATAAAGGGACGTGTCCCATTTATTTTACTTCAACTCCTTCTACATCGTTTGTTTGACTTGATCCAAATTTTGCAAGATTTTTTTTTTTGCATTTTGGACAGTTCGAAGAATAGAAAAGTGGGGTGGATAAGACAAAGGGCATGTCACTTCAATTTTACTTTAACGCTTACTACACCGTTTGCCCGACTTCAACTTTATTTTGCACATATATCCTTGGTGTAATAAGTAGCCAGTTGTCTACAAACTCTTTGGCATGTAGAATTCTATTTATGCTTGTAGGCGAAAGCTACATGCTTATCAATTTACTTCTTTTCACAACATTTTATAATGTCCATGTAAACATGGAGTTAAATATCTTTTGCCTTCCACATTTCAATTTGCAAAAACCATTTTTAATGAATGCGGTGTGACACATATAACATTTTTACACATAAAAAGGATACAATAAGGATGCAACTAAAACTAAAGTAAGAAACATAACTGTTTAGTTGGAATTTTTGTACGTATCGTGCAAATATCGCATCGATCGTGGTTTTATATTTAAAAATACTGAGTTTTCGATCATTGGACATAATTAAACGTAGTGCTTGGTTTACAAATTTTATTAGTTGTAGATTTTTGTTATATGCAAGACTAATATTGAAGTCTCCAGTTAATTTAATAAGTACTTCGTC
The DNA here is from genome assembly GCA_914767935.1 of Coremacera marginata. Lineage (NCBI taxonomy): Eukaryota > Metazoa > Arthropoda > Insecta > Diptera > Sciomyzidae > Coremacera > Coremacera marginata. The sequence continues at coordinate 53,169,311 of OU612046.1, read as the reverse complement.
AAATTTTTCAGTTAATCTTTTTTCGAGTATTTAAAAAAATTCTCCCGAATTGACCCCTTGAGTGATAAAATGTATGAGCTGGCCCTATTATTACCTCACCACTATCTGCCACCCTTCTGGGGCCCCCATAAAAAAAAAAAATAATTGTCGATTATAGTTCATTTCTCTCCCGAATTGACCCTTAGATGGGTCAAATATATTAGCTGTTGCTGTTATTTTTTGCCCTTCAACTATTCTTTTGAAAACACCTACACCTTATCTAAACCCCTTCTGGGAACCCCAATACAAAAATCATAAAAACTGCCGATTATAATTCATATCTCTCCCATGGTGGTGAAGTATATAGAGGGGGATGAAATGTATGAGCTGGCCATATTATTTTTTGCCCTACCCCCTATCTGACACTATTCTGGGGGCCCCCATACAAGCAACACAAAAACTGCCGATTATAGTTCATATATCTAATGAATTGACCCCTTAAGGTATCAAAGATAGGGGCTGATCCTATTATTTTTTGCACATTTCTTCTGAAGACACTTACCCCCTATCTGTCACTCTTCTGGGGGTCACCATACAGTAACCACAAAAACTTTGCTATGTTTTCTGCTTGCCTGGTGGCTGAATCCAAAATGCAGGCATTAACAGTGCAAGCTTTAACAGTGCTGGTGTTACAGGTAACGTTAACATTGCTTACTTTACAGTACCGACGACGCACAGTGCTTTGCGCAGTGAAAATAAATTAAAAAAATGTTTGCTCTCGGAATTGCACAAATTTCGTATCATTCGGAAGAGAAGACTTCCATTAATGTAAATCCAAAATATTTTTGCTTAAAAATTAGAAATGTAGGCACGTCATCATGTAAAACTTGACAAATTTTATAGTAATTTCCAAGGTAGTGTTTGATGTGTTCTCGATGCTCAAAAGAAAAATACTTTTAAAAATACATTTTTAATCAAAAATGAAAATAAAAAGAAGCTTTAAAAGAAAAGACTCGATTTCACTTTTGATTTTCATAATAAAAAAAAAAAAAATTTAGAATTTTAATGAATTTTCACAAAAAAATTAACAACCAAAAACGACAAATTTCGCAAATTTGGATAAACATTTACTAATACCATGAAAATTATTAATAGCAACTTTTTTTAATTGATAACCTTGCAACTTTATCTTAAAGGGTATTAAAAGATAAATTCTGCTTTGTTCCGCCTTTTTACAAACATTGATTTTGAATATCAATAACCTCTTAATCAATAAATTGCTTAAAATTTTATCGAGTAATTTTTTATTATTGTTTTGTATTGTTTCTGTTTACCATTATTAGGGTAAGGAAAAAACAACAGACAACAATCAGAGGCGCCGAAAAACTTTTGATCTGGGGGACAGAGCAACTATAAGGGGGAAAAAAGATGGCTCAACCCCGTAAAAATTTAAATATAGTACAATGAGGGAAATATGTGTTCAAATTAAATGAAATTGAGTTCATATTAAACGAATATGTTTTTGAAATAGAGCTTGATACAATTTTATTAAAGTTAAAGACAAATGTTTGTAAACTAAAGTTTAGTACAAAAGTTTTTGTTTTCGAAACAATATTTTTAAATAAACTTTTAAAGTAAAAATTTTCAGATTAAAAACATTTATTACAAAAAAAAAAAAAAAAAGGGACAAATAATTTTGATATTAGAAATAAATATTTTAAAACCCGCATTTTTTCGATGCCATTTTTTTAAATTTTTCGAGTTTTCGAGGTCGGATTCGGGATCAGAGACCTCTGGAACCCCTTTAATACTAAATCTGAACTCCATTTGATGAAGCGTTTTATTGCGGCTTAAAATATTGAAATATTTTAAATATCACAATAACACTGTGTGATGAAATCGAGCAAAAAAAAAAAAAGATCAACTAGACCTTATAACCAAACCACCTGGTCTGACCTCTCAATGTCTTCACAATTTTTTTTTATTAATTTATAAAGTTGAAGTGTTAAAATTTTGTGGTGCCGATATTCATTGAATTTTTATGGCTTTTTGAATTGTTGGAAATAAAAAGAAAATCCATTTCTTTCCGTAGAATTTTACTTAGAATACGGCTACGTAAAAAGAAATCCGATAAAATACAAAATAAAGCGGGTAGCGAGGGAAACTCTTGAATTTTTCTTAAATTTAAATTTAAACATAATTTTAAACAAAAACATTGAAACAAAATTCAATCTCAGATAGCAACGAATTTTTTGTTAAAGTAAAGAAATAATAAGAGAAATTTATAAAAGATAGGTATCAGTTTTTAGTTGAAAACTAAACACACTTGTTTTTAATTTTGTTTTGTAGAAACGCAATTTCGTTAAATTTATATATTAAAATTTTTTGTTAAATTATGAGAAGTATTTTTTTTTTTATTTTATGATACTTAAAAAACATCCTCTTGTTTTTAGTAAAAATAAATATTAATAAAAGACACATAAACAAAAAGATACACAAAATAAACTAAATACTCAAAATTAAAAATAAGCTTGATGTATATAGAGTCTATTAAAAAGTTGAAACTTAATTTTATTGCATCAGTCGCTGTGATAAATAATAGATATAGATATAAAACTCCGCTTTTTCTCTTCTTGAAAAAAAATGGATTTTAAAAATACGTCTTAATAATGATTGGCCAACTTTTGTATCTATGTCCTATACAAAATTATGTAAAAAAAATTAATATATTTTTACTGACGGATTTCAACCATTTTAAGTACACATACATTACTCTTTTTTTTTTAACTATTCTGACCAAGTTTCGTTAAGATCGGCGATCTTTTGTATGTACCTCCCATACAAAATCATGTAAAAAATTAATATAGGTCAAGCTCCCTCCCTTGAACACCTATATATATATATATACACCTAAAAACTAATCGATTTAAACAATATTAAGTTTACATTTACCACTTTATATTCTAAGCCTTCTGACCAAGTTTCATTAAGATCGGTCAACTTTTGTGTCTATCTCACATACAAAATTATATGAAAATTTAATACAGGCCCAAGGGAGGTACCCCTAAGGACGGACTGGTTTCAACAATTTTTGTATTTTTCTTAAATAGCTTTAACTTACTAAGTATGCAAAATTTAACTATCATAGAAACATTCCTTCTATTTATTTCCAAATTTGTATAAGCACAAAGCACTGTGCGATGCGATTTCATAACTTTTATCCATACCAAAACGCGCTTAACACTTTTAAACAATTTTCACTTAAAAAAAAAATCCTTAACCATTGTTTACTCTTAAGTATACAATAATAAAAGTAGCGCACCCAATTCTCTGAATGTCTATTGATAATTTTTGCCTGCCTGCTTAAAATGTAACCCTCGATGTAAATATTTTGTAAATGTGTTGACGTAAAGTTTTATTACCTCATCTACTCTCGTTTCCACAATCGTTAAATAATAGTTTCCGCACCGTCAGGCTCGGTTTACTTAACGCCATAGTTTTTTTCGTACTGCTCCAACTGAATATTCTGTGTTTGTATGTATGTATGTATGAATGTATGTATTTAGATGACTCGACTGACCGGCTTTAAATAAAAAAATATCCGAATTGAGTTTGCTACCATTATCATACTACGCTTGATTTTGCTTTTATGTGCTTGCAAAGAAAACGAAGGACGAAAATCAGAGAAGATCTAAAATTTTTCTTGGAGACAACAAAACTAGTCGAAATACATATAAGTTGAAAAAGGACATAAAAGCGGACTTGAACCTATTTATTGCTTTTACTATTATTTTATTTGAGGACAGGTAAATGTTTATCACATAGTTAAGTTTTTTGTATCACACAGTCTTACGTCAAAATTGTATTAGCTTATTTTGTGAATTCACAATACATGACTTGAAATAAGAAAATCGATGTTTGTTAAATTTTAAATTTAATATATAGCAATAAAATCTGAGGTCTAAATCTTAGCCAATTTAGCCAGAAAAAAAAACGGAATTCTATAGCAAGAATTTAATATCAAAAAATAACTTAAAATAGAAAGAAGTTAGCAATACAATCTATATCGAATGTCAGTTGTTGAAAAAAAGTGTCAGAAAACATTGTATGTAGGCTTAGGAAATGTCAAAGAAAAACACACGCTTCGATAACTTATACAAAACTGTGTATTCTTAGTTTATCTTGTATCTATCAATAAATATCAAGAAAACGAATCAAAATAAACTGTTTAATTTTTCTATTATTATTTGCATTTTCCATTGAATTTTGACAGTATGGTTCAAAAATGGTTCAGCATACTTTCTAAATACTTAGAATTTAGTCTATATTTTAACAGTATATCATATAATCAGTTAAGTATTGATTTCAGAATATATGTTCGAAGACATTTTTGTTCTGAATTTTTCTCGTGTTACTTACAAAGTTTAATGTATTTAAGAATATATTTAGCTTTAGTATTACCAAATTTAGATGAACTCTTTACCAAAATGGGTATTAAACTTGTTTTTTTTCAGTAATGACTATTCACTTTAAAAGGCACTCTAGTTTTCTAGTTATTTATGACTTAGCAGAGTTGAAAAATCGCATTGAACATTACCAAATTCGGGGCATTTAGTTCGACTTGGCCCGTTTATTCATTGCACTTGTTGGAACATAGTTAATTACAGGCAATTTTAGTTTTATCTTCAAACGTGTTTGCTTCAAGCGTGTTTGCTTGAAATGTCAAATTAAAATTAATTGCCAAGGGCTTATCATTGTCTACATATCGTAAAGATAAATATTTATCTTAAACCAAATAACAGCTATTGTAAAAATATATTGTGTGTTATGCCAATCCAAACACACTCAAGGTAAAGAAATAGAGTGCTTCTTTTGCCCCAAAATACACAATGCGTATTGACAAATGTGTACAAATGTTTCAAATGTTCACAAATTAGAAGAACTTTAAGCTGCTTTCATATCATTTGTATTCTCGTACATGCAATTCAGGGTAATTGACTAATTACATTCGTGAAACAAGTAGAAAATTAAGGGCTTAGTGGATCACAGCAAGAATCACGAAAAAAAAAAACTATTGATGAGTTGGTGTAGCGGCCAACGAAACAGCTGTCTAGTCTGCTATTTGATTGATACTCTATATAGGGTATTGTTGTTGTTAATTGGTTTTCCTTCAGTTGTTTTCTTCGGAAAGCAACATTGACCTTGAGCTCGATGAAATATAACCTTTAAGGTGGGACATGACATTCGCGGCAGAGAAAACAGACCTTTTTTTAAAAATTCATATCTCAGTCAAAAACAAACATTTTTCCAAAATTTTTTTTTATTATTGTAGAGGACTGAACAAATTACAAGAAAAAAAATTCAAAAAAATACATTTTTTACTCCAACATGGTTTTATAGAGCTCCAAACTGGTGGCAGAGAAAAAAACGGGCCTCGTGGTTGCAGCGCTGGGAGTTGCAAAAATTGTCCGATCTGGAAAAAAAATGATTTTTTTAAATCTTAACAAAATTGGTTATCGTATGACACGAGCTTTTTTTTTTTAATTTTTTTTCAATTTTTGGAGATGTTCCAAATTTGAAAGTGTGTTTTTTCGAAAAAAATATTGACTTTAAAAATTCATAAAAAATCGAAAAAAAATTTAAAAAAAAGCTCGTGTCATACGATAGCGAATCAAGTTTAAAAAAAAATTTCGTCAAAAAATGAACCCGCTAGTGCCGCAAGCAGTACGAAAAACATGGTTTCGAGATAAACGCGTTCAAAGTTTGTGAACAAAGAAAGAAAAGGTTACCTTCAATCTGCCATGCCTGCTTCGTACTGTATGCCTTCGTTATCTTGTGTTGTGCTGTTTCTTATAGTTTTTTTGCAATCGTTTAGCAATTCGGGCTTCACCCTTCACCCTTCAAGTAGGTACGAAATAACAACCACCAAAAGTCAGGTAGCAAGTAAAACAAGTGTATACCAGCTGCCGTACGTAGGTAGCGCAAAAATGAAAAATGCGCTCTCACTAGCCGGTTGTAACTTTTGAACCCGTAGGAATTTTTCCATGAAATTTTTTTTCTTAGAATTTTAAGAATATTTACTAAAATAAAAAATTATTAAAAAAAGTTTCAAAAGTTTTCGATTTCAAAAAACTGCCAATGTCATGCAACCACTTAAAATTAAAAAATTATTGGAGTTATATAAACACATAACTTAACATTTTATTATATTTATGTTAACTAGCTTATAATCGGTGAGTTTCGCTGCGGTCCGCGCTTATCCCCCGAAAAGTGGGCGAATAATTAGACCACGCCCTTATCAAATTATTTCAAACTACTGTTCCGTGTCTATTTGTTTAATGTTTGTATATACAGTGACTGCCGCTTGGATCAATAGACCAATAGACCCTGCATACCAAGCGTGGCATATCACTATCAAAGCATGCGCAATTTTCATGATTTCTAAAAAAGGGGGTGTAGGTAACTTAAGTGCGACTACGTACTCCCATTTTTTGTGAAGTCTCCATTTAATCAAAATTACTAAATTTTAGTCTTATACGATCAGAATCATCAGATATGTATACAAAAAATTTTTTTTTTGTTTATTTTTTTTATTTATTCTTATTAAGCTACCCGGCGCACGTTGCTCCACCTAAAACAAACAACAACTATTTGACCCTTTGTTTGACACTACGCGCATAGTTCATTGTCCGTCTCCAAGTAGCATGACCATCACCAAATAGTGATAAACTCCATTCTGAGTTTTAATGTGCTGTGATTTTTACTTCCAAAGCATTGAAACTCAGAATTGAATTTGGTATTAAAAAATTTGGCTCATATGGGCGAAGACACACCCCATTGTCGAATGCACGTTTTCTATTACAAAGACATTACCAAGTGGTAACTTCATTCTGAGTTTCAATGTTCTGTAATTTTTGCTTCCAAAGCTATTCAATATCAAAAATTTGGCTTAAATTGGCGGAACCACACCATCTAATCCAATGTTCGTCCAAGTTTTCTATTATAAAGGCATCACGAAGTGGTAATTACATTCTGAGTTTCAATTTTCTGTGATTCTTATTTCCAAAGCTATTCGATATCAAATATTTGGCTTATATGAGTGGAGGCACACCCTCTTGTTCAATGTCCTTTCAAGTTTTCTATTAGAAAGGCATCACCAAGTGATAACTCCATTCTCAGTTTCAATGTTATGTGATTTTTATTACTTCCAAACCTATTCGATATCAAAAATTTAGCTTATATGGGCGGAGCCACACCCACTTGTTCAATGTTCGATCAAGTTTTCTATTAGAAAGACATCACCAATTGTAACTCTATCCTGAGTTTCTTATTTCCAAAGCTATTGGATATCAAAAATTTGGCTTATATAAGTCTTAGTCTTAGTTTTCTATTAGAAAGACATCACCAAGTAGTAATTCCATTCTGGGTTTCAATATTCTGTGACTTTTACTTCCAAAGCTATTCGATATCAAAAATTTAGCTGGTATGGGCGGAGCCCCACCCCCTTGTACAATGCACGTCCAAGTTTTTCATAAAAAGGACACCACCAATTGTTAACTCCATTTTGAGTATCAATGCTCTGTGACTTTTACTTCCAAAGCTATTCGATATCAAATATTTGGCTGGTATGGGCGGAGCCACACCCCCTTGTACAATGCCCATCCATGCTTTTCATAAAAAGGACTTCACCAAGTGGTAACTCCATTCTGAGTTTCAATGTTCTGAGACTTTTACTGCCGTAGCTATTCTGTATCAAAAATGTGACTTGTGTGGGCGAAGCCACTCCCGTTTTGCATAGAAGGTTAAAAAGTACTTTACAATCTATTCTCATACCTACTAAATATATAAAAAAATTTCAATTAAAATCGGTCGAACCGTTTCAGTTCGGCCACAAACATTGTGACACGAGATTTTTATATATTAGAAGATTATTTGTCAGTATCTCAACAGATTACAGAATATAAGTGAAAAACTACTCAAATTGTCCTTTGGGGTCATATTGCTTAGGTATGCTAGGTCTAGGGTAATTCTGGACTTATCTGGGAATTTATCTGTTTTGTATGGGATGATTTGTACCAAATATATATTACCTTTCTCAATGGATTACTGAATGATGCTATGTCAAAAAACAGGATTTTGGAAAAATGTGAAAATAAGGATACAAAAGTGGCGAGAGGGGGGCAGGGGAGTGGAGTAAGGAAATTTGAAAATAGTCTTTTTGGATATTCATAATAATCATTTTTGCTTCAGTCAAAAAATTAGTACAATCTTTCGACGCTTTGAAGCTTTGACGTTTCAAACAGATTTCCGTTGGAACATGAGTTCCGATTTTTTGCACCCTCCAACTGACTATCACCCGTCTCAACACAATTCTTTCGAATTTAAAGGGGGAGTCCCATGAGCGTTGGCTTAGTGGAAACTAAAAAAAAAAAGATATAATGACTCTAATCTACAAACTGGAAAACACTTATTTGCTTTAAGGGGATGTCTGTTTTTTTCTTTGAGCAAGAAATTGACTTTTAGATTTTTATTTTTTCCGAAAGCTTAGAGTTCTAGAATCTTAATGGTGACTTATTTTTTCTATACGAGTATATCTCGACTTACCGCATAGATAAAAATGTATATTTCTGTATTTAGGGCAGGTCAAATAATTCGGATGAAAAAAAAAAAATTAAGAAAGCGTATGGCAGAGACGTTATCTACTTTCAATTCTCAAAATTTCCCAAAGAAAACAACCACTAGTCCACAGGTCATAATTTCCATATGGTGAAACTTTTCAAACTGAAAATAGACCAAAAATGTGTTGTTTTTCCAGATATCCCTTTACTCAGTCAGAAATTTGTATGAATATATTCATTAGGAACTGTTTATATAAAATGGGCTAGATTGACCGTTAACCACACCTACCTCCCATTTAACACCAGTAAAAATATTAAAGAAACTTCGTTACTTCTACTCTTACATTAAATGCCTCATTTTGTATATCGAAAACGCAAACCAACGACAAGTAAAACACGAGAAGCAATACAATTTTGTATATAAAAAAGTATTGCTTTTTGTGTCTTGTGTATAGATGTAATGTCGTATTTGAAAGTGGTCTTTTCACTTACAATTTAAATAAAAAACGAATACACAATTTATAACCAATAGAACATTTGATTTTTTTTAAGTTACGCGAGATAATTAGCACGAGAGATGCGTTAACATTAACAAAAAAAAAAAATCACCAAACATGTTTGCTAAGCATAACCACAGCATAAGCAATGCTGTACAAAGTAACAGAAATGAACAGCTAACAGAGCGTGATGATATCGCAAATCTATAGTTTTGCTCTTTACTAAAAAGTTCCCAACGCGCCTAAAGAAGTTTTCATTTCAAAAGCTTTATGGAAATTGGCAAATTTTTACCCAAAAATTCCAGACATCCCCCTTAAGACTTCTGATAACGTTTTCGAACGTACTTTGACCAACTGATTTCAAAAAGTTTTTAAGATCGACGGATTGTTTTGTAGTTGCAGATAAGATTCTCAAGGTTTTTAGAAAAAATAGTTCTGACCTTGACATATTTAAAAGCGACTTTTACATATATAATAAAGTTGTTAAAAAGAAGTTACTTTATCTCTTAAAGCAGAAATGCTGTTAAATAGTGTGATTTAAATTGTAGTGTGGTTTACTTTCGAATAAACATACATACATTTTTTTTTTGTAAGCAAGTTAATATATTTTAGGATATAAGTAAGCAAGAAACTAATTTTGTTTCTTATTAATAATGTTTCTTGAATCAAAAATGTCTTACAATATTCGGGGTTTTCATTTTGAAATAACTCAATTCTTTAAACCATCAACAAAAGTCCACTTAAAGTATTTCATGTGAAATTTATTATGTAAAGAGAAGTTATGGCAGTTTTTATCAGATTGAACAGCTTTTAAAAAGTGCGAAATAGTCAAACAATGCAATAGAGATAAGAGTTGGTCAACATTACCATACTATAATAACTAAATTTACTATATCCTTTAAGCAGTATAAAAATTTCCTTTTTTTGTTTTGGAATCTCTTTTTTTTGTGGTAATTTGATGGAATTTTTTATGTGAAACTGTTACATGCAGAATAAAAAGGCATATCTCCATTCTAATGAGATCTGATTGCATTTGTAATTTAAATTATGTTCTAGTTACATATGTATAAAAATATGGGCGTAGCCAGGATTTTGTTTAGCGGAGAGAAAATCTCATGTTATCAATCATATAAAAAATGTGATTTCACATCAATCATAAATAAAAAATGTGTCAGCAGTAAATTTGTAATTCAAAATAAATTGAGCTTTAATAAATATTAATAAATTCTTTGCTTTTTTATTATAAGAAAAAATGTTTCGAATTTCTGAAATTAATACTAAAATTTTTATTTTTCTTATGTTCATGGGGGAACAATGCTGCCCCCTGCTCTACCCTCGCTACGCCCATGTAGCATTATATTATGTGATGATCAGAGTTTGTACTTATTGTATATGTAATTTGGGTTTCTCTTTATGTCTCCCATTTGAGAACAAAATTTCCAAAAGTTTCAAATTGCTTCAAAATATTTGAAAAATTTTGTAATACTTCAAAATGTGTTGAGTGCTGTAGTATATGTTGTGTATTTGATTAAAATTATATTAATATGAATTTTTGTTTTATTACAACGAATCAATGAAGAAACAATTTAATTTTTGCTTTTTTTTTTTAAATTTCTGATTTACGTTCTTATCAGGTATTGGCTCCTCACGTGAGTGAGAGAAAGGTGAGGCAAAAAAGTACTGTGACCTCCAAGTTTTTATTTGAGGTATCTGGCAGCTAAGTCAGAAAATTCAAATAAAGCATAAATTAATTTATTTTTTTATTAATTGCGACCGCCTAGCTTTCGTTAAGTTTCATATAATGTGTTATAACTCTAATAATTTTTTAATTATTAAGACTTATATTTTCGTGGTAGACCTACGTTGTTTTTCTGAAGAAAACCACCAAGAACAACAATACCCTGTATAGAGTTATTAAACAGCAGATTTGCTTCGTTGGGCTCTACACTCATCAGTAGCCTTGCGTTCAGCCAATGTTTCGAGTAAGTTACTTTAAAATCATTGTCTGCGCGCACAGAATTAATAAAGTTGGTAAATTTTTTGATGCATACTGTTAGGGATAATCTAAATGCTTTTCGAGCATAGATCAGAGCTTTCTCTACTATAAGGGAGACATTTTTTCTAAAAAGATAAAGAACAAAGTAGCACAACACAAATTTTTCTTTTCACAGTGAAAAATAGAAGAATCCCAATAGGCAATGACGTTAGGTTACTTTTTACAAAGGCGTGCATTTACTGCTACTTTTGGTGGTAAGACACATGACTTCCTCGCGAGCGTTTCTATGAAGCCTAATTTTTCGCTACCCAGGGCATTACAACAATTATATTTTTCCTACAAAAACTGGTTCTGCTTCAATTTCAGGGTTACTTTTTCGTTAAAAGTTAAAATATATATTAGTTAGAAATATACTTACTATTCTACTTACTATTCTTATCTAACAAAAATATGTAAAATAAAGTAAAACCACAGAATAAATAGGTAGGTAATAGGTAAATATACATAAGAAGAAATAAAAAAAAAATATATTTTTTTAATTGCTTTGGTCAACCACTTCTTTAAACCATTCTAAAAGAGTACTTATAGCAGGCCTCTTTAAAGCAGGGAGAGCGGAAGGCCTGGAAAATTTTGTCATTTCATATAAAAAATTAGTTGTTTTTTTTTTTAAATTATTAATTTTTGTTAAAAGTTGCCGACAGAACTAGTCTATTCAAATTGATTTGACTTCTTTGAAATAATTTTAAATGAGGTTTCCATTAAGAAAAATGTCATTGTTTTTGTATGTGAACTATAAATACAAGCGTTTCTTTTTTTGAACAATTTACAAACAATAAAAAACTAGTAAGAAATAAGTAAGAAAAACTAGTAAGAGCTTTGGCAGGGTACCGAAGCTAAAATACACCCCCGTGGCCGTATTGAAGTATATTTGAAGTCTGTAGCCACGACAGAGACGATGATATTCAGTTTTATATATTTACGAAAGTTTTCCTTTTTTTATAAGCTTTTATATAACTTGCTTCGTTCGTATGTATGTATGTATATATGTTCGCAAATCTTGCAAACAATTTTTCGACAGCTTGTGGGTCTCCGATTAAGCCTGAAATTTAGCATACATGTGTAAGCCCGGTGACAATGCAATATTATGAACATTTTTTGTCACATCCCCTTTTACCGCCCACAAATCAATAAAAATGCTGTATCTCGAAAACTACTAGGGCGATTCAGATGAAATTTTGGTAGTAAATTTCCTTCAAGTAGAAAATGAGGTTTAAGAAAAAAATTCGACCACACTCCCTTTTACCGCCTACAAATGAATATATCTCTAAAACAACCGGCCTGTTTCAGCTGAAATTTTCGCAGTAAATGTCCTTCAAGTATTGCATGGGTTATACAAAAAATGTTGCCACACCCCCTTCTACCGCCCACAAATGAATAAAAATGCTTTATCTCGAAAACTACTAGGCCGATTCAGATGATCTTTTGGTAGTAAATTTCCTTCAAGTAGAAAATGGGGTTTAAAAAAAAATTTGACCACACCCCCTTTTACCGCCCACAAATTAATATATCTAATTTTGGCAGTAAATATCCTTCACGTATTGCATGGGTTAGAAAAAAATGTTGCCACACCCTCTTTTACCGCCCAGAAATCAAATAAAAATGATATATCTCCAAAAATACTAGGCCGATTCAGCTGAAAATTTGGCAGCACATTTACATCACCGTCCCGCCCACAAATCAATAAAATGCATTTAAATTTTAAAAGCTTAAGACACTGATATTGTGCAGTAAACCTGTATAATGGATTGCGGTTTATATACAGACAAGCCTACTAAAAGATTCAATTCCACTGATATTGTGAAGTAAACTTGTATATTTTACATTTTGAGAATTTCATAATTTATATACGTTCCTAGAACTTACCTATTTACGTACGCTTTTATGATGATGGGACTGAAATTTATTTTTTTCTTTTTAGTTCACGTTTTGGTTATTTTTATTTAAAGCTTATTTTTTAAAACTTTTTTTTATATATTTTTTTATGGCGTCACTTTGTATGGGAGGTAGGCGTGGCTTTCATCTGATTTTGCCATATATCATAGCTCATGTGCAAAATTTCAAGACATTTCTTTAATTTTTGTGCATTTTTAAGAGATTTTAGTTTAAAATAAAGCCACTTTGTATTGAAAGTTCAAGGCATTTCTTTAATTTTTGCGCATTTTTAAGATATTTTACGTTTAAAAAAGCCAATTAGTATGGGAGGTAGGCGTGGTTTTACTTCGTTGTTTTTTTCAAATTTCGTAGTCAGAATTTATATTGAAGATCAAAGTTGACTTGCAAAATTTGAAGGCATTTCTCTAATTTTTCTGGATTTTTAAGATATTTTACTGTAAAAATAAAGTCACTCTGTATTGGAGGTAGGCGTGGTTTTCATCAGATTTGGCTCATTTTCGAACTTGATCTTCAATATTTTGAAAAAAGCTTATTTTTCGAATTTCATTGCGATGGCTTTAAAATTACGACTCGACAGACGACAGACGGACAGACAGACGGACACACGGAAATTGACTCAGGTGGTGATGCTGATCAAAAATATATACACTTTTCTATACCTGCCACGCCTCGTTATTGGCGTTTCAAACGGAATGACAAAGTTAATATACCCCGTGATCCGTTTTCGTATGAATTTCTTGTCAAAAACGCGAATAATTTTTTTCCATTTTTACGAATCCGCCTCGAACTCAGAACGGACTTCATATATGAAATCGAGACGGATGATTTATTTTTTTAAAATAACGCAAATTCGAGATGAAATCGTTTTTTCTAAATAATGCCTAATGATATAAAAAAATTAGATAATGTTAAAAACTCTTAAAAAGTATATTGAGGGTATTCACAAGGTGTCCTAAAGTTGTATGGTTTTTCTCATTTTCTCCTGTAGTAGTAAAGCGATTTTTTTGAAAATATGCTTGTTTGTTTTGCTTATAGTTCTTGTATAAAAAAAAAAAAACGAAATGGCCATTTCAGCCCTTGAAAGAGCCTTGACCGAGCTTCTTATGATCAATTGTGTTGTGTGTGTTGTGTAATGTTTGAACACAAATGATCGAGAACAGGACCTACATGTTTTATGCCGACTCCGAACGGCTTATGTTCTCAAGAAGTTTTTACTCTCTGAATTTTGCCATTGTCTGCAGAGAGGTGACGGCCGAACAGACAAATTAATTCAATTGAAAAAACTTTCTGTGTCAGATGGGGGATTCGAACCAGGGTTTTTTATATTAAATGAGAGTGATCGGACCAGAACTATTATGCCCATTTTATACAAAGCATACAAAAACTATACGGAAAACATATAAGCAAAATGTGCGCCCACCCATACAATGCGTAGTTCCGGTCCGATCACTCCCAATTTATATACATCACACAATAACTAGATATAAGCAACACATACAAGCAAAATTTAAAAAAATCGCTTTACTAATACAGGAAGACAATTTTAGCACACTTTGTGAATACCCTCAATATGTTTTTTAAGAGTTTTTAACATAACTTAACAGTTTTAGGGTGTTTCCGATTTCGAATCTGATGTTAGAATTTTAAAATTAAAAATGGTTGATAGGATTGCCAGATAAATTTTTTGTATTTTTATGAATTCAGTGCTATGACGAACACTTGGTAAAAATAAAACGCTGAGTCCCACTGAGTCATACGTTGTCAGAATTTCAAAATTACAAGAATTCGTTAACATAAAAAAGTTTAGGTAGCATCTTAATCCACAATCTTGAATTTAATGACATTAGAGTCAGAATAAAATCCGTTGTCAGAATTTCAAAATTGCAAAAATTCATAAAAAATACAAAAAAATTCAGGTAGCAATCCTATCCGCCATCTTGAATATTAAAATTCTGTCATCAGATTGGTCAGTGAATCCACCTTTCCCTGCTTCTTTTTTATTTTAATTTCATATTTTGATGCCATCAGCCAATTTTCAAAATTTGAAAAGTGCTTTCATTTCTTAATCACTCTATCATTATACACTTTTATAATTTTAAATAACAATTTGTAAAACATTTTACATTGGATTCCATATATTTTGATATTCTTTTAATAATATTTTTTAATTATTTTTACATAAACAAAAAAGTGGTGAATACTTTTTATAGTGACCGCATTCAGCGGAGTCAACTGTTGTAAGCTATTATGGTAGCGATACCTAAGTGAGCGATGATTTTCTCTGAATGTTTTGTTACTCTAAACGTTAGAAAAGTTGTCAAAGTTTAGAGTTTAGAGTCAAAGTTTGAAAAACTCAACAGTTGTGTTTATGTAGCATAGAATTTTTCGCTCGATTGAATGGTGTCCGCTACCTGATCAGTTTAAGTGAGTGCTCGCTCCCATTGATTTCTATATCCCACATTTGAAAAAAATTTTTGACAGACTCATTTTATAATGAATAAGAAGAAAATTTAAATCTATATACACAAAAGTCTAACAGAAGTAACCAATTTTTCTCTATGGAAGGTTCTTAAATAAAAATCTAAAGACCCCAAAAGAATGCGAAGCGCCTTTAAGACCAAAAAATGGAAGATGGAAGAGAAGTGATGAAAACAGCCTTTGCTTTTGCGGAGCACTTAAAATGTGGTTCAGTCAAATTTACCCGGTAACAGTTTTGAGATTCCTAATTTGGCAAAACCTAAAGTCGAAAATATTGACGGAATTATTAAAACATAACTTAATACTAAGAAAGCACTATGGTACGACCTTATTAATCTTAAAATGATAAAGGAGTTTCTAAATATTACTATCAATATTCCCAATGTCTTGGAAAATTTCACAGAAAGCCATCATGATTCCCAAATCTGGAAAAGACCCAACCCAAACATCCTCTTACAGACCAAGAACTTTGCTTTCTACATTTTGAAAACTTTTTGAAAGTTATTTTTCACTGAGCTACAGCTACATATGGAACAAACAGGATTATCCCAATCCACCAATTTGACTTTCGAAAAACCATCGTGCTATAATGATTAATTTATATTGTATTATAGAGACCAGTACTTACTGGGCCTTTTTGGAGCATGTTCGAAACTATTTAAATTTTGGTCCATTTTTCAGCAAGGTAACTTGAATCACATTACCGTTAATTTACGCTCAACTACTCATTTCTCAGAAATATGGTTTGGCGTTGAAAAAAGTGTTAATTTCACTTACCTGAAAGCCATCGTATGTCCAGCTGCCAAACTTCATTACACACGTCTGCTCGTCGAATGGAAAGTATTCAACATCTATTTCGCAGGAGCTCTTGTAAATAGCTGGCGGACGCCACTCTACGCGTCCGGTGTAGTTAAGGGTAGCCTTGGTGGCCAGTGTGACTTCAAAATTGCCGTCAGCGCTGTGAAATGGCATAAAATAAAATTTTTATAAAAAATTTCGTATTTCGCAAAACACATCAAATCCCTGAAGCGGAATATATGTAGTATATGACAGATGGACATAATCACACATACGACTGGCTACACACGCACACACATATGAATATTCATATGAAAGTTTTTATGCTTTTTTTCTATGTATGTATGTGTGTGTATGTGTATGTGTGTGTGCGTGTGTTTGTCCCAAAGCAATTTCATCAATTCATTCGTTTTAATTTTTCATTGGCTCAATGCACGATGAATTCTGTAATGAGATTAATGCTCCATGGAATTCCTCGAATACTTGTGTGTGTGCACTGGGCTTAAATTAGACAAATAAATCAGCAAAAAGAACTACAGACATTTTGAGTCAAGTGTGTTTGAGTGAGTGTGTGCTTTTTTGTGTTCTGTGGTGGCTGAATGAATGTATGAATGCACGAATGATTGAGGAGGAATGTGTGTCGTATCTAGGTCCACATACTTATTATATAGCACAATATCCGGCCGCCATATATGATCCGATGGCACATGTAGCATTTCGACGCCCCCATATTCCTTGGGCTCCCATTGCAGCTTATAGTCATACCAGGATTGTTCCACCCACAAGTTGGTCGTCATGATTTGATTCTTCAAGTTGACATCAATCAATTGTGAGAGCTTTAATTTGATGCGTACAGTCAGAGCGTCTGTCACATTGACAACGGGTCGAACCAACTTGTTGTAGTTGCTAAGAAGATCGTCGTAGAGTCGTTTAGCATCCGGATTCGCTGTGCTGCCTTGCAAAGTGGGCCAACAAGAAATGTGTCAGCGATAGCAATAAACAGAGATAAAGAGAAAAAAGAGAGAGAGAGAGGGGAGAGACGAGAGAAAAATTATTAGTACAAATTAAGGTTGGGAATGATTAATTATAAGGTTCATAAACAATCAGTAGAATAATTTTGCTTGAATAACTTGTTATTCCCCCCACATAAATAAAACTTTATAACGACTTCAAAGCTTGAAATCAAAGAAATCAAAGGTCGTAAATTAAGTGCCGGAGAATCTATTTCTTGTCGCCGATGCATGTCTATAGGAAATGTTAGCAACAGCTTACTTAAGTAATGCTGCCAACCAACGCCATGTGGTGTGAGATAAGATATGTGTTGATGTAGCTGACAATGCTGACCTTTCCATCAAACTATTTATTTACAAACAATATCGTTGGCAAACTGTAGAATGACTGAGTTTGATTAATACTGATTTATATTAATTTAATACTTAATTAACTGTTTTCTTCAAAAAAATTTAGCTTTTCACCGCGCAGTGGACCAACCACTTCAGTTTTTTGAAAATAAGTGGAATTTATTTATTTTATACTATTATTTTGCAAGCACATATTTTATGGTAATCATTTAATCTATTCAGTAGAAGCCATTTTTCATAAATAGGTTGGCAATAAAAAATAAAAAGAAAGCAAAGAAGAAAGGGATTTCTGTTTCTATATTGGAAGGAATTTAAATATAGGTATTTAAATATACATTTATCACAATTTGCTCTTTCCACCAAAGATCTTTCTTATACCCATTATTTTATATTCTTAAAAACAAATTTGTGCACAACCACCTAAAACACTTTAGTTTAAAAAATAGACTTCCAATTGAACAGCTGCCCGGCTCCGTAGTATAAAAGGTAAATCTGCGGGAGCTTAGCTGTACGTCACCGGATGGGTCACAGGTTGCGGATAGTGAACAACCTCCAGATATGAAGGCTAACGTCGGACAAGTGCTTGAACGATAAACTTATCTACATAGCCCGATAACAAGGCACTGTTAAGGTGAGTCGGTGAGCGTCATTGTCCAAAACTCGCTAGTCTTCCTCCTGACGTTAAACTTGAGGGGTCACTCCTTGAACCTTAAACGTGGAATGTGTGTGGAACTGGTGGAAGCCCTCAAAACAATAAAACCTGACATCACCGTCATCCAGAAAATGCAATGGAAGGGGCAAGGCTGCTCTAAACAAGCAGACTCCGATATCTACTACAGCTGCCATGCGGAGAATAGCGAATTCGGGTGTGAATTCGTTGTGAACCTTGCTTCTCGGTTTACACCTGTGAGCGTTAGATTAGCCACGATCCGCATCAAGGCGACATTTTTCTGTATTAGCCTCGACGGAGGAAACGGACGAAGCCGTCAGGGCTTGGTTCATCCAATATGGTACTTAAAATATTAGATTACATACATCTCCAATATGGCATACGGTATTTTAAGTGTCATATTCGGGCCACCAATTTGATTAATCAGCGACCATTTACACAAAGTTTCATACATATACAATTATATTAAATTTTGGCAGATCTTAAAGATCTTTTGTGTAGTAGACAAAAATCAAAACAAGTTTTTATCTCGAAACCCAACAAAATGAGTATCGTAGTAAAGGAAGTACTTCAAATGAAGTGGATCCAAATTATATACTTATGTTTAAATATAGGGAATCCAACAAACATAATATTTTTAGATCCTATAACCCTTTAAAACCACTACTTTTGGATAATTTTGATTGTTATATTTAGATTGTTTTGTTTTTGAGCGTTTGAGAAAAAAAATTTTTGTAAACACATTTCTTCAAAATATCAAATAAAATTCATTTTTGATTTTCGTGAAGTGAAAACTTGTTTAGGAGCGTTGAATACTTTTTGGTAGTGAGCAAAACTATAGATTCGCTATATCACTACGCTGTTAGCGATATCATCACGCTGTCAGCTGTTTATTTCTGTTGAATTGTGCCACATAGCTTATGCTGTGGTTAAGCTTGGCAAACATGTTTGGTGAGCTTTTTTGTTGTTGGTGCTTAACGCATACAATTTACCGATTACCGAAGTGATCACCAACCAATTACCAATTAACGAAGTAGTTACCAACTGATTACCGATTACGAAACGAAAACCGAAAGAATGAGTGATTACCGAGGGTATTAGCAACAGATTACAGAAGCGATTATCAATCGATTACTAATTACCAAAGCGATTACCAACCGATTACCAATTACCGAAGCGATTACCAACCGATTACCGAAGTAATAACCAACTGACTACCGAAGTGATTATCAACCGATTACTGATTATCTAAGCGATTAACAAAAAAATACCGATTACCGAAGCGGTTACCAACCGGTTAACAAAGTGATTACCAACCCATCTCCTGTTATCGAAGCGATCACCAACCGACTACCAATTACCAAAGCGATTACCAACCGATTACCGAAGCGATTATGAATCCATTACCGATTACCAAAGCGATTAACAACCGATTACCAATTATCGAAGCGATTACCAGCCAAATACCAATTACCGAAGCGATGGCCAACTGATTACTAACTACCGAAGCCATGACGAACCGATTACCGAACCGATTACCAAATCGATTACCAAAGTGATTATCAACCGATTACCGAGCCAATTACCGATTACTCAACCAAAGTACTTGTATTACAATAATTATAAGAAAAAAAAAAAAACAAAAAAAAAGGAAATGGCCATTTCAACCCTTGATAGGACTTTGACCGAGTTTCTTATGATCAATTGTGTTGTGTGTGTTCTGCCTTCATAAGGAAGAGTGCGGCAACTAAATTTTCCAAAAATCCAACCAAAACGCCTCAGGATAAAAAGCCACTATTTAATACGAGAGGGAAGAAATAATTATAAAAATTTTGCTCGTCCGGAAAGAGAAGTAAAGAACAATACTAATCATAAGGTTATTTTAAAGAATTAACCAATAATACAAAAATTGTGTCATAAAACACTGTACTTACCGCTTTTTTCTGGTTTGTTCTCTGATTTCATTAAATTAAAAACATTGAAAAAAGTCGTATCTACTTCATTTTTAGCTTCTATAAAGAAAATGGTTTGGTTTCAAATATCATCACAACCATCTTACCGATATATAGAATCTATATTATTTGGGTTAAAGCGAAGATATAATAAAAATATATAACTTTTAATGAAAAAAAAATCAAATCACTCAAATTCTATTTTTTATGAGTGAAAAAATTTTGTGTATATAAAAAAGAAAAAAACAAAGGCAAAGTGCGGCATCTACATGTAGATACATCTTGGAATGATACCTACATTTTGTGTAGATACGATAATTTAGGTAAAAATGTTTAGGCTTGGGTCCAAAAGTACGGGATTTTTATATTACAACCTTAAAGAGGATGGATGACTTATAAGGAAAATACAATAAAATTCATTTTGATTTTCATGCTAGATACCGCACTCTTCCTTATGACGGCAGTGTTGTGAAATGGTTGAACACAAATGATCGAGAACTGGACCTACGAGCTTTATTCTGACTCCGAACGGCTTATGTTCTCAAGAAGCTTTCATGGCAGTTATTACTCTCTGAGGTTTGCAGAGTGGTGACGGCCGAACAGAAAAATTAATTTAATTGAAAAAATTTTCAGTGTCTTATGGAGGATTCGAACCTGGGTTCTATATACTTACTGTAAGTGGCGGCCGTGGCATAGTGGACAGAGTGTGTGGCTCATACGCCAGAGAACCCTGGCTCGAATTCCACCTGGGAATTCGAGAACCTGGGTTGGGCCGTCACCTCTCTGCAGACAATGGCAAACCTCAGAGATTAAAAACTGCTATGAAAAGCTTCTTGAGAACATGAGCCGTTCGGAGTCGGTATAAAACATGAAGGTCCAGTTCTCGATCATTTGTGTTCAAACATTTCACAATACACACTATACAATTGATCATAAGAAGCTCAGTCAAAGTCCTTTCTAGGGCTGAAAATGGCCATTTCTTTTTTTTTTTAATAAAATGATAATAATTCGAATGAATTATTAAAGTTGCTTCGAGTGAAAAATATGAGCTGCTCAGAGCACAAGTGGCGTAATTCCATTTTTTTGGGAAATTGAGTTAAGTACATAGAAGTGAAGAGGAAAATGTAACCTATTTATGAGTTCGGTCTAGAAACTCCTAGCTTACGAAATCTCTAAGTAAAATGCAATACTTTGTTATTTTCTGAAAAATTATATAATTTTTTCAGAGCACAAGTGGCGTTATTTTAAAGAGTGTTCAGTTTAGTATGCTTCATTATTTTTTTGTATTATTAAGTTCATTTTTTACGGTATTAATAGCTCTTTTTATGGTCTTGACGTAGCTTACAAGCATAACTGAGTTCTTTGCACATAAAATTTCTAATAAGAATTTTTTTATTTTATATTATATTCCATTTTCTCAAAACTATCAAAAGTGGGCTTACACCACTTGTGCTCTGAGCAGCTCTTCCATCTATTTATCTATCTATATTATTATTATGCATGCTCACTTTTTGTGATGATTATCAAATCTATACTGTAGACTTGATTTTCATAAATAGGGTTGTAATTGAAAGGTTTTGCTTTGTAGATGTGCAATGAGATCTTATTTTTTCTTAAATATTGCGTATTTTTTAAAAAAAGCTGAAACAATTTACTATGAAAAAAAAAAATGAAATTTCTCTGTGATGCCTAGAAGTATGTGACAGATTTTAATTATAACACTATGATTGGCCCAAAATACACTATAGTGCTCAGTCTGCGTGAAACCGGTTTTTGTTGACAAGGGAGGTGAGGCAGGCGACGTAAGGTGCGCGAAATTTAACGCACCGAAAAAGCTGTAGTGACGTCTGACTGACACGCACACACAAGCCGTCATATTTTATTTAGGGATTCGCAAAATGTACCTTACTAATCCAATCAAACACAGTTCATGTACACAAAATCAAAACTGGTTTCACGTAGACTGACCACTACAGTGCGTTTTTGAATAACTGACTGCTCACGCAGACTGAGCACTACAGTGTATTTTGGGCCA
Organism: Coremacera marginata; assembly: GCA_914767935.1. Taxonomy (NCBI): domain Eukaryota; kingdom Metazoa; phylum Arthropoda; class Insecta; order Diptera; family Sciomyzidae; genus Coremacera; species Coremacera marginata. The sequence goes on along the minus strand of OU612046.1, from coordinate 53,146,974 downwards.
TTAGTAATAACTAGGCTACCTAAAAATTCAACAGAAACAGAAATTTTCTATGAAATCCTTGGTTTAAAGTTAAAAATAGTTCTTAATATTAAAACAAAATTACCTATCACTAGATTTTTTTATTCTGGTGTTTTACCGCCACACGGGACTACTAGTATATCTATGTTTTTCGAATTTTTCGAATTTTTTTTTTGTGATCAAAATGTTGAAAGTCAAGTTTCAACTGTTATAACTTTTTTTTCCGAATTTGTGTATTTTATTTTTTTTGGAGAAAATAGCCCGAGATTATGCTTACACCATTCATGCTATTGTTTTTTAAATTTTTGTGTTTTTGGATTTTTGGTGACTTTTTTCGAAAAAATACTCAATCTCGAAATTTTCAAATAGGTTTCTTCGCTTCTAGCAAAAAAAAAAAATTCATAACGACCAGATTACTCATTATAATAACACAATTTTTGCACCTGCATTAAGAATGATTTAAAAGAATATTTCCACAAGATTTTATTTAAGTTTTTCAAATTGGGATTATTTAACTTTGGTAGTTTTGTCCAATTTTCAATTTGAGAGCTCAGTTTTAAAGAAATACCATATTAAATAGAAAAGAAGCTGTGAACCAGCTATTTAAAACTTTACGCTTATACAAAAAATTTTTGGTTTTTTGGAAAAATTATCACTTTTTTAAATTAGCACCAAGTTCGGCCATGTATCGATCAGAGATCTGCAGCAAGTCATTATAAACATAGTTGACTCGAGTATATACGCATTAATTTGGCTTCTACTTCATATTCAGACTTATCAAAAATGTTGAAGCATTCATAACACGCAACTTAAATCCAATGCTTCAAGAGTCATACTCTGACTCACAGTCGAACGTAGTCGGTATGATTTTAACTTCATTTCAATAAGTACAACATGTTGTGAACAACATGCACAAGCACTTCAAAGGAATGATGTGTTTTTCAGGGTTACCAGCTCTGGTATAAATTAAGAATTTTAGTTTGATAAATGCTATTATTGAATTGTTCTAATGCTATTGACTATATGGTAACACTTCCTATAACGGTACGAAATGAAGGTCAACGCTTCTGTTTTATTATAATTTGTTGAAGTGAATTGTGTCTCATTTTTTAAACGGAACAAAGCTAAATAAGTAAGTTAATAAATTATTATATAAATATTATGAACAGAAATGATATATAATTTTCAAAAGTATCATATTTAAATAATGTATTTTCTTTTTTTTATGTGAATATACGTGAAGTTACTTATATAATTATTTTGCTGAATTTAAATAAACAAACTTTATTAAATTGAAATTTATTTTTATTATTTCTTTTGGAGAAGTTCCCTTTATATACAAGGTGTGTTATTTTACTTTTACACCATTTCGTGAAACGCACAGCGAAATTCTATAAAAAAGTGTTTACTGCATCTTAAAATCCAATTAAATGTATTTCGTTATAAAAAATTCTATGGTAACCCTGCTTCTCTTCTAACAGCGAGCGTAAGTTCAAAAACAGCCACTGCGTTTGACTGGAAAAATTCGCACGCATTCCTAATGAACTATGGGACTTTAGCTTGAGCTATGAGTCCTTTGTTTGAGCTATGGGTTTTCGGTATGATTTATAACAAGTTCTTTGATGTTGCAGAGTATTTGGTAGACTTTGACGTTCGATTGACGAATCAAACATTGAACTATGATTTTCTTTCTGTAGCAAGAGTGCTTCGAGTAGTAGTGGTGGTTTTTGTTTGAAGTGCACGCACTACAACTCGGTTTTGCATGAATCACTATAAGTCGCAAAAACGTGACTCGTTGCAGATCTCTGGTATCGATGCAAGTCGGCATGGGTATCCGTGGTCCTAGGTCCCACCAAATTTTATTTAAATTTATTTCAATATCATTCATAAAAGTTAAGAGGGTACCAAATTTAAAAAAAAAAAAATAATAGCTTCAACTATTTTGGGACACCCTACTGTGTATAGATACTTTTTCGAAAATCATTGCCAAATCTAATTTTTGAAAATATGGTACAAATCTTGTTCCGGCGCGACATTTAAAACTAAATAAAAAATACGCGATATTAGGCAAAACTATTTCAATACCTACAATCAGACCATTTGAAAAAAAAAAAAAAATACTAACAAAAACATAGCTAACATGATCGGGGACATTTTTATGAACTAAACTAGCATCTTATTGCTTGGCTTTAGTTCATGACTTAAGTGACACAATTATCCTTATTTACCAATTTAGCACACCGGCCAGCTAAATTTTCATCCGAAAACAAAGAAAGCATTACGAGCATTTCCGGCATGTAAACCGGACAAGCCAGGCGTTCTTTAATATAATTTGGTTGTAATGGAGCAGCATGTAGTTACACACAAAACCACACAATCTTACACATAAAACACACAAATTCATCCATGCTAGGTTTTATTCACTTTTGTTAATTTCTATTTTAGGCGAAACTGTTGTCCTTTGTTCCATGCTGCACACACAGGCACACACACACATGCACACAGACAAAAAGTCACTCTGTTCGCGTCCCCTGACAATGTAGGCCAAACACAATATGGAGCAATTTAGAGACTTTGGCAAATATTTTTGACAGCTTGTGGCGCTCACCAAAATCGTTATTCGTGCCAATGGGAGCTTTCCACAGTTTATTAAACTTCATGTGTGGCCAGTTAAGGGCGTTCCGATTCGGTGATATTGTGGCCAACAATAATAAATGTTACAAAAATACAAAGGATGTCCATTTTTATTGCCTTACTGGAATCTTAATTAGTGTTTCGTTCATGTTTGTTGCTTTTTCTCTCTCTCTCTCTCTCTCTCTCTGCCTTTCGCTCTATTTCTCTTTTATTTGATGGTCTTTCTTTTGTGGCCGTTGGAAAGATGCGTTCAGTTGATAACAGATGCCATGAATTAGAGAAAAGGACTATAGTACACAAGGATGATTGGCTCAAACATGAGGTAAATAAAAATTACTTCATACAAAAGCAAAAACAACAACGCCATAAAACAAAACAAAAGAAAATAAAATCGCGACTTATACATTAAAAGAATAATTAAAACTTTTTGCCAACTAGGCTAAAACCGTAATGCTCACTGAATGTTAAATAACGATCAAAGGATTTCAATAACAGCTCAATATTAGCTTACGAGCTGTTTACAAATTAATTAAGACCTAATGAAAGAATGATGGGAGAAGAGAGAAACAAATAAAAAAAAAAAACATTAATAAAACTTAACTTTGAGTAACAAATTTAAATAAACAGAAAAAGATTTTAAAGGTGTTCGTTTTCCATCAAGGTTTGAAGGAATAAAAATAAACTTGAATCGAAAAAGGTTAAAAAGAAACTTTTTTTATATGAACTGATTTGAGTTATAAAGCTTTTGCATTTCTTAGTTCGTCTTGGTTGTATGTTTTGTAAATTACAAAAAATTTCTAGATAGCGTTTCTAAAGGAGGAAACAGACTGGAAGGAAGTAGGGGAACTACTACTACTACTACTACTACTACTACTACTACTACTACTACTACTACTACTACTACTACTACTTCTACTAGGGGGCTACTTTTTTAAAACAGTCTTTGCTCGTTTTCGTCTTAAGACAGCACTTAAGACAGAAGAGTCAGTTCATATGAACTGATCCAAAAAAAATGGAAGTTGGTTGCTCGACCATTTTTAAAAAAAGTTGATATTATTATTAAAAGTTGTCCAATGAATTTGATTCAGAAATGCTTTAAAAAATTTTTTTTTTGATCCACTTTCAAAATGGCGGTCATATTTATATGTTATATATATAATTAAAACTCAAATGGGCTTCAAACCGTTAAAGTCACCAGGACCAGACGGCGTAGCCTCCATAGAAATACAAAAAGCTTATGATATCATACAGCAATGGCTTATGATGATCTACCAAGGCTGCCTAGACCTCTATCACATCCCCACACTTTGGCGACATGCGAGGATTGTTTTCATACCTAAGGCGGACAAAAGCTCACACGTAAACCCAAAAGAGCTTCGACCAATTACTCTGTCATCCTTTCTGCTAAAAACTCTCGAGCGATTAATAGAAATCCACTTGAGACAAAAGATAGTAGAAAACCATTGTCATTGGAACAACACGCTTACACCAAAGGCAGATCTGTGGAAACAGCTGTCCACTCCATAGTCTCCATCATTGAAAAATCTCTGCTTCAAAAGGAATGATACAATGATAGCTTTTATTGATATAGAAGGTGCTTTAAATAACGTCAAAGCAGAGGCTATCACAAATGCGCTAACGGAGCTTGGGGTGGATGCTACGCTGGGAACACTTATAAATCAAATGCTAGTGGGCAGCTTTATAAGTGCAAATCTCGGTATAGCATCTACGCTAAGATCTGTACCAAGGGGAACTCCTCAAGGAGGGGTTCTCTCACCTCTACTCTGGAACCTTGCGGTTACTTAACTGCTGGAGAAACTGGAACGGGAGGGGTGCAAGGTGATAGCTTATGCAGATAACATTGCAATTGTCACTTCTAGAATATATATATCTACACTTCGAGACATTATGCAAAACGGCCTAAATACTCTCATACAATGGGTTCATAGCTGTGGACTCGGCGTCAACACTGAAAAATCGGATTTAGTGATATTCACAAGAAAACACATTCTACCAACAATCAGTCCTCCAAAACTGGGCAGCATAAGACTTAGCTTCTCAGATCAAGCAAAATACCTGGGCCTTATCCTGGATAGAAAACTAAACTGGAAACTCAATCTGCTTGAGAGAGCCAAACAAGCCAATATAGCCCTCTACTCATGCAAAAAGGCAGTGGTTAACAAATAGGGCTTACAGCCAAGTGTTACTCACTGGCTTTAGACGGCAGTAGTAAGGGCAATATTGCTATATGGTGCCATTGTCTGGTGGCAAGCACTAGACAAAAAAACATATCTCAACATACTTCGCAAAGTTCAAAGATCAGCTGAGCTATGTATTAGTGGAGCATTATGAACCACTCCTACAGACGCATTAGATACTACTCTACACCTTATACCACTTGATATCCTAGTAAAACAGCTACCAATATAGCCATCCATCTAGAGGCGACCTCTCAATGGAGGGAGGGCACATTAGGACACTCTAGCATAAGGAAGTTCCTTCCTCTGATACCCAAATCCGTAGTCTACCTTACACAAAAACTTTTCTTTGACAGGAAATTTGATGTATCCATTCCCTCCCGCGAAGAGTGGGCGGTTGGAAACCTTCCACCAAACAATGTCATCAGAATCTATGCAGATGGCTCAAAATTAGTTGGCAAGGTTGGAGGAGGAGTCTACTCTGATACATTGAACATTAATCTGGCCTTCAGGCTCCTCGACTATTGCAGTGTCTTCCAAGTGGAAGTAGTAGCAATACATAAAGCAGTAACTTGGCTTCAGATGAATGCAATATCCTCCATGGATATCTACATACTATCTGATAGTCAGACCGCCTTGAAAGCCCTAGAATCTGTTGATCCCTAAATGAGATGGCAGAGCAGCTCAAAATACATCAATGCTGGATTCCCGGACAAAGAAACTTTCTAGGAAACTGTAAAGCAGATGAATTCGCTCGCACTGGAACAACCAAACAACTTTCGATAGAGAATGAAAGTATTGGTATATCCCTCACCACATGTATACTACTCTGAAATGAGCTATCCTTAAATAAAGCCAACATTAGATGGTAAACGGGAAGCACATGCCATACAGCGCATCATGTTTGGCCAAAAATCACCCTAAAACGCTCAAAATAACTGATATCCCTGAGAAGGGATTAAATCATTACTATGATTGGTATCCTAACAGGACACTGCCTAATAGGTAATCATGCACGAAGATTAAACATCCTCCACAACGACTTCTGCAGAAGCTGCAGAGATGAAGAGGAGGAGGAATCTACAAAACATCTTCTCTGCACTTGCCCAGCGCTAGCTAAAAATTGCCACCTTCTCTTAGGTAAATGGCTCTATAAATATCTCGATGATCTCTCAGAGTCTTCAAACTGGTTTAAATAGAGAGGTATCACAATAGGCCTCATTGGCCTAAGTGTGTCTCAAAGGAATTGCAATTTTTGTTTTTTTTAAATTCTATGCACCCCATTCGAAAGAGCGTTGTTCAAATAATAAAGTATGTGGCTTTTTCTAATTGTATTAAATTTTTTTCATCATGTTACAAGAGGTTGAAAGCCTAGGTAAAAATTAGAACATTTGGTCGTTAAAGAGTTAAGGTTTAAGGTTTGCACAAACCTGGGGTGGAATCGGATAAAGAAATAAGTGATAGTTGACAATCAAATTCGTCGCTTTTGCTCCACGTAAGTTGATTATCAAATTTAAAAAAATCTACAGCCTTATTCAATAGATTTACTTAAACAATCGCTCAACGCTTGTTTAGTTACGTATTGTTTAACAGCCTCATTTTGTATTCCTAATGAAGCATTCAACGAACGATGGCTATGCGAACGATGTTATCAAACACTAGAGAAGTTTTCTGTATTTTGTCTACTTACTTGAAAGATTTTTTAAATATATTGCTTTGTTTCTTATATGTTATGTTGGCAGTGCTTTTGTTCGGTTTGTGTATTCAATAAATATAATTTGAGCAATTAAGTAGTTTGCGGATTTATTTTTAATTTTTATTGTTTTTAGTGCTTGAGTGATTGATTGCTTTTGACATATCAAAATAAAATGTACGCAGCTATTGCAGTCTTTATTTTTATTTTATGTATTTCAAGTGCTTCACAGCCTTCAGACACCGCATATATTTATATATTTCATAATTTATTTACCTTTAGGTTCAGAATTTTCTATTTTTTAACCATTCTATTAACGACTGCAACCACAACGATACCATAAAAGTGTTCGTTTGATTTTGACGTTCGGATTCGTGGTTTCAGTGATCGTTAGAAATATATATTGGAAATATGTAATTGTACTACGGCATCGTTCGCTGGCTGATCAGCTGTTATCGTTGTTTGATTCTGTTCGAATTACAAATTTCAAAAACACGAACGAGGACTGTTTTGAACGAAACGATTGATCGGATAGGAATAAAAAATTAAGCCAAAAGGCTTTACGCATCCTCAACGAAACCTTGCTTAAATTGTTATTTATAAACATTTTTTTAAATTCATTGCTTAATTTTGTAAGGCTTGTGTCTAAAAAATCAAAAATATTTTACAAAAACGAAGAATTTGCCAATCTGTTACTGAAAAAAGTACAACAATGGCCTGATATGGAGCATGTCTATGATATCTACATATATATATATAAAATTGAAAAAAAAATTTGTACATGAAATACTTTTTTGAAATTCCTTTTGCGATGGACGTTTTGAATGACGCTGAGTCCGAAAATCACATTTTTAAAATTTTTGTCTGTCTGTCTGTCTAAGCCTGTTAAAGCATCACGCGAAAGCCACTGGATGGATTTAAATGAAATTTGGAATCTAGGTTCCTTTTATACCCGGTAATAACATAGGCTACCTTTTATTCAGTAAAAAAGGTTGGACCCGGTAGGGGGCGCTGCGATCGAAATCCAGGCATTCGTTTTTTCAGCTTATCTCCGAAACCGTTCATCCGATTTGCATGAAAGTCTGTATGTAGAGGTTCTCGGATACGCTGAGTTTTTTTGACTTATCTACTGTGTTCTATCTTGAACACCAGAGGGCGCTGTAGTACAAATATTTTAAAAAACATGGAAAAACTCCTAAGCCGTGCATCCAATTTACATGAAAATTGGTATATAGAGGTTTTCGGACACGGTGAATTTTCATGACTTTTCTACACTGTTCTATCTTGAACACTAGAGGGCGCTGTAGTACAAACAATTTAAAAAACGTCAAAAAACTCCTATGTCGCTTATACGATTTGCATGAAAGTTGGTATATAGAGGTTTTCGGAAACGGTGAGTTTTTATGACTTATAAACTGGATTCTATCTTGAACACCAGAGGGCGCTGTAGTACAAATATTTTGAAAAACCTCGAAAAACACCTAAGCCGTGCATCCGAATTGCATGAAAATTGCAACATAGCAATTTTCTGATACGGCGAGTGTTTTGGACTAATCTTTTTTCTGCTATCTTGAAAACCAGAGGGCGCTTTAGTACAAATATTAGGAAATCGTAAAAATCTCCAAAACTGCTCATCCGATTTGGATGAAAATTTGTAAATAGCGATTTTCGAGAACACAAAAGGTTCTAGTGCTATCTTTTTTGCTCTTTCTCGAAACTAGAGGGCGCTGTTGTCCAATTTGTATGTGTGTATGTTATTTAACTGTTCCTTAACGGCTGCACTGATTTTGATGAAATTTTTTGAGTGTGTTTGAGTGGATCCCTGGATGGTTCAGATTCACAATTAAACCTGGTAGGTGGCGCTGCGATCGTGTTTAAGGCATTTTATTTTTATATTTTATCTCCGAAACCGTTCATCCGATTTGCATGAAAATTTGTGTATAGAGGTTTTCGGATACGGTGAGTTTTTATGGCTTATCTACTCTGTTCTATCTTGAACACCGCTGTAGTACAAATCTGTGCTGAGATGGTGCTGTAGTACAAATCACTTAAGAAATTGTGAAACACTCAAAAACCGCTCATCCGATTTAGATGAAAACTATTATGTCGGATATATAGGATTTGATTATCGAGTATGGAAAGGGCATTGGCGTTATTTTTTATTCTATCTCGAAAACAAGAGGGCGCTGTTGTACAAATACCGCATAAAACTCAAAACAACTCATCCGATAAGTATGATTTTTATAAGTGGTTTTCGGTTGCGGTGATTTTTTTGGCGCTATGCATTTTGCTATATCTTGAACCCAAGAGAGCGCTGTACTACAAAATACAGTAAGGCGTAGCAAAGCGCGAAGGGTGATAAATATTATTTTTTTCTTAATTTTCTTTATTCGCAAATCATGACAGCTGATGCTCCATTCTGTGGTATTTGAGTATTATATTATTTTCAATGTTTATTTCCTTTTTATCCAGTATCCTCGCAAATTGGCAAAAATTCATTTTTGCTCGGATTTGTTTTCAAAAATGTGCAATTATCGAATACAATATAAAACTTGAAAATATATTTTTGCAAGCAATCGGCGGCACGACACACAAATCACGATTTCCCTAACTTTTTCTCATAATTTTTAGTTGTTGAATCTACATTTTGTTCATTTCGCCGAAGGTACCGGTTTGAAAGATGCACACAAGATTCCTTCTCAAGTTTGTGAAAAGTGTTTCAAATCGACGAATGAAATCGAAAATTATTTATATCCACTCCCGAGCTAAGCCGGGTATTCAGCTAGTAATATCATAAACATCAACCTTAATAAAAAATATTAAAAAAATATGTGTGTGACCGCCACACAAGGTAGAAGCGAAACTTTTACCCAAAAATGGAATTTCTGGGAAGATTGCCAATTTATTTTATTAACATTCTCTCCTTTAGTGCAACCAAATGGTTTAAAAGCTGTCGGCCTTCATACCAGTAGTAGTTCAAGAACTGTCTTTTTTGCATAAAGCCAACTAGTATATTCAACATAGCGATATCATAGGAAATATCAATTGTCCTTTTTGTTTACGGACAGTTTTTTTTTACTTTCGTAACATCGAGTTGGCTATCAAGAGGACTTTTTTATTTTAATTTGATTTGAAAAGGGATGACTTAAGTATCCCAGGCTCGATCCTCATAGCACAGAGGACTGATTTTGTTGTTTTATTTTTTTATTAATTATATTTTTATATATAAATATTAAAAAGAAAAATTTTGGTCGAAAAACTTGTGTCGGGAATAACACTGCCTGATGATTGTAAATATTTTTATTTTTACTGAACCTTCGCTTCGTGGTCAGAAGCTCTGACCTTACGCTACCGCGCATACTTGTTTGGGTTTATTTTACTGTGCCTACACAGTTGCAAATGTTGATGAGTTTTTCATTACAAGACTTGCATCGTATTTTATGTTGCATTTGCGACAATATTTAATGTTAAATGATGCTGACATGTATATATATATATAGATGAAACTCCATTACATTATCACAAGAATAGTCCTATTTCCCACTCGGCACAAAATCCGACTTCGATATCGAAAATTTAAAAATATTCGAATAGTTCGTGATGGTGACATTCGAATTCGATATCGATTACGATTCGAAAAAGATATGTTTGGCGGACGTAACGGTTACTTCGTAAACGAAGGTGAGCTTATGTTTCGAAAAATTATTCTCTTACAATGCCAAAGTGATTAATTCTTCAACACAAATGCGAAGATAATTATATTTTCTACTTTTTTACTGTAAGGTGGATACTTTTGGATAACTTTTTTTTTGCACTTTCAGACTTACTTTTATTACAGCTGGTACACTTTATAGCACTGGTATGAAATAACTTTCGATTTTTGATCGCCAATAAGGAAAAAATACGAAATTTTTCTTCGATAAAAGTTCATTGCAAACGAACTTTCGCAGGGTGGGTTACATATGCATTGACAAGTTTCAATTTTCGGCTCAATATTTGAACTTATCCTTCTTATGTTTTAGTTTCGAAAAACATATCGTAGGTAATCTGATAGCTCAGTTGGTAAAGGAAGAAGAATCAGTATTTTGTGTGTTAAAATAGCGCAGCATGCGAACATTTTTTATTTCGATATAAATGTAAGTTAAAAACTACATTTGAATTATATGAAAGATATGATATTTATATGGAAATTCACAGATTTAAGAATAAAACAAATTTTAGATTCAAAGTTGTTCCAAAGCTGTTTCCAAATCAATCAATGCAATCAATATGAATTTATCAAAACTCAATTTGAGAAATGCCTAAAAGTATGCCAATGTTTTGGAAAAAAGCTACGTTCAGATTCAAATATTTAGACCGTACTATACTTTCAGAGTATTGAACGAAAGACTCAATTCACTCTTTAAAGAAAGAGAGAAGTACTGATTGTTGATTTAACATAACTATGAGCTACTCAAATAAATATGTCTACGTGGCTCAGCGGTTAGAACAGCCGACTATGGATCCAAACGTAATGTGTTCAATCCTCGGTGGAACCAAAAATATGAAAATATTTTAAACAACCATTTTTTGGTTTTAACACAACCAGTGCGGCGAATCGCTGTGTTGTTGTTTTCATAAGAAACATTTCCTTACATTGGTTTTACCCTCCATCTAGCTCGCCGTATTGTTGTATATGCGGCTATAAAAGTTTCACTTCAAAAATTATAAGTTAAGTTTACGCAGCCTTTAAACGCAAACTTCCGCGCTTAAGTTACGCAGATCTTAAACAAGCCGGAAACAACTTTATGAATAACGATGTGTTGATAAAAGCTGGTTTAAGTTACGCAGCCTCTAAAATGATATTATGAATTAGGCTGCTAGTTTTTAAAATTTTCTTTAATAAAGATAAAATACCGGAATAATTATAAAGTACCAACCAATGCTCAGTATTTTTTCAAGAACAGTGAACATGCTACTTCATAGCTTAAAAAATAAATGCAATTAAAACAGATTTAAAATTTGTGGAGAAATGTTTCGTGTTTCTACAAAGATACAAACATTAAATACCGCCTTTTGGCCAGGTTTCGAAAGAAAATTTATTACAACTACAATATTTTTGATTTTTTTTCGATCTCAATTCTAAGGTTTTACACGGTAAATAATTAATTTTATGGAATTTGACTCGAAATTTTCCAAATCTTATCGTCAATTTAACGAACAGTTTGACAAATTTTTATAAAAATGTATTTTTTAATAAAGGGTTTGGATTTTTAGGACTTGATGGGTTTGTTCAGTTTGCATTTTACTCTAACATAAAATAAAGGCGTGCCAATTTTTTCAACGGTTGTATCCATAAGGATACAGTAAGACTTTTGATTTTGTAATAATTTAAATAAATTTAGCGATAAAAGAGGCAATTGACGCCACTGTGCATCACTCAAGTAGAACCTAAGCATTTTTTTGCGAATAGAAAGTAGCTTAAAACAATTGATGGCAGTTAAGGACTTGACATCGATATCAAAATAAATCGATACAAACAACTAAATGGAGGAAGCAATCTAAATTGCTATAAAAGCTCTTAGCTACAAACGCTATCAAGGAAAGCGCTAAAATGATGGAAAAAATATTCCTGTGTCTTCATTTTGGGTATAAATTACAGAAAGTTAAGTCAACATTAATGCTAAAAAAGGCAAAAACAAAACAACAACAACAACAACAAAATCACAATATACTCAAATTTGAAGAAGAATAATACAGTTCGAGGACCTTTTGACAAGTGACTAAATATTATAAATAAAATCCTTATTTTTCTTCATACTCTTAACTTTGATGGCTGCTTTGTCAGTTGTTGTCATTTTTATTTTCTAGGTAATCAATTTAATGCCAGCATTAAATTTTGCATAATTATTTGAATATTAAATTCTTTATGAAATTTAAACAAAGTGTTGTTGTAAAAATAATAAACTTTTTGTTGCTCACACGTAGGTACAGTTTATGCAAACATAAATAAAAGAAAAAATTTCGCCCCTTTTTTATATAAAAGAAAAAGTTTCCCTCAAAAGCGACATTTTTGTATTTATTGTTTAAGCAGCTACTATTTAGCCTAAAAAATGGTGGGAGGCAAGAAACGTGTGTGTATGTGTGTATGTGTGAGTATGCATGTATTGTTTCTTGCTAAAATGTGAGGAGAGGAGGCGCACAAAAGATTGCATTGTTGGCCTTTTTTACCCACGCCCTGGGCCACCCATCACGATTAATTTAACTCAAGTTGATGAAAAAAAAAAATGTTCGCGAATGGGTCCTTGTTATGAAAGTGTTTTTAGTTGTTTTCTGCTTCTTTGTCTTATTCTACTGCTGCCTCTTTCCACCGCCCCCACCCCCCGCCCCCCCAACATATTCATTGAAACACAAATAAAACATAAAAATGAGCAGCTGCGTTAAATAAAAGTAAAACTTTTGTCGCCGCCGTAAGGACTTTAATGATGGTGGCCACACACACAGACACGCACACACAAAATAGTGGGCGGACAAAGTGGGCATTAATGCAAGTTCATAACTTGTACCAAAAAAATATTTGACATGTTTTGCGTCTGCTATTAGTAAGCAGGTACGTATAAAGACACAGAACAAATTTATGGCCATGAACTTTTACGCCAAGCATAACTGCGAATATAAAATAATAATAAAAAAAAAACCGTGATGTGACAACATGTTAATTGAGGAGCTTGATGCGTAAACATAAAGACACAGGTGAACCGAAGCACAGGAATTTCTTGGGAAAACATCGCTGCGCTGTTTATCTTCAAATTTATTACCAGATGTTAAGATTGCTGAAAATTTGTCCGCCATTTGTCAAAAGCTTTTAAGCAAGCGAGCAGGAGGTGACAGAACTATTCTCTCTAATTTTCTGTTCGTTAAAGTCAAAAACTATTTGAGGTACATGTCGAATTAAAATCAAGATTCTGAGATTTTGTGGTAAGTTTAACATTTGTTAAGAATTATTTTTAAGGAGGAGGGGAAAGGGAGAAGGTGGGGGAAGGGTGAATGCATCTTAACGGCAAATTGTTAAATACCTCACTTGATGTTTATTAGCTGTGACATTTTTATTTTATTTAAATGTCATAATGAAAATATTCCCGAAGGGACACTCTTATTTTAACTCAAGAAACGCTTATCATGCTTTTGAGTTAGAGTGTAATCTTTGAATAAATTACAATTTCCATAATTCAATATTATTGTAAGCTCGGAAAAGCATCCAAATACGTATATAATCATTTATTGTTTAAAAACTGTAAGACCACTTAAAGAACGACGAGTATTTCTACTTAAAAAGCAATTTTGATGAGGCTACATTTACCCTTCTCAAATCACAGCATTTCGAAGAATATAGTAATTTTGGTGAATTTATCACACCAGAAAAACAAAAGCATACACAAAAAAAAAAAAACAATTTTAAAGTTATGAAGAAACTTTTGTTAATAACTTTTCACTTATTTTCACTTCTCTCACAAAAATTTTCTCCGCATCTGTCAAAAACAGCTGAAATAAATGGCTGCGTTCAGCAGGTACAACCATGGTTTAGTCATTATAGGGTTATCCAGATATTAGACATACTCTTATTTTATGTAAGCAAAATAGACAGTTTTGATAGTGTTGTAGACGCAACATTTATTGTTTGATATATTTGGTGATGAATTTGTAGTTCTTTTTAATTTTTATGTTGGCTAAAAATAAATTTAATTCAATTTTATGTTTATTAAATGAAAATAAATATTTCGGAAAAATATAAAATTATTATTGTTATAATAATAAATAAATTTATTAAAATTTAAAATTTAACAAAGCAAATATATTTTTAATATGTAATAAATATAAAAATAATCCAATAAATAATTCGAATTTATTAAGATATCTCAAAAATGAATGGAGTTTTCATAACACAATGACCATGCGCAGTCTTTTTTTGTAACTACATACTAGCTCAATGGCGGCCTTGGCATAATGGGTAGCGTGTGTGGCCCATACGCCAGAAAACCCAGGTTCAAATCCCACCTGACACAAAAAGTTTTTTCAATTGAATTCATTTGTCTGTTCGGCCGTCACCTCTCCGAGAACATAATCCGTTCGGAGTCGGCATAAAACTTGTATGCCCAGCTCTCGATAATTTGTGTTCGAACATTTCACAACACACACAACACAATTGATCAAAAAAAGCTCGGTCAAAGTCCTTTCAAGCGCTGAAATCGCTATTTACGTTTACATACCAGCTCTGCAGCACATCTCTGTACTACATCTGTATTATTTATTGTATTTATCTCGCTGAAGATAAACAAAAACAATAACAAACGTCAAAAATGATAGCAACTGATATGTAAACTTTACATACACATTAATAACAACAATAGTACAGGCAGTTACTGAGAAATATTCGTGATTTCAGCACGAACTTAAGCAACAAGCATAACAACTTCAGCAGCAACTGAAGCATGAATACATGATATTTCTTATACAAATATGTGCATTATTCATCTTTGATTTTGCTATCTTATGACTTTATTAAAAAAAAAGTGTCAATATCTAAAGTTAGAACATTTCATTGACGATGTAACTGATTTTTGACACATATTTTATCTTTGTACGATGAATTTTAAAGGCTGTAAGTGTCCTCTGTAAATTTGGAGGACCCCAAAGTGTATTCCAAAAACGTTAGCATGTGCTTGTAAAAATTTGTGAAAATGAAGAACTGACAACAAGTGTTGTGTGTTCTTCCCGAAAGAAGTTAATCCCGAAACAGAAGACATTAACACAACCATTAACGATAAAACACAGTTTTATAAAATACAAAAAAAAAAGTTCTGCGTTGATTGAACAAAACTAGCTATCTTTTGCTAAAAGAGGATATAAATAAAAAAAATTTTAATTTTCTGAAATAAAAATTTAAAAATCACTATTTTCATACTTTTCGTTAAACAATCTATTTTAAACTATTTTAAAAACATCTTTGCAATAAGTTTTAGCTCTAAACTGACTATATCATTTATTACTTATTTTAACTTAAATATAATAAAACATATTTGTAATAAAAATACCCATACAAATTTCGTTTGAAATGTGTACAACATGTGCACAAGTTTTTTTTCTTCATGTGTACATTACATTTTTAAAGCTCATAATATTATTTTGGTTCAACACAAGCACGTAGTACAAAAAGTTGCACACAGTTAAAAATCTTGGAGAAATTTTTTTTTTTTTTTGGATTGGCACTGGAGGTAAGAAATCTTCTAAAGATACATATAGCCCGTACTAAATGCATGCACGATTCACATTCTAGGTCCTGCCCGGATCAGCCGGAACAGACAGAATGTGCGTACGTACTAAAACATACCCCCCGTTGGCGATTATAGGTTTCAGCTAAGCACGTTATTGCCTTTTCAGAGGAATTAACGCGGAAATTAAAATTAACGTGAATTTTTTAATTATAATATTATTTAAGTTAAACCAAAAATCGAACGAACAGAATGTCTAAAATAATGAAAAATAATGAATAATAATCAATAAATTATCAATAAATAAATCAATAAATCAATAAAAATAAAAGATTGAGCTCTTATTCACCAAACCAAATCCAAACATAACGCAGATATATATATAAGTACAAAAATGCACAAGCATAAAAATATAAGATACTTTATATTCGGGTCGCAAAACAATTATGGAGCACCGTGCTAATGTTATTATTTGGACAAACATTTTGACCAACTCAGGCAAGAAACTTGTGTGGAAAAGAGATCTACTCTGGCACACAAACCAAGTGACAAAAAAATATTTGGTATAATTATGAACACAGGGAGTAACCTGAACACTCAAGACTCAAACTCATCATAAAAAATAACCTGATAAATCTGGTTTTCTTAAAGCCAACATTTCACCTATATCACGTTATAATTAACCAAGTATTTGAGATAGAAATAAAATGAAATTAAGTGTTTAGAAGTAAAATTAATTGACGTTAATCACTACGAAATCACTACATATGCAACGTAAAGAGTCGTGAAGAGCGTAATTTGAGCTGCACTGACTTAACTTAAATAAAAGAAAATGTCTAGATCCTCTCCTCGCAACATTAAAGTTTAGAGATGAGAGGAGATATCGGGATTCTATTTTACCACAAAGTAATTCATATATAAAGGTGCCATTTAGCATAATTCTCCTGCATCTTAGGGACGGCAGTAAGATTAGCCCAAGTCGGGTCTCATGCGAAGGAAGAACAATGTTTGAGTTTCAACGTTGATGACGTAAAGTAAAAAGTAAGAACTGTTTTTGAACTGATTCTATTGCGTCGATGTGGACATTATATTGCGGACTCCATATAACACACGCATATTCAAGAATTGGCCTAAGGAGAGATGTATAGAGTATTAGAGAATTTAGTAGTAAAGGGATCATTGAATTCTTTACACCATCTTTTAATTAGTCCAAGGACACCTCTAGTCTTATTTACCACCATATTAATGTGGAGATTGAAGTTTTGTTTTGGATCCATAATTACACCAAGATCGACAAAAGTATGTACAATTTCTAAGCTAATGTGTTTAATAGAGTAATTTATGCTATGAGGAGTTCTGCGTGAGAATGCCATTTGTTTACATTTTTTTAAGTTTAGTCTTAAAATGTTAAAGTTACACCAGTCCACTAGACTATTTAGATCAGATTGTAAATGATGTTGCTCATTAGGTGATTTGTAAGTAATATAAAGCTTCACGTCGTCAGCATATATTAAGATGTTTTACTTACTTACTTGGGTGGCCGTAACAACCCGTGTCCGGATTTCGACCGACCTCATCAGCTCTCGCCAGGCGCCTCTGCTTTGCGCGCGCCTTCTCCAATCGGATACACCAAGTGCGGTTAGGGCTTTCTCAGCCTGGTCCATCCATCGGAGGCACTGTCTCCCTCGTCGTCGTTGACCAGCGACCCTCGCCTCGAGCACCTTTTTCGCTGGAGCTTCGTCGTCCATACGATGGACATGACCCAGCCAGCGTAGTCGCTGCACAGTTATACGCCGAACTACGTCAATGTCTTCGTAGAGCTCATACAGCTCGTGGTTCATTCGGATGCGATAGTCATCGCCGAATCGAACAGGACCGAAGATTTTGCGAAGAACTTTTCTCTCGAACACCCCCAAAGCGGCTGCGTCAGTTTGCGAAACTACCCATGCCTCAGCGCCATAAAGCAGCACAGGTAGAACGAGCGTCTTGTAGAGTGTTAATTTTGTCGATCGAGAGAGGGCTCTGGAACTTAGTTGCTTACTGAGCCCGTAGTAGCTACTATTAGCAATAATTGTTCTTCGCTTTATCTCCAGGCTGATTTCGTTGTTAGTATTAATAGCGGTGCCAAGGTATACAAACTCCTTGACTACTTCAAGGTTATAGCTGCCGGATGAAACGTGGAAGTCTAAACGCCGCGCTCCCTTGTTTGTAGACAGCATATATTTTGTTTTGCCCTCATTTATCGTCAAACCCACTTTGGCTGATTCCTTTTCGATAGCGGCGAAAGCAGCGGTAACATCTCTCTTGGTTCTGCCAACAATATCAATATCATCAGCGTACGCAAGGAGCTGGACACCTTTATAGAAAATGGTGCCATTACGATGCCCACCGGCCTTTCGTACGATCCCCTCCATGATGTTGGTGAATAGATCGCAAGACAGTGGATCGCCTTGCCTGAAACCTCGTTCGGTATTGAAGGTTTCGGAGAGGTCATTTCCTACCTTGACGGAGCTGCGTGTGTTGCTCAACGTGACTCACTCACTGCACTGCGCTCTCGATGGGCGGCATTGGTGGAATCGTCGCCAGTAAGTAAATTGGAGAAGTGCTGTCTCCACAATCTAAGCACACACTGTGTATCCGTATTCAGATCTCCATTTTCGTCTCTGCAACTGGATGCTCCGGGCTTGAAACCTTGGGTTAGACGCGTAACCTGTTGATAGAATTTTCGTGCATCCTTCTTGCCCTGGTATACCTCTAGTTCCTCACGCTCACACTTTTCCTGCTCTCTTTTCTTGCGTCTGAAAAGGCGCCTCTCTTCCTTCCTCTTTTCGCGGTAGTTTTCTCGCACGGTTCGCAGCAGCAACATTAAGATGTCACTGTGTTTAATTACCGAAGGAAGGTCATTGATAAATAGTAAAAATAAAACCGGTCCAAGATGATTATCATGCGGAGCACCTGTTTGAGTTTTTATATAAAACCCTTTGGTATGTTGCGATAAATATAATTTAATCCAGTTTAACAATATGTCAGGAAACCCAATAAGATGAAGCTTTTTCAAAAGAAGATTATGATTGACACTGTCAAAAGCTTTGCTAAAGTCCGTATAAATAATATCGGACTGTAGTCCCAAAATAAAACCCTTTATGACACGCGTATAAAATTTTAAGAGGTTTGTTAAAGTAGACCGTCTCTTTAGGAAACCATGTTGAGAGATAGAAATGGTTGAAGATACAAGGTGGGATTATTTGATTTTTTCAAATAACTTAAGGATTTAATTGTGCGATGCCTCGATAGTTTGAAACTTTTATTTTCGAGCCAGATTTATGAAGGGGTATAACATAAGAATTTTCCATATAGTTGGAAAATGACCACTATGCAAGGAAATAATAAAAATTTTTGAAAGAGGAGCGCACAGCTTGCTGCACATTGCTTTAAAATGCAACTCGGGATTTCATCAGGGCCGGTCGAAAACGAGCTTTTGACTTTTCGAAGGTAATGCATAACAATATTTGAGTCTATTACTTCTAAACCAATGGTTGGAATAATGTATTTTTTAAACAATTTTTTATTAGAATTAATACTTTTCAAAATCCTAAAAAATTTTTTTGTCAAAGCTGTACTTAAATTTAGTAAAGTTGGAATGAAATTTTAGTTATAGTACCTACGGTTTAAAATTTAATACAAAAGAATTAAAAAGAAATAAAATCGGTTTAAAAAAACTAGTACAATTGGAATAGATTTTGAATTAAGATAGCCATGATATTAGATTTAATATAACATGTATTACATTTTAAGCCATGCTGTATTATATTTCAATACTTTCCGTATTATATTTCAGAGTGTTGAGTTCAAAAGTCTTATGATTCAGAGTTACTTTTTGGGTTAACAAAGCTTTATAATACAATTTTTGTGAAACATTTTTTATTGGATTATGGCGCACAAGTAACGTTTACTTCTTTCATTTTATTGATGACGTGTGTTCGAAACCTACAATAGGAGTTAGTTTAAGGATTATAGTATAAAAGAAAAAAAAAAAAAATAATAAATTGTGTAAACAAAACCAGTTTTGTTTTTAGTACGCTATGGTTTAAAATCGAATACAACTTGTAATAAGATTTTAAATCCACAGCGGGTATTGCAATTTAAGCCCATGCGGGAATAAAACTTAGTTTTAGTATTTGGCGTGGTTTAAATTTTAATACAATTTCGGTGTTGTCATATATACAATTTCGGTGTTGTCATATATACAATACAGGATTTACTAAAATGTAGTCTAAGATTTTTAACCGTTTAGTCAAATGTATCTTTAGTATTTTGTACAGCAAAAAAGTATGATATTCATGCAACTGCGTGATTTTTATGTCATTAAAAAATTGCTCTTTTGCTCTCTTCTTTAAATAAGGGTATACATTCTTGTGAGTAGACTGGACTCACAAATATCTGGACAACCTTATAATAATTGATTCATGCGGCAATGTTGCTGGCGTTGGTAATAAGTTCAAGCTATTATTCTTGTGAGTTGACGTCAAATATCTGGACAACCGAATCATGACAGAATTATAAGGTAGGGTCAAGTTAGAGTAAGAAGGAAGCTGTATGTCAAAATCGGCTGGTCAAGTTTTCTTATTGTTATTGTTGTCCTTATCATTTGACGTTTAGCGTTCTCCAAGCTTTGTTGTTGCAAAACTTGTTGTTTGAACAGCCATTTAAATTTAATTTAATTACTTTTAATTGTATCATGAACCTAATAATAATTGAATCATGAGTACAACATGTTCTGTCTCTGATCAGGTATCAGTTTACGTTCCTTTGTGTACCTGTTAAACGCGTTTAGTGAACACATTTTCTGTGAACACAATTGCTTTAAAAGTGATCAAATAGTGGACAACTCGTTTTTTCTCGTTTTACTTTGCGTTATTTATTTAATTTGCTTTTAAAGCGCAAAAGAGTCAAATTTTTCACTGTACATACTTACCACGTTAAGTAAATGTATCAGAAAAATAAAGTGCTGTGAAAGTCAGACAATTTTCACATGTTGAGGTGATCAGAAACTGATACTTTTGCGTACAGCAGGCACACACTGAACGGCTGCACAACAGTTGTATCTGCTAAGCGCAGCCAATAAGATTTGACACTAATCAACAATTGCTCTCTCTCTGTCTGTCAGAATTTTCGGGGAAATTTATAGAGCAGTGAAAAATTCGCTACAACCTGGTTTTATTACACCATGCCTTAGATGAAGGAAGAACGACGTTACATTATAAATTTTTCTTATTTTACTTTTAAACTTAAAAATCTTCTTAAAGCTCTGAGTAAGTACTCAAAGAGATGGCACACATGTGTGTGTATTTTATTTACTTTTGTTATAGCAACAAACATATGCAATTAAGAGTTTTTACTGAGAATTGCGGATGTAATTTCGTCTTATCTGTATATCCTACATTAAGCACAAAATAAAAAAAGAATCAGTTGAGACTTTTATTTATTTTTCTTGATTGTTCCGCAAATAATGTGTCTAAAGCGTAATGCCGCAAAACACGAAAAATGAATTAAGTGATTTTATTGCTCCATTATCTGAGTTGTATCGACAACAACTTCATCATTAGCATCAGCATCGATATCATCAACATGAACAACATCAAAATCAGTAGCAGCATCATCGTCATCAGTATTTTCAGCATCGCCCTAATCAAGAACAACATTGGCTGAATGGTCGCGACGGGGAGCAGCAAAAGCTCCGTTTTACTTTAAGTTGAACTAAATTGTTACAAAACATTTTTTCACTTTCATTGCACTTTATCTTCTACTACTACATCTTCGTTTTCTGCTTCCTATTTTTCACATTTGCTTTTCTCCTACTTGTTTTGGTGAGTCTGATAACGCCAGTTTCTTGTTTTTTTTTTTGCTTTCTTCAATACGTCTTTTGATGTGGGTTAAGCGCCAAAAGATGACAATAGTTATTTTTCTGCGACGTTATACACGCCAATACACATACACTACATTACGCTGCTTGTTTTTATTTTTCGTCTTCCTCTTCTTCTTGTGCACTTCGCCAAAAAATAATCGATTAGGCGAACTCTTGCCTTGAACGGAAGTGCACGTTGAATTAATGCCTCCCTCCATCCCGCTGTGTTGTCCCTCCATGCATCACTTGCTCTGCATGACGTGTACTAATGATGGGAAATGCGACCCGGTGACTGTCATTGGCATTTCAGCCGACATATTAACAACGGTGACGAGTGGATATTGCATTGTATAGCTTATGGATTGACAGGATTTCACACTGAATCCTGAATTCAGCCGGAAGTGACGGATGTAGTAAGTGATGAGGGCGTCAAATTATCTGGCATTTATGAAAGTCAGAGCATAGAAATTGCGTTATATAAGCATTTAAACTATGTGCTGGTTTAAGTGTAGATCTCTATTTAATTTGGCTGTGTGTGGGCTATTTTTTTTGGGAAAATTTGTGTAGTGGAAAGTTTTTGGATTTTTAAATCGAAGTTTATTGGTGGTGCTTTCCTCTGTTATTCAATTGCACCAATTTTATTTCTTCTGTCATTATATTTGACAAGAGAACTATGCTGTTCAATAAGTCTTTGGTCTGACATATAGATGGCAGCGCTGGCCTCAAATCGATAAGAGTTCGATTAAGACCAGCCATCTTTCAAACGCTGACTGTCAAAATTTGAGTCAGTTTCACGTACTAGTTTGTGAGTGACAACTATTTGAAGTAAAGAACGTTTGTTATTTTGAAACAATGGAAAAAAGTGAATTTTGAGTTTTAATAAAGTTTTTATTAAGAGTTTTTAATGGAAAAATTTGACAAATGACATAGTGAATCTTTTTCACCGAACTCAAGCATAATTTATTGGTTTGATGAATTCAAACGGTATGCCCAAAAAAGGTAGTAACTGAAGAAATGATCAACAAAATCTATGATATCGTATTAGACAATCCGAAAATGAATGCTTGTGAAATGGTTGATATTACAAAGTAGCAACTAACTTGATGGTTTCAATTTGGAATGATCACTGAGACATGAAAAAGCTGTTTGCAACATGGGTGCTGCGTGCGTTAACAATCGACGAAAAAATAACAATACATCGTAAGATAACATCGTGATTCTGAGTAATTTTAACCTGTGTTTAATTGTGATCTTAGCATGTATTCATCATTATACACCAGAATGCGGACAATAAGCAAAACAATGGATTGGGAAAGAGGGAAGTGCTCCGTTGTGGCCAAAAACACAAAAATCGCCCGAAGAGGTTTTGGTAAGTAATTTTTGCATTTTCACGGCATATTATGGTTGAACTATTTTAAGAAAAAAAAGGTATGTTTGTGGCCGCTACGCACTGTATAAGTGTAACAAAACTGAAGTTTCTGGGATTGCTAATTTATTTTTTTAACATTCCCTCCTGCAGTGTAACCCACTAGTTTCTGTGAGTCTGCTACTAAGACTATTATTTTTTTCATAAAGCCAAATGGAATTTTTAATGGCGATGTCATAGGAAATATTAATTTGTCCCATTTTGTTGTCCCAATGTTTATGAACAGTTATCTCTAAAGTTCAATATTCACGTACAGATTTAGATTAGGGAATTTTTATACTTTCGTGGGCCAAGTTGGTGGTTAAGAGGATTTATAATTTTAATTTGGTACTTTGAGAAGTACCCAAGATCGATCCTTACAGCACAGACGATGCACCGTACTGTTTCATTTTTTCGTTGTTTACATTTTTTGCTTGTAAATATTTACAAATATAACAACAAAAATTTGTCAAACTCGTTAGGAATCAATGGCCCGTTCCCGTTCCGTGCCCGCAATAAAACGCTTACCAACCCGCTGCAAGTTCAACATGCTACCATCGCACCCTTGCATGGGCGTAGCCAAGGGAGGCCCTAAATCTTTGATCCAATATTTTTTTATTGTGCTGTCTCCGCTCAGAGCATTGCACAACATAATATTTTCATATGCTCGTTCGTTCGTTCGTAGAAAAAATTCAGCGAACGATCGAACGAACAAAATTTTAATTTCGATTTTCTACGAACGAACGAACCAACATCAATTTTCTACGAAGGAAGGAACGAACGATTATCAGTGTTTTACGAAAAACATTAATTTTCTGCGAACGAACGAACAAAACATAAAATGTGTCGAAAATAGTTTATATTGGCCGTAGCTGCACTCCTAGAGGATTAAATATGTGAGCTATTTAATAAATTTATTCCAATATATAATAATTATCCCAATATATAAAATTTATACCAATATTTTTTCCCCCTCAACATTTCTTTCGAACACATCTACCCCCTATCTGCCACCCTTCTTTGGGTCCCCATACAAAAAACATAAAAACTGTCGAAAATAGTTTATATCGGCCGTAGCTGAACTTTTAGAGGGATCAAATATATGGGCTGGTGCTATTATTTTTGTCCTTCAACATTTCTTCCCAACACACATCCCAAAAACATCTTTTTTCGAACGAACGAACGAACGAACATGCATTTTCTACGAACGAACGATCGCACATCTATTTTCTACGAACGAACATCTTTTTTCTACGAACGATCAAACGAACAACTATTTTCTACGAATGAATGAGCATCTATTTTCTACGAACGAACAAAATATTTTTATTTTTTTCTACGAACGAACGAACGAACGTTCGTGCAAGGCTCTGTCTCCGTTATGTAATTAAGTGATTTACTTTTTAGTGAACCCTCAACCGTATCATTATTAAGGTCATTTCAATGTGTTTGAAGTGTATTATACATATGTACCTATGAGGGTGGAAAGAAAACTCATCATCATAATTATTGTCGTAACCGTAAAATCGTCGTAAAATAATCATATCATTATGTTTGTTTAAAAGTTTTTTTATAAAGTAGGCTAAGCCTTTTGAGATTTTTTTTTTTTTTTTTTATTCAATCAATATCATTTAACTTCATCCTCATCAACAATCAAGCATGTTTTGGATTTGAAATTTTTTTTTCAGTTCTGCTTGAAGTAGATGTATTCAGCTTGCAATCGGTCAAGAAATAATGTCATCGCACACATGATAAAAATGTCAAGGTAGTAGTGACATCAGGCAGTTTGCTCATAAACGGCGATAATAGGTTTTCATTTGCTCGTATATTTTACCTCTTATATTTTTTACAACTTTTTCGTTCGCTACTTTATACTCGCCCAGCAAACTACCTTGATAATTGTATCATGGACGAATGTGTTGGGTTGTGTGAATGCTCAAAAAAACTATCCTGTTACTTGTTGAATGGCATGTTAGATCTGTTTCTACACAATTTTCGACAAGCTTTGTTCGCTAAGTGAACTGTCACTGCTACCCTGATAATTGTAGCATGGTCGCACAGGTAGGATTTTTTGAAAGCTCAAAAACTGTCCCGTTACTTGTTGCATAACATGTTACAGGATCGTTTAACAGGAGCTATTGATTTTTGAATATCTTATTGGATTTTTATTTTTTTTTTTAATTTTCAATTTGTTTGATGAAGTTGTAGAAATCGGTTGCCTTTTTCGTTGTTTTATAAAATTTTCATTTCAATTTTAACAATTTTTTTATGAAAAAAGTTAATTCTTTTTTTAAAATAAACTATTATTCAGGTTTTACAAATTGCTTAAAATCCCGCATTAATAATATGGATATACGCAAGTTTTTTATCTTACTTACTTACTTAGGTGGCCATAACAACCCGTTTTCGGGTTTCCGCCGACATCATATATCGACATAATATATGGCCGAGATAAAAATATGTCGAATGGGGGGCTAATAGACCTCCTATTTGTGTGTCTCAAAAATGCTTCCTCAAATAGGAACCCCCAAAAATTGGTTAGATTTTACCTATTTTGCTTCCCCTTCAAGATATGGAACAACATTAAATGTAAAGATATCGAAAAATCCTCGAAAAATTTTCGAAAAATCTTCGAAAAAATAGAAAAAGTGCCATGTCTCGGAGGGGAAGCAAAATAGGTAAAAATGAACCATTTTATGGAGCTTTATAAGGGGGAAGCATTTTTGAGACGCATAAATAGAGGGGTCTATCAATTCCCACTTTGCACATTTTTAGGGGGGGAGGGGGACGTCGAAACACATCAGATTCTAAACAATTGGCCCGATTTACAGCACAAAATATTTAAAAAAAAAGCACGAAGAAAGCATTTTTGAGGACCACCCTCATCAGCGACTCATATTTTTCACAAAATATTTTTTAAACTATTTATTTGGGTACACCCTTGTGCCCAACAAATTTTTCTTTAACTATACTTTTCTTAAGCAAATAAGTTGATTTAGTTGAAAATTCACAAACAAATTCAAGCTTTTCAATCTCTATGACGTACGTTTCAAGTCTGCTGCCGCTTGTTTTTACTTCGTGTCGTAGATCACGCGTTCATAAATTCGCGCAAGAAGCTGACGTCGACTTGACTAATTTCAAGTATACTTGAACTTGATTGAAAATTATCAAGTTCAAGAGCGCTTGTATTCATAAATTTAGCAAATACTTGAAATTGCAAATGAATAGGCTTGTGCAGTTCTCTGCTCCGTAGCGTAGTCGTTGAACAGCTATACGCTGAACTAAGTCAATGTCTTCATAGAGCTCATACAGCTCGTGGTTCATTCAGATGCGATAGTCATCGCCGACTCGAATAGGACCGAAGATTTTGCGAAAAACTTTTTTCTCAAACACCCCCCGAGTAGCTTCGTCAGTTTGCGAAACTACGCATGCCTCATGCGAAACTACGCATGTCATAAAGAAGCACAGGTAGAACGAGCGTCTTGTAGAGTGTTAGTTTTGTCGATCGAGACAGGGCTTTAGAGCTTAGTTGCTTACTGAGCCCGTAGTAGCACCTATAAGCAATTGTTGCTCTTCACTTTATTTCCAGGCTGACATCATTGTCGTTATTCAAGTTTTTTGCGGTGGAGAGGGACCCAAAAACAATGGCTGTTTCTATATATTTTTATATAGAAAATGTGTTTTTTCCAAGCGAGTTGTAAAAAACAAATGTAAGCTTTTTGAATTCATCGTTTACACATTTTTTTTTTTAATTTTACAACGATAATCGACTGTAATACATAACCAACTATTACTGCATTAATTCACACATTGTTTATATGTATATTTCAGGACTTTAGGAATCCGCCCCAACCTATAGGGATGGCTGGCTTTTTGCACATTTGTCTCTCTTGTGCCAAAATGAGCGAAATACGAATAAAGCCGAAAGCAAATATTGTAAAGGGTATTTCAACAAGGGAGTATTTATTTTAAATTTCCCACTTTTTTTAGGTGGCATCCTGCTACTATCATTCGATAACGTTTGATTAAGAAAAACTAGGAGATTTTTATAGAAATACAACCATAAAAACGGTGAAGAGATATCGTGAACGCGATTCGTAAAATTCATCCTGTTATTGGCCATCATCAAGTGCGTTCTTGCATTGTTTGGATACGTTTAAGCAAAACTGATAGTCGCATCAATGGCAGCGCAAAGACCAAGAGAAATAGTCGAAGAGCCTCTCCATCTACAACGAGTGACAGGTTGGTGCGGTTTTTGGAGTGGCAGTGTCATTGGGTCATATTTTTTTGAAAATGATGCTGGTACTACCGTTTATTGAATGAATTGCGTTACCAAACGATGTTGTTTTTTGCCCTAAAACTGATACTATGGACGTGGACGATATTTATTTTCAGCAGGACGCCGCCACATACCGTACAGCTGGTGAAACAATGGCTCTGTTGCGTAAAAACTTTAATTTATGTGTGATTTCTCAAAATGAGGACATTGATTGGCCACAGAGATTATGCGATTTTACACCATTAGACTTTCTCTTTGTGTTTACGTTAAAGATAAAGTCTACGCCAATGTTCCAGCAAATACGATTTTAGTCATACTTTCATACTAAAAACGTTGGTGGTTTAATTCAATTAAATAAAACGGTTTTTGGCAATTACTTGTTTAAATCAACTCAAAAAGCAATGCTAAAAATCACAATATGTAATAAAAATTACTCAATTTTCAAGTGTTCCAGCTCAACCAAAACGTACACGCAGGGAAAAAACACATTAAAAATATCCAAAAGCTATTTTAATTTACCCAAAAACAAGGTCGCTTTTGAACCATTGAGTTTGATGGCTCTGCAAAGTTGAAGTTGACAGTTATTGATGAATTTATTTTATTTGGAAATAAAATAATATTCTATCTGTATCGGCAAGACGTTCAAAATTTTTGTCGCAAGAAAACTGCCACCGTTTAGGCTTGTTGCAAACGTGGTCGTGGTGTATTGAAACCAAAGTTTTTCAATCTAAGCTACAGGAGCAACTCCTTTTGCTTGGCAGGAGGTGAGCGTTTACGTAGTCGTTATGTTGATGAAATCTTCGGATCCGTCAAGCTTTTCCTGAGAAAAAAAAAAAAATGGAATGGAAAAAAATGGAACTCTTTTCTCTCAGTAGTAATCACGAACTTTGTCCTAGTTTTATTTGATTATAGCTCATAAATTTATCATCTCATAGTTGCGCTTAGTTGAAGATCAAGATTAGTTAAGGTTGTTTTAAATAATGTAATTTTTTTTACTATCCTCAGTTTTGTTTCTTAATGCTAAAAAATGTATTGTAACTTAGGTATATCTATATATAAGACATAATTTTTTTTTTTTTGTTTTTATTTGTTGTAAATATTTTCAAATAATTTATTTATTATTTCTTTACTCAAATCATTCAATCGTATTCATGACAACATTTGTGCACATCATTCAAACAATTTTGTAAAAAAGTTCAATGAACATTTTTTCATTTATTTTTTTGTCTTTTTTTTTCCTGGAAAGATCAATAAAATATTGCATATAAATTAAATAAACATGAGCTTCAAAAAGGAAGCTAGCAGCTTGCTGTCCAAAAAATAATAAGATTTTTTTTTTATTACTGATACATGAAGCAGCTATGTTCAAAAGTATCTACGAATATGTTCACATATGTAACAGATGATGTACAATTTTATGATTGTTTGCTAGAATCCCAGGAATGTCTTTTTAGAAATGAAAAATAAAAAAAGAAATGTACCGACAAAAAAAAAGCAACGAAATAAATAATAACTGACAGTTACTGTTTTGGCCTCTGCGAAGGAAAGATGATTCAATGCCACAAAAATATGTTATGAGCATATAAAAGAGAGAGAGCGAGAGTTTATGTAGTGAGCAGAGTTAAGTTAGTCGAATTTTGCAGTGAAATACTTGCTTGGTAGTTATGGAAATGGGCAAAATTAATTCTAGTTATTGAACTCGTTTAGCTAAATAAACACTTTAGAATTGTTTGATATAAAAAAATTTCATTGTCAATTAAAAGCAATTCTTTGTTTTTGGGGTACTTGTTTGTTATTGGGACTCAAGCTTTGTGATTACTTCTTGAAACTTAAACTATAGCTACTTGGCAAAGCTGTAAAAAAATGCAATTATTTGTGATTTAAAATCATTCAAATCCCAATCAATGATTTGAAAAAATGAATGCAATCATTCAAATCTTTGTTTGGGACTTGAAATTTCAAAATCAAAATTCATTGCATTCATTTTTTGAAATCATTAATGGTTTTAATCTAAAACGCTGTAAATTCCGAAATGTAAATGCCGAAATGCCTAAACTGTAAAGTAGTGCCATTTAGCTGTATTAAAAGCAAGGACCGTTAATAACTCTTTCTGTTAATTTTACAACAATTGGAAGATAAAGTCGAATTCTGAAATCCCATTTTGTATATTTAGAGGAAATACTTGCAAATTTTTGATTGAAAAATATAAATCACCTAATAAACCAAATTAAATAAGAAAATAACGATAAAAAAAAAGATTTTTTAACAAAAATCGAAATCTTTACGTCCTTAATTATAGATAAATGCTGAATTTTTTAATATTTAAATACTATAATAATAATATAAGTAATGAAATAATTAATGAGAAACAATATGATTTTTTAATATTTGAGAAAAGATTAACATTTATTTCAGAATGATAACAAAATATATTAAAAAACATCATATTAGCCGCAGTTTTTTCACTGCTCTGTTCTGGAGCAGAACATCAGTTTGATAAAAACGCTCAGCTTTTATTTTTTTCAGCTGGGTGGCGCGGAAGGCGATGTCAAAAATGTCAGCCGATAGGATCAGGGGTGGTATCGCTAAAGTGATAATTGATAGTTGACAATCAAAATCGTCGCTTTTGTTCCATGTAAGGTGATTATCAAATTGACAATCACTTTTTTCCTATTGATTTCATGCGATGGGTATTTAGGTGTCGTTTTCAAAAATGACAATCAATACAGCGACTGTCAACTATCACCTTAGCCGATTTCACCCCAGGTTTTTTCTTGACTTGACAGCTTTCTCTATTTTAATTTTAGCATTTTTAAAGTTTACGTTTGAATTTTCCATTTTTGAATTATTTTTATTTGTAGTTTTTTTTCATGGTACACTCAGAACTTTTATTGTTTGAACTTTTATTTTCTACCACTTTTGACAGTACATTAAAAAATTTTAAACAGTGCCTCTCAAATTGTGTTAGTGATGCCACCTAAAACTGAGTTGGCCATCTGACATGAAAGTCTGGAATTAACAGTACATGGAGTACAAAAAGCTGCACCTAACCCAAGACTGATGTGAGTGTTGTATTTGTTTTACGTATAATATTTGTTCTGCTACAGAACAGAGCAATGAAAAAAACGTGGCTATTATATTTCACTTTATAATTAAAGAGATATTCCTGGTTGGCAAAAATTTTTATTCGTTTTTTTTTACATATTTTTATAGCTTGGATATCTTGCTAAAAGGGTTTTTTGAAATTCGAAATACTTTAGGAGATATGGCCTTTTTTGTTCGATTGGCAACGTCGCATATGATTTCGCCATGTCTCGGAACGAAAAAACGTTTGAAGATGTCCGAAGCCAGAGCTCTGGCCGCATCAAAAGAAGGTAGAACTGTCCGAAGAGCACAAAGAGGCACTGAGTCCTCATTTTTTGAAGAAGAGGAAGGGGTTTTTTATGGGGCTGGCATTGCAGATTGATATATGTAACTATTTCACACAAAAAAAAAAAAAAAATGTTTTATTGCCTTAAATTTTCTTTGAGTTTTTTCAAATTCACGTTTTTGAACTTCGAAGTCACTTTTCTTCGGTTCTACTCAACTGATTTTGATGAAACCAAGTGCAATCGACACAGAATTGTCTAAAACTGCTTGCTCAAATTTTTCATTTACATTTTTTTTTTTGATGCAAAAAAATAACTTCAAACTTAAACGCGTTTATCTCGAAACCACGTTTTTCGAGCTTGCGGCCCAGATTGCACCCGTAGTTCTGAAACGATTTTGATGAAACAATCGACGCAGAATTATTAACATTCTAGTTTCTACCTCACTCACAATTTTAAACATTTTTTTAATATTTTTTCCTTACACTAAGCTACAAAAAAAAAAAAAAAATACCAAAATCGGGTTTTCATTTTTCAATGACCGCTATTTTGTAAAAAATAATCGCAAAATTATAATTGCGATAGGGACCAGAATTACATCTGTACTGAATCTAACGCCGTTTACTTTTTCCATTTCAGATGATACGAAGTCGAGTTATCTGGGCCGCAAGCAGCATACCTTATTTTTCGAGGCCCAACTTTGAAGGCCGACAATTTTTTGAACAGTACAAAGGAAAGAAAAGTTTTATTTAACTTAATATGTTCTTAATACAATAAAAAAAAAAACAGAATTTAAATAACTCTTTGCGTTTTCAAATTAGAAGTTTTTCAATGAGGGTCTAAAAACAGCCATCCAACCAGGAATACTCCCTTAAGTTAAAAAAAAGAAAACGTAAATAAGTTAAACAAAACAGCAACATAAATATTTTATCATAAATTGCAGTTTGTTAAAAGTATGATGTGAATAAAATTTTTTTTTTATAGTACCTAAAAAAAAAAAAACTTTTTCTACTTACAAAATTCCATGAAATCTGGAAAAAAAAAACTGATTAAACATAGTGTTTGAAGATCACAAAAAAAAAAACAAACTAAATAACGATTTCCAAAGAGATTAATAAAATTAAAGAACTTAGATGAATAGCAATTCTGAACAATTTTTGAAGAAAAATCTTAAAAAGGTTAAGACATCTTACGTCACATCTGATAAATTAGATCGCACTTGATTACAGATATATCCTGAGGTGGAGAAACAGCTTTCTGACTCCATGCTAGTTGGAGAAATTGTCAGCAAATATTCGAACAAGTTTTGCAATTTTGGCAGTCAAAAATGAAGAAGTAACATCAGAATTTCGTCGTAGCTGTGAATGGCTGAGGTCTGTTGTGGAATTTTTGGTGAATCACGTTCCATAATTGTATTGTTAAGCATATTTTGTATTGATTCATGTGCTTCTGAACAACTGAAGTCACTAACATAACTTAAAGTTGAATTATATTATTGTTCTGAAAATCCATTTAATGTCTCCACTAGTTTTGTTTTTTATTAACAAAACTGAATACGACATGTCGAAATGAAGACGAGATGTAGACTTTTTTTATTTAGATTGGTTATTAGCATTATTTTATTTGAGCTTTAAGTGCTTTTAATAGCGATTTACTTAAAAACACAAATTCATATCCCTACGACACAAAACTTCTACAGTAATTTTTAAGGGTTTTAAAGTTCCAATAGTATTACAGTAAGAATATCATCGCGTCTGGATAACATATGTGAATAAGAATAAAAAAAAAAGGTG
This sequence comes from Coremacera marginata, assembly GCA_914767935.1. Taxonomy (NCBI): domain Eukaryota; kingdom Metazoa; phylum Arthropoda; class Insecta; order Diptera; family Sciomyzidae; genus Coremacera; species Coremacera marginata. The sequence continues at coordinate 53,114,433 of OU612046.1, read as the reverse complement.
ATTTGATAATAAAAATGCCATTATTTACATTGCAGTGGAATTTATAGTTGCTGAAAATTTGTATATTTCCTTGTGAATAAAGTCCCGGAATTAAGGGTTCAGAATCCCGGGTTTCCGGGACTAGAATTTGGTACGGAGTCCCGGGATTTCGGAATTCGGGATCCCGGGTTTGAAAGCCCTAGTATAGAGTAATATCGATTACACCTATTAACTTCAACCTGTTTTTCTTAAAATAGACCCTTTTCTTGAAACCTATTATTGATAAAAATTTTAAGATTTAATATTTTAAGCCCATATAAACTTTTATTAAGTTTTTGCTTATATTGTTCCAGTTTTGCATTATTTTTACTACCATATTAACTTAAAAATTAAGAGATCCTTATCAAACGTTGTACAATATAAAGCTATTTTAAGAGCTTACGCGCTCTTAGAACTGAAGCTTTCTGAAAGTAAAATGCGTAAGCCAAAAAATGCGATCACCCTGTGATCTTTGTTTTTTTTAATGTGATAATAATTTGACATTTCATTAAAATATTACAACAAATTTAGTAAAAATTTTAATTGCAGTGAAATCTCGCTAAACAGATAGAGTTGCTTTAAGAGAATATCAAATTTAACTATCACATTCTACTGAACTCCATGTATTTTCCAACAGTCAAAGTTTACAGAAAGGTTCGTTGTAAAAAAGCAGTTTATATTAACTAAATACTTATACCAAGTCATTTAATTAACGTGAACCCAAGTTCGAATAAATACACTTATTAGTGTTAATTATTTAATTAAAAAAAAATATTTTTTTTTTAAATATTTCACGCTTGTAAGTTAAATTATCTCCAACAATTATTTCTTTCGCATTCTTCTAACTTGAGTGCATCAAAAAAAGAAACTATAGATATAAATGCTATAAGAAAGTTTTTACGCATTCCAGGAATATTTTTATTCTTGTGCTATGAGATTTTACTACAATAATTGTTAGAAATCTGTTCCCACAAATTATTGTAGTTAATTCTAGTCACTTTTTGTTAGAGTGTAGAAAATGTTAAATTTTCGCATGGAACTGTCAAAATTCATCTTGTTTAGGCATAAGACTTAAACGGCAGCCTACTAATATAATAATAATAATAAGTGTAAAAGAGACAACAAAAAAGAATTTCTAATTTATCTCGTTATCCCTAATTCAATTTTTCTTTTCCTCGCTAATGAACATATAAATACCATCTAATTAACTGAGTTTTTCTATAACCTAACCCGAACTAATTGAACTATACGCGTAAATTATGCCTACAGAAAAGATACTTAACAGCAACAACATGAAAATCATCGCCTTTGAGTTCATTTCTATACACAATCTTTTTTTTTTTTGTTTTTGTTTAAGCTTAATATTTCTGTTTCCATAATTTTCGACCTTAGTGTTTGTACAAATATCTTTGCCAGACGATATTTCAATGTCGATTTGTAATGCTACCGGTTTTGTTTTCTTTTATTTTTGTTGCATTCGTTTTTTTAAACCTAAGCCTAAACTCTTCCTTAAAAAGTAAGAAAAGGAATATTATACGTTGGTATTAATACCAATATCAATTCTGCCCTTATTCAGCTAGATAAATTTGGTTCCAAACGACAACACTGCCTTCAGCCCCTTGTAGACAATGGCAAGCCTCAGGGGGTACATAGTTGCATGTAAAGCTTTTTGAGAGTATACATTTTTATTAGTATAAAAATGGATTTTTTAATTTTTGAAATTTCTGTTTTTATAATGAATTTGGATAAATTTAATTTTTTCCCTTGTTTTCATAATTTTTTCTTCTGAATTACCATATAAAAAAAAATGTGTTGACTATTTCAGCCCTTGAAAGGCCTTTGAACGAGATTCTTATGAGAAATTGTGTTGTGCGTGTTATTAAATGTTTGTACAAAAATTATCGAGAACTGGACCTATAAGCATTATGCCCACTCCGAACGACTCATGGTCTCAAGAAGTTTTACATGGCAGTTTTAACTCTCTGAGTTTTGCAGAGAGCTGACGATCGACAGAAATATTAGTTTCAATTGGAAAAATATTCTGCGACGGATGGAATTGAATGTGGGTTCTTATGGCCTGCGGGTCACTCACTTAACCGACATGCTACAGGCGCCACAGTATAACGCGCTATGTGGCAATAATAAAATTTTAAAAATAATCACCGAATTTGGATTCCTCGAACCTAAATAACCCAAAATGTTGACAAATCAAGTTCTTTTCGACCCTTTTGTGATTTGTTGTACTGAAACGTCCACATAAAAGTTTAAAATATGCTTTGAGTTTTATTTTTAGGTCCCAACAACCCAAAAAGTTTGAAAAACCAAATATTTATAACCCAACGCGTACTGCGTAACTATGTCATTCCGTTTGTAACGCCAATATGGAGGCGTGGCAGGTATATAAAAGTATATATATTTTTGATCAGCATCACCACCTGAGTCGATTTTCGTGTGCCCGTTTGTCTGTCCGTCTGTTTGTCTGTTGACACGATTACAGCCGTAATTTTAAAGCTATCGCAACGTAATTCAAGAGTTGGATGAAAACCACACCTACCTCCCATACAAAGTGACTTTATACTTACAGTAAAATTTCTTAAAACGCCACAAAAAATCTTGAATCTTCAATAAAAATCCTGACTATGAAATTTGGAAAAATCAGATGAAAACCACGCCTACCTCCCATACAAAGTGCCTTTATATTAACCGTAAAATCTATTAAATATCCGCTCAAATTAAAGAAAGGTCTTGAAATTTTTCACATAGGCTTTGATATTTAATGTAGATCATCATTATGATATTTGACAAAATCGGGTGAAAACCACGCCTACCTCCCATACAAGTTGTTTTTTTTAAATGTAAAATATCTTAAAAATCCACAAAAATATAGGAAATGTCTTGAAATTTCGTACATAAGCTTTGATATTTAATAAAGACAATTTCTATGATATTTGGCAAAATCCGATGAAAACCACTCCTACTTCCAATACAAAGTTTAAACTAAAATCTCTTTAAAATTCACAAGAAAGAAAGAAATGTCTTGAAATTTTGATTTCATGTGATATATAAATTGAACCATGTCTATGATATTTAGCAAAATTGGATGAAAACCACGCCTACCTCCCATACAAAGTGACGTCATTAAAATAGAAAAACGTTCGCAAATATATAAAACTGAATGTTGTCGTAGCTAAAGACTTAGAATATACTTCAATTCGCCCGCGGGGGGTATTTTAGCTTCGGCATCCTGCCCAAGCTCCATTCCTTATTAGTTTTCGTTACTTTTGAGAGTTTTTGTACTGAAACATTAATTTTTATTCCTGATGAAGTCAGGAATACCATCTTGTTTTTTGTCGACGTTTCCATATGTGCAAATATTTGATTGAACCCATATTGTGGACTTCATCTATAAAAAAATTTTATTTTTAAAAAATAAATTAATTTTTAAATAAAAAATTTTTTTATAAAAAGCTAAAAATCAAAAAACCAAAAAAAAAGATAACTTTTTAAATTGCTTAAATCAAACATTAGCGAAAATGAAGTAATCGGCATACAGGTTTTTCATGATATTTGCTAATTACCGTTAAAAATTACATCAACAAAATTGCAATAAAATTTATCTTTATAAATTGATACCAAATTTGTACATGTTTTCATAAAAAAAGTGACGTTATAGCGAAAAAATTAATTTTCGGCAGATTTTGAAGCGCAATTTTCAAAATCAGCCATCGAATTTGTGCTCTATAACATATTCGAAAAACATTTAAATTACCTGAATACTTATCCTTGTTACTAATATAAGCTATATAGTGTAATTAATTGCAGGTCTCCTTGAAATTGCGAGTGCGTGAGTTCGATTATAGGATCGGGAAAGTTTCTAAATGATGGTATTACATATGTAAAATTTCAAAATGATATAAATAATTTAATATTGAAATAAAATAAACTGTCAACTGTCAATAATTGAAAAGATTTGATTGATTCAACGATAACAACCAAGATTTACCAAGTTACTTGTATGAATCTGTAAATATATAACTAATTCATAATCCACATTAAATGGTATGAATAATGGGCGTAGGGAGGGGAAAGGGGCAGATTCCCCCCTGGCATAATAAAAATTAAAGCAATAAAAATCTAATATATAAAGATATCTTGTCACAATATTTGTGGTCAAACTCCTTCGAAACGGCTAGACCGATTTTAATGAAATTTTTTTTGTATGTTTGGTAGGTATGAGAAGTTATGGAAGTAAAAGTCACAGAACATCAATGCTCAGAATGGAGTCATCACTTGGTGATGTCCTTCTAATACAAAACCTGGAAAGGCATTGGACAGGGTGGGAGAGTGTGGCTCCGCCCATATAAGTCAATATTTTGATATCGAATAGCTATGGAAGTAAAAGTTGAACATTGAAACTCAGAATGGAGTTGGTGATGTCTTTCTAATAGAAGACTTGAACGGGCATTGGACAAGGGAGTGCGGTTCCCAGGCCAAAGTTTTGATATCGAATAGCTATGGAAGTAAAAGTCACAGAACATTGAAACTCAGAAATGAATTACAACTTGGTGATATCTTTGTTATAGAATACTTGGTCGGGCATTAGACAAGGGAGTATGGTTGCGCCCATATAAGCTAAATTTTTGCTTTCGAATAGCTCTGGAAGTAAAAATCACAGAACAGTGAAACTCAAAATGTAGTGACAACTTAGTTATGTTTTTCTAATAGATAACTTGGACAGACATTGGACAAGGGAGTGTGTTTCTGTCCTTATAAGCCAAATTTTTGATATCTAATAGCTTTGGAAGTAAAAATCGCAGAACATTGAATCTCAGAATTTAGTTTCTCACTCAACGCAAATTTCTCAAAATTTTGTTTAAATAGAAAGTTCACAAAAAATGGGAATGGTCGGACTATAGCCACACAAACTTTTTAAAAAATCATTAAAATTTTACATGCTTCGATAGAAAAACCACGCTTGGTATGTAGGGTTTATTCATCCAAGCGGCAGTCACTGTAAGTACAAATATGGACATTTAATAAATTATCATCAAACAAACAGACACACAACAATAGTTGGAAATAATTGAATAAGGGCGTGGCCTCACTATACACTCACTTTTTAGGGGACTAGCGCAGAGTGCAGCGAAGCGCACCGGGTAAAAGCTAGAAATATTGTAAAAATTCTTGCGAATTATGACTACTTTTAAGCACAGCTAAAAATCTTGGACTAGTTTTAATTTCATCATTGGAATCCTACACTTTTTAATACTTTTTTTATTAGAATTCAAACTCTTCAAGAGATTAAAATTAATCTTAATAAATAAAAAAAATTATTTAAACATGAAATAAAATTTAACACATGTTAGAATGGCGGCCGTGACGCAGTTGGTAGAGTGTGTGTCCCATACGCTAGAGAACCCTGGTTCGAATCCCACCTGACACAAAGAGTTTTTTGTATTGAATTAATTTTTCTGTTCGGCCGTCACCTCTCTGTAGATGATGGCAAACCTCAGAGAGTAAAAACTGCCATGGAAAGCTTCTTGAGAACATAAGCCGTTCGGAGTCGGCATAAAACTCAATCATTTGTGTTCAAACATTTTCACAACACACACACAACACAATTGGCCATAAGAAGCTCGGTCAAAGTCCTTTCAAGGACTGAAATGGCCATTTCGTTTTTTTTTTGTGTTTGTGTCTGATTAGACTCCTGCTCCATTTTTGACATATAGTTTTAATCCATCAGTGTATATATCGATAGCATTATTTGATGGAGGTTTTTCAGACTTCCACTCTTCTTGAGAGGGAATGGATACATTAAACTCTTTTTCTAAGGAAAGTTTTTGTGTAATGTAGTCTACTGATTTGAGTATAGGAGGAAAAAGCTTCTTAATGCTAGTGATTCCTAATGTGTATTCTCTCCATTGAGAAGTGGCTATTAGACGGATGGCTGCATTTGCGTCCGTTTGTCTTGCTATAATACATGATTTGCTGGAATTTTGTCCAATATTTTTGACCACCCTTACCTTTTAACTTCAAATTCAATTTTTTCCCACTATAAATTCAAACTTTTCCAATGTAAAGATACTTTTTAAAAATCAAATTTCGAATTTGTAAAGAAACTTATACTTTCCCCTTTACTACCCCATGGTATGAAAATAGGTTCAAAACGAAACCAGTGGATTGATTTGCATAAGTTCTTTGTTAATTTTTCCATAGATTTTTTTTCTCGGTGTAATCAAAATGTGCTTCCGTTGGTTGACTGCCAACCAGTCGATCTTAACTCTACACGATGGCAAAGGAAAAGCAACAACCTCAGCGTTTGTCCTGGTTGCGGAAATAGCTAAAGTCAATTTGTCGTCATCTCAAGGAAGTGCCAGGTAAGTAGTCAATTAATAGAGCGATGCAACGATAGCAAGGCAGATGCTCAGAAATGAAAAAGAAACAAACGGAAATAAAATTATTTTATAAACAAGTAGCTGGCTCATTCAATGGCCTGGAAACATTTCATGTACATTTAATACAAGATCCGTCAGATGAAAGTAACTCTCAGCATTAGAATCTGCTCATTGAATTTATTGAAACTGGCAACTGTAAAGCATTCGGAACAGTAATTTAAATCAGGGTGAATAATTTGTTTGTACCGGATATCCGTTTTGCTTACAAACATCAACAACATATTAACACGACATGACGAGTAGAGTGAAATTAAATTTTAAACAAGGAATGGCAAAGATGAAGCACGAAAGCAAGCCGCTTACAACTGAGTAATTGCATAACTAATACATACAACTTGTCAGGGGGAAGGGGGGGAGGGGGTTGTAGACATAATCTCAGTTTTGCGATAAAAAGTTGTTGACAGCCAATGCTCTGCAATGCTGTGTGTGTGAGTACGAGTCTAAAAGAGACACTAACAGAGCCACTAACACAGACATATGGCCACAAGAGCGGACAAGTTTGACAAACTGCTGACAAGTTCTATTCTATGCTGTTTATTTTTTTAAATTTTCTCTTTGACTACGCTTGCCTTGGTCTTCGGAATTAAGTTGACTAGCTTTGGTTGCTTATCATGTGTGACACCCATGACACTGGCTGTAGATGTAGCAGTACATTTTACAGCATAAATAATTAAAATCCAACTTTGTGTTTTTTTTTTTTTTGATTTTTGCAATAGACAGTCCATGAAGCTGCTAAGTAGTGTGATTTAGCTTTTTTTTTCTCTGTCGGTGTCTGTTACTGTCTCTGTTTCTGCGCTTTGTTCACTTGACTTGTTTGAGTTCGTTTTTTCGCTATTTGCTTGTTCCGCTTCACATGTTTGAAACCCACCCACTTGTCAGATTAAAACAACATTTCAATTTTTCATTTTCACTCCCTCCCTTCCAACCAAAAGTTTCTAGTTTCCTCTTTTGTTGGATTTTTTTGCTAGTTTTTGGCATTATCTTTCGCACTTCCTTAACTATTTTTCACTCTGCCGTTGCTTTTTGGAGCCGACAGCTGCACCAGTACCAGCATCAGCAGCATCTATCTAGCAGCAACATCAGTAACAGCTACAACAACTACAACAACAAAAAAGTGTTCAAACTAAAATAACATAAAAAGATATTAACTGAAGTGCTTGCCTTCTGCTGGGTATCGAGTTTCCACTCACCAGCATTTTTTTTTTTTTTTAACAACAATCTTCTAAGTTTTTACCCTTGCCTCATCATCTTCCTCATCTTGCCGACACGCTTCATTTTTCTGGCATCCTTCATTCCGACGTATCATTTCATTCATTATTTCGTTCTTACTGTGCTGCTGCTGGCTGCAGCTAGCTGCTCTTTATGCACAGACAACAGAGGCAAAAGTAAAAAATGATGCCAGTACCAGGACGATTTTCCGCCATTGAGTTGCTGAACATTGCCTCAAGCTATTCAAAAACTGAACGCAACACTCAAGTTCTAAAAGTTAAGGGCCCACCGAGTCAAATGCAGATTTACATTACCCCCACCCCTCCCCCCGATACCCCTCCCCGAAGACTCAAAATGCGACATTTTTCTGGCGCATTTCGCCAACCGCAAACATTTTCAAGTCGTTACGATTTGGGAACAAACACAAGTTGCAGCTTTAAATCGCCGCGTCATCTGGCTCTAATTTTGCTTCAAGAACATGGAACACATTTACATGACAGCTGTGTGTGTGTGTGTGTGTTGTTGCCTAAGTACTTGGGTCGGGCTGTATTCTTCCGGTGGCATGTTTTTTTTCAGTTTTTTAAAGGAACAGCGATAGCGCTGGACTTGAGTTATAAATGCGCGTAAAGTCAAAGTCAAGGAATCAGAGTTTGTCCAAGAGTACAGCTGCTTAAATAGAGATTATTTGTGGATTGAAAGAACAAAAATAGCGCACTTATTTAAACACTAACTGATTTATCCTGCTTAAATTGGGTCACTATTTTTTCCAATGCTTTCATATAAGTTTCGGTTTAATTTGTTTTTGAGTATTTGCATTATATTTAAGAGAAATCGTTTAGTTAATTGTAGTAACTACCCTGTAGGAAAATCAACTAATTTAAAATTAGTTGATAAAGTAGTTTTTTGTCAACCACAACTAGTTGAAATTCTGACTTTTTTACATAGAACGAACTAACATATTTTGTATGGTGATGTCCGCTAAATAAGTCAATTGACTTTCGTCTGCATATATTTTCAACTACTTGTTAAACTAATTATATTTAATTTAGTTTTTTAATTACTTTAATATAACCAATTGAAAACTATTACTGATGGCCTAAAGTTAATAATATTTGATGAAATAACATGGTTAAATATATATAAACTTGTAATCTAATAAAAATTTGCAATTAAAACATGTCAAAATCAGAGTAGTTGCCGCCTTAATATAATTAAAAGTAGTTTATCAATCACTTGTTTTTAAGTAGTATTTCAATTACTTCATGTATAATGCAATAAAAAAAAAACTATTTTGAATTGAAGAGGATGCCGCCTTAATATAGTTCAAAGTAGTTCATATACTGGTTTATTTTAAATTAGTTTTGTTATTAGTTGTTTTTAAAAACAAGTTAGTTTGTTCCTATAGGGTATTATCAGAATACCTGACGTTGCTTTTGATAGTGTTTTTAATTTTGAACATTCCCTATAGGAACAAACTAACTTGTTTTTAAAAACAACTGGTTAAAAAACTAATTTAAATGAACTAGTTTATGAACTACTTTGAATTATATTAAGGTGGCATCCACTTCAATTCTAAATAGACTTTTTTTATTTAATTTTTTACGATGCCTTATGCATTCACGTAATGAAACATACTTTCTTTCAAACTTTTTTCAAAAGACTTTTTTTATTTCATTTTTCAATATGCCTTATGCATTCAGGTAAGGAATTTATGTATATTTTTTTTTTTCAAAACAGTCAAATAAATTATCTCATTGATGTATAGAAATTTAACATTTTTATGCTTTTAAATTCATCTTCAGTAAGTGGAATATGAACTAGTTTTCAATTGATTTATTTAAAAGTAGTTAAAAAATAATTTAAATTTAACTAGTTTAACAAGTAGTTGAAAATATATGCAGGCGAAAGTCAATTGATTTATTTAGAGGACATCACCATACAAAATATGTTAGTTCGTTCGATGGAAAAAAGTTGGGGTTGACAAAAAACTACTTTTTCAACAACTTTTAAATTTGTTGATTTTTCTACAGGGTTCTTAAGGTTTTATTTTTCAACTAAAATATTTTATAAGAACTACGATAACCTTTCTTTACAATTGTTAATTTTGATAAAGAATTATATTCGTATATATGTTTTTTTTTAGAAATTTATTTTCAAATTATTGGCCAGATTATTGGCCAGACCAAAGATATGTGGAAATAACAGCCATCACCAACTACGAGTTATTTACTACTCATTAAACTAATTATTGAAATGAATGAAAAAACAAAAAGTTCATGATATCAAAGAAAATGAGTCAGTGAAGTTAACTTGGCTCGTATATATGTATTGTAAAAAAATCTTCGACAGGATCAAAACTTAAATACTCACCGCGGTAATTTTTTAGTATATTGAAAATCTTTAGCAGACTATAAAATGTTTATGTATAATTTGCAAAAATGTTCATGTAATAAGCTTAATTTATCACTAGGGCACGGATTTCCATGCAAATGCATATTTTTATTAGATATCTTAAAAGTGAATTAGTTAAATAATCTTTGCGAATCATGAAATTTTCTTGAAAATGGCATTCAATAGTTTTTGCATATTTTGCAACTTATTACTTAAAATGCAGATTTCGTTGCAAATTTGAAACAGTTTCTTGAATTTTTTTAATATATCTACAAATTTCTTTTATTTCTTCACCTAAAATCCATTTAAAAAATTTGCAATTTCTCTTTAATATTTAATACGACTTCCATTGATAGATGAAACTTTGAAGTTGGATATAAATTGCAGAAAAATTAAAATATGTTCTTTAAAAAAAATCAAGGCTTCCAGGAAATGAGGAAAAATTCAAGCAATATGGACTTAAATAAAGATAATTGTTTTTCAAACTGTTCTGTGAGTGAACTGATTTCATTCAAATATGTTCCTATTTCCAATTTCATCTGTTGATGTAGAAATTTTTAAATTTCTAAAATTTGTAAAATCGGGAATACTTTATTAGAAGCTTTAATTTAACTTGCTTCGTTCGTATATATGTTTCTGAAATTTAGCATACATGTATAAGCCCGGTGACAATGCAATATTATGAACAATTTTTTTGCCACACCCCCTTTTACCGTCTACAAATCAAAAAAAATGCTATATCTCGAAAACTACTAGGCCGATTTAGATGAAATTTTGGTAGTAAATTTCCTTCAAGTAGAAAATGAGGTTTAAGTAAAAAATTTGACCACACCCACTTTTACCGCCCACAAATGAATATATCTCAAAAACTACCGGGATGTTTCAGCTGAAATTTTGGCAGTAAATGTCCTTCAAGTATTGCACGGGTTAAAAAAAATGTTGCCACACCCCCTTTTACCGCCCACAAATCAATAAAAATTATATATCTCCAAAAGTACTAGGCCGATTCAGCTGAAAATTTGGCAGCACATTTACATCAAGTAGGAGATAGGGCTTTAAATTTGGCCACTCCCCCTTTTACCGCCCACAAATTTATATATCTCCAAAACTACCGGGATGTTTCAGCTGAAATTTTGGCAGTAAATGTCCTTCAAGTATTGCGTGGGATAGAAAAAAATGTTGCCACACCCCCTTTTACCGCCCACAAATCAATAAAAATTATATATCTCCAAAACTACTAGGCCGATTCAGCTGAAAATTTGGCAGCACATTTACATCAAGTAGGAGATAGGGCTTTAAATTTGGCCACTCCCCTTTTTACTGCCCACAATTTTATATATCTCCAAAACTACCGGGATGTTTCAGCTGAAATTTTGGCAGTAAATGTCCTTCAAGTATTGCGTGGGTTAGAAAAAAAATGTTGACACACCCCCTTTTACCGCCCACAAATCAATAAAAATTATATATCACCAAAAGTACTAGTCCGATTCAGCTGACAATTTGGCAGCACATTTACATTAAGTAGGAGATAGGGCTCTAAATTTGGTCACACCTTTTATTTCCGCTCACAAATCAATAAAAATGCTATATCACCAAAACTACTAGTCCGATTCAGCTGACAATTTGGCAGCAAATTTCCATCAATTACAAGATGTGCTTTCAGCCCTAGGAAATAAAATAAAATGTGGCAAACTCCGATAAAAGATATGCCTACCTCCCATACAATGTGACATCATCTAAATTTTAAAAGTTTTTAAAATTCAACAAAAGTGAATACACTATCTTCAAATGTAGCATATCAGCCCTGAGTTATAATATACTTAAATACGGTTGCGGGGTATTATCTTCGTATTATTTTAACTTCGACCCTGTTGGAGATCCATTCCTTACTAGTTTTTAATAAATATATATTAATTCATTAGACCTGGCCTGCATTTCACTTGGGTTGAATTGGGATGTTAGGGTTCCAAATCATCATCTTTCTGGAGCCAAGCCAACCTTACGTGCTAGCGGCGCATCCTGCTAATTAACAAACAAGGCTCTGGCGAAATTATAAATAATAATATTAATGGTGCAAATAATGATAATAAAGTATATAATGCAATAAATAATGTTAATGGTATAAATAATATTAATATGTACTGTTAAGGTTAATGGTCTAAAAAATTAAAATGCTATATGTAAGGCTTTCAAAATAAAAGATGTTCATAATAAAATTCTAAGACTAAAAAGTAAAAAATAAAAATGAATATAAAAAAAAATTTTTTTAAAACATAAGCTTTTATTTAAAACCAAAACGTGAACTAAAGAGAAAAAATAAATTTCAGTGACATTTGTCATATGCCTATGTATATAGTAGGTATATTCTAGATTCAGAGGAACCTCTCTCTTGGCTACCCATCATCATAATAAAAGTGTACGTAAAGGTAAGTTCTAGGGACATATATGAACTTAGAAATTTTCAAAATGTAAAATACATTTAAATTTTAAAAGCTTAAGGCACTGATATTGTGCAGTAAGCCTGTATAATGAATCGCGGTTTATATACAGATAAGCCTACTAAACGATTCAATTCCACTGATATTGTGTAGTAAGCTTGTATATTTTACATTTTGAAAATTTCTAAATAATATACGTCCCTAAAACTCGATTTCGTCAAGTAAAAACTCAGAGTTCTTATTAAAAATCACTGTATACGAGTATGTGGAAAATTTTATGTAAATAGATACATTTTTTCAGAATTGTAAGAGATCTTATCATTTTCATATATGTTAGACGTGGTTTTCATTCAATTTTGCTTAATTTCATATTCAGAGATCCTATTAAAAGTCAGGCCTTATCTGCTACATTTGAAGTCAGTCATATCACTTATGTGGAGTTTTAGGAGAATCGACAGCTTTGATAACGTCACAGTGCTTGAGAGGTAGGTGTGATATTTATACGTTTTTGCCAGATCTTATAATTAAAGTTCAATTTGAAAATTAAAGCTTAAATTCTGACAAGCAAAGGTCCCCAGGTGTCACTCACCGATTTGAATAATGCGAAAATTTCGTTTTTTTGCTACAATTTCACTATTTTCCATAAAAATATATACAAATTTGGAATCAAACGAAATATATTTTAATGCCACACATGATGGCATTCATTTTGGAGAAATAAATTTCATTGTAATTTTGTTGTTGTAATTTTTAACAGTATTAAGTCGATATCATAAGGAGCGCATTTTCGAAATTGTTTTATTCTCATTTATATTTGATTTAAGAGAATTCTAAAAGTTGCCTTTTTTTGTTTTTATAAATTTTTAACTTTTTATATTAAAATTTTCTTTATTAAAATATGCATTTATTGTCTTAAAAAACAATTTTTATTTTAGAGATTTGGCACGGTTTTCATTCAATTTATCTCATTTTCGAACTTGATTTTTATTCTTGGTTATAAACTCATATATTTTTTCAAGCACATGCAGCGTTTATGGTCACTTTTTGGATAAACCTACAGTCTATACTATTTATTGAACGAGGATGAATTATATGCTAAAATATCAGTTATATTGCGAATAAAGCGAGTTAGGACCTTTGAATTTTGTCACGACTGTAATAAAATCACAAAGTCTGCTGAAGGCCTATTAGTGTTGGCCTATTAGTAACATACGAAGATTGCCTGAAAGCCCAGCGATATGAAGATACCATCTTCAGAATTTTTCCGGATTATTTATGCCAAACATTTGAACACAAAGCTTATGTTAAATTGAAAAAAACCTAGTATAATTTATAAGATGGCTTTGGCAGTTTTCAGCCACCCAAGTACTTTATCAAAATGCCTAAGTTTTACATGTCGACTTGCCAATTTTTATTGGGTGATAAATTAACCAAGTATTTGGTAATTTTTTAAACACTACTTTAAAAAAAAAAATTGAATTTCAATCATATAACTTTTTTTCGGGTTTCGGTTTTTTTATTTTCCTTTTTTTTTTAAGCTGCCGCCGCCTCTCGTTTTGTGTGATTTGCTTGGCTGAAATCGGCAACAACACAAATTTTTCTTTTATTAGCACCGTTTTTTTCTTAGCAATTAACGACTTCTCGGCTTTTCTTGCTGCTTGACGTATATTATAACAAGAACATTAAATTAAATTACCTACGCATGCAATTAAGATTCGAACCCACACCAACCGATACCACTGTGTATGAAGTCACTGCACTATGCATTGAGCCAAACTCCTTCGTTACGCAGAGTGATTTATTCAATATTAATTACAACGGAAGCTATGCTGCAGCATAACACAATAATCTATTAGAAGATTTTTATTGTATGGCTATCAACAGAATTCTGTGACAAACTGCATCTGTTAATACAGCATCTGTTAACATAGCTGCAGTTATGTCAGCAAGTAGAAGCAAGGCTGCTTGGATCAATGGGTATAGCGATGGACTGGCACCAAAAGTTCCAGGTCCGATTCCGCATGGCGGGCAAAGAAATTTTTTTCTTTTTTCTTTTCTTTTTGTTGATGAAATGTAATACAATTTACTGGTGTGAATAACGTGTGTTTTTTGATTTACTTTATGTTATTTTTGAATTTAAAAGTGGTTTTATTCCAAAAAAAAAAACACCATCATATTATCAAATCTATCCTTCTCTCGTGTGTCTAATGACGCAGCTGTGTCTTTTTTTTGCAGAAAATAGCTCAAAACTATGCTTAAGCCATTCATACTAGTTGTTTTTTAATTTTGTATTTTTGGATTTTGGGCTTAGGTGAATCAAATATTTTTTTTTTGGCAAGGTATCGAAGTATGTGCTTTCAAAGCAATGTATTTATTAAACAAGAAATTGCTTAGGTGAACAAGCATAAGTTTATAATTCCCATACAATTCTCTTTACCCGAGCTGACTTATGTAATATACATATTGCTTTTTTCTCGGTGTGTAATTGCAATATGATGCAATAAAAAATATTGCATAACCATGAAAGCCAAAGATACTTGAGAGGTATCTTATAAGTTTTTACTTCTTCGCAAATGACACATTGGAGCTTATCATTCATAACAGTAAATCCAAATTTTAAGTTATTTTCATTTTAAAGTATTTTTTCTTAGTATTTGATTCGCTGTCAACACTACTACTGGCACTACTGGTATGCGATATGCGTGCATCACATGTCATGACTGAATAAATGAAGTGAGTTATGGACGACTCGAGCGACAGTCTTGTCAAAGGGCCACATGAATGCCCCCTCTAATCATTCCAAAATTTCTTTAAAAGTTGATAATTTACAAGACTGCTCCAAAGGGTGCTTACACATTTTTAAGAGAAAAAAAAATGAGTGTAATATTTTGAAGAAGTAAACTTAAAAATTTAGTCACACGTCATAATTCGATTATTAAGTACTTACCTAAGTCAGTACCTGGACTTAATTTTAAAATCTGCGTCGTAGTTTTACTAAAGTCCAGCCAGGGGGGTCACCGTATTTTATTTACTTATAAGGGGGTCGCGTATTCAATTCAGTTTGAAAAACACTGAACTATGTAATAATTCACTATAATTTACAACGCTCTGTCAAATTTTTGTGATATATAATGCTCTTTGTTCTGTATATGAGTCCAGTGCACATGTTGCAATATTAACGAATGTTAAGTCTAAAATAGGTTTTATATTTAAGTCTGTGAATTTTCATTTAAATACCAAACTCTTCATATAATTCACATGCAGTTTATAGCTCATATATATATCAAATTCAAAAATGTTGCATACTGTGGGATTTAAGCCCACAACCTCGTGGTTAATGGTGTTTCTATTACCAACTGAGCTTTCGGGCTGTTGACACTAGCAGGGGGCCCACACCCCCAGAAAAAACATTAAGTAAAAACATTAAAACATTTCTAGATTTTTGCTGTGAAAACGCATCTATTAAAACTGAAAAGTTTAATTTTCTTACTATATCCGAATTTATGTTCACCATGGAAATGTCATTTAAACGATTTTATTCCATGATCGACCTGTGTACATTTTAACTCTTTCAAAGACACTGAAAGATCGTTCAGCTGACGCGACTTATACTGGTAAACTGAGAAAAATTCGCAACGGTATGGTTGGAAATACATTTGAAAACAACCCAAACAGCTCAAGACGGTATATTTCTTGAAACAGATTCTTGGGCTTACAATCCATCTTAAAGTTGGCTGAATATATTCTATTTAGAAATAATATTTCATCACGCAGATCATATTTTTTTTGAGAAATAGACTGAATTTGAATTTTCCTCTTGCTTTGTAGTTTTTGTACTGTTGATTAGATGGCATAAACGTATGCTAATTGGCAGCAGTTTTACATTTATTAGCCCTGTAGGAATTTTTTTATCTGACCAGTTTTGTTTAATTTTTTTCTTACATGATATTTTGAACTAAGTGGCTCCCTTCAGATGCGGGGCCAGGGGCTCGAGTCTCTCTTTCTGCTCCTCTGATAGGGACTGTACATTAGCATGGTTAAAAGTGAAATATAACCTTCTGATTGCTAAAATATTTTGCTAAAAATTAACTTGTCAGTGTATTTGGCAACGGTTTTATATTGGAGTTTTTTTTTCTATATATATATACTTGTCTGCATCATTTAGCATTAAATAACGTAGCAATTGCAACATAAAATACGAACAATGCAAGTAATCTTTAGAATGGCTTCGAAAGTAATTCGACGCAAAGTTTCTATCTTATAACGATAATTTTTCCATTGCATATGCCTGGATGCAAGTCTTAAAATTAAGAACGCATCAAATCCTCTAGCTGTGTAGATAAAATCTCTGTATTAAAAATACAGATTGTGCGTTTGTTTTGTTATTTATAAGATTCATAACTTGTTTGGTAAATAAATACATAATTAAAGTAGCTATAGAGACAGTCTAGAACAAAGTTACAGCATCCTTAAATGAAATCATTTCACTGCAAAAACAATCTACGTCATACAACTCGACTCTATGACTCAGCTAGACGAATGTAAACAGTTTTCTCTTGTTTACTAAGAATTATAAGAAATTCTAAATGAAGATCCTTATGAGTCAAGGATCTTGAAGTTCCTTCAAATTATTATAAATTGTTCTGTGTGTGTGTGTTTACGAAAACGTGCGTGCAAGCAGAACAAAAGCCACTGAAAAACAATTCAATAAATTTTGCGCTATGCCAACTAAACGTAAACAGGAGCAACAACAACAGCAACAACAACATCAACAATGCCAATGAGTCCTTGTGCTCATAGCCTTCATTGTGGTTGTAATTATTATTGTTGTTGTCATTGCCGTCGTTATCGCCGTGAGTCTTGGAAATGAAAATTTACGTCCGCAAACTTACGGTCGGCTATGCAGACAAAGTATGTTCAAGAACTCAGCAGTTGCGCTACTCCACGCGCCCGCCATCTTCGTGCACGCCACTCAAGTGCGCTCAAGAACACAAATACACACACACTCACACACACATAAGCAATTGCCACACACATTTACTTGCACGCATACAAAAAGCTAGTTGTAACCAAAGAATACACATAAATAAAAACGACCTGCTAACCGGGCTATTAAGGTCAACTTGTACATGACTAAAGGTGAGTGTGTGCGTGTGTGTGTGTTTGTGTATGTATGTATGTTGGTATTTATGTATGAGATGCAGCGCCACGTTAAGAAACCAACGACTTGAATGCAATATCCGTATCTTAACCACACGTCGACGGTCGACATCATGATGTAGATGGCGAGTGGATGAAATCAGTTGTCGTTGCTGTTGTTGAGAGCCAATAAAACGAAACATTAACACTTTTACACTTTTAATTATAGCAAATTGACTGTTCGCATTAAAAATAATATGCAATTGAAACAGTTACTTAAAATTCCTTTTTATTTTATGACCTGTTTAAGATAGTTTTTAGAGTAGAAATTTTTGTGAGATTAGACTTTGCGCATTTTAGAAAATGACGAATCACATATTAAAATCTTCTGAAAACAATAATCTTTCAAACTTTCAATACATTTCTAATGAAAATATTTTTCATATTTATGTTACATTTTCATAAGTACTTTAAGATACTTGATCAAGAACAATCGCTAAACACATCACTTGTTTTCTTTAATAGCATCATAACTCAACAAATCTGATTTTGCAGTAGAATCATTTCAAGTTTTGATCAGACATAGGCAATTGTGCCACCATTTTCAAAATTTAGTTATCACACCAAATATGCTAAAATATTTGTAACATTTGATTCTTACATAATGTTAATAACATGCAATAACAATAGAGTTTAGCTACTACAGCTTTATCGCACTTCCTCAGCATTAACCCATCTAAAGCCACTACCCAGTAATCATTGAAAATAATATCAATGTTATGGATACCCGTGACCACAAACAAGTTAATGTGGGAAAAATTTACCCACCAATAAATGGGTTGGGCTCAGGGACAACACAAGACGTAACAACTAACCATGCGTATACATAGATCTAATTACACAACTAATTTTAATCTACTTTTGAGTTGACCTTTTGACAAATTAACATCAAAAACGCTACAATTGTTAATGTGGCGGCACCTTCTGTACCGTCACCCTCTTGTGTACGCGTGGGTTCACGGCTACGGCATATATTATTTCGCGTTTCGGTTTTAAAAAAACGTCGACGACACTTTGTCGTTATTAGACCTTCACGTCAGAACGCGATAAGGGTTAGCGCAGCTTGCCTCATCATACAGTGATGAGCCAAGCACATTCCTAGCCACTTGAAACTTGTTGCTTGGTGTTAGCTGGCAGCTAGTCATTTGCATACTTGTGTATACAAATAATGTGTGGGAATCAAATGTTCTAGCATTCTTTGCGGATCGTCGGTGAGTCTTGCTGACATATTGTCAGGCATAGTGATCGTGTCAAAGCGACTGTCGACATACACTTATGTGAGTCACAGTAATGCGATCAATAACGACAAGCTTACATGTTGTTGTTGTACACAAGAGTTGTACAACAACAGACGCTTGTTATACGCTATGCAAATGCGCTTAGGCCTGTGTGTTGGAGTAGCTAACCAACGCCCAGGCCAGCGCGGCACCAGTACGATGACTGGTTAATTAGGGCACGACTCACCCCCGTTTCCTCGTGCTCGCGTCTTACTGTTAGCGCTGACAGTGGGACTGGCCAATAAAAGGCCGCGCGGTAAAATAGCCAACACACACCATGGAAGTGAGTACATACTTAATGTTGTTCGTCACTATGTGCGCCGCGGCTTCGTTATATTGCGCGCTGCAATATATTTTCAATGCGCTTTGGTGGCATGGACTCTGGTCCATGCTACCCTAAAAGTTAGTTGGTCGTGAACCCGCCGCGCAGCCAGTTGAGTTTTCTTAAAGTGTAAATAAAGTGTAAATAAAGTGTAAATAAATTATTAAAGCCATAAAAAGGACTTGTTCTTTTAATTCCACATTTTTGAATAACTTTATACTTCCCCCACAATTGGTGACCCCGACGTCGCGATACGCGAGTGAAAAGTGAATAGTGTGCTCAAATTTAAAAAAAAGGAACAGAACTTATATTTCTTAACAAAAAAACAAAAATAAAAAACAAGAAAATGAGCACACCAGTGAAAAATGTGGAAGTGCACGACCACACCATCTCCGACGAGGAAGTGGTGGAGGGTGGCGCAGCTGCCCCGGTCAAGGCCGACGTCAAGGCCACGTCCGCGGAAATAAGTGGTGTCGCGGCGGTAAAAACACCGCAGTTCTGGCACGATTCGCCAGATCTGTGGTTCCTGCAATTGGAGGCGCAGTTCGCGAAGCTGAAGGTCTCCGGTGACCATGCGCGTTTTTACACGGTGGTCGGCGCGCTGGAAAAAGCGGTGCTGCGGCAGGTAAGCGACATCGTGCGAAGGCCACCAACCACGGACAGGTACGCCACGCTGAAGGATACACTGCTCGAGCTCTTCAGTGCGTCTGAGCAAGAGAAGTTGCGACAGCTCCTGTCAGAGAAGGAGCTCGGAGATTTACGGCCCTCGCAGCTATTGAGCGAAATGCGCGAGCTTGGTGGAGCAAATCTACCGGACAAGATGTTGGAGAGCTTGTGGACTGCACGGCTTCCGTCGATGGTACAGGGCATGCTGCAAACAGTGACGGTGGACCTCCCACAGCGCGCCGCCCTGGCCGATAAGATTATGGAGACCTTGGCTGGCTCCCGTAACGTAGCCAGCATCGAAGCAGCCACTAGCGACGCCGACCGTTCGAGATCTGAAATTTTAGAGAGGCGGATCAATCGGCTCGAGGACGCCTTGTATACCAAGGAACATCCGCGTCGGGGCCGACATGGATCCCGCCGCTGCAACCATGCCAACGCTCCGCTCCCAGCAGAAGAGCGAGACGATGAGGACGACGAACTGGTGTTTTTCCATTCGGACAAGCCGAGTCAAAGGCGTCACGTCAGTCCATCGCGCGTCAGAGAGCAGTCTAGGCAGTTCCGCAGCCAGACACGATGGCAGTCGACTCAGCAGAGCGCGGTCAGCAAACCTCGAGATGGTAACTGGAAGAAAATTGGTAAGTGCTACTACCACAGGCAGTTTGGCAGTAGGGCGATAAGGTGCCGGCCGCCCTGCTCGTGGCACCAGCAGCCAAAAAACTAGGCAGGCAGCCAACAGCTACGGGCGACGAGGCTGGCTACCTTAAGATCGGTCGCCTGTACATTACCGACACTTCGTCAAGAAGACGGTTCCTCATAGACACGGGAGCCGACGTGTCGGTCGTGCCACCACGGGGAAACGAGCGGTTCAACGCCCCTCACACAGAACAACTGTTCGCCGCAAATGGTTCCCACATTGAAACGTTCGGCAAGAGAAAGATCTGCCTGGACCTTGGTCTGAAACGGAAATTCGAGTGGGACTTCGTAATTGCACGTGTCAGAACGCCGCTAATTGGAGCCGATTTTCTGAGTCATCACGGCATTCTGGTCGACATGAGAAACCAGAGACTTATTGTCAAGACTGCAGCCGAGCAAGCAGACCATCCAGCAGCTAGGGTAAGTCATTTTAATATTCAAGCAAATAATATTACACTTCCCTACGCGGACTTGCTGACGGAATTCTCTGACGTTACCACCTTGCGACAGGGTCAGCCCTTGAAAAGTAATAAAGTAACACACCATATAGTCACTAACGGGCCACCGGTGCACGCCAGACCGCGCAGACTAGCACCTGATAAGCTAGCAGCCGCACGAAAAGAGTTTAAATACTTGCTAGACAATGATATCTGCGAGCCGTCGGACAGTAATTGGTCAAGTCCGCTCCATATGGTGAGAAAGAAGGATGGTTCTTGGAGACCGTGCGGTGACTATAGGGCTCTGAATGACAGAACCGTACCGGACAGGTACCCTATACCGCATATTCAAGATTTTACCAACATTCTACATGGTAAAAGAGTCTTTTCGACAATCGACCTGCAGCGTGCTTACCACCAAATACGAATCGAACCAGACGACGTCCCCAAAACGGCAATAACCACGCCTTTCGGTTTATTTCAATTCAAGTCTATGACCTTCGGACTTAGAAACGCAGCTCAAACGTTTCAGAGGCACATAAATAATGTGTTGGCGTCCGAAACCGATCACGCTTTTGTCTACATAGATGATATTTGTGTGGCTTCCCCAGACGAGAAGCAGCACAGGGAACACCTACGCAGAATTCTGCAGCTTCTTCGCGAAAATGGGTTAGCTATAAATGCAGCCAAGTGCGACTTCGGTAAAGCTGAGGTAAAATTTTTGGGGCACACGGTAAACAAAGATGGCATCCAACCGGATGAAGGCAAAGTAAGCGCTATCAGAGAGTTCGCCAAACCAAAAACGGCCCGGGAACTAAAGTGTTTCTTAGGAATGATAAATTTTTATCGTCGCTTTATCCCTAACGCATCTGCAACTCAAGCCATTTTGCAAGCTATGATAGTAGGCAACAAGAAGAACGACAAAATGCCGTTAGTCTGGTCAATAACAACAACTACAGCCTTCGAGAAATGCAAGGACGATCTTGCCAATGCGACTTTACTGCATCACCCCGCGCCAGAGGCGCAGCTGTCTTTAAGCGTCGATGCTTCAGATTTCGCTATTGGAGCGGTTCTGCATCAAAACGTCAGTGGTGAGCGGCAGCCATTAGGGTTCTTCTCAAAAAAATTGAACAACGCGCAGAAAAAGTACAGCACGTATGACAGAGAACTGTTAGCAATTTTTTTGGCGGTGAAACATTTCAAGTACATGGTGGAAGGACGCCAGTTCGTGATTTTTTCCGACCACAAGCCCCTAATTTTCGCATTTAAACAAAATGCAGACAAAGCCTCACCAAGACAGGCACGACATCTGGACTACATTAGTCAGTTTTCAACAGACATTCGCCACGTGTCCGGCAAGGATAACGTGATCGCCGATACGCTATCTCGAATAGAACAGGTAATAGCAGGGGTTGACTTCACTTGTCTCGCGAAAGAGCAAGAAACAGATGAAGAGATACAGCGTCTGATTAATTCACCAAGCCAGTCTACATCTTTGAAGATAGAACAGTGCAGGTTACCTAACACAGACGAAATAATTCATTGTGATACTTCCTTAGGTGTAATCAGACCGCTTATTCCGTTAAAATTTCGCGCTGCTATGCTGACTAAACTGCACGGAATTGCGCATCCCGGCGTCAAAGCGACGACCCAGCTGGTACAGCGTAGATGCGTGTGGCCCAACATGAAGAAGGATGTCCGTGACTTTGTCAGAGTATGCGTTCCCTGTCAAAAAAATAAAGTAAGCAGGCACAACAAAACGGCGCTCGAGACGTATGTTAACCCTAGCGAAAGGTTTGAACATATTAATATTGACCTGGTGGGCCCTTTACCGGTATCTCGGGACAATAGATATTGCCTCACTGTTATTGATAGATTTACCCGCTGGCCCGAAGCCATTCCAATTTCAGATATAACTGCTGAGACAGTGGCACGAAACTTAGTGTCGGGATGGATAGCTCGCTTCGGTATTCCAGTCAGAATAACGACGGATTTGGGTCGTCAATTCGAATCGGACTTGTTTCGTCAGTTAAACAATATGCTGGGCATCAAGCACTTTCGTACAACGCCCTATCATCCACAAGCCAACGGAATGATAGAAAGATGGCACCGTACACTGAAAACAGCAATTAAGTGTTACAACGATGAACGATGGAGCGACGCCTTGCCGATAGTACTACTCGGCCTGCGTTCGGTTTTCAAAGAAGACCTGGCAGCAACTCCAGCTGAAATGGTATTCGGCACAACGGTAAAATTACCCGGCGAATTTCTGGCCCCATCTCCAAAGAAGTTAGGGGAGGCTGATTATGTGGCAGCGCTGCGAGAAGCAATGCAGAGGTTAAGTCCAGCAACCGTAGTTCATCATGATCAACCAAAAGTTTTCGTGCAACCGGAGTTGAAGACGTGCACTCACGTTTTTGTAAGGTGCGATCGAGTGCAGCTTCCGTTACAACCCAGTTACGATGGACCATACGAAGTCGTGGAACGAAACGACAAGTACTTCACCATCACGATAAAGGGAAAACCAGCCAAGCTGTCAGTGGATAGACTGAAAGCAGCTTTTTTAGCGACGAGTGGCGGCGAGCCAGCTAATCTGACGGCGCGCACAGACAGCAGGGGTACTATATCCAGCGGTGGTAACAATAAGGCTGTGTCAACTTTTACCAGCCCACCGTTGGGCACCGCGGGACAGAATTTAGTTAAAAATTCTCCAAAACTGGCCGAGTCAACTTTTACCGGCCCACCGTTGGACACCGCGGGATCTAGTAAGCCCGGTACAAAAGTTCAGACGAAAAAAAAGACCGTGACATTTTCCGGTCCACCGGTGGACATCGTGGGATCGACCTATGGTCGCTCGCAATACAAGTGTCACCCGAGGTTAGAGCCAGCAAGGCAACAATCGCCGGTCGTTACGAGGAGCGGTAGGAGAGTAAGAGCCCCCGCTAAGACATATTTATAGAAAAAATTCAAAAATATGTATTATCACAAATTAATTAATTATTTGTTATGTAAATTGATAAATTCCTAGTTTGTTATTAACCGAAACACTAGGGGGGGAGTATTGTGGCGGCACCTTCTGTACCGTCACCCTCTTGTGTACGCGTGGGTTCACGGCTACGGCATATATTATTTCGCGTTTCGGTTTTAAAAAAACGTCGACGACACTTTGTCGTTATTAGACCTTCACGTCAGAACGCGATAAGGGTTAGCGCAGCTTGCCTCATCATACAGTGATGAGCCAAGCACATTCCTAGCCACTTGAAACTTGTTGCTTGGTGTTAGCTGGCAGCTAGTCATTTGCATACTTGTGTATACAAATAATGTGTGGGAATCAAATGTTCTAGCATTCTTTGCGGATCGTCGGTGAGTCTTGCTGACATATTGTCAGGCATAGTGATCGTGTCAAAGCGACTGTCGACATACACTTATGTGAGTCACAGTAATGCGATCAATAACGACAAGCTTACATGTTGTTGTTGTACACAAGAGTTGTACAACAACAGACGCTTGTTATACGCTATGCAAATGCGCTTAGGCCTGTGTGTTGGAGTAGCTAACCAACGCCCAGGCCAGCGCGGCACCAGTACGATGACTGGTTAATTAGGGCACGACTCACCCCCGTTTCCTCGTGCTCGCGTCTTACTGTTAGCGCTGACAGTGGGACTGGCCAATAAAAGGCCGCGCGGTAAAATAGCCAACACACACCATGGAAGTGAGTACATACTTAATGTTGTTCGTCACTATGTGCGCCGCGGCTTCGTTATATTGCGCGCTGCAATATATTTTCAATGCGCTTTGGTGGCATGGACTCTGGTCCATGCTACCCTAAAAGTTAGTTGGTCGTGAACCCGCCGCGCAGCCAGTTGAGTTTTCTTAAAGTGTAAATAAAGTGTAAATAAAGTGTAAATAAATTATTAAAGCCATAAAAAGGACTTGTTCTTTTAATTCCACATTTTTGAATAACTTTATACTTCCCCCACATTAACAACGGAACTCATGCGACTTAAAGGAGCAGTAGCCATATAATTTGTTTTACTAAATGGCAAATAAATTAAGTTGTTAGCGTTTCTACTGCTTCTACGGTTAGTGTTAAAATTTATGTGAGAAAGAAGTTCTGGAGAATCGAATACACCTGTTATGAGCTGGTGTAAATATACGATATCTACCGACTTCCTTCGATCACCTAAAGACTGCATTTTTAATAGTTTTAAACGATCCTCATAAGGAGGAAGGTCTAATATGTCAGTTCCACTTAAGCCCCTTAGAGCAAACTGAACAAAACGTTTTTGGATTCTTTCTATTCGATCAACATGCACATTGTAACTTGGGGACCAAACTTGACTTGCATACTCTAAGTATGGACGCACGATTGCATAATACAACGTTGTAGTTGTAATCATGCTATTAAATTCTTTGGCCCAGCGTTTTATAAAACCGAGCATTGAAGACGCTTTTTTACAAATATTATCAATATGAATGTTAAACGACAGCTTAGAATCCATGCATATACCTAGGTCTTTGACGGTGTCTACACGACCCAAGACAGTATCTTTAATCTTATAATCAAAAATAAAATTATTCCTTTTTCGCGAAAAGGTCATAGTTTGGCATTTATCTGGATTTAAAAACATATTATTTTTAGAGCACCAAACTTCAAAGGATTTTAGATCAGACTGGAGTAGATCTGAATTATC
This sequence comes from Coremacera marginata, assembly GCA_914767935.1. Classification (NCBI taxonomy): domain Eukaryota; kingdom Metazoa; phylum Arthropoda; class Insecta; order Diptera; family Sciomyzidae; genus Coremacera; species Coremacera marginata. Next base: position 53,088,634 of record OU612046.1, on the reverse strand, counting down.
TCTAGAATTAATCGTTCTGTATATTTTCATATCATCGGCATAAATAAGCAGATGAGAGTGTTCAATGACGTGAGTTACATCATTGATAGCTAAAATAAACAGAAGAGGACCAAGGTGACTACCGTGAGGAACACCTGATCCAGCAATAAATTCAGAAGACAATGCGCCTCGGAAACGTATTTAATAAGATCGCTCCACCAAATACGATTTAATCCAGTTCACAAAATATTGTGGAAATCCCATTAACTCAAGTTTAAATAAGATTAGATTGTGTGGTAGCTTATCAAATGCCTTACTAAAGTCAGTGTAAACACAATCGACCTGGTTACCAGAATCAATAGAATTTAAGCAGAATGTTGCAAAATCGAGAAGATTAGACACAGTGGATCTGCCATTCACAAAACCATGCTGACGAGTTGTTATGACTTCTCCACAGTGAATTTTCATCCGATCATACACCATCCGCTCAAAAAGTTTTGGAATCGATGAGAGCTTAGCGATAGGCCTATAGTTACTGACATCGTTCCTGCAACCCTTTTTAAAAATAGGACTTATAAATGATTTTTTCCAAAAAAGTGGAAAATAACTTTCGTTAATAGATTTATTGAATAATAAAGAAAGTAGTTGACTCAAAACGGAACCGCATTGTGTTAACACTGCGGCAGGAACACCGTCAGGTCCAGCACCAAACTCCTCATCGATCGATCTAATATACATTAAAATATCCTCTGGAGTGAAGGATATATGTTCCAAAGATACTCTGGGTTCGGAATACATATATTCAAAGTACTCTCCATCAGGATTAAAAGAATCTGAACAGAATGATTCTTTAAAAAGATTGGCGAATAGGCCACAAATTTTGACGGGATTGTCAGTAAATCCCTCAGGAGTTCTAAATGAAGAAGGAAATCCATCAGAAATCTTCTTTGTGTTTACGAATCCCCAAAATTTCTTTGGAAACAAAGACATTAAATTGTGAAAACAAAAACCTGAATTTGCTCATCTCTTAACTACACTTAAAACAAAAAATGTATAAAATAAATGCTTTTTATTGCAATTTACACTAATCGCCCTATTCTGGTGATTGACAATTGTAACTTTATTGACAACAGTAAAAATTTCTTATTTTAAAATATATTCAAAAGCTCATAACATGACAAAAATGTCAACACCATAAAAAAAAAATATTAATAACAAATAAACTTTGTGAAACATTTTGAATGTTTTCAACTTCTTGGACAAAAAAATAGCACTTCTAAAACTAGCTTGACGCAATTCATAAAGATGTCTTACTTCTATTTTTTAACGTGAGCAGTAGCACTGTGGATGAGCGTTCGTCTGGAGTTACTGTAGCCACGGTAAAGTTTCAAAAGTCCTAATAAAGCCTTCTTTTGCCATAACAATTACTCTTTATCATTCAAAACACTTTATCAAAGCACATTTTTTATTTAAATAATGCAAAAAATTATAACAAAATTTGAAATGATTTTAGTTGAAGTAAGCAAATAGAACATTTTTTCTCTTTGCCTTAAAAACTGATGATAGATTAATAGGAAATTATTTTAAAGACTTTAAATGCTTACGTCATTTATTGCTTGTGACTAACACTGCCTTTTACTAGTATACACCGAGAAAAAAGCTTATGTTAAATTGAAAAAAAATAATTTATAAGATGGCTTTGGCAGTTTTCAGCCACCCATGTACTTTATCAAAACGCCTAAGTTTTACATGTTGACTTGCCAATTTTTATTGGGTGATAAATTAACCAAGTATTTGGTAATTTTTTATACACTACTTTAAAAACAAATTTAATTTCAAATATATAATTTTTTTTTCGGGTTTCGTTTTTTTTATTTTCCTTTTTTTTTGAAGCTGCCGCCGCCTCTCGTTCTGTGTTTGGCTTGACTGAAATCGGCAACTACACAAAATTTTTCTTCTATCGACACCGTTTTTCTTAGAAATTAATGACTTCTCGGCTTTTCTTGCTGCTTGACGTATATTATAACAAGAACATTAAATTCAATTAAATATCAAATACAAAAATTTTACCTTCGCATGCCGTTCAGATTCGAACCCACACCAACCGATACCACTGTGTATGAAGAAACTACACTACGCATTGAGCCAAGCTCCTTCGTTACGCTGAGTGATTTATTGAATATTAATTACAACTGAAGCTATGCTGCAGCTATCAACAGAATATTGCGACATACTGCATCTGTTAATACAGCATCTGCTAACATCTGTGAATCAAATATTTTTTTTCTTGCTTTCAAAGCAATGTATTAAACAATAAATTGCTTAGGTGAATAAGCAGTTTATAAATCCCATACAATTTTCTTTACCCAAACCGACTTAGGTGATTTACCTATTGTTTTTTTTTTTCTTGGTGTACTGTGAGCGTCAAAAGAGAGCTCACACGATACAATTTTAATGGCTCAACATTTTATGTTTTTCAAGAATTATCTTTCACTGTTTCCCAATTTATATAAACAACAACAAAAAACTTTTTGTCTTTCATTGTGGTCTACATCATAGCAAAAAAGTGCTTTCAAGGGAAGGTAAAGTGTAAGGGAAAGTATTGAGCTCCACTCCTTCCACTTTCTTGCCCAGAAGGCATTCTTTGACATTTGGATGTCATGGGAGCATGCTTAGCTTGCTTTTCTCTAGAAGTGCTTCCAGAATTTTTCCAAAGGAAGATTTATTTGAGGCATGCAATGTAAAGTGTGATTGTTGCTATCAATCGAACGAAAACTTTTGTTGACTATAATCTATCTATACGTATAAAAATGGATGTATGGATGTGGATGTGTATACCAGGTATATCAGAAAACCGCCAAACCAATTTTTGTCAAATTTCCAAGAAACTGTAGAAAAATCTTGAGAGTATTCCTGTGAAGTTTGGTGCCGATCGAACCAATGGAGCGGACATTGGACAAGGGGGCGTGCAACCTTCAATATGAACGGAATTTGCGATATCGATTAGGTTTGAAGTTATAGATCGCACAGTCTCCGAATGTGATATTCCACTGGCAAAATTTTATGGGCGTTGGACGAGGGGCGTGGTACTTTTTCAGCAGCCCAAATTTTCGGTACAACTCTCGAACTATAAGCCACACATCAATGAAACTCGGTACGAACTTGTTATTTAGTCGTGTTCTTTGTCTAAAAAATGAAGCGAGTATTAAACAAGGAGGCGTGGCTCCACCCAGGTAGTTGACATTTTTGATATCAAATACTTTTGGGACTAAATAATGCATAACAATGAAGCTTAGTATGGAGTTACTATTGGCCAGTTCAAACGGGGAGTGGCTCCGCCCATAAATGCCAAATTTTCAATAAAGAATAGCTATGGAAGTAAAAGTTACAGAATATAGAAACTCAGAATACAGTTACCACTAGGTCATGTCCTTCTACTAAAAAATTGGAATGAGCATTAAACAGGGGGGTGTGGCTCTGCCTATACAAGCCATACTTTTGATATCGAATAGTTTTGGATGTAAAATTCACAGAGTTACTATTTGATGATGTCCTGCTACGAACTTGTTATTTAGTCGTGTTCTTTGTCTTAAAAAATGAAGCGGGTATTAAACAAGGAGGCGTGGCACCACCCATGTAGTTGACATTTTTGATATCGAATAGTTTTGGGACTAAATAATGCATAACAATGAAGCTTAGTATGGAGTTACTTATTGGCCAGATCAAACGGGGAGTGGCTCCGCCCATAAATGCCAAATTTTCAATAAAGAATAGCTATGGAAGTAAAAGTCACAGAATATTGAAACTCAGAATACAGTTACCACTAGGTCATGTCCTTCTACTAGAAAATTGGAATGAGCATTAAAGGGGGGGGGGGGGGGGGTGTGGCTCTGCCCATACAAGCCATACTTTTGATATTGAATAGTTTTGGATGTAAAATTCAAAGTGTCACTATTTCATGATGTCCTGCTACTGGAAAACTGGAACGAGCATTGGACAATTAGCGCTGTGTCAAACAAAGGGTCTAATAAAAGTTTTGAATATATACATATATTATTTTGCAATATAGTTGTCGGGTGTAGCAACGCACATCGGATATTGCTAGTAAAGCGTAGATATAAAACAAAATAGCTTTTTGTGCTTCTAAGTGTCCCAATGGGTTTTATACGGCAAATATACAATTTGTTTTTTTTATGTTGGTAATTTCGTTTAGAATATTTAAGTGTACAATACATTCATATTTAATGGAAAAAAATTTAAAATTAATTTTTCATATAATATGAGGTAACGATATTAAAGAGTTAAATTTCGATTTAAATATCTCCGCGATTTCTATATATTTTATTGAATTCTTTTTTAACGAAAAGGTCAATAAAAGGACTTACTGAAATTTAGCTCACTATTACTCTATAAATGACCTATAACTCGATCATTTGTGCTCAAACATTTCACAACACGCAGAACACAATTGATCATAAGAAGCTCGGTCAAAGTCCTTTCAAGGGCTGAAATGGCCATTTCGTTTTTTTTTCTAAACTCCTTAGACAAACATTTTTTGACAAATATTTTCCATTTTAAATATTTTTGAAACTGTTGGGTCATTGAAACTTTTTTTATTTTGTGTACTGTTCGGACAAAGATCTTGGATTTTTAGAACTACTTTGTTCGTAGGAATTTTTTTGAGTTTGGTTGACTCCTTGGACAAAAATATATGGTCTATGGCCAATAGCTTCCACTTGGATTAATTATGGTGCTAGTTGGTTCACTGTAACTTTTCTAGGTTTTGTGGACTTCCTGGACAAACATATTTGATTTTTAACAAATAGGTTGCGCTTGTCAAAATAGGATCCACTTTTGGAACTAGTTGGCTTTTAGGTCAAAAAATTCAGGATTTTTGTCCAAGAAGTTCGCTTATCCCATTCAAGTTAGAGTGTCCTAATTATATCCAAAATATTACAAGTGGAACCTGTTTGTCAAAAAGTTCAATATTTGTGTCCAATTAACCCAAAAAGTTCCAGTCACTTCCAAAAATAGTGTAAGTGGAACCTATTTGTCCAAGTGGATCTTATTTTACAAAAAATTATTGTCCAAGGAATCCACTAAGCCTAAAAAGTATAAAAAAAAAAGTTCTTAAAAAGTTCAAATGAACCAACTGGCTGCAAAAATATTATAAGTGGATCTCATTTGATCATGTGGAACCTGTTTGTCAAGAAAGATAATTTAATGACTTGAAGTTGCGCACGTAAGCTTTCGTTTTATATATGAGCTCTGACTATGAAAACAATTTGATTAAGTTTTGTGGAATTTTAAGAGACATAGACGTGTAAGTAAAGTCACTACGTGTGGAAGGTTGGTGAGGCTCTTATCCGATTTGGCTCATTTTCGAGGATTGCTTTAAAATTACTGCTGTAATCGTGATCAAAGATGGACAGACGAACAGACAGACGAACATGGCTAAATCGACTTAGGTTGTGAAGTTAATCTGAAAAACATATTTTTGTATACCTGCTATACTTCCTTAAGGGCGTTACAAACGAAGTGACAAAGTTAAAATACCCTTGTACGCAGTAAGCGTGGAGTTATAAATATGTATATTTTTATAACTACCTATATAAAAAAATGTCCTAGTTCCTCTGATTGGTTCAAAAGTTAACTATTGAAACATTTTTTCAATGCTTATTACCACTTAATCATCAAAAGCTAAGTGGGCCTTTTGAATCCCAGTCCACCACTGGAACACAAAACGGGTTGACAAGCATCTCTATTTTGTTTTTTTTAATAAAATTTATGCTTGCTCCTTTGTGTTTTGCACAATCTGCACTTGCGGTTGGACAGACGCTGGTCACACTATCACCGGATTGCCATAATATTCCCTACTAAATTGTAGAGAACAAAATATTGCTAATTTTGCAAACTACTGTATTAATACATAAACAATAACTTAAATGCCAATTAATTAATCGGGGAAGCATTTTATGCTTTCAACACACATTAAGATACATTTCAATAAATGTTCTATATATATATCTAGCGCTAGTTTGCTAGGCAAAGAAATGACATGAAAACTTGAGGGAGGAAGCATAAAACTCTTTATGAGCGTATTTGTGGCTGCCCGCAAAACTCTAGCTACTCAACACATCTGCTACAACTACGTTTGGCGAAAACATGCCCTGGCCCGCACTACACCTCATATATCCATTATCTGAAAACGCATTTTACTAACACCAAACGATGACAAGGAATGGTAAGTCAAGAAATCATTATTCATTGTGGGTGCGTTCAAATGTGAGATGCGGTAGTTTCTAAGCTACGTCAATGCTTCGCATTCCAAACCATAAAGTCCAGATTAAATGCGACCCGTACGCAATGAAATTTCAGTGAACATCACATTAAAGCGTCCAACAGCAGCGAACGGCAGTTGCACGAATAGGGAAACACAAATTAATGTCAGGCAATAAAGGCAACAACACAAAGCAATACAATACAATCAGCCAGCCAACCAGTCAGGCAGCCAACAGTTGCGGCAACAATTATGAGGGTTGGGTGGCTTGGAGTATAGTTGTACTGTTTGGTGTGAAGGATGTTCAGGAGAATGACAAACATGTTAGACGCTGTGCTGGTTCAAATAAAGTTGAACGCTGAATTCTGAGCGTTCACAATAATATTGTGAATAATTTTTTCACTAACTTCTCACGACACTCGTACATCTACAGATGATTTCCGGCAGAGTCTGCATTAGATAAATGACTGTAAATGTTTCTTTAAATTTGAGTTAATTCCATAAAAGCGCACCCACCAGTTAAGTAATAAATGGTGGTAGTGCGCTATAAATATAGAACGACTGAGTGCTGGGAATGAAATAATGTTTTTTTTGTTTTTTTTTTTTTTTTTTTTTATACCCTACATCAATTTATGGCGTTCATTTGTAGAAATAGCGAACATGTGTCACTGAGTTGACTTTTTTGCAGCTAATTTCTGGCCTTAAAGTTGTAGTAGCTTTTATTTAGAGCAGTGTTTGCTTATTTTGGAAAAACTGTTACCCTAAAAAAAAAAAAAAAAAAAGAAAAAAAGAGAAAAGACAAACTCCCCGAATATTACTTAAAATAATAATAGAATTTGAGATTTTTTTTTTAACTACTCACTTGATACAAATAATAGCACAAGAATCATATCTATCGCCACTTGAGACCACTTCATCTCATTTCCCTCTGAACTTTGTGAGTCCTCCGGCAATCAAGCGAGCAATCCGGCAGTAACAATTTAATTGTACAGCCTGTACTTCGGATTAAGGCTTTAAAGGCAGTAGTGGTTGGTGGCGGCTTCAACGTATGTGTGTGTTGTTGACGCTTCTAAGGAAATCCGTTTTTAAATGCATTTGTATTCAGATACATAGTTATACAGTTTCGTGTGCGTCCTGCTGCTACTGCTGCTGCTGCTACTACTGCTGCTGTCAACATTTGGCATTTCCACATTAACAGCGGCGGCGATAGCTGTTCAAATTTGCTATCTATTTTTGGCTTTTAATGTTGCCAGCAAAGCTTCTTCTGTGACTGTGACATGAAATAGGCTTGTTGCTGCGACCATTTGTGCGTTTTGACTCTTGTTTGGTGTTGTTGTTAGTAAAATTTGGCGGATTTTTCAAGGTAATCAAAGCGCCAATTATAGTGCGCATTTGTAGATGTTGTCCGCAATGAGTGACAATATGCGGCTTAGTTGCTGCAATAAAGAAGATGAAAAAACATATATGAAATTTTTCAAATAGATTTTAAATTGCAGCTGGTTAGAAAAATTAGTTAAAACTTTGAAATTATGCATTATTATTTATATAGAACAAAGTTATGCTCACGAAACTTTAGAGTTATATGTATGTGAATCAATGGCCTGTCAGAGCCTTCTAACATACACTAGGTTTGTTCCCGTGCTTTCTAGACTAAATATAATAAAACTGACAAAAGCGAGAGTGTGAAAGCAAGAAAAAAAAGTGGGCAGTGGGGGGAACTGCCACAGAAGTGAAAAATTAAAGCTATAAAATAACATAGCTGTTACAAATCTCCGAAGTAGGTTGAGTCGGCAAATCAGAAGCGTTCTACTTTTTAACTCTTTTTGTCAATTTATGTGTTATTGAATGTATAAACTGTTATTTTTTAATATATATATATATGTTTTATATGTAACACAATTACTTTTGTTGGGTAATCGGTAATTGGTATGGTAATCGGTTGGTAATCGCTTCAGTAATTGGTAATCGGTTGGTAATCACTTTGGTAATCGGTTGGTAATCGCTTCAGTAATCTGTAGATAATCGCTTCGGTAATCGGTTGTTAATCGGTGGGTAATCACTTCGGTAATCGGTTGGTAATCGTTTCATTAATCGGTAATTGGTTCGCTAGTCGGTTGGTAATAGGTAATTAGTTCGGTAATCGGTAGGTAATCGATTCGGTAATCAGTAATTGGTTCGGTAATCAGTTGGTAATCGCTTCGGTAAATGGTACAGCAATCGGTTGGTAAACGCCTCAGTAATAAAGAAAAGCTCACCAAACATGTTTGTCTAGCATAACCACGACATAGGCAATACTGTACAATGCAACAGAAATGAGCAGCTAAAAGCGTGATGATATCGCTAACAGCGTGATGATATCGCGAATCTACAGTTTTGCTCTCTACCTAAAGTGCTCAACGCGTCTAAGAAGAAGTTTTCACTTCAAAAAAAATTTTTAAGAAACAAAAGAAGGAAAAACAAAAAATTACGGGAACGCTTTTGCGTTAAAGTGGCAAAAGTTTTCAAATCCATGCATACTCAAATCCACTTTTTTTTGGTTTTTACACAATTCTCCATGTTTCCATCCTTAGAACTTTTATTTATTTCGAAGAACTAATATGTAATAATTTTTCTTTTGGATATTATTTTTTGTTTATATATCTTTGTTATAAACATGTAAGCTTTCAAAAGAGCTGATTTAAAGAATTTGACACTTTTGTCATTTTTGCCAGTAGAAATTTCTTGGACTAAAAATTGCAACTTCTGACAGGTAGCGTAAATTTTTAACTTTCTCGCACTCACTCTCTTACAGATTTTGTTTTCCATTTTTTCCAGTACGGAAACGATTTCTGGACTAAAACTTGCAAAATGGACTAAAAATTACAAGTACGAGAACAGACCATACAGTAGATACAGTAGATCGATGAGATTATAGTACAGTGACTGGCAAATGAAATAAACTTTTCATGCCCTGAAATTTGGTTAATTGAACATATTATAGGTCTGTTTCCGTACGCACTTCAAGTAACTTAAAGTTGCTTGATAGCATTTATGTACACATTTTGCGAAAGAGAAGAAGAATAAGCAAAATCTACTCTATTGAGCTCGAAACTAGCTTGAAATTTACTTCAAAAACTTCTTCGAGCTAGCTAGAATAGGTGATCGTGAAGTTTGCAGATCAAAAGCTTCTATAATTTGTGAAAATGAATTTAAATTTTGTCTTCATATATTACTGCTCATGTTTTATAAATAACGCTCGTATCAGTATTGTTTTTCACAGTATTGTATTGTTTTTAACCGACTTCGAAAAATGAGGAGGTTCTCATTTAGACTCAAAAACTGCGTACTGCTTTTTTACCAAAAATACTGTTTAAACTGATTTTGTACTGTTCTTTTATTGGGAAAAAATACAAAGCGTCAGACATAACAATGACAATCCGTAACGAGTGTGAAACCATGTTCAAGGTAAACAGCAAAATAATAATGGCAACCAAGATGAATTTAGAATTTGAATTCACCTTGTTGGCAGCAATGTTATATAGACTTGTCTCTTTCTTTCTCACTTGATTACTATCCTCTCATTACTTTTGGTTGCTAATTTAAAAAAATAAAAAATTATTCAGTCAACACATTAAACAGACATAAATATATTTCGGGAAAGCGTCCATGTCTAGAAATTACAAAAATTCAAAATAATGTTTTGTATAGAAAATGATAGGCTTAAATGGCGCAATTTGCTTAACGTGGCGCTTCTACCAGCACATTTTTAGCAACATATTTTGAATTGGATTTGAATATTCATTTTAAATTTAAAAATTGTAAATTAAAAATTATATATTCAGATATGATTTAAAAGATTTGCTGGAAGAAGCGCCACTTTCAGCAATTTGATGTTTTTTATTTGGATATGGCGAGCAATATTCGCGTTACCACTAGACGTAATGCCATTACAACAAAAGCAAGTTCCTTTGCTTTTTTCTAAACAAAATATCATCTTCACTTTTTGTTTTTTCATTGAAAAAATTTGTACTGCGAAATGTACTGTTTTTTAAAAAGTTTGGAAAAAATATACTGTTTTTGGTAGAAAAAACTATACGAGCGTTATTTATAAATGATGCACAAAAAAACGTTTTTTGTTTGAAAAAAGCATTAATTTCAAGCAAATAATTAATTAAAATGGAACCCCAAAGAAAATTTTGTTTGAAAAAAGCATACAGTTTGAAAATTTTTGAAGTACATATTAAGAGTTTGCTTTTTTTCAAACAAAATGTTCTTATAAGTTGATTGAGCAAAATGGGTTTAAGACTTGTTTTAATTTTTTTTTTAATTTTTTTTTTTTCGTCCGTATTATTGTTATGATCATATTAATGAAGAAAATTAAATAGCAAAAATTATCAACTTAAAACATATTATAAATAGTTTAAAACATTATGGAAAAGATGGTCAAAGTACAAAATTTTTAACCCAAAACTCAAAAGTCGAAAGTTCAAGACTTAAATATCTTTGAGAAGAAACATGACGGACAAATGGTTAATACATTATTGGATAGCTTATTTAATTATCTGTCAGATGACATACAACTGATTGCTTTTTTGAAAACAATTTAGTTTCTAGGGTGGAAAAACTGGATCAAAGTCTAAAAAATGCAAATCACCATGTATCTCAAAAATTCGACCTATTAGGGAAAACTGAGTATAGGCGTAGAATCAGCGTAAAAAGCTTTTCTAGAAAAGTATTTCAGTTCTATGGATAAAAAAATTTCCCTGAATTTGTAGACGTAATCTTCTGATATATAAAAATATTGTGTCACAATGTTTGTGGTCGAACTCCTCCGAAATGCGTCGACCGATTGCAATGAAATTTTTTTCTATGTTTGGTAGAATGAGAAAAGGATGTATAGTACTTTTCACTTTCCTATGCAAAACGGGCGTGGCTTTGCCCGTTCAAGTCACATTTTCGATACAGAATAGCTATATATCGTCAATAGCTTTATAATAGAAAAGTCACAGATTCATTGAAATTCTAAATGCTGCTACCACTTGGCGATGTCTTTTTAATAGAAAACTTGGATGGGTATTAGACAAGGGGGTGTGGCTCCGCCCATATCAGCCAAATTTTTGGTATCGAATAGCTATGGAAGTAAAATTCACAGAACATTGAAACTCAGAATGGAGTTACCACCTGGTGATGTCTTTCTAATAGAAGACTTGAACGGGCATTGGAAAAAGGGGTGTGGCTCCGCCTATACCAGATATCGAATAGCTTTGGAAGTAAAAGTAACAGAATACGAGTATTGAAGCTCAAATAGAGATTTTGATTATTTGGTGATGTACTACTACCGAGAAACCGGGACGGGTACGCAATTACACATACTTTTTCAAAAATCATTACAATTGTACATGCTTTGATAGTGAAATACCACGCTTGGCATGACGGTCTATTGATCCAAGCGGCAGTCAATGTATATTATACGGCAGTCAATGTGATTTGACACCGTTGGACTTTCTTTGGAGTTATTTGAAAGAAAAGGTGTACGACGATAAGCCAGCAACAATTCAAGAACTAAAGTATGAGATAATGCGGCACATTAACGGCATAGAACCTCACTTATGCCTCAGCGTCATCGAAAATTTGGATCAAGATGGAGATGTGCTGCCGAGGTCGAGGCGGCCATTTGGCCGATATTTTGTTCCATATATAATTAAACCGTACCAATCTTATCATAATAAAAAGAAATGACAGTAATTTCCTTAATAATTTGTGTTTTATTTAAAATCAACATCGGCCCTTAAAATTTAACCACCCTTTACAACAATAGTTGGAAATAAATGGATAAGGGCGTGAGCTCACTAAACGCCCACTTTTCACGGGTTTAGCGTGGAGCGCGGCGAACCGCGCCAGGTATAAGGTAGTAAAATATAATTTTATAATTGGGATCATTTATTTTCGTTGGCTGGAATGATAGACGTTCTTCGGAGAAATAACTGAAGCGATTTTAATTTTGAAGAGCTTGTTTTGCTTAAGGTATAATATACGCGTAACAATTAAAAAATAGCAGATTTTTACAAAAAAATTTTTCAGATACAAGGAGTTATTATTTATTTTTTAAATTTATACAGCTTATTATACACAAAAAGTACTTTATAAAAATTCTCCGTTTTTTGGAAAATAATTTTCAGGCATTTATATAGAGCGCGCTGAAAATGACATTAAAAAAAGACATCCAAAACAGTTCGATGGTTATGGCCTTTCCCATGTATATGAAATAAAAAAATTAAATGTCAATTTAAGGTACGGCCATTTATTCGGCATCCCCCGTATGCAGGAACTCCGGAGGGTTTTTTTTAAATTATGGTGAAAGTTAGAGCAAAAAGTTAAAAAAAGAGATAGATTTCTGCGCGTTTTTTTGTCTATAAAAAAAAAACAAAGAATACTATTTAATTTAGGGGGATGCTTAAAGGATATAATTACGAACAAAATGCACTAAAACTCATTGAAATTATACCAATAGATTTTGAGTTATCTATCGAACCGTTTTAAAAATACTAGCTTCGAGGAAATCGCGATTAAAGTTTTTCGGAATTTTGCATATATATCTAAAATTATTGGTTCACAAACTTACTATTATTCAATCTATAATAAAAAAATATCCATGTATATTCTAGAAATTATAAAAAACACATAAGCAAACAAAATTTTGTTTTGAGAAATTTACACGTATATTATACCTTAAAGCAAACAATTGTAAGAATCATCTATTTTTCTTGTTTTTGAATACTCAATACTTGAAATAAACTGTTCTTTCAATTTAGTGAAAAATTTCTGTATGCCACTACTATTAGTGCAGGTACACACAGAGGAAACATAGTGAAAAATTATAAAATTTTCGGGTATAATTTGCCTAAGACCTTCGGCGAGAATGGGTTATCTAGGTTAGGTTAGGTTAGGTATGAAGGGTCGTGCACCGTTACCGGCGCTTCCGCGGGGGCCTATAGATCCATTACGAATCCCTTTTTATTGTTGTGGTACCAAGTTAAACCATTGTTCCGATTTGTTCCTCAAACCATCCTGTGCTTTTTATGAACCTCCAGATGTCTAGCAGTGGTGTGTTCACCAACTCTTCCAAGTCTTTGAAAAATCTGTTCCCCATGTGTCGGAGTCGACGATTCTGTAGACTTGGACATTCGCATAGTAGGTGAGTTATTGTTTCTATTTCCTCCGGGACTTTGCAGCTCCGACAAAAGTCTGGCGCTGTTATACCTATTCTATTGGCCATTACCCCAATGGGGCAATGACCCGTTAGAACTCCAACAAGGATCCGGATTTCCCGTTTGACCAAAAGCAGAAGACTTCTAGTTCTTTTCTCATTTAGCTCAGGCCAAAGCCTTCGAGATATGTTGCAGTCACCTCTGGAAGCCCAGTTTGTGTGTTAGCAATATCTCTGGCTTTTAGTTCTATACTCCTTTTGACGACGCCTATTGGAATGTGCACATCTGTGTCAGCTCTGTTTGTACTTGCGGTTACTCCACGCCTTGCCAGTTCATCTGCTGCGTCGTTCCCTTCAATATTGCTATGTCCGGGAACCCAGCAGAGAGTGACGTTGTGGGTATTGCAGATACTGTTCAGTGCAAGTTTACAGTTTTGCACCGTTCGAGCCTTCGTCGTTTTACTGTTCAGTGCTTTGATGGCCGCTTGGCTATCCACAAAAATTACTACCCTTGTGGGGGTAAGATTTTTCCTGTAAATGGCCCGTGCAGTTTTTTCAATAGCATATATTTCTGCCTGAAAAACTCTACAGTAATCCGGGAGTTTGTAACACTCTTTGATTTGTAGCGTTTCACAGTATACACCCGATCCAGTTCCGTTTTCCATTTTGGAACCATCAGTATATAAATGGAGATTGCCGTTATCTAAGTATTTTTTTAATACAACAAAGGGAATTTGGTCAATCGCATTATTTTGCCTTTAGGCAATTTATGCTAGAACTTGTGTATTCTGTTGAAGGCCTTCTGCTAAAATGGGTTGCCGTAGATTTAAGGCAATATTAAAAAAAGAACTTGTGTATCATAACCTTAGGTAAGTTATACGTATACTTATACTAGTAAAGATTTCCTAAGGCCTTTGCGTTGTTCTCTTAGGATTTGTTTGTTTTTTTCATCTTTTCAGCTTTGTTTAACACCTTTTTCACTTTTTCACATTTTTTATTTTTCTGTTTTTAATCAACTCAATTTTTATTTAATATCAACTAAGCAGTAGTTTTGCGTGGTTTCCGCTGTGGTACACTAAGTAGTTTTATGTTCTACTTGTTTCGTCAGTGTAACGAATAATACATGCACGTAAGTACAAATGATAAGAAAAGGAAAGCAAATAATGACCGCGTATGATAGAAGGAGTAGCAATGAGAGAATGAGAGATGCCCAAGTATCTTTGGCATTTTATACAATGTTGGCATGATCAAGTTGACAAAAAACTTATGAAATTTACACAAATTTCTTAGGCTTCATACAAAAATAGTTACCCAAGTCATTTTTGGCAAAATGCCATAGGTATTTTTCTGTGTATATATTTTGCGCACTATTGATTTTAGTGCAAAAAAAAAAATTGCATTAAGCTGTAGAATTTTTTTTTTTTCCAATATTCTGATATGAATTTTAGTGAAATATTTTTCACTATCACTATCACTAATGCATAGTGAGGCTTTTATTTTTCAATTCATCAGTAAAAACCACACGCTACTATACTTCGTTTGCGACCTGTAGTTGCCGCAAACGAATATGCAGTTGTCTCTAACGAAAAAATTACCGAAAAACATCCAGAAAATAATGGAATGGAACCATTTTTGAACTCATAAATTTATTATAACTAGTAGCGCATGTGGCCGAAATTCCATATCAAAATCAGTTTTCCTTTCGTTTTTTTTGCTGAACGCACCAGTCCATAGCCTGATCAGAAGTATTGAAAAAAATTAGCAATTATAAATGTCTTTGCATGTCTTATATGAAGCAAGCAGCAGTTTAACAGTTTTTTGACGTTGACGCGGTCGCAAATTTATTTTGTTGAGAGAGAAATGAAGAGAAAGTTCCAACAACAATAATGATGCACAGCATTCTTTTCTTGCTCGTGTATGCTACAGCAACGATGTTTAATAAAGCAGTGCTGGCTATGTATTTTGAGGTAGGTTTCTCATTGCCTCATTGCGAAAAAAGGGTGTTTACATTTGCTTAGTTTTACCTAACTTAATGACAATATATTCGAATATAAATTATATTGTGAACATCTACTCGAATATACCTTTCCATCAATATAAGTTTTATATTAATATGTTGAAGTTGACATAGGTAAAAAGGAATCACAAACTTTTTTGTTTGCGTATTAATATATAGATTAAAAAAAAAAAATATACTTTCTTACTTCCATCGCTGCCGATCTCTGGCGATGTCTGGTTAACTGCGCGCTCTGCTTAACCTGTTGCACCATCGTTTATTGTTTATAAGAAACGAAGTTCGTTTCCTACAAACGAAGTTTTAAGTTACAACAAATAAATTCTTCATTTGTCGCAATTGGAAAATTGCACGCATTTATGGCAAACAAAATTTATTTCCTACAACTAAATAACCTGTTTTCCCCAACTGCTTCCGTTTCTCGTAACTGTTGAAATGATTGCAAAAAACGTTTTCAAGCACAATAAACGAAGTTTGTTTGCGGCAAACTGGCGACAAAAGTTTTATTTTTCTTTGCGTGTAATAGAAGTAGTGAATAATTTTGCACTATCAGTACATGTTAACTGAAACTGAAAATTAAGTGCAATACTCCCATCTCTGCTGCTTGTGTAGCTTGAATCTATAATTTTTGTTTAGTAGTTTAGTAGATATTAAATACAAAGGTAGTAATTTAAATACGTAGCTTAACATTAGTTAAAGAATTATGAAAATAGCTTCAGTATTCTAAAAATTACCCGTAACATAAATAAATGCCAAGCTATTTATATAATTGTATATACGAGTAGATAAAACATATCTTCTATTCGAAGCTTTCCCATTTAGCTTAATATTCGAATTACTTTTACCACTTTCAAGATATTCAACTTATCATCAACTTTAATGTCAAACAATATATTTAAAGAGTAAAACGTATTCAATTTTGTCCTTCGATTGAGCTAAAAAGAATACCACCCTACGAAGTGCTTATATGGTGTAAGTCGAACTCAAGTCCATCACAAATGTCTGCCTTGACAGAATGGCCAACAGCAATATGCAAACAAGTTGAATAAATACATAAAAAGCCGCAGGAGTACCGATTTGGGGAACTATTTGAATAAACCCAATGCTAAAGACTCATCGCAGTCGTCATCATGATAACACGAGTAACAATTACCATATTTTAGAAAAAAAAAACAAAAATATAAAACAAAGAAATGCAGATTCATATATTGCAGATTCTGTCTGTGATTTTTGCCTATAAAGTGGAGTGAATTGTATGTCTTTCCGTATCCGTTTCGCATCAACATTAAGTGCTTCAGGCATATTAAGCTGAATACTTTATACAAGTGTTTAACTGCGTGTGCGTGTGTGTGTGTGTGTTTGTTCTCCTTATCGTGCTCATTCATATGAATTGTGCACATTTTGCACACATAACAATGCATATTTAATACAAATAATTTTTGCCTGTAAATTGTTTTTTTTTTTTGTTATTTTGTTGCCCTCTCAAATGCAGTCTGACAGCATAACTGTAACTTCTCAAATTTTATGCAATTAAAAGTTTAACTTGTCAAAAATGAAGCGTGTTCTATCATCATCAACTTCCAGCTCAAGTTCCAACCCAACCACCCACATAAAAATCGCTTTTTTTTTTGTTGACACCTGCAAAAGTTGCCTGAAATCTAGTTAAATCCAAACAATGTTGTGATTTTTTTTTTTTATTGCAGCGTGACTGTGATTTAAATGCTTTCGTATATATAACACACGCACACACGCATAGTTTTACGTATATTACAGCACATTTCTTTCCACTTCAAATGCGTTTTTTAATTAATTTTTAGTCAAAGTTCGCGCCATTTAATTTTTTCCCACATACAGAATACGTATCGGAATTTTTACGTTCTATAATTAAGAGTTGCATTAAAATGAATTTACACACAATTTAATGCCCAGCAATAAAATGCACTTTCAGCAAGTAAGTAACGTGGCTTTGAGCAAAGTAATTGCATTACATTTAATTAGCAATGAAAAGCTTAAATGTCAATTTTAAGTTGTTGAATTGTGTAGGCAATAAAAAGTTAGCAATAAATCTTTTCTAATTTCAAGTGAAGTTATCAAATAACAGTTACATAGAAGAGGGGAAAAAATAGAGAGGAGTTAATTTGAAAAACGAGATTAGTAACTTTTTTACAATATTTAGCTTTACTTTATTAAGCAGAATAGGAGGCAAGTCATCAATTATATAAAGTATTTTTGAATCGGCAGGCAAATGACTTAACAGGGTTCAAAACAAGCAAGATTAGGTTTGCCTCATTTACTCTCACACATAGATCTTCAACTAAGACAATGGGTCTAGACAGGCACAACTGTAAATCATCAGCATATGCATGCATGACAACATGATTGCATTTACTAAAAATACCATTAAGGAAGATAGTGAATAGCAAGAATGGTGCCTTAAGGTACTCCGCTTGAGGTTCCTTTGAAAGAAGAGATTTCTCACCCTAACCCTTTGAGACCTGTCTACTAAATAGCTTCTTAATAAACTTAACGCAGATTTCGAGAAACCAAAGTATTGTGCAAATTTTCTACATTAGATTAACTGATTGACTGAATCGAATGCTTTGGAAAAATCTAACAAGCAGAGCAATGTCAGCTCATCCCTGTCAAATGATACTCTAATGTCATCAAGAATTTTGATCACAACAGTAGAGCAACTATGTCCAGGCCGAAAACCAGACTGAAGACATGATGAGAGGCCAGATGTGTTTAAATAGTTGGATATCTGCTCAGCCATTAGTGACTCACAAACCTTAGACATAGAAGACAACAGACTTATCGGACGAAAATCGCAAGGTCCGGAAGCATTATTTTTTTTTTTTTGCAATAGAAATGATAGTGGCCACTTTATTATGTGTACAAGTGGACTAAGAATACCAATATGGAAAAATAAGATTGATAAATCTAATTGAAATACCATAATCCCTGTTAAGAACTTATCTGTATACTTGTTTGCTTAACTTATTTCTCAAATTGTTTAATTTTTTAAGAAAATCTTGTCTCTCAAAATTTTTCATTTTCAAATTTTATTTGTTCAGCAGAGGCAAGACTTTGTTAGTTCTTTATTTTATTTTCTCTTAAAATATTTATTGTATTCTAATATTGTTAAATTGTTTTCAGAGAAATAAGCGGTTGAATTTACAATCAACGTGTTTAGTTTCAACGTCTCAAGAGCAAATATTTTATTTCTAAAGTTGCTATCGCGGCTCTGTTGTATGGACTCCAGCCATAAGTTAAGAACAAGCCAGCGACTAGCAAATAAGAAGAAAAAGACAAAGACAATGCCAGTGACTCGTTCACCGCAACGCGCGGAGACATCGCCAGTCTTCAACAGCCCCGAAGCGTTGGGTTCAGGCCAAGCTTAACATTCGTCAACAGGCCCATCTGCCACGATGGATTCAAGCTCCGCAGCCATCATTCAACTTCTGTCCCGTCTACTACAACAAATTTCGCTCCACTAATGATGACATTCAGCCCTCCAGTTCACCGAACGTCTCTTGTTCTCCCTGGTGCAATGGAAACTTCTATGAAAACGTCATTTATTGTACATCGGGAGACAGAAGCGCCGCCTTCGTCACTGCCAGAGCCGTCGAGGGACTATGGTAACTCTTTAAATCAGCATTTACATCAGATAACAAATGATTTTAACAAGAAGCTAATAGATATGCAAACATTATTTGTCAACCAAATGCAATCCATACAATCGTTGGTTTCAACCAATAACCAACAAATTCAAAGCAGCAGTTTCCACGCTGCGAAACGAATTGGGTCGAATCTCAACACAAGTCGCCGCGAATCCACCATGTCAGGTGACAATATCTGAATGTCTTAATGTAGCTGTACCAAATACATCGTCTCAAAGCTTCATGCTGAGGCCTTTAAATCGTTGTCGAACTTCGTTAATCACAGTTGAACTATTCATATGGTGTAGCTTACGATGAAAGTATGACTTTTAGGAAGAATAATTGGTCGTCGTGCATGTATTGGTAAAAAAGTGGCTTCTTCGAGTCTTCGGTTTATTCGCAGGACATTATTTTCATCCAAATGCGGATTAAGTGTAATAAGACTACAAGTTCTCGATAGCTTTTCATTTCTATTTAATAATGCATACTCATCATAAAATTCTTCCCTTTGAACACTGCGACATAAAAACAACTCGGCATTAGGCTCTTCTTCGCTATCAAGTACACCTTTTTTTGCTATTTCTTTTCAATATTCAACTTTAAATTGTGAATGTATCTTAAAATCCAAGCCATTGTTCGCTTTAGACTTACATATCTAGAAAATCTTTGAATATCTGCCATTATTAAAAACTTCTGCTGTCCAAAACAGGAAATGTGTTTATGTTTTATTTCATCCATGCTAAATTCCTTCGCTGAATTCATCATATTCTCATTTGGCCAGCGATTTTTCTCGTATTGAAGGAACTGTGGACCCATTTTCCATCTTCCTTCACGATTGTACTTTATAGGAAATTTCGCTCGGGTGGCATCGTCAGCTGCATTGAGTTCTCCAGGGCACCAACGCCATTGGTCTTTATTTGATGACTCCAAAATTTCAGCT
Organism: Coremacera marginata; assembly: GCA_914767935.1. NCBI lineage: Eukaryota > Metazoa > Arthropoda > Insecta > Diptera > Sciomyzidae > Coremacera > Coremacera marginata. Next base: position 53,068,576 of record OU612046.1, on the reverse strand, counting down.
ACGCGATTGGCGACATACTGCTTGTAAACTCTGTGAACTGACCTTATCCATTGGATAACTGTGTGGGAATCGCTCTAAAATGTAACGCTCTTGATTTCTATTTCATGATTTTTACCTGTCATGTCCTTGAGACGGGTTGCCAAAACAGCAGCTTGTAATTCAAGTTTCGGAGTCGTATGAAAGCGTGTTGGTGCACAAACTGTTTTTCCAGCTACAAAATATACGATGACATTCTTTAGATTAATAATTATCCAATATGCTACGATTGCTAATGCCTCTTCGCTAGCGTCGCAAAACAAATGCAGTTCCACATCTGCATTCAAGAAGTTCGGATCATAACAATCCCCATAGGCACTAGATTTTATTTTTCTTATGCAGCGAGCTACGTCCAATTCAGTAACTGCGTTGAAATAAAAAGCATTAGGGAACTCTGCTGTCAAACTATCAAATTCGGGCAAACTATGAGTACTGGCTATGGAATTTGCAACAAAATAGTCATTCAACCGATAAATGAATCTTCTACTCCCTATCTTTATCCATATCTTCTACTTGAAAAAAATTTATTTCCAAATTTTCAGCTGAGTCGGCTTAGTTGTTTTGGTGATATAGCATTTTAATTGATTTGTGGACGGTAAAAGGGGGTGTGGCAAAAACTTTATCATATTATTGCATTGCCACCGTACATAGATATACATGCTGCAAATTTTGACGGACATACGTACTTACATACATACGAACGAAGCAAATTAAATAAAAGTTTATAAAAGGGTCCAAGCTATTGAATGTTTTCTCAAAAAAATTCATAACAGTTGTTTTCGTTTTAAAAAAAGTTTAAACCAAAACTTGCATTTTTGACTCCTTTTCACATGACATAATACTCATAAGTAAAAGTTGCTTAAGTTTCACATAAAAACGAATTAACTGTGTCTTTCATTGAAAAAACAAGGAAATGAAAAAACATAAAAGTCCTTTGTCTTTTTGTCTAAATTTATTTTTTTTTTTTTTTAAATGCTGTTTTTATATTTTTTAAGAAATAGTCAAGTTTCATTAATAATTTGTGTGAAAAAATTATCCCAATATTATAAATTATACAAATCGAAGTTATTATTCTTCTTAATTTTTTCGTTTGGTGTTGAAATAAATATAAATAAAATTTGGTGTACCTAGGACCACGGGAACCCATGCCGACTTGCATCGGTATATGTCAGTACTTGGTTATATGGAGAAGTGTGCTATTTTTTTTAAAAAACCCAAATAACTTTGTGCAAGTGTACATTTTGAAAAAGCTGGTTCACTCGTTTTCTATTTATTTTTTCTTTAAAATAAGCATAAGGCGCTCGTGTCAAAACTAATTGCATATGGTATCGGTGGTAACTTTGTTCGGTGAATCACGTGCTTTCTTATGAATCGAATGATCCGTGTTGCAGTCGACGGCATATCATCCAGAGAGCACGCCATCAACGCAGGAGTATCGCAGGGCTCAGTCCTATGGCCAACTTTGTTTCTGGTATTCTTTACGACATTCTGTCGTTGACTCACAACCCAATTCATTCGTTTGCGGATGACAGCGGCATTTGCCATTCATATTCATTCAAAAAACGCCCGAGCTCTTTGGAGATTGAGTGCAAGAGGCAACATATGAATGACACACTTAATAATGACTTGAAAAAAAGTCTCCGAGTGAGGTCTTGATAATAGAGTAGAATTTTATGCTAGCAAGACCCAGTGATGTCTGTTTACCCACAAGCGAATAAATTGCCCCTTAGCTCCTCTCAATACGAACGGTGTAGGTCTTACGGAGTCAGATGCTCTTGACGTTCTGGGCATATCAATACAATCAGATCCTCGGTGGAATGATCACATTTTTGATGTGTCTAAAGAAGCAGCCGTGCCTTGGTTTTTTAAAACGGTGTAGGAAATACTTCACTGCATCTGATCTCCGTTTGATATATGTCTCATATATTAGGCCGAAAATGGAGTACAATTCGCACATTTGGGCAGGGGCTTCAAGATCATATTTCGATATATTCGAGATGAAAATATTTCATCTTCTCTCAATTCTCTTGGGCATCGTCGCAATGTTGGTTGCCTAAGCCTTCTGTACAGGTACTACTATAAGAAGTGTTCAAGGGAGATACATGGCCTGACACCACCAGCTCGTGTGTTTCTTAGGTTCACTCGGGCAGCTCTCCAAGCCCATCCCTTTACCATTGCCTCTTTGCCCAAAAGAACATTGCATCACCCAGATAATTCTTTCTTCAGTCGCTCAGTAAAATTGTGACACAATCTCCTTGCGAGCGTGTTTCCCGGCAGTTTCAATCTATGTAAATTTAACTCCAACTAACTATCCACCCTCCAACTAAGTATCACCCGTATTCCAAATCAACACAATGCTTTCGCATTTATACGGGGCATCCCCTGAGTGTTGGTTAAATCTAAAAAAAAAAGAAAAAAAAGAACTGCCAAACATGAAAATTGGACGGAAGCTACCAGAGTTTTGATTTTTTAATTTTCGATAAAAAACTTCCTTTTGTTCTTTTTGTATTAAAAAAAATCTAAAAAATCCAAATTTGAAAAAATTTCAGTGAAATCTTGTGGAAATATTTTCCTAAACTATACCAAATGAAGATGCAAAAAATTGTGTAATTTTGCTGAGTATCCTGGTTGTTATGAATTTTTTTTGCTAGAAGTGTACTTTTTTGGAAATTTCGGGATTGAGTATTTCTACGAAAAAAGTTCCCAAAAATCCAAACATGCAAAATTTGGTAAAAAACAGCACGGATGATTTAAACATAGTCTTGAGCTATTTTCTGCAAGAAATTGAAAAACCGAAATTCGGTAAAAAAAGTTATACAATAGTGCTCCAATATAACGGACACCGATTTATCGAACTTCCAATATAACAAACCCTTTTATCATATGCATTGGTAACTCTATATTGCGAACTTTTGAAAGTACAGGTATCATATTTAATGATCAATTTTTAACGACAAAAAATACATATGTAATTCCCAAAAAGTCCCGCTAGTTGGTTCCCTTATTAAAGATCATTATATGTATTTTGAAATTGCATTAATTTGCATTTAGAATGTGTAAGAACTGTTTGACTAGTGAGCTTTAAGAAATATTAAATAATGCCTAAAACACATAAGCATCTAAATTTTGGTGAAAAATACAAAGTTTTGGAAAATGCATAAAATGGGCTGAACAAATAACGAGGAACACACCAATCAATTTTTGTTAAGAAGTTTGCAGCAAAAAGCTTGTGAATTAAATGCTCATTATCCGCAAAAACAAACGCATATTCGAGATTTTTTTTGATAAAAAATAAACAAATTCATATGTTTTGTTCTTATTATTAATGGTATATTTTTAAGCAAACTTGTAAACTTATTTACATATAATACTATGGTATTATAAATATATAAACTTTGTAATAAAATAAAAAAAGTGTTACCGATTTAATTAGCTTTTCGATATAACGAACGACCCTGGGCATTATATCTTTCGTTATATTGGAGCACCACTGTACTATTTTTTCAAAAATACTTACAGCTCCCATTTCTAGCATTTCGATCACAACAAAAATAATAATAAAAAAAAAAAACATATAACACTGTGCGACAAAATTTTCAGAATGGAATGATCTAAGGGAAATTTTTCAGATCAAGTGAAATTTTTTAAATTGTTTTGAGATTCTATTACTTTGATACTACTGGTTGGAACTTGAAAGAGGTTGAAAATTTGTTCATCAGAGGTTCTTTACTTTACGTGGAAGTACTCTGGTATTGAAAAAAATTTTTAAGGTTATTATTTTATTTTACGGATTCCCCCAGAATCAATAGCTATATACGCCACTGTCATCTAAGAAACTTTTTTATCTACATTTAAAACTGGAGTATATTTTTAACAGCGCTACTGACGAAATAGATAGACAATAAAATAAATTTCTACGCAAATATTTTTTCCCCTTAATGCTGCCTTTGTTTTCATAACTTTAAGAAGTCATTCTTAAACAGCAGAAAAGTATCTATAATGATTTTTAAAGTAATTTGAGGAGTTAGGGAGTTTGTCCAGTTCATTATTCTGGTTCATTAAATATATGAAAACAAGGACTGATTTAAATAAACTCCCTAGTTACTCGGGTATTTCAGCTATTAATAAAATCACAAAAAATTTAGGCCTGTTGTTGATTTGTGAGAACATATTAGATCAAAATTTTCACAATCAAATATATTCCACTGTATCATATCAATCATACACAATCATATATAACCCACTTTCCAAATATGCTTAAAATAACTCGAAATCAACTGAGTGCTCAGCGATCAGTAGCCTGAACTAAACATATTTAAAACTTTTTCCTTCTTTTTTTCCAGTAAATCAACTGTCATGCTTAAACATATTTTCTTACATTTCTGCTTTTTTGGGTGCAATTGAGTTAATATTGTTTTAATATTAATTTCTAAAATGAAATTTTTGAACATATTCATTCTTCTTCATCCTCACTCAAAGTAGGTGGGCAAACATTTCGACACAATGACACAGCGTAATATAATGTAATCCAAAAGAAAAACACAATAAATTTTATGACATATGAAAGACAGCAAAATGAGCAAAATTAGTAACGACGACGACAACGTCGACGCTGATGACAAGGACACACGTGGTGGATAAACGACAATAAACATGCCAGGGATAACCCAGCAAAACTCAGCAGCTGCAGCTGCTTGGAGTGCTTGAGTAGTGCTTGTTCGAGCATACAATCTAGTGTGTATGTATTTGTGTTTATGTGTGCTTAGGATGAGTTTGACATTTAATGTCAAGTTATTACTCAGCGACTAATGTAAAAATAAATACATACTTCATCATGGCATCGGCATTGGTAGCGGCAACGACAACGATAGTGGCAGCAAACAACGATTAGGCGCGACGACTACAGAGAACGGAAGGAAGCCAAATCGCAAGCACAACCGGAAGTTGATATGGCAGCCACGGTTGAGATAAGTACCAAGTTCTCTGCTTCTGTTGCTGCTACTGCCATTGCGTTTTGGTAGATTTAAACGAAGCATCGACATGAAAATTAAATGCAAATTTGGAAAAAATTCAAACAGAGTGGCAAATTGCGCGATTCATGACGGGGGGTGGTTGGCAAATGTTTCTGCTTATTTTCCAGTTGAGAAGAGCTTTTATTATACCAACAACAACAACAGTAGGAACTGTAATATTGCTATAGAATTTTATTGTGGCCAACTCAGTGTTGAGTCTGATCCATAGCGCTGTGAGCGTCTATGTGAGTTCGAGTGTGAATGTTCCATTTATGGCTTATAAATTGCTTTTAATAATGACCTGGCTCATACACACAAACTCATACTCATTCATACACATTCATCCATACTTTTTGCACACACAGTTGCACTTGAGCTATTCATAACGTACAGTGTTTGTAGCATTAAGAAACACACACAAACTCACTTCAGCTTAGCTGTTATACATACTTACAATCCATATCAACAAACATTCAAACATAGCCACAATGTATGCTGCTTTGAGAGCAAAGTGTTATTTAATGACGGAAGCCACATATGATGAAATGACAATAAAAACCTTTAGAAACTAGCAATAAATATGGTACAAAAAAAGAAGAAGGGAAAAAATTGGGTCTAGCAAATAGATGAGTTATGAAAGTGCAATAAAACAGCTGATATAATGTAGAAACGTAAAAGTTGTAAAATAAAAATTCATCTACGAGAGGTAATGTCGGTCAAGTACGACTTTGATGAGAATAGTTGATAGTTGGTATGCTGAAAATGGTTTTAAGAGTTGGTTACTCGCTCTCATATAAAATTAACGACTACAATTCCTGTAATGGAATTGAAAATTTTTCCAATTCCATTTCTAAGGAATTGAGTTGTTCAATTACCAGTTACAGGTTCTGTAATGAAATTGACGATTTTTTCAAATTCATTCCTGAGGAATGGAAACGTTCAGTTACCAACTACAGTTCCTGTAATGGAATTGACGATTTTTTTCCAATTCCATTCCTGAGGAATTGAGATGACCAATTACCAATTCCTAGTTCCAAAGAATTGGAATTAAGGCGGAACTTATTCCAGAAGGAATCGTTACAACACAGCTCTGATAGCACGACATTCTTAAAAACACGAGGATGTGAGTTCGAGAGCGTTTCTAGATAAGAATTTTTTGTTTCTTCTTTTTTATTAAAGTTTCTTAATGAGTATTATTTGAAATTTAAAAAATTAATAATTATGTATTTATTTTTTGTTAAGCCTAATAAAAAACCGTTTGAATACAAAAAATACTGTAAGTAATATTGAGTATTTTGTGCTCTTTTTTTTAAAGTTTGGCAAACAATCTGTCCATCTCCATTCAAAATAATTTCTTTAATAAATCAAAAATGAATTGAAATTTTATATATTAAAATGGAAGAGTATTTATTTTTCTGTCTATACTTAGGTGGTGCTACAATCGGTTTTGGCCTTGTTGTACCCCAACGCGTACTGCGTAAGGGGTATATTAACTTTGTCATTCCGTTTGTAACGCCAATAGGCAGGTATAGAAAAGTATAAATATTTTTGCTCAGCATCACCGCCTGAGTCGATTTCCGTGTGCCTGTCTGTCTGTCCGTCTTTCCGTCTGTCCGTCTATCTGCCTGTCCACCTGTCCGTCTGTGATCACGGTTACAGCCGTAATTTTAAAGCTATCGCGATGAACTTCAAAATATATGCTTCTCTCTAAAAAATAGATATAAGGTTCGAGAATGAGCCAAATCAGATAAAACCACGCCTACCTCACATGCAAGTGACTTTATTTTAACAGTACAATCTCTTAAAAACCCACATAAATTAATGAAATGCCCTGAAATTTTGCACGTGGACTTTGATCTTCAATATAAATCTTAACTAAGAAATTTGGAGAAATCGGATGCAAACCACGCCTACCACCTATGCAATGTGGCTTTATATTAAGAGTAAGATCTCTTAAAAATCTGCTCAAATCCCTCAAATGTTTTGGAATTTGGCACATAGGCTTTGATATATAATATAGACCATCACTGTGATATTTGAAAAAATCGGATGAAAACCACGCCTACTTCCCATATAGACTGGATTAGAAATAATCCAGTCTATAAAAGAAATATCTTGAAATTTTGTACATAAGCTTTGATATTTAACATAAACCATCTCTATGATATTTGGCAAAATCGGATAAAAACCACGCCTACCTTCCACACAAAGTGGCATCATCAACATATAAAAACTTTTTTAAATATATAAAACTGAATGACATCGTTTCTGTATGTACACAAACTACGCCCACATCTTTTATCCAAACCATACATATATTCTTCGGTATAATGTGGAGTCTTTTGACTAGAAAAGTGGGTGTGGCATTTTACTTTCAAGCGAACTTCTGTTACACCGTGTGTCTGACTTCAACCAAATTTGCAAAACATAATCCTTGGTAGTTTGAGCAATCTTAAGTTTATAAAATTGGGCAGTGCTAGACGGGGGGCGTGACACTTTATTTCTAAACTAGCTCCATCTGCACCGTTTGTCCGATTTAAACCAAATTTCTTACATATATTGTTAAGCATAATGAGCAGGTCTAAGCCTACAAAAGTGGGTGGGATTGAACAAGGGGCATGTCAATTTAATTCTAATCGAACTCCCTCTACTCCGTTTGCACGGCTTAAACCAAATTTTGCACACATATTATTTGGCTAAGGATCAGTCTGTAGTTTATAAAAAAGGGCTGTAATAGACAGGGGGTGTGGCACTTTGTTTTTAATCTGTTTCCACGACACCGTTTCTCTGAATTTAAACAAATTTCGCACATATATTCTTAAGCATAACGAGAAGTCTTAAGCCTATAATAGTAGGTGGCATTGGATAAGGGGCGTGCCAATGTAACTCTTATCGAACTCCCTCTACACCGTTTGTCTAACTTAAACCAAATTTTTCACACATATTATTTGGCATAAGGATCAGTCTGTAGTTTATTAAAGTGGGCGGTACTAGACAGGGGTGTGGCACTTTATTTTTATTATATTTCCATCTAAACCGTTTTTCCGATTTCAACCAAATTTCGCACATATGTTCTTTAGTATAATGAGAAGATTTAAGCCTGAAAAAGTGGGTGGGACTGGAAAATGGGCGTGTCAATTTAATTCTAATCAAACTTTTTTTACACCGCTTTCCTGAAATTAGACAGGGGCGTGCCACTTTAATTTAAATCGAACTCTTTCTATACCGTTTTTCCGACTTCTTCCAAATTTTCCATATTTTTTGGAATAATAAACAGTCAGTAGTCTAGAAAATGGACGGAAAGAACGGGGGGCGTGGCACTTTAATTTTGAATGAAATTATTTTACATCGTTGGCATGTATTTGCACATACCAATCAAATTTTTTGGTAAAATAAAATTAAGCGGATGACATAAATATTTTTGCAGATAATACATAAACATTTTATAGACGGCTAAAGACTTCGAATATACCTCAATACGGCAGCGTGGGGGTATTTTAGCTTCGGTACCCCGTCGAAGCTCCGTTCTTTACTAGTTTAAGAATTAACGTGAACCATTTCTGCTCTGCGCTTGCTGGCGCCAAACAGTGGGAGAAATTGCTAATTTAGCGATATTAAATTAATAACTCCAAAATAAATAAAGATATCGGAATGAAATTCGACGTGGAGGTTAATATAAATGTGATACACAAATTTGTTAAGTTATACATTTCTAGAATTAATGTTGTTGTTGCTGCGCGACTTTTTCTACTATCCTATACAACCAAGAAACAAGGTATGACAATTGTACAATTTTTTCAAAATTATGAGATATTGTAAAAACATCATGACAGAAGAGACAAAAAATAAATAGGGTTTAATATGGGTTTGAAATTGACACTTTTTAGAGCCAATACCTAAACAAGTCAGGGTACATTAGCAGAAGAAGGAGTATAGATAATTGGATAAAACTTGGTACTGATGTTTGTGTACACCCAAGGATGTTCAGTATTGAATATTTTTGGAATCCGCACAGGAACACGTCCACCTCCCATACAACTCACTATGGTAAAAACCATTAAAAGGCTTTAAATGGCTTATGTTTATACGAGCTACAAAAATAAAATTTGATATGTTTGTATATGTTATTAAATTTAAGACTTCAAACACGCCCACCTCCCATACAAATCAACATTAAATATCCTCTCATATATCACTTAAGCTACAACAATATTTTATTAACGCCACAAGATATGTATTTGGCCTTTAAAAATTTGACCGCATCAGCCACTTGAGCAGTAAAATACTCGGTTGCAATATTTTTAACTATCTTGATGCTAGGAACTGCATATTTTTACATAAATTATTATACACAAAGACACCTAAATATCTTTTTGAGAAGCTATAATTTTGTAGATCAACCAGAAATATGAACCTGATAATACCATTATATAATTTTTTAAACTCAAACAGACTCTTTTTTGTTAACGCCGTCAGAATTTGGAACTCGCTGCCTTTAAGAATAAAATGCATTAAAAATAACCGCAACTTTAAGTATGCAATTTTACAAAAAAAAAAAAAAAAAACTAAATGGCCATTTCAGCCCTTGAAAGGACTTTGACCGAGCTTCTTATGATCAATTGTGTTGTGTGTGATGTGAAATGTTTGCACACAAATGATCGAGAACTGGACCTACATGTTTTACGTCGACTCCGAACGGCTTATGTTCTCAAGAAGCTTTTCATGGCAGTTTTTACTCTCTGAGGTTTGCCATTGTCTGCAGAGAGGTGACGGCCGAACAGAAAAATTAATTCAATTGAAAAAACTTTCTGCGTCGGATGGAGGATTCGAACCTGGGATCTCTGGCGTAAGAGTCACACACTCTACCCACTACGCCACGGCCGCCACAAATCTTACAACACTTTTCTTAATACAATCCTTTTCTTTATCTTTTAGAATAAAAATGATTTATAGCTAATCTTTCTTGATCTCTTATGATTTGATGTTAGGTCTTGATATCACCAAGATAATATTTGGTATTACTTTTTAATTAAATTTTTAGTTTGTTAATTTTAAATTGCTTTTTGTCTTAAGCTGTATTTATTTATCAGTTGTTTATAACGCGTTGTTATTATGTTGTTCTTACTGCATTTAAAAGACTGTCTTACATGTGAATTTTATTAGTTAATAAATTGAAAATTGTTATTGAAATATATCTACTTGTGGAGTACGAGTATTGAACAAATCGAACCAATATATAGTATAGAATTTGTTTACATACGATTTCAATTGAAATTGTTTATACTCTTATTTAAATACAATTTCATTTTTTATTTGTTTTTTTGTACTTTTAACTACTTTTTTATGTAATTGCAGTAATTAATAATAATAAAAATGTTTACAAAAATATTCAGAATCTGAGCTTTCAATGTATGAACCTCTTGGCTGCAGTTCGGCATCTGAAAGTAGATTTTTAGCTCCTGACATTGTATCTACAAAATAAAATAAAAAAAAAAAAATGGTGGAAAGTGCCAGAAGATTGTGGCCATTTTACATCCATTGTTAATGGTAGTAGCAAAATAAATAAGATTTAGACTGGACACTTAAGGGCATCAAAAGATTTGCGCAGGTTGGTAGCTCCAAGTTTCATCAGGTTGTCCTCCACTTGGTCCTTTCTACAGAGATACGATCGTCCTCTTCTGCGTTGACTGCCGCTGTGTACTGAATCGAATATTTTCTTTACTGGAGCGTTGTATTCCATCGTCATATGCCATCTTCATTTTTGGTACTCGCCATTAGCGCAGATCAGTCTGTATATCTTGCGAATGATTTTTCTCTCGAAGGCACTCAAAGTCTTTTCATCAGAACTACTCAGCGTCCAGGTTTAACAGGAAAGGCATAATTAGTGACTTATAGAGCGCAACTCTTGTCCGTCGGGAGAGGGCTTTGTTTATGTTTGCCAACCATTTGCATACTGAGCCCAAAGTAACACCTGTTGGCAAGAGTTATCCTTCGTTTGATCTCATTGCTAATATCGTTGGTGACGTTTATGCTGAATCCCAGGCAGACAAAGTCCTTCACAACCTCGAAGGAGATATCATCAACTCAGTGACGTAAGTTTATTTGTTGAATCCAGATATTTCGCCTTATCTGCCCTTACTGCAAAACCCATGAAATTTGCCTCTTTTTCTAATTTGAAGAATGCTAAACTGACTTCACGCGTATTATGACCAATAATATCGAAATCATAAGCATTAGAGCCCTGCATGAGTATGCTTTTTCGGCTCTCTGAATATATTATCTTGCTATAGAATAAAAACTTTCTTAAGAATAGAAAGAAATTCAAGTCCAAGGATTAAGTAATTAAAAGAGAAATCGTACTATAAAAGTGGTATCGAAACGTTGAAAAATCGTTATACTCGTTGTATCGCTCTCGAAGGCAACTATGTTGAATAATATAATCGAGTTTTATCAAAATTTTTTTTTTTTCTTACTTACCCTACGGACTTATCGAATGACCTATTAAGCTATTCATTGGCAGTATATAACAACTACTAGCAACTTCTATCGATAAAATTGTAATTGGGAACGTTTTGTCCACTTTTTGAATGCAAATTTGATGGTTTCAACGATTGAGTAATAAATTAACGCATTCAACTCGAAACTTGACATAAACAGATTAGCGATAGTGAGTCACACAGAAAAAAAATCAAAGCTAAAATGAATTTTGATTTATATATAAAAAATATTACGCCTTCATGTCATGTCATGTGTTTGCATGTTTTTGGTCAATTGAATTGCGCTCTACCCCACTTTGGAGTGCAAAAGTATTGACTACACATGGACAAGTGGATAAAATTAATTTTTTACTCATTAATTACTTCATTCATTTAACTAATTGCCAGGCAATCATAATTAATTTTGTTTACATAGACAAAATCTTTGCTCAAGCACACACAAGCCACTCTCATAAATTCACACACATTTGCATAAATAATGGAATGAAAAATAATAGCTCTTGGTGTACGTTTAACCACATTGGCAAATGCTGTTGCCTAATGACTCTACAGAGCTTTATTAAAACAACACTCATTCCTGCAACAGGAACAACAACAGAAGTATTTATGCAGTAGTTAAATTCATGCAGAGGCTTTCATTATTTAGCAGATTCTAAAAATAAAAAAAGAAACCTTCAAGCATAATTGTCAAATTTAAAACTCAAACGCCAAAGTGAAATGAATTAAATAATTAATGCGAATTACAGAGAGATAGAGAGAGAGAGAGAGAGAAAAAAAGACAAAATATAAAAGTTAGTTAATGAAAAAAGTACCTTAACTTTCATTTAAGGGATAATAAAGCACACCTGCACAATTATTTCAAGCTGTGAGAATTTTGCGTCAGAACGGTTAAATGTTTTTGGTTACTTTGTTGTACCGAAATTAAAAAGCGTGTGTGCATTTTGTTAAAATATTTTCTAACCTTTTTTTTTCAATTTTTTAAACCACAAATAACCTCATATCAAGAGACAAGGAAGCATTTATACAGTCACTGGATTTGGGACAAAGTGGATTTAAGCATAAAGGAACAGGTTAAAGGTTAGTAATTCAGAAAAATTTAACTATAGGAAAGCGTTCAATGGAAGTTTATTTTGAATCAATTTTTCTTCTTCCGCTCTGCAATCAATGGCAAATTTTAGAGAGTAAAACCTGCCATGAAAAGCTTCTTGAGAACATAAGCCTTTCGGTGTCGGTATAGACCTTGTAGGTCCACTCTCGATCATTTGTCTTCAATGATTTCACAACACGCTCTACACAATTGATCATAAGAAGCTCGATCAAAGTCCTTTTAAGGGCTGAAGTGGCCATTTCGTTTTTGTTTTTAATAAAAGTACCGAGTTGACCATCAAAATATATTTCTTTGATTTTCCTTCTTTTCAAATTGGTTTTGGAAGTCGAAGTCTGGCGTTTGTTTCAGTTTCAGTTTTGGGATCTTTAAGCAAGCTTAGATAATAATAAGTATTTCAAAATTTTTCTTAAAGCACCCTTTGCAGGAAAGCCCTTGGAAAAAGGGACCGTAAGCCCCCCCAAATTTTTTTGAAGCATTTCTGCTGTCAGTGGTGGTATACACATCAAATTTGATGTATCTAGCTCACCTGCAAATAATTGTTTCCGCGACTTTGGGTTTCTACCGTTGGGAAAAAAGGTAATTTACATTTACTAATTTTTACCTATCTTAATTAAAATATATTCGAATAAAAATTATATTGTGCACATCTACTCGAAAATACCTTTCCATCGCTATAAGTTTTATGTGAATATGTTGAAGTTAACACGGGTAAAAAGGAATCACAAACTTTTTTGTTTGCGTATTAATATATAGACTAATATCGCCTGTGGCCGAAATTCGTCCATATCATAATCGGGTTTTCTTTTGCTTTTTTGCTGAACGGACCAACCCATAGCCTGAACAGCACAACAGTTCTTTTATTAACTCAATTTATTTTGTTGAGAGGGAAATTAAAAGAAAGCATCAACAAGAATAGTGACAGCTCTTTTGAAGTGCGACTCTCTCTTCAGCGACTCTCTCGCATTCTACTTTTGCTCGTGTATGTTACAGCAACGATGTTTAATAGAGCTGTGCCGCTATTATTTGTTGTTGTTTTCTCATTATCCCATTGGGAAAAATGGTTTTTACATTTGCTTAGTTTTACCTATCTTAATGACGATATATTAGAATAACAATTATATTGTGCACACCTACTTGAATATATCATTCCATCGCTACATGTTTTATGTGAATATGTTTGTGTATTAACCCTGTAGGAAAATCAACTAATTTAAAAGTAGTTGATAAAGTAGTTTTTTGTCAACCACAACTAGTTGAAATTCTGACTTTTTTCCATAGAATGAACTAACATATTTTGTATGGTGATGTCCGCTAAATAAGTCAATTGACTTTCGTCTGCATATATTGTCAACTACTTGTTAAATTAGTTATATTTAAATTATTTTTTAATTACTTTAAAATAATCAATTGAAAACTTTGCTGATGGCCTAAAGTTAATAATATTTTATAAATAACATGGTTAAATATATATAAACTTGTAATCTAATAAGAATATGCAATTAAAACCAAAATTTCCAATCAAAATCAGAGTAGTTGCCGCCTTAATATAATTCAAAGTAGTTTATCAATCACTGGTAGTATTTCGATTACTTCATAAATAATGCAATAAAAACTATTTAGAATTGAAGTAATATAATTCAAAGTAGTTCATATACTGGTTTATTTTAAACTAGTTTTTTAATTAGTTGTTTTTAAAAACAAGTTAGTTTGTTCCTATAGGGAATATATAGATATTCAAAAATCAATCGCTCCTGTCAAACGATTTAACATGCTATCCAACAAGTAACGGGACAGTTTTTTTAACGTTCAAACAATCCAACATGTGCGACCATGGTACAATTATCTAGGTAGTAGTGACAGTTCACTTGGCAAACATAGCTTGTCCAAAATAATATAAAATATAGAACTAGAAAGTTTAAAAGAATAATAAAAAGGTAAAATATAAATGCAAATGAAAATCTATGATCGCCGCTTATGAGAAAATAGCATGTTGTCACTACTACATAGATTATTTAATAATGTCCTTCTTTGACTTCAAGAAAGTTTTAAATCCAAAGAATACTTGATTGTAGATGAGGATGACGTTAAATGATGATGATTGAATAAAAAAAAAAAATCGAAAGACTAAGTCTACTTTTTAAAAAAAATTTTTAAACATGATTATTTTTGAAGGCGACGAAACTTATGATGATAAGCATGAAACGGATTTTGTGGCATTTAAAATTGAAAAAAAAGGCAAAATAAAATTGTAATAAAGGCAAAAAAAGGCAAAATATTGTTGTAAAAAAGGCAAAAAAGGCATTTATTTTAAAATTCATTATAGTGCTAATATTTAGAATACTTAAAGCATTAACTTCAGTTCTTTAAACTAAAAAGAAAATCCATTTAATATGTTTTGAGATTAGGCCTTAAGATATTTACTAACACAAATAAAAATATTTTTCGAAGAATACGAGAATGTCTAGTGACTTTTTTTTTTATGAACAAAATGCACTAGATCGCTGGTAAAGCATTGTAGCAACACATATTGATACAATATGCATTTTAAAATTTTCTGGCAAAATCCTCATACAAAACGGTTCGATGGATATTGCCTTTACCATGTATCTGAAACAATTAAATTAAATGTCGTTTTAAACTATAAAACGACTAACTATAATACTAACTATAAACGAAACTATAATACGTACGACCCCCGGAGTTTTTATAAAATAATGGCGAAAGTTAGAGTAAATAGTTAAAAAAAGAGATAGATTTTCATGCGCTTCTTTGTCAATAAAAAAAAACAAAGCATAGTAGGCACTTGAATTTAGAAGGGATCCTTAAAGGACAAAATTACAAACAAAATGCACTAAGATTCATTGAAATTGAGCCAATAGATTTCGAGTTATCCATCGAACCATATAAGAAAAACTAGTTTCGAGGAAATCTCGTTTAAAGCTTTTTTTTTTCGAAATTTTGCATGTATTTTTCAAATTATCGGTTGATAAACTTACTTTTATTTAATCTGCCAAAATATCTTTTTAAAAACATGTATGTATATTCTAGAAAGTAGGTCTGCTCGAGTACCCAAAAGATTTTAACAATTTGTAAAAATTTTACAAATTGTTAAAAGAAATCCGTTCGTTTACCCAAAAAACTTGCAAGTGAGAAAGAAAATAAGAGAGTACGATTTTTCTCTTCAGTCCAGTTTTGAAAAGTTTTTGATGGCTGATTTTCTACGTGCAAGAATTTTCATGAAATAAAAAAAAAACAAATGTCTAAAACAGATGTTTTAAATGTACAAAATAAATAAAAAATTGGTAAGCAAATAAAATTATTATTTTTTTAAAATATTTTTAACATAAATACCATGAACCTATGTTGAATTTGTTTAAAAATTAGTTATTATCTGAAATTTTTTTTTTTTTTTGTTATTTTCTTCTCAGCTTTCTGACAGTTCGACATGCATTGAAAATTTTAACAAATTTTCTGTTCGGGTACTTTTTTAGATTTCATTGTATTGCGAGAGAATTTTTTTCTTACTTTCAAAAAATTGTTACTTGCAAGTTTTTACTGTATAAGTACGCGAACAGACCTACTATAGAGAACACATAAAGAAAACAAAACAAACATTTTTTTTTTTTTAAATTTACAAGTATATTATACATTAAATGACTATACGTCGTTTCCTCTAATGCTTTTTGGAATTTTAGCAGTTTCCAATCCACAGATTACATCTGCAATGCCTTGAATAACTTTTTCAGAAAAACTGAATTAAATTTGTCAAACACAAATATGGTCATTTCGCATTTTTTAAGTTGTTTTCCACGCCATGCAGGATTGAAAAAGCTGTGCCAATCGTTTCTCCTAATTATAACACTGTATTGATAGCAGTTGAAAAATGAAATTAATGAAAACTACCTTTGTATTGTAAATAATCAAAAATTCTATATTTAGGTTCTACCAGAAATCTAAAATTTGTGTATATATATGCAAGCTGAATTCGATTTCTGTCATCTGCTAGAAATGATTTTGCGAAAATAATAGAAGCTGCATCTTCATCTAGCTCATCGACAAAGCATGTTATATGGGTAAAGTTTCTTGTGTAATAAGATGCTGCACTCACCCAAGTACCCCAACAAGTCAAAACTTGTCAAAAGATATACGACTATCCGAAAAAAAGGCATTTTCCACAGAATCCGATCCCTGATAATGAGTGTTTTTTTATCCTCATAGGTACTGGTAGAGGCAAATATGAAAACACGTCAAACACATTGAAGTGACCTTAATAACATTATGATATTATGATACAATTTAGTTGAGGTTTCATTAAAAAGTAAATCAATTAACGTAAGCCAGGCCCGTAGCCAGGATTTACCTTAGGGGGGGTTTTGATAAATTCACAACTTTTATGGACATTCCATAAAACGGGAGAAAAAAATTGTAGTCTTTAGATTTGGTTTATTTTTGGCTATCTTACGCTTTTGTTGATCCCCAGCTTGTGTACAACTATTTGAACCTGTGTGAACCCTAGTTCGAGTTATCGTTAAGGGCTAAAACATTACTGTTCTCCAAAATGGTTTCGACAATTTAAATAAATTTAAAAGAAAATATTTGAAGATCTTTAAAAATTTAACAGTTTCATTTTCTCATGATTCAATTCCAATAACAATTACTATATATATTTTTTTTTTTATAAAATTTTTTGATTAGAGGAATCGACTCCGATAAAGTCACATTTAAATTTCAGACTATTTTTCAAAAACCATAATTCCAATACTGGTCTTTGCACAGCACCAGTTTCTTCTACCCAATTTATTATATAAGATATCACATGAAAATAAGTTCATGTTTATATTAAAATACTCTGCTAGATAAATTTTTATAAAAAGGAACAATAACTTTTTTTGAATATTTGAGAATTTAATCGGTTGTGGATTTATTTTTAAATTATTTGCAAAACACTAAAATTTTTTGAACATCTGAATTGTTTTTAAGTTGTTAATATAATAAAAATAAACATTTTTAAAATGCTGAAGCTTTAAAAACTGTAATTGTTAATTTTTTTATGAAAATTTGGTAACATGATCAAAAACTCATCAAATCACTATAAAATTGGACTGTATAAAATGTTTTACAAAAATTTTTCATATTTAGATTTTAGGTGATTTTCCGAAACCTGTTATGTCGAAAAGGCTTCGCACAGGGCTAAATTTTTGTGTCAAGCTGGAAATTTTAGATGTCAAAATTTTTAGTCATTCGCTTTACGTGAAATACCCCATAATGTCTTAAATTTCGTGGTTCATATATTTTTTACACTTTTAAAAATTAAAAAAAAAAAACACTCAAATGAATGCTTTTTCAAAAGTTTTAGGTCTAATAAGCTTACCCAGCAAACCATAGTTGACTACTTTGTAAAAATTCCGATGAATTCATAGCTATTGCGAGCTGTCTTTAAGAAAAAGTGATACTGTTCCGATATTTGCGTAACGAAATTGTAATGATTTCTTTAAGACAGCTCAAAATAGTGACGAATTAGTCGAAATTTCGACATAGTCGTCAACTATGGTTTGCTGGGTAGATATGGCATAACAAATGTCAAGCTAATTTTCTTCAATTTACAAAATTATATTCGTTCTAGGTATAACTTTCATATATATATTTTACTGGATATCAGGGGCTTTTTGAGCATTAAAACTGATTTTTAATATACTTACTCCTTGGAGATGAATTCCAATATAATGATTACGACACTTATAAGCAAAATTAATGTTTCACTTGACCAAAAAATTTTTTCAATTATTAAGTGAAGTTTTCAAGAAAATTAGCATCATTATCACAGTTTACCTAAAAAAAAAATTACACTTTGAATTAAATAGTCTCATTTGTGTTAATTCTTTATACTTTCTGGAACCTAAGGGGGGGTTTGAACACCTAAAACCCCCCTTGTCTACGGGCCTGACGTAAGCATATCACGGAGACACCACAATAAAAAAACATTAGATCAAAGATTTTGGGTGGTGCCGTGGCCCGCTGAGTCCCCCCTTGGCTACGTACATGATGTCAGGCAATTGTAGTCCGAGGCACGTAAAATTTTTTCAGTTGTATAAAAAGATTACAATTTGTTCCCTTGTTTTATTATAATTATTGGACTATTCGACAAGAATGCGATAAGAAATTTAAGGAGACATGGATATCCATTTTGCCTAAGAAAACAGTCCTGTTTTATTAAGAAAGCGTAGCAGCACATTCATCCGGAATTGTCGCGACCAAATTGAATAAATTTGCTGATACATTCCTACGAATTGCTGATACATTCACTTGAACTGGCTCTCTGCGACTTCTATCTATTATCAAACATAAAAGCATAGCTTGGGGTCAAATAAATGCCCAAACGAGGAGGTTATCGCCTATACAGTAGCGTATTTTGAAGATTTTGATAAATCGTAAATATTAGAAAGGTTGAGGAAAACGTAATGAACGAAAAAAAAGATAACATTGAAAAATAAATATAAAAAAAAAACATTGAGAAAAGTTGGCGTATTCATTTTTAATGGGGGTACTTATTGATTGACTCTTCGATAAAGATTTCCAAACGATTATATTTAGAATCCGTGAAGGGTTTGTAAGGCGATGTTCACCATCCTCTAAAGTTTTAGTCCAGTTGTGTTAATGGCTATAAGTTATAGGGTAGTTCTATACAACTCTGAATCTAACTAGGCTGAATATTAATAAATAAACTTAAGAAGAAATGGATAGAATTAATAATATCCATGGAGGAGATGTTTGTTACTATAAGTTTATAAAAGATTCAATATTAAATTTAAGAAAACAAGAAATTTATTAACTTTATCTCTTTTCGCCCTTTCTTTATAGAACAAATTCCTACTATTGGCTTTTTTGAGTTTTGTTTTACACCTTTTCTAATATTTATAAAATTGAAACATTTAAATTCCTTGAAGACATGTTTTTTTTTTAAGAACACGAAATTAAGAATGCAGCATGCCGAATCATAAAAATTCCACTGACAGAATTAACAGAATTAAAACTGTTAAAATTCGCAACAGAAAATAAGTTCCACTTAAAAGCATAGCAATGAAAAGCATCTTTTTGACCATTTTAAGTGATTTCAATTTGTGTGTTTTTTATTTTTTTAATTTTTTACTTCAACATTTTTTGTAATATGGCATTGCTTTTGCTGGCTGACTGTATAATTGGCTAAATCGCCTTTTTTAGTTTTTTTTTTTACTTTTTTTTCATTCCTTTCGTCAACTGTTGATGGCATAATAAAATGATTTTAATGTCATGTTGAGGTCATTCGTTTGTAGATTAAGTGCCCCATTGAGGGTGTAATCGTCAAGAATTAAAAAGGCGGCAATCATGACGATGATAATGATGATGTTGTTGATTTTTGTATTGGTAGTGGCGGTTCAGCTGCTGTTGTTGCTTTCTAGTTGAAAAAACAAAAATATAATCAAGACTGACCAAAAATGGTCATAAAAACAAGAAAGGATGAAAATATTAAAAATGTAGAGGTAATTACAAAAGGATGATGAAGTTGATTTAAAAGCGTAGACAGTGGCAACGATGCTTAGGCTAAATGGATCAAGTGTATCAAAGGGATCATCTGGGTTAATGAGATGCAAAGCGCGGTTATGGCGACAGATAGATGAGAGTTACGTCAAAGAACCGGTTTAATGTGCTTTTATTGCTATTCCGACCGCTTTCAATTACTAATAAACAAAAAAAAATAAAAAAAAACAAAAAATAAAACTTGGTGCTGTATATATTGTTACTGACAGGCAGGCAAAAATATAATCACCACAAACGATGCTTTTCTTTACTCCCTTTTTTATTAAATAAAGTTATTCGAAGGCACTTAATCATGGCTTTAAAAACCAGAAAAAACTGGTCAAGCTATTTTTTTTTTGTATTTTGCTGCAAGTGCTTTCTTTCATCGCATAACTACTCGTATCTTCGCGAGTCTTAACTACTGTCACATACTGTCGCATAGCTTCTTATTACTTCAATGATTATTTAATACATGACGAGCTTTTAATTCTGATTTAAACTTTAAACATGCGGGCTCTTAATATGAGCGATGTCAATCATCATTATATTAGCATCAATCATCGTTCTGTTTGAAGACACTTCGTCGTCGTGTATCTGTAAGCTTGTTATTAACGTCACCAGCTACGTTATAACGTATTGTTTGGTGGTTTTGCGGCTTATAGCTTTTTATTTTTTGTTTTTCTTAGCTGCCTGTGCTGTGACTTTGTAGCCATTGAGAGCTTAACGGTACGCTGAAATTGCCTTTGAGCCCATCACTGACATTAACGCAATTAAATTTGACAAGTTGCAATCGGTATTTGTCGTTGTGTTGGCAAATGTGTGTCTATGTGTGTCTGTTGACTGGTGTGAAGGTGGTTTATTTTTGGAGTATATTGTGCTTGCGGAAACAATTAAATTTAATAGCTTTTTACTTTAATGAATAAGAAATTGAAAATGTTTTTATTGTACTAGCAGGAAATCTATATGAAATGACATTGAACTGATAATATCCCTATAGGAACAAACTAACTTGTTTTTAAAAACAACTAATTAAAAAACTAATTTAAAATAAACCAGTATATGAACTACCTTGAATTATATTAAGGCGGCATTCACTACAATTCTAAATAGTTTTTATTGCATTATATATGAAGTAATTGAAATACTACTTAAAAACAAGTGATTGATAAGCTACTTTGAATTATATTAAGGCGGCAACTACTCTGATTTTGACATCTTTTAATTGCAAATTTTTATTAGATTACAAGTTTATATATATTTAACCATGTTATTTCATCAAATATTATTAACTTTAGACCATCAGTAATAGTTTTCAATTGGTTATTTTAAAGGAATTAAAAAAATAGTTTAAATATAACTAATTTAACAAGTAGTTGAAAATATATGCAGACGAAAGTCAATTGACTTATTTAGCGTACATCACCATACAAAATATGTTAGTTCTCTCTATGGAAAAAAGTCAGAATTTCAACTAGTTGTGGTTGACAAAAAAATACTTTACCAACTACTTTTTAATTAGTTGATTTTCCTACAGGGATGTGCATAAAGTGTGCCCTGCACTTAATTTACAACTTCAAAAAATGTATATGTGCTGCAATGTGCCCAACGTGTGCTATAATGTGCCGTATTGTGAATAAGAATATATTATGAAGTGATAAAATTTCTAAGAAAAGGTTAGAACCACACTTTTTTTTACGAATTCGGCAATTGTGCTGTAATGTGCTGAGCTTGTGCCGCCATTTGCCATTGTTTAACAGGTTATGCAAAAATTTAACCCGTGTACTTTTTCATAGTAGCTAAATAGTGCAGGGAAACAGCGCACTATTACGTAAACCCTAAGAAAATCAACATCATCGTCTTCACCAAGAAAAGAGTCAGGAAAAATCTAACTGAACCTACTTCTCGGTGAAACTATAAACTTCTCAAAAGAAATCAAATATTTAGGTGTGACACTTGATGATAAGCTCACATGGAACCCACACATAAACAACACCGTTAGCAAAGCAAGGGCCTCATTATGGGTCAGCAGAAGCTTTGTAGGTAAAAACTGGGGCCTAAGTCCCAAACTAGCCGTGTGGATATATACTTCCATCACGAGACCTATTGTCTTATATGCCGCACCAGTATGGTGGAGTAAAACGATCCAAAAATTGCAACCACTAGCTTGTGTATGTATCACACGACCGATGCGTTCTGCTCCAACTGCTGCTTTGGAGAAGATTTTGCTTGGTATACCACCATTACATCTTCTTGTTTAGAAAGAAGCTCTGCTCTTCACAGTCGGGTTCATCATTGACAACAATTTGATTATACCAAGTAATACTCACTCAGCGATGATAGACGAAATAACCAAGGACGAGAATCTAAGGTTATTACCCTGCGATCTCTGTCATCCAAAATTCAACTTCTACAAAAACTTCCAAGTCTCCTTTCCAAACAGAACCACATGGGAAAAAGAGAGGCCACGGTTCACTGCTGACTTTCAAGCCTGGTATACTGATGGCTCGAAGACAGATGAAGGGGTGGGAGCTGGAGTTTTTGGCTTAAGGCAGGGAAAATCTATATATGCCAGCATGGGCACAGGTAATTCAGTCTTCCAAGCTGAAGTCCACTCCATTGAGATCTGCCTAAGAGAGTATGTAAACATTTTCACTAGGAACAAAAACATTTACATTCACTCTGATAGTAAAGCAGCTCTACTTGCACTTAGCGCATATAAAATCACGTCCAAACTCATATGGGATTGCCTACAGCTACTTATCAAGGTATCTACCCATAACAGAGTCCATCTCATTTGGGTACCAGGTCATAGCGTCTATTTAGGTAACGAGATCGCGGACGAACTAGCCAGGAAAGGAGCTGCAAGGTCCTTCATAGGCCCAGAACCATTCTGCGGGATATGAAGGGGCACTATGCGCCATAACATTGAAATGTGGCTAAACAGAGAGGCACTTCATTACTACATCGAAACTGAAGGTAACAGACAGGCTAAAACATTCATGCCAACCACTTCGCTCCAAAGAACGAAACAATTCCTGACTCTAAGTGGAAGATCTATCAGACTTGTCACAGGTTTCCTGACTGGACATTGTAAGGTAAATATTTATACACTTATCAACCATGGGTATAGTCCGGGAAGATCTGTGTAGATTATGTAATGAAGATGAAGAAACAGCAGAGCACATCTTGTGTCACTGTAACGGTCTAATCAGGAACCATCTTCGTTACTTAGTTGCATTGTACCTAGAACCGCATCTAATAGCGGATAGTTCACCCAAGGACATCGCTCGGTTTCTAACGCACTTAACAATTAAGGATGAACTATAACTTATAGAGGTTTGTCACAATAGGCCCTTGAGGCTGCAGTAACTAGGTGACTTGCTCCCTCCTCACTTAACTAACTAACTAACTAACTAATGTGCTCAATATGTGCTATCATGTGCTACATTTAATATAACTTAAATATAAGCCCCCACATGTATTTTTTAAGAATTTTTAAAATTGTGCTGTTAGGTGCTCAAGATGTGCTGCACATAAAATTTATGAAATTTTATCGCTATAAATTGTAATATCACAATAGTAGTTTTTCAATAAACTTTTAATTATAATAAAAGCTCAATAACTAAATTTTATGTGTATTGTATAAAGTAACCTTATTTTTATTAATATTTTTTTAATATATAATATTGTATACAATGACATGTTTAGTTACTTAAAATTGTGAACAACACGAAACGAAATTATTTTTAAACAATGCTGTATATTTTTATGTATTTTTATATATATCGAATATTAAAAATGTAAAATAATCATTCTCGTTGGTTTGTCGATACTTAAAATAATAAAATAAAAGTTTTGACTCCCTGCTTTTTCGTCTATCATAGTGTAGCTTATGCGCTCATGATACTGATAATGATAATGTTTGCGCTCATTCTTATGCTTGTGTTGTGTACTGTTCTTGTTTGCGTTCACACAAACTTCAATGCTACGGATTAATAAGTGAGTTTTAAAAAGAATGTCTATTTGACTTAAAAAGTAACAAATATGTTTTAATATTTTATAAAACTAAGGTATTTAACATAAAATATTCTTCTTTAAAAAAATAAAAACTTTACTTCATATCAAATCTAAAAATGGACAAGACAAAACATTTGCAACTAATTCATTTATATTTATTATATTTTATTTATATTTATTTAATATTTATTTCAAAAATATTAAATTTAAATTAATATTTAGTAGCGAATCCATTATTTGCTATAACTTCCCTGCAGCGACGTGGCATTGAACTTATTAAGTTGTGAATGATATCAATCGGAATTTCATTCCAGGCCGTTTGAATTCGTTGAAAAAATTATATCGAGTTTTTCACATTTTCATGGTTTATTCTGCGTTTTACTATCTCCCAAAGGTTTTCAACGGGATTAAGGTCTGGTGATTGCGCGGGCCACTCCAAAACATTAATCTTATTGTCACTAAGCCAAGTTTTTATAAGCTTAGACGTATGTTTGGGATCATTGTCTTGCTGGAACGTCCAGCGCAACGGCATTTCCCATTCAGCAAATGGCATCATGACGGTCTCCAATATACTTTTGTATACATGCTGATTCATAATGCCGTCAATTCGGTAAATAGGCCTAATCCTGCATTCGAAAAACATCCCCAGACCATAACATGCCCACCACCATGCTTGATTGTTTTAACGCAGTACGATACTTGAAGTCGTGTTTTCCTCTGGGTCGACTAACCCTGGTCATACCATCACTGCCAATCAAATTGAATTTTGAATCATCCGAAAAGAGGACCGATTTCCATTGTTGACCAATGTTGACACCTGACCAATTAAGGTGTCTTTTTGCAAATTGAACACGTTTTCCTTGGATCCGCTTTGAAATCAAAGGTTTTCTGGCTGGGCGACACACAGTTCTTGAAGAAATTGGCAACTGGTACTCTTCAACAAGTTGTGGGGCAGATGCAAAAGGTTTTTTCTTCACATGTCTCACTAGTAAGTTGTCAACTCTTCGGGTCGTTTTACGTGGGCAGCCTCCATGGTGCTTCACATCAGTTTTTTTAGTTTCACGATATCGAGATATAATTCGCGAAATTGACGACTTATGCACTTTAAACTTTTCTGAAATATCGTTTTGGCAAAATCCGTTATTAAAGTCATCAATTATATTCTTACGAATATATTCTTTTCGAAATAATTGTTTTTTTTTTTTATTATGAGATTAGAATTTTAAGAGAAAACCTTGCAATTGAAGAGAGGAACACGAAATATATATATATACGCTTGATGGATTAATTACAAACAAAAAACTACATGAAAAAAATTAATAATAATACACTGTAAAATATTTTATATTTTTATCAAAATTCTTATTTTTGTAACGAGTTGCAAATATTTTGTCCGATACTGTACCTTAAATGAACATTTTTTTTTTTATTTCAAAAAAGTATATCAGGCAAGAATCAATATTGTATACGTAATAATCATTTTAATAAAAAATTACTTATTGTTAGTTACTTTAATTTTGTTTGCAAGAACAATTTTCTTTAATTAACTGCTTACGGTAACTCTACGAATTTCATTAATTAATTCTTAAACGATTAATTGACAGACATTTCTCGAAAGGAGACCGTTGAACAAAAGATTAAAGAATTTTTTACTTTTGTAGGCTTGGATTCATGGCAGAATTATAAGGTGGGTTCAAGTTTGAATAAAAAAGAATCTGTGCACCCAAAAATAAATTTTGCATTATGTGCGAAATATTTATTACATTTCACAAATTGTTTGTTCTTTTCAGTCTACTCAAGGCTTTTTACGTACTTCATATGACCGTTTGAATATTGCACGAAAGAAAAAAACATTGTATATTTAACAAACAAATATAAATATTTTAAATATACTAATGGCGTTCGTATATTGTACGAATATACAAATACTGCTATCGAAACTTTGAAAATTTACAAACGACATTCGTACATTTCACATATTTATATATTCTAGATTTTTCAAACGTGCATTCCCAATAAACCACAAAACCAACTCGAGCTAGTTTCGAATTAGTAACGAAACCAAGACTCGGGTCAGATATCTCTTATTCGATTCGAATTCAAGATGAAACCGAAAATTTTAAAAATAGCGAATACATTTTAATATAAAATTTTACATTTCAAAGAAGAGTAAAAATTAAAACCCCTTTCTAATTAGGATGCTTGAAAAGGAAATTACTCTTTCTTTAATCAAACAATATTAAATCGAAAATATCGTTTCGAGAATGAAGTGTGCATTCCTCCCACTCTCGGATTCAATAGCACGAACTGCGTTTTCGAAATGAATATCCGAGATCTCGGTTTCACCTCGAATTCGAAACGAACTCGTTTGGTTTATTGGATTCGAATTCAAAAATTTTTGTTTTTTGGAATAACTACAAACGTTTTTACTATTGGGCTGGCAACTAAGTAATTGCGGATTTCACTCATAGATGGCTTTAGTTGAATTTTTAGGTTTGCTGACGTAATCGAAATGTCAAACACATTTTGTTATTTGATAGTTGGTACTTCAACTGTCAATCAGTAAAAAAATGATTTGATCGGTTGTGTAGCTTTTGTTTGGCGTCTGTTGAAAAATGGAAAATCAAAACGAACCTTTTCGTCATATTTTGCTTTTTTATTTCCGGAAAGAAAAAAACGCATCGCAAGCTCACAAAAAGTTATGTGCTGTTTATGGTGACGAAGCTGTAAAAGAATGGCAGTGTCAAAATTGGTTTACCAAATTTTGTTCTGTTGATTTTTCACTCAAAGATGAAAAACGGTCTGGTCGCCCAGTTGAAGTTGATGACGACCAAATCAAAGCAATAATCGATTCGGATCGTAACAGTACAACACGTGAAATTGCAGAGAAGCTTCACATACATGTTATGTACGAAAACTCGATATATGGGTTCCTCATGAACTGAAAGAAAATCATTTAACACAACGCATTAACATCTGCGATTTGTTAAGAAAACATAAGGAAAATGCTCCATTTTTAAAATGATTGATAGCTGGTGATGAAAAATGGGTTGTTTACAACAATGTCAATCGGAAAAGATCGTGGAGCAAGCCAGCTGAACCAGCTCAAACAACATCAAAAGCTGATATTCATCAAAAGAAAGTTATGCTATCAGTTTGTTGGGATTACAAAGGAATTGTCTACTTTGAACTTTTAACACCCAACCGAACGATCAATTCAGATGTCTACATTGAACAACTAACAAAATTGAACAATGCAGTTGAAGAAAAGCGGCCCGTATTGACAAATCGAAAAGGTGTTGTATTCTACCATGACAATGCAAGGCCACACACATCTTTGGTCACTCGGCAAAAATTATTGGAGCTTGGTTGGGATGTTTTGCCACATCCACCATATAGTCCTGACCTTGCACCATCTGATTACATTTTATTTCGATCTTTGCAAAACTCCTTGAATGGTAAAAATTTCAGTAATAATGATGATGTCTGGTTCAGTTTTTTGCTGATA
The DNA here is from genome assembly GCA_914767935.1 of Coremacera marginata. Lineage (NCBI taxonomy): Eukaryota > Metazoa > Arthropoda > Insecta > Diptera > Sciomyzidae > Coremacera > Coremacera marginata. The sequence continues at coordinate 53,040,844 of OU612046.1, read as the reverse complement.
AAATCCAGAAGTTTTATGAACGTGGAATTATGATGCTGCCTGAAAGATGGCAAAAGGTCATTGCTCAAAATGAGCAATACATTACAGAATTAATGTATTCGTTCCATGAAAAAATTGTCTTTTATTTTCTAAAAAAAATCCGCAATTACTTAGTTGCCAACCTGATATTTGCCAAGTATTTGTATATTTTACAAATAGTATCCCTCCGTTCGTATTTCTACAAAGATTTTATTCATATTTTCATTCTAATTATTTTTCCAGTATATAGTATGTCAAAGTCAGCTGTTTATTGTTCAAAGTCATTGCTGTTGTTGCCTTTATCATTTAACATTTATGGCCAACACAGTTTTGTTGTTGCGAAACTTGTCATTGGAGCAACAATTTTAATGTGAGCCTACCTCTTCTTTGTACAGGGCCTTTTACATTTGAGTTCTTTTGCGAGCCTACCTCATAACAGTGCAGGGTCTTTTAAGCTTGAGTTCTTTGTTACGAATTAAAATGAAATACACATTTTAAATGGAAGTTCATCATCTGTTTATTGAGTTAATTCGGGCGATCTTGGCGTTCAATTCTTCAATCGTTTGGCTACAATTCTTTCATCAACTGAAGCTTGTTTTAGCCTTAACCTGGTGATTAACAACTGTAAATTCATTGACAAGCTAGTTTTTTATGCGCTATTTTTTGGTACAAGGAGTTGAAAACTTTCAAAATGTTTCGCAAATTTATGAGTTCTGAATATTTTTTTTACAGTTTTGTCGTGTTATGAGCTTTTATTACATATGGGCATTTTCGTGGTAGCGCACGTGACGACTTTAATGAGTGTAAAAAAGAATGGAAAATTTAACTTCAAAATTCCTTATTTTGATTTTCCAATAGCTATACACTACACTACACTTTTACACTATACAAGGTGTAAAACCTAAGAGTTGTCAAAAGTAGGGCTCTTAGATAGAAGCCAACAAAAATGATACGTTACGTGACGAAAAATATTGTAGAAGTGATTTTTGACTTGGAGCACAAAATTAGTAAAATTCTGTGTTTTTGTATAAAACTTTTTTTAGAAAGATTTGAAATAGTATAAGTTTATTTTCAAAGTTATCAAATTTAAAAACCTTTTCTCGTTTTTTTTTTTATTGTGCTTAGTATGAAACGTTACGTGACATGGCATTACGTGACATTTTTTCCGTTGTAATTCATTTGGGTAATTAAGTAATTAGGTAATTAAGTAATTATGTGGTTTAGTTATTAAAAAACAAATTTAATATATTCTGTCTCTACTTGCCTCAACCATTTTTCATTATTTTTAGCCAATGCCTTCCATTTTTACTAAAACAAAAACGTTTACGAAACATTTACAAAACATTATCTAAAAACAAAAATTACATTTGTGAAACAGTGCAGACGATGTGATCATCATGGTAAATTAATTTATATATAAACTGCTGAAATCAATAAAATAAAAATGTTTCTCTAAGATAATATCATTAAATAATAAGTTTTTAATAACTTTTAATTTTCGTGTCACCGTGGACTTTTCGGCGGAAATGCCCATATAAGAATAAGAAATTTTTACAGTTGTCAATAAATTTACAATTGTCAATCACCAGAATAGGGCTATAAGGCTTAAGATTAAAATCCTTTTGCAAAATTTGCCACGTGTTGGTTGAAGGCCCAATTACTGTGAACGCCGCGCAATTGACAAATTTTGATCTTCTTTATTCTTTCCATTGCAGCAGCAATATTTTCATTTGAATGGGCGGGACGAGCGTGCATTGATATTTTTATGCCAATTGACTAAAATTTTGTTTACTAACTTTTTTATTACGGCCTCTGCTAATCGTTCAGCAGATAATGACCTATAATATTCACAATTTTGCAAAATGTTTTTACACATACACCATTTTTGTAGAGGATTTTAATTATGATTCTCGAGCGAATTTGAAAACATTTTAGCAAATTGTAAACTGTCAATTTGTGGCAACTGTCACAATAAAACATAGTTTTTTTCGTTTTTGTTTTTTTTTCGAAACGTTTTAGTCACGGTAAGCAAGTTCTGGGGATAGAAGTCAAAAATGTTAAATGGATTTTTTTTTATAAATTTTAAGCCATTCAAGCGTGTTTCTACTTTTCCAAAAGAATCTTTTCTTGCATAAATAACTACAAAGTTAAATTTTGAAATTATAGACACATTATTAAATCAATGATAATACCGGATAAGTATTGTCCCGACGAAAAATAAAAAATTTAGAGTAAAATACGGGAGATCCCGTTAAATATGGGACAGCCTACTTTACTTTTCATAGTCACCAAAAACGCACAGATTCACTACAAGTCAAAAAATATAAGAAAACTTTCACTTCAAAATCTTTTTCGGGGCGACGCTAAAATTTGAGCAATTTTCCAAAGTCGCGAATTTGATTCCACTGTTGCCATAATACAGTGCCATAATATTAATATGAAGGTACACGCAGAGAAAAAAATATGTTTATATATGTTTGGTTTCAAAAGCAAAATATTCAGAGGGAACCACCTAATGATTAAGAACTTTCCTTCAATAGCAATATTTTTCGATATAAGAAGATATTAGTTGTGTCCAACATTAAAATAATTGCCTTAGACAAAAAACTAACGTCTACATTAATATGCTTGTGACAAAATAGAATTGTGTGTTTCTATCCAATAAAAATATATTTGCATCACTGTTAAACTCAAAAAGAACAGAACTCTGCAAATTTAAAACAAACAGAACTGCTTTCTTTTATATGTTTCGCTTAGACATACATATATCTGTTTCTTTTACACTTGCACGAAAAATAGCGGAAACCTTGTTGCTTTATGCGCTTGCTTTTAACAGTTGCCAAGTCTTGGAATCATTTTAAGTTTCAAGCAGCGTGTTGAAAAGTTTAGCTCTTGTGAAAAGTGTTTCTGAAAATGTTTGTTTAAATTAAAAGTATTTGTGTTTTCAAATAAATAAAATATAAAACAATATAAAAGAAAAATAAGGTAGTTCAGCAGCAAAAATAGGTGAGTTTTGAAGCAACTTTGCTGATAAAGCGGTGTGTGTTTATAAAGTGTGCTTATAAAAATTATTGTAATGTAGGATAAACATAATATGGTTACTTCTCAACATAATTAAATCCGAGAAAAACTTATTTACTGTTTTATAAACATATTTTGTTTGCTTCAAACCAACAATTACTTCTAAGCAAATATTTTGTAATCACAGTGAAACAAATTTTGACATTTCTTTTGCTAAAATATGTTTCCAAGTAAATATAGTATAATCATTGATAAATATATTATGTTGTTCTTAATTATCGTTTTGAAAATAATTGCTTGGCTGCAATTAAATTATGTATTCTCCAATTAATATATATTTATCCGTGAATATTTAATGTTATTCTTGACTAAATAATATTTCCAAGCATACAAATAGTAATAGACTAAAAGTGTTCTCAGTCCATTTATAATTACAATATATTTATATGATAACATATTTTCTTTAAAACAAATTATATTGTTTTTAAATAACAAGTGCAGGTACAAGTGCAAGGTACAATTAAATAATGTTAAGATGCAAATATATATATATATAAGGAAAAATTGCATTAATTAATCATATTACTTGTTTCCAAGAAACATGCAGAAACATATTATTCTTCCTGCAAATTATGTTTGGGAAGGCCCATTATTTTACAGCGTGTAGAGTCTTGGCTTTTCATTTGACACCTGAATGATTCTTCTGTGATGAGTGATTTAGACATAGTCACCAAAAAACTATGAATAATCACCTAAACAATCATATTCATTTTTGCTTATGAGACTCCATGTCAAAAAAACTTCTGATATATTCTTACTTTTAACTCTTTAAGTAACCTAACCCAGTTTTAATTTCGATAAAAGAATAATCGTAAAGTACAACAATTTTTTAGTAGAAAAAAATTTGAAAGCTAAAACGTGCCAAAAATGCACTCACACGATTTTCGCTATCTTTGTTGAATTAAATTTTATGTTGTCCTCATACAACTCATCACCCGCACATCATGAGGCAACTGCATCTGCATTGCTGTAATCGCTGTGCTCACAACCGAGTACTTAAGGTCGTATTTAAAAAAATATCAATTAATTAAGAAGCAGAAAAACAAATGATAAGAATTACAGAAAACTGCAAAGTTTGACGCATTACAAAAAAAAAAAAACAAATAAAAAAATATCGGAAGAGCAGCCAGCTGTGCAAATAAAAAGTCCGATGCAGCCATCATCCACGACCTGGTTGTGGGAGAAAATTCATTTCTTTTGAAAAAATGAAGCGCTGCATTCTTTCTGTCACCGCAGCAGTTTCAGTTTAAAAGGCCGTAAAATGAGCGAGCGCGTGCCAGTGAATAATGCGAAATGACAATGATATTTTAGTAGTAAGGAGTGAGAGAGGGGGATTGAGGGGGTGCAGCAATGAGTGGGAGCGAATAACAGAAGATGAAACTGATTCAACTAGGACATCCGCGACAAGTAAAACAGTTTTGCGCTTTTTCAGTGACATGCTACTATTTTTTCGCGCTTGTTACGTGTAGTAAAAAGTCTTTTTTTTTTTTTGATACTTTTAATAGCGCAAAAATTCAAAACATCCAACGAAGTTAAGTTAATAAAAACGCAGCTGAATATATAAAGTGGCAAATAGAAAAATTCTCCTTCACATTATACATGGAACACACAGATACCCTACAAAAGCTGCAAATAACTGCTGCCAAGGAGTAGCAAAGCACGCCGAATAAAAGCTAGTTTTCATAAAAATGAATTGATTTTTGGATTTTATATTTCAAGTTAAGTCAACCAAATTACTGCCTTGAGATACTATGTGTTGAAACAAAATAATTTATGCACATGATGTTAAAAAGGTGCTGTCAGAAAAGTCGTTAAAGTTTATTATTTGGTCGTAATAGTGGAAAAAGTTTGAAAGGGAGACAGCTTGGAAATTGCTAATAAAATATGTTCCCAAAAGGAGTCACAACTTCGTCAACAGAGGATTAATTTTAATATTTCATAAAACGAATTTGGGTTAAATGGGTGTCGTGAAGGTTAACCAATTAACCAGATGGCAGGAACGGAGCAGGGAAAGGGTAACACAAGTGGCACAGAAGGAATAAAATGCGGTAAAATAAATGTGACACAGAAAAGCACAAAATGTGTATGTGTAGGATGGTGGTTTTAAGGCTTTTTTTAAATTTCAATGTTGAAAGGTCGTAAATCGGCTCAAAATGTCAAAAAATTAGTGATATTTTGAGATATATATATACAGGGTGTTCCGCTAATCCGCTAACGTGTGATTCTTTGGCCTATTTTGAACAAAAAACTGCATGGCAGGTGGGGAGGGGATCTATTTTTAACATCTACTTCTCAGTAGTGGTTTGAAAAAATGTGTTCGGTGAAGTTGGTGAACATACATTTTTGTAAACTCTATTCTGATAAAAAATTTATCAACTCAATCTAGAAATTCGTCAATACGAAGAATGTTTTTCATATTGACGAATACTTAGGTTAAGTTGATAAATTTTTTGTCAAAAAGAAAAAAACAAAAGTTTTTGTCAAGGTTTTTCCTTTGAGTGTAGAAGCATGTGGTGAAGATATAACTTGGGCTCATAGTCACTTCAAATTCAAATGTATAGGGTGAGTTGCTTAGATTTTCCACAATAGTGTATATATTTTATGGAAAAAATTTTGAAGAAGCAAAGTTGTAAAATTTTAGTTGTGAACTATAGCAAACTAAAGTAAATTGCACTTTTAAGCATTTATTTAGTCATTGAAGAGCAATAAGTTTTTGTTATTGTTATCTTTTGTCTGTTATTTTATCAGTTATTTAACATTGTATTTTTAAGCCTTGAGCTATGAACAGCTTGTCTTGACCTGGATTTTATTAACTTTTTTCCACACTTGGCCACCCTACACTGTCACATGTTAGCACCATCATCTGCTGTCGGCCAATGCAGCAATAAAGCGTTATAGAGAAGTTCGAAGTTTTGTTTTCTTTCTTTCGTTTTCGTATCCGTTTCCGTTTCCGTTGCGCACCTAAACAAAACTTTCGCGTCAGCAAGAATCTTTATTATGAGTATTTTTTTTTATTTTTTTTTGCTGATTTCAGGATTGCTTTTTTTTTTTTGTTGCATAGCCAATGTAGACTGGAAGGAAAAAGCAATACAGCGCACTACAAATGTAATATAACGAAACACAGCAATAACACAACCACACATACAATAACACATGGTTTAATTTCACCGTTTTGCATTACAATCAGTTTGTCAATATAGCGAATGTCAACAAAACAAAAGCCAAATATAGAATGAAAGAAAACAAAAAAGTAGTAAAACAAATAAATAATGAAATATTGCTGCATTTCATATCGCCACTCTTATTGTTGTTGTTATTTTACTCCACTTCAACTAAGTCCCAAATATCGAATCGCACCAATATATTTTGCATCAGTTGTTTGCCTTGATTTTTTTTAGTTTTATTTTTAAATTTCTTTTTTTTTTTGTAACACATTTCTCAGCACAAAATCGCATTCCTTATAAAATGCTTGGCAGAGTTGCCAACAGCGCGCGTAAATTGCTGTTCACATGTGCGGCAACAATTCTTCCGCATGCTCAACTTCGATGTCAATTTGAAGTTTATTTTTTCTCTTCGATTTGAATAAATGATTTTGTTGTTGTTGTTGTTGTTGTTGGCGTACTCTACTGCATTTTTATTCGATTTCTTGGTGCGCGAATATATTTCGCTTCATTTGCACCAGTACTGAAAAATGTGGATATTTTTGGCTTCAAGTTGGTGAAACTGGTGTAAAGAGGGATTTTATTTTTATTTCGTAGTAATCACGTAATAGCGCTATTTGTCGAAACTATGCGCTGGATTTTACGATATAAGCTAACCTGAGTTAATACACGGTAGGATTGCCAGCTTTACGAATAGAGTGCTTAGCTGCCAACACTATTTATTTCAACAACAGAAATTTGATATAATCAGAAATAGCCAAAGTATTGATTGGCTTCTACTCAGTTCACTTTTAGCATACTTTTCTTTTCGACATGTTTAACCAAGCATTAGGTTTTAGTGTATTTGTAACAGCATTTTTTGTGACAGACTTAACATGGTATAATTCTGAAAGTTTTCGTCATGCTGTCCAATTTGGCTGAACCTAGTTAAAATTCTTCTCTCAGACTTTCATCCGCATATAACCTACCACGGTGGTCAAATAAGAATATAAAATAAGATAAGGAAGGTTAGTACCATTTTTTTTAAGGAGGGGTGAGATATTTTTGGAGCTCATTCCTTTAGAATCGACTTCATATACAGCCGGCGGTATGAATATTATATTATATAAAATTATATTATATAGTATATTTAAATTATATTAAATTTCTTTCAATTGTCTAGGGACTCTCCGTTCAATGGTAGAAATTTTTTTTTTACAGTTATGGTGCTCGGCTCTCAGCCGTGCGACTACCTTCGGTTAATCTACCCTGGTATTCCCTATACACAGCAAAATACCAACAAGTAAGAAATAACAACAAAATACCCACAGCAGCAATCCATACTATTATATAAAACTGTAGTGCAAATTTTTGTAAAACTCCAAAAGTACTGGGCAAATTTTTATTAAATAAGTTTTAAAATAACATCTCAATGCTACAGCATAGTAAAGGGGAAATTTGTTCTCGACTCTTTAATAATAAGAATATTAAATTAAAGTGTTAAGTTTTTAAGAAGCCATCTCTGATGCCACGCATTGCTTCATCGTTTTCTTTTCACGAGTTTGTGCAGCGAGAGTTTCAATCATGATAGTATAATTACAAGGATCTGTAGCCCATCAAAAAGAGCATCGAAAAAGAGAAAACGAATAAGCAGCAAAACAGATGACAGCTTAAACTTTGTACTGATTTTAACAATTGATGGTCGGCACTCTGAGAAAAATGCTGTCAAAAGTTATTTCTTGTAGATTTCCTATAAAAATGGATGGAAGAAAAACATTAGTGCTTTAAAGTCTTTGGCGAACAATTCAAATTTATTTGATGTGGCTCCATTTCCAAATATTGTAAGTTTCAAATATATTAAAAGAACTGGAATTGACAAAATTTTTTTTTTGGGTTTCAAAAATGCTGTCAAGTCGTTCCAGCAGCTGTTCACGTCCTTTTTTTACTATTTTTCTCTATGTGACACTTCTTTTCTCAATTCTTCTTATGCTCTCTCTCTCTCTGCAAGTGAAGTACGTGAACAGACATTATATCATGGTTTTAATGAACTCTATGTTGCTCTCTACTCTTCTCTTTTTTTGCTCGGATGCTCATGGTTTGTATTAAAGTTACCTTTTATATTAACTGATAATAATATGAAAGCTTGGTTCATTACAAATCCAGCAAGTTTTATTTTATTAAAATCAGTTAAAAATGCGTCGAGTTATTTAAAATTCAATTTATTCCAGCATTAATATGTATTTCTGTTAAAAACAGCACATAATCGTTGTTTTTGTCGAAATTGAATAACTCGACGAATTTTCTATCTATTTCTTCTTCAACTTAATTTTCTATTTATTTCTTCAACGAAATAAATCTTGTTGGATTTAAATTTAGCTAACATTTTTTTATTACTACGACATAACGAGACATTTAATACAAAATATGTCCACAAATTGATTTAAAAAAAAAAGAATATAGAAAATTGGAGGAAATTTTGAATTGTTTTATCTTACAGATGAAGGACTGCGCTTATTACAATTTTTGACAGAAAAAGTTTGTTTAGATTTAGTTTCTAGTAGAACACTGGGAACGACTGGAAATGGTACAAATATTGATGCAATATTTTCACGACTCGTAAATCATGTAACTTCCGATGTTCACGTATCATATTTTAGCTACCACAAACCTATTGTTACAGTATTTAATAACGACGTTACTTTTAATGAAACAAAAAATAGTTATGAGGTAAGTTATATTTTTTAAAATTTTAAAAGTATATAATACTTCCAATAATATAAGAGATGCTTTTTTCACTTTTTTGCCTTTTATATACATCTCAAATTCCAAGGTAATCGATCTAGAGAAGAATACTCTAGTCGCGCGTCGGAGCTGACACGCACACTTTTTTGTCACTTGTCACTTAGATATGAATTTCACAAAATTACCAGGCCATATTACCATGTTACCATGTTACCAAGTTACCATGTTTAAAATGTTTAAGTTTTAATAAGAATGGCCAGTAGAAACTTAATGAACAGTTTTTAATTGCTTACATCTCCTTATTGTTGCAGTAATTTTTATAAGGGGTATATTTATTTTATTGTAATTCTGTTTGTAACGCCAAGAAGGAGGCGTGGCAGGTATAGAAAAATATATATATTTTTGATCAGCATCATCTCCTGAGTCGATTTGCGTGTGTCCGTCTGTCTGTCAGTCCGTCCGTCTGTCGATACGATTACAGCCGCAATTTTAAAGCTAGCGCAATGAAATTCAAAATATAACATAAAAATATAAGAAAATGGGCCAAATCAGATGAAAACTACGCCTACTTCCCATACAAAGTGACTTTATATTAACCGTAAAATATCTTTAAAGTCCACAAAAATTAAAGAAATGCCTTGAAATTTGGCATGTAAGTTTTGCTTTTCAGTCTTAATCCTGGCTATAAAATTTGGAAAAGTCAGATGGAAAGTACGCCTACCTCCCATACAAAGTGGCTTTATTTTAAACGTAAAATCTCTTCAAAATCTGCAAAAATTAAAGAAATGTTTTAAAATTTTGCACATAAGCTTTGATATTTTATATAAACCATCTTTAGGATATGTGACAAAATCGGATGAAAGCCACGCCCATTTCCCATACAAAGTGGCTTTATTTTAAACGTAAAATCTCTTAAAAATCCACAAAAATTAATGAAATGTCTTGAAATTTTGCACATTAGCTTTGATATATTATATGAATCCTCTCTATGACAAAATCGGATCAAAACCACTCCTACCTCCCATACAAAGTGACGTCATCAAAATAGGAAAACTTTCGTTAATAAAGGGTGGTTAAATTTTTAGGGCCGATGTTGAATGTGAACCACACCTAAACGTCAAGTTGCTTTCTGCATTTCATTTGACATTTCTCAATTTCAGACTAACTCAATTTGAACTATGGAAAGATACACAATCGACCAATGCGTTAAAGTTAATCAGGCTGATTATGAAAATGGGCGTTCAAATCAAATTGCATATCCTGCACTTCATGATTTTTTCTGTGCGTACAATCCGGGTCTGTAGGAGATGTGAAAACACCAGTGCATGCTCGTACAGCTCGTACTGCAGAAAATATTGCTGCTGTTCGCGATAGTGTGGCTGAAGAGCCGTCCACCTCAACTCGTCGTCGTGCCCAAAAATTGCACCTCTCACGCTCGTCATTGATGAACATTATGCATAAAGACTTGAATTTACACGCTAACAAGGTGCAATTGACTCAAGAACTAAAGCCTCTTGACCATTTCAAGCGTCGTCAATGGTCAGAATGGTGGCAAGAAATGGCAACAGTGGATGATCAATTTTCAAAGATGTCAATTGGCCACCAAGATCATGTAATTTGACACCGTTGGACTTCTTTATTTGGAGTTATTTGAAAGAAAAGGTGTATGTCGATAAGCCAGCAACAATTCAAGAGCTAAAAGATGAGATAACTCGGCACATTAACGGCATAGGACCTCACTTATGCCTCAGCGTCATCGAAAATTTAGACCATCGGATGGCCGTACCAACATTATCATAATAAAAAGTAATGACAATAATTTCCTAAATAATTTGTGTTCTATTCAAAATCAACATCGGCCCTTAAAATTTAACCACCCTTTATATAAAACTGAATATCATCGTGTATGTCTAAAGACTTCGAATATACTTCAATATGGCCGCGGGGGGTATTTTAGCTTCGGTACCCTGCCGCAGCTCCATCCTTACTAGTTTTACATTAACTTACGCAAAACTTAATCCTTGACCAGGAAAGTAAGAAGAAAAAAAAATTTCGCCTTAAGCTTTTAAGCTGTACAGTCATACTCGGAATATTACTTTTAAAACTGATCTACAGTTTTTATGAGAATTGTTACGCCCATATTATATTCCTGCCTACTTTTTGCATGGTGCTTGGAACAGACCCTACCCCCTATGTCATATATCATTACTATGATGTAGCTCTTTTCTGAGCATTTAAATGAAGTCTACACGATCCCTTGACTACACTAAAAAAAAATTTCCAGACTATCTATAAAAATAGCACCCAATCGTTAGAAAATCGGGTGTCATTTAGCACCATGGCCGATTTTCTAAAAATGAAGTACATATTTTTCGTCAAATTGACACCAGAAGTGTGAAAAAGTTTAAACCCACTACGCCACATCTGCGACCTATAATTCCATATACGACGGAGGATGTGCGACCTATAATTCCAAAGCTACGCACATTCTATTTAAGAGGTAATCGATAATTTAATTTTTCTATTTACCTTCCGACTACAATCCTTGATCATCTTAAATCTATTATTAAAATTCATTGAAATTTATTCTTTTACACCTGGATTTCATTTTATTAGTATTTTCTGTAAGTTTTATTAGTATCAGTACTAGTTTTTATTTAATTTTTTTAGTATTTTATAAGTATCATTTTATTATTTTATGAAAAGGCCCGAAATTATCTGCTCTAGTACGAGTACTCCATAGAACTTCGCATTGTAGAGTTAATCGATACGAGTAGTTGAGGATCACTGTTTTGATTGTCATTTTTCAAAACGACACGTAAATAGCTGTTTCATGGAATCAATAGGAAAAAAGTGATTGGCAATTTGATAATCACCATACATGGAGCAAAAGTTATAATTTTTATTATTAACCATCAAGTATTACTTTAACCATCAAGTATCACTGTAACCGATTACATCGCTGTTCCTTGTGTTAAATTGAAGCATTTACTTACTTTGTAATATTATGTCTTCAATTCAAAAACAAATTTTCACTTCCACTTCGTTAAGGTTTCAATCAGCCTACTATCATAACTTATTTAGATTTAATGGAAATCAAAATTTAAGGCACGATATACAATTAGCGTTGGTTTAGTCTTAGAAATAAATACGATTTCTTAGGTAGGATCAGAAGAAATTAAACTTTTTATTACAACTTTAAGTTCCGTAAGTAAAATAACCCTTTATTACACTTCAACAATAAATGAATAAATTTTAAAAGTGTATTCAAACAACATATTAAGTTGCCATAATTCATTATGGTTTATTCAATAAAGTTTACCATATTGGTGCATATTTTAGGATCTTACCCCCATTTCATAAACTTAGTTATTTTGTATTTATAATATCGCAAAAGCTGGTTGTATAGAATTTTTTTATACACATTTCTGTAAAGAAAAAACTTTGACAGCAACAAAGAGTTTTATAAACTTTTATTATTTTGTTGACTTTGTTGGGATGAATGTTGGGATAAATGTTGATTTATCAAGGCGATCTGATTGAAAGTTTACAAGCGTAACAAATATGCAGGCAACATTGGCTTCAAAGGCTTAAGGAAGGAGAAATAAAAACAACAATGATTTTGCTTGGAAACACGTAAAAAGTTGTTATTGTTAGACATTTTATGATGTGTGCTTAAAATTTAAAATGAATTAGATAAAATAATATGTTTGAATTGGTTATTTCCACCATAAACCAGTAAGGCGTTCCATGATTTCCAAGATATTTTTAAATATACTCACATCTTGATGTAGTTGGGAACATATTCAGGATTTTAAGTATTGCTTTTTTACACAACATTGAACATTTCTTTATTTTAGTTTTTATACACCTGTTGTTAACTAGCGTTAACTTTTACGAAGTCTCCGTCATTGTTAGATAATAAATTTCGTTATATGCCGTAAGAAAATGAGAAAGTTAGAATGTGTAATATATATTTGACTCTTAACTCGTTTTTATCTACGTGCACCATAAAATATACGACTCGTTAGAAAAACTCTAAAAAGGTAGATAAAAAAAAAACAACGGTTGCCTGAACCGCTTTATTAGCCAAAGGCTGGAAAGACCTGCCGGATTTTTATGTGTTTGAATTTGAGCTTATTCAGCGGTGGTACCATGTGTTGTGTCAGTAAGCTTCTAGCTGGTGATGGTGGGCAGGTTGGTGATGGTGACGGAAACCACATTCACAACTGAACAACTGAACTCACTCGCTCGACTAATCCTGTAATAAATAAACGTCTCATATCTCACGGCAGCTTAAATTATGTGACGACAATAACAGAGCTACAGTTGTGGAAATAAAACCACCTTCATCTAAGGGACGTGTAAGGTACACAGACAATATTTGTCCCACCAGTAAATACAAAAAAATGTATACCTACCCAAAATATAGTGTTTATCATATTTATAAGACATCAAAAGAATGAATATGAGAATATTATTTACCTTATTATTATTTACCTCTCAATAAAGGCTAAAACCTGACAATTTTTTTTTGGAACATTTTTATCTAATTTGCAGAAATGTCAAATTATCACATATTCAGAGCAAGCAAAGTATTGAAGTGAAATAGCAGATCTTTTGAAAAGAGTCCTTGTGTTTTTCGAAATTTTTTAAATAAAAAAAAAAACTACGGTATTATTGGTGTCGGACGCAAAAAGAAGCGTTCGGAAATGGACGAAAGGAAGTTTGTGACCTATGTGTACGATGCTTATTTTTAACCCATAAACCGCCGCTGTGTGGTTCTGTTAGCCAATTTCGATGATTTTTTCAGGAATTGCTTGTTTTGATCTCTAGCTCACAATTTCTGAGTTTATAAAAACCAAAATTCTGGTTTTCCCGCAAATAGGTGTTGCTTTAAAGCAACATTAGCCGTAAGTGTTTCATAATTTCAGTATAACTTCAATTAATTGTAATTGCTTTTATGTTTAGTCGCATATTAGGCAAAATCTCTTTTCAATTATAATTTTTTTAATTTTTTTGAAGCACAGGGAAACTTTTACAAATAGCGGGGTCACTATGAGGTTAGAGAAAGGGGGGTGGGGGCGGAAGGAGGTGGTAAAGGAAATATGGGCTATGGGCTAGAAAAATTGAATCAACAGAACTTATATTTGCTTTTGAAATCTTTCAGCTTTGCACATTAAATTTGACATTTAATATAAACCATCACAATGATATTTGGCAAAATCGGATGAAAACCTCGCGTACCTCGCATACATAATCCCGTACAGAAATCCGCAAAAATTAAAGAAATGTGTTGAATTTTTTCACATGAACTCTGCTATTTAACGTGAACCCTCACTATTTTGATGAAGTGACGTTATCAAAATGGAAAAGCTTTCGTATATAAATAAAACTGAATGTCATCGTGTCTGCTTGTCTGCTCCACCCACATCGTTTGTCCGACCTATACCAAATTTTGCATATAGACTAGAAAAGCGGCGTGGCATTTTACTTATAATCGAACTAAACCGTGTGTCTGACAACAACCAAATTTAACCCATCTAATCCATAGTAATTTGAACAGTTATAAGTTTATAAAATTGGGCGGTACTGGACAGCGCGTTGGCCTTGGCGTAGTGGGCAGAGTGTGTGGCTCATACGCGAGAGAACGCAGGTTCGAATCCCCCATCTGACACAGAAAGTTTTTTCAATTGAATTAATTTTTCCGTTCGACCGTCACCTCTCTGCAGACAATGGCAAACCTCAAAGAGTAAAAACTGCCATGAAAAGCTTCTTGGGAACATAAGCCATTCGGAGTATGCATAAAGCTGGTAGGTCCAGTTCTCGATCATTTGTGTTCAAACATTTCACAACACACACTCACAACACAATTGATCATAAGAAGCTCGGTCAAAGTCCTTTCAATGGTTGAAATGGCCATTTCGTTTTGTTTTTTTTTCGGTACTGGACAGGGGCGTGGTGCTAAATGATATCTTCGAAAGATACAAAGCTGATATCACTGCAATCCAAGACATACGATGGAAGGGACAGGGTTGCTCTAGGCAAGCATCCTATGATATCTACTACAGCGGCCATGCGGAGAAGCATGAGTTTGGGTGCGGATTTGTAGTTTTGTAGAGATTACGGCATCAAATCCTGCGATTCACTCCTGTGAACGAACGACTTGCCATAATCCGCATCAAGGCTAAATTCTTTCATAGAAGACTATATGTTCCGACAGAGGACAATCACGATGAGATCAAATATACTTTCTACGGGCACCTTGAAGACGCTTATGAGCGCTGCCCCCGTCACGAAATAAAAATTGTGCTTGGTGAGTTCAACGTTAAGGTGGGCAAGGAAAACATCTTTGGTCCAACAGTCGAAAAGTTCAGCCTCCACGGCAACACATCCGATAACGGAATAAGGCTGATTGACTTCGCCGCAGCACGAAACATGGTCATAAGTAGCACTACATTCAAGCATCTCAATATTTATAAGGCCATCTGGTTGTGCTCTGACCAAAAAACGCGCAACCAAATTGATCACGTTCTGATTGACGGAAGACACTCTTCTAGTGTATTAGATGACCATAGAATCGGATCATTATCTTGTCTTAGCTAAGATCCGTACACATCTGTGTGCTGTAAATAATTCGCGCAATTCTACACAGGGAAATCTGGACGTCAACAAGCTGCAGTCAAAACGGACAGTCGAAGCCTTTGTCACTCGACTCTCACTCCTGCTTTAAGAAAGCACTCCTCCGATCGACGAATATATATTCGCGCAGTGGGCACACATCTCTCACTCTATGCGTGCGGCTGCCGAAGAGGTTATTGTCTACCAGCGCCCTCGCCAAAACCAGTGGTACGCCCTACAGTGTCACGACGCCACTGCAGAGAAAAACGCCGCCTGCAAAGCCACATTGCATTGCATTGTTGTAATGTCTCTAAAACCAGGGACTCTGTCTGCAAGGATAAAAACGGAAATCTAGTGACAGATATACAGAGTACACTGACGTTATGGAGGAAACACTTATTTAGTCTTCTGAATGGCGATGATGACAATCATCCCGGCAATAGAGATGCTATCCCGAAAATCCCAATTATGGATGACAGCGTTGAAGTTCCACTGCTTAACTATAATGAAGTCTTGACAGCAATAACACGGCTTAAGAACAACAAAGCCGCGGGAGCCGATGGTCTACCCACTGAGCTGATTAAGAACGGAGGCGAAGCTTTGTTTAAGTGCATTCACGTGCTTCTATGCAGAATATGGTCGGAAGAATGCATTCCAAAAGATTTGAACTTCAATGTGCTCTGCCCAATCCACAAGAAAGCCAATCCCACTATTTGCGCCAACTACCGTGGGTTAAGCTTCCTAAATATCGCCTATAAGGTCCTGTCGAGCGTATTATGTGAAAGAATGAAGCCCATCGAAAACCAACTGATTGGGCTTTATCTGGAAAACCTGGAAAATCTACCACCGACCAGATATTCACGCTACGACAAATCGTGGACAAGGTCGACACCCACCATCTTTTTGTCGACTACAAAGCCGCTATCGACAGTCCAATAAGGAATCACCTGTACTCCACCATGTCTGAATTTGGTATACCTGCAAAATTAATCCATCTATGCAGGATAACATTGAGCAACACCAGCAGCGCAGTTAACATCGGTAAGGACCTCTACCCACCATTTGTTACAAAACGAGGTTTCAGACAAGGTGATTCTTTATCGTGCGACTTTTTTAATTTAATTATGTAGAAGATCATTCGAGCTGCTGATCTGAGACAAAGCGGCACAAAATTCTTAAGAGTCATATGCTGCTAGCGTATGCTGATGATATTGATATCATTGGCCATAGCACAAGCGAAGTCAGTGCAGCAATCTCCAAATTAGAAAAAGAGTCGAGTCGCATGAGTCTTGCAGTAAGCACAGATAAGACGAAATATCGACGGTACAGACGAAGGTTGTGAAGGCTTCGTCTACCTCGGATCCAGCATTAACTCCACCAACGATATCAGTAGAGAGATAAAACGAAGGATAACTCTTGCCAACAGATGTTACTTTAGGCTCAGTAGGCATTTGAGAAGCAGAGCCCTCTCTCGACGAACAAAAGTTACGCTTTATAAGTCACTAATCATGCCCGTCCTGTTATATGCAGCACAAACCTGCACGTTGAGCAGCTCTGATGAAAAGACTTTGGGAGCATTTGCGAGAAAGATCCTTCGTAAAATCAACGGACCAATCTGCGTCAATGGCGAGTACCGAATACGATGGAACGATGAGCTGTATGAGCTATATGCCGACACCGACATAGTAAAGCGCATAAAAATCGAGCGGCTTCGCTGGCTAGGTCATGTTAAGCGGATGGAAGACGACGCTCCAGCGAAGAAAATATTCGATTCGGTACCCAGCGGCGGTCAACGCAAAAGAGGATGACCGCATCTCCATTGGAAGGACCAAGTAGAGGACAACATGACGAAACTTAGAGCTTCCAACTGGCGTCAGCAAGCGCAAAACAGAAATGGCTGGCGGAATTTCTTACACCAGGCGAAAACTGGGTTGTAGGCGCCTCATTATTTACTTACTTAGGTGGCGCCTACCTAAGTTAGTAATTGTCAGCAAGTATTTGGAAAAAGCGATAAGATCAGTAGCACAAATAAATAATAAAAGCTAAGAAATATGTTAATGTTTTAAAAATATAGTACGATAGAATTTGTCTAATATTAGTATTAAGTGTTCTCTTAAAATTTTTCTTTTAAAATTAAATGGATTTATTGAGCTGCGATTAATAAACACATCCTCATTGCATTTTTTTTTTGTTTTTTGTTTTACAAATTAAGAGTTGTATTAAGCACTTTTGTGTCTGCCTTATAAATATGATACGTGCTATATTATTATCAAAATACTTTGAAATTCATATAAAATTTTTTAAAGCCATTTTTTTTGGCCAACTCTTAAGAAATTCTTCTTCACCCGCTCGATTTCGAATTCGCTACATTACCATCTGTCAAAAAATATTCAAATTCAAGTTGGCTTATTTTATCAAAAGAATTTTTTGTCATTTTTGTTTTTTTTTTCCAATTATTTTCTAATAGTGTACCTTGAAATAAGGCGAAAGTCAGGTGTTCCTCATAAATTCATATCCGACATTCGGTAGATGGTGATGTTGACACTGTCTATTCTTTGCAGCGAAAGTGTCCTTACAGAGAAAACAACACAAAATATTATTCTTATTTTCTTTTCTAAAAATTATTTAAATGTATAAATATGGAAATGTGAGTGCGTGTGTGATTGTGTGGCTGTGTGATGTGTCTGTTATTTCGTTCGCCTGCTTATTCGCCTTCATGTTTAATGCATAAACTGACATATTTTATAAAAATATGATTTCTAGAGCAATGGTACAATTTTATTTTTATATAAATACTAGGCAACAAAAATTAAATGCTTGTGCCTGGTTTGTAAGTGGCATGTGATGTCGACAGTGAGCCGCGCCTAAATCTATGCAACAAAACAGCTAAAAGTAAGCAATTCAATCAAGCTAAAAAAAGGCATGAGTATCTTCACCTTTTTAGAAATTTTCAAAATCTGTTCGAAGTTGCCACAATGCTACATTCAAGTAGTTACTTACACGTATGTGTGTGTGTGTGTGTGTGTGTGTATATATAAATAAGTAATGAACAAACCAAGGTACCGAGTTGTTTGTAGTACTACAGTGTTTATGCGGAGGGAGGCAAAAACAGAAGCTTATTTGTGGACCATTTTATAGTACAGCTAAGTAGGTGAACATTTGCTACTGATGTTGTTTATAAATATTTGATAGAGCCAAAGGGACGTAATGCAGCAACGTATTCACTGCTGTGATAAAGTGGTGGTTTAGGAATATAAAGTTACTCGGTTGTTTGACCAGTTTAAGTAAAAATTCCACTCAACACAGTCATTAAGAGTTAAGCTTTATACTTATACACTAAAGTGCAAAGTAATTGCAAATTTACGTTTTTTAAGACTTTTGTAATGTTTATTTGAGAAGTGTTTAGATAATCTTTAAAGCAAATGACTTTAGCGCGTAATTCCATGAGAATTCCGTGATAGTAAAAATACTACGAAAATTAAGAATTATTAAGACAACCTAAGAGTGGAGGTTGTTTCAACAATTTTAGAGTAACCATGGAATAGAGTATTAATATATATGCGACTTTCTGCACCAGATCGGCCTAGATTTACACTATATGCCTCCGATTTGCTTCAAACTTGGAGGGTCAACGGACAAACATAGAAAACAAAGAAATCCAAAAATTTATTTTTTATATGAATTCTACCTTATATCCGGCGAGCTTCGCTCCGCGCTTATACCCTGAAAAGTGGGTGTAAGTTGCCGACTGTAACCATACGAACTAATTTACCAAATTTTAGTGCAATAAAAATGAGAATGGCAACATGCTTTTTTTTCATAAACCAAGATGTTAACCTTAATAATATATTGGACGATATCTACAAAAGAGACACAACTCAAAGCTAACAAATATTAAATTTTTAATGTGAAAATCCTTGTACAGATCATCTTCAGAGATAATCAAAATTTTGTACTCATCTAATTCCTCTTTAACGCAAAAAAAAAATCGTTTCATCTCTTTGAATTTCTTTTTATGAAGACCCTTGAAAAGCAAAGTAGTTTTTTGCTACTCCTAGAAATTAAAAAAACTTTCAGTTGTGCCTCTTTTGTCCTAAATTTGTTGGCCTTAGTTGTTACCATTCGTGAGATCTTAAGCAACATGAGTGCGCACCAATGATTTTATATACAAAGCTCTGATCCAGTTTGCTTCGCTACAACCATCGGAACGAAATAAAAGAAGTAGTTGTTGTGTAAAAAAATAAATGTACTGGGAAAAAAGGAAAAGGAATTTTGAACAGAAAATGAGTTTTACTAATACAGAGTGACTTGTTTATGTACATCGCAAATGCAAGTTTCACTCGGAACTGAATGCGTTTGAACGGCAAATCGGTTGAAGTCGATGAAATTCGCGGAATTGGGCATTCTTCTCCCTTGAACTTACTTACTTACTTAGGTGGTCGTAACAACCCGTGTCCGGGTTTCAACCGACCTCATCAGCTCTCGCCAGGCGCCTCTGCTTTGCGCGCGCCTTCTCCAATCGGATACACCAAGTGCGGTTAGGGCTTCCTCAGCCTGGTCCATCCATCGGAGGCATGGTCTCCCTCGTCGCCGTTGACCAGCGACCCTCGCCTCGAGCACCTTTTTCGCTGGAGCTTCGTCGTTCATACGATGGACATGACCCAGCCAGCGTAGTCGCTGCACAGTTATACGCCGAACTACGTCAATGTCATCGTAGAGCTCATACAGATCGTGGTTCATTCGGATGCGATAGTCATCGCCGACTCGAACAGGACCGAAGATTTTGTGAAGAAATTTTCTCTCGAACACCCCCAGAGCGGCTGCGTCAGTTTGCGAAACTACCCATGCCTCAGCGGCATAAAGCAGCTCAGGTAGAACGAGCGTCTTGTAGAGTGTTAGTTTTGTCGATCGAGAGAGGGCTCTGGAACTTAGTTGCTTACTGAGCCCGTAGTAGCACCTATTAGCAATTATTGTTCTTCGCTTTATCTCCAGGCTGATTTCGTTTTTGGTATTAATGGCGGTGCCAAGGTAAACGAACTCCTTGACTACTTCAAATTTATAGCTGCCGGATGAAACGTGGGAGTCTAAGCGCCGCGCTCCCTTGTTTGTAAACAGCATATACTTTGTTTTACCCTCATTTATCGTCAAACCCACTTTGGCTGATTCCTTTTCGATAGCGGCGAAAGCAGCTTCTCCCTTGAACAGTCCTATCAAAATCCTTGCCATTATCAGATTGTTCATTAGCTTCGTCATAATGAGTCCGGTTCCAATGCACAATTTCGGGGCATGAATATTTCGATAACAGGTCCAAGTTTAAGACGCAAATAATGAGGTGGCATATCAGACAAAAGCAAAGATATTGGAAATTCCATTGAATAATTGATGATTTCGTCTTCGTTTTCAACCCGATCGATACATTTATATAAACGCAATTTTTTCGGAATTTGATTTAGAATTATCCAATGCAAGTCATTGCCATTTATATTTTTTGCTGCTACAATTGCGCGTGCGCTCAATAAATCGTAGTTACAATCATTTTGACCAATGTTCGGAAAACACCTGTGATGAGTTTATGTTTTTAATGAAATTAAAAATCTCTACACTGCATCAAGGAAATTTACGAAAACGTCCGAGTTGAACTGAAATGTGAAATGTGCGCCAACAACGCCCTCTGATAAGCAATTACAAACAATATAATACCGAAGATTATGGCTGCTGGAAAAGTGCCACGCTCCTCGTCCTACGTCCATAAAATGTTACCAGTGAAACGGCACGTGTTTCGAATTTGAGTTCGAATTCCAAATTCCGAGGCTGTGCGACCTAAAATTCCAAAGATATTCGATATCGCAAATTCGGGTTGTATGGAAGGTGCCACCAGGTAGCGATCTTGACGCAGTGGGAAGTGTGTAGCCCATACGCCAGAGAACCTTGGTTCAATTCTCACCTGACATAGAAGTTTTTTCAATTAAATTAATTTTTCTGTTCGGCCGTCACTTCTCTGCAGACAATAGCAAATCTCAAGGAGTAAAAACTGCCATGAAAAGCTTCTTGAGAAATTATGCCGTTCGGAGTCGGCATAAAACTTGTAGGACCAGTTCTCGATCATTTGTGTGCAAACATTTCACATCACACGCAACACAATTGATGATAAGAAGCTCGGGCAAAGCCCTTTCAAGGGCTGAGATGGCCGCTTAAATGACTGTAATATTACACACAAATTTGGTTTCACAATTAGAAAACCCGATCTTAAAAAAAAATTTTTTGGTATACATAGTTTGTAATTCCTATTATAGTTGTGGAAATATAGAATAATTTGGAGCTATGACCTTTTAGCTAAAATTTTTTGAGTATGATTAGTGATATTATCTCAAATTGTGCCTCTTTAAAAATCACTTTAATTTTTAACAGCTCCTAATTTACAACCATTTAAGTAAGAAAATTACCAACAAACATAAAATGTACTTTTTGTTTAATTGAAAATAAAGCTTTATTCTTATTAGTTTTGCTAAAGTTTTTTTAGTTTTATTTTATGATTGAGCAAATAAAAAGGATTTTGGACTTTGGACTTTGGATTTCGAAATTTTTCGCTTAAAATTCAAGTTGTGCCTGTTTAACTGATAAAAATTGCTTGCATTTTCAAAAGTACCTATGCGTCAACTGTTTGCAAAGCAATCAAATAACAAAATTCACAAAAAACATTATTTAATATTCTTTTTTTATAAAAATTAAATATTGCTTTTTTCATTTTTAGCGCAGTTCAATGTTACAAAAAGAAAATTGATCAACACATTAAAAAAATAAAATGAATTCGTTTCAAAATTTCTAGTTTTTAAGTACAAATTAAGTTTTTGTAGTAAGACTCTAGCAGTTCTTAAGAATATGGTTTTTCATTTAACAGATCTTCGATGTACTTTTGCTATACTTTTTACAGTGGTAGACTTTCGGAGTATACCTAGCATAGTTTTAAATTTTAAAGGGTATTATTGGTAAGTAGAAAAAATAGGTATTTTTTTTTTGAGTCAGAGGTTGAATAGTAGTTTGACGTTGAATAGTAATAATAATAAATTACTTACTCGATGCAACTCCAAGGCTTAAAATGCTGCAAGTTACTCTTTTTTAAACATACTCTTTGAAAGTTATCTCTTTAACCTTTAAATGCCTGGTGGTACCAACCACTTGTTCTATTTTTTTCGCATCTTTTTCATTTAATTTTTGTTAGTTTTGTTTTATGTTAATATTCTATCATCTAAGCGCCACCATTTTTGATTTGAAGACACTAATACTTAAGTTTGTTAAGTATTATTATTAAGTTATTAATTTTATTATTTATATTATTGTTTATGAAGTTATGAATTTTCGGGAAGTTGTTTCTTTTTTAACCGACTTCAAAAAGGAGGAGGTTCTCAAGTTCGTCGGTTTCTCTGTTTTTTTTTTTTTTTTTTTTTTTTTTTAAATGTAGGTACATCGATAACACCTAAACCATATGCCTGATTGCCATAATTTTTGGGGAACAGATGAATATCATAAGCATGGAGGTGCCCGTACAAAAGTGGGCGGTATTCGAGAACTGGGCGTGGCAATACTAGATCTCGCAATACTAGATACTACTGTATCTCGAATAATATTGGCAATAGGGTACTGCAATTTAGTGTAGGGGAAGGCACAATTATTACAAAGTACGGGCAAGAAAATGGGCGAAATTCGACAAATGGGCGTGGCAATATTAGAAAAACAGCGTATCTTGAATAATTTTGAGGCTAGAGTAATGCAATTTAGTATAGGGGTAGGCATTACTAGTACAAATTATCGTCAATAAAGTGGGCGTTAATCGACAAATGGGCGTGGCAGTATTTTAAAAACACTGTATCTCGAATAATATGGACGCTAGGGTACTGAGATTTAATGTAGGGGTAGACACATTTAATACAAATTACAGTCAAGATAATGGGCGTTATTTGACAAATGGGCGTGGTAATATTAGAAAAAGAGTATATCTCGAATAATATTGATACTATAGTACTGCAATTTAGTATAAGGGTAGGCATTACTATTACAAATTATGGCCAATAAAGTGGGCGTTACTCGACAAATGGGCGTGGCAATATTATAAAAACACTGTATATCGAATAATATCGACACTAGAGTACTGAAATTTAGTGTAGTGGTAGGCACAATTATTACAAATTGCCGTCAATAAAATGGGCGTTATTTAACAAATGGGCGTGGCAATATTAGAAAAAGAGTATATCTCGAATAATATTTATACTATGGTACTGCAATTTGGTATAGGGGTAGGCATTATTAGTAAAAATTACGGTGAAGAAAGTGGGCGGATTTCGACTACTGTGCGTGGCAATATTAGAAAAATAGTGTATCTCGAATAATATTGACACTAGGGCACTGAAGTTTATTGTAGTACAGGGGTAGGCAGAATTATTAAAAATTATGGGCAATAAAGTAGGCGTTATTCGATAAAGGGGCGTGGCAATACTAGATAAACACTATCGCAGTTAATATTGACGCTGGGGTACTGAAATAAAGTACAGGGGTAGGCACAATTATTGGAAATAACGCTCCAGAAAGTGGGCGCTTATTTGAAAAAGGGGCGTGGCAATATTTGAAAAACACTATATCTCGAATAATATTGACACTAGGGTAAAAAGACTCGTTACAAGAATGGGTATAATAATTTCGAAACATGTGACATCTAATTTAAATTTAAGAGGCAGATATTTGAAATAACCAACAGACTTTCAGAATTTAATAGAACAAATTTTTTCGGAACAATTTTATTTATGTTGTTTATACATTTTTTTCGAAAATTTATCATATTCTCTAAAAAGGAAGAAATAAAAATTTAAAAAAAAAAAAAACAACCGACTACAAAATCACTACAAAGTAAAAAATAGTTTTAAGAATACTTTTCCCTTTAATTTCTTGGTCATATTTGATAATTTATTTAAACATATTATTATATATGAAATCTTATTATCTTAATTTTTTTCTTATTTGTTTTATTATCATAAATATACTAATTTCTGGATGAATACAAATGCTTTGAAGTTGGCGCTTCTGATTAAAAGTCTGATTATATTAGCGCCAACCTTAAAAGCTTTTGTATTCATCAAGAAATTAATATATTTATGATAATAAAACAAATAAGAAAAAAATTAAGATTATAAGATTTCATATATAATAATATGTTTAAATAAATTATCAAATATGACCAAGAAATTAAAAGCAAAAGTATTCTTAAAATTATTTTTTACTTTGTAGGGATTTTGTAGCCGGTTGTTTTTTTTTTAAATTTTTTTAAAATTTGGCGTTAGAGTGATCGCAAAATGTATTTATTTTTGAATATTGTATTTAATAAAAAAAACAACAAAACTTTCACATCAACAAAAACAAAAACACCTACTTAACCATGCTTATGACAATGTCACAGTGAACCATGCTTTTGAATTCATTTGCAAACCTTTTCATTTCGGCACTCATAAATGAACCTTTTTTGTATCATTCGTCGGACTAAAATTCCTCCCAAAAATTAACTTTATTTTGTTAGGAAATGATTTATAAAAGAACCATAAAGTGTGCTTATTTTTGTTCAGAAATGAGATAAGAAAAGAACCATAGAGAAGTTATTATTCGGCACTCGGTAATGAGCCATTTTTGTATCAATCGTCGGACGAAAATGTCTTTCAGAAACGAACCATTTTTTTTTTCAGATATGAGTTAAAAAATTAACCTTTTCAAATTTAAATTTTATTATTGCAAAGTATTATTTTTTATTACATATCGATAATATGTTCATCAGTGAAGCGAAAAACTTAATATGACGTTTGTATTGAGGTAAACCTTTTATTTACTATTATAGAAATATCAACAAAGGGTTAAATTCTTCCTTTTTTAACACGAATATAAAAAGTTAACATTTATTCATTTCTGAACTCATTTTGGAACAAAACATGGTTCGTTTATGAGGAGTTGATTCCTACTGATGATATTCTTAGACCTCATTTAAGAATGCAAAAAAGAAACATTTGGGATTCATTTCTGAAGTCATTTATGTACAAAAAATGATTCATTTTCAAGGAACTTTTACCTACTATCCTAAAAGAATAAAAAATTAAGCTTTTTCAACTCAAACTAAGTTTTTTATGAATTTCGCAAAAGAAGTTCAATTTTTATTTATGGCAAAGTTTTCGCGAATTTGATCTTCCATAGCAAGCAAGCACTTTTAAACGACAAAATAAAAAATCAAAAATATAAAAAAAATCTCTTCCAAAAAATGGAGTTTTCGAATTTCGAAAATAACATTCGCAAATCTTATGCAAAACCTTCGCGTATGGCTCAGTGGGGTGTAGTAAGTAAAAGAAACATTGTTGTCTGCTATTTTTTTTTTTGTTTGGATAGCTGCTAATGTAACCAACTTTGCTTATCGACGGGTTTTGGATTTGTGGTTAATATATAAAACTCTCACGCGATGGGGTATGATTTTCATACTCACAAAGAGCAGAAAACTTTTTTATATTGCATTCTTTTGCTATTATAGACGTAAGCAGAAAGGAACATAAATAAGGAGGATTAAAAATGTTAATTTTGTTCCTTGATCGAAAAATGCTTTAAAAAAATCAAATTACACATTTTGACAGAAGCGCCTGCGGGGCCCCTACCTGCTTGGGGCCGGTAGCTGCAGACCCTCCTAACCCCCACCGAAATCCGCCCCTGGCCTCGGCAAAACAATAACCGGCAACTGATCATTAACACTCTGTTTATTTTCAACTTTTGCTTTTAACTCATTTACATCAGAACACAATTTTAAGAGCATACTAAATATAGAGTCACTGGCCACAACACACTTTGAGCATTTGTTACCAATGTTTACACAATCAATAAGTTTTTTCAGTAAAAATTTATCATCTATTTCGATACAATTTATATGGAACTTTTTAGCACAATATATACACGCAATTGATTTATCACGATCAATCATCTGCGAACACTTATCGCAATTCGAATCGAGAGCCATACCCAACCAACAATTATTATCTTTATTTTATCCTAAAGACTTCTTGAAGAGAAATTATTAAGATTGATACACTTACGATTAACTCTAAACGATATCTGTAAGATACTTGTAAAACTCTTCTAAGCACATTTTGGCACTATATAAGTGTGCGTTGCAATTTTCAGAACGCCCTTATATCGGCCTCTTAGAGCTCTGAAACAAGAACAGCACTCTAAAAAACATTGTCTTAGACAAGACTTACAGATCTCTTGCAGATATATACTTTTAAGAAAATTAAGATGTATATACTCATAAGAAAGTTTTATAAGAATTATATTTATAAGAAGAATATATGTATATATACAATACTACCAACCCTATTTTAATATAACAAAATTTGATGTACCATTTTTTATTATGTTTGTAGGAAATTATAATATCTATAATATTGTATATGCGTGGTGTAATATTTTATCATATAAACGAATAAATTTCATTGCGGTGGAAACTTTATCGTAAAAATCTCATATTGCACCTCGGTTAGAAGCTGTCCCCTTTCGCAAAAACCAATATTAAAAGTTTTATTTAATTAACAAATTATACTATACTCTCAATAAGAATTGATGTCTCTATACAAGAGTACAGCTCTTACTACAAAATTAATATACTTAAGTAAGTCACATAGAAGAGTTGTAAACTCTACGAGATAAGTGAAAGCGAAATTTTGTAGGGCCACCATTTTTAAAAAGCATTCATTTATGCCATGCAGAATTAACCCTTTTATTACATTAGTGCAAGGCTTACTGAACTAATTTCATTATTTTGCGTTGAGAGTTATCAATAAATTTGCGCTATAAAGAATATGAAAAATCTTTCTCAAAAGGTTGATTTATGTAACAAAAAATAGTTGTGTCTCGGTTTTGACTGTATGTCGACTCGAATCAGAATTCTAGTGGGCTAAGCTCATTCGTAGTAAAATTTATAAATTTCACATATCAATTTTTATTTTATTTATCCATTTATAAAATTCGTCAATGACCATCGCATTTATCAAGAATTATAGTATTTCTAAACTTCCCGCATTACATTCACAAACAAGAAATTAACTCTTTGTAATGTAAATAAAATCTCTTCTACTCCCAGTTTAGGCTTACTTGATATTAGTACATGAGTAAAAACAACAACAATTCTCAAAATGCACAATTTTGAAGACACAGAGCCACACAATTTGAACAATACACTATCCTATTTGTATGAATTTTACATCACAGGCTGAGCTAACTTGAAATTAGTCCATGAGAACAAATTCCATGACTTATTTCTTATTAGACTATTCTAAATACATCACAGGGCATAAACAATTTCAGTGATGTAGATGAACAAATTGTTTGAGTGCGTACGTGTATTCTAAACACATATTCTTAATAGGATTGGTAATTTTTTACCATGAAAATTTAGCACATTTTCTTCCTGGAAAGTATAACATCTTATGAATGGAAGTGAATACGTAAATTGCAGTTAGAAATTGTTGTGTTCTTCCGGAATATTTTTCTTATGAATGAACCAAATTCATTGAACATAATTTGTACATAATTCTGTTCGTTTATTATATAGGTACCCTGAAATTTAAGCTTATTAAATAAAAACCCATTTCTTTTGAAATGATACATTTACAAGAAAGGGTTAAGAGCATGAATACAGTTAAATCTTTTGTTTAGGGCAATTGCCCGATTATAAGAACCAACATCTTATTATCAGAGTAACACTCTTCTAGTCAGACTGTTTCTCTTATAATCAGAGTGATACTCTTCTAGTCAGACCGTTGCGCAGACCAGATCAGACATCTTTAAATAAAAGCCTTTAAGATATCTATAAGACTTAATCTATAAAGCTAAAACTCTTCAGAGTTTGGCTCTGATAGCTGAAGTGTTGTAGAAGTCTCTAAGAAATGAATTGTAAGATGCAACGTCCTAGCAGTAATGCTCTTATAACACAACTCTTTTAAGATACTATGAGATAATGTGAAAGAGAACAGAACACTTATAGACAACTAGTTTTGGTGTAAATAATCTGTAAGCGTATTGCTCTTGCTGAAGATAGTTATAGGACGTAAATAAAAACTAAAATTTTTCGTCCAGTGCTCAACTCTTAAGAATTGTTGCTTGGGTATTCACGTCTAATCTCTGAGAAGAAAGCAACTAGAATTTGCTCATATCTTTAAATAAAGTCAAAATGTAATTAGTTTTTGACATTATTAAAGTGCTTTTACAACTGTTCTGAAAAATGTTTAGCCTGAAGGTGCACATTTCGCACACTAAATGCAAAACAGTCACAACTCAAAATTTTTAAATTTCGAGGTGAAGCAAAAACCAACTTTATTTTTGAAGAAACTCCATACAAGCAATGAGGCAAAACTTTTTTTCAAACTATAGGCAAAGAAAATGTGTACAAAATGTATTTGATGTGTTGCAGTCAAAGTATATGATCACTACGTATAGTTTTACATTAAAAAGTAAAATTTTGTAAATTTAGAGTTGTGACTGTTTTGTATTTAGTGTGCGATATGTACATAAAAGGCAAGCATGTCACTGATCGAGTAGCAACTGATGTTTCTGTGCATACTTTCAGGCTGATCGCAAGAAATAATTACCGTTTGAGCGATATCGGGCGCAGAGCAGCGTGCTTGTCTTTTATATATTAAGATAGTGCTTTAATATGTTTTCGTACATATCGTACGTAACGCCAGTTTGGAAATGCCCATATATAAAAATAAAACAGTCAATTTTACTTACTTCTCTCAGCTATAGGATCACAATTCAAAATAATACACTTTAAAATTTCTCACTTGTTACACATCAAAATAAACTCTTTGTGAGTAAAAAAAATAACACAGTTGATCTAACACACCTTGACACAGCTAAAAATGACAGCCTTTACTTGAAAGTGCAGAAGCAACTCAATTAACATTAAGACAGACATAACGGCATTTTTCAAGTTAAAGAATAAAGTTATGAAAAACACATTTTAATAGCAGTTAGAAATGTGTATTGTGACTGTTTTGTATTTAGTGTACGATATATACATAGATTTTTTCTATCAAATGTTTGCAAACTATTATATTGCATTAAATATTCTTCAGTCTCATGTTTTCTATCTGACACCTGATATATAATCAAAATTAATCACAATCCAAACTCAATAATCACTTCAAGCTTTTAATACAACATTTTAAATTTTCTCCACCATTCTTTCACATGGAAATTTATTCGAATATAAATCATTCTACTTTAAGCACAACTCAATTATGGTAATTAACAGATAAACAGAGCTTATTCTTATGAGTAGTATCTGTGAGTTGCTCCATTTGATTCAAGTATTTATTTACGTTTAAAATGTTTTACTAGACAATCGACAATTAATGTTGTATCTAATCCCGTAGGCTGCTATTATACTATAAACAACAACAACAACCACAACTACAACATGTCTTTCACCTATTTTCAAAGCCAATTCAGTGTTTTTCTGATCATAAACAATCCAATTAAGCTAAACATCACGTTGGTCACATTTCTAAACAACTCAAGTTTTGAATGTTTGTGGAGCTGACGGAGCAGAATATATAAATATTTGTTCTTCAGTTTAAATTCATTTTGAATGCAGAGCAAGCAATAACAACAGATACAATAACAACAACAACAAATAATCACATTGGGAAATGGACAAGGCAGAGTAAATGTGTGCATGTGTTTGTATATGCGCGTGTGTGTGTGTGTGTCTGTTTGTTTGTTTGTTGGCGTCTAAGCATATAAACAGCACACACAGAGATTTTACGTTATGACATGCGTTGATGTTTTGTTTTTGTTGTTGTGGGTTTTGTTGTTGTCTCTGTGCCATACAGCATTAGAATTCATTGCGCAATAAAAGTGATAACATTTCCAAAGCAATACCGATAAACAAAGCGAAATATAAGAATAAAAAACAAAAACCAAAAAGTAAAACAACCAGTGACTAGATGTAGAAAAAAGTTTCTCACATTCCTGTGCTTTTTACAAAATGTTCGTTTTATCCACTGTGGAAGCACTTTAAGACGCAGCTTCGCACTTTGTAAATCTGTTTGTGTGCTGGTATGTGTGTGTGTGTGTGCATTGTGTGTGCCTTGAATGCTTAGGGGGAAAAGTGGCGGTGCATCAAAATAACCTAAATTATTTGTAGAGAATGTTTAGATTCTTCGAAAATAGTGGGTGGTTAAATGAATGCTAGGCTAGAAACCACACAAACATAGTGTGTGTTGGTGTTTGTTTTATTTTATTTTTTTTTTTTTGTGTATGTGCTGCAAATAGAGAAAATAAAGAAGTAAACATGCTTGAGCGCAAAACTTTAATGAAATCCTTAAAACTTTGCGTTGATATAAGACACACACACTCACACAGACACACTCAGGCCAGATATTCGGAGATTCCCAAAACTCACAAGTTTCTAGCAAACGGAAGCAGCTAAAAATTTGCACTTTAGCAACTGTCGTTGTTGTTGTTGTTATTGCTGTTGATATTTTGATTTGATTCAAAGTTTTGGTTTTTTGAAACTATTGCTTAAGCATCAAGAAAGCAAACATTAGTTTACTACACAGAAAAGAGAAACTTTTTCATTTGCAGGATGCTGAGCAAGAACACAGAACTTTATTGAGATAAAAGCACAAATATGTGCTTGAAACATGCATGCGGTGTATGTGCACGTGTACTTGTGTGTATTTATATTTGTATTTGCTCCTGCCTGTGTAGTATTTTCTTACTTTTATATATTACATTTTTTTTTTCCTCCAGAGTTTAAAAGATTCATATAAAAAGGTCAAATAAACATTGCGTATTATTGACATCGAATTGCTGTTTATGATGTGTGCGTGTGTGTGTGTATCTTTTTTTCACAATTCAATTGGGGGTGATAACTTAATATAATAGAAATATGTAAGTAAGATCCGCTGTAAATTATTTTTGAGTAGGCAATTGTCACATAAAATTAAAAACTCAAAATTGTTCATCGTGGCGTATGAGTACCAAAAACTAACAAATTCTTAATTCGATCGAATATGAATTTTCTGCCGCAGCCGAATTCGAATGTTCGGAAAAGTGGAAATAATCGGCCGAAGACCGAAGCCGAATACTAACAAAATTGTTTGCTATTAAAAAAAAATTATAGAATTGGTCCTTTTTTTCGATATTGATTAATTTTTCCGATGTGGGTATTGAAAAAACAGCTTGTTAAACTTCTCATCTATTAATCAGGAACTCAAGATTAATAAAATGCAAGGATCACACGTTACCGTGATTGCCTACTGCGCATTATATCACAATATACCTGTGGTTTGAGCAAAGCATACTTTGTTATGATAGCAAAAGTAGGTGAAAAATATATCAACTCGCATTACAAAGCAAAAACATTCGCGAAAAAAATATTCGGCTGTTTTGGGCCGAAACCAAAGGATAAAAAACGGCCGATTATGCCGAATACCGAAGCTGAATATTCAGTCGGGCATTACTTATTGCACAGTACAACAACCAATATAATTGCAGACTTTGTGTGGTAGAGCCCAATAAGCCAAACAAATTCAAAATTCGAATATAAAATAAATTCGAATTTTCTTGGATATTTTATTCTTAAACTAATTTGATAAACTATTCTTTTTCGAATTTGCTATCGAGGAAAGTCTCAATTCATTAATGAATCGTTGATGAATCGTTGTTATTATAAAAAAAAGTCCTTAAATATTAAATATTAAATGAATCGCTAATTTAAAAAAAAAGGAGTAGTTAACGAATCGTATATAATAAAAAACTAATAATTTACGGATTAGCCATTATACCACCTTGTTCAAATAGAAAGGTTAATATATTGAAAAAAATTAAAGTACAAGTTTATTCATCCAAATCTATATTGTCGCCTTCAAAGCACTTATGCCAGTCGGCTTGTCGGCTGCAACGCACTTATGCCAGTGCTTGATCCAGTTACGGAAACCTTTCTGGAACACGGTTTTTGGTATGGCCTTCAGAGCGATCACCGATATTTCTATGACCTCTTCTTTGCTGCTGAAACGCGTTCCTCGAAGTGGTTTTTTGACTCGATCGAACACGAAAAAAAAAATCACATGGAGCCAGGTCAGGTGCATTTGCCGGCTGCTGGATGGTTATCGTGTTGTTTTTGGCCAAAAAGTCAGGAATAAGATGAGCATTGTGCGATGGTGCCAAATCTATGATTTGTTTTACCACAACTGCGGTCTTTTTTGGCGAATTGCTTCACGTAAACGTCTCATAACGCCCAAATAATACTGTTTATTGACCGTTTGACCATCTGGCAAAAATTCATGGTGAACTACACCATTATAGTCCATGAAAGCAGTGAGCATCGCCTTCTTTTTTGACTGAAAACGATGTGGTTTGTTCGGTCTTGGTTCGTTTGGCGACCGCCATTCACTCGCATGATGCCTGGTTTATGTGTCGTACTCGTATACCCATGTCTCATCACCAGTATTGATGAATTCAATGAAAGATTCATCGTTTTGACCATTTCCGCCATGTCTTTCGCGATAGCAACTCGGTCTCTTTTTTGCATGAAATTGAGTTTTTTCGGTACCAACTTCGCAGCGACGCGTTTCAAGCCAAATTCAATGTTCAAAATGTTCTGAACGGATCCAATTGAAATGCCGACGTCTTCTGCTTTCAAAGTTTTCTTCGGTAGTCGAACACGATGGCCGCCCGATACGAGGGTCGTCTTCTACTTCGTCTTGGCCACTCACAAATCGGTAAAACAACTTGTTTGCCTTCTGATACGATAGAGCAGAATCACCGTAACATTTCACCAACATTTTGAGCGTATCGGCGCAGTTGAAACCATTTTTCACACAAAATTTGATACAAACTCGTTGCTCAATTTTTTCTTCCATCGTAAAAATCGAAGACACGAAAAAAGTTGTTGTAAACGAAACACTGTCACTTTACCAAATGTCAACGAGAGACGCTGATATTTGGCAGCCTTGTCATAGACACATTTGGCAACCTACTAAAAAAAATGTTCGAATCTGACAATTAAGTCCGGTTCACAGTGTGAATGAACCTTTGAATATTTCCCAATACTTGACATTTTTTATTTTTCAACTTTTATTTAATGTAAAAAAAATTAAAACTGGGTTAATTTTTGACGTTTCAAATAGCCAAAGAGAAGTTTTTAAATAAAAAAAAAAATTTTTAAAGAAGTATTTTGTTGACTAATGTTATACAACGTCATTTAAGTGCATAATTTTTTACATAAAGTTTTAAATGTTTTGCTGAAAATTTTTTTTCTTCTTTATATTATTCCGCATTTGTTTTTTATATCAACAATTTTCGCGCATAATCTTTTGTAGATTTTCATATGAAAAAGTCTACCTGAATAATTCTCGGATTCGCTTATTTCAATTTTCTCGAATTTTTTTCGAATTTATAACTAAGCTGACTTCTAAATATGAAAATTTTTATCAAAACAGTTTTTAAATTAGCTGGATATTGTAACATTTTTCTTTCTATTTTCCATAATTTTTATATGAAAAATAAGCTTAAAATTCAATGCATTCATTTATATATGAAAAAATCTTGAGGAGAAAAATTGTTTCTTCTATTGTATTGTCTACCGTTTGTTTGTTATGTCAATAATCTTCACGCTTAATTTATTAAAGGTTTTCATGGTGGTAGATAAAGTCTACCCAAAAAAATTCTCTGATTTGCTAATTTTAATTTTTTCGAATTAATTTTGAATGCAAAACAAAGACGACTTTAAAATATAAAAACAACTTTTTCAATAAATTTTAATAAAAGGATAGATTATTTATTTTTTTTTTTTTGTAAATTTTATGTGAAAAAGGTTTTGTTTGTTTTTTGCATTCATTTTTATATGTTAAAATTTTGATGAACATTTTTTCTTCTATTATATTATTTCATGTTTGCTTTAAATGAAAATACCATATGAATAATTCTCGAATTCACTAATTTGCACATTTTTGCAAATTCGTTACGAACTCGCAACGAGGCCACTATGACGAATACGAGATTTCATATTCATTTCGAATTCAAAATCAATCTGAGTACGTTTGATGTTCTTGGTACACCGCGAAAAAAAGCTGTGGGGAAATCACCTAAGTCGGCTTGGTTGAAGAGAATTGTATGGGAATTATAAACTTATGCTTATTCACCTAAGCAATTTATTGTTTAATACATTGCTTTGAAAGCACTTGAAATTCGATTCGAAAAAAAAAATATTTGATTCACCTAAGCCCAAAATCCAAATGTACAAAATTAAAAAACAACTAGCACGTATGGCTTAAACATAGTTTTGAGCTATTTTCTGCAAAAAAAAACATAGCTGCGTCATTAGACACACGAGAGAAGGATACATTTGATAATTTATTGGTTTTTTTAATAATAAAACAACTTTTAAATTCAAAACTAACATAAAGTGAATTAAAAAACACATTTTAATACTCACACCAGTAAATTTTATTACTTTTCATCAACAAAAAGAAAAGAAAAAAAAAAAAAAGAAAAAAAATTTTTTTTGCCCGCCGTGTGGAATCGAACCTGGAACTTTTGGTGCCAGTCTATCGCTCTACCAACTGCTACTGTTTCCCGACATAGCTGCAGCTACGTTAATTCACCCAAGCAATTCATTGTCTCATACATTGCTTTGAAAGCACATACTTCGATACCCTGCCAAAAATAAATATTTGATTCACCGATGTTAACAGATGTAGTATGTCGCATTATTCTGTTGATAGCTGCAGCATAGCTTCTGTTGTAATTAATATTGAATAAATACCTCCGCGTAACGAAGAAGTTTGGCTCAATGCGTAGCGTAGTGCCTTCATACACAGTGGTATAGGTTGGTGTGGATTCGAATCTCAACGGCATGCGAAGGTAAAATTTTTGTATTTGATATTTAATTTAAATCAATTTAATTTTATGTTCTTATTATAATAGACGTCAATCAGCAAGAAAAGAAGAGAAGTTATTTATTTCTAAGAAAAAAACGGTATTGATAAAAGAAAAATTTGTGTTGCTGCCGATTTCATTCAAGCAAATCACATAACGAGAGAGGCGGCAGCTTAAAAAAAAAGGATATTAAAAAAAAAACCAAAACCCGAAAAGATGTTATATTTTTGAAATTCAATTTTTTTTTAAAGTAGTGTATAAAAAATTACCAAATACTTGGTTAATTTATCACCCAATAAAAATTGGCAAGTCAACATGTAAGACTTAGGCGTTTTGATAAAGTACTTGGGTGGCTAAAAACTGCCAAAGCCATCTTATAAATTATACTAGGTTTTTTTCAATTTAACATAAGCTTTTTTCTCGGTGTAGAAGTGAAGATAAAATTCCTTCAGCTCTCGGGGGAGACTTTATAGTACATTTTGCATTTGTTGCCGCTAATTAATTTTCTATACAAAAAATTTAATTTGCACATAAGTCTGTTGTCAGAAGTCACAACAGCCTAGCTCAAAATATCGTAAAGAAACGATCTGGTGCAAAAATAAGGGACGTTCATATATCAAAAAGTTCCATATTCGATTGTTCCGTTAACTATCTCCGTTCTATGTTCGATTGTTCCATTAACTTCCGGGTAATATACGATGTAAGGGAAACTATACATCCCGTATTTACGATATTTTGAGTTAGGCTGTTATGACTTGTGAGCATAGAAATACCAATCCCCTCACAGAGAAGAAGTTTCACTTCTTTACTGAATACACGCAGTCCCATTTCTTTTTTTTCAGTATAAGTTTGTTAAAACTTATATCTCAAAAAGTATTACAGTTAGGGACAAGAAGTTTTGCATATATATTTTGAAGATCAAAATAATTTTAATTTTAATTTTAATATATAATATACGTAACTAGCAGGCCACAGTGGTCCACGGACGTTTATTTTATCAATAAAGAGCGTTAACAAGTTTGTTTTCTTCTAATAAAAACTTTTTAACGCCGTTCAAACGATCACCGTGTGACATAAGCCTTTAAGACAATGCATGCCAAACGAAATAAAAAAAATTTTTTGCTTTTGTTTTGTTTTGATTTGCAGCTCAGTACTACATTTATATGTATCTCTCTTTTTGCCTTGCGCGTCGCTCTTCTGTTTTTTTATGTTGTGCTATGCTGGCTGAGCGAAAAAAGATAAGAGTAGAGAACAACAAGGAGTTTATTAAAATTCTCGCAACGCAAACACGTGGAAAGAAAACGATCAAGCAATTCGTGGCAGCGTGGAGGATTTCTTTAAACAATTAACACTTTAATTAAAAATACTTTTTATTAAAATTTCGAAATAAAAGTACTCCTATGCTGTGCTATAGCACAAATATGATATTATAAAACTTATTATAAAAAAATCGACAGAGTACTTTTGGAGTTTATGTGGAAACAAAAATTCCCACTTCAATTTTATATAATAGTATAGATTTTATAACTGAAAAGTTAATAAATGTAACTTTCTAAAGGCTGGAGAGTTACAACCGAAAGTATGAGTTTTTTTACTGGTCCTGATGCTACCTCTCTTATACTAATTGCTTTATACCTGCGTAAGTTAACACGCGCATCCCTCCCAATAATTTTAGTAACCTAATCATATGCCTCCACGATTTGGCTTAGCTTGCATTCGACAGCAACAAATTCCACACGCGCATCCGCTTAGATCATTTTGCAATCCAAATGTCTGCTACCGTGAACAGAAACGATAGCAACCACGATGGCTATAGCGGCTACCGTAATAACCACAATGCAGTCTCAGCAAAAAATACAATCCAGCGTCGGCAAGCAGCGAGGCAGCTTTTGTTTAATGAATATTATTAAAAAATGTTAAGACTAAACTTAATCAACAACTGTAATTGAAAGATAACACTGGCACATAATGCCAGCAATAATAAATATTTATAAAATATAATAAAGCATTTCTATTAATTCGTATTCACAGTAACAACATAAATATGTTTCGGGGCGTATGAGCAACATTATTTACATTTATTGCGAAAAACTTTTCATCGAGTTTAATTACAAAATAGAAGCTGCTGGCACGGATGGGCCTAAAATTTGGAATGCGATAAAAGAAGGTCCACATATTAGTAAAAACAGTTTAAGGTTAATAAACAAATGCTTAAGCACTGAAGAATATCCGGAAGTTATTAAAGAAACGGTGGCTATTCTAATTCACAAATAGGGTGATAATAAAGATGTCAATAACTATCGACCAATCTCGCTGCTTTCAGTTTTGTGAAAAATTTTTGAAAAAGTCATCCACATAAGACCTAGAGATTTCATCATAAAAACTGCTGAATTTGATCCATGTCAATATGGTTTCCAAACAAGTAGTGTCACAGTCTCAACTATAACTGAAACAATCAATACTGTAAATAAAAATCATGATGAAGATTATTATCTGGCTGCTGTTTTTATTAACATGTCAAAAGCTTTCGATATAGTCAACCATTCAATATTATTAGATCATTTGGGGGATCTAGGCGTAAGGAGTATAGCTCAATAGCTGTTCGCAAGTTATTTATCTCTTAGACCTGTGAAGACCAAGGTAAATGAGCATCTAAGTTATCCGTTATACTTAAAAATGGGTGTTCCACAAGGGTCTATGTTGGGACCAACATTATATATCTTATATGTGAATAATATGAGCTCTGCCAATATTATGGCCAAATATGCGGTTTACGCTGATGATACGGCACTTATATATAGTGAACAAACTGGTAGCTTGCTACAAAACAGCATTAACTGTGATCTAGTAAAAGTCAACAAATGGATTAAGGGTAATAAGCTAGTATTGAATACGCAAAAGACTTATTAAATGCTTTTCAAGCAAAAAAACAAGACGGAGATCAACATTACCATAAGAATTGATGGAGAGCAAATTCAGCGGAAAGCAGAAGGAGCATTACTTAGGAGTAATTATTGATGAGGCGCTGAGCTGGAGTTCACACTGGATTAAAATAAAGAATAAGATCATTTCACTTATTGGTGCAATCTGACGCTTTGAATTCGTTAACACAAAAACCGCTGAGTTAATGTATAATGCCCATGTGATGTCTCATATAACGTACGGAATTTTAGTAACATCACATTGTACCGAAGGTTTACGCAATATAGTACAGAGAATAATGTGCAGATCATTAAAGGCGCTGTTTCACATATGTACCTTCTCGCACGCCAACGATAGAAGTCTTCAGCAAGACTAAAGCTCTGAACTTAAACAAAGTAATATACATGGAAAAGGTTAACTATATATATATGAAATAAAAAAAAACTGCCTCAAGAACAACAATGAAATAACGATTGGCAATAAAATTCATAGTTACAACACCAGAAGACACAATCAACATCAGAACAATCAAATCGAGGACCAATTGAAACAGATACGGTCTACTTAATACTGAAATTGAAGCTTTTAATATGCTGCCAACAAATCTTAAAAATTGTAGAAATTTAGCTTATTTCAAAAAAAAACTTCATGAATTAATTAAAAGCTTTGGACATTTAAATTCATGTGGTGAATGATTTAGTAATTCTATTATTATTATAATAATTTTAAATTAATTATTATATTCAATTTCTTTCTTTAAATTACTCCTACACCAATATTACAGTTGTCTGAGTACTAATCGATAAATAAATAAAAAAAATATATAAAATAAATTTAATTTAGTTCAGCCAAGGGTCTGTTTAACTTATTACTGCCTAATGGGTATTTAAATACCCAAGAAAGTGTTGACATGTAAAAAATTCTAGCACAGGATAGATGCGAGATTTTGCGTTAATTTGTTTTTATTGTAAAGAGAAAGAATGGATCTAAAAAAAAAAGAAACATTCTAATTTTCCGCGGTTTACCTTTAGTTTGAAAGGTGAAACATCACAAGTGAAAATCTGAGTTTTTTTTGTGTAAGAAATTGCTCAGGAAAAGTGCTGCCGTTCATAGAAAAATGGAAGAAACCGAAAAATCGCACCGTTTCCAGAGAGAATAAGGTGCCTTCTTTGGTAGTAGAAAACCAACAGCGATATTTCGACATTCCTGGAAATCTCACCTGCAATCTTACCCATTTCCTATCTCAGGTGTGCGCTCAGGTAAACATTTTTTATTTTTTCTATCAACTTTTATAGTCCCCAGGGCACATATTACAGGACTGCATCGAAATCGTACGAGCTGACCTATGTGCAGGCTTTAATGGGTTAAGATATTTAACTTTATTGTTTTAAAATATAAATAGTTGTCGGACAAGCAAAAAAATCCTGAAGCCCTTACAAGTTTTCATAACTCAGAACTTGCCTTGACTCCTCAACGACACAACACTTGGAGCAAAAGAAGGCAGCGTATCGCTCAGCAGGAGAAGAAGCTATGGGTAGGCCACCATGCGGCTTGCCAATGGATGTCCGAAGACGCTTGTACTCTGATTTCAGAGCGTGCAACCAATTCCCTGGAGCGATTTAAAAAGTTTCAAGCTCATAGACTCAAACTAAGACGTGACCAACGAAACCGTTTATATTATTTAGCTTGTCAAGCAAAAGAGGCGGTGACAACGGCTTTTTTAATAAAATATCGACAAAGCATCACGTGAGAGACAAAAACTGCCAACTTTTACATTCGGAGCACGATGAAAAGGTAATTTTTCGTAGGTTGATTTACATTATATCATAGCAGACAATGCTTCAACCTTTGTGGCATGGTCTGCCAAAAATTAGCACCAACATCCAAATAAGCCCAGGCCCAACAAGCTTTAGTGAGCTATGCGGTGCGACTAAGTAACTTTCATGTAATAAGGCAGCAGGGAGAGACGGTATATTAGTGTAGTTCTTCAAAGTTCAACCTAGGTTTGCCGCTCACATCAAAAAATTATTTTGTGTTAACGCTGGTCGTGGGCTGAGCCTGGGCTTGGCTTATTAAAGTATAAATTAACATGCTCCAATTAATTTTTTCATATTTTTTTTTTTTACATTCGTAGCATTTTAAAATTCGAATTTCCTTCTTATATACTATATATTAATTGCTCATATTAAAAGAAAACAATCAGAAAAATATAAAAATACATAAAAACAACAAAAAATATATTGCACCAAGGCTGGTTGTAAGTGACGAACCCGAGTTTGCTTTGCTCATTAAGGTTACTATAAACAACAATTGTAAACGAGGGCTTTAATTACCACAAGAAGCGCACACGACCATATACTTTACAACAAATTCATTGCGGCAAATGCATAAATAGGTTCACAAATATTGCAACTGGAGCAACTCGTAAGTTCAAAACTTATTCGAACGTGTCGCCTCCTTTGCAAGTTTTCCGTGCTACACGTTCAAATACTACTGAATATTTGTACTTTTTTTTATTTCTTGCTTAAATTTTTTTTAGCTCGCAACTGAACTTTGCAATTTTTTTATTTTCCTTGTTCTTACAACCGTTTCAATTGCGCTAGCTAGACCTTGCTTTATTACATATTTTTGGCCACCTCTCGCATTATAAAAACCGAAAACTTATGCTTCGCAGATCAGCACCAAAAAAAAAAAAAAAACAAACGTAAGGCGAATCAACAATAAACTTTTGTTAATTTTTCCAATGGCTTTGACAATTTGGTGCCTTCGAAGTTCTCGGATAAGACAACCAAGTGTTATTTGTTGATTTTATAATTTATTTTACAACAATTATTTCCCACACTACTTAAGACTTAGATAAATATTTTTCGACTAATAAAATACTGCAGAATTTTTGTCGAAAATCTTCTACACTCCACCTTAATTTTGTTTGAGCCTGTCAACAAGTTTGTTCATCCTCTGTGTTGTGTGTCAGTTCAAGCTCTACTCTGTCTTCTTTAGGTATTCAAAATCTTTGTCAGCAACAGCAGCAGCAACACTAGCAGCAGCAGCTCAAGTACTCTGTCAGCGCATCCAACATTGTCTGGAGCTTCATCAGAATAAAAGCGCAAAATTAATTTAATATTTAATCCATTCTTGAGATAATTCAGTCTGCACCACTTATTCCCATGCTATGCAAACACACACACACACAGTGACACGCACATTTATACACAGACAGACACTGCTACACAGAGACAGTTTTAAAATATTACAGCCAGCTGCAATGACTCTTATTGCACCAGCCGGTGTTGGTCCACAACGCAAGCCGCCACCGTTCGGTCCAGACGATTTTTGCAGGCATTCTCCCCTGAGGCTCTAGCCTGAAATTGCATTCGCACGCCAGTTGCGCCACTTTTAATTTAAACATGCTTGCATTGCACTGAAATAGCATTTCGTGTGGCAGGCCAGTAGACAAGGGAGGGGTTTTGGGTGTTCAAACCCCCCCTTAGGGTGCAGAAAGTAAAAAAAAAAAATAAAATATAATCATTAATATGGCATTTTTTATAAGCGCATACTTAATGCGCCTACGTTTATCTTCAGTAACAGTATAGACTGCAACAGCAACACGCTTAAGATATCGAAAAAAGTTCGATACATTCAATTGAGCCTTGTCCATCACCAGCGGTTTAAGAATCTATTGCGTTGGAAAGTATTAAATGAAAGTGAGGAAAAATTTACCTTTTACAATTGTTTTAATTGTGGTTTTCTAATATGTAAACCATTTGTGTTAAGTATTTTCTATTGATTATTTTATTGTGCCAAAATACTGAAATGATTCCACTTAATTAGCTCCAGAAAGGAGGAAAGTAAGTCTTTGTTTTTAAGGAATTTTTTTCTTTTATCAATTTCCGTCCTTATTATGGAATATCGACTTCTTGATATTCTTTAAAACTTTGATCTAATGTTACAAAGTTCAATACGAGTATTATAAAAAGAAGATGACACCGCCGAAGTCGAAGAGAAATTAGAACTACTTTGCTCACGTACCAACCGAGTGCAGCGCTGCCAGAATGGTGTAGTGGTCAATGTGTGCGGTGTCCATTTTATATAATAATTATTTGATGGTTACAATTTTAGCTAAATCGTAATAATGTAATATTGTATTTCGTTTGCATTGTAGAAAGCGTTCAAGAATCTTTAAAACCTGAAAAGTGTCCAGAACTGCTTTGTAACCGGCAGTTGCAGGAGGTGGTAGTATTGATAGTAATGTTAAAAGCGGTCGTATACGTAGTGTTATTAAAAATATTTCACTTTTCATATTAATAATTTTAAATTTGTGCGTTTTGTGTGTATGATTGAAGAAGTTATGCCAGAAACAGAAATTTCATTTGATACATCGGAACTGCCTTCGGCTTCGGCAGTACATAAAGGTGCAAGCAACGATATTTGCAATTTCATTTCATTTCAAGTTTTTAAAACATTTAAAATACACCCCAACTTTTAATTTTCCTCTCAGTGGTTCGCGTTATCTACGATTTAAGCAGTCTTGGTTGAACCGTTGGCATTAGTTAGCTTACTCCAAATTGAGAAACGGTGCTTGTTGTAAGTTTTGCGTTTTTTCAGCACTGACGCGGGATCTCAACCTCTTGGGACAGCACAAATTTTTAAAAATAAAATTTTAAAATCTTTTGAATGTTGTCGATAAAGTCAATTAAATTTAAAAATTTTGCTAAGTGATCTGTTAAAGTTTAGGAGTTGGTTACGGATTTACTTATAAGAAAATGTTAATCTTCTTATCGTGGTAATTTTTCTAGAAGTTAACAAGTGGCTTATGGTTCAACCTTGCTTTATACAAAATATTAACCCGATAGCCGCTTACGAAGACGCTTACAAAAATATCGTTTGAATGGAATTTGCATTATAGGCTGCATTTGTAATGGTGTGGAAATTTTTACAAAATTACTGTTTATATAACTTCCGGAAGTACTATTTATAAAGCACAAATGGCTTTTGTCATCGTTGAACTTGATTTTGATGACATCCGAAACGACAAACGATCAAAACTTTTACTAAACAATATGCAAGAATTTTTCCTTGCTCTGGTAACACAACAATAGGAATAAATTAAATCAGAACTCAGCAGCGGATGCTGGTGCAAATATAAGGAAAGTGTGGTGATAGGTGAAGGAGTGCAATTGATATTTGAAATATTTTTCTAGAAGTTCTATGGCCGAGTACCGCTTAAATGATTGTGCATCCTTAAGAATACACAGGGATAGCAAAGTCACAGAGGATGACGTATTGTCAGAATTGGCAAAAAAAAAAGAGAAAACTTAATACAAACATACAAAAATAAATAAAAGTAAGTTTTATACTAAATTCCTTTGATTCATCTATATCAAAAAATATCGATATATTTTTTATGAAAAGCCCCCCCTAATGTA
This sequence comes from Coremacera marginata, assembly GCA_914767935.1. Taxonomy (NCBI): domain Eukaryota; kingdom Metazoa; phylum Arthropoda; class Insecta; order Diptera; family Sciomyzidae; genus Coremacera; species Coremacera marginata. Next base: position 52,996,935 of record OU612046.1, on the reverse strand, counting down.
AACTCTGGCTACGGGCCTGTCGTGTGGCTATATTCACTCTACCATCTCCTCCTTCTCCTTTAACCAGCACTTGAATGTTATTAAGTTTTATGCTGCTACGCATTTGGTCAAAAGTAGTAGCTTTGCATCTAGAAGTTGTTACAAGTAATATTCTTGGACAGCTTTAAAGTTTTAAAAGCTGATTATAGAAAGTTTGGTCTGATAAAAAAATGAACGACTGTTGTTGTAGACTTGCACTGAATGTGTGTGTGTGTGCGTGCAATTGTCACTGTGTGTTGCTGCCATTTGTATGCATAGTCTTAAAGTTTTGCTTTCGTTGCAGCTGCAGCCGAAACATTTAGTATCATGGCTGAGAAAATTCTTGCTCAGCACTGATTGACTTAGATAAGAGTTTGGTGCATGTTGGTCATGTTGCCAACCATCTGATTCTATGAATAATAATATAGATGATTCAAATGTATTTGCCGTAGAACTTTAAAGATGTTCGTTAAAATAAAGTCAAAAGTTTTTGCGTATTTTAAATAGAAATAAAAAGATGAGTCGATAAGCAGTCGACAGAAATTAATGCTGCAAAACTTTAAACAAAGAATCAACAGAATTTAATTGAAATATAGAATGAAGACGATATGAAAAAAAAAATATTACTGTTATTATACAAAAGTTATTAAAAAAGACAGAACACTGATTTCCCCAATAAACTTGCCCATCAAACTGTAAATCAAATTTTTAAAGCAAAGTTAAGTGAATTAAACTAATTTCAATAAGTTGCATATAGTGTTGTACAATTTTCTCATTCTTTATGCTACGTTAATCTTTCTTTATATTAAACGCTTTATTATTAATAAAACTTGTTGAAAGTAATCTGAACTAAAATTCAAACATTTAAACACAAGAGATTAAAATATTAGTAATTTGAGTGAAAAATGTTGTTAAACATGTTTTGAATAAAGATTTTTTTGCTTTGAATTTTCTAGACAAGCTTGTTGAACAAATGCTGGGGAGTTTTCAAGGTTGAATAGGGCAACACAAAAATACACCCCATAAAGAAATGGCGATAAAAATAAATGAAAAAAAGCCGCAGAATTTAGGGTATAATTTCATTGGGAAAAAATATCCCCGATTTTGTAAAAAAGTCCCCAAACTTAAACTTTTTATAAAAAAATATATAATTAGATACCAGTAAAAAATTAAATGCAAGAATATGGAAATTTTTCTTAACAAATCCGTTTTCTTTTAAGACTACTCGTGAAAATGCCCGTTTAAAAATGACCATTAGAGAGCTGACAAGAGTTTATTGAATTTATTTATAAAATTAATTTTGAGTACTAAGTTTTTGATTTTTGCCTATGGTTTTTTAAAAAATACCTTTTAAAAAGTATAATTCTTAAAATTAGCACAAAAAGATAAAATTTTTATGACAAAATTTTACTAATACAAAAATATTAGTTTGAAAAATAAAAATAGGTAAGATTTCTTGTAGCTCATTAATATCAAAATTAAAATTTTCTATGAAAAAATAACTTTTTTTAAAAAAGTTGACCTGTTGAAGCTTGATTCGCAACTTTTAATGGACATTTTCCATAAACGGGTGAACAAAAAATGTTATTCTTTAGATTTGGTTTCTTTTCGGATATCTTACGCTTTTATTGATCTCCAGCTTGTGTACAAGTATTTGGACCTGTGTGAGCCCTAGTTCGAGTTATCGTTAAAGGCCAAAATATTACTGCTCTGGAAAACGGTTTCAACTTTGAAACTTTTGAAATTATATTCAAAAGAAAATATCTTAAATCTTTAGAAATTGAACTGTTCCATTTCCTCATACAAAATTGATATCAAGACTGACAAAATCATTCAATTCCAATAACAATTAATATACATTTTTTTTTTTATTAAAATTTTTTGAGCAGAAGAATCGACTCCGATAAAAGCCATATTTAAATCTCGGATTATTTTTCAAAACCCGTAATTCGAAAACTGGTTTGTGCATTGCACCAATATCTTATACCCAATATCTTATTTAAGTTATCGCATCAAAATAAGTCTATCTTTGAAAACCGTACTCCTCAGCTGGATACATTTATATTATACAGTAACTTTTTCTTGAATATTTAAGAATTTAATCGGTCGTGCATTTAAATTTAAACTATTTGCAAATTAAAAAAATAAAAATAAATTTGAACTACTAATTTGTTTTTTAATATTTTGACATGATAAAAAATAATTTTAATAAAAAAATGCCGAAATTTGAAAAACTGTAATTGTTAGTTTTCTTATGAGAATTTGGTAACATGATTAAAAAATCATCAAACCCCCCTAGAATTGTACGTATACAATTTTTTAATCCTGCTCTTACGAAAAAAAAGGATATTTAGATTTTATGTGATTTTTCGAAACCTTTCATTTGGAAAAGAATTTTTGTGCCAAGTTTGAGATTTTACATGTCTTATATACCAAGAAAACAACAAAATATAATGGGCAAACTTTTTAGTCATCCGCTTTACGTGGAATACCCCATAATGTGTTAAATTTCTTGGTTAATTTTTTTGCATTATACAGCCTTTAAATATTAAAAAAAAAAAACATTCAAACAAATGCTTTCTCAAAGGTTTTCGGTCCTATAAGCTTAGATATTGCATAAAAAAATTCAACCTAATTTCTATAATTTATGAAATTATATTCGTTCTAGGTGTAATTCCAAATATAAATTTTTCCTGATATCAAGGACTATTTGATCCACAATTGAAAAGGGTTCTTTAATATACAAACTCCTTGCTGCTAAGTTCCTATATAATGATTATAACTTGTATAAGCAAACTTAATCTTTCATTTGGCCACACACATTTTTCATTAATTAAGCGAAGTTTTTTAAATTGGCTTTGAAAATGTTTAAACTTTTGCATCTTCAAGTAAATCAACATAATTATCTCAGTTTATCTTAAAAAAAATTACATTTTGAATTTAATAGTCTCATTTGTGTTATTCTTTTCATACTTTCTAGATCCTAAGGGGGGGTGGGGAGGGGGCTTAGCGGTTTGAATATCTAAAACCCCCTTGTCTACGGGCCTGTCTCACATATTTTACTAATGAATTAATAAGGCTTATCGGGACACCAGGGCGTATGATGACCATTAATTGCAATTAATTGACTACTGAACCGATTGCAAAAATAATGTTAGAAACGGTTGTTTGAGAAAGAACAGACAAATATAAAAGTTATTTTGTGCCTTTAATTTTTCAGTCTGGATTATTAGGCAATTTGTATTTTTTCAGAGGTCGCTTGACCGACTATAAAACTATTGATACTTTCGCTTCATCAGCAAGCAAATTTTGAGCTATAAAAAAAGCTGAGACGAAAATAATAGTATCAAGAGTATTGCATGGGCCTTTGAAAAAATGCAAATCGATATTATTAGAAACATAAAATAACTTATTTTAAACTTATAAAATAAAAGTCAAAAGCAACCGTTATTTCTCCCCGAAAATAATAACAGTAGTAAAACAATAATAACAGTTGTATAACAATAATAACAGTTGCATAATTTCAATATCCAATTTCAATTTCAATTTTATATATGATTTAAGTATAATAAGAACAAGTTCTTTTAAGGCGGTCTTCTCATTCAAAACCCGTTTTTTGGACTCTTTTTAAAAAAATTCTTATTTGAAAACGCAAAGAATAATTGAAAACTTTTTTTATTTATTGTATTACAAAAGGTTCAAAGTAAATAAAAAAATTTTTTTGCCTCGATACGTGGGCTGTTCAAAAAGTAATGAGACTTCAAAGTTGGTGGTGAAAAAAAAAGGTGTCGTCACGGCGGCCACGATTCCGGGTCTCCGGAGCGTCTGAAATGAAAAAACAAACGGGGTTATAATCAGTATAGATGTACTTCTCGGGTGAACCTCAAGCTTAATTTTCTGATTTTTTTTGACAAAATGGCGGCCATTCAAAAAAAAATTTCAATTTCGGGTTTTTTTTTTTGTAGTTTAGTGTAAAAAAAAAATAGTAAAAAATTTTTTAAAATTATGGTCGAGGTTCACCCGAGAATGGTGACAATTCTGCGTCGATTCCATTCTGTTTCATGAAAATCGGTGCAGTTGAACTGGAGATATCATGGCCGCCAGTTCGAAAAACGTGGGTTCGAGATAAACGCGTTTAAAGTTTGAAGTAATTGTTTTGGGAAAAAAAAAAAAATCAAATATGTTTAAATGCAGTTGTAAAGAGCTGACAATTTTTACTTACAAATATTAGTCGGCGATGCCAGCTCCATACAGGCCACCTTCCTCTTTTTCGTAGAAACTGCTTTCTGCTGCCCTCTCTGCTCTGCGAGCCGTTCTGCCAGCTTTTGATGATGCCGCAGCTCGAGTCTCTGATCGGTTCAATCTGTCTTCATTGCGAGATAGTGCGTATTCGTATGCGTTTTTGCCAATCGCAATACCCATCAAACCCATAATTTTAAGTATGGGTATAAAACCGTCGTTGAAGAGGCACGTTGCAATGAAATTGGCCACTTCGATGGTGCGTGCGCCTGAGTTGATGTGTTTGGGCGAAAGTGACCAAAGAACAGAATTGTAGGACTCATTGGAATTCTGAGATTCAGATCCAAGGCATCTTTCAAGCAAATTATCTGCCGACAGCGCTTCGTAAGCTGGTTTTATTACCTCCATCACCTTCTTGTCCATCAAACCTTGCTTCACAAAAAAGGCTGTATCTTCTAAAGTTTTTCGAATTTCTAAAAATCCTTTTAGGGGCATATTCACAACTACCCAAGCTATAAATAAATGCAAAAAAAAAGTTGAAAAAAAAGTTGCTCAATGAGAAGACCCCCTTAATATACAAAGTAATAACTTAGGAGTAAAATATTAGAATATTACAGTAAAATTATTTCTGAGTCTATATAAAACAACAAGAAAAAAAAAATAATAAGGATAAGTGTTTTATTTTAAGTACATATTAATTATTTAGCTTACACAATTAAAAATAACATATTAAAACAAAAGGTGTATAGAAAATTGTTCAGAATAGATGCAAGAGACAAGGAAAGAAAAAATAAATAAAAGGAAAAAATAAAAACAAAGAAAATAAAATTTAATGTAGTGAGATAGTTCCAATACGTGTGGTTAGGTAAAATATTTATATATAGCCTGCCTAAAGCTTCCAATTCCATCAATTGATTTTAAGTGGTTCGGTAAGGAATTCCACAATCTTACGTCGTTAATGAAGAAAAGTCTGGTTGAGTTTAGAAATTTGAAATGAGGCACTAAAAGCATTTTACTTCGAGTTGACTGGCAAAATTGCAATTTATCAAAGAGGTACATTGGAGTCTTTGTATGCATAAGCTTATGGAGTACAGTTCAGTACAGTGGAATACAGTTTCTGGCTTTAATGTAGTTAGTTATGCTGCAGCCAAGAATAGCATTCCTGAACTGCGATAAGTGATCAAATTTTCGAATGCCATAGACATATCTCGTTGCATGATTGAATGCTACCTGTAGTTTATGTTCAGATCTCGAATCTAATTTGCCGTAAACGAGTTCCGAGTAAGTAACAATTGGTAATATTAGCTGTATCACGAGTTTACGTCTAGTTTCTACAGGTGTAAAATCAGCAGACATTCGTAGATTTCTCAAAACACAATATATTTTACGTATTATGCTGTTCACATGATCGGCACAGGTTAATACTGAGTTTATGTGATAATCTAGACTTACAACATTTGTCACAAGTTTGAGTTTTTTATCATTTATAAACAGCTGTGGGATATTTTCAGTAAAGATTTTTGAGGCTGAAATATGAAGCACATACGATTTAAGCGCATTTAGTGGCAGACCGTTACTAATGGCCCATTTATAAATATTACAGAGATCCTCATTTAGTCTACAATATAGGTCTTCGACAAGACCCGTTCTACGGGAGAGATGCAATTGAACATCATCCGCATAACCATGCATGGACGCATTTCTACAGATGGAGAAGATGTCATTTATAAACATTGAAAAGAGCAGTGGACCAAGAATAGATCCTTGGGGCACTCCACTGCGTACTAACTTAAATTGAGAACACTTCACACCTACTCTAACTCTCTGAAATCTGTCCGACAAGTAGCTTCTTAAAAGGCTTACGGCACTAGCTAGAAAACCAAACAAGCACTTCAGCTTTTGACAAAGTTATGAATGATTTACGGTGTCAAATGCTTTGGAGAAATCCAGCAAGCATAGCAAAGTAATTTGGTCTGCATCGTAGGATTTTCGTATCTCATCTAATATTTTTAAAGTAGCAGTTGTGCAACTATGGCCAGCACGGAAACCGGATTGTAAAGGGGATAGCAAGTTATTTCTGTTCAGAAATTCTGAAATTTTGTCCATCAGCCATTAAAGCTTCGCACACTTTCGACAGGGAGGGCAAAATACTTATAGGCCTAAAATCGTTTGCTTCAAGCGCTGATGATTTTTTGGCAACAGGCAATACTTTTGCAATTTTCCAGGATTGAGGGAAACAAGACGTTGTAAAACAGTGATTAATGATATGCATTAGCGAGTGCAGTACGTGGGGTAAAATAATTTTTAAAAATTTTATTGAAATACCATCCTCACCAACAGCATTTGATTTCACTTTCATTATGGACTTGTTAACATCACTTTCCCTTACGGCAGAAAATTGAACATTTGGTGCAACCAGTACATCCATCACAATCAGGGACCACGTTACAGTCAGCAGTAGGCTTGTTTCCAATTCTAAGGTTTTTTAGATTTCTCCACAACACTTTAGATGGAAGTACGGTATTCAGTTTAGCAGAGCAATAGTTCATTTTAGCTTGTTTCGTTATTGAGACTGAAGCATTTCTGGCGACTCTGAAAATCTCCCAATTTTCTTGTTATGGATTCTTTTTCCACTTGTTATGCATTTTATTACGTTTTTTTATTGCATTTTTGACATAACTACTAAGCCATGGACAGCAAACATTTTTTATGACCATGGTACGAGTAGGAACATGATTAACAAAAAGATTATTAAGCATATTAGAAAAAAGTTCTACCTTTTCATCAATACTTGACAGAAACCAAATATCGGCCCAGGGCACTATACTGACATCATTGAAGAGGGCATGATAATTTATGGCTTTAAAATCTGGGTATGATATAGTTTTTGAGTAATTGGCACGAGTTAGGTGAATGTCAAGTGTACAAAAGATTAAATCATGGTCAGAGATGAAGTAAATCTGGTCAAACAAAAGAACGGACGATAAATCAGAGACTATGAAATAATCCAAAAGACTAGGATTACTAATATTTGAAAAACGGGTAGGCATCGTATTATTCACAATATACAGACCGACAGACGAAACATTTTCATACATAGACTTTGCGATGTTATCATTACATAACAGATTGACATTGAAATCCCCACATACAACAAAATAGTCGAAGTCGATTGCTATATCAGAGAGTTCAGAAAAAAAGTTATTCAAACTATTACATTTGTTAGAATTGTAAACACACGACAGAAGAATTTTTATATTTTTGTCAGATACACAAAGATTTAGAAATTCAGCAGTGTCACCATATACTAACAGTCACCATATACATACCATATAATAACAGTCGAAAATTGAAAAGATGTTTAATATTCGTAATGCTGCAACCATCAGGATTTTCGGTATACATTTTTTGTTTGAAAATTGTAAAATAACAGTTATTTTCGGTCCCTGCCTTGAAAGCAATGAAATAGTAGACTATTCAATAAGCCTTTGGTCTGGAACTCCAATGACATATCACGGTGTTCCGTAGCAGTTTTAAATAAAAAGTCTTTGTATCCCGCTGATTTTTGCTTATACACGTTTCTTATAACATATACAATCAAAATCAATTTAAACCAAAATCGCAAATGATACACTTTTTTAGAAAAATCAAAAAAAAAAAAAAGTATGTCTTTTTGGAAATTTTGAGTTTGAAAAATTTCGAAAAAAATTCCCAAAAACCCAAAAACCCAAAAATACCAATTTAAAAAAAAACATATAAAGAAATGAACTAGAAATAATTTTGAGCTATTTTGTGCAAAAAATTAAAAAACCGACTTATTTTTCATAAATTCTTAAAGTGTCCTTTTCTGGCATATTGAACACAAGAAAAAAGCTTAAAAAATCAGAAAACATGGATTTATCATTTGCAATGACTTCAATAATTCTTAAAAGTATATCTAATTTTTTTCGAAAACTTTTGGAATTTATAAATATTCACTTTTTCAGCAACTTACAAATTCTCTCTGTAGTGTGTTGGAAAATTTTATGTCTATACTATTACATAAAATTGAAGTTCAAATTTTTATTTCCTGGTAAACTCAAAAAGTGCTGGGCCGGTTTTTATGAAATAAGTTTTAAAACGTAATATTTATGCTGCAGGACAGTACAGGGCTATTTTTGTTTTAAAATTGTTATGATCAGTATGTTTAAACAAAGTTTTAAAGTTTTTTTAATAAATAGTTCTCGATGCCACGAATTGCTTGATCGTTTTCTTTTCACGCGTTTTTGTTTTTAGAGTTTCAATAAACTCCATGCTGCTCTCTATTCTTCTCTTTTAATGCTCTACTAGCACAGCACACATACAAAAGAGATGAGCCTCGGGCCATGATACAATGATTACCAGGTAGCCTTGACCTGTTTCTCACGAGAGGCGATCGGGAGATGTCAAATCAATACAAAGTTGTATTTTTGGGTTTTTGGAAATTTTTTTCGTAAAAATACTCAAACACGAAATTTCCAAAAAGGCATACTTTTTTTTTTTATTTTTCTAAAAAAGTGTATCGTTTGCGATTTTGGTTTAAATTGATTTTGATTATATATGTTATAAGAAACGTGTGTGAGTAAAAATCGGCGGGATGCCAAGACTTTTTATTTAAAACTGCTACGGAACACCGTGATATATGTTATTTTAAAGTACCATCGGTCAACTGTCAAAGCCACAAGACAATTTCCTAACATTGTGTGCACATAAGTTTTTACCCTCATGGAATTGGCGAAAGAAAATATCATTTGCGGGAAATATTGTTGGACTATTTTTTTGTCACGAAAACTTTTGCCGAAAGTCATTGTTTGCTGGTTGATGTTTATGGCGACGATGCTCTATGTAGAACACAGTGTTTTGAGTGGTTTAAACACTTGGAATGATTTTGTGTGATTTTGACATCAAGGAAACATGTGAAGACAAAGAATTAAGGCCCACAGCAGGGCAGACTCGTGCCAAGCCCAAGATGAAGGAACTATTTCCAGGCGTTTGAAAGCGTTAGGGTTCATCCTGAAGGTAGGAAATCGGGTGAACACAAGAACTGAACCCAAGAGATGTCGAAAGGCGATTTTACATGTCTGAAAAGTACCTCGATCGCTACAAAAGAAAGTCGTTTTTGCATCGAATTAGTACTGACAATGAAAAATGGATACTTATGATAACCTGAAGCGCAAGCAATCGTATGTAAAGCCCGGCCAACCAGGAACATCGATGTCAAAACGGAATTACTCGACTCTATGGTAATGCTTAGTATTTGGATCGCAGTGGATCGATCCACTATGAGTTGCTGAAATCAGGTCCAACCATTACGGGACAGCTTTACCAACAACAATTGATGCATTTGAAGTGAGCAATGACAGAAGAACGGCAGGAATATTCGACCAGGCACGAGTCTGAGAAGAATAGAGGCTGGGAAGTTTTACCTCACCTGCCATATTCACCAGATTTCCCGCCATCCGACTAGCATTTTTTTCGTTCGATGCAAACGCCCTCACTCGAATACGCTTAAATTCTGAGCAAGGTATCAAAAATTGGCTTGATTCGTTTTTGGCCTCAAAGGGCGAAGCTCTCTTCCGACGTGCAGTTCATTTGCTACCAGAAAGGTGGGAAAAAGTGATCGCAAGCGATGGACAATATTTTCAATAACATTAAATTCATTAAAATAAAGCATTATTTTCATCCAAAAATGTTCGGGTTTCAATCTATACACCCCATACAATTACCTTGACTTGTAATATAGCCTCAAAATTGGAAAAAATCGTATTTTTTTCTCTTTTTGAATATGAAATCTCTAAAAATTACGTGAAATTTCCCAAATTAAAATTAATTATACAAAAATACAATTTCGAAATATTTTTGTTGAGTTCGGATTCGGATTAAGCATACAAAAATATTTCGAAAGTGACTACAGACGATTCTATCATATTTTTCATTACTTTATACTTTTAACAGTTGGTTACTATAATCAGTGATTATCAACCTTTTATTTAAGTGAGCTTATTTAAAAATTTAAAGTGTCAAATGAGTAAAGTGCTAAGTAACTTAGCTGATTTATCAAAATAAGACAATGGAAACAAACATGGCTGACAACAGTTTTCAAAGCTCTTACTAACATCCCACTATTGATGAATTTTTCGAATATTCATGACAAAAATAATTTAGTAGTAAACACTCTCCAGTTATATATAAATAAAATAGATTGATAAAATGTGTAGATTTTTATTTACCTTATTGACTCAGTTGAGCGCTATATTGAGATGAATTCAATATTTAATTGATCAATTTTAAAATTGCGTGTGACTTTAATTGTTCAACTTTTATCCCCGTTGTTTGCCTGAAGTGCCTTTTTTTTGCACGTTTTAACCACATTTATATATTTTATGAGTTTTACCAAAATACCAGATATATTGCACCAGCACCATGATGCTCCATTCAACACCGCATTCTTCTACCGATTTGGTTGGATTTACATGTTGCGGTTTTGCGCATCACTGAGTTTTAAAGTATCCTGTCCGAACAATGAATTTCGAGTGATTTGGTTCTTTTTTGTTTCACTTGTTTTCAACAGCAGGAGACCCAAGAAGTCGCTGCGCTATATGTCGATGTGTGGCAGTGAGTGAGTTTGTTTGTATGTGTGTGTGTGTGCTTGTGTGCACATGCACGAGTGCATAAATTCTGACGATCTTCTGTGGTAGTTTATTTTTTTTTCTTTTTTTTATTTTATTTGATACATGTGAGTAGCGAGTAAAACCAACCGCAGCAAACACATCACTGAAACGTAGCTGCTGTTTTTTTTATTTTTATTTTAATTAAATTTACCGTTGCAAAAAATCTCATACTCTGTGGATTGAAGATTTTGAACCTGGATTGTAAATATTCTCACTTGACATTTACTTTTATTGCAAGCTACTAGATTAGCTCTATTTTCGACTTGTGGTCACGAAGAATTTATTACTTATCTGCTGGCTACCTGAAGTATTTGCTAAGCTTTTCTATTTAACTGTCGGACAAACCAATTGCCAGTAGACCAAAACTAACTGCACTGCGGTCTGCACTTTTAACTACTTCGTGGTCTGTATTTTTATTCCGGAAAGTCCGGAAATGTTCCATTTTATTTTTTTTTTCTTTTTTTTATGGCATTAAGTGGCTGGCTTTTCAGCCTTTGTTCAGTGAAATGCTGGTTGCGTGCAGCACAGTTCAAGTAAAGCTAACGAAAAACAAAAACAGATTTAACTTTACAGCACTAAGATGCACGAATGGTAGCGTGTTAGTACTGCGGATGTATGAGTTATGTTTAAATGGCGTTGAAATCAAAGAAATCGCATGTTTTATCATTATTTTTAAGCAAATGAATTTGATTGCTTAATTTTGGAACTTAATTCATTTCCATAAACAACGCCTTTAAAAAAGATACAAACATGCTTTTATTTGATACAAACATTGTGGCATCATATTCATCATAATTGCTTGTCAACATATTAATAGAAAAAACTTAAAAGGATCAAATCTTGTTTTGGTTTTTTTCTCTCTGCCACAAAGTATCTTATTCTAAGTCATCTTCGTACTCGGTAGATGTGTTGTTCTTATTTTGATTGATTGCTAGAAAAAACCACAAAATAAACAAAGTTATACGTCTTAAAATTGTAGTTGTTATGACGGCATATTGATGATTATTGTTTGTTTTTCCCCCCATGCAGTAGCATATCTTTGAATTCAAAAGGATGGCTTTGCTAATAGTATACACATGATTAATTATTTGCGTATTAGAGCTAAATAAATCATCAATGCTGAGGGTCAATTAAACCTTCAAACAATAACTGTGTTTTATGATGAATGAGATATACCCAGCAGCATACAAGTAGCCGAGAGTTTTAAAATGTTCTTAAATTACTTCAAAATTAATGGGCAGTTAAGTTTAATTATACTTTTATAAGCTTTATTTATATCAATACTGTGATGATTTAAGCGGTAATATCACCTGATGGTTTCCGAACAAATGTTGTTTGGGAAAATAAGCGCGACAAGTCTACTTTAACAAAATTGGGTGTTATGTTCAATAAGCAGTTTCATTTTGGTCTGTGCAAACTAGTTTCATATTATTTGGTGCATGACTTTAAATTACCTATTCCCGTTTGGGCCGCCTGGCACTTCATAGAAATTTTTTTTTATTTTGTCTTAGGTGAAACTTATTTCACTCGACAGTACAAAATTGAAGAGCATACTTTTTGGCAGTTTGATAAAGTACTTTGTGTTGTTGTTTAGAATTAAAGAAAATGTAGTCTACTTTCAGTTGTTTGCAGATGTTCGGAAGAAGTTTCATGGCATTTGAATTTATTTTATTGCGACCTATGGATTTAATAACTTGCCTTATTTATCGCTTGACATGCAAGTACAAAAGATTTAATAATACTTAACCCTCTAGATCCCAAGCCTGTGTTTAGACGTTATTAGTTCATTACAAGCATATTTGCTTTTTCTCTTCTACTCATATTTTGCTTTTCTCCTTTATTTTTTATATTTCGGGGAATCCCAAAATTTCGTTTGATTTCATTTGCAACACGTGCTGTTGCAAAAACCATAAATGTAACAGTCATTGCAATTTTAAATTTTGTGATGTTATGTCAAAATTATTATTTTGCGAATAGTGGAGACAAAAATATTGACTAAAATATAATTAGTGCTCGTAACAAAAAAAAAAAAATAATAATTTTGTTGCTGCTAAGAAGCTGTTCATAAATTACGAAATACGTTTAGGGGAGAAGGGGAGGGGGGTTCGAGAATTTGTGACGAAGTGCGAGATGTAAGGGGGAGGGAGGTCATGCGTTACGTAACAACAAAATTTTTTAATACAGTTTTAAGAATTTTAATTTTATTAAAACATATTTTTATCTTAAATACTGCTTTCATATTTATCAATAAAAGAATGCACCTAAAAAGACGAACGGATAACAAACCAAAAAGAATAGAGTTTAAGCTATGTCTAAGCCGATCATATTTATAAAAGCCATTTGAAACACCTTCAACAAGTGTAGCAGCTTCAAAAAACAAAGATCAAGAGCAGCAAACGGAGCTAAAGTAACGTTTTTTGCTGAACTGAAGTGAGAATTCTTACTCTAAAGCAGTCATCGAAAATAGTTGCTATAACTTTACGTTCAAAGCGAACATCAAAGTTTTATAATTAAACTAAAACAAACATTGCAATTTTCACCATTTTTGAACATCGAAGTTATAACGTATCGCCACTGGTTTGTGTTCTTAGAAATAGAGTTAAATTAACTGACATTTATATCGAAATAAAAATATATTCGCATGTTGCGGTATTTTAACTCCCAAAATACTGGTTACAAGTTCTTCCATTACTAACTGAGCTGTCAGATTACCTACGATATGTTGATCAAAACTAACACTTAAGAAAGATATGTTACTAAAATATTGTGCGGAAAATTAACACTTGTCAATGCATATGTAAACCAACCGGCGAAAGTTTGTTTGCAATTGGCGATCAAAAATCGAAAGTTGTTTCATACCAGTGTACCAGTAATAAATAAAGTTAATCTGAAAGGGTCCAAAAAAGTTATCCGAAAGTATCCACTTTACAGTAAAAAAGTAGAAAATATAATTATCTTCGCAATTGTGTTGAAGAATTAATCGCTTTGGAATTGTAAACGAATAATTTTTCGACGTCCGCCAAAAGTATCTTTTTCGAATCGTAATCGATATCGAATATGATTATTATCATGGCGACCTATTCGTAAATTTTACACATATTTTCTATTTTGATTAAACATAAGTTGTTCAACTCAATACATTTTTTCTTTACAAAATTCAAATTCATAGTTGAAAATTTCGACGCGTTTTTCGTTGTAAGACTTGCATCGAGTCATCATTTGCGATGGGAAAATTACTCAAATTCATCTCAAGTGAACTGTTTGAAGCAATTTTGAAAAATTTCTGCATCGTTCGTATTTTATATTGTATTTTCCAATATTTAATGCAAAATTATGTGTAGATAAGGACATATATTGAAAAAATTCTAATATAATCACAAAATCTGTGCTATTTACTTATATGCATACATTGACAAGTTAATTTTCGGTACAATTTCTTAGCACCCAAAAGTAAATAATAAAATAATAAAATAAAAAGTAAAAAATAAATATGAGTTATAAACTGCATGTGAATTATATGAAGAGTTTTGTATTTAAATGGAAATACACGGATCTAAAAATAACACAAATTTTAGATTTAACGTTTCATTCATGAATATTGCAGCATGTTGTACTGTTTCCAAATCATTGCAAGGCTTACTTCGAAACAAATACGGAACAAATAGCATTTAATATCATAAAAAATTTTAAGACATGTATGATCTCGCTATGGTTTTTTTTTTTTTTAATGAACAAACGTGCTCTTAGGTGAGTGAGTGAGAAGTATTTTTTTTTAGATTTATTGTGTTTGCAACAACATTTGCCTCAAGTCTGAATTATTATCGTTTTCAATTGACAAATGCCACACCCATCATTGAACAAAATTTCACTTAATTTATCTATTGTTGACAAGCCTTGACTTAAGCCAATCAAAAGGATCAATACAAACAAGAAATCTGTACAAGAGCACAAACATACATAAGCATATATTTGCAAAAATGCATGCATACAGACAGACATACACATAAGTATATGTGTAGCTATGTTAATATGTGTGTAGTTCTCTAATTCCAAGCTCATATTTCAGCAGGATACCAAGCCACATGCATAAATCTGTGAACTCAGCAAGGACATTTTTTGCTTATTTGCAAGCCGCATACAAACAGAGCAGTTCATGCACACACACACTCACACAGAGTTTGTTTACGCTCTGAATCAGTTGCTCACATTCACACTTAACACATACTCACACATGCAGTCACACACGCACGCACGCACGCACACTTATATTAAATACTCCAGAGTAAAAAGTTTTTGCCTTTGTGCTTTTTGAGCTTTTTCAGGAAAAACATGTGTCGTTTTTTGTACAAGTTCTGTTTGTTGTTTTTCTATTGTTTTTCATTTAATTCCCTCCAACGCACACGGAGCGTATTACGAGGCTTATTCATTAATCAACGCAGAATTGAAGCGCTTTTTGGTCCAAGCCAAGAATGAAATTATAGCCATAACGACTACAAAAACACTTAAAAAAAAACAAAAACATAAAAACAAAACATAAAAACAAATGAAAGTAAAACACCAAAAGCAAAAAAAAAACAAGTTTGCACAAGTAATGCTTGGCCCTGACTCCCAGCGCCTAGATACCAGCAAATTTGCGTAGTCATTATAACTTTTTGGTGGCCACGCTGTATATAGTTATTTTTACCACATTTCTATTTCACGTTTATTTATATTTTTTTTTTTTTTTATTCTTATGGCAACATTAACAAAAATTAAACTTTAAATTTGATTTTGTACCTTAACAAAACCAAAAAAAAAAAAAGATAAATAAAAATTTTCAAAAACTGTGCGACAACTTTAGCATCGTTTTCTGCCCCTTAGGCTTTAACACACACACACTCTCGCAGAAACACCAATACAAGCAGCAGCACTAGCACAAACACAACCTCAGCACGTAAAACCAATTTGAATTGCAACTTTTCAGTTTGTGGCTGCTTTTATTGGTGTTACTCTTGTTGTTGGTGTTTCTTTCGATCCATTGTATAGCTCGAAACTTTGTTGCCACACAACGAAGATATTAAAAAGAAAGCAAAACGAAGCAGCGCGTTTTAACGTAACTCTACATATTTGGAGAATCAGTAAAAGTTTTCGCGGCTTTATTCTTGAAACTGCTGCTGCGTAATACTCTGCACAGTGCATAGATCACATATAAGATGGAAACAAAATTGAAGGAATAAAAAATCTTTCGAAAATTTCCCAAACAATATGTATTTTCCTTTACTTATTATTATAGCGTTTTAGAATTTAAATTATGGGTTCTTGCGTTTTCAAGTTCATAGCGTTTTCAAGTTTAATATCAGGTTACATTGGGCTATTTCTGGAAACTATTACAAAATTATAGAAGCTGACCACTTCTTCTGACGTGCAAAATTCCATTATTGTAACATCAATATGTATGCAATTATAGGAATTTTTCATATTATTAAATCATTATTTGTTACTCTCTACTACTTCCAAATACGTCCATTTTGTGCAAGATGTTTGAACCTGACCTTATCTACCCCTGTTCTAAATTTCAACATTATAGCATTAATGTGTACCGAAATATAATCGAAATGAATTTTCCGTTAGCGGATTTTTTTAAATTTTCAATTTCAATTTTTGAAAGAACCACAGTAGAGAGTGAGTTTGGTACACGCCTAGAAAAAAAAAACGCTTATCGCCAGTTTGCCGCAAACGAACTTCGTTTATCGTGCTTGAATTGCGGGAAACGGGTTATTTAGTTGCAGGAAATGGATTTTGTTTGTCATAAGCGCGTGTGATTTTTCAATTGCGGCAAATGAAGAATTTATTTCTTGTATCTCAACACTTCGTTTGTAGGAAACGAACTTCTTTTCTCATAAATGATCATTTTAAATTAAAAAAAAAAGCTTATTTTTGGACAGAAAAATTAAGCTAGACCTGCTTAATTTATTAAGCAGCCGGATATTAGCTGACTGAAAATCAAACAGACTGTAGTGCAACAGGTTAGCAGGGCGCGCAGTAAATTTGACGTCGACGGAGTCGGGGTTCAATTCCCAACGATGGAAGTAAGAAAGTATATTTATTTTTAAATCATATTAAATTTATGAGTTAAGAAATGTTTGTATTTTTTGTTATCTTTCGTTTACTTTTATTCTTTAGAGACAACTGAATATTCGTTTGTGGTAGCTACAGATCGCAGGAGCAGTATAGTTGATGAATTTTTCAGATGCAGCAAACGATAAATTTCTTTGCGTGTAGCACCGGACTAAATTCGGTAATTCGGTAATAATCGGTAATAAATCGGTAATTCCAAGTCCAGAATCAGATTTTTCACTTAATTTAACATCAAAATAGATGGTTTGTGTTTTTTTCCGCAAATCCCAAATGCATCATTTTTTTTTAAATAAGTGTACTATAAAAAACCCAAAAAAAAACCGAATTTTCGAGCAGAACCGGCCGGTTTCTACAATTTCTAAGCTTTTAAAAGCTCAAATTATTTTATAAGCAACCATCGTTTACAATTACGGGGGGCACGCAGGATCCCAAATATTTAAGCATTTTAGATACAAATCTAACGTAGTGTAATACAATATAAAAATTTCTAATACCGGGTGTCACGCAACTGAGTGGAACTATTTAAGAACTTGAACGGTTATGTGGAGCTGAGCAAAAAATCGTATGGGGGGCGGGGGGGGACTATTTTCACATTCTTAGAAGCTACGGGTTAAAATAATATTTCACGACTTTGATTCATGTTATTGTTTCTAGCAGAAAAACTAACTTACATAAAACATATTTTGATAGTCCAATGCAAAGTCTAGAGCTGTGCTAGTGTGAAGATGAAATCAATCGGTTAAAACTACTAGATTTCAACTTTAAGAGCAATTTTCTCAGAATTTCGTTTTATAAATGAAATGTTTTTTTATAATTAATTTTGTAATTTATTAAATTTTTTTTTTCAATGACACCAAAAACATTAACAAATCTTTAAAAATAAAAAAGTTGGCTGTACTAAAAAAATTATACTTATTAGAAAGCAATGATATTATCTACTGCATAACTAATTATAATGTCATTGTAGTTATACATATGTAGTCATCATTCAAGGGAATGAGATGTTGGGAAAAAACTGCTTTTAGGTTCCATTTTGCCAATATGGCGGCGCGAACGGCAAAAATACGATGTGTTAAAGTTGAAATAAGGAAAGTGCAAATCTATAAAAATCTGAAAGTGCAAATCTTTTTTTATGGGCGGAAAATTTAAAATTTTGAAATTGAATTTTAGACAAAAAACGTACAAGTTCACCCTTATCTTTTCTAAACAGTTTTTTTTTAAAAAAGATATAATTTTTTTTTTTGCTTGAGTGAAATATCAAACACGACATTTTTTCGACACCGTATTCTTAGAAATTGATGTTTCTTTGTTGCTTGAGCCTATTTTAGGAAGACAAATAATTTTAATATATTGAAAATATTTCTTTGGTCCGCCGTGGGAATCGAACTCGTACCCATTCGATTCATAACAGCCTTTGTTATGCAGGGTTATTGATTAAATAATATTAATTATAACTGAAGCTATGTTGCAGCAGATCACAATAATCTATTAATAGATATAGGATTGTGTATTGGTTTTTCTTCATATCCAACATATTTACTAGCTATCCAAAAATAACAACAATGTTGGGTCTACTTGCTACAAGAAGTCATCAGCATCTGTACGTTTTTTTTTTTTTTTTTGATATGAATGCGTCCGTGTTGTTGTTGGCACATATTTTTTTTTTTTTTTTTGTTTTAGCGTAGGAAAAATAAACAATTGTCTACAAATGCGTTGAAATACAAATGAAAACATGCAATAAAATAAATAAAATAAATTTTGTTTAAATGTAATAAAACTTTGTGGCACATACGCCAGAGAACCCTGGTTTGAATCCCACCTGACACAGAAAGTTTTTTCAATTGAATTAATTTTTCTGTTCGGCCGTCACTTCTCTGCATCTATGAAACCAAAAATCTTCTTTTCTCTCGTGTGTCCAACGACGCACCTGTGTTTTTTTTGAAACATTGAGCAAACTCGAAAGCTATTTTTTTTTATGCAATGCACTGTGAAAATTTTAATATTTTTAAATAATTTTTTAAAAAAATTCTTAGATATTTTTCAGGCAAGCTCGATAGCTGACCTAATAAAATAATTTGTCCAAGAATAACAACATTGAAAAGATTGAACACCATATTTTTCAAAAATATGCAATACTTCTATTAGAATTATGAGGGTCTAACTATAGAAGATAATATGCGAGGAGCTTAACTCGTACATTTTTAGGAAAAAGCAAATCAAATTTCAGCTCTTATTGTAAGACTAATTCTATATACATACGAGTATTAAAGTGGAGTGCGAACATAGTTATGTGGGACAAAAAAGAAAAACAGATTTCAAACATAGTCGGGGGTTCAGAAGTTGTGCGTTGTTATGTATATCATATCTTCAAAGTTTCAGCAAAATCAAAGTCCATCTTTTGTCTCCACTTCTTATTTGAAAATTTCCTTAAGGGAATGGTACTTTTTTTGGGACATTTTTTTATATGTTATTTTTTTTCTGAATGTACAACATTTCAAGACTATTTTGTAAAAATTTAAAAAAATCATGCTAAAACTAACGGAGATACAGCGTTTTAAATGAGCGAACCTCACTTAAAATCGACTTAGAATCGAGACTGTAAATCGATTTTCTGGAAAACAACATTTTTGAAGACGGTGAACCCGACGCCGCAAAATCTACTTGACCGATCGTGCTGAAATTTTTTACACTATTTGTACACATAAATCAACATTTATTTGAAAATAACAAAATAACCTCAATTTTTAAAAATTGAAAATCGCGTTTTTGACTTCATAACGCTACCAAAAAGAAAAAAAAAACATAAAACAAAACTCTTCGGTATTGCCTCGGGAGACATATTACCTTTTAAACTAATTTTAAATTTATTTTTTCGATGATCCACTAACCTCTAATCGTGTTCAACGCAAAACAAGTTTTTTTCGAGGCGCCTCCGGATTTACTTATCGATAATTTTTAATTTTTTTTTTTTCCAAATATACTTAAGGATTCAAACTATAACAAGTATTTCATATACACCAACTTAACTCATGTCTCCCAAAAAAAACATCATGCAAACATTAATTTTTTCAGCTTTAAAACAATACCATGCCCTTAAAGTAGTAAGAAAAGTGATAACTATAGGATGACGAAATTTGGTACATTTTTGAAGTGAAACTTCTTAAGCGGCGATGTGACGATTTTGATTGTGCAAAAAATTTTAAAAAACACGTATACATTTTTATAAACATGTAACAAAAAAGTGAAACATTTTTGTTTATAAATATGCAACAAAAAAGTGAAACGTCTTTGTTTATAAACAGGAAACAAAACAGTGGCAATGTATATAAAAACTGCCAAAGAGAGACACCTTAGTTGGCAGTTTTAAGGGATCGCTGATTTCGAATCTAATGTCAGAATTTTAATATTCAAGTTGGCGGATAGGTTACCACCTCGATTTTTGATTTGATTTGATTTTCACGTTATCTCCAAAATTTATCACAAAATAGTTATCACACACTATTAATATTAGAATTTTTAATTGAAGCACAAATCAAATATAGTGCAAACCGGAATAGACCTGGCACACCCATATGGTAACGCAAAATAAAGTAACAGTTTAAGCATCATAGCAATCTGGCTCTTCAAAAATATCACGGAAAACATTTTTTTTCTTTGCAATATATGTACACATATTTTCTGTTTTGCAAAGCAGCAAGTTAGGTGTGTGTTGAGTTTGAATGCTCGAAGTACTTTTTGGGAAATGAAAAAAAAAATGTTGGTAAAAAGTTAAAAATTAACGACATGAAAAAGTAAGTTGTGAGATTTTTTGCTTAGATTTAGTTTTAAAAAAACGATTTTTGGAATAAATATAAATAAATTGTACTATTTAATAAATAAAAAAGTGTATAAAAACATGCAACATGCATTGTTATTTCATGTTTTTTTCAACTATATATGAGTGTAACCATATGGATGCGCCTGGCGTGACATATGTTAGGTTTTTACTTTGTGGTCGTACAGCTTGTAATAAGTGCGATGTTGGCCACTGCTTAAAATGTTTTGCTGAATATCATAATAAAGACCCTTTTACAAATATAAATTCTTTCATAAATTTTCAACATATAAGACGTATTTATAAAAAGATATAAATTTTTTTTTTTTTTACGAAAAAACCTAGTAGTGCCTGTCGTAACCACACAGAGAAATAAAGCAATAGTGAAATCATCTAAGTCGGCTTGGGAAAAGAGATTTGTATGGGAATTAAAAACTAATGCTTATTCACCTAAGCAATTTTTGTTTAATATATTGCTTTGAAAGCTCATACTTCGATACACTGCCAAAAAAAATATATTTGATTCACCTAAGCCCAAAATCCAAAAATTCAAATTAAAAAAAAAACTAGCAAGGATGGCTTAAGCATAGTTTTAAGCTATTTTCTGCAAAAAAAAAAAAAAACAGATGCGTCTTTAGACGACATAGATGTATTTGATAATTTAATGGGGTTTTCTTTTTGTAATAAAATTTCTTTTAAATTCAAAAATAACATAAAGTAAATTAAAAAACACACGTTAATATTCACACCAGTAAATTTCATTACATTTCATCAACAAAAAGAACAAATGAAAAAAATAATATAAAATCTGTTCCCGCCATGCGGAATTGAACTTGGAATTTTGGGTGCCATCCCATCGCTCTACCCACTCAACCAAAAAGCCCTGCAACTGGTTGCTGATATAACTGCAGCTATGTTAACAGATGCAGTATCTTGCAGAATTCTGTTGATAGCCATTCAACTAAAATCTTTTAATAGATTATTGTGTTATGCTGCAGCATAGCTTCAGTTGTAATTAATATTGAATCAATCATTCTGCGTAAAGAAGGAGTTTGGCTCAATGCGTAGTGTGTGACTTTTTAATCGGTGGTATTCGTGGGTGGGAGTTCAAATCTCCACGGCTGGCGAAGGTAAAATTTTTATATTTGATATTTAATTTAATTTAATGGTATTATTATAATAAACGCAAGCAGCGAAGAGAAGCCGAGAAGCCATGAATTTCTAAGAAAAACGGTGGTGATAAAAGAAAAATATGTGTAGTTTGCCGATTTCAGTCAAGCAAAGCACATCACAGAACGAGAGGCGGCTTCAAAAAAAGAAAAAGAAAAAAAACCAAAACAAGTTATATTTTTGAAATGAATTTTTTTTTAAATGATGTATAAGTTACCAAATACTTGGTTAATATATCACCAAATTTTATTTGGCAAGATGAAAACTCCCAAGATGAAGTACTTAGGAGGCTGAAAACTGCCAAAGCCATCTTATAAATTATTCCAAGTTTTTTTTTACATAAGCTTTTTCTCGGTGCATATGCTAACGGTCCTTTCTGCCCCAACAAGAGCCAGGATAACAATTTTAGGTATGAGGGGCGTTTTCTTAATGCCTATAGATATGGACTTAGAAACTTTTCTTAGAAATAAAAACCAAAACTTTTTTCGGTCTACTCGGGATAATATCGAATTTTTATCGAATTTTTTTTTTAGATGCTCTCCCTCTCTCTATATCTCTCTCTCTCTCTCTCTCAACCTCTCCCTCTCTCACTGTCTATCTCTATCTCTTTCTCTTTGTCTCACACTTAAATATTTCTTATTCTAGAAGAGAAAGAGTGTATACAGAGAAGAAGTTTCACTTACACAGTCCAACGTTTTTGAATACATAATTTTAGGACTCAATTCTGACAATAGCACGTGAAAGTAGGCCCAAAATGAAGAACTTGTGCATCATTCGTTTTGTCTTCTTGCCTGCCAAAATATTTTTAATATCGATTTGAAGTTAGTAACTATCGTGTAGGGGAATTTTCAACGTTTTGAACCTATGCAATGAACCAATGAACGCAATGAACCTATGATGAAGGACCTGGATGATATTTTGTTGCCACCGCTCCACATAAAATTAGGAATAGCTGGCAAATTCGTTGCAGTGGTAGTCAAGGATAATGTGGACGCCTATGACTGTTTAAAATCCATCTTTCCAAAACTCAGTGACGCTAAAATTAAAAATGGTAAGTATCTTTGCCTGTATTTAAATATTGTCATATATAAATTTTTTCATTTCGATATATTCGCATTACCAATAATTTTTTTGTTTTTTTTTTATTTAAAACAGGTATTCTCAATGGACCAGATATAAGGAAATTAATGAAAAGCGAATCTTTCACAAATGTACTTTCGAACCATAGTAACCACCTACATGCATGGAACGCACTGAAAGATGTCATCGAAGGCGTTTTAGGAAAGAACCGAGTATAGCGAGATGACATACAGAAACGAGTGGACAAGTTGCTGTATTATTTTGAAAAAATCAATGCATCCATGACAATAAAATTACATTTCCTGCATTTCCACCTTGATACCTTTTTGGCACAATTACCTCAGGAATCAGACGAACAAGGAGAGAGGTTCCACCAGGTGACCATGCCAATGGAAGAGCGATTCAAAGGCAAAAAATTAGATGCGATGCTGGCGGAGGTTTGTTGGTGGAGTTCGAAAATTATGCAGTATGAAGATGAAAGCACCGAAGAAGAAGACTGTAATTGGTGGACCCATGTGAAAAAATGAGCCCTTGAATATTATGCAATCCTCGGATGACGACGCAAACTTAGACCACGAATATAAACAACCTACGAAGAAAAGAAGATCATCAGAAGCACAAGCGTCAACTTCAACGAGAATGGATATTGACAATAATTATAATTATAATTGAAAATGTTCTAAATTTTGTTTTTATGCATAGATTCCATAAATTCCATATTTTCTGTGTAAGAATAGCTGCAATACAAATCGGAATTTTTATTTTAAGTTTTGTGTATATTCATTCATAACATTATTGGAATTGAAATAAATTTATTCATCGATTTTCTCAAAAAATGTTTCACTTTACTCACAGGTTACGTGGCTTTATTTATACATTTACTTAATTGTGAATAAATGAGAAACGCATGCATCGATTTTCATTATCTATGCCTTATTTTGCTCATAGGTTATGTGACCTTACGTGAAAGTAACTAGATTTGACACTTTTTTCCATTTTGGATTTTTTATGAATTTTAAAAAAAAAGAATTTTAATTTTTAGTCAAAAAATACTTTTTCCCTTCATACATTCATTTTTAACTTCGAAAGTGTTGCACACATAGGAAAACGGTATAAAAACAGATTAGAGAAATTGTAATTCTTAATTTTTCTAAAGTTGTTTCAGCCAAATCGGACCAGTGGTTCTCGAGTTATGTCAAACAAAAGTGCCTAAAGCGTGAAAAATTCCCCTATACGATAGTTACTAAGTTCAAATCGATATTGAAAATATTTTGGCAGGCAAGACGACAAGACGAATGATGCACAAGTTCTTCATTTCGGTCCTACTTTCACGTGCAATTGTCAGAATTGAGTCCTAAAATTATGTGTTGTACTGTGTTTTTACTGTATACACGCTATACTGTTTCTTATTATTTAACTGTATCATTGGGGAATTTCCTTTCCTTAAGGAATTTCATTCCTAATCACAATGAAATTTATGTACTATAGAAAGATCTACTTACAACTTTTTCATCCCAGCGATGCTAAAATATATAAAAAAAAAATGTACGTTCCAGACTAATACATATATTTAAAATTATTTTACATTTTTTAAATTATTATTACAGGATTGTCTTTGTTGAAGTGCTATCTGCCGTTTGATTTATAATATGCAATGAAATTAGAAAAAAAAAAAACAATACACTGTCGCTACACTGTGCGACAGAAATATTGAGCTATCTTATTGGTCATTTAACTTGGAAGCGCATCCAAATAAGCTCAGCAGATTTTTTATATTTTGTACAACCTTTACTTTTATGTTTTTAAAATTTTGTAATAGTAAAAAATACTTTTTACAGAAACTTATCGTGTTGGATACGTTAGAACTTTATAGCGCTCATATTTTTTTATTTATCTAAGCTCTAAATGAGGCGTTAAGATCAAAAGCTTTCATGGATGCTTCCGCCTCTTAATAACAATTTAAAAAGGCCTTTTGCTTTCTAATACTTTAAGTATTCTTTTTCATTAATTTTAACATGCTTAGTTTTAAACTACTTTTCCACTATTTGTTTTGTATTTTTGGCCCAACTCGATGCACTGTGCATTGTCATGAATTTTGTTGCTGGTGCAAGGTTCACGCTTTCTGCGCCATATACTAGAGAATAGTAGTTATAATATATAACCATTGCTACGTGGTGTTGACCTTCATGAATTTCAGCTGGTGCTGGTTAGTGTGAAAAATACTGTCATAGTTTTTGTTGTTTTTGCTGCTGGCCGTCTGAATAAATGAATATTATTTGCAAATGTTTTGAATTTATAAATTTGTTAATGCAGCTAAATAGCGAAAATTGTGCAGCTAGAATTTGTTTTCCAACAAAAGAATACAAAACTAATTAAATCGCTGAACAAATGTGTTGACGGCGTGTTTCTGGGTGTGCTTGTCAGAAATCTTTGAACTTTTGTTCTTCTTAAAAATAATAGCATAATAGACAATTTAGCATATCAGCTGTTTAGCATATTTGAAATTCATTGAAAAACCTTTGATGTTGCTATACTCACCCACTTTAAGCAAATAAAAATTCTAAGCAAAGAAAATAATTCTTATTCCATTTTTCTTTTTTCTTTAATTTTCATCTTCATTAGCTGGATTTCTTCACTAAAATGGCAATCATTCAAGGTTTCAAACCTTCTGTCTATATTGTTGCCTTTGGAACTTATTTTAATTAAGCTCTATGATCCTCTACTCTGTCCTGCCTTTTCTCCTCTGCCCCAGTGGCATAGTTAAAAATAATATGCTTAACAAACAGTTAAGAAGAGTTTTCATTAAATTTGCTCTCTTCTGTTCTTCTGACATTACAGCCAACAATTAATGAAAGAACAACACATTGAAAGGCACACAACAAAAGAACCAAGGCAACAAAAGAAGTTTAGTTTCCACTGTTACCACTGCTCAGAGGCATTTTAACAGCAAATATAAGCCGCTTTTTTTTAACAAATTTTCAAATAATTCAAAACAAAATCCTTTAGTTGGAGCAGTAGAGCTCTAGCTCTATTGAAATTTAATCCAACTCTTAACGAGTTCACATGCATGATAATTGGGAACGAGTGGGTGGGAGGCAATGGAGCATTTTTGGAAGAAGAGTAAGTTTTTTGCCGTATAAGTTGTCGTAAGATATGCTATCTATTAATTAAAATGGGTTTTAATGAAATGTTGATGTATGCATGTATGTATGCTTTTGTTAGAGCGTGGGTGTGGGAAAACTTAAAGAATACAGAGGGAGAGGGAAAAGAGACACATTTGCAAATAAGGAAAGTAACAAGAAGATCTCAGATGGTGGCCGACAATTGGTGAAATTGTTCATATATAAAAATCTAATGATGTCCGTAGGGTTACTTCATAACTTCTGAACCGTTCCAATGGTGTTCCTCAAATTTTTGTGGTGTGCTTGGCCAGTTATAGCACGAGTCTTAAAATTTATTTGTACAACATAAGATGAGCGGTTATCGAGATATTGCAAAAATAGCGGATCCCCTTTCGCCCATACGATTTCTCATATAAAATCGCTAAAAATCAGTTTTTCGTGGAAGTAAAAACCCCAGAACATTGAAACTGAGAATTGAGTTGGTGTTGTTTTTTTTACTTGGTGATGTGTTTCTAATTGAAAACTTTGACGGGCATTGGGCAAGGGGGTGTGGCTCCACCCATATAAGCCAAATTTTTAATATCGAATAGCGTTACAACTCACAGAACATTGAATCTCAGAATGAAGTAACTATTTGGTCATGTCCTGCTACCGGGAAACTAGGGTGGGCATTGGACAATGAGAGTGGGGTCAAACAAAGGGTCAAATAAAAGTTTTGAATGTATTTATTATTTTCCAACTTCGTTGTCGGGTGAAGAAACGCACACCGGATATAAGCCTGAAATACAATAGCGCGATAGTGCGATGCGTAGAAGCTATGCGATTTTGTTATGAAACCTCATGCGCGTTGTCCTCGCAATCAATGTATAATGAGAAATGTTTTGAGAAGCGTCAATTTTGAAGTCACAATAGAAAAGTAATCAAATTAAAGTACTGACTTGTATTAAATTGTCTTTCAGAAATTACCTTTAATTAACACCTTTTCAGAATTATTGTATTTATGTTTTTATTATACTCGTATACGTTTATTATTTTAAAATATTTTATTATATCAATTTTTGTAT
Source organism: Coremacera marginata (assembly GCA_914767935.1). Classification (NCBI taxonomy): domain Eukaryota; kingdom Metazoa; phylum Arthropoda; class Insecta; order Diptera; family Sciomyzidae; genus Coremacera; species Coremacera marginata. Next base: position 52,969,622 of record OU612046.1, on the reverse strand, counting down.
TTGAAGAAAATTGTTATGCGCTCAAATTGTTTATTATTTTTCAATGCAATTTTTATCACAGCAGATTTTTGGAAATGCTTCGCACCGCAAAATCGCATCGCAAAGGATTGTAGATTGCTACATAAGAACTCTGCTTATGAAAATGCTTTGACAGCTCTGGCGAGATTTGCACTTTCACTCTATTGTACTTGGGGCTATAATCTAGTGGTTTAAGGCCGGCAATACATTTAGAGGAGAGTAAAAAAGACTGATATTGAGTTGATGGCTTTCATTAGAGGAAATTTGTTTAGAGTTTTAAGATTTTTAAATTCGGTAAAATATACATTTATGTTTAAAAAAAAAATGTTTTTTTCCAAAACAAAGATGGCGCTGGCTACAACGATTGCTATAAAAGACCTCGTTTCGCACTGCGGGCACTCTGCTGGCTCCTAGGTTGACCCAAAAAAACTTTTTAATTTCATAACGTAATGAAAATATCTCCTATCTAAATGAGACAGATTTTTTTAAAAAACAAGTATTTTTTAATTATTTATACGTACTTGGAAAAAAATTGCATGTTTTACTTATTTTTTGATTAAAATTTTGAATAAAACGGTTTTAAAGTCTATTTTAAAAATCAGATCCATTCAGATTGGTTAAAATGTTATTAAAAAATTTCCTTCCAAATATTGTAAGGATCGGTCAAATAGGTTTTGAGCTAGGTTGCCCGCAGTTTTGAAAAACGTATTTTAAGAAACACGAATTTAAAGTTATACGAAACACAGAAGACTTAGATGTTAAAGTTCAGCACTTAATGAAATCACTTTATATACACATAAAATAAATATTGATGACATTCTTTGGAATGTTCCCCTTCTCAAATGTACCGGTTTGTGCAGATAAAATAAATGATATAATAAAATAATCCGTGGCTTCGCAATAAATAAAAGTAGCCACATGCTGTGCTGTAGCACAAATATGACATTTTAAAATTTATTTCATAAAAATCGTCCCAGTACTTTTGGAGTTTACCTGGAATCAAAAATTCCTACTTCAATTTTATATAATAGTATAGTACGTATATATATATATATACCCGCACGCGGGTCTTCATTCAAGCTTATAACTAACTTAATATTCAAGATATCTTTTAACATTTTTTTTACATATATATAAGATGCTTGAAATGAAAAAAAAATTCGATTCTGGGATGCCTCCAAATGTATTGCAGGCCTCAATAAGTATTTCAACAGTTACGTTTAAGAATTGACATCTCTTGTTGTTAAAAATATTTAATTCTTTCTCGAAAAATAATGCAGAAGATATTTTTGTTTAATTCGCAAAAACAATTTGTTTGATTGCTGTTGTTAAAGAAATTTTCATTCGCAATTATTATTTTCTTTCATATGACATAACATAACATAACATAACATAACATAACATAACATAACATAACATAACATAACATAACATAACATAACATAACATAACATAACATAACATAACATAACATAACATAACATAACATAACATAACATAACATAACATAACATAACATAACATAACATAACATAACATAACATAACATAACATAACATAACATAACATAACATAACATAACATAACATAACATAACATAACATAACATAACATAACATAACATAACATAACATAACATAACATAACATAACATAACATAACATAACATACCATAACATAACATAACATAACATAACATAACATAACATAACATACATAACATAACAGAACATAACATAATATAACATAACATAACATAACATAACATAATATAATATAATATAATATAATATAATATAATATAATATAATATAATATAACATAACATAACATAACATAACATAACATAACACAACATAACATAACATAACATAACACAAAATTATCGAAAAATGCTGCAGTTTCTACATGCAGCTTCGGACTTATCTGCGCGCTTCGTACACATTACAAATATGCTAATCGTACACATTAGAAATAATGGTGAAGTGCCTCTTAAAACTAGTTTTTCTAGTTAAATAATAAATTAAAATCAGTTTCGTTCTTACATGATTTCTGTGATTATGATTTTAATATGAAAACAAAATATATATAACATTTATAAAAGTAGTGAGTAGTGAACTCACTAAAATCGTACAATCTGCTGTAATTGCAAAAAATAGTTAAAAAATTACAAAATCTAATAGTTAAGTACTTCATTGGGCCACCTTTTTTTGTAAGCAAGATCTTTCAGCCTTTTTGGCATGGAATTGACTAAGCTTTTGCATGTTTTGAATCTTATATTCCCCCACTCTGCTTCGAGAAACTCTTGAGTTCAGCTTTGTTAGATTTTTGATGTGCTCGTATTTGTTTTTCAAGATGATCGATGATATTTATGTTCGGTGATTAGGCGGGCGTTAAAATGAATTTTGGACATTTCAAGAGTATCCACGTTTAAATTTTCTGTGAGCATGTTAATATAGCTATATTGGATCATAATGCCTTCAATGAAAACCAAATTAGCAACTCCGTGTGTTGGCTTACAGGCTCACACTATCACGGACCCACCTCCATGCTTCACAGTCGGGAGTAAATTAGATGCATTCAACTCTTTATTTGATCGCGGATGTTCAAGGTTTTTCTTTCACTTTTCGTATTATTCACCTTTCGTCGCTGGCAGTTAGCTTCTTATCGGGCCGAGTTTTGACTTAATTTAAAATGCTATTAATTTCTGTATGCCTTTTTATGATATACTGAATGGTGCTGCGACTTAAGTATTTCTGAAATTTCTGCGTAACTTTTTCCTATTTTATGGTGACAAATCGCCAATTAACGTTCTTCAATAGGTGTTTGCTTAACGTTTACAATTGTCGCAGGAAAATTTTTAAAAAATCTTTGAAAATCTTAGAAAACAATGTGCGTAATGGTATCCATCTCGCGTAATAACGAAAATCAAGTTTTTCGCCGAAATTGAAACAGACTGATCAGCTGTACGATTTTAAGTGACACCACTCTTTTGCTCGTGTCAAGTTGCTGCTATTCTTTGAAAAAATACAAAAAGCTTTATTTAGATTTTTTAGCATATTAATAAAATGAATTGCATTAACATACTTTTCCATAAAATTTTGCTCCATGTAATATATTCTTCAATTAGTTTTTAAACACAATTACGGGCATATGCCTATAATAGCTAAATCTGATGAATATAATCAGAGAGAAAAAGTAATCGGTCTTTTATTTCAGTATCTGTGATTTGTAAATGAAATGTTTATTGTTTAGTAGCTCCATCCTGCTGGATCCACATCTCTTCTACATAAATGACATTCTTTCGGGGAATGAAAAAATTATTAATTTTGGCTCTATAGCAAATACTGATGAGCATACCACGCGGATAAGCTTTATTTTTAAAATAGTATCGTCTGATGATACCACCAGCCACAATTTTAACCAAAATAGGGGTGTCCCAAAAGCCACTTACATTTTGATTCTCTCACTTCTATTATTGTGGCAAGCGCAGAGTACTAAATCTAATACTGTCGAGTACGAAATCTATTTCACTATAAAAATAGTCAATATTTTGCGGAAACGGTTCGCAAGACCCGCACACTCTCGGCTATTATAACGAACCGTCTCGCAAACTGTGCTCAATTTTATTAAATTTAAGTCCACTGGCTCTGTTGTGGAAGCGAAAAAAAGTAGTCGTCCCCGTTCTGTCTGTTCTGTTCGTTCGGATGAAACAAAGCAGCGGTCAACGTTGATGATGACCCAACTACGTTGATTCGTCATCGTGCTCAGGAATTAGACGTCAGGTCAGGAAAGCAGGAACATTTCAGGAAAAGGACTCGCGTGTGCAAGCAAGGTCGAGGCGATCATTTGAACGATTTCATATTTTATCAGTAACCACCATGTCTCTATGTTATAATTCAATAAAAGCTCACAGACATTTAAACAAAACAATGCATTTTATTAAAAAAATTAAATTTTAATCACTTTTGAGACATCCTTCACAATAATCAGGCTGGGCACAAGAGGTGAATCGATGTGAAAGTGCTTTTTCAACCATCTGTTTTCTTTTCTGTACATTGTCCTGTGACGGTAACTCTTTTTTTACTGATGTAAGCCGCTTATATATTGACAATTAAATAATTTTGTAATAAAAATATATTTTTCCCCTTAATTCTATCTTTGCAGCAAAATATTATTTACATATTTTTTTTTAAGAAATTCAGATCTTTGTAACTTAAACATTGAAATTTTGCAGGTCGTGTGCAAGTTTTTATAATTTTTCTGGTTTTTTAAATACATGAAAACGAGGACTGCAAGGCAAAAATATTTTATATAAAATACTTAGTCACACCGGAATCAGCTATTAATGCAATAATTAATAAAAAAAAAAAAGAATGTATCTATATCAAATCTTGATTGCTGTGGAACCACCATCTATGTGTTTAAATAAAATAAATTCAAAAAATTATTCACGAAATAATATACGGTTTCTTTAAAAACTTAAAAATTAAAAAAAAAATAAAATTGAGTTAAGAATACAAAGCAGTATATGTTCCTCCTGAAAATGTTTTTTTTTTAAATTATCAGAATTTATAAAAAAAGAGTTATATGGTGAAGGTTGAAGGTCTAGAGGGTTTTTTATATAGTATACAGAAAGAAAAATTTGACATAAAATTTTTAAATAACCTTTTATTTTTTTGAAGATCGTAAAACAAACTATTTTCAGAGCATTATGAAGAGCTTTCCTTCGTTTACGAATTAGAAGTTTTTTTTTCTAATCTTTGTCATTTTCTAACTTTGAAGGAGTTGGGTTGTGTTGCGATTAAAAGGGTACAAGAAATACTTTTAAGTACTCTATATGCGCTACAACCGATATGCTTGAAAACTCCGAATTAATGTGAAGCGTCTTGCAAAAACGCAGAAAGTAGCAAAGCGAAGGCGGCTCAAAATTAATAGAAAGATGTACTTCCATCAAATCTTGGATTAGTCTCAAGAAGAACAGAAAATTTATGAACAAGGTTAGCACCAAGCAAATGAAAACTGATAACTTTCCCGGTGTAATGACTAATTTTTTATTATTCAACCCCCCCCCTCCCCTCCCCCCCTCCGACACCTATACAAACATATTTGTCAATTTGCGCAAGCATTATGAAGATAAATGAAAAAAATTTACGAAAATAAAAAAGAAGGGAAAAATTAGAAAAAAAAAACACGGCATGTTCTCCTTCCTATCCATAGCTGTCCATTCTTCTAAAAGACTGGAGTTAAACTTGACCGTTGTTTTTCTTTGCTCACGTGCTTGCCAGCCACTTGTCGTGAAGCTTGAACTAATTAAGAAATGTGCGCTCGATGTAAACTCGTCGGGATGCTGACAACGTCTTGACTGCGATATGAATTGTTATTACGTTGGACGAGGTGAACTCAACGACAACGACAACAACAACAACTACAACAACAACAACAACAACAATGATAATAACTACAACGTGGGTTGTTGTAGCAAATCCTCATGCTTTCATTGTTGTCATTGTTATACTTTAGCTTGCTGACAATGATGATGATATTGTTGTGTTGTTGTAGCTGTGATAGCTATTCTTATGGTTGTTGTCAAATAAAGAAGTGCTCCAATTGCTGCGCTGAAAAAAACCCACGCCCATCAACTCACACCGAGACTGGGACTAATTTAAATAACAAAGAGAAGAAATAAGCTCCTCGCTTAGACACCATCAAAAATTATAAGCAAAACGCGTCATAGTAATATAAATTAAAATTCACATTAACCTATCTCAGTGATGTGTGTGTCTGATTGTGTAGTGCTCTCAGTAAGGATTATAAAGAAAAATTAATAAACATCATTTAAAGCAGTAAAACGTTTGGGTCTCATTTTTTTCATAAAAAATGAAAATTATTCCATAATGCAATTCAGAAAGCATAATAATAGTTGAATTTGTCATCGCATATTTTCAGTTTATTATGAGCTAGAGAGTTAAGGGGGAATCTCTCGTTAATAAAAAAAAAATGGAAAATTGACCAATTAACATCATTTCTTTTTGAAAAAATATATTTTATTTGAAGATATGAGTAATCGCACATTTTAAAAAATATATTAAGATATATTAAAGATATATTAAATATACTTTAATTAACATGTTCATATTCAACTCCACCAAATAACACCGAAGTCGTCTCTTGGAAAACAGCGCGTTGTGGGATGTACCCATGGGTGTACGCAGGATTTTTCCCAGCGAGGAGCAAAAGTTTACATGGAAAGTTCACATAATTGGGAATTATTCTGGAGTACTCATAAAAAAAGATGACCAATGAAATTCTTTTTATGAATAATAAAAGAATATGTGCAAAATTTTAAGTAATTTCATCATTATTTTCTGAATTTTTTTGAAAAACTTCAGTTTGAATGAAGCAACTTTGTATGGGATGGCTTATATCCGATTTGGCTAATTTTTTTTTTAATTTCATCCTTATTTTTTAGATAGAAGCTTACGAACAATATATTTAAAATTACGACTGTAATCGTGATCACTGGCGGACAGACAGCCATACTAAATCGGCTCAGGTGGTGATGCTGATTACGTAGACCTGCCACGTCCACTTTTGAGAATCACAAATGTACTTACAATCAGAAAGAAATCAATTTTAAAACCAAAAACCACCAGTTTTGGTTTTGAAAATTAAACAATTTTCTTAGTTACAAGCAAATTATATTTAAAACAAAAATATTAACATTTGCCTTAAGAAACTTGGAGTTTTAATTTAAAAGTAAAATTTTATATTTTCAGCTAGTTTCATTTATTGATTCTTTGCATACCACAACAGTTCTATAGACTACAGCATAGAGCGTCAGACCCTCGACATTGTCGGTCGTAGGTTCGAACCCCTTTTTTTTCTTTTTCGGCTATTTTTTTTTAATTTAAGGAAAACAAAATAACACCAAACTCATCGATGTTGTGAGCCGACGCAAAATAATTGTTTTTGCATGTATATTCGTATGTTTTTAAATGTTAGAACAAGCGCTCTATCGACGTAGTTTTTTCTCTAAGTAAATAACGCCACTGTTCGATAATAACTGAGCAGGAGAAAATCGATAAATTGGGACACAAGCGGCCTAGGTTCAATTCCCGTGATAGTAACTTTCAAACTGAATATAAAACTAGTAAGGATGGAGCTTCGGCAGGGTACCGAAGCTAAAATACTCCCCCGCAGCCATATTGAAGTATATTCGAAGTTTTTAGCCACGACAAACACGATGACATTCAGTTTTATATATTAACGAAAGTTTTCCCACTTTGTTGACGTCACTTTGTATGGGAGGTAGGCGTGGTTTTGATCTGATTTTGCCAAATATCATAGATGTCGTTCATATTATATATCAAAGCTAATGTGCAAATTTCAAGACATTTCTTGAATTTTTGTGGATTTTTAAGAGATTTTACGTTTAACATAAAGACACTTTGTATAGGAAGTGAGCGTTGTTTTCATCCGATTTTGCCATATATCATAGAGATGATTTATATTAAATATCAAAGCTTATGTGCAAAATTTTAAGACATTACTTTAATTTTTGCAGATTTTTAAGAGATTTTACATTTAAAAAAAAGCCACTTTGTATAGGAGGTAGGCGTGGTTTTCTTCCGATTTTTCCAAATTTCATAGCCAGAATTTAAATTGAAGACCAAAGCATACGTGCCAATGTTCAAGGCATTTCTTTAATTTTTGTCGATTTTAAAGACATTTAACGATTAAAATAAAGTCACTTTGTATGGGAGGTAGGCGTGGTTTTCATCCGATTTGGTCCATTTTCGATCTTTTTATATATTCAGGCAGGATTTTTCTATACCTGCCACTCCTCCTTCATGGCGTTACAAACGCAATGACAAAGTTAATATGCTCCTTACGCAGTACGCGTTGGGGTATAATAATAATAACTAGTATCGTCTGTGGCCGAAATTCGATCATATCAAAGTCAGTTTTTCTTTTGTTTTTTTTTTTTTTGCTGAATGCACCAACCCATTGAACACCTGAACAGAAGTATTGAACAAAATAAACAATTATAAGTGTCTTTGCATGTGTTATATGAAGCAACCCAGTAGGCATTTGCAGGCCTTCGAAGGGCTACTAGCAGGCCTTAAAATGGATGTCGGAGGCCTACCCTACTCATACCCAACCCCATATACTTTTTTATATGAAATGGCCAAATTTTTCAGGCCTTCCGCTCTCCCTGCTTTAAATAGACCTGCTATAAGCACTCCCTTAGAATGGCTTAAAGAAGAGGTTAACCAAAACAAAACTAAATATTTTTTTTTTATTTCTTTTTATGTATACCTTACCTATTTATTTTGTTATTTTATTTTACATATTTTTGTCAGGTAAGAAGATTTCTAAGTCATGACGTTGATTATTATTCAGTATTTTTTAACTAATATATATTTAAACTTTTAACGAAAAAGTAACACTGAAATATAAGCAGAACCAGTATTTGTAGGAAAAATATAATTGTTGTACTGCCCTGGGAAGCGGAAAATTAGGCCTCATAGAAGCGCTCACAGAAGCAGCGAGGAAGTTATGTGTATTACCTCCAAAAGTAAGACCATCGGCCTTCGTTAGAAGACATCAATAGCTTCTTTGCCTATTGGGAAGCAGCAGTTTAACAGCTTTATGACGCAAATTTATTTTGAGAGAAATCAAGAGAAAGGCGGTGTTCATACGTCAGTCAAATTATTGAATCAATCAAAACTTGTTGTTGCTTTCCTATTAAAAAAAAAAAATGAACTTTATCTCAGAGCGAAAATGAACTCCAAAATTTTCTCTCGTCAGTCAAAATTTTGATTGAGCTCCAGACCTGCATCAATCCGTCAAAGGGTTGCATTATTTTACTTGTCTGTTTTTTAGTAGGCAATTATATCAAGAAAAGTAGTTAACTGGAAACAAACGTAGTTTTTTGAAGAGAAAAAGAGGTAATCTGAAACCCTTGCGAACTTGTTTCTTCGCACGGCTTCCTGCCATAATTTCATTAATTCTATTATTTTTATTAGGTGCATTCGATGGTCATCCGAATAGGTATAATTTCTGGCGTATTGATTTCCTATTGTGATCAATTTTAATCCTTCAAGATCAACTATATTTCCGCTATTGTTTTCCATTTTGTAAAATTTGCATGCACACAAAACAAGCGTCGGAGCTTCGATCAAAAAATCGTGTGTGAGCAAGCGTCACTCAAAATTTTCAGAGAGAGTAAAAGAGAATAAAAAATCGAGATATACTTCAATCATTTGACTGACGTGTGAACACCTACAAAGTACTAACAGCAATAATGATGCACAGCTCTTTTGAAGTGTTTGCGGCTCTCTCGCATTCTACTCTTGATCGTGTATGCTACAGCAACGATGTTTAAGGTATCATTACAGTTTCGGATTATGGAAAAGTAAGCAATTTTCTAAAGTTAATAACTTGGGCTTTTTATTAGATATTAACATAAATTTGTTAAATTTGTACATCCTCAAAGATTGAAAAAAAAGAATTTTCATAATTTGTATGAGTTATAGATGGCGCCAAAATCAAAAATCCGGTATCCATATGGCAGACAGTTAGGCTGGGCCGATTTTGAAAAACCTTATTTTATTTCCTTTATTAACATATTCTCTAAGTCAATATACCAAAAAATCTTAAAAAAAACGAATTAGCAAGGTAAAAGGTCCAAAAATGTGGTCGAATTTTTTTTAAATTTTTTTAGGATTTTTTGGTATATTGCCTTGAGAATATGTTAATAAAGAACATAAGACAAGGTTTTTCAAAAATCCGCCACCGGATTTTTGAGCACTTCACTTTGACGCCATTTATAACTCATACAAATTATGAAAATTATTTTTTTTTTTCAATTTTCAGGGATGTTTTTTTTATGTTTAAAAAAAATTATGTTTATATCTAATAAATGGCCGATGTTATCAACTTAGGAAAATTTCTTACTTTTCCCCTATCCGAAACTGTAATGATACCTTAATAGAGCTCTGCCGCTATGTATTTTGTTTTGTTGCTTTCTCATTGACTTATTCGAAAAAAGGATTTTTACATTTGCTTAGTTTTACCTATCTTAACGACAATATTTTCGAATAAAAATTACAGAGGTAGTCACAAATATTTACACATTGCTCAATATGTTTACGTGTTTTAAAGAAAGATAACAACTTTATTGTTGTTGGAAATAGTTTGCGAACAAAGTTTTTGTTATTGCATTTCTTGCTGTATGCAAAGAGCATAAAATAAGATTTAGTAAACCTAACGGTTAATAAAAAAATATTACACATCTACTCGAAAATACCTTTCCATCAATATAAGTTTTATGTAAATATGCTAAAGTTAACACAGGTAAAAAGTGATAATAACTTGCATTACCACTAAATTTTGAATGGTAATGAAAACAAATGACTTTCCCATTGAAATTTTTCATTACCACTAAATTTTGTTAATATTTTTCATTGCCATTAAAAATTTAGTGGTAATGTAAATGTTTTCCATTATCATTAAAATTTTTCATTACCACTTAATTTCAGTGGTAACGCAATTTTTTCTTCCATTACCATTACAAATTAATGGTAATACAATTTTAATTTTAATGGCATTTGCAATACCAACTCAACAAATACTTTGATAAGTTCCCATTAAAATCAAAACTTACTACATGCATGTGTTATCAATAGCATAGATGGGCATAACTAAAATTTAGTGATACCCAAAAACCCACCCATGACCCAAAAATGACCCAAAAACGAGAATATCTTTTAGAATTTAACGTGTCTGGTTAAAAAAATAAGAATTAAGGGTATTTTTAAGAGGTTAGAGATTACATAATCTTAAACTGAGAATCAGAATTATTGAAAAGATAAATCTATAGGGGTATTCACGATGTGATGTATTTGTGATAAATTTTTACACAATTTACAATATTTACAACTTATTGTGAGCGAACCTTCAATAAAATCTTGTATATTTAAAATCAGCTAATTTGTGTATATACTTTTGTTTGGAAATATGAATTAGAATGCCTACAAAATAATGAAAATATTTGAACGAAACACTAATAATATTAAATTTTATTAAATAAACTCACATCGCAGCCATTAGCTTCCTCGATGCTGAGTAGAAATGCTTTTACGATCAGCTGATCACATACACAACGAAATTACAAAGAATACAATAGGGTTTCGTCATTGTATTTTTGCTACAGGGTTGTATTTTGAACACTGTGTATTTTGTTTTTGTAATTTTACAAAATTTACTACAAATATCAAATTTATCAAAAATACACAATACAAGGGCAAATACACCACATCGTGAATACCCCTTATGTCATGCTGTTTTAATATGCTTATCAGCAGATGGCTCTGATGTAACGGATTCTGGAAGTTCAATTTGCAATCACTTTTTGAAGCAACGGGATACTCGGCAATGGTCCGCATTGTTGTCCGAATGTTGTCTTCCAAAAAGTCCAAAGTTGCTGGTTTGCTCGCATAAACCAATGACTTTATGTAACTTGAGAAACAATAGTCCAAAGACCTTAAATCGCACAATCTTGGTGGTCAATTGACTGGTAAATTTAAGAAATAACGCTTTCTTTTTCTAGAAGTTTTCTTAAGGGGTTACATGACATTCGCGGCAGAGAAAGCAGACCTTTTTTAAAAATTCATAACTCAGTCAAAAACAAACATTTTTCCAAAATTGTTTTTTATTATTGTAGAGAATTCAACAAATTACAAGAAAAAAAGTTCAAAAAAATATATTTTTCACTCCAACATGGTTTTATAGAGCTCCAAACTGGCGGCAGAGAAAACAACGGGGCCTCAAGGTTACAGCGCTGGGAGTTGCAAAAATTGTCCGATCTGGAAAAAAAATGACTTTTTTAAATCTTAACAAAATTGGTTATCGTATGACACGAGCTTTTTTTAAAAAATTTTTTTTCTATTTTTGGTGATGTTCCAAATTTGAAAGTGTGTCTTTCGAAAAAAATATTGACTTTAAAAATTCATAAAAAATCGAAAAAAAAATTTAAAAAAAGCTTGTGTCATACGATAGCGAATCAAGTTTAAAAAAATACAAAAAAAAAAAAATAAATTTCGCCAAAAAAATTAACCCGCTAGTGCCGCAACCAGTACGAAAAACATGGTTTCGAGATAAACGCGTTCAAAGTTTGTGAACAAAGAAAAAAAAGGTTACCTTCAATCTGCCATGCCTGCTTCATACTGTATGCCTTCGTTATCTTGTGTTGTGCTATTTCTTATCGTTTTGGCAATCGTTTAGCAATTCGGGTTTCTTTTGAAGCTGCATATGCCTTCACTTTGGCGCGTTTCAAACGATTTGCATCATTTCCTTTGGAAAAAATCAATGCTATAGCTCCTATGGTGATACCAAGTAGTTGAAACATTTGCAAATAACTATAAGCGCCGTCATTGTAAGTAGACACTGCCATGCAGCTTGCAATATTAACAATTCTGTTGCTGCCTGGCATACACTTAGGTGCAATGAGCCAAATTTTTGCATTCAAACTTTTATTGGAGTTTCGCGTGAATCCACCCAAGCACTTGTTTAGCAATTCATAGATTTCTTTTCAAATTTTACATTTCCACCACATTTTCGACAAACAAGGCAATCAGCAATGCCCAAAAATATTTCAGCATATTGTAATATGCAGTAGGAAAATGTTTCATCACAACCAACATCCACTGATGCTCCATGAAGTTTTTTAGCAGATGTACTAGTGAACTCCACCTCAGATTCCATTTCTTCTGTTGAAATAAGTTTTCTTGGTGTAATGGTTTTGTGTAAAAAACCTCTTTTGCCTTTTCGATCTAAAGAACGACGCTTCATTTTTCAATTTTTCAATATTTTTCACAAAAAACCGCGACTTCACTCTGCAAAAGATGCCAAATAACTGAGCATATACGTATAAAATAAAAATTCCACTATATGAGTTATAAATATAAAGAAATATAAAGAAATTCAAAAACACAAAAAAAAACCCACCCTTCAAGAAGGTACGAAATAAAAACCACCAAAAGTCAGGTAGGAAGTAAAACAAGTATATATCAGCTGCCGTACGTAGGTAGCGCAAAAATTAAAAATGCGCTCTCACTAATCCGGCTGTAACTTTTGAACCCGTAGAAATTTTTACATGAAATTTTTTTTCTTAGAATCTTCTACTATATACTAAAATATTTACTAAAATACAAAATTATTAAAAAAAAGATTCAAAAAACTTCGATTTCAAAAAACTGCGAATGTCATGTCCCCCCTTAAGTAGTTCAATTGTTTGATGAGCAGTATGACATGTGACTCCATCCTGTTGGATATTCCAACGAATTATTTTACGAAATAATCATTAAGCATGGCTCTATAGTACTCAACGTTGACATATACGTTCTCGCCAGCATGATTTTTAAAGCAATAAGACCAAATGAGTTTACCGGCCATAAAATGCACCAAGCAGTAATTTTTTTAATGTAATGATGCCTTAAGAATTTTCGAGGGATTTTTTCCACACCAAACGCGGCAATTTTTCTTATTGACTCGACCATTGCTCCAAAAATTAGCCTTACCACTGAACCAGGGACCGAAAATAACTATTCTTTTTTTCTTCTCCTGTTGATCCCAAAATCGGCAGGCTTGCTTTTATATTTTTGAATTTTATCATAAAAGGCGGAATATACTGGTACTTTCTGCCGGTTATTTTTTGCCGGTTATTTTTTAACTTTTGAAACTAAACAATCCGTGCTGGACTTAGAAGCGACCAAAGCAAGTAACAATAACTGACATCCTCATCGAAACACCGTATCTGTTTGTGAAAGAGGCCAAAGTCAAAGACTTCACAAAGCATTTAACATCTTTCTAGAGCAGAAAGATGCCTGCTTCAATTCAAGCAGGAAATATTTTCAAAAACAAATTAAGTCATTTATTGATCGTAGCAGTTCGAGCTAGCTTCGAGTGCTAAGGATAAGGATAACAAACAATAAACATCAAAATCCGGCCAAGTGGAATAAACGTAACACATACCTACTTCCTTCATGCTATCTACATACTATACTTATACATTCATATTAAAGGATGTTAGGATTGCCTTTTATCGAGCCAATTTACAATTACTCTCGGAAACATTGTCATCTCTGTGTTTTTAGCTTAATCCTGAGAGAAACCAAATATATGCAGATTGTATAGAATACTCTTTACTTGCCAAAAGACAAAAACCACACACCCAGGAGAGATTTGATGAATGCTTCGGATATCAAGGATATAATACATACATAGGATGACAGCGATGACGATGACGAAGAGTATATGAAACAGCAGACAGATTTTTGTAAACAAAGCATATGCAAAGGACGGAAGAAGAACTGCCGAAACTTGAGTAGCTAAACTTTTAGACAATAAAGATGGCAAAACAATAATAGCTACAGCAACAACAACAACAAATTTTAAAATAAGCCCAACTTGGTTGAGCGAATCTAAATAACAAAGGATTTCATTTTGCAACATTAATCGATGTGGTTGAGCGATACTGCTGCTTCTGCTGCTGCGGCATGCTTACTTTTAGTTGTGGAAGGATTGTGGATTCATTCGGCTTGGCAGCTATGAATGATTGTGTAGTAGTGTGTGTGTGTGTATGTGTTTGTTATAAAATATGAATTATTGAGGCAAAGAATTCTCTTAGCTAGCTTAAGGAACTCATTTATGAAATATTTATACAGTCAACAAACAATGATAAGATTTATTGTTCTTTCCTCGAAAAAGCACACAATAAGATAAGAAAAGAAAGCATTTTTATGTTATTGTTTTGTGTGAGTGCTTTCTACCTAGCAGATTTCTAAAACATTAAAATATTACTTAGATTTACTTAGAAAAAAGAGCTTGAATGTATGAAAACGGTTAGAGTTCACAAAAAAATTATTGAGCCTCGTAAAATTTGAATGCGGTAGCGGAAAAGGTGCTCAAATGAGTTGTAAAGTGCGAAAAACTATATTTATTTTGTTGTCACTCACATTTTAAACTGTTGACTTTTTTTACTAGAAAATTAATTACGCTATTTACAACACAACTTGCCTCGTTTTGTCAAATTAAGAAAGAAGCCAGCCTTAAGCAGTTAATCTTTCGTTCAAAATTTAAGCGAAAGTTAAGCATTTACTGCATCATTCTAACAAAGAACTTACTGTTGATTTAAAGGCTTGTCAATAACTTTTTTTTTTAGGTAAGAGAGTAAAAAGGAATTGATAGCTAATTTGGAACAAAGTTTGTAGAAAAATTAAAAACAATTTAATAAATATTTATTCTAAAAGTAAAAATATATTCGTCTGTAAAGAGTTTCAGGTTGGATCGTTACTAAAAGATGTTTACCACACGGTTAGAAAACCTCCAATATATTTTAATACAAGCGAAGTATTACAACTTCGCTTGTTTTCATTATTCAATTTAATTCAAAAGGTATTACATTTAATACCATTCAATTGATTAGAAAATTTTTAAATAAATTTTGTATTGAATTATAATTCAATTCAAATTACAATGATATTTCATACCCTTTGGAAAAAAATTGATACAGTGAATATTATATTTGAATTTTAAGCCATAATGTATTATATTTCAATACCATCCGTCTTCATTTTTAGATTGTATAGATTCAAAAGCCTTATGACTCAGAGTTACATTTTCGGTTAACAAAGCTTTAAATACAATTTTTGTGAAGCATTTTTTATTTGATTATGGCGCACAAGCAACGTTTACTACCTTTATACCAATCATGACGTGAGTTCAAAGCCTGCAATATGAGATGATTTAAAAATTATAAGAAGTATGAGAAAATAATTAAAATGTATACTGTAACCTGCAATAAAGTTGCTGAATGCTAACTTTTAAATATTTTAATATTAAAATTTAAACAAAACAGTATTCAAATTTAATACAAACTGAGCATTAAATTCTAATACAAATTTTTATTAGAATTTAAATCAGTAAGTATTCAAATTTAATATAATTTTGGTGTGGTCATATATGTAAGCCAATTTGTATTAAAATTTATTCCAAAATTTCTACTCGTGCATGCAAATAATGGTGGCAAACAATAATGAAACATTTTCAGATGTCAAGATATTGCATAAGAATTTTTAAATATAAAGAGTGCATGAATTATAGCTTTCCACTTTTAAAACATACAACTCTACATCTAACTCTTACTCTTACTCTAACTTTAACTCTAACTCTAACTCTAACTCTAACTCTAACTCTAACTCTAACTCTAACTCTAACTCTAACTCTAACTCTAACTCTAACTCTAACTCTAACTCTAACTCTAACTCTAACTCTAACTCTAACTCTAACTCTAACTCTAACTCTAACTCTAACTCTAACTCTAACTCTAACTCTAACTCTAACTCTAACTCTAACTCTAACTCTAACTCTAACTCTAACTCTAACTCTAACTCTAACTCTAACTCTAACTCTAACTCTAACTCTAACTCTAACTCTAACTCTAACTCTAACTCTAACTCTAACTCTAACTCTAACTCTAACTCTAACTCTAACTCTAACTCTAACTCTTACTCTAACTCTAACTCTAACTCTAACTCTAACTCTAACTCTAACTCTAACTCTAACTCTAACTCTAACTCTAACTCTAACTCTAACTCTAACTCTAACTCTAACTCTAACTCTAACTCTAACTCTAACTCTAACTCTAACTCTAACTCTAACTCTAACTCTAACTCTAACTCTAACTCTAACTCTAACTCTAACTCTAACTCTAACTCTAACTCTAACTCTAACTCTAACTCTAACTCTAACTCTAACTCTAACTCTAACTCTAACTCTAACTCTAACTCTAACTCTAACTCTAACTCTAACTCTAACTCTAACTCTAACTCTAACTCTAACTCTAACTCTAACTCTAACTCTAACTCTAACTCTAACTCTAACTCTAACTCTAACTCTAACTCTAACTCTAACTCTAACTCTAACTCTAACTCTAACTCTAACTCTAACTCTAACTCTAACTCTAACTCTAACTCTAACTCTAACTCTAACTCTAACTCTAACTCTAACTCTAACTCTAACTAAAACTCTAACTCTAACTCTAACTCTAACTCTAACTCTAACTCTAACTCTAACTCTAACTCTAACTCTAACTCTAACTCTAACTCTAACTCTAACTCTAACTCTAACTCTAACTCTAACTCTAACTCTAACTCTAACTCTAACTCTAACTCTAACTCTAACTCTAACTCTAACTCTAACTCTAACTCTAACTCTAACTCTAACTCTAACTCTAACTCTAACTCTAACTCTAACTCTAACTCTAACTCTAACTCTAACTCTAACTCTAACTCTAACTCTAACTCTAACTCTAACTCTAACTCTAACTCTAACTCTAACTCTAACTCTAACTCTAACTCTAACTCTAACTCTAACTCTAACTCTAACTCTAACTCTAACTCTAACTCTAACTCTAACTCTAACTCTAACTCTAACTCTAACTCTAACTCTAACTCTAACTCTAACTCTAACTCTAACTCTAACTCTAACTCTAACTCTAACTCTAACTCTAACTCTAACTCTAACTCTAACTCTAACTCTAACTCTAACTCTAACTCTAACTCTAACTCTAACTCTAACTCTAACTCTAACTCTAACTCTAACTCTAACTCTAACTCTAACTCTAACTCTAACTCTAACTCTAACTCTAACTCTAACTCTAACTCTAACTCTAACTCTAACTCTAACTCTAACTCTAACTCTAACTCTAACTCTAACTCTAACTTTAACTCTAGCTTTAACTCTGGCTCTAACTGTAACTCTAACTTTAACTCTAGCTTTAACTCTAGCTCTAACTCTAACTCTAGCTCTAAATCTGTATCTCTTTTTCATACTCATATTCATATTCATATTCATATTCATATTCATATTCATATTCATATTCATATTCATATTCCTATTCATATTCATATTCATATTCATATTCATATTCATATTCATATTCATATTCATATTCATATTCATATTCATATTCATATTCATATTCATATTCATATTCATATTCATATTCATATTCATATTCATATTCATATTCATATTCATATTCATATTCATATTCATATTCATATTCATATTCATATTCATATTCATATTCATATTCATATTCATATTCATATTCATATTCATATTCATATTCATATGCATATTCATATTCATATTCATATTCATATTCATATTCATATTCATATTCATATTCATATTCATATTCATATTCATATTCATATTCATATTCATATTCATATTCATATTCATATTCATATTCATATTCATATTCATATTCATATTCATATTCATATTCATATTCATATTCATATTCATATATTGTCAATAATTCTCTCTTATCTCCTACTCTACATAAATAACACAAGTTGATTCAATTTTAAATAGCATGTGGCTCAAAAAAGTTCAACAAAAAAAAAGTGTTTTTTTTTTTTGAAAAAGAATCAGTGCAAGCAGTCATTACTGGTGTGAGAGTAGCTATCTTTGAAATAAATTCTCATATTTCGTTTGAACTATTTTTAGCCACATACACAGACAACAAACAACAATTGTTCAAACTTTGTTAATGTTGCAATTAGTAAAAATCGAAAATTAAAAAAGAAGAAATAGGGTGGGATAAAATGAATGCCAAATGATGCCAATTGTGCGACAAGCAGCTCAGAGCGTCGATGGCTATATGTTTGTATGCCTGTGTAATAGTTAATAAGGACATTTTTTGCGCAGCATGTTGCTCAGTTTGTTGCATGTTACCCCCCTTCATGTTGTGGTTCACTTATTGCCAACAGCAAATGACTTTGGTACATGCACACAAACAACTTTTAAACACACACATTCTAACAAACACATCTATATATTACATAAATACTTTCAAACACATTCACACACACATATACGTTCTCAGGGTATTTGTTCCAGTTGTTGCTGCTGCTGCTACTGCTTAACTTGGTCTAAATGAGTCCAAACAGTCTGTGCTACGTTACGAGATGCAACAACAATAATTTCCACATTGAAATACTTTTAATTGCTGTTGCCTACATTGAGCAAGAATAGAACAAAACAGAGAGAAATACAAAATAATAACAAAAACCAAAAAAAGAAAAAATTACTAATTTCACAACAAAGAACAGCAATTACAATGTTTGCAGCAATGACAAAACGGTTAAGCCACCACATGCCGTTATTCCATACCGTCAACGCATAAAAGCCTTTATTATAGTTCAGGCCCAAAGCAAGAGAGCCCCCAAGCAAGGCAGCCGAAACGCTTTATCAACACGGATCTTCCAGCGCAATCAGTGTCGCGCTCATTTATATAAATACCCACCTAAATGAAGTGTGCAGCTTTTGTACACAAAAAAAGACAAAAACATACACACCGAAAAACAAAAAAAAAAAAAAAAAAATAAACAAAACCTAAACAAATAAATAATAATTATTACTATATAAGTAATGATTTTTAACATTAATATCTAGTATATGGATAGCTAACGATGCCATTATAATGCCTAACTCGCTCGGGTGACAGCTGACAAACACGGCATTATGAACTCTGGATGTGATGGTAAAGTTATATCTATGCTATGTGTGTGTGGATGTGCTGCTGGTGTGGCTTACAAGATTTAATGGAATATTTTATACGAATTAAGCTCATGTTGCATGGAATAATATTGTTGGAATAAATTATAGTACGTTAAAAAGGGCTCGGTTTGTATTGTTACCGCAGTCGCCAGAATCATCAGTACAACACGTTTTCCCAAAAACAAAAAAGGAAAAAAAAAACAACTAAAACACAAAATGTTGATGAATATATAGCACACTATAATTTGACAGTATTTTGAAACGTGGTCAGCAATATTTATACAATGCATGCATAATTACATGATGTGGTTATAAAAGCAAAAAAAAAATCACTTCATACCACTAATAAAACCTGCAACAGAAACCAGTACCGTCAAAAATCTGAGCCTTTTAGTTTTTGTAAATTCTAATTAGTATGCTTTAATGAAGTGAAGGGTTTGTTTTTGTTTTTTTAAGGTGCGAAACTTTGCATTAAAATAAAACTCTGAGATGACATAGGTCTGAACTGAAAATTAGCATTGTTAGAAAGATAATTTTATGCCATTAGTGCTGAAATATGATTTTGGGTATGTAAGAGCCGTGGCTGGCTGAGGTGTAGCGCATTTTGTATCTCCAATTTTCGACCAGTTTTTCAAGCAATGGAGGTCATAGCTCGGGCCGTGCAATGTGACGTCGCACAATGTTGTCTTCCAATTCATCTAAAGTTGTTGGCTTGCTCATATAAACCAATGGTTGACTTTGATTGGTCCATTTCTAGAAATAACGCATTTCCCAAGTGTTTGCTTCAGTAGTTCGATTTCTTTCACGCGCTGTATAGCATGGTGGTATCGTCCTGTTGATAAAAAAAAAAAACATGTTTTCAATACACATTCCATTAAATTGGGGTACGAAATAGTCGTTAATCATGACTCAATGGCGCTCGCCGTTGACGGAAATTTTGCCGCCGGCCTCATTTCTAAGGAAATAAGGTCTAATGATACCACCGGCCCATAAAGTACACCATGCATTTATTTTTGTGAATTTTATATTGCCTTGAAAATCTCTCGTGGGTTTGCTTGACTTCAAAAGCGACAGCTTTGCTTACTGACATGTCCATAAAGCCAAAAATGAGCCTTTTCACAAAACAGCATTTTAGTTCGAGAAGTAAGAAAAGACTTTAAGTTGATTTTCAGCCCATTGACAGAAATTACGGCGCAAAATTTTCCGCAAAGAGGAAAAATCCAGAGCCCCATTGATAGGCGTGATAATACGCTCTACAGCAGCAGTTTCTTCGGTGCGCACAGTATGAAATTTTTGCGGGTGCGTATTATCAATAAGATCCATGATAAATCGAGCTAGTCACTCAGATGAACGATTATGAAGAGCGTACAATGGACGTAGAGCACAGTACATTCCAGAACTGAACTACGATATTCGAAACAAATTTACACAATTTGCTAGCGTTGTTCTGCTATGACATGACATATTATAAATATTGTACGTCATTACTATATATATAATTTTACAAATATATGTATAGTAAAATTACAAATATCCATTTCATTATTATCTTCATTGGAAATCACTTTAATCTAAATCTAAACGTCTTATTGGTTCTTTAGTGGACAAAATTTGTAAATATTCCTGATGCACTGGAAGAATATACGAGGGTAGTCCCAAAAGTACCAGTACTAACAAAGAAACCACAATAAAATTGTGAACAAATATTTTTATTTTTCAATATAGTCTCCTTTCAGCTCGACACACTTTCCCAGCGATGTTCAATAACTTCGATACCCTGCTTAAAGTGAGAACCGTCGAGCACCTCAAAATAGCCATCAACCGCAGATTCCACCTCTTCATTGTTAGTAAATCTTTTACCACCGAGTAATTTTTTCAAGTTTGGAAAAGATAATAATCATATGGGGCTGAATCTGGCGAATATGGTGCGTGAGGAAGAAATTCGATAGATGGATAATAGATAGATGTGTGAGCTAGTGCAATATTTTGATGAAACAACACTTTCTTTTTCGTATATTCGCATAATACTCACCGTTGATTGTTTTTCCTTTTTGAAGATAATCAATGAAAATTATTCCACACGTATCCCAAAAAACTGACGCCATGACCTTTTCTGCAGATGGAACTGTCTTCGCCTTTTTTGGAGCCGATTCTTCCCTTTCCGTCCACTTTCCATCGACGGTCATCCAATACCATTTTGTGGATTTTCTGTATCATTTCTGGCGTGGTCACCTCATTTGGTTGTCCACTGCAATTTTCGTACCATCCAATATTTTACTGTTCTAAACGATGGAACAGACTCCCCCAGAGTAGAATCTACCTTTTTTGATATTGATTAGGCTTGGACCTTTCAAATGAGAGTATTGTATCAAAACACGATGACCAATTTTTTCCATGTTTATAAATTTATTGAGAGCGTTCACTTATGGTGGCTGTCAAGCAAATACTAAACAACGTAGCGTCTCAAAACTTCAAACTTAAGCTTTATAAAGTTAGTACTTTATACCATAGTAATTTTTTAAAGCAACAACCGCTAACTATACGTCAGGTCGGGCACTTCTGGGACCACCCTCGTATTTAAGTATATCGAGCATGTCCTTCTTCATTGCTACTGTTGGGTTGGTTGGTTTAAATGGTGATACTACTACGAGTAGTATCCAATTAGCTCTGATGAGCCGTTTTGATGCCATAACGTCTTGTTCCTGTATATTGAGTACTTTGCGCACCAGGAAGTTGGTATTTGCTTCATAATCATCCAGTGCGGTTAATAAATGTGAGTAGGTTGCAAATCATCTCGCTGCCGAGAGTTCTTTTAAGTTGCTGAAGAACGGCTTACCTAGCAAGCTGAATCTAGAGCTGGCTAGTGCAGAGCAGGTGCATAGGAAGTGTGTTAGTGTTTCTCTTTCATTTGAGTCGTCGCAGCTGCAACAATGGACGTTGAAAGGGATTTCGATTTTTTCCAGGTGCATTCCAATGCACCAGTGTCCCGTTATGATAGCTGTGATCCTAGCTATGTCGGTCCGGGATCTGGATAGCATATCTTGGGTTCTGCCTAAGTTGTATGTTGGCCACATTTGTCTTGATGTGGTGCATGTTGTTAGCCCTCTCCATCTATTACTAGCTATGGCAAGGTAGTAAGAGTGAATCCTTCCCTTCACTGTACTTATTGGGACTGCTACTGGTTCCGCACTTGTAACGTCAAGGAAAGAACCCAGCCTGGCTAGTTCATCCGCCTTTTCATTACCATAAAAGTTCCTATGGCCGGGAACCCATATTAAGGTGATGTCAAGTTGGTGACTCAGTCGGGCTAGTTCCTCTTTACATTGCCTAACCAGTTTAGAGTTCGTTTTGACCGCAGCAAAAGCTTTTATGGCGGCTTGGCTGTCTTACAATATTGATGCATTAAGGTTGTTTGTGTTGTCTCGACTAATAGCTCGACAAGCTTTTCTTATCGCTAGAAGTTCGGCTTGAAAGACGCTAGCCGAATCCGGTAGACGGAAAGCCACACTCAGTTGCTCTAAGTAGACAGCGGCTCTAACTCTGCATTTCATCTTGGATCCATCAGTGTAGATTGATATATCGAAGACTGTATCAGGTCCTCCATTGTGCCATTCTACCCTGGTAGGGACTGTAATAGTAAATGACCTTGTAAAATTAAGCATAGCGATGTCATAGCCCGTATTCTTTGCCACCAATTCCTGTGGTAATGAACTAAGAATGTTGCTGTGTCCATATGGTCTGTTCCTCCAGTTGTGGAACTCCCTGAGCCTGACTGAACAGTTTGTTGCGCAGATTTTAATATGGGGATCTATGGGAAATAGGTGCGTCAAGACGTTAAGTGCATCGGTGGAATAAGATCGGATGAGCCCCGTAATGCCTATATGCCAGTTTTTATATGTTGTACGCCTTATTCAGTGCCGGCCAACAAACTAGTGAACCTTATGTCAGAATAGGACGTACTACTGCGGTATATAGCCATATGAGTATTTTTGGTTGAATACCCTATTTTTTTCGAAGGACTTCTTACAGGCGTATAAGGCCTTTTTAACTCTGTTTTCGACGTTGTTTTTCCAGTTCAGCTTAGAATCTGGTATGACTCCTAGATATTTGGCATTGTTGGATAGTGTGAGTGTTTGGTCGTTTAGTTTCGGTAGAACAAAGTGTTGCAACTTGGTTTTTGTGGTAAATATAATCAGCTCCGTCTTGCTAGGATTCACTCCTAGGCCGCACCTAGCAGCCCAGCTGCTGAGCTTGTCCAAAGCTCCCTCCAGAATCTCGCTGCAAGTGGGGGGAAACAGTCCGGATACCATTAAGACCACATTATCTGCGTATGCCACCATCTTGACTCCGTTACAATTCAGTATATTAAGCAGTTCGTTCATGGCTATGAGCCATAGTAGGGGAGATAGCACCCCACTCTGAGGTATGCCCTTATTAACAAATCTTGTGAGTTGGCTGCAGTCCAGGCTTGCCTGAATTATTCTGCTGCTGAGCATTGAGACTATCCAGTTTCTCACAGGTACTTCCACACCAAAATTGGTCAGAGAACCCTGAATTGTTCTTGTAAATATGTTGTTAAAGGCCCCTTCTATATCTAAGGAGGCAGCGAGAGTGTATTTTTTAAAGAGTGTATCTTCTATTGTTGTGGTAGCCTCATGTAGGGCGGTCTCCGTGGATCTACCCTTGAGGTAGCCATGTTGTGCTGTGGATAAGGATGTTCTACTTAGAATATCTCTGAGATGTATGTCTAAGACTCGATGCAGAGTCTTCAGTTTGAATGATGTGAGACTTATTGGTCTGAAATCCTTAGCTGATTCAAGACCTCGTTTTCCGACTTTAGGTATAAAAATTACCTTGACTCTTCTCCAGCTACTTGGAGTATAATTGAGGCGAAAGCAGTTTGTAAATATTGAATATAAGAGTTGTGTAACTACATCTTGTAATTTTTGTAACATTATTGGTAGGATGCCGTCAGGGCCTGGGGATTTGTATGGGGAGAAACTGCTTTTCGCCCAGATTATCTTATCCTTTGTGATAATAGAGCATATAGGATTTGTTTGGGTGACCTCAGGTTACACTTTACCTTGGGGCTCATGTCACACTCCTCTCGTTTTTGTAGAGCAAATTTTGATTAACTTGAGCAAGTATTTGAGGCCTGCCTACTTTATTTTTTCGGAAGACTACTTTGAAAAAATTATCGGTTGAAGTAAAACTTTGTTTAAATTTGAAGAATATGGTTGCATAAATCTTAATTTCAGCCATTGTATTTAGTGATCATCTGAAATCGTTATCCATATTACCGTTCTTTTTCGTAGCTTCTTTGTTGATAAAAAGTATTAATTGTTTATCAAATGTACAATAAAAGGTTTATGTATTGTACACTGTTGACCAATATATACCTTCTCATTTATTGTGTTAAAAATAGCTTCCTGCGACCAGCTAATTCAATTAGTCCAAAGTCTGAATAATTCGAAGGAATGCTATGACCAGGAACCATAAATATGTGGTTTATTTCTATAAATTGCATGTGAGGTCCCTGAAATAATTTCATTAACCACAAGCAAACGTTACAGTATCGGTTTTGCACTGTGCAAAAATCAGAATATGCAGTTATAACTTTGTAATTATTTTTACAATATAACGAACTACGAATAGATTTACTTAAAAAAATATGAAGAAAGCAATGAGTTCAAAAACAGTATTGCATCTCATTTCTTATCTGAGGCCTCTAAATATATCTAATTTCTAAAATATTACAACAATTACAAGAATTATTATAAAATATTCGTTTTGTACTAGAAATACAGTACAAGAAATGGCTTACAAGTATAAAAATAGAACTTAAGTTGTTAGTACTCCGAAATTTTTAAAAAATGTTGCTTATTAGACTATTAATTAAATCCAATCTCATGATCATGGTATCGGATGTTTTAATAAATATGGAAAAAGGGCACCAAATAGATGCTGTTTATACAGACTTCAGTAAAGCCTTCGATAGAGTTGATCACAGCATGCTTACATGTAAATAAGTAAAATTCGGTGTTACGGGACCCATACTAAGTTGGCTAAAATCATATCTCGACGGCAGATCCCAGTATGTTAAATTCCAAGGAATTCTGTCAAAAAAAATTGCAGTCTCCTCAGAAGTTCCGCAAGGCAGCCACCTTGGTCCTCGTCTTTTTAACATATTTATATCAGACTTGTCAGAAGTCCTGAACGATATCCCACACCTTATGTATGGAGATGATTTAAAAATGTACTATGCAATCAAATCAGAGATGGATGTAAATTTTTTACTGTCAAAACTGTTGTCTCTGGAGCAATGGTGTATCCAAAATAAACTGCATCTTAATGTCAATAAATGCAATGTTATAAGTTTTTCTCGTAAGAACAACATGGCACTACATACCTACCACCTCTATAGTACCGAGCTTAAAAGAGTCAATCATGTAGTGGATCTTCGAGTAGTGTTGGATTGTAAGATGCGCTTTAATTTGCACTATGACAAAATTTTGTCCAGAGCCAGCAAACAGCTTGGCTTTATAAAAAGGCGAGCAAATGAATTCAAGAATATTTGGGTCACTACATCCTTATAATGTGCGTTAGTGCGGCCAATACTTGAATATGCCTGCATAATTTGGAGTCCGTCTTTCGATACCCATAGCGAAAGAATCGAGTCTATTCAAAAGCATTTCTTGCTATACACGTTGAGAGACATGTAGGTACAACCCCCGTGATTATAATAGCCTTCCTTCATATGAATACAGACTCAGCCTTTTAAACTTGATGACATTATCATCAAGAAGATCATTATTTGGGCTCATGTTCCACATTCGATGTTATTAATGATGCTATTGACAGCGAATATATTTCTAGTATGATATGCCTCAATGAACCAATAAGACGTACTAGGCATACTCGGCTGTTAACTGAATATTAGCACCAAACTACATACATACGCAAACTAGAACCCATCAATCGTATCAAACCCAAACCCATCAAACCCAATAACGTTTCCGTGTACTGTACTTCTCACTCCTCGAGAACCAAAATTATCTCAAGCTTAAGTTAAATTACCTGTATATAGTTACTCGTATGTATACCACATTTAAGCATTCCCTCTCTAAATTTGTTGGATATAAGTACTATCCAAGTCTCTCTCTCTCTCTTCCTTGCTAACCCAGCCTTTTATCTTCTCTCTTTTCTTCTCCTCTTTCTAGTATGTAAGTACTTCTTACTTTTAATTTTCTTTCTGCCACTGCTTTTTGACGTTTTTGTGAAATCATGTCATTTAGGTGGGCGGATTACGCCCACTTCGATTCGAACATTTTCGAACACCAAACCAAGGAAAGGGGAGAAGAAATAAAATAAAAATAAAATAAATTTAAATTAAGTCAGATTAAGTAAATTGCCTTGTTTGGCCAATAAATAAATAAATAAATTGTGGACTTACGTTGCTTATGCTCCGAAAAATAAGAAATTATTTAAAAAAAAAGCGGAATGGCCACTTCAGCCCTTGAAAGGATTTGACCGAGCTGCTTATGATCAATAGTGTTTATTTGTGTTGTGAAATGTTTGAACAAAAATGATCGAGAACTGGACCTACATGTTTTATGCCGACTCCGAACGGCTTATATTCTCAAGAAGCTTTTCATGGCAGTTTTTGCTCTCTGAGGCTTGCCATTGTCTGCAGAGAGGTGACGTCCGAACAAAATAATTAATTCAATTGAAAAAACTTTTTGTGTTAGGTGGGATTCGAACCAGGGTTTTCTGTCGTATGGGCCGCACACTCTACCAACTGCGCCACGGCCGCCACTATAAAGTTGGCCACTGTCCTATAAAGTGTTTACTTTTTAAGGAAAAAATTTTATTTACGCCAGTTGTGCTCTGCGCAGCTCATATTACTTTAGAAATATTTTCAATTTTTTTTATAACTCTTATGAGATCATTCCGAATATACTAAAGCAATATATAAATAAAAAAATTTTAAGAAATTTCTATACAAAAACTTATGAAAGATAAAAAATCAAATTACAAACACATTTTTAAAAACTTTACTATTTAATACGATTTAAAATGATGACCATTAAGCGTTCAATTCATCGAAAAATCAATTGTAAACGCATTATAAGTTCGCGCTAATAAAAAAAAGTCAAAATAAAAATCGAAAGTTAACAGATGGCACAAATGTATCTGCAATGACTCACCCTAACTTGCTACAATATTCCATTATTCACATAGGTATAAACAGTGAGCGTCAAAACAATGTGTACACTTTTTTTGCACACAAGTTATACCACATATAAGCCTTCAATACTGTAATTAGTCCCAAAACCTAACTTAGGTCTTGAATTCTTGTTAAAGTCCCTCTTAATATAAGTATAAAGTCTTGCAAATAATTTACCACAACAATAAAATATTTAATAAAAACACACGCGTCAAAACAAAGTGTACACCTGCACAGTAAGCTTAGTTATTTTAAATATTTAAAACAAATGTAACGGTATCTCTCTCAAATTAGTTAATTATGTTGTAAGTTAATGTTTCGGCATTATACGCGTTTGGTAAAGTAAGGAAGTAAGTTATAAGAAACTTTTTTAAAATGCGTAGTCAAACTTCTATTGAAACACGGGAATTAGTCATAAAATTCCATAAGGAAGAAAAATCACTTTGCGAAATTGCTTTAATTATTGATAGAAGTCATAATGACACAAAAAAAAAATCATTGACAAATACAAAAAATTTCACCAGACCAAAAAAATTCTGTGAAACCGCAATACGATCAGAAGTCAGAAGAGTGCGGTAAGATCCAAGAGCATGCGCAGTGAAAATAGCGAATGATCTGTCCACATCATCAGGAACCAATGTAAGTGCCAGTACAATAAGACGTGCATTAAATGCAAATGGTCTATTTGGGGCAGTCCCTCAAAAAAAGTAGTTTATATCAAGGAAAAATAAAAAGAAAATCAAAACCTACGCATGGATTTTGCTAAAAAGTATGAAACACATGAAAATTCACTTTGAAAAAACATAGTTTTAGTGACAATAGCAAATTCGAAATTTTTGGAAAGAAGAACTCTACAAAAATATGGAGAAGCAAAGATCAGGAGTTCCATGCAAAAAATAATACTTCTGCAATAAAGCATGGTGGGGGCTCGGTGATGGTGTGAGGGTGTATGGCGGCAAACGGAATAGGAAATTTAACGTTTATTGACAGTACACTGAATAAATTCTATTACCTTAA
Organism: Coremacera marginata; assembly: GCA_914767935.1. Taxonomy (NCBI): domain Eukaryota; kingdom Metazoa; phylum Arthropoda; class Insecta; order Diptera; family Sciomyzidae; genus Coremacera; species Coremacera marginata. The sequence continues at coordinate 52,940,719 of OU612046.1, read as the reverse complement.
TATTTTAAAAGAACATTTGCCGGCCAGTGCAACCAAAGTAAGAGTGGATTACTTGTGGATGTTTCAGCAGCACAACGATCCAAAACAACGATCCAACAGCCAAGGTAGTGAAAGATTGGCTGTTGTACAATACTCTAAAACAGCTGGATCACCCTTATAGGACATTTGTGGGGACATCATCTGGATAGACAAAAAAGAAAGTGGACGATAAGCAGCAAGGACTCGCTGCAAGCCATTTTACTTGAAGAATGGCAAAAAATTTCATCACAACAAAATTGGTGGAATCAATGCCGACACGGTTGAAAGCTGTCATTTTAGCACTAGGAAGACAAGCAAAATCTTAATAATTGAACCGAAATTATTATTTTTTTTTTTGATTTTTAACTTTAAGTGTACACTTTGTTTTGACTCGAAGAAAATGGAGTATTTTGCGTTTTTGAATTATGTGAATTTTTGTTGTAAAATTATTTATTGTGTTAGTTAGTATATAATAAGAGCATAAAATATTAAATCCAAATATATTAAAAAATTTTATGAAATTACTTTTTAAAATATTGAAATTAACCCTTAAAAGCCTGGTGGTACTGCGAGGAACCAAACACTTCCACTTTCTTTTCGCATCTCTTACATATTTTTTTTTTTGGTTAATTTTTTTAACACGCTAATGTTCTCTGATCTAAGTGCCACCATTTTGTTTTGAACACACGTGCTTTTATTTCGCTTGAAAAGTGTTTTAGTCGTTCAAGAGGTAACACCTACAAAAAACAAAATTTTAGTAAATTGCGAAGTTAATTTTTTTATAAAATTTTGTGTTATCGCAATCGAAAAAATTATTTAATTTTTCAATAGTGCATTTAATAACCAACATAAGTATTGAATATAAAAATTTAATAAACTATCTGCAAAAGTTTATCAACAATGCAAATGGTCCCTTGAGGAACCAGTGGGCACTTATTAGAAAAGTGAAATTTTGATGACAATGCTGTTGTTAGTTTCTGTTTCTATTGTTATAGTGTTCAGAATTGTTGAAATTTAGAATATGTGTTTTTACCTGTGCATTTTTTTTTTAAAAATAGAAACCAAAAGAATGTCCGAAAAAAATTGTGCTTTTTCAACTGACGAACAAGTGGAAAACTTTATGCGATGAAAATCGTGGTAAGATCGTGAAGATGGAAACTTTTCGGATGACGACAGTATGATGGATCCTGAATTCGTGTCACCTATTATAAAAAATCATGTTTGTAAAAGCAATGCAACAATGGATGATGAAGGTTATAACAAGAACGATGAAAGTGCGAATGATAGCCAAGGTAAAAAGTATATGCATTGAGCATTTTGAGCAGTCCCCAATTTTTTCGAACTTTTACAGGTTGGTTTAAGTATGCAACGCTTTTCTCTGATATTTCAATCGATAAAGACTTCATTGAGTTTAAAAGACCATTGTGGAAGCAATGTCATCTACAGAAAAATATAGATTGTGTTAAATTTCCTGGCAACGCTAATCTTACCCCAGAAATGATGGCATTGAATAGTCCATTCAAGTTTTTTTCATTCTTAGTAACAGACGATATAATTGCAAATATCGTTGAACAAAGCAACTTGTATGCAATACAAACGGATCCAGCGCAACCGCTAAAAACTACACCAGACGAAATCAGAAGATTTTTGGGTATCAATAACTTCATGTCTGTGCTTAGATATCCAAATGTGCGCATGCACTGGAGTAATTATGCAAGTCGCCGAATAGTGGAAGCCATGGCGCGTAATCGCTATGATAAAATCCGAAAATTTTTACATACATATAAACAACAACGGAAACATGCCACGTCGTCGCGCTCCAGAAAAGCAGCCATCTACTGCAGTAGATGAGCAACCATCCACATCTTCCGATGCACGCAGATCATCACGACAGCAACAGTTACGAAAAAATATTGAAAATGAACATGGACCTATTCCGACTAACGATATTACCTATGATCGTTTATACAAATTACGATCGTTGTTTTATGCACTCAATCATAATTTCGGAAGAGTACCCAAAAAAGCTCATATTTGCGTTGATGAACAGATTTGTGCAACGAAAATTAAATATTATATGAAGCAGTACATGTACATGCCAGACAAGCCCCATCCATGGGGTGATAAACTTTTTTTGATATGCGACGATTCAGGTTTTTGTTATGCCTTTGAAATCTATTTTGGGAACGAAGATCATTGGATCGATAATGAGCCAAATTTGGATGCTGCTGCAAATTTTGTTGTTCGATTAATTCGTACTACGGTTTCATGTTTCGTTAATCACACTATCTTTTTCGACAACTATTATACAACCCTTCCGTTGCTAGCTTATTTGCGTACCCGAGGAATATACTCACTAGGCACTATTCGTCGCAACCGAATTCCCGGGTGCAAGTTTACAGAATGTATGGAAACTCGTGGTGGTACTGAAGAGTTTGTTGCATCAATACATGGCATTCACATTTCAATTGTGTCTTGGAAAGACAACAAAATTGTCTATATGACATCAACTTTAGCTGGCATAAAACCATATAAACTTAGTTCTGGTCTAACACCTGAAGACGCACCAGCAATTGAGGGATTTAATAAAAAGACAAAGCAAGTTGAAGATATACCATGTCCCAATGTTATTCACGAGTACAATAAATACATGTATTTGGGTGGAGTGGATCTCATGGATTCGTCACTTGGCCGATGCCATGTTCGCATAAAATCACGCAAGTGGACCAACCGTTTGATTTACCATATGCTCGACATGGCCATGATTAATTTATGGATTTTATATAGACGTCATTACCAAGTTAGTGCTCAAACAGGCTAAATAAAAGTTCTTGTAAAAACCGAAGTGTAGGTAAAAACCGGTACGCATACACAGAAAATAGGTCGCCAAAGCAAACTAGAATGTAATATTGAAGAAAAAAGAAGTCGTCAACACGTTGGTGCGGTGCCGACGCGCGACGTTTGATTAGATAATGTGGGTTATTTTCCCACTTATGTAAAAGAAGGAAAACCAAGATGTAAGTATCCAAATTGTTCATCACGAACAAAGGTGTTCTGCCGAAAATGTGAAGTAAATTTATGTTTCACTCCAGAAAAAAAACTGCTTTTTAGATTTTCACACAAAATAATTGCACTTACTAACCCATTGTAGAATATTTTTCTGTTTGATTTATGTTTTTTTCTAATAAAATGAATACTTGTTTAGTTTTTCTTTTTTTTTTAAATTTTCTAACGAGCTCCCACTGGTACCGCCAGGGACCAACCAGGTAATTTGTAGGTACGTGGAGTAAAACTAACATGTAAAAAAAGTCGTAGAAGAAAAGTTGTTCAGAATTGAAAGTTACATAACATATATTTATTTCTTGCCAATCAAAAAACTTGGTCATTTAAGGGTTAAGTAAAATGTATTGAAAAATATGGTGTACACTTTGTTTTGACGCTCACTGTTTATATATATATATATATATCTTTTTGGACTGACCGTTTTCATTTGTATTTCCATCTACTGATTCATTCACAAAGCTCAACATAAAGTTGTGTAAGTTGGTCAGCATTTTTTTTTTTTTTGGTTTGGCGCGTTAAGTTAGTGTGCCAAACAAACTTTTTCAATTCACTTGAATTGCGTTTGTAAATAAAATAAATAAAAAAAAAACAATTGTAAAAAATAGAAAAACTTTCTACGCAATATATGGGAGCAATAATGGGACTAATATATACAAGTCAGTGCTATGACCGAACAAGAAGCGAATTAAAAAGTGTAGCAACTAATTTATATTTATTTATAAGTTATAAAAGTGAAGAAAATGTCTGCTATCATTGACATTTAAAAGCATGGAGATGTGGTTTGAAATTAAACTAAATAAATAGGGGATTCTTCATATATGAAATTGAAATGAATAAACTTTTAAGAACATTCGTAGCTTTTTCATAAATGAAAATTAAAATTAAATTTTTAAAACCTTTTCTTGTTCTTACTGCAAAACTATTCACGTAAATGTCTATGTCAAATATAAAAATTATCAGCAGTACAAAAATAATGGTTAAGGGGGTCTTCTCATTGAGCAACTTTTTTTTCAACTTTTTTTTGCATTTATTTATAGCTTGGGTAGTTGTGAATATGCCCCTAAAAGGATTTTTAGAAATTCGAAATACTTTAGAAGATACAGCCTTTTTTGTGAAGCAAGGTCTGATGGACAAGAAGGTGATGGAGGTAATAAAACCAGCTTACGAAGCGCTGTCGGCAGATAATTTGCTTGAAAGATGCCTTGGATCTGAAACTCAGAATTCCAATGAGTCCTACAATTCTGTTCTTTGGTCACTTTCGCCCAAACACATCAACTCAGGCGCACGCACCATCGAAGTGGCCAATTTCATTGCAACGTGCCTCTTCAACGACGGTTTTATACCCATACTTAAAATTATGGGTTTGATGGGTATTGCGATTGGCAAAAACGCATACGAATACGCACTATCTCGCAATGAAGACAGATTAAACCGATCAGAGACTCAAGCTGCGGCATCATCAAAATCTGGCAGAACGGCTCGCAGAGCAGAGAGGGCAGCAGAAAGCAGTTTCTACGAAAAAGAGGAAGGTGGCCTGTATGGAGCTGGCATCGCCGACTAATATTTGTAAGTAAAAATTGTCAGCTCTTTAAAACTGCATTTAAACATTTTTGATTTTTTTTTTTTTTTTCCCATAAAAATTACATCAAACTTTAAACGCGTTTATCTCGAACCCACGTTTTTCGAACTGGCGGCCATGATATCTCCAGTTCAACTAAATCGATTTTCATGAAACAAAATGGAATCGACGCAGAATTGTCACCATTCTCGGGTGAACCTCGACCATAATTTTAAAAAATTTTTTACTATTTTTTTTTTTTACACTAAACTACAAAAAAAAAAACCCGAAATAGAAATTTTTTTTTTGAATGGCCGCCATTTTGTCAAAAAAAATGACAAAATTAAGCTTGAGGTTCACCCGAGAATTACATCTATACTGATTATAACCCCGTTTTTTTTTCATTTCAGACGCTCTGGAGACCCGGAATCGTGGCCGCCGTGACGACACCTTTTTTTTTCACCACCAACTTTGAAGTCTCATTACTTTTTGAACAGCCCATGTATCGAGGCAAAAAACATTTTTTTATTTACTTTGAACCTTTTGTAATACAATAAATAAAAAAAGTTATCAATTATTCTTTGCGTTTTCAAATAAGAATTTTTTTAAAAAGGGTCCAAAAAACGGGTTTTGAATGAGAAGACCGCCTTAATAAAAAACTACCCATAGGGTATATCATTTGATGTACATAAAACTGCGCAATACAATAAAAGGCAGTGAACGCTTTATACTTTAATTGTAATAAAGGGTTTTTCAATAAGAGCGCTACAAAAGTTTTTTGAAATAAAACAAAAACGGTTTTGGATATCAATGAAATTCTTTATTCCTGTGAAAGTACATTCGATGCCATTATGGATGAAACTCGATTTCTTTTGCATGGCCACCACGGGCACGCTTGCAGAAGTCCAGACTCTGAACCCAATTTTCGACGGTTTTCAAGCATAAATCGGTCGATACTGCTGCAATTTCACGTTCGATATTCGTACGAAGTTCATCAATCGTCGCTGGATTGTTGGCATAGACCATAGACTTGACGTAGCCCCACAGGAAATAGTCTAAAGGCGTCAAATCGCACGACCGAGGCGGCCAATCGACTGGGCCATTTTGTGAGATAACACGTTCACCAAACTTGGTTTTCAAAAAATTGATTGTGACATTCGCTGTGTGGCTTGTGGCGCCGTCCTGTTTGAAACCACATATTGTCTAAGTCCATATCATCCAATTCGAGCCAAAAATATTCGGTTATCATTGAACGGTAGCGATTCCCATTCACAGTAACGTGCCGGTCTTGATCATCACGGAAGAAGTACGGCCCAATGACACCGCTGGCCCATAAAGCGCACCAAACCGTAATTTTTTTCGGGATGCAATGGTGACTCATGGAGTACGTGTGGATTGTTGCCTGACCAATAACGCATATTTTGCTTATTGACGAAGCCATTCAGACAAAAATGAGCCTCATCACTGAAGATGATTTTTCGATGAAAATCCGAATCATTTTCAAGTTGTTGCTCAGCCCAATTCACGAACATACGATGCTTCTGGTGGTCAAGCGGCTTCAGTTCATGCGTCAATTTGATCTTGTAGGGATGTAGGCCAATATCTTGTCGCAAAATTCGCCACACGACGTCACAGAGATGCCCAACGCTTGAGAACGACGTGTGAGAGACACATTTGGAGACACATTTTTCTTGAACTGAAGCCTCAGCGGCAGCAATATTCTCGACACTACGGGCACTTCTTTGTCTCACTGGCACGGGAACATTTTGTACTGTGACTGTGGATTCAAATTTTTACACTAGACGCTCAATTGTTGATCTGGTAGGACGATTATGACGACCATAAATTGGACGTAGCGCTCTTAAAGTTGAGGAAACTGACTCCGAATTTCGGTAGTAAATATTAATAATTTCGAATCGTTGTTGGCTCGTATATCTTTCCATGATGAAATGGCAAACCTTACTGAAGAGAAATGTCAAGAAAGCGGGGAAAAATTAGGCGTCGTTTGCTGTCCCTATCGGTCTACTTTTGTAGGGTCCCTATTGAAAAACCCTTTATTAGGAGTAAAATAAATCACTCATTCCGTGAAAAAGTAAGCCGCAGACTCGAAAAACTTCTCTTACATTTTTTTTTATTAGAACCAAGTAAGTGCAGCTTTATTTTTAACCAATCAGTAAAATAAATATTTAATCGAGCTCTAACCTTAAAAGGAGCCATTGTTTTTTGTACAAAATACGCAACTAAAATATATTTTAACCTACAAAATAAACACCACTTCGACGTATCGAGTGATGGCAATATGTGAAAAATTTTTAAATTCTTTTTTTTGGGGACATCGCACGCAACCGAAATTTTAATTTTTATAATTTTAGTATATAATTTTGAAATTATTTGAAATAAAATATTGAATTTTATACTATTAAACTTTTCATACAAATAAAATGTTTCTTGAAACTTCAACACATATCGCAGATTTATTGCTTTTTTTAAATGAATTAAAACTGCGGTATTTTTGATGTGCTCCGTACGCAACCTAGTAGATACCTTATATTATGGTTGATATTTCAATAAATCTTTTAAACCAAATTTAAATTTAATGTTACACATATACTAAACAAGACTGGATTAAGAAAGAAAAATTTAAACTTGTTTTATTATTAACTCGAATTGTCCCAGCGGCTCCCTATGTAGCCACAGAATATACTCGTGAAGTTTATTTAAGTTTTAATCAGGAGAATGTTATTTCATTGTACTTAAGACGTATACCTCTCTGAAAATATTGTTTTTTAAGATCCAGTAATTTTTGCGTCGCCAAGTTGTATAACTTTTTCACCAGGCTCTTGATAAAAGCCATTTAAAAAAAACGCACAAAATAGCAGTTTTTACAAACATGACAATGAAAAAGTAATTTTTTTTAATTTTTACGCAAATTTTTTGCCAATGACATATATGTGTTTAGAAAAGAAAAAGCATATACTATTCCAAAATAATCTTTTTTGATACTTTTCTACTCTTAGTGCAAGCAATTCAATGATTTTCTTTGCCGGTCCGATATGGTGCCGCTGGGCGCAACTGGGTGTTTTACTTTCAGAATATGAAATATGCATATGTGCCCAGCGGTTCCTTATGGTAGCGCAATAGTAGATTGCTTAAAGCTGACACAGCTTTGGCAAAGGTTATAAGCCTTTGTAAAGTTAAAACTTAAAGAAAATTTTTTAATTGTACATAATTGTTTTGCATTTTTAAGCAATGCTTTCGTCTTTAATTTGGTTTGTGGAAACTTACAAACACATAGCAGTTATGGGCAGTTTTCTAGAGCATGTTTTTCCAAAATGCAAATAAAAAAATAACGCATTTTCAATATTTCAATGAATGCTTTTTTAACATTTTCCCAAAAATTTTTTGTGTGCGGCAGCTAAAAAATTAAGAAGTTATAGGTAATTTTCTGGTTATAGGTAATCTGCAAAATAGATTCAGGAGCAGTTTTTCAGTACGAGTTTAATCTTTAGTTAAACGTTGTTATGTCATCAAGATAAAATTGCAAAGACTATTGAATAAAAATTACATTGACAGTTTGCAAGCTAACAATTGGTTTGACAGACATAACTATCTTAAGTTCTATCTTAGTACTGGTTTAAAAACAAATCTTTATTAAAAATAAATAAATGCTACAAAACTTCGCAACCCTTTGTCAAAATGTCAAATTTTGCATACAAAATTTTAAAGCTTTTAATCTTGATACCACAATATGTAGACTGATATTATATTTATTTGAATTAAAAGCATCACAAGAGAGTAAAAGTTACTATTCATTGAAATAGAGGCTTATCTTAAGCCAGCATGCAAAAGAATAATAAGGACTTAAAAGAGGAGATGACATTCATGATATAGGAGAACGAATTTACTTGAACTCTTGCATATTTTTATTAACAAGCAGAGACAGAGTAGAGCTTAGTTATTGGAATATTGTTCACTGATGCCAACGAGAATGAATTAATATAAAATTAATTTAAATGACAATTTTGTTCACATTATTATACGAATGTAGAGGTGTATATACAAAGACCCAAATTCAAAAATTAAGATTCATCGCTTCAAAAACTGACTGCAAGCATTAAGCTGCGATTAAAAAGGAATTTTGAGATAATTTGCCGTAAAAGAGTTTTGAAAAAATGTATCGTCTTGTTAAGAAGAATACGTGATTAAGAAAAGAAAATAATTGCATTGCATTTTGCATTTAATCTATTAATATTTAAATTCATATCATATAGAATACGATGCATATTCAAAAATTGTTATCGTCATTGTTTAATAATATAAGAATAAGTCGATTTTTCAGTTACTTGCATGTTTGATAGCTATACAAATTTTATCCGCTGTATTTTTATTAAAAAAAGTTTGCAACATATACGAGGGGAGTCGTATAGAGCGGTCAATCCGAATGCTGGTGATTCCTTAGGACGAGAAAAGAAAAAAATCATATGCGAGGGGGGAGATCTATTCTTGATCCATCCTAGTTAGAAGTAAAAGTAGGCTGAAGTAGGGTGATGTGTAACACGTTCATATTTGCTGCAATAAAAGTGATAAGAAATTGAATTTTTGATTGATTTAAAGGCCTCTCCCTTGCAGAAGAACCAATTGGAAGTGATTCTTTTCATGGCTGTTGAATATTTTGAGAAATGAATGAAGTGAAACAAAAATATCAAATTTGGTTTTTTTGATCTTTTTCAAATCGATGAGGTGATGTGTAATACCAACAAAATGTTAGTTTAAGGACCAGGAACTTTAATTCTTTATGTTTAGGAAAAGTATTATGATAAGAACTTTATGGAATAATGGCGATGTCTCGTAAATCTATTTGGTTTTCAATGCAAACACACACAGATACATAGGCATTTCCAGAAAAAAGTTCAAAAGTTTAATTTTTCTTTTTAGTAAATGTTTAGTAAATATTTTGTAAGCGTTTTTGTTTTAGTAATTTTTTGTTTTATTTTAGCATTGCCTAAAAATAATGAAAAATGGTTGAGGCAAGAAGAGGCAGAATATATTAAATTTGTTCTTAATTGCAAACTTTCATCTTATATACAGTGTCAGACTTACACATTGCGGGGCTTGGGGCTAAAATCGACACGGGCACCTACTTAAGGACAGAGCATTTAGCTTGGATCTTTTAATGATAAAAATATTCATTTTTATGCATTAATGTCGCATTACGTTAATTTTTTTTGTTATGCAAAAGCAAAAAAAAAAAAAAACAACAACAAAGCTTTCACATCAACAAAAACAAAAACACCTTCTTAACCATGCTATGACAATCGTGTTTAACCATGCTTATGATCGTTTTTGAATTCATTTGTAAACCTTTTCGGGTAGAAACATTTTCTTTTCGACACTCATTAATGAACCCCTTTTGTATCAATCGTCGGACGAAAATGCCTCTCAGAAACGATCCAATTTTTCTCCGGATATGAGTTAAAAAAGAAACCTTTTTGAATATATAATTTTAATTTACTATTATAAAAGTATCAACAAATGTTTAAATTCTTCCTTTTTTAACTCGAATAAGGTAACATTTATTCATTTCTGAACTCATTTAGGAACAAAAAATGGTTCGTTTATGAGAATTGATTCCTACTGATATGACAAAAAAATTATTCTTTTTGGACTTCATTTAAGAATGCAAAAAAGAAAAATTTTTGATTCATTTATGAACAAAAAATGTTTCATTTTCAAGGAACTTTTAGCTACTAAAAGGTTAAAAAAATAATCTTTTTCGACTCAAAATAAGTTTTTTTATGAATTTTGCAAAAGAAGTATAATTTGTATTCATGGGAAAACTTTTCACGAATTTAATCTTCTATAGCAAGCACTTCTAAGCGACAAAATAAAAAATCAAAAATTAAAAAAAATGTACCCAAAAAAATTTTTGGATCGCTGCTTGTGTGCCAACTTTGCTTATCGAAGGGTTTTGGATTTGTAGTTAGTGTATAAAACTCCCGCGAAGGGGTATGATTTTCATACTCATAAAGGGCAAAAAGCTTTTTTTAATATTGCATTCTTTTGCTATAATAGACGCAAGCAAAAAGGAACATAAATAATAAGGATTAAAATTTAAAGAAAATGGAAGTTTTGTTCCTTGATCGAAAAATGCATTAAAAAAATCAAATTAGACATTTTGACAGAAGCGCCTGCGGGGCCCCTGCCTGCTCGGGGACGGAGGCTGCAGCCCCTCCTAACTCCCACCTAAATCCGCCCCTGCCTTTATATTAATACGCTAACACAAAACTTGAAACCCCTTATTCTCAATTTATAGACAGCACTTTTAAATGAAACTTATATCATTTAAAAAGTCTCGTTTATGCCAACTGCAGAATATAGTTTTTATTAAAATGTTTTGTCATTAAGATAGGTAAAAATTAGAAATTAAAACCACCTTTTTCCCATATAAAAGAAACAACAACAAAATACAAAGCCACACATCTCTGCTGAACAGCGTTACTGTGGGAGAGTAGAATGCGAGAGTAAAAAAAAAAATTCAAAAGCTTCAACAGAGCAGTTTTTCTTTCCTATCTTCTCGGACACAATCGATCAGCTTTGCTGAGACAAAACAAAATAAAGGGTGTTTCAATAAACGTGCAAATTTTTTTGCACATATACAACATACCACAAAATTTAAATCATGCACTCTTATTGGAACACTATATTTTTGTTCATACAAACAGGTGCCGACGTTTTTGCTTGCCTGCATATTTTGTTGAAATTATTTTTCGTTTTTGGTTATTTTTCCTTAATTGAAATTTAATTGCGCTCAAGAGTAGAATGGAAGAGTGACTCCGACACTTCAACAGATCTGTGTGGCATTGTTGTTATTGCTGCTTTTTGAAGTGGAAACTTCTTTAGACGCGTTGAGCACTTTTTAGTAGGTGTAAAAGTTATGAATTCACGTCAGCACTGTTAACGTCAGCAAGGTTAACGTCAGCAATGCTATATCATCACCACTGTGAATATCATTACTCTTAACGTTAGCATTGTTAAGGCTCGCACTGTTAATGCCAGCATTTCTGATTTACCTACCAGACAAACCGAAAGCATATCAACGCTTTTGTGTTTTTTGCATTGGGACCCCCACATGGGTGGCAGATGGTGGTAGGCGTGTTCAGAAGAAATGTTGAAGGCCAAAAACTATGGGACCAGATCAAAATTTGACCTGTTAAGGGGACCCCCAGAGGTTGGCAGATATTGGTAAGTTTGTTCAGAAAAAATGTTGAAGGGTGTAAAAAGAATATGACCAGCTCATACCTAGGGGTGATTGGGCGAAATTTCGCCCAAAAGCAAAAAAGGAAATTTTACCAAATAAAAATGCAAAATCACCCAATTTTTTTTTTTTGTGTATTTTCATATATTTCAAATTCGTATTGAAAATATTGTGTGATTTTTAATTTTTTTGTGTTTTTTTTGCGATTTTTTTTTTTGTGTGATTCTGCGGAGAGTCGTCAAAAGAAACATATCACAGTTGTTCATTCAAACATATGTTAACATTTTGTACGAAAAAGTGTCATGTTACACATCACCCCATGGTACACATTACCCAACCTCACCCTATGTAAAAAAGTTGAAATTTCATTTTTAATTCAATAACTTTTAAAGTAAAATAGTTACTTAAAATCTAAGAACAGTTTTGGAAACAGAACGAAACAGTTTCAATAAAAAAAAAATAATTTTTTGTTTTTTTTTACGTAAAATAATAAGAACTGATTAAACTCAAAGATATATATGATAGATATTTTTTGTTTAACAAAGTAAAATAAACGTATAAGAAAACAATGAAAATTATCCCGCTTTATATCGTCGCCCGTCTTTCTCAGAATCTGTAAAATTATCTGTATCGACTGTTTCAAACAAAAGCTATCATACTAATAAGACAAACATTTCATATTCAATATTGTATTAAGGCCTTAAAACGCTTTTTTAAATATACACGAATGCCAACATAACAACAAAAAATCATAATATGTGAAAAAATTTCAGAAAGTTAAAACACACTTTTAATGTTTTCACTCTCCTGAAAAGTAGCACTTCTTTTATTACAGTTTTCTTGGGTCCTATGAGAGATATAAACTTCATTTTATTTTATTTTTCCGTGACAATACAGAGATTATCTGATGATAAGCTTTAAGCACGGCTGATCCTGATCCTGGTCTTTTAAGCACGTCAGGACAAGTTCGACTTATCATACTGCTGCAAAATCAGTTAAAATAATTTTTTTAAAGGTTTTAAACATGAGATAAACTATCTGAATAAGAAGACAAAATTTAAAGTCAATCAAATAAACGATTTTAGTGAAAAAAAGAACCTGAAAACCCCTGAATTTTGTATGTTAAACAGCCGCGGTACTGACCCCCTTAATAAAGAGGAATCAAAAATATGCCTTTTTGCCCAAAAAAATAAAGAAATTGCTAAAAACTTTTCTTCACATTTTCCCATAATAAATCTAGCATTTTTTTTTTTATTAAAAACATTAACAAACTATTTTTTTTACTTAAATTTTAACTTACCTTATATTTTACATAAAATTTTTTGCATGAAAATGACTAAAAATTTATTGCATTTTTCTTCGAACACTAAATTTTAAATTTTTATTGAACCGAAAATGGTTATTTATTTAATTTTTTTTTTTTTTTTTTTTGCGTTGTTAACACTTGTCTTAGGTCTATAAATTATTGTAGCGAAACGTACACAATTTGCACAATTTAACACTAGAGCATAAATATTTGCGAACACTTTGCTTGCTTTAAGCTACGATTGTATTACTTTAAATGTTCTCCTTCTGCTGCTCAAGTTTGGCCTTTTTTCAAGAGCAAAAACTAGTACTACTAAGAAAACTGAAGGAAAAACACCGCCAATTTAAGTGCAGTGCACAAGGACACGTCACAGTGACGATGACGACGACGACGACGACAATGTTCTTAAGGATGCACTAAGGCGCGTAGCTGAGGCGTTTAGTGTAGCAACTGTGCACTTTGAACGTTATGTTTAGCAGTGTGCGAGTGAAATGTCTTAAAATGCGTTTCCTGTCTGCACTGCTGCATATCTTACTGCAACTTCTCCTCGTCTAAGTCTCTGTGGTTGTGGCTTTTGTTCTGAGCTATTTTTATTCCTTATTCGTTACAAAAACTTTTTGCTTTATTCGTTGCCATTGCTTCTTCGTTGTAATGCGGAGGAGTAGGGCGCGAAATGGTTTTCGCGTTGAAAAATGTCCCCGTCGTAATGACCCGACAACGGCAAAGTTTTTTTTTTTAAGTGTTGACAAGCGTGGCTGTTTTTATATTTCTTTTTTATTAATTTGCTCTTAAAACACTTCCAGTGCGATTATATAAGCAAGTCATAAATGAGGGCGTGCAGAGTACATTCCATCTGAGACTGTCCAGCAACCGTTCAAAATAATGCGTATGCGTCAAAAACACCTCAAATCGTCTTTACTTCAACATTTCTGTTCCATTTTAGTTTCTTTTTAGTACCCGTTAAACGCACCGATCAAATAAAACGCGCACATTAACAACCTTCAAATCGTGTTGTTGTTGTTATTCGAAGCTGTTATTTTAATTGTTGTTGTTATGTTTTTCTTTATGTCCTGTTATGTAGTGTAGGCGAGAATTGCTCCACAAATATCAGGCAGTTTAGACGACAGTGTGTGCTGGGTGGACGTGAGACACGCGGGCTTGGCTCAGAATTACTCAGCATATCCTTTTCAATTGAACATTGAGACTCTGGCGACGTGCTGACTTCTGATGCTCTCTAATGAATTCACTTTTCTATGATATTTCCTTATGTCTTACATAATAAATTTTTCATTGCTGCCAACATGGTCTGTTTTTTTTTTATGTTGCACGAAGAATTGCTTGAGAATAAATTTTTTTTGAACGCTGTTTTTTGTTTTTATTTATTTTTCTTGTTTAAGGAACAACTTAAATTTGTGTTAATTCTTTTGAGTATTTTTTTTTTTATTTGTTTTGTTTTTATTTATTTTGTGGCAAGCATAAATGTTTCCTTATTGGCCACGCGGTGGCTCTTCACACACTATGTTTACTGGCAGCAGCCACTGTGATTACGACTGCAGCAGTTGGCATAGGCACAGCAACAACAACGACAACGACAGCGACTTGCCAGACTCAACAGCAGACGTCCTGAATGTGGCATCCTTTCATTGAATTTCAACAAAATAAAAAGCAATAAAGACACCAACAACTGAAAAATACCTAAGTCACAAAAACAAGAAGAGCAAGAACAACAACAACAACAATACCAACGTTGGCATTGACGGCAACGGTAACGGCAATGACAACAACAACGGCAACGACAACGACAAACAGCAAACACAACAAAAACAAACGTATACCGAGCAACGAACAAACAACACGAGCGCGTAGTATTTCCTTCGTAGTACCGTCTGAAAGTGTGTCCTGCTTCGTACTAACACTGCAGCAGCATCCAATCGACCGAAGGACCATCGTACTGCGTTTACGAAGTTTCAAAGAAATTTCCCCAAAATTAGCAGCGGGAGAAAATGTTGCCAAAAGTTCACAAGACTACACATATAGAGATACACACACACACACGCACACACACAGCAACACATATGCACACGCACACTAGCACTTTGTCGATTTCAAGGATAAAGGACAACGCAACGTAGTGGCAGCAATAGGTGTGCCACTGTAGGCGCCTCTATAACGTAGGATATTTTCTTTTTGCAGCCACTGTTAAGTAACAGAGAAGAGCACAAAAAAGGTTCAACTTTGCTCTGCTCGCGAGAGAGCTTTATTCTCATTCTAGTTCAATTGAAGCTCTAGCCGATAACAGTGTTAGTCATTGTTGTTGTTTGTTATTGCTTGCCTGTCTTGTGTTGATTGCAGCAGTCAGCCTTGCACAACATGTGATTCGCTCGTCTGCCTGTGGTTGCACGGTTGGCCAGCATTGCCAGATGATTGCGCTGATAATGCTTGGTAAATGTGTGTCATTTAGCTGCTCCTTCTGCTGCTGCTGCTGTTTGGGTCAACAATATGCGCGAGTGCGTATTGACAGAAGTAGCACACAACAACAACTGCAGACAACACACACACACACACAACCCAACATAACGAAGCTTCTGTGACAACGAAGGGCACAAGCGGACAATCCTTTCGGCTACTTAACAGTGAGTAGCGCACCAGTTTCGACAGCTATGCAAGTATGTGTAGTGATGTGTGTTTGTTTCAACGGTTCAGACAACGACTCTTCCATTGTCTATTCTGCGTGTTTCTCCAAATCAGTTTGTCAACAATTCTAGGCTCATCAGTTTTAGTTTTAACATTGCCTGAAAAAACTGAACACAGCAAAGATTAAAGGGAGTTAAGTTAAATAAGTAGTTTAATGGATAACAAACATGTTTGGTGTAAATGTTAGTTAATTTCCTTTGTTTGTTCCTATCTTCGTATAGTGATTGATTGAATGTTTTGAATGTTTACAGCTGGTCGGTGAGAGCTGTATTTAGCTTATTCACGAGATCTGCCTAGTTTATAAGAGAGGAGAACCTTTTCAGTTTCGACTGGCTACGATGAGATAAAAGAAGTGTCAACACATATCTTCAAAATATTCACTGGAAATGAGATCGGCTAGGTTTTAAAATGTACAGATAATAATTTTGCCTAACCAGTTCATCAGCCTTGGTATTGCCGTAAAAGTTCTTATCCTGGGTAAGACACATTATATGTGTTATCTGGGTGGTAACAGAAATAATATAAAAGCTCATAATGCCTTCTATGCGTGTCAGAAAACACTGTACAAGATGGGAAGTAAACTCTACCCCATCTATCTTTCTTAAGCTCCATACTAACCTATGGTTCGATAGTATAAGAAAAGACCAACATAATGTTGCGAACCTCTTGTTGGTTCCTTTTATTACAGAGGTACACTCAGTGGATATCCAGGGGGTTTTTTAACGAGGAAACAACCTCTGTGTTTTTCATATCTAAAAATTTCCAAGCTAACAATATTTATTGTTATCTCATTGAACTTGCTAGCTTCTTTGTCGGATCCTTTACTTTTCCTGGTGGATCTATGAGCCACTAACGCTGTTGCACTTATTTAAATTCTGGCTTACAAGCTGCGGTCTATTTGAACTTTTGTTTTCGGGTATGTTTTAGGGTAGGGACGGGCAGCAGCGGTGCACTTTCGCAGCTGCACTTGGAAAGCTATTTTAGGTACCCCTTGCCTACAAACTAAGAGCAAAAGGCGGCGGACGTTGAGTTGAGTAGTTGTTAATTCCTTAGCATGCAAAACATTTAATCTGCAATATTTTGAAGCTTATAAAGAGCAATCATATTTATATTACTATAAATACTGGTGTCACGTGTGCAGTGTATAGCATATTGTGCATGTAACAAAATATGTTTTTAAAATTATTTATCAACACCTTTACTACAATAAACATCATTTTATTTTATACTATTGAAACTATTTCACCGTGAGCTCACTTTTAGCTTTATTAGAAGCATAGGGTTAATTATCACTCACCGGTATTTAAGAGAGTAACAAGCTGGTATGTTCAACAGCCCAGTAGAAAAAAGTACTTACATTAAAGCAACATTCAATGCAGGTTAAGTGATGTAGGTCAATATAAAAATACCTTTTTTTTTTCATAAAGTATTTTAAGACAAGCTTTTATGAAAAGACTGTGCCCTTTTATAAAAGGGCAGTCCCCCTTATCTAGCACGCTTAGCACGCAGTCAGCTCGCTCGGTCGCACGGTGCCAACTCAATTTTAGGGCGTTGAATTCTGATTTTCATACAAAAATCCCTTTTTTTTCGCAGTTCGGAATTTTGGTACAAAAAGGCGATAGACCCGGGCTTGATCATACCACCAGTCGATTTTCCATATAAAGATTGATTTTTGAGTAAAAATCCAGGATGAAAACTTTTGTTTTGCGGTAAGTTTGGGGGTATGGAACTCTGATTTTCATACAAAAATCACTTTTTTTCTCAGTTCAGGCAAAACTTCGGTGGCAAGGACGATAGACCCGGAGGGCTTGAGCATACCACCAGTCGATTTTCCATATAAAGATTGATTTGTGAGCAAAAATCCAATATGAGAACTTATGTTGTGGGGTAAGTTCTGGATTGTGGAATTCTGATTTTCATATAAAAATTCCTTTTTTCGCACTTCGTCTAAAATTTCGGTACCAAGGGTCGATTTTCTCTATAAAGATTGATTTTTGAGCAAAAAGCCAGGATGAGAACTGTTGTTTTGGGGTGTTAAGTTCTGATTTTCACACTAAAATCCCTTTTTTTCGCAGTTCGAGCCGAATTTCGGTACCAAGGACGATAGACTCGGTCTTGAGCATACCACCAGTCGATTTTCCATATAAAAATTTATTTGTGAGCAAAAATCCAGGATGAGAACTTTTGTTTTCGGGTAAGTTCTGAAGTGTGGAATTCTGATTTTCATATAAAAATCTCTTTTTCACAGTTCGGCCCAAAGTTCGGTACCAAGGGCGATGGACTGGGACTTGAGCATACTGCCAATCGATTTCTCACATAAAAGATGATTTTTGAGGAAAAATTCAGGATGAGAACTTCTCATCTTCCATCATTTTTTTCTTTTTTACTGAAAAAATAAATATTTCTGAAACGAGTATTACACATAACTTATTTTGTATTTGCGTCGAATTCAAAATTCAGATATATTTTGCGGCGAATTGAACAAAAAGTTGGGCTGAAGATTTTGGGCTATATTCACAGAAGTGAACTATCATAAGAAATTGAAATTGTTGCAATAAAGATTAAACAACCAACAAAAAATATAAATTCAAATTGCGTTCTTATTTGCTGAAGATTAAGTAGATCCTCTTAAGTTAGTAAGACACCCAAATCTTCATTAGCACACCTAAAATGGAAAACGAAACTAGAGCCGGAGTCTACTATCATTCACTACAAATATCTCTCTTATACAGACTAGTAGGTTACTGCATTGTCTTCCAACTTCTCCAGGTTAGTATTAAGAAGATGCTGTCTGCCTATCCAAAACCAAGAAAAAAGAGGATTGCTTACAATATAAGATGCTTCGAGACGAATCATGGTTGCCAACATCAACTAAAAAAAAAAAAAACGAAATGGCCATCTCAGCCCTTGAAAGGACTTTGACCTAGCTTCTTATGATCAGTTGTGTTGTGTGTGATGTGAAATGTTTGCACACAAATGATCGAGAACTGGACCTACATGTTTTACGCCGACTCCGAACGGCTTATGTTCTCAAGAAGCTTTTCATGGCAGTTTTTACTCTCTGAGGTTTACCATTGTCTGCAGAGAGGTGACGGCCGAACAGAAAAATTAATTCAATTGAAAAAACTTTCTATGTCGGATGGAGGATTCGAACATGGGTTCTCTGGCGAAAGAGTCACACACTCTACCCACAACGCCACGGCCGCCACATCAACTAGTCTTGACTTATCTATGTTTAAGGAGGGCTTGTCTTGGTGCACCGTCGTTGACAGTCATTCCTTGAAGCAGGTATAGAAAGTAGGTATATCAATTTGGCACACGCCTGTGAATAAAGTAGCGATTATTAATTAACCTTGTTAGTACAAGTCTTCCTTGTAAGTACAAATAATGTAGAGGCCTGATCAATCGCCAATATAAAGACCTTATAAAAGGGTTCTATATAGAAGAGCATGAGACATAGTAATCATAGAAATTAAGTTTCTTCGCTGTTGAGGTATGGCTCCAAGCAAATTTAGAATGCTAAAGACAATACCAGCGCTGAATGCATCAGCTGACAAGTAAAATAGCCCAATTTTGAAGATACATGTGAGTAAAACGTAAGGGGTTTTTTTGGGTTCGTTTCATTAACATCGATCAGCTATTAGTGCGTAAGCAGCTTACAAAGCTTCGCATGAAAGAAAGTGACACAATGTCCTCCCATATTATGACATTTGATGGATTAGTAAGGCAGCTTAAGACAGCTGGAACAACGTTGAAGGAAAATGATTTGCTGGCTCAGTTAATTTTGACATTGCCAGAAAAATAAGATCCACTAGTAACTGCTCTTCAAAATTTGGAGGATGGAAATCTGACGTTGAACTTAGCCAAGGAACGGCTGATGTTAAAAGAAACGAAACAAGCTGATCGTCAAATCGAAAATGTTCCTGAGAAAAAGAAATTCAAAAAGCTTTTTCAGTTTCAAGCAAAATGCTTCAAGTGAAAAAAGTTAGGTCACAGAGCTCGAGATTGCCTGCAGCGAGAAGCTCGAAGTGCTACTGAAAGCGTAAAAGGAGTCTGATTTATGGCAAATCGTCGTAATATCAAGGATAAAGCCAGCTTAAACTTAAAATATAAATTGGATTCGGGCGCGAGTGATCACCTGGTAAACGAAAAGTGGTACTTCTCGGAGTTGTGTGAACTGAAGAATCCGATTATAGTCAATGTTGCAAAGGGCAACCAAAGTCCCTGCATACAAGGATTCAGCGACAAAGGTGTTTAAGTTCTGATGAAGGACGTTTTATATGTACCCAAGCTGCGTGACACCTTACTATCGGTCAGAAAACTCACCAGTTCTGGCATTCAAGTAATTTTCTTGAAGAATAGAGCCAACATTTTGAAGGATGGTGAGCTTGTGGCAACAGCATTCTTACATAAAGGATTGTATGAGATAAAAGTGGATGTCAAGAAGCCTGTAGCACACATTTGTAACTTAGACAAGGTTTAGTTATGGCAAAAACGCCTTGCTCACATAGGGCAGCAAGCATTGGATGAATTAATAAACAAAAACTTGGCGAATAGTTTAAATGCAAAACCAGAAAAAGTAGGTTTTTGCGATGTATATATTGAAGGAAAACAGTCGCGATCCATTCAGTGGAAACCGCAATAGAGCAGTGAGGCCGCTTGAGAGGATTCATTCTGATGTTTTTGGACCAATTGATCCTGCAGCATGGAATAGATCTCGTTATTTTGTTTCCTTTTTCGATGACTTCACGCACTTCGCTATGATTTACAACATCAAGAAGAAATCAGAGGTATTCGAGGTGATGAAGGAGTACGAAACAATGGTAACTGCAAAGTTTGGCTCATTAATCTCAAAGCTGACGGTGGACCAAGGTCGAGAGTATTGCTCTATGGACCAGAGAGTACAAAAAGAAGGGGATTCAACTAGAAACAACAATGACATACTCTCCCCACTTTGATGGAGAAAGTAAGATCGATGCTCTTTGAAAGGAATATGCCGAAGACAATGTGGTGCGAAGCTGAGCTCATTGGAGCTTCTCTTATAAATCAATGTCCAACGAATGCGGTAGATTGTACTCCTGCAGACTAGACAAACTGCGAGTATTTGGATGCAAAGCTTTTGCATGGATACCTAGTCAATTAAGGAACAAACTTGATTCCAAAAGCTACATGGCAGTAATGGTGTGATACACATCAAATGGGTACAGATTGTTGGATATGGAGGAGAAAAAGATTAAGCTAGCTCGAGACGTAAAATTTGATGGAATTATCAGATATTTAAAAGGTACTAAGAAGAAGAAATTGGTTTATAAAGAAACCGAAAGTCCGTCAGCGGGCTTGTGTTTAAAGTATACGGTTGTACAGTTTCTTGGTCAAGTAAAAAGTTCACAGTTGCAACTTCTTCAAGTAAATTGGAGTACATTGCATTAAGTTCAGCAACAACAGAGGCAATTAGGCTGCGAGGTTTACTTCAAGACTTACATCAAATTAATAGTGATCCAGTTAAGATATTCGAAGATAACAGAGGTTGCATTGGAATGGCAAATAATCTCGAATCGAAACGTGCTAAGCATATTGATATAAAACACCATTTTATAAGAGATTATGTTTGAAATGGTTTTATCAAAGTAAAACCAATGGCAAAATCAATTGGCAGACACTTCAACAAAATCACTTGATGTAACTCGTTTTAATAATTTATGTTTAGAAATTGACTTACACGATTGAGAAGGAGTCTTGAATTGTAGCAATCGAGTATTTCTATGTTATGAGAAAATTGTTTTTTTTTTATAAATTTTCCGAATTAGATTTTGTTCAATAAAGACTTTTCTTTTTTTCTTTAAACAAATATCTGGTCTTTGTATATCATAGAGTCAATACGAATAAATCTCCGTTGTACGGGTTTGATACGCATCGAATACGAGTTATAGAAAGGCAACCAAACCTGACAACCATTTATTGGTAATCTGAGGGCGGATTCTGAAAAACGCTAAAGCTAAATCTCCATCGCTAAAGCTAAATTTATAGTTTTTAGTGATAATTGCGATTCTGAAAAACTCCATCGCTTATTTTCATGCTTAAAAATTAGAGACTAAACGAACTTTTAACGAAGAATAAAATCTAAGCTGTCATCGCTAAATTTTTAGCGATTGATTCGATTCTGAACTTTATTTTTAGCTATAATTTTGGAGTCCAATATTTCGTTGTCGCTAAATTTGAAATGAAAAGGTTTGTGAATGAAAATCATGCTTTTTTTTTTTTTATTTAGAAAAATTAATGTTTCGTCTGCTTTGAAGGTTTTCAAAGATATACTTAAGATCTATTTATATTTAGAAATATTTAGATATATTTAAGACAGTTTTCTTCGAAACTTGCTATTTGTATTTAACAATTTTATTTACATTTTTATAGGTTTACATCTTGAAACTTCAGAAAAATTTATTAAATGAATTGATAGCTTACACTTTTATTGGCTTGCAAGTTTTGTTAAAATTAGTTAAAATTGATTGTTACAAACATTGAATAAAAATCCACGCCTATCTCTTATAGGAAGTGACTTTATAAATTGACACATAACCTTTGATGTATAAAATAATCTCGGAGTTGAAAATTTTTGAAAACTGATTGATTTAATGAAAACTACGCGTAAAGTAACTTTTAAAATACTCAAATATGGCTGTGGGGATATTTTAAGTCTTCACTTTCAAGCTCTAAATTAAATTTGGTGGGTGAATGTTGAGAAAATGCGAAAGTCTGCAATGTTTTTGCAAGTTCACAACACGCTGTAACTAAATGTTTATCCGTTTGATAATTATATAGAAGGTGCCCACACTTTTTACCCAATACCCGATTATTCATGCAGCAATTGTGTGTAATTGTATTTGCTTTTTTTTAATTTAAAGAAAAATATAGAACATTTTTTTGGAAATTTAAAAGACTACAAAAGCATTTGTTCGTCCTCTTCGCTATTGCTTTGGGTGGCTTGTTGTAAATGTCTTTGGCTGAGCAGAAGCTGTTCTCTTTGATTGGAGCGTGTGTTTGCATGGTGCAGCGCGCTCTCCACCTGGTGCGTCAAATTCTCATCGCCGTCCTCATCTTCTTCAACCAATCGGTCTGAATCCGTGTTGACCACATTTTCGCCGTCCTCATAATCGCCTTTTTAGGGCACCCATTTTATGGTAGACTTTTGTAAATTTAATACGCCCATTTGAGCATCGAGCGAGAAATCTTTATGATTTTTTGTTGAAGCTTCTCCATCATCTTCACAGTCGGAGCCACCTGATGCATTCTCCTGCTTAAAGTTATGTCCTTTTTGCAAGTATTCGTGTAAATTTTGAAAACTCAAGTGTTGCAGTTTTAGGGACAAGTGATATTCTGCCACGGCGGTGATTTTATTTAGACGCATGCATTTCGTGAAGCTGATGCACTGACCTACCTCGCGCGCTGCTGCATCTGTCTCGTACAACTCCTTGACACGATCCACCACAAGCTTAGATTAAAGCAGCACAGTTCACAAAGAGTTCAAATCAAATATCATTTGTGATTCTGCGCAGCGCTCTTCCACAGCTCTTCGATCAGTTATTGCTATTTTGCCATCATCAAATGTGCATAATGTCACACACTCTGGATAATGACCACTGGATAAATACCATGGGAATAGGTTCTTTTTCTGCAGCGGTGTGTATCTTAACCTCATCCTTATCTATGCTCACATCGGGCCGTTTGAAGTGTGCCAGCGGACATAGCGTGCCAATTGAGCAGCAGTCAATTAAGTTTCCTTCATGATTGATTACATTGAGATCTACAAGCAATATCCATACTCTATCCTCAGTGGTAACGTACAGCGTTAGATCTGAATTGAATCCCGCTTCGAAGTGTGGAGCTGCCATGGGCCCCAATTCGGCATTTATATACATCATGCCTTCGTTTGCGTGTTGCTTTTTTCAGTCCCTTGGTTTCATCCAGTGAGACGAGAACGCTGTCCCAATCGGTACCAAAATTGATTTTCATCACACGGAACTCGTCATTTTTGAGTTCATTCAAGCGCTGATTCTGCAGTGTTTCCCTCATTGTTTGTTTTAAATTAGAATAAATTGTTTTTGAATAAATTTTGAATAAATTATTTGAATAAATTTTTTGACATAATAATCGCTAAAACAGCGTTTACTGCGGCCAGTAGTAAAAGTAACATTTTAAGCTAAGCGATTTGAAACTCAGAATCGCATTTTAGTGAAATCGCTAAGAAATTCAACGAAGAATTTTTTTAGCATTTTAGCGATAGAGATTTAGCTTTAGCTAGGCGATTTTCAGAATCTAGCCTCTGCTTTACAAAGATTACGTTTAGAAAATTTGTAACATAGTGGTTGGAGAACTCTCTGGACCATTATTTCACAAAACCAGGTGCAGAGTTGACTTTACTAATAATATTTTCCATTGAGCACACCCAAGTCCCACAAAGAACTAACTGAGCAGATTGGCTTGCCGAATATATAATAAGTTCTTGATGAAAGTTGGACTCGCTTTCGAGAATATGTAATTGCTTGACATTTGCTGACGTTGAGTATAAGAATATTTTTTTTATTCATCTGCGTTATCTTTACGACAGGCAGTTCAGGACCAGTCGTAAGTATATAACTAAAACAACATTCTTCTCCTCATAAAAAAAAAAAAAAAAAAATCTGGAATTTGATATTCCATAATTCATTTATAACTCAGTTCAGGATCTGTCGTTAAGTGATGCCTAAAAAAATGTTGAATTTTAAAAAATATTAACTTTACACACTTTAATGTGTATGTATAACTACGGTACTTGTAACGCATCACTTATAAAAGTTTTGTCTCATATTCAGAGCTCATAAAATAAGCGGACTGGGCCAAAGGATCGGCGTAAAAAGGCTTTATCTTGATTTGCAAGTAATACTTTTAAAGTCAGTTTATATTCTAGCGTGTCATAATATTGACAAACCACTAAATTGCGATGCCATCAAATAATATTATGTTACTTTTTAGGCCAACTGCACTTCACAGGCTGTTCACACCAGGATTTCATGGATTTCAATTCGAAAGCTCAGGCCGAACAGATGATAAAATTTGAAATTCAATTTTATATACATATATATGAAATCATAAGCCAACTGTTGCCGCTTTGTTGATTTTAATTGGAATTCGAATTGATGCCAACACGCAGCTATGCACACATACACACACCCACACACACACACACACACACACACACACACACACACACATACATATAACCACACAGCGTCAACCAACAACAAAAAATGTGTCATTAAAACTTTAAGCCAAGCATAAAAAAGGGTTTAGTGGATGTTTCTTAATATATTCAGACCTAGTAAAAGTTAGAAGAAGAAGCTACTACGTCATGCCTCAGCTGCAAAAGAGTTGTATAGGTCAAGCATAAAATGAATTAAAAACAAAACACTTTCCATAGACACTTCACCACTACTTGCTCAACCGAAAAATAGTCATGATATTATGTATAAAAAAAAAATCTGTTTTGTCTCATTTCTCAGATATATGGCCAAACATTAATTATGTCAACTTTTATCTGACTGTTGAAACTTCAGGGCAATAAACGTTAATCCTAATAATAATAACAGTTATAATAATAATAATACTGCCAAGGAAATTCCTATATTAAGTCACAAAAGTGTTTGGCGTGCAGTGAATAAATTATGACAACAGACAAACGACAAACAACAGATGAAAACAATAACAACAACAACTTAAAGGGTAAACAAAGACTACTTTGACTCCAGCAACCATTATTTTCCCCAAAACCGACTTACAACCAGTCAACCAAGCAACTAACCAACCAACAACAACAAATGTCTTTTATGAACAGAGCAGCGCAGGGAGCGAGCGACACAATAAGCAAACAGTGTGTTCGACAACAGGACATAAACATTCAGACAAACTCAAAACGTGCCCAGGGAAGGCAAGAATGAAGAACAAAACTGAGCAAAGCAGAGCAGAGTAGAAGCTAAGGACTGCCGAAAAAATTTAAATTTTAAAATAAGTTGATGCTTTTCCTTTGAGCACAAAGGAAGGATACACAGTTCGTCGGTTGTTTGGCTAGTATAGAAATCAGCAGAAAGAAACAAACACTTGCACACACACATATGTGGAGACATGCAAAGTAATACTTTTACACGCTTTGTTCTTCTCGCCTGCTATGACGAATGCTTCAACTTTATTGAATTCATACACATTTTTAGCAAAGTTAGCAAAGAACTCTTTATATTCTTCTGAATTATTTAACAGGTGCAACCTACCATATCTTCAAAAAATATCTCAAAAAGAAACAAAAAAATTAGAGAAAAATGAAAACGATGCAAAAAAACCTCTTCAACTCGTAGCTAGCGACAAGCTTAAAAATATATTCAAGTTTAAATAATATCCTTCATCTTTTTGGAAAGTTCTCAACCTTTGCCATACCAGCTGTGTTTCCGACGTTCCTCTAAACTATTCAGTTTAATCTTATTTTCGTTATTTCAACTGTCAATCGCATACCACTTGTGCTCGGCTATAGTCTACTCTAGTCTACTCTGCTCTGCTCTGCTCTTCATTCAATTTTACCACAGAGAAAATAAAGGAACTAATAATCTAAAATAAATATTATTTCACAAGAAAAAAACAAAATAAAAGAAGTCAGAGTTTTTCTTCTCTTTTCATCGGTATTTTTTTATTGCTTAAATCAAATATCTTTCTTATGTTGCGCTGAAAAACGAATGATAATATAATCGATAATAGCGATACAGAATTTTTTTTACTATCGCTGCAATGAACGCGTTGGTTTTTCTAGGTCTGAAGACTAAATTTCATTTCGTTAGCTGTTGAAATTCTGCTACACGCTAAAATAAATACCTGATAAAATTTTTTACTGTTGAGTATAAAAAAATTTTTTAATGCTCAGCTTTGAGTACTGAAGTAGCTTGAAGACGTTCATCGGATGCTTACCGAGGAATTTTTGGAAGAAACTTGAAGATTTTGATCTTGAAGCATCAAGCGATACTTTAAGATAAAGAAGAAGTTTTATGTCTCTATAATCATTATTTCGATTTAATATTAAAGTCGAAACTTTACAGAACTCTCCATATATACGAGGGCAATTTGAAAAGATATATATTTTTTCAGCAAAATAGCGTTTTATTTCTCTACATAGTCACTTTTTACGTCCATCCATTTAGTCCAGAGTTTTTTAATTTTTCAATTCCTTCCAAATAGTAGGTTTTATCAAGGTCCTCAAAGTAGTCGTTTGTAGAACCAAATCTCTTACAGCGGAGCCATTTCTTTAGGTTAAGAAATAGGATAAAGACGCAAGGGGCTAAATCTGGAGAAATCTGGGTGGTTGAGAAAGCAGTTCGTAGCCCACTTTACGCGTTTTTACCATGGCGAATACAGATG
Organism: Coremacera marginata; assembly: GCA_914767935.1. Taxonomy (NCBI): domain Eukaryota; kingdom Metazoa; phylum Arthropoda; class Insecta; order Diptera; family Sciomyzidae; genus Coremacera; species Coremacera marginata. Next base: position 52,913,395 of record OU612046.1, on the reverse strand, counting down.
TGTGTGCGCCCCTATGCATTGTAATGCTGGAAGACCACTTTTTTCTTCGTCAATTGCAGTCGTTTTTGCTTCAAATCAATGTGAAATCAGTCCATGAGCTATGAACAATATTTTACCTTTTTCAAAGTAATCGATGTGAATGACTCCGCATGGATCACAAATAACTATCGCCATAACCTTGTTGGCCGACATACCCACCTTGGCTCTTTTTGGTTGACGTTCACCAGGAGAAGTCCACTGCCACTGACTGTTCCTTGATTTTTGGTGTTTTGTGATACATCTGCATGTCATCCACGGCTACGAAACGGTGAAAAACTCTTTCGGATTGCGATCAAACATCGCCAAATACTACTTTCAAGTGGTCACACGAAATTCGAAATCCACAAGGTTATCTGGTTTCAATGGTTGTCAACCACAAATTCTACTTTTGACTATTAACAGATAGTGGTTGAGGGGCGAACTTTCACATGGCAATGTGTTTGATTGCTTTATCCTTGTGTTTGATTGCGAGGCCAGTATTATTCATATCGAAATCGTTTCAAGTCGACTTAAAGCTACATGTGGTGTGCGCCCTGTTTGACGGCTACTTTGAGCGGCGGGATAGACTTAAATACGGGCAATCTAGGCTTAAAATCAAAATATTTTTAGAATAATGCTACACTTACACCCTTCACAGAGAAAGCTAAACGTTGCAAAGTGATCCGAATCGCCAATATAGCCGGATAAAAGTCATAAGTTACTTTAGAAACTTACTTAAAAAACGTATCAAGATGAAACTTTGCACACTGAAAGTCGTTATTAAAATGAAGATCTGCACCAAAAATGTGCGAAGTCGGTCAAATGGACGTGTTATAGTTGTAGCTACGCCGAGAAAAAAGCTTATGTTATATTGAAAAAAAACCTAGTATAATTTATAAGATGGCTTTGGCCATCCAAGTACTTTATCAAAACGCCTTAGTTTTACATGTTGACTTGCCAATTTTTATTGGGTGATAAATTAACCAAGTATTTGCTAATTATATTTTATTTTATCTATTATTTTTTTAAACCAAAAAAAAAATTAATTTCAAAAATATAATTTTATTCGCGTTTTGGTTTTTTTTATTTTCCTTTTTTTTTTTTGAAGCTGCCGCCCTCTCGTTCTGTGATTGGCTTTACTGAAATCGGCAACAACACAAATTTTTTTCTTAGAAATGAATGACTTTTCGGCTTTTCTCAACACCGTTTTTTTCTTAGAAATGAATGACTTTTCGGTTTTTCTTGCTGATTGACGTCTATTATAACAAGAAAATTAAATTAAATTAAATTAAATATCAAATACAAAAATTTTACCTTCGCATGCCGTTGAGATTCGAACCCACAACCAGCCGATACAACTGTGTATGAAGTCACTACACGACTCATCTAGCCAAACTTCGTTGCGCGGAGTGATTTATTCAATATTAATTACAACTAAAGCTATGCTGCAGCTATCAACAGAATACTGCGACATATTGCATCTGTTAACATTTGTGAATCAAATATTTTTTTTTGCAGTGCTTTGGTGAATCAACGTAGCTGCAGTTATGTCAGCAAACAACAGCACGGTTGCCTAGACCAGTTGGTAGAGCGGTGGACTGGCACCAAAAGTTCCAGGGTTCGATTCCGCACGGCGGGTAAAGAAATTTTTTTGAAGCGAAGCTTTTACTCCTCGTTCTGTGATTTTTCTCATCTTGGAAACTAGATGGTTTCTTTGTTGCTAGTGCTTATTATAACAAGAAAATTTAATACTTTAATATTAAATACTAAAAATGTTGTTGCCTGCCAGTGGGGATCGAACCCACGTCCTCTTAAACGAGAGTCCAATGCACTATCCACTAAGCCACAAAGACTTGTTGGAAATAGTTGTTAATTCAATCCTAATTATAACAGAAGCTATGCTGTAGTAGATCGTCACCATCTTTCAATAAATAGAGGATTGTGTATTTGCTATGCTACAACTATCAAAAATATGCTTTTATTTGCCACAAGGTGTCTCCAGCATCGGTTTGTTTGTATTGTGAATGCGTTTGTGGTGCTGTTGGCATAGAGTATAAATTATTATCTAGAGATTGCATCAACTCTCCTAAATCTCTGGCATGTGTATATAATATATATGTATAATAACAGAGGTTAACAGAGTTTTTTTCTTCATGTGTTTAATTGAAATAGCTCTGTTAACACCTGCCAGAGATTGCATCAACTCTGCTAAATCTCTGGCATGTGTTAACAGAGTTATTTCACTTAAAAACATGAAGAAAAAAACTCTGTTAACCTATGTTAACACATACCAGAGATTTAGCAGAGTTGATGCAATCTCTAGATAATAATTTATACTCTATGTTGGTACGAAGAAAATTAGCAATGCCCACAAGTGCGCTGACAAGTACGTTTTTAAGTGTCAAAAAAATAGATATCAATAAATATGGAACTAACAAACGCATGCATGAGTCAGTGCAGTCAAGTTCACAACCATGCTGTATATATGTAATTTATTTGATGTTATTTTAAATTTTTGAATTTAAAAGTTATTTTATAAAAAAGAAAAAATTATTAAGCTATCAAATCTATGTAACTGCGAAAAAGCTTTGCTTCTCTCGTGTATCCAACGACGCACCTGTTTTTTTTTCTTTTTTGCTTGTAAGCAAAATGAAATGTAATAAAATTTACTGGTGTGAATATTAACGTGTGTTTTTTAATTTATTTTATGTTTTTTTTAATTTATAAGTGGTTTTATTACAAAAAAAAACCATTAAATTATCAAATCTCTCCTTCTCTCGTGTGTCTAATGAACAACTGCGTCATTTTTTTTTTTTGCAGAAAATAGCTCAAAACTATGCTTAAGCCATCCATGCTAGTTGTCTTTTAATTTTGAATTTTTTTTTTTTTGGCAAGGTATCGAAGTATGTGCTTTCAAAGCATTGTATTAAGCAATAAACTGCTTAGGTGAATAATCATAAGTTTATAATTCCCATGCAATTGTCTTTACCAAAGCCAACTTAGGTGATCTACCTATTGAATTTATTATTATTATAAAATGTTTTGAAATGTTACGGTGACTCTGCTCTATCGTATCAGAAGGCAAACAAGTGGTTTAACCGATTTGTGAGTAGCCAAGACGAAGTAGAAGTCGACCCTCGTACCGGGCGGCCATCGTGTTCGACTACCGAAGAAAACGTTGAAAAAATCAAAGAAATGATAGAGTGTCAAGAAATTATAGAGTCAATTAGAGTGATAGCAGAGGACGTCGGCATTTCAATTCGAAGTTCGACAGGATAATTCTAAGTGCAAATTTAAATTAAGGAACTTTACCATAAGTAGATAACATTAAAGTGAATTAAACAACAATAAATTAAGAATAAGTGATATAATGAATGCAATAAAACTTTGAACTTTCCACTTTAAACAATAAAAGCGGAATTGAAATTTAAGTATCTTGCAATAAATTTTTGTGAACGAACCCTGGACACCGGCGAGTGATACCTCGGCTAAAAGGTTCGTCCCACAACGATGCGTTTTAATTTATAATTATTATAATTAATTAATTTTCTTTAATAAAAGAAAAAGTTAATAAAATTAAAGAACAGAGATTCATTGAACCAATTAATTCGTGCATTGGAGCAATTCATTAAAGCAAAACTGTTTCTTTGATTTCATGTACGTTTTTTGGTTCAGTGTAGATGAATTAAAATTCTGGATGCACTACCTTCTAACTTCAATTATTGTGCATTTGAATTTGCACTTTAATCTTTCATCCAACTTGTGCTCACAGATCTTGCATCAATTTGAAATATTAAGCAGAAACTGGTGTATACAAAATTTGAGTTATTTTAAACATTGATAACAAACATTCTCTTGCAAATCTACAGCGATTTAAAAAAGTATATAAAAACCTTATTAAAGGCTTCAATATATATGATTAATGTACTTTATTTATACTCTTTATATGTTATCTGTTATTTACTGTTTTTTAACAATTTCTATAAAGAAGCCCTTTTATTTTATATTTTTTTTTTTTTTTTTTGAGAATTGTATTTCAGCAACTGAATTGCTTTGCAAAATAAATTTAATCAAAATTCAGCTCTCACTGCCTAATATGTGGTTCTTTTATTTTCAAAAAAAAAAAAAAAATAAATAAATAACCAAAACAACAAGTTTTCATACAAAAGGAAAGCTGCTGGATACAAATTTTGAAACACAAAGCAAATTTTTGGAATTTAAAAAACGAATTAAAGATAAAAATAAAATTCAAAGGCTGCTATAATTGAAATCAAAACTTTTGCATTTCAAAGGCTGATTCAAAAAAGCAAAGCTTACTTAGTGTGAATTGTTCGTAGCATGCAAAGGCTGGTAAAAAAAAATATCAGAAAAAAAAAATCAAATCAATCAATATCAAGATAAGGAAAACAACATCAAGAAGCAAAGCCTACTGCTCGTAAAGGAAGCAAACCAAAAACAAATGTAAAAAATAACGCGTGGTAAGGAAGGGTAGCAGGTATAGAAAAGTATGTTAAACCGTAATTTTGAGGCTATTGTGATGAAAGATTCTATTAAAATAATAAAAGAACAGGTTCGAAAATAAGTTAAATCGGATGAAAACCACGCCTACCTTCGATACGGAAGTTGGTTAAAATTCCACAAAAATTATTGTAATGACTTGAAAGTTTGCACATAAGCTATCATTTTTAATATTAATCCTGACTATGAAATTGTATAAAACCAAATTAAGACCACGTCTACTTCTATATGAAAACGGTAAAATCTCTTCAAATTCTACAAAAATAATCTAACTACTTAAAATTGTGCACATACAGCCGTGGACACATAAATAGCACAAAAATACATGTAGGGAGTTTCACATAAATTTAAATAAAATACATAGAGGAAAACAAGAATTTTTTTCATGGTATTTAAGTTTAAACATTAAAAATTTAAATTCAGTAGTAACTTTGTAATTACGAATTAAAAATTAGAAAATCAATGAAAAACCCGTATATTGCTCTTTAGCTGAGGTGGACGTATAAATAGCACAATTTGGATTCTGAAAGATAGACATATTGATTTATTTTTATTTTACAATGAGCTTACGAATATGCTTACTAGTACTTGGTACTGCATCCCGAGTTGTCCAAAACAGCCCGACATCTTCATCCCATACTCTCCACAAGCTTCCTAACCCTATCCTTCGGAATAGAGTACCAAGCCATCTTAATTCCACTCATAACTCATTTTAATTTCGAAAATTTTAGTTGCTTATGCCGACCTTCACTTTATTCCATAAATTTTCTATGGGATTGAGGCCTGGGCTTTAAGCCGACCAATTCAAAATATTTATTTTTTCCTTTTTTAGCCAATCAACCACAATCTTTGCAGTGTGTTTTATATTATTATTGTGCATAAAAGTCCACTTAATAGGCATGTTCTCAACTGCAAATGGTTCCATCTGGTTATTAAGAATATCTAAATACATATTTTTGTCCATTATTCCTGGTATAGGAAAAATTGGCCCAACGCCGTGCCAGGAAAAAGCTCCCCAAGCCATTAAATTCCCTCCTCCATGCTTTAATGATTTTTTTGTATACTTCGGATTAAACTCTTTGCGTTTGGGGCGCCGAACAAAAGTTTTTCAATCTGGTCCAACCCTATTAAATTTAGTTTCGTTAGTCCAGAGCACGTTCTTCCAAAATTGGTCTTCTTTATTCACATGGACCCTTACACACGCTAAACGATCCTTTAAATTTTTTTTTTGCTTAGAGCGGCTTTCTTCGGCTAATGCGTTCATAAAAATTAGCTTCATGTAGTCTCCTAGATACAAGTTTTCTTGAAACATTTAGGTTATTTCCTTCATTTGTTTCCCTCATAATTTGCTTTGCCGACTTGAGAGGATCAGCCTAACTTTTGCAACTATGAGTCTATCAGTAGAAGCGGTGGTTTTACGCGGTCTAGGATTGCGCGGCTTATTCTCGAAATTATTTGAACCATTTGATGCAACCAGCTTGAGTGCATTATAGACCATTTTTCGTGAAATTTTGAGAATATCTGCGATTTCAGATGGTTTTTTGCCTTTTCGACTTAGTTCGTGAATTATAGACCTTTTTTCCGGAATGCAATGTATGCCACTACACATTTTATTTAGAATCGGCGAAATTAACTGAATAAAGCTCTAAAATTTTTATAAGATCCCGATCTTGTTATCTTTTATTCACCAACTAACATGTGTGCTATTTATATAACCACAGCAAATCGTACATGCCTATACACAAAGAGATGGCTTGAGCAAATAAAAGTAAGTAACGGTACATCTCTCTCGGAGTTTTAAGCAACGTCACACTGGAGTCTCAAAAAATTATAACTACAGTTAATGACTGCATTATTAGGTTCAAACGAAACGTTTAAAAAATAAGTTGGCATCTGTGCTATTTATGTGTCCATGGCTGTATATTTTAATTTTTAATTGGGGCTCTGTATTTTTACTTGACAAAAGTTGCCAGTCGAATGAAAGTTTCCAGTGACGTAGATAGGGGATATATAAAGGTGACAGTCACTCGGGGTGCAACAGTTTAGGGGCGGTAAAACGATTAAAAAATTGTATCCAAACACTTTTTTCGAAGTAAAATTATTTTTTGAAAAAAGATCACGAGTTGTTCATTGAAAAAAAAAAATCACATTGACAAACTAGTTTTTTGCCAGTATTACTTAACTGTCCGATTCGAATTTTTTTAGTAGGTTGCCACATGTGTCTATGACAAGGCTGCCAAATATCAGCGTCTCTCGTTGACATTTGGTAAAGTGACAGTGTTTTGTTTACAACAACTTTTTTCGTGTCTTCGATTTTTACGATGGAAGAAAAAATTGAGCAACGAGTTTGTATCAAATTTTGTGTGAAAAATGGTTTCAACTGCGCCGATACGCATAAAATATTGGTGAAATGTTACGGTGACTCTGCTCTATCGTATCAGAAGGAAAACAAGTGGCTTAACCGATTTGTCAGTGGCCAAGACGAAGAGGAGAAGACGACCCTCGTACCGGGTGGCCATCGTGTTCGACTACCGAAGAAAACGTTGAAAAAATCAAAGAAATGTTGGTCAAAAATCGCAAATTGACGATTAGAGAGATAGCAGAGGACGTCGGCATTTCAATTGGATCCGTTCAGAACATTTTGAAGAATGAATTCGGCTTGAGACGTGTCGCAGCGAAGTTGGTACCGAAAGAACACAATTTCATGCAAAAAAGAGACCGAGCTGCTATCGTGAAAGACATGCTGGAAATGGTCCAAAACGACGAATCATTCATCGAATCCATCATCACTGGTGATGAGACATGGGTATATGAGTATGACATGCCAACCAGGTATCAGGCGAGTTAATGGCGGTCGCCAGACGAACAGAGGCCGAAGACCACGTCGTTTTCAGTCAAAAAAGAAGGCGATGCTCACTGTTTTCATGGACTACAACGGTGTAGTTCACCATGATCAAACGCTCAATAAACAGTATTATTTGGGCGTTATGAGACGTTTACGTGAAGCAATTCGCCAAAAAAGACCGCAGTTGTGGCAAAACAAATCATGGCAGCTCTATGGCAGCTAAGGGTTAAAATAAATAAAACGTATGACACAAATATTTTTGCAAACTATACATAAACATTTTATAGATGGCTAAAGACTTCGAAACTGCTTAAATATGGCCGCGGGAGTATTTTAACTTCTATCCTTTCTTAGCTGTATTACTAACTAACAATAAGTTTCACTATAGTGAAGAAATATATTTCTTCTACTCAGCTAAAAAACTGCGACATTGCTGTTTTACACCTAAATTTTTGTTCTGTGTATCGCTTAAGATGTTAACAAAGTTTTGGAGTGTACTAACAGTAAGCAGAGAACATTTCTGCCAATGAAATCGTTTATTATAATGGTAACCATTTCATAAAAGAATCATAACAAAGGATGCGGTTGGCGGAAGCATCTTGCTATGGAGCTAAACTGCAAGAAGCAGTAAAACAATAAAGCGCTGTCCGAATTCGATTCGATTATTCACCATCAAAAGTTAAAAGTTTTTTAAATTTTTTTAATAGACCAACATAAAAAACAAATACATATATACATACATATATATTCATCTTCAAACACTCATTCATATATTCTCATACGACTGACGCCAGCTCACATATGATGAAAATTATAATGATGATGATGATGATAATGATGCTGCTGTAATAATTTTGTTGATGCCGATGAAGCTGATGATGGCGTTGTTGGTGTTGTAACACACTTTAGCAGCCGAAGGACAAGAAAGCATAAGAGCATAAGTAAAAGTGTTTCAAATTCATCAAGACGAAAAGTTTCAGGAAAATACTTTAAGAACAAGTTTTTAATGTCCTTTGCTGAGTTTCTCTTTCTTATGTTTTTTTTTTGTCATTTTCATGGATGGATTTTTGAACATGCGGAAATGCACAAATGTGGCATTTTTGAGGTATGAAATTTATAAATAGTTCAATTCAAGACGAATTGAAGTTTTGGGTAAATTTATTGATGTTTAGAAAAAATCTTTCAAGTATAGCTTAGTGGTTTGTGCGACGCAAAGATCGGATTTAGACAGACTTACGAATGGCTGCTAGAAAGAAAAATGTAACATCACATCTATATCTATACTATTATATAAAATTGAAGTGCAAATTTTTTAAGGGTTAATTTTTATGAAATATGTTTTGAAATGTCATATTTCAACACATCATAGGGGTATTTTTGTTAAGAAATTTTAAAAATAAGTATGTTTCATTAAAGTGTTAAGTATTTTAAGAAATCATCCTCGATGCCACGAATTTCTGGATCGTTTCTTTTCACGTATTTGTGTTGCGAAAGTTTCAATATAATACATGTTGTTCTCTACTCTTCTCTTTTTCTGCTCAACTAGCACAACACAACATAAAAAACAGATAAGCCTCGCGCAATGCGAGAAAAGAGTTACATATAAATGCAGTGCTGAGCGACAAAACAAAACAAAACAAAGGAAAAAATGTTTTTTATTTCGTTTGACATGCATTGTCTTAACCCATTTCCGACTGGTGTACGATTAATCGAACGTAATATTTGTTCATTTTCCAAAATTTTTTTTAAATATGAAGGTAAATGATATCAGGTAAAATGTTCATATCATATATTACTTTGATAATTGGCTATTCCGAAATAATGGTTGCCATCCCTCAGACCACCACCCCTACTTGTGGACCTTTCTGCGAATTATATTTAAATTATATAATTAAAAAAAAAGAAAAAAAGTAATGATGAGGTGTCATAGCAAAATAGCCAAACTTACCCCTATGTAAACACACGAAACTTCTTTTAAATTTACCAAACACGTATATACATCATGAAAGCACTTTTAAGACTGACAGAAAATTCGACATTTGATATGAAACTACCTGTTACATATTACATAAAAACTCTTTTGCTACAAAAATGGCTAATTTTTTTCTTTTTTAAGATTGAAGAAAAATCTTAAATTTAAATTGAAACTTTTTACTTGTGAAGTTTATGCCATTCAAAAAATCAATGCTTACTCAAAAAAACACTACAAAATACTTTTAAACAAAACTGCATCAGCTATCTTAAAAACATATGTACACGAATACACTCAAATATATTCATACATGCATAAAAGATAGCTTAACGAAACACTTCTTAGCACTCCAAAAGCAATGTGAATCACTTAAGTTGACTTGGTTACCTTAGCTTATTCGGGCTTCCTTAACAAATCCATCTGAAAATCTGTATTGCACTCAGAGTGCGAAAATGCATTAAATTAAGTGTTTTCAATGGAATGGGCCATGGTGTTGGTGATGGTGAGGGGTGGGTGATGATGGTGTTGATAATGGTACTGGTGGTGATGATAGACCAACCGACGTGAATCTCACGTGACTAGATTTTATCTTGAATAATGCATAAAGTGATGTGTTTCCGGTTACCTACATTAACAGCTGTGATGGGGGAGAAATTGACGTTAAGGATATGCATTTCAACAAATTTCAAGGGGGGGAAGGGAGGATACAATTGGGGAAAGAAACGTTTTGCATTTGTTGCGTTTTATGTTACTTGAAATTAAATTCAGTCATTTACTGAGCTCAAACTCAATGCATGCTGGTTACATTTAAGTGGAATGCACTTTTGACCAGTTGTATTTTTAATGGACAAGTGAACTAGTTGAGCTTGAAGCATGTTGGAAGCACTTTGTTGGATAGCTTGTATTTATTTATAGTTTATAACAATAAGTCGATCTTAACAAATTAAGGGCTCAGAATTTTAATTGGGCTATTTGTTAATTTTTAGAAAATTATATTATATTTTGTATTATTGTATATACTAGATTTCATATATATATATATAAAGGGTGATTTTTTAAGAGCTTGATAACTTTTTTTTTTAAAAAAACGCATAAAATTTGCAAAATCTCATCGGTTCTTTATTTGAAACGTTAGATTGGTCCATGACATTTACTTTTTGAAGATAATTTCATTTAAATGTTGACCGCGGCTGCGTCTTAGGTGGTCCATTCGGAAAGTCCAATTTTGGGCAACTTTTTCGAGCATTTCGGCCGGAATAGCCCGAATTTCTTCGGAAATGTTGTCTTCCAAAGCTGGAATAGTTGCTGGCTTATTTCTGTAGACTTTAGACTTGACGTAGCCCCACAAAAAATAGTCTAAAGGCGTCAAATCGCATGATCTTGGTGGCCAACTTACCGGTCCATTTCTTGAGATTAATTGTTCTCCGAAGTTTTCCCTCAAAATGGCCAACTTTTTGTTGCCAAAAATGGAAGAACTGAACTTGGTTGACATGTGGTTTCAACAAGATGGCGTTACATGCCACACAGCTCGCGATTCTATGGCCATTTTGAGGGAAAACTTCGGAGAACAATTAATCTCAAGAAATGGACCGGTAAGTTGGCCACCAAGATCATGCGATTTGACGCCTTTAGACTATTTTTTGTGGGGCTACGTCAAGTCTAAAGTCTACAGAAATAAGCCAGCAACTATTCCAGCTTTGGAAGACAACATTTCCGAAGAAATTCGGGCTATTCCGGCCGAAATGCTCGAAAAAGTTGCCCATAATTGGACTTTCCGAATGGACCACCTAAGACGCAGCCGCGGTCAACATTTAAATGAAATTATCTTCAAAAAGTAAATGTCATGGACCAATCTAACGTTTCAAATAAAGAACCGATGAGATTTTGCAAATTTTATGCGTTTTTTTTAAAAAAAAAGTTATCAAGCTCTTAAAAAATCACCCTTTATATACCAAAAACATTGTATATAATAGCTTTCATATATACTTGCTTTACAATCTTTGATATTTTTATACCCCAACGCGTACTGCGTACGGTGTACATATATTAACTTTGTCATTCCGTTTGTAACGCCAAGAAGAAGGCGGGGCAGGTATAGAAAAATATATATATATTTGATCAGCATCACCCTCTGATTCGATTTCCGTGTGTCCGTCTGTCTATCCGTGTGTCCGTCTGTATGTCTGTCCATCTGTGGACACGATTACAGCCGTCATTTTAAAGCTATAGCGATGAAATTCCATATTTAAGTATATTTTGTAAAAAGAAAGATCAAGTTCGAAAACCACGCCGACCTCCCATACAAAGTGACTTTATTTTAACCGTGAAATGTCTTTCAAATCCACAAAAATTAAAGAAATGCTTTGAAATTTGGCACGTAAGCTTTGATCTTCAATTTAAATTCTGACTATGAAATTTGGGAAAATTGGATGTAAACCACGCCTACCTCCCATACAAATTGGCTTTATATTACCCGTAATATCTCTTAAAAATCTTCAAAAATTAAAAAAATGCCTTAAAATTTTGCACATAAGCTTTGATATTTAAAATAAACCATTTCTATGATATATGGCAAAATCGGATGAAAACCATGCCCACTTTCCATACAAAGTGGCTTTCGTTAATATATAAAAACTTTCGTTAATATATAAAACTGAATGCCATCGTGTATGTCGTGACTAAAGACTTCGAATATACTTCAATATGGCCGCGGGGGGTATTTTAGCTTCGGTACCCTGCCGAACCACCATTCGTACTAGTTTTTTTATTTTTTTAAACATTAATTATGTAAAAATGAAGAACGTCAGAATCGTGTTTATTTGATAATATTTGTTGAGTTTTTAGTCAGAAATTCATTCTCAATGATAGCCTTGTGTCTAACCTTTTGGAACTAGTCGAGCGGCACACGTTTCATCCTCAAGCAATCGTATACAATGGTGTAAATTGATTCGTAAAACATACCGCATGTTTAGTTATTCTGAATTGAGCACTCTCACTCCTGTGGGACACAACAAGCAATACATTTTATCATATAAGAAAGTATTGTTGCTCTTTTCTTCCACGATTGAAAGTGCTCAATTCGGATTACATAAACATGCTGATAGAAAGTTAAGAAGCTATCTTTTTCAAACTTAAATGACGATTTTTCGTCACCATTTCCTTTATTTTATGATGTTTCTTCAGTTGAAGATGTTGATGATCGACCAGAGCGAGACAAGTCTTCCATCACATCTCGACTGATTTTGAATGCACTGTACTACATATATACACATCATATGCACATGTTTTTGATAAAATCTACTCACTGTAAACCTTCTTTAACATTTTCAGTGTCTCGGCACACGAAATTTCATTAGCAATACAAAATTTGAAACAAATTCTTTGTTCGATATTTTTATTCACTGAAAAAATCTCAAAAAACACTTAACTAACAAAATCGAGCACTGTAAACAAACTAAATGACAAATTGAACAGCTCAAACTTAAGTCACGACAGAGCACAGTGGTCCCAACTAAGCGACAAAATTTGTGCAAGCTCTTTAAGCGGGCATTTTAAATTATCATTTCCCGGGTACTTGATATTTTCTTTTTTAGAAAAATTAAGATAATAATGTATATTTATTGAAAAAGCAAAAGTAATCATATCAATACAATTTAAAAAAAAGTCGCTTATACAATAATGAATTGTGTGGCGGATGGAAAGTTTGGCTCGAACGCATTAAAAATTGTCTAAATTATCTAAGTTTGACATTTTTTTAATGCAAATTTGCAAGAATATAGGACCCCAATCCATCGAGGAAATATTTGGTTGATTAGGTTTTTTTTTAATCTTTGAAAAGTTGTATAATCTGGAATTATAGAAAATATATGTTCCATGGAAAACATATATAATGGAAATAACATATATATATATAATGGAAAATGTATGTTCCATGAAATTAAAAAAAAAGGAAACAGTACAGCGTGTATACTTACTTCTTCTCTGTATGCAATCTTTCTCTTCTAGAATAAGAAGAATTTTAGTGTAAGAGACAAAGAGAACGAAATAAAGAGAGAGATCATCTCAAAAAAAAAAAATTCAATGCAAAATTCCATAAAAAATATTGCGTTTCTTAAACTTTCAAGCCTGGTTTTCACTATGTCAGTTGTATGCCAACATAAAAGTTAATCAATTGAAATATCACATAATATAATTAGTCCATATTTTCTGTATAGCTCAATTCGATAATTCAGTTGTTTTTAAATTTTCGACATTTTCAAAGGTAGAAAAAATGCCAACGTGTTGTCATTTTTCATTTGATTGAGAGTGACTGACCATTGCAAATGACATAGTGAAAACCATATATTACACTATAATTGATATATGCTTTAATTTAAAATACTGATTTTAATCGTTTGTGATAACTTAAATATGAGATTTATGTCCGTGATTCATATTTTCGAGATAACGTGAAAAATTTGCGTCTATTGTAGTTTCGGATTTTGTTGTTGATTCTTTGGTATTGTTATTAAGTAAAGAATCATTTAATGCAAAGCTTACGTAAAAATCTCCGCCAAGAATAATAGAGATTATATCTTCACTTCTACCAAGAGCATCAACACCTGTTTGGCTGTAAATCAGCAGGGAACGATGAAATAAAAAAAAAATTTAAGATGGCAGATGGAATTGCTGCCAGAATTTTTTGTATTTTTCCGAATTCAGTGCTGGAGCGAACGATAAGTAAAGGGCTGCTGAGTACAAATCCTTTGACGAATTTCAAACATTTTTCTTGAAAAATCCCGGAGATATCAGCTGCTGCACATTGTAAGTCGCCACCCGGATAGGCAGATTGTGTACACCGTAGAGGTCATCAGAGATCTGAATGAATTTTTTCATTTTTTTTTTTTAAATATTTCCTTTTTTTATAAGTGTCTCTTCTGCTTGAACTACAATTATCACAAAAGAATAAAAACTTTCCATATTTTTTTTGTGAATACGATTTTTGGCCGGTTTTTTTTTCCTTTCCTTGCAATAAAAAAAAAACACAGTTTCAATAGTATCGTAAGTGTGGTCGTAAAATTTTTGTTTGATATATTTGTTGATGAATTCTTGTTCTTGTTCATTTTTATATTGATTAAAACACCAAAATAAAAAATATCTAGTGACAGGTAATCTATGATTCTGTTGAATTGTTAAGTAGCCTAGTTATTATCGTAGCATTATAATAAAAATATATCACTTACTTTTAGGCATCTTAAAAAAATTTAGGTTGTTTCATAGAAAATTGTTTCAGCTTTTTTAGAAAGTACACAATATTTAATAAAAAATGAAACCTTATTGCACATCTACAGAGCAAGACCTTTCAATTGCTTCCCTATTTATGAAAATCGCGCCTACAGTATAGATTTTATAGTCATCACAAAAAATGCGATTGAGTAATAATAATATAGATTCAATCTTTTGTTTAAAAAATTTAAATAAATATCTTAGAATAATACGATTTTATTATTTTTCCTGCAGTAAAGAACTTATATATATATATACATTAAATTTTTGTTGAAAATTTAGATTTTAACAAACAAAATATATTTTTAATATGTAATATATATAAAATTAGTTCAATAAACAATTCAAACTAATTATGATATTTTGAAACGAAACGAAGATTTTAATAGCTTGCGTCTTATTTTCTCAGGCATCAGGAGGACCCTAACTGATTGGAGTCTGCCAGTAGACTGAAAGCTTCTTAGCCGCGCAATCATTTATTTGCGTATGCATTGGTTGTAAAGCTCTGAAAAATTCATAAAATGATTCGATTCAACAAACAACACGATTTCGACACGAACTAAAGCAACAAGCATAAGAACGTCAGCAGCAACTGAATCATGAATGCATTTTTCTCATACAAAAATGTTTATTTTTCTTCTTTTCTTTTGCTATCGTGTGGCCTTATTAAAAAAGTGACAAAATCCACTATTACATATTCCTTTTATGCACAAAATAACTGATATTTTGGCATAAATTTTATCTTTGTATGATGAATAATAAAGGCTGTATAAGGCCCTAAAATGTTCCCCAAAAAACGTTAGCATGGCCTTAACAAAATTTATGAAATTCCCCCATACAAACCGCTCTATAAGAAGTAATTCTACGTTAAAACAATAGCACGAATTGTTTAAGCATAGTCTTGCCCTATTTTCTGCAAAGAAAGAAAAAACCCGATATTCGATGAAAAACAATTATACCTGTTGAAACTTGATTTTTTTTTTTTTAAATACTTGAAGTGCCCTTTTCTAGCATTTCGATCACAAAAAAAAATTATAAAAAATCGTGAAACATATACTTTTCACTCGGAACAACTTTTATAATTCTAAAAAAAATTTTCTGATTTTGCAATTTTTTTGGTTGTCCTCTTCATGTGAAATGCTCCATTTACAGTCAACCAAAAAAAAACTTGTACAGCATACTTACTTATGTTTATGTTGCATTATCTTAGAAACTATGTACGCTAGCCATATGAAATAAAATGTTAAAATATTCTTTAATTTATTCACTTTTCAAATATTTTCAACAAAAATTGTGAAAATATCATCTTCTTAAAACAAATCAACAAAAAAAAAACAGGCACATTTTATGAAGCCAAAAAAAAACTTGTACACTCTTTACATTACGCAGTCTGAGGTTCCGTTATTAAAACAAGTTTTTTTTTTTATTTATTGGCTCCACATTCAGTTTGCTCTTAATATTTGCAGTGTGCAGTTGACAGTTCAAGTGAAAGAAAAAAAAAAATGGATTCAAAATGAAATGAAAAAATTAATTATAAAACTTTGGGAAGAAAAGAAGAGTTTGAGGAAAATTGCTGAAGTGGTAAAGAAGCCGCACTCTACGGTCAAATATATAATTGATATGTTCCAGAAAAATGGGTTTTTAAGTAGACCAAGTGGAAGTGCAAGGCCAAGAAAAATTTCATCTTTACAAACTCAAAGAAAAATAGGTCGCATAATTAATGAAAATCCTAAAATATCTGCTTAGAAAATAGCTCCAAACTTGAGCGAACAGGGAATTATTCAAGTACACCCACAAACAGTGCGAAATTTTTTGCATTCGGAAGGTTTAAGAGGGTATGCACCCCGAAACAAGCCACTGTTGTCAGCAAAAAATATAAAGAAGCGACTGGAGTATGCCAAGGAGTATGTCACGAAGCCAGTAGAGTTTTGGAACTCAGTGATATTTACTGATGAGTCAAAATTCAACCTATTTGGATCAGATGGACGACGTTTTGTGTGGAGAAAAAAGGGTACAGCATTGGACTCCAAAAATGTTAATAAAACCGTCAAACACGGCGGGGGCAGTGTTATGGTTTGGGGTGCAATGGGAGCTAATGGGGTTGGGAACTTTCAGTTTGTTGAAGGCACTATGAACAAATTTGATTATTTAAATATTTTAAAGAACAATTTGCGACAAACAGCTGCAAATTGTCGACAATTTTAGCTTCGTTCACGACAATGATCCAAAGCATTCCTCGCTTGTGGTCAAAGAATGGCTGCTGTACAATTGTAAAAAAGTGCTACCCCATCCCCCCCAAAGTCCCGATTTAAACCCAATCGAGCATTTGTGGGCTCACATGGAAAAAAAACTAAGAGAAAAACCTAATAAAAACATAAAAGAGCTTAAAAATGCACTCCAAAACAAATGGGCGCCAATCAGCCCTGACATCACACAAAATTTGTCTCTCTCAATGCCAAAAAGGTTACAAGCCGTTATATTTGCTAAGGGCCATCACACGAAATATTAGCTTTAAAAAATAATATCGTAAAATCTGTGCTTT
Source organism: Coremacera marginata (assembly GCA_914767935.1). Classification (NCBI taxonomy): domain Eukaryota; kingdom Metazoa; phylum Arthropoda; class Insecta; order Diptera; family Sciomyzidae; genus Coremacera; species Coremacera marginata. Next base: position 52,896,235 of record OU612046.1, on the reverse strand, counting down.
TTTAAGAATATCTGAAATGTACAAGTTTTTTTTTGGCTTCATAAAATGTGCCTGTTTTTTTTTTTGTTGATTTGTTTTAAGAAAATGCTTTTTTCACAATTTTGTTGAAACTATTTGAAAATTGAATAAATTAAAGAATATTTTAACATTTTGTTTCATATAGCTAGTGTACATAGTTTTAAAGATATTGCAACATAAACATAAGTAAGTATGCTGTAGAAGTTTTTTTTTGGTTCACTGTATGTATAATCTTGATTCGAAACTTCAACCAATGAACTGATATAAAAATTTTAAATTTTTTTTGTTATGTTAAAAAATTTTTTTTAGAAATCAATAAACTTTTTACTACTGATTTATTTTTAATTATTTTTGTTTTAAACTTATATTATTGTATTAGTAAAATTTTATAATATATATTTAATATATATTTTATAATATATTTTATTTTTGTATTAAATTTCAAAATAATTTTTTTCAACAATTAAAAATTCCAAATTAAGAATTGGAAGGACCATTTATTAAAAAATTAATACAAAAACAAAACTAAAACGGAAAAAAATTAAATTAAATTAAAATTAAATTAAAAAATTAAATTAAATTAAATTATAAAAAAATTATAGTTCGATAAGAAATTTAATAAACCCTGGTATTCTCTTTTTGCTTTTAATATAAAAAAAGCCACATTAAATAATAATTTTAAAAGAAAAAGATTTTACTTGGAAAAATTGTCATATACTTATTTTCCAATTTATAATGATACAGATTTTTTTATCAAAACTTTACCCATTGAAAGTCCTGGTTGTGGGTCTGAATATAGTTATTCTATTTAATAAAAAAATTAAGGTTGATTAAAAATAAAGTGCATAATAAAAATATTTAAAAGCACATTAAATTAATTTTTATAAACTTGGACTATTTTCATATTTTATTTGTGGATGTCAAAAAATCCAAACATGAAGAACATTTCCTTTGAGCCAAAACTTAAAATGTGAAGTGTGGAACAATTTTAATTCTCAATTATTGACGAATCAATCCATCAAATTAACAATATGGATTTAGTGAATAATCTACTTTTTATGCTACTCCCTGCAGATCATTGTAGATTAAATATCAACAGTAATTATTTGTATTCAACGAATAATTTTACGACTATCACTCTGGCAATTTTCAGCCTCCAAAATCATATCAACGGCCTGAAAGTGGTCACAATAGCAGTGTATTGAGCACAAATTTTCGCTACTGGTTTAAATCGTTATGAATAATTTCCGAAGCATTACATTTTTTGTGTTTACACACAATTGACAATTCAATGTGAAACGCACCCCATTTGTTTATCCACAATTCCTGGAGTTCGCGCTTCATGTTTACAGACCCGACAAGACAAGACCACGCAAAAATATAAAATTGCAAATTCTTGATAAAATAAATAAACGGATGACTCCGTGTCTCCCATTATGAGAAATGCTATTAAGTCAGTTGAGTCGATTGACAGAGCATTGTTTGCTAGTCAACTAGAGCTTTATTGATAGCGTTTCGGTGCTGATGTTTAACTTGTCGCATAACACCCCAAAATAAGTGTATTTTCATAGAGAAATTTTTTTTTTTTTCGAGCCACCATTGTTTCTAGTTGCCGATGAACACTTTGAGGACCTCCATTGACTGCATATCAAATGACGAACTGATGTTGAAGGAGCTCGAACGCAGCGATGGCATCTATTCATTTATATTTCACGAACTAGAAGCGCCCAAAAGTAAGTCAGAAACATCTGCGTCAGATCAACTGATGTTGAAGGAGCTCGAACGCCGCGATGACATCTATTCATTTATATTTCACGAACTAGAAGCGCCCAAAAACAAGTCTGAAACATCCGCGCCAGATCAACAAGCTCAACTTAAACGGCATTCTTGCGAAGAAAAACTTGTGGCTGAGGAGCAAGTGGTAGTGGTGGAGCAGCAAATGAGTCAAGCCAGCTGTTCAAAGATGTCGCCAGCCACTGCAGAGCCCCAAATACCACCACGCGTCATGCAGCAGCACTTTCAGGAGTACCTGAAACATTGGAATCCACCACCTTCACTTGTCTACGATCATCCTCAGCTTTATGCTTATATGGCAAATTGTGGCTTTCGGGTACGTGTTCCACCACCACGTTTTTCGCACGTAACCGCTCCGCTTGTACGAAATCGGCAGCATGCACTCAAGGACTCGCCTGAGTACAAACGTTGTGGTGTCTGCCTGCTGAATATACCTGACCTGCGCACGCTTTTTCCATGTGATCCCGATGTACACGCTCCATTTGCTGGACCACAAAACAAGCCGAACTTAAGCAATAAATATATAGATTGATTTGGACGCAATTAAAGTACAGCGGAAAAAAATATTTCGACATCATAATAAAGATAAGCGTTGTACTTAATATATACTAAAGTACACGCATATGTTAAGACACACACAAGCACACACAGAACACATTTACAACGTAATATTTTATGTTTCTATTCAATAAAACACAATTTCATGTTTTTCTTTGATTTTATGTATTCTGTTGTGTTCTTTCTCTATCACAGCTAATTGTTAGTTTCTTGGAACCAAAAGTATCTAAAGAGCTTTGTGATGTATTGGCCAATGTTTTTCAAGTTAAAATTTATGGCTTCCTCCTTCTTCAGACGTAAACAATAAATAAACAAAAATTGTTGTCGAACTTTGCTCATAAAATTATTACATGTCAATATCATGTAAATGTTGAAATGTGTCGCATTAAAAACCCAGTAGGAAAATTTTAAGCGAATGAATAATGTTTGGTTAAGGTAATCGCATACTTAGCATACGAAAAGGTAGAAAGAGAAAAGCTTGTTAGTAAAACAAAAAGGAAAGGTTTAAAATCTATCAACGCCTAAAAGACATGATATCGACATCTAAGTTCAAGTCGATATCATGATACAATAATTTACAAGGTAGCATTGACAACTACATTTTTTCTCACGAGCGGCGATCGGGAGTTGTCAAATCAATATAAAGTTTAGCTTGTCATCTGTTTTGCTGCTTCTTCGTTTTCTCTTTTCAATGTGTTTTTGACAACTCTAAATCACCAACAGAACTGTCACTCCTACCTTGTAAATCATTATACCATGATCGATATCATTTTGTCAAGTAAAAAATTTAAATTGAATTAAGCCAAAACAAAAAACGATATGGCCAATTTCAGCCCTTACAAGGACTTTGACTGAGCTTCTTATGATCAATTGTGTTGTGTGTGTTGTGAAATGCAAACCTATAAGTTTTATGCCTATTTCGAACAGCTTATTTTCTCAAGAAGCTTTTCATGGCAGTTTTTACTCTCTAAGGTTTGCCATTGTCAATTAGAGAGGTGACAGCCGAACAGTAAAATTAATTCAATTGAAAAAACTTTCTGCGACAGGAGGAAATAAAGCCAATGTTGCTATATTTTTAAGGTAGTTGTTTATTATACGAGTAGCATTAATTAATAACAGACTTGAAGCCTTACAGATGTGATCACAAAAATGGTAATTGTAAATTGTTATTATTAAATAATCAAAATTTTACCCTGAAAGTTGGGCCAAAGTTAGCTACAAGGTGACCTTAAGAAGAAGAATAATTGTGATCATTTTTTCAAATAAATTATTTTTGAAGCTTGATTACCTTTTACGAAATTCAAATAGCAGCGATATTTGCAGCGAAAAACATCTTAGAATTTCTGATGATATTTTCTCTTTAGTTTCGTTTTAACCCTTGTTCTGAGTCTTGATCAGGGTCTTCTTAAGATCAGCCAGGGAAAGTAATGTAGACCATCATTACTTAAAATATGAAATACTAGATACTCAAAAGAAATTTTCGGAATCTTTGCATTAGTGTCCGACCAAATGTGAATTTTCTACCGAAATCGAATGTTTGACAAAGTGGACATAATCGGTCGAAGACCGGAGCCGAAGCCGAATACTAACAACACATTTTTTAATAAAAAATATTATAAAATTTATTCCTTGCCTTCGTTATTTACTAATTTCTTTAAGGTTTATATTAAATAAATAGCTGATTGAGCTTCACATCTAATTATCAGCCTCTCAAGTTTGATAAAATGCATAATTACGCCTTAACGTGATTTTGTACTGCACATAACGTCACAATTTAACCATGGTTTGAGCAAAGCAAAGTGGCGGCCGGGGCGTAGTGGGTAGAGTGTGTGACTCTTTCGCCAGAGAACCCAGGTTCGAATCCTCCATCCGACACAGAAAGTTTTTTCAATTGAATTAATTTTTCCGTTCGGCCGTCAGCTCTCTGCAGACAATGGCAAGCCTCAGAGAGTAAAAACTGCCATGAAAAGCTTCTTGAGAACATAAGCCGTTCGGAGTCGGCGTAAAACATGTAGGTCCAGTTCTCGATCATTTGTGTGCAAACATTTCACATCACACACAACACAATTGATCATAAGAAGCTCGGTCAAAGTCCTTTCAAGGGCTGAAATGGCCATTTCGTTTTTTTTTTTTTTTTGGAGCAAAGCATTCTTAATGAAGATAGCAAAAGCAGATGAAAAATATGTAAGAAAGCAAAAACATTCGGCAAAAATATTCGGCTATTTTAGGCCGAAGCCGAAGGTTAAAAAATCTGCCGTTTATACCAAATATCGTGCCCAAAACTGAAAATTTGATCGGGCACTACTATGCATTTTATAAAAACGTGCACTTTAATTTTTTAAAATCTGACTTTGAATTCGTAATCAGTGATCAACCATTTAAAACACGAACTGCTCAACTTTAAAAATGCTTAAAAAGTATGATTCGGAAAAAGCTTAAATAATATATTAGAGAATACTTTGCCTCAAAAATATTTCGCTTGAGTTATTTTATTAACATTTTTTTTTTTAATCCTCCGTCTGACAGACGTTCCGATTAACATCTCACTTACAGATGGTGCCTGGCCAGACCCCTATTCATTTACAAGCATTTAAATTTTTACTTACAATGGTATTTTTACTTACATGCACCTTTTCATACCAAGCTGGTATATTTTTTCATTCCTTACCTTTCTCACTCTTTTTGGAATGTAATGAACTACCTGTGTGAGGAAAATAAATCCAAAATTTTTTCTAAATCGAAGAAAAAGCATGTTTTTTTCGCGTGTTTTTGTTCTGTATACTGAATCATATAAATATTGTTATAATACTAATTTCTTTAATCGTTCTAAGAAATGCAAGCAAAACACATGTACTCAATTTTTGAATCTTGTTGGCATACTGAATTTGTGCATTTTGAACAAAATAAACGAGTTTTACGACGCAGCTTAACACCTTCATGTAAACAAAGTTTGCAGTCTCTCTTCCCTTTGAGTGTATCGGCACCGCTGGAAGTTACATTGAAAGTATTTGCTGGAATCGATAAACCAAACGACAAGTTAGAATCTTGATGATGTTAGGATTATTCGTCCGATTTTCATCGTTTGGTGGAACCAATGTTTTGGCAAGCGTATACAAAAAATTGCGTCTAGCATCATTTTAATCGAGACGATTGAAAGTAAATTGACAACTTTGTTCTTTTTCGGCACATAGCTACAAAATGAAACTAGGTTTTCATAAAAGCCAAAGATAGATGAAAGCACATGGCGTGTATGATTCTTTTTCATTTCTTCAGGTAAGCATCTTTTGTTCGCCTGAATGGTTCCAACGTATGTGAGACCAATTTGAGATAGGGGCTTTGCTTCTTCTAGTGTGGTAAGATATTTGTCAGCCACTATTTTGCGCTATTTTATTGAATTGTATATATTTTGAAGATATACACATGTGTGTGCTAAATCGTATGTGTTGCAATAGAAAGCAGTGCGAAATAAATAAATACAATGAAAAGTAGCAATAAGCGCGGTAAGAAGAAAAAAAATGTGTATGTCCCATGTTTCCATACAAAATATATAGGGTCTAGCCAGGCACCATCCGTTGGTTCGAAGGTGACATTTTTTAAAATCCTATTTTCGTCCTTTTAAAGGAATTTTTCAAATTATTAAAGTGTTAGATCGATAGCCAATAAGAGAAAATTTCAAGACATTTCTGTAATGTTTGCAGATTTTTAAGCGATTTAACGTTTTAAATAAAGCCGCTTTGTATGGGAGGTAGGCGTGGTTTTCATCCGAAAGCCTATGTGCAAAATTCCAAGACATTTCTGCAACTTGAGCAGATTTTTAAGGGATTTTACGGTTAATATAAAGCTTCTTTGCGTGGGAGGTAGGCGTGGTTTTTATCCGATTTTTCCAAATTAAATTGTCAGGATTTATATTGAAGACCAAAGCTTATATGCAAAATTTAAAGGCATTTTATTAATGTTTGTGGATTTTGAAGAGATGTTACGGTTAAAATAAAGGCACTTTGTAGGCGTGGTTTGCATCCGATTTTTCCAAATTTTATTGCTGTGATTTATATTGAAGATCAAACTCTACATGCAAAATTTCAAGACATTTCAATAGTTTTGTGAATTTTGAAGAGATTTTACTGTTAAAATAAAGTCATTTTGTATGGGAGGTAGGCGTGGTTTTCATCCAATTTTTCCAAATATCATAGTGATGATTTATATTGAATTTCAAAGCATACGTGTCAAATTTCAAGGCATTTCATTAATGTTTGGGGATTTTTAAGAAATTTTACGGTTAAAATAAAGTCACTTTGTGTGGGAGGTAGGCGTGGTTTTAATCCGATTTGGCTCATTCTCAAACTTGAACTTCATTTTTTTAAAAGAAGCTAATCTTTTGAATTTCATTCTAATAGCTTTAAAATTACGGCTGTAACCGTGTCGGCAGACGGACAGACAGCCGGGCACACGGAAATCGACTCAGGAGGTGATGCTGATCAAAAATATATATACTTTTCTATACATGACACGTCCCCTTATTGGCGTTACAAACGGATTGACAAGGTTATATACCCCTTACGCAGTACGCGTTGGGGTATAAATATACAAAATGAACGCAAATGGAAGTGTTGACCTTTTAAATATACTGTTAGCAGTATATTTTAATCTTTAAAAGCATCCTTTATTTGTCCATTTTTGTAAATTTACCACCCAGCCAATTCAATTTTTCTTCATCAAAGTCGTTTCCGTATTTTTTGACATAATAAAATTACTCTCTATTACTACAACTTTACTCGAACTTTACTTGAAGTGAGGACACAAATATTTTATTTGCAAAACCGCGTGCAAACAGTGCAAACTATGAGTGACGTCCATAAGCTGTATTGTCCCAAGTGCATTCCCATTTGACATAGAATGTTTTTCATTTGAAATTAATATTTCCGTCGGCCGTTACCTCTCTGCAGACAATAGAAAACTTTGCAATGTTAAGCTTCTTGAGAAAATGAGCAGCTCGGAGCCGGGATATAGCTTGTATGTCCAGTTCTTGATCATTTGTGTAGAAATATTTAATAACACTCATTACATAATTGATCATAGGAAGCTCGGCAAAGTCATTTCAAGGGCTGAAATTGGCAAATTCGGTTTTTTTTCTTTTCAAAAGCCAGACACGTTGTCATGTGAAGAATCTCTCTGACCCTCACGAGTTGCCTTGCAAGGATAGTTCCTCCAATCTCATATCATGCCAACATACATATATTTCCTACTGGGTTCCGTTGATACATTGGTACAGACAAGACAGATTTTTAACGCTTGGTTAACAAGCCTTTTATTAGAACGCAAAATACGGGAAAATATTTTCAGCAAAATGGTGGAATATTGACATCGGATAATGATGGCGGCGGCTAGGCTAGAGAAAAGGCAAATAATGCTGACGAAAACTTTCACGACAATTAACAACATTTAAGCTTTCATTTATCACACCTTTTGTCAGCGGAAGTTGCGAACAACGATAAACATTCGATGCGTAATGATTGCTATTTATATAAGTCATCAGTCAGTTGAGTTTGCGAAGGGAATGCGAAGGGGAAAATAAGTCAACCACTACCAGATATTTTATGCTTTTTGCGCCACATGAGCGCATCGTTGATTTTAATATAGGGCCAAGCGTGGCATGTTTTAGTTACAGGATATATCAAAATATGATATATACGGGTAATAATAAAAATAATCACTGTTGTGTGTATGTAGCTCAAACACACAAAATGTCTGCTAATGAGCCAAAAGACTAATAACGACAAAGTCCCCCTGCGTCCGCCTCCAAGCTCAACAACTGCCTTAACTGATTTGTTACAATATTAAAATGCAATCAAATTTAACGCATGATAACGCGTACGCAGCAGGATTCGTCAAGCATTTAATTTTATGCAGATTTTATGCTGCTTTTAACGAGGCTGATTATGATGTAGACGCTGGATATTACTGCATCCGCTTAGAGCACGATACAAATTCAGCGGCCATTAAGTGCTAGCATGTTCAATATTAATGGGAATATTTTGAAAATTTTAAATAATTCTTGCCTTGCTATTCGCTACTTTATTTCAAGGACCAACACGAAATGGTGTGAAACTCACACTTTTGATGGCAACTCCAAACAAATTATATCCATCTAAGACGAGTAGCAGCATTAAAATCAACCCTTTGGCACCTTTTTGGCCATCAATGGCGCTACGTAGCTGGCTGACACTTTTATTTATAGCTCAGTGCAAAGTGCCTGAAAAAGAATCAATTTCCCAGCACAGCTGCTGAAGTCTTGAATTTGTCTGCTTTGACAGCACTTTCGCTGCTGGGGGAATTTTGAATGACGGGTGAGCGTAATTAACTAATTATATTGAACTTAAGTATCTGTTTAAGTGTTTGCTTAAATGTAGAATATCAGGGTGCTTAAATGTTTTACACCGTCTCCTGTAGATTATGCTGGATAAAGAAAACCAAAAAAAAAAAAAAAAAAATCCTCTAGGAAAAGCTTATAATTTAAGTTTGCCTCTACAGAATCTTTAAGCGTGGCTTCACACGCTAAATTATAAATAAGGTTGGCACTCGGACAAGGATACTTGCAAAAATAAACTCAAAAAGTAAAAATTTTCCACACAAAAATTCACTAATACAACAATATAAGTTTAAAAAAAATACATCAAAACAAAAAGGTGATGCAAAATTTATCAATTTTTAAATAAATATTTTTACCTAAATATTTTAAATAAATATTTAATATATTTTAAAATAAAAAATAAATAAATAAAATAAATATTTTCAATTCTTAACCTAATAAAAATAAAATATTACAAATTTTTTTGTACTTAAAAAATAAACGGTTTCCTGTAGTTTATTAAATTAAAAATTTAAATTGGCAATTGTAAAATTGTAGGCTGTACTAAAATCATGGCCGCTGATGTACTTTAATACGTTGGAATACCATGAAAATGAAACAATATTTTTTTAAGTTCAATTATCGTTTACATTCATCTGTTTTGGCCAAATATATAGTCATCTTCATATTATTATAGCGTTTTAAAACTTCACTTCCAATTACTTTCGGCTACTTTCGGTTGTGCCCAATGCACACAAAACCGGCCAGTAGACAAGGGGGCATTTTAGGTGCGCAAGCCCCCACCCCCCCCCCTTAGGGTCCAGAAAGTATAAAGAATTAACACAAATGAGACTTTAATTCAAAATGTAATGTTTTTTCTAGATAAACTGTGATAATGATGTTAATTTTCTTGAAAACTTCACATAATTGTTGAAAAATTTTTTTGGCCAAGTGAAAGATTAATTTTGCTTATCTCCAAGGAGTTGGTATATTAAAAATCAGTTTCAATGCTCAAAAAGTCCCTGATATCCAGTAAAATATATATATATGAAATTTATACCTAGAACGAATATAATTTTGTAAATTGAAGAATATTAGCTTGACATTTTTTATGCCATATCTACCCAGCAAACCATAGTTGACGACTATGTCAAAATTCCGACTAATTCGTCACTATTTTGAGCTGTCTTAAAGAAATTATTACAATATCGTTACGCAAATATCGGAACAGTATCACCTTTTATACGAATTTATATAAAATTTTGTTATGCGACAGCGCTTGTACAACATATTAAAATGCTAACAGAGTAAAATGTCCTTTTTTTCGAACTGTCTGATCGAAATCGTAACTTTTTCGTAACATTTTCGTTAGGACTCGTTACGAAACCATTACGATACTTTGTTACGAAGTCGTGTCAAACTATTCATACGATTTTCCTTACGATTTAGCAACGAAATCGGATTTCGAAATCGGAAAGATTTCGAAATATTCTTAACGAGATCGTAACAAACATTTCACAATCTTTCCGATTTCGGAATCCGATTTTGTTACGAAATCGTAAAGAATATCGTATGAAGCGGTTGACACGACTTCGTAACGATTTCGTAACGAGTCTTAACGAAAATGTAACGAAAAAGTTACGATTTCGTTCAGCCAGTTTGAAAGAAAGGAAATTTTATTCTGTTTGCATTTCAATATGTTTTACAAATAGTCGCATAACGAAACTCTTTATAAATTCGTATAAAAAGTGAAACTGTTCCGATATTTGCGAAACGAAATTGTAACGCTTTCTTTAAGACAGCTCGAAATAGTTATGAGTTCGTCGGAATTTCGACAAAGTCGTCAACTATGGTTTGCTGGGTAAGCTTATTAGACCCGAAACTTTTGAAAAAGCATTCATTTGAGTGCGTTTTTTTTCATTTTTAAAAGGGTAAAAAATATATGAACCACGAAATTTAACACATTATGGGGTATTCCACGTAAAGCGAATGACTAAAAGCTTTGACATCTAAAAGTTCCAACTTGGCACAAAAATTTAGCCCGGTGCGAAGCCTTTTCCAAATAACAGGTTTCGGAAAACCACCTTAAATTTAAATATGAAAAAATTTTTGTAAAACATTTTATACAGTCCAATTTTATAGTGATTTGATGATTTTTTAATCATGTTGCCAAATGTTCATAAAAAAATTAACAATTACAGTTTTTGAAGCTTCAGCATTTTAAAAATGTTTATTTTTATTATATTAAAAAATTAAAAAACAATTTAGAAGTTCAAAAAAATTTGGTTTTTAGTGTTTTTAATATGCAAATAATTTATATATAAATCCATAACCGATTAAATTCTTAAATATTCAAAAAAGGTTACAGTTTCTTTTTATAAAAATTTATCTAGCAGAGTAATTATTTTTATATTAACATGAACTTATTTTCATGTGATATCTTATATAATAAATTGGGTATAAGATACTGGTGCTGTGCAAAAACCAGTATTCGAATTACGGTTTCTAAAAAAAAATCTGAAATTTAAATGTGACTTTATCGGAGTCGATTCCTCTAATCAAAAAATTTTAATAAAAAATATATATATAGTAATTGTTATTGGAATTGAATCATGAGAAAATGAAACTGTTACATTTTTAAAGATCTACAAATATTTTCTTTTGAATTTATTTAAATTGTCGAAATCATTTTCGAGATAATTAATATTTTAGCCCTTAACGATAACTCGAACTAGGTTTCACACAGGTTCAAATAGTTGTACACAAGCTGGAGATCAACAAAAGCGTAAGATAGCCAAAAAGAAACCAAATCTAAAGACTACAATTTTTTTTCCTCCCGTTTATATGGAATGTCCATAAAAGTTGTGAATACAGCTTCACCAGCTGAACTTATTAAAAAATGTTTGCATTTTTCATAGCTGATTTTAATTTTGATTTTAATAAACTGCAAGGAATCTAACCTATTTTTACCGTTCACATTAATAATGTTGAATTAGTAAAATTTTGTCACAGACATTTTTACTGTTTGTGCTAATTTTCGGAATAATACTTTTTAAAAGAAATTAAAAATTCTCAATTTAGACAATTTTTCAAAATCAAAACACTTAGTACTCAAATTGAAGTGTAAAAAAAAATTAAATAAACTCTTCTCATCTATCTTATGGTCATTTAAAAACAGGCATATTCAAAAATAGTCTTAAAAGAAAACGGATTTGCTTAAAAATTTTCATATCCTTTCTTTCAGTTATTACTGGTATCTACTTATAGATTGTTTATCAAAAAACCCCCCCCCTTTCTCCCCCCCTAAGGTAAATCCTGGCTACGGGCCTGACACAAAATATGAATTTTTAATTTGTTTTGCTTCTTCAAGTAAACTTACATCATTATTAAATACAAAAATATCAAGTTCTGAATTCAACCCAGTGAACCAAAACTACCGTTTTTGAATTCATTTATGAACCTTTTCGGGTAGAAACGTTAATTTTTGGCACTCATAAATTAACCCTTTTTGTATCATTCGTCGGACTAAAATGCCTCTCAAAAACGAATCTTATTTTGTTCGCAAATGAGTTAAAAAGAGAACCATAAATTATGAGCCCTTTTTGTATCAATCTTTGGACTGAATTGCCTCTCAAAAACAAACCTTTTTTGTTCAGTAATGAGTTGAAAAAAGAACCATTTTGAATTATAAATTTTATTATTGCATAATAGTATTTGTTATTACATATCGATATTTTGTTAAAGAAGAAATGATTATTGCTAAAATTAGAGATCATATTAATCATTGGGTTAATAGAATTAATATACCTGGGCTGGAATTCACGCATTGTGTTATTCATGATATTGATGTTTCAAAGGGGAAAGGCGTGATTGTTTTCAATTTGACAAACTTCCAAATTATATATGAAATATCAAAATAGTAAGCTATTAATTGGGGAATTTATTTGATTACTTTTTTGCATGGAATTTTTTCGTGGTTCTCATTTTGTTTGGGCCTGATTTTAATTTTTGATAGAAATGTTTAAATGTTTAAAATTTTCATACGTCACTGGTCACTGGTTTTTTACCATCTCGCACTGGTAAAAAAGTTCATATGACGTTTGTACGAAGGTTAACATTTTCATTTTAAGTTCCTTTATTTAACTGATTTTAGAATATAAATGGTAACATTTATGATTCATTTGTGAACTCATTTATAAACAAAAAATGGTTCGTTTATGAGAAATTGTTTCCTACTGATATGATAAAAAAATTGTTCTTTTCTGAACTCATTTCAGAATGCAAAAAAGAAACATAAATAAATGATTCAATTCCGAACTCATTTATTAACAAAAAATGGTTCATTTGCAAGGAAGTCTTACCTACTGAAATGATACAAAAATGATTCATTTTCGACTCAAAATAAGTTTTTAATAAATTTCGCAAAATATGTACAATTTTTCTTTATGGGAAAAGCTTTCACGAATTTAATCTTTTATAGCAAGCACTTTTAAGCGACAAAATAAAAAAGAAAAAATTAAAAAAAAGAAAATTCTAACCAAAGCCGTTCGCAAAACTCTCACCTTACTCAAAACCTTCGCTTATGGTTCAGTGGGAAAACTCTCATATGCATTATTTTTCTCATACTTTCTGCACGCTAATGGGGAGGACAGTCTCAAAATACGTCAAAGTTAAAGTAGCGTAAGTCAAAAAAACTAGTTGTGAGTTATTGGTATTGTTAAAAAATCATTTTAAAGATTTTTACCTGAAAGTTTGTGCAAAGGCATTCAAAAAGTTGGCATAACTACCTCTCGAAATGGAAAAGACACAATTATGCATATTAAAATGGTTAGTAAAAATATTTAAGTTTTCGCTTATATCGACTTAAGCGACTTTAACTTATTGCCACAGATATAAAAATGTGCTACCGCCATACAAAGCAACGGCAATGAAAAATCAAAGGTGGATTTACACTAAATCCATACTTTAAGCTCAATAAGTATAAGTGAGAGTGAGACAAATAGCTTTTTTGAGCAAGAAAATATCGGAAATTTGTGCCATTTATTTTTTTTCCCCACGTAAAACATCTTTACATTATATAGTCTTTGGTTATTATTCTCAACTCAAGCTTAGTATACTTCGGCAGCAGCTTATAATTTATTCACTGTTACTTAATGGCTCTTAAGGCTTTAAGTTTGCCAAAAGCGTCTTAAGTGAAGCATTTAGTTGAAGTGGGCGGGTGGGGTGCCTAGACTTAAGTTAAAATTACTTAATAATAATGCGTAAGAAGCATGCCGTTGACAACAGGCGGAGCAGATAATATTTAGTGTGGTTTATCTTTCAACACACTGTATACAAGAAATATCCAATTCGCAGTACAAGATAAGCAAAAGTCTCCAGCACTGTGTCAAAAGCTTTTAAAATTTAAAAAGCCCTACCACGGAAGTCCTTGTAAATTCCAATAAATTCATTATGGACAGCTAGTTTCCGCTGTCCAGCATTAAAATTGCAACACAGTAGATTTTAGGGCAACAAAAAGCACAATAACAATGGGGCGTGAATGTTCAACTTAAGCACTCCAATCGACTGGTTAACGAAGTTCAATTATTTGACTTTGTGCTCCAAACCAAACAATGATGAAGCACAGCAAGGTGCGGATGCGGCAGAAACAACAAGCGGAAGTAACACAGGAAGTCTTTGGTTGGGTTTTTTTTTTACAGCATACTTAAGGTGTAACGATAGTATTTACAAGAAATGAAATCTTATACATGAAAGTCTACCTTTTAGGAGTAAATCTTGTACAAAAGAACCAACCATTGAAAGGTTTTTGTTATAATTTTGATACTTATTTAAGGATTCTTTAATTTTAAAGCGTTACACGCAGAAAAAAGAAGTTTATCACAACCATGTATGAGGGAATCATAAATGTTCCTACAGAGAAACGCTGAAGCAGAAAGTGCTTCAACAATTAACTAAGCACAGGCCCGTAGCCAAGAGGGACGGACGGTTTAGGTGTTCAAGCCCTCGCCGAAGGATTTAGAAAGTATGGAAAAATAGTACAAAATAGAGTATTTAAATCAAAACGTAATATTTTCTGAAAAAAATTAAAATCATGTTAAAATATTCGAAAAAGCAAAAGTTATCATTATTAATAAAAATTTAAAAAAAGTTCGCTTGAGCAATAAAATTTTTTTTGGAAAAGACTTGATTTTCAAGTTTAAAATCTCTGACGTTCGAAAAAAAAATTGTATTTTATATGAAATAATACCTCGAGCGAATATAATTTCATAAATTGTCGGAAATTAGGCTGACATTTTTTTATATTTATTTTTATGATTATCTTCTCTCTATATATGGTCATCTCCGTGGTGGCGCACGTGGCGATCGTACGACTTTAATGAGAGAAAAAAGAATGAAAAATTTAACTTACGAGTTCCTCATTTTGATTTTCTAATAGCTTACTAAGCACACTCTACAAGGTGTAAAACCGAAGAGTTGTCAAAAGTTGGACTCTTAGATAGAAGCCACCAAAAATGATACGTTACGCATAGAGTGTAAATTATTATCTACGAGTAGAGATTGCATCAACTCTGCTAAATCTCTGGCATGTGTTAACAGACCTATTTCACTTAAAAACATAAAGAAAAAAAACTCTGTTAACCTCTGTTAACACATGCCAGAGATTTAGCAGAGTTGATGCAATCTCTAGATAATAATTTATGCTCTATGCGTTACGTCACAAAAAATCGACGTGGTTTTTGACTTGGATCACAAAATTAGTAAAATTCTGTAAATTGGAAAGAGATTTTGTATAAAACTTTTTTTAGAAGGATTTGAAATAGTATAATACTATGTTCACACTGAGGGCTAAATGCGCATTTAACGAAATGCGCATTAGCAATTTAGAATGCGTGGCCGTATGCTCCTTGTAAGAGTAAAAGAGACAAATATATACATTCAATTTCGTAAATGCGCATTTAGCTCTCAATGTGAACGTAGTATAATACTATGTTCACACTGAGGGCTAAATGCGCATTTAACGAAATGCGCATTAGCAATTTAGAATGCGTGGCCGTATGCTCCTTGTAAGAGTAAAAGAGACAAATATATACATTCAATTTCGTAAATGCGCATTTAGCTCTCAATGTGAACGTAGTATAAGTTTATTTTCAAAGTAATCAAATTTAAAAACCTTTTCTCGTTTTTTATATTGGGCATAGTATTAAACGTTACGTGACATGGCGTTACGTGACATTTTTATACTAGTAATAGTAATAATGTGATTTAGTTATTAAAAAACAAATTTAATATATTCTGCCTCTCCTTGCCCCAACCATTTTTCATTATATTTAGCCAATGCCTTCTATTTTTACTAAAACAAAAACGCTTACTAAACACTTACAAAACATTAACTAAAAAGAAAAAATACATTTGTTAAACAGTGCAGACGATTGATCATCATGGCAAATGAATTTATATTTAAATTGCTTACATCAAAAAAATAAAAATGTTTTCTAAGATAATATCATTAAATAATAAGTTTTAAATAAGTTTTAATTTTCGTGTCACGATGGACTTTTCGGCGGAAATGCCCATATATAAAAATCAATTGCTGTGCATTAGTCCCGCTAATACTCAAAAATAGCTCATACTCTCAAAAAATGGCGCTAAAAAAGAAGAGAAAAAATAGAAAACTTTTGTCGAAAATTTTGTATGGAAATTTTTAATGGAAAAAGTCAGACATCTCCGGTAGTTCTTTACAGGTTTCTTTGAAATATGGCAGGGAGGTAAACTATCACTCAGGTCAGGTTTAAAGATCAGTTTTATTTTTCGCTCCCATTCAGACCGCCCACTAAGGGTGGTGCCACAGTTTCAGTATATGAAGAGTACATGGAATAACTCGGAAATAAAACTCGAAAATGACTCGGCCAATTGAGCTCAACTTTTGGCAACAAATATATTTCGTGTACGAGATGGTTTAGAAATAATGAAAGGTAGTATTAGGTAATGGGATGTGGCACCTCCGATACGAATCCAGTACCTCAAACGTGATATCGTGGCCGATATCTGGTCGATTGGCGAAAAATATTGTATGTATTTATATAAATGTATGGTTGAGATTGGATCCATTAAGTAAAAGGCACAGAACATTGAAACTCAGAATGGAGTTACCACTTGGTGATATCTTTCTAATAGAAAACTTGGACGGGCATAGGACAAGGAGGTTGTAACTCCACCCATATAAGCCAAATTTTTGATATCAAATAGCTTTGGAATTAAAACTCACAGAATATTGAAATTCAAAATGGTGTTTCTCACTATTTGGTGATGTCCTGCTACCGGGAGACTAGTATTGGACAATGAGCGTGGTCTCAAACGAAGGGTCAGATAAAGGTTGTTTGTCTTAGGCGTAGCAAAGCAACTGGATAAATTAATAAAAATAAATAAAAAAAAATATAAAAAAAAAAAACTTCAATATACATACATATCTGATGAATTTGATCGTATAAGACTAAAATTTGGTAATTTTGTTTAAATGGAAAGTTCACAAAAAATGGCAGCTGCTGCACTATATTAAAACCCGAACGAACGAACGTTCGATATAATTGGATAAGGGCGTGGTCTTGCAATAAGCCCACTCTTCAGGGGACTAGCGCGGAGCTCAGCGATGCGCGCCGGGTATAAGCTAGTAAGTAAATAAAAATTATTTTTCCCATACGCTAAGTCTGCGACACCCTGTATAGATTTGTTTATATGCACAAACTGGTGTCAGACGATTCAATCGGACGGTTCATAATAATTGTCATCATTTGCCTCATCGAACCCAAGCCCTATAACATAATCGCTTTAATCATCAAAATTAAGCCCTACAAAAAACCATTTATTTAAATCAATCTAAAAATAAACTTTAACAAATTTTTTTAAATTTGCATTCATATTCCTCCATAGCAAAAAATATTTGATAATTGTTTTTTAATATTAACACTTCCCATAGAAAAACTGCTGAAAATAACTTTAACTCACAAAAAATTTCGTGGTATCGTGGTGGTGAGCTGGATAACAAATTTAAAAAAAGAACAAAAATTTGAATTTCGATGGCGACATAAAAAATAAAAAACAACTCGCACAACTGGAAAAAGCCCCAATAAAAAAACTAGCTGCTTCTTTGTGTGTGCGCTATGAAAAAAAAAACAACAATATACACACAGCAGCAAGCAAACAACAACAATGCATGCACATTATTATTTCTTGCTGTCACGCCGACGATAATAATAATATTGAAATATTATTGGTTGTAAGTGAGCTAAAAGAGCTAATTGAGCGGCTGTACGAATGATCGCCCAAATCCCTAACGCCCAAAAACGAAAATTAACTAGTGCCTCAAGAAGCTTTTGTTCTCAAGAAGCTTTTCGTAGCATTTTTTACTCTCTGAGGTTTGCCATTAGATGCAGAGAGGTGACGGCCATGGCAGAATTATAAGGTCGGGCCGACTCGGAGAGGAATGAAGTAGAAAGCAGAATAAAGCGGGCTAGATGTCAAAATCATGTTGTCCATCTCGAGTTTGTTCATGTTCATGTCTGCGATGTTCATGTTTCGCAGTCGATTTTAGGTTAAAATTTTTACAGGTTTTTTTTGCCAATTGAAGACTTCTTTCACATTTTATAATTGTTATTACACTGTTTTAATAATATTTTCACTTATCACAAATTTAACACACGCGACCGCACTTTTTGCGCACTTTATGTTTGCAACTTGGAAACATAAAGTATTTTCTTCATTTGCAATTTCTACGAATTTCGTTGTTTTGACAACTAACCAACCTTTCCATTATCCACTCTTCGTTGGCGCGTGAGCGCACTAAGCGAATCGGCCCTACCTTATAATTCTGCCATGGTGACGGCCAAACAGAAAAATTTGTTCGATTGAAAATAATTTCTGTGTCGGGTGGGAATTGAACTAGGGTTCTCTGGCATATGGGCCACACACTCTACCCACTATGACACGGCCGCCACATCTTGTACTATAATTGTTTTTCACCTGAATAAGTTAAAATATCTTAAAAAATGCGAATATCTGTAATTAAAGCATAATTTATAATCACCGTGCTCGTTTCTTACTAAGGGCTTCAGTTTCATTCAACAAAGATTTTGACTTTTTTCATAATGAAAAATCGCACAAAAACAATTTTGGGCAATAGTTCATTTTAATTTTTGGGCGATAGTTCATTTGAAAAATTTTGGGCAATTGTTCAGTATGAACGACTGCCCAAAATTTGTGAACTGATCTATAGCCCAAACATTTTTTTTTTTTTTTGTGATCTTTCATTTTCTGTTTTTGGGTGTTTGGGTTTTGGGCGATCATTCGCACAACCAATTGAGCTATGGGACCTACAAGTCTGCTCTACAGCATATACATATACTACCTTTTTCAAAAAGAAATGTTCATTCACACTGTGAACCGGACTTAACTTTCCGATTCAAAAATTTTTTTTTAGTAGGATGCCAATGTGTCTATGACAAGGCTGCCAATATCAGCGTCTCTCGTTGACTTTTGATAAAGTGACAGTGTTTTCTTTACAACAACTTTTTTCGTATCTTCGATTTTTACGATGGAAGAAAAAATTGAGCAAAAAATACCGAAGAAAACGTCGAAAAAATCAAAGAAATGTTGGTCAAAAATCGCAAATTGACGAGATTATTGAGAGAGATAGCAGAGGACGTCGACATATGAATTGGATCCGTTCAGAACATTTTGAAGAATGAATTGGGCTTGGAGTTGGTACCGAAAGACCTCAATTTCATGCAAAAAAGAGACCGAGTTGCTATCGCGAAAGACAGGCTGGAAATTGTCAAAAACGACGAATCATTCATCGAATCCATCATTACTGGTGATGAGACATGGGTATCCGAGTATGACACGCAAACCAGGCATCAGGCGAGTGAATGGTGGTCGCCAGACGAACCGAGACCGAAGAAACCACGTCGTTTTCAAGGTGATGCTCACTGTTTTCATGGACTACAATGATGTAGTTCACCATGAATTTTTGCCAGATGGTCAATAAACAGTATTATTTGGGCGTTATGAGAGGTTTACGTTAAGCAATTCGCCAAAAAAGACCGCAAGTGTGGCAAAACAAATCATAGATTTTGCATCACGATAATGCACCATCGCACAATGCTCATCTTATTCGTGACTTTTTGGCCAAAAACAACACGATAACCATCCAGCAGCCTTCAAATTCATCTGACCTGGATCCGTGTGATTTTTTCCTTTTCGATCGAGTCAAAATACCGCTTCGAGGAACTCGTTTCACCAGCAAAGAAGACGTCATAGAAATCGGTGAACGCTCTGAGTACCATACCAAAAACCGTGTTCCACAAAGGTTTCCATGAATGGATTAAGCGCTGGCATAAGTGCATTGCAGCCGACGGGGACTACTTTGAAGGTTACAATATTGATTTGGATGAATAAACTTGTACTTTATTTTTTTTCAATAAATAAACCTTTATTTTTGTACAAGGTGGTATTAGGATGGTACTCATTCCTAAGAAAAATATTTTTTTTTCTTTTAATTTCACGGGGCAACACATTAATAAGAAACTAATACATTTTTTGTTAATTTTTAATTTATATTTAGGGGTCGCTACCAAGGCACATTGGTACAAATGGCAGGAAAAAGTGGCCAAATCTAGAAGACGACCTCGTATCTACATAAAATCAGGTTTAAACAGGATAAACACGAATCTGGAGTCAAAAATTCAATATTCACAATGGCGGCAATTATATTAAATTTTTCGGACGCCATTTTGAACCTTAAAACCTGAGTTTCCTCACCTATTAAAAAATACGTGTACCTTAGATTTTTATCCTCTATCACATATCCGAAGCTTATTCAAATCGGCGAATGACACCAAGGGACGTTTTCTCGTGAGAGGGCTAAACTTTGACAACTGCCAGGGACCTGTTACTTACTTACCTACTTAGGTGGCCATAACAACCCGTATTCGGGTTTCGGCCGACCTCATCAGCTTTCGGCAGGCGCCTCCACTTTGTGCACGCCTTCTCCAATTGGATACACCAAGTGCGGTTAGGGCTTCATCGGCCTGGTCCATCCATCGGAGGCATGGTCTCCCTTGTCGTCGTTGACCAGCGACCCTCGCCTCGAGCACCTTTTTCGCTGGAGCTTCGTCGTCCATACGATGGACATGACCCAGCCAACGTAGTCGCTGCACAGTTATACGCCGAACTAAGTCAATGTCTTCGTAGAGCTCATACAGCTCGTGGCTCATTCGGATGCGATAGTCATCGCCGACTCGAACAGGACCGAAGATTTTGCGAAGAACTTTTCTCTCGAACAAAAATGCCAAAACTAATGCGTATTTCTGAAATTAAAAAACTGTTTTTTATAGCTGAAAAAACAAGCTTTCATATTATCTATCACTTATTGGTAAAAATATATCTTTTTGTTCTTTTGTTTTTTGGCAGAGACCCGTACTGTCCGGCTTAGCCCAAGCCTCCCTCCCCTACATTTAGAACATCTGTACACTTAGTTTTCTTTTTTTTTTTTATTTGTCTCTTCAAATGTACTGCTTATTTTGCAAAAAGAATTCAATAAAAGAAATTAAAATGTTTCAAAAAATCTTGCTACAAATCTAACTGCTGTGCATAAATGTGCATCTACTCAAAACACATTGAAAAATCATCAATCCTCATGCATATTCGTCGGAAATGCAAAATTTTCAAGTAGACTCAGCTGCATGTGCAAGTATGTATGTGTGTGCAAGGTATGTGATGCTGGTGTAATTGTTTCATTTCCGGATATAATCAAAGGTCAGCAGCACAGTTCAATTCAATTCAAATTCAACCAGCAAGCAACAACAACTTCACTTCTTACAAACATTGGATTGAATAGTCAGCACAGACTGACCTGAAATTTAGAAAAGAGTTATTTTTATTTAATTTATGAATTTAGAAAAGTTATCTTAAAGTTTAGAAAAGTTTAAAAAAGTTTGTATAAGAAGTTAGTATATTGAAGTAGCGTTTTCGAATGTTCAAAAGTATAAAAAAAAAACAAAGATTAGAAATTATACCCAGAACGTGTTTATTTTAGAATATTAGGTTGATATTTTATATGCAATTTGCACGATTATGGATCCTCCAATTCCTTGAGAAAATATTCGTTTGAATGATGATTAACGTAGAATAACGTCTTACAGCGCGTTTTGTACAGGAATCTTTTTCGCGAATTTTTCCAAGCACATGTAACGTTTTTGTTCACTATTTTGGATATATCTACAGCTTTTAATATTCATTGCATTCAAATTAAATATAAGCTGCAATATCAGTTATATGTCGAATAAAGCGAATACCTAACCTTGAATTTTGTCACTTCTTTAATAAAGTCACAAAATAGCAAAATCTAAAAAAAATACACGTTTTCGTATTGAAAAAATCATGCATAAAATACTACAGCAGCTAATTTGTAGTTGTTATGCAAGAAAAAAAAAACAATTATCTAATTTGTGTTACGTGTGTCTACTCACTTAAAAATCCAACCATAACTCACTTAATTAGACTTTTTCTGCTTACTTTGTAGCGTAATGTTTTTGGCTTTTAATATGCATGGATGCATCGAAACAGATGAATAAAGTCTAATGAAGTCATTTCATAAATATACGCACGTAACACACACACATACACACACGCAATATACACAGGCATTAGACACTCATTGAAATGTATTTTTGTTTACTTAAAATTAGTGCCAAACAAGGCTGTAAAATGCTTTTTAATTAAATTGCGGAAAAAATAAAAAATATATCAAAAATTTAAGGAAACTGTTAAATGTTGGCAACATTGACTGTGGTTGTGGTGGCAACACTTGCAGGTGTTGCATGTTGTGCGGGTGAATATTTTACGCTACAATTTAATTAAAATTGTATGAAAGAGTGACGCCAACACCGAATCAAGGATATGCATGATTCAATAAATGACAAAATGAATGCAAGCTCCTGGGAGCTGCTGCCTCAAGAGTTTGTCCCAAAAATTGTTCAGAATTTAATAACGGCTTTTTTTTACTTTTTGTTTTTTTAAATATTCAAATAATTCGTTAAACAATTAATTATTTGATCTGTTACGAGTAATTCGCTCAGCTCCGAGAAAAGAAACAATAACAGCTTCTAAGCAAGTGTCAAGAATAGCCACCCACGCTATATAAATACACAAACACACACACACACACCGAAACACACCTGAACATATACCCAGCAGAAAAAAGGAGCTCAGAAATTACTTCATTGCATCCACAAGTTGTTTCAATTATGATTTCGGCAAATACTATTTTTGCAGGTCTACAAAAAAAACTAATTCTACTCTCGCTTCAATCGTAACCCTACGGGGAAAAGAACCGGTTCTGAATCTATCATGTGATAGGTTCCCAAGGCGTAGGGACCTGTCCCAATTCTGCCACCAACATATATAACAAACCGGTAATTTTTACATGGCGTTGTCATTGACAGGGACCAATTGCCACCTGCTGCATCACCTAAAACCTGTCCAGTGACCCTAGAAAAACAGATTTGTGATCTAACCTACTGAGATCCAACCCATACCTTTCCATATTTTTATAAAATTACACTAAGCTGACATTTTAGTAAAATATTAATTTAATTTAATATACAAACGCAACTTCCATATGTTCAACGAATTTAAATAAAAAAAATTTCTAAAACAATGAGATCCAATGAATTATTTGCTTAACTTAAATTTTTTCAAATAATTTAATTTGGGTCATTCACTTGATGCCAGTGGCTCACGTATAATAGGTCATTTGGTGCACGGGATGCAACGCAAGAAGCTGAAGTATTCCATTGTTTCTGCTTATATTGGAGGTGGTCAGGGCATCGCTTTATTGCCGGACGCTTCATAAGTTATTTGTATATAGTATATGTGGTTTATTTTCTACTTTCTGCTGTTTTTACATATTATTTTGTGCATTTGTCAAGTCTAAAAGTAATAAATTTATTAAGCTTAAGGCCCAATCATGAAACTTTTCTCCAGAGGAATCAGAAAAGGCAATTTTCAGTTTTAAGATAGCAGATAAAGGCATCCAATTTTTTTACTCTCATGAATATTCACGGTTGATAAAGAAATTTGCATGGACAATTCCTTACTTTTCTGGGACTGAATAAAATTGATTTTGTATGAAATTTAAAGATTCAAATAGTAAAGGAAGAGGAAAAGTAATTATATGTATATCAAAAATTAAATATTATCGATATTGCCCATCACTTTGTTAAATAATTATTCTATGGCAGATTCAAATTTTTTCTTTTCAACTTAAAATTTTCACGAAATCATTCAAAATTGGTCCCGTGATGAGTAAAGTTAAATCTGCCCCGTAACAGTCGACTATTTCTGCTTCCAACAGATGATAGTTCCAGAAGCTGGAGGAACTCTGCGCTTATATGTGAGCATGCCTACCACGGAAGCAGTTTACAAAAACGGGCACGCCACCGCCTGGATACATGAGCGAAGGTGCCGATCCAATTGATCGGAATTGTGTGGATACTGCGCCTGTTATTTAACACGAGCCAGCTTTTTGATGCATCATTTCAAAATATGAGCTAAACAAGCGTGTCAGCGGGATTTTCCACGCTTTGCAACCATCAATCATGGTCGATGGACACACCGATATTTTGCGTAGTGCTTCTTTTAGACGCTACGTAGGGAAAGGCGTGCGTCTTTACTACTGAAGTGATGAGGTGTTTGCTGAATGGTTAAGCAATGCATCAATTTCCGTACAGAGTCCAAATTGCACAATGTTTGCTAAACAGTACGAGTTTGTAATTTGAATATCTTAAATAATAAAGAATTTTTAATCGTTTTACAAGGTTTAGAGGCAGTTTATTAGTTTTAAAGTGTGTTTACCACGTATGTCTTGCAGCTCAATGTCGTAAATTAAAAATATGACTTTTTGAAACAAAATGCTAGTGAAGCCTAAAGTTAATAATATTTGGTTAAATATTTATAAACTTGTAATCAAATAAAAATTTCCAATTAAAACCTGTCCAAATTAGAGTAGTTCCCGCCTTAATATAATTCAAAGTAGTTTATCAACCACTTGTTTTTAAGTAGTATTTCAATTACTTCATATATAATGCAATAAAAACTATCAAGAATTGAAGTGGATCCCGGCTTAATATAATTCAAAGTTCTTCATATAATTGTTTATTTTAAATTAGTTTTTTAATTAGTTGTTTTTAAAAACAAGTTAGTTTGTTCCTATAGGGAACCTATAACAACATTTACAAAGGGTAAATTTACAAAGTAAAAAAAAAAGCAGATATTATTTTATATGACATACATTATATGTATATATATATATATATATAGATATTTATATAACATACATTTAACATACACAAAATTCAATAAAATATATATAAATCAGTTTCTTAAAATTAAGCTTTTTTATATAGATGTAAATATTATACACGTCTTCAGTTCAGACCTCGTTTACGACAGCCCCTAGGCAAACAACTCTTAGAGAAACAAGACAGGAATTTATCCTACTTAAAATTTACGAGATGCGAGTCTCTTTCATCTTTTTCACATTCCAAGGTAGTAGTTATGGAATAAGTTTTAATTGAAATTACTTCTATATTTTTCTAGTGGGTTATTGATGTTTTGGTTTCCGTAATTCTTTTTGCTTTTTTCCCCCCTCTCAACCAATTAATGTTGGCCATATCGGTTTTCATTTCATTTAACCACAATCATAACTGATGAGCTAGCTATAAGTTTGTTTTCTGCCTGTCGCACTGTGCTTTGATCCCATACAAGAATTTGACAAAAAAATAGAAGTGCTTCTATGATAATTAAATTGTATATGCTTGGTTAATTTAAGCTACTTAAGAGAAATTTATAAAATGGTTGAAATCGATCTGGTACCTAGTGGTACCTCCCATGGGCCTTTATTAATATTTTGCATGACTTTGTATGGAGGTACATACAAAAATTGGCCGATCTTAACAAAATCTGATTATAAAGCTGGGACAATTTAGCAAAAGATGTAGGCTGAAAATTGTCGCAATCGATTGAACCCTAGAGGTAGCTCCCTTAGACTTATAATAACAACTATGTTGACAAAGCAAATAAAACCAATTGCTTACGAATTTTTTTCTTTTACCCTATTGCCAAGATACGACAAAACGCAAAATCTGACAGTACGTTAAAAAAGTCCATAGGATGACACATAAATGGCGTTACTAGATTTTTTCCATATGATTTTAATTTAATAGCAACCTTCAAACGATACGTATACAAATTTGACAACAATCTGACAATTGATTCGTGAGTTGTAGCATTTTGTGTGCAACTATTGTTATTGAAAAAAAAAAAATGGAAAAAAGTGAATTTCGAGTTTTGATAAAGCATTGCTTTTTGATGAAAAACATACAGTGGAAACCAAACAATGGCTTGATAAACATTATCCGGACTCTGCTCCATGGAGACAAATGGTAGAACAGTGGATTGCTGAATTTAAATGTGGTCGTACCAGCACAAATGATGCAGAGCACATTGGGCGCCCAAATCAGACTGTTATTTCACAAAACATCAAAAAAAACCACAAATTGGTTATTGGCTGACATTGTAAAGATATCATATGGTAGTGTTTTTACCATTTAACACGACCATTTGGGTATGCGAAAGTTCTGTGCAAAATGGTTGCCGCGTGAGCTCACAGTCGACCAAAAACAACAACGAGTTGATGCTTCAGAGGAGTGTGTGGCGCTGTTAAGCCGCAATAAAATCGAATTCAATCGTTGATATGTGTCAATGGATGAAACATGGCTTCACTATTACACACCAGATTCCAAAAGACAGTCAGCTGAGTGGACAGCAATCGACGAACCGAATCCAAAGCGAGCAAAGACCCAACAATGGCGTCTGTATTTTGGGATGCGAAAGGAATAATATTCATCGACTTTCTCCAAAAAGGAACCACCATCAACAGCGACTATTACTGTGCACTTTTGGATCGATTGAAGGCTGAAATCGCCAAGAAACGACCACATTTGCAAAAAAAAAAAATGTTGTTTCTCCAAGACAATGCACCGTGTCACAAATCGATGAAAACGATGGCAAAATTTAATGAATTGGGCTTCAAATTGCTTATCCACCCACCTTATTCTCCAGACTTAGCCCTCAGCGACTTTTTCCTGTTTTCAGGTCACAAGAGAATGCTTGCTGGAAAGAAATTCAAGTCCAATGATGAAGTAATCGCTAAAACTGAGGGCTATTTTGACGAGAAAGAGAAATCGTACTGTAAAAGTGGTATGGAATAGTTGAAAAATCGCTATACTCATTGTATCGCTCTCGAAGGCAACTATGTTGAATAATATAACCGAGTTTTATCAAAATTTTGTTTTTTCTTACTTATCCTACGGACTTAATAAATGACTTGTTATATGGAATATTTTTTTTTTAATTCATATCAAAATAGTCAAATTTTGGAAATTTTGGTCGCAAATATAAATTTTTTTTTAAAAATTCTTTTCGATTTATTCAAGTGGATACCATTAGAATTATTTGTACCAATATTTCCTTATTTGAAAACAAAAATTTTTTAATTTATGTATATGGGACGACGCACTGTGTGTTGCCGTCGTCAGCTTTCTTTTAAGGTACACCACCAATTTGAGCATCTGGTGAACATTTGTCAATCGATAGATTTATACCTTCCCCCCTCCCCCAACTACCCTACTCATCACACCTTTAAATCAAAACATGCTTAATGTGATTATGATTAGAGTGGAGTGAAAAATAAAAACATCTTGTCTGATGTATCTATTAAATCTTCAAAAAAATCTCAACGAATTTGTAATTTAATAAGATTTCAATACTATGAAACGTAGTAAACAAGAGCAATTTTGATGAAGTTACATTAATGACTATCAGAGGTTGATTTGTTATTGTTATTGTTTCACAATTTGTTTAAGTATAATATTTGCGTATTGTTGTAGGGAGAAATGTGTTTGTGGGTCGGATACTAATTTGGGACGGAAAAACACTCAAGCTTTCAAAATTGTTGTTATATGATACCAGTTGTGTTTATGCTGATGTGTGTTTAGGTCGAGGAAGTTTAACTTTTTGCTCAAATGTCTTACTTTAGCAAGTAACATAATTTAAAATCACTCAATTCAAGAACATAACTGTCATAACTTGAAAATCTTCTAAATAGAATTTAATTTTAAGTTGAAAATATCTCCCCCGTTTTTAAAGGGAAGTAAAGTAAAGTAAATTTATTGAGACTTCCTTTCGTTTCTTTTACAATTATACTTATGTACATTTCATACATACAATGAAAAGTTCAATTACATGTCAAAACTAGAAGCTATTGTTGTGTTGCTCTAATGGAATAAAAAGATAAAAGCTGCATGCTTAAGAATGACAAGGACAAATACATATGGTAGAATGGTTTTGCTGATAATTTTTAAAGGGAAATATGCTGGAGTTCGTCAAAAATATACATTAGTATTTCATTGTGATTATTTCAAACTTTTAATTTTTTTAAAGATTTTTTTAAAATTAAAATTTTGAAAGCATACTTAGGCAATTCACAAGGTGTTGTAAAGTTGTATGTTGTAAGTGAAAGGTTTTCTCATTTTCCCCCTTATTAGTAAAGCGATTTTTTGAAAATTTGGTTTTATGTTTTGCTTAGAGTGGTTGTATGATGTGTATAAAATTGGCGTGATCGAAAGGAAAGTACGCCTACCTCTCATACAAAGTAATTTTTTGTATCTCACTTTGTATAGAAGGTAGGCGTACTTCCGTTCCGATCACGCCAATTTTCTTCTGGCATTGCCAGATCTGACTAATTTATATTCCCTGTCGAAAAATGCAATCTCTAAAAACACACCCTTTAGAAGGATCTAACATTGCCAATATTTTTTTTCTATTCGGTAGAATACAGACAGGATATGTATGTCCGTTTTAATATACTGTTTGATTTGTTTTGTTTCAGCAATACTGATGCAAAAATATCCTGTTCACCGCAGAACGCCACGGTTTTCAGAAGACGACTTTGGCGCCCTCTGATGGAGTTGGAATGAATAATATAATTAAAACAAAAAATTGTTTTTGATGGCTCTCAATACAGTATCTTATCAAAAGCACGAAATCTTATATCAATAAATAAAATTATAAAAATTGATCAATTTTCATATAACAAAATACCCAGCCGTCCCCCCTCAAATTATATTTGCCTCATAATTGCGTTTTCAATATTTACATTTTTTTAATAATTTCAATACTTAAAACAAAGCATCTTTTGTTCTTAAACATCTGCTTCACAATCAATAAATTATAAATGAATGTCATTATTTACTAAAATAGCGAAGCATGCAAAAATCTGAGCGGCTAATAATAATAAATATCGAAATTTAACGACATAATATTGCTTAATGTAAATAAGTAGAAATACGTTATACAGCTTAATAGCTAGAAGCGCTACAAGTCATCAAAAACCGCCTACTTCACGGTTCAAGCGGCAAGAATAGGGTGCCTATTTCCTTTATTTTAAGCTCCAAAGTTTTTATTCATCTTTGCGATAAGTTATGAATATTTTGGCAGACATAATTATCATGTCAATCGTTTGATAAATGAACCTGAATGAACTTCCGCAATGTTATGAAAGACAAAAATAAATTAAAACAGTTTTAAAATTTAATATTTACAAGGCCAAAAAGTTATTAACAGAGAAAGAAGGAATACGCAAGAGTTTGTGAGCTTGTTGATATACAAATTATATGATAATGTGATACTTTATTGAAGAGCAACATTAAAAAACATTTAATGCAACTTAAAAAAAGGTACAAAAAACAAAAAGACATGAAAAACATAAACGATTTAGACATAAAGTAGAGTGGGGATTGAAAAATAGACAATTGTTAGGGTAGATAATATTTCATCGAAAGTATATGTAGATTTTTGAAATTTATGTTTCATAAAGATCTGGCTCGTTTACAAATTCATAAGAGTTTACTTCAACTTTATGGGAAAAAGCTTTATAATCAGCTTTATAGTTCCTTAAGGCAGTTTTTTTCTCTTTTTTTCTATATTTATAAGGAATATTAGACCTTTAAGAATATATCCTCCAAGGAAATTTTTAAAATTGAAATTATTTACGAAGTTATAGCTATTTTAGCGACGCATCGAGTAACTCGGTTCTGCCATAGCGAATCGAACAAGAGGCGGCTGACGTTCTCTGACTACTTGAAGGTGAATAATTCCCAGAAACTCTCTTATGTTTAATACACCATGAATTCTGAAAAATCCATGAAGTCAGTGTAATATATTGTGTTCAAACATTTTCGTGTTTAAAGTACAGTACAGATCAGTTTGTTCCGAACGTCGTAGACGTACGTTCTCTGTGTGCAGTTGAAAAATAATATATTGTGAGTGTTAATTGTGAGGGGAGCAGGGGGCGAACCTTCACATGGCAACGTGTCTGACCGCCACAACCTGGCGAGGCCAGCATTATTCATGTCGAAATTGTCAAGGCTAAATTCTTTCATATAAGCCTAATATGTGCGCAAGCTCCGACAGAGGACAAGGACGATGAGATCAAAGATACTTTCTAAGAGCGCCTTGAAGACGCTTACGAGCGCTGCCTCCATCACGAAATACAAATTGTGCTTAATGACTTCAACACTAACGTGGGCAAGGAAAACATTTTTGGTTCAACAGTCGGAAAGTGCAGCCTCCACGACAACACATCCGATAACGGCATGAGGCTGATTAACTTCGCCGCAGCACGAAACATGATTATAAGTAGCACTACATTCAAGCATCTCAATATTTACAAGGCCACCTGGTTGTCCCCTGACCAAAAAACGCGCAAACAAATTGATCACGTTTTGATTGACGGAAGGCACTCTTCCAGTGTATTAGATGTACGCACGATCCGTGGTGCTAACATAGACTCAGATCATTATCTTGTCGCAGCTAAGATTTATACACGCCTGTGCGCTGCAAAGAATGCGCGCAATCCTACACAGAGAAAGGTAGACGTCGACAAGCTGCAGTCAAAACGGACAGTCGAAGCCTTTGCCACTCGACTCTCACTCCTGCTTCAAGAAATCACTCCTCCAATTGACGATATATGCGCCCAGTGGGCACACATCTCACACTCTCTGCGTACGGCTGCCGCAGAGGTTATTGGATACAACCATCCCCGCCGAAACCAGTGGCACGACCAAGAGTGTCGCGACGCCACTGTTACAATCGGTTTTAACGCGTGCTGCTAAGGAGTGATACAAAGAGTAGAGGAGGGACGAGAAACGTCTTTTCAGGCGGAAAAAACGAGAGGCAGAAAAACGTGAGTGTGAGAGGATTGAGATGTATGGTGACAGGAACGAGGCCCGAAAATTTTTCGAAAAGATAAGATGCCTGGCCGATGCCTCTAAAACCAGGGCCTCTTTCTGCAAGGACGAAAACGGAAATCTAGTGGCAGATATCCAGAGTACACTGACGTTATGGCGGGAACACTTCTCTAGTCTTCTGAATGGCGATGGTGACTACATTCCCGCCTATGGAGATGATATCCCGGAAACCACAATTATGGATGACAGCGTTGAAGTTCCGCTGCTCGACTATAATGAGGCATTGACAGCAAAAACACGGCTTAAGAACAACAAAGCCGCGGGAGCCGATGGTCTACCCGCTGAGCTGTTTAAGAACGGAGGCGAAGCTCTATTTAAATGCATTTACGAGCTTCTATGCAGAATATGGTCGGAAGAATGCATTCCAAACGATTAGAACCTCAGTGTACTCTACCCAATCCACAAGATAGGTGATCCCACTATTTGCGCCAACTACCGTGGGATAAGCCTCCTAAATATCGCCTATAAGGTGCTGTCGAGCGTATTATGTGAAAGACTGAATCCCATCGTAAACCAACTGATTGGGCCTTATCAGTGTGGCTCCAGATCTGAAAATCTACATACCACCGACGAGATATTCACGCTTCGACAAATCTTGGACAAGACCATAGAGAAGCAAATCGACACCCACCATCTTTTTGATGACTACAAAGTCCAATAAGTGATCACCTATAATCCACCATGTCTGAATTGCGTATACCTGCAAAACTAATCCGTCTATGCAGGATGACACTGAACAACACCAGCAGCGCAGTTAAAATTGGGAAGGACCTTTCCCCCCCCCCCCACAGTTGTTACCAAACGAGTTTTCAGACAAGGTGATTTCTTATCGTGCGACTTTTTTAACCTAATCATGGAAAAGATCATTCGAGCTGCTGATCTGAGGCAAAGCGGCGCAATATTCTATAAGAGATTTGTGCTGCTAGCGTATGCCTATGATATTGATATCATTGGCCATAACACACGCGAAGTCAGTGCAGCATTCTCCAAATTGGAAAAAGAGTCGAGTCGCATGGGTCTTGCAGTAAGCGCAGATAAGACGAAATAACTGGTGTCAACAAACAAACAGTCCCAGCGTATTGGCCCATACGTTACTGTTGACAACACCTCCTTCTAGGTTGTGAAGGACTTTGTCTGCCTCGGTTCCAGCATTAACTCCACCAACGATATCAGTAGAGAGATAAAACGAAGGATAACTCTTGCCAACAGGTGTTACTTTGGGCTCAGTAGGCAATTGAGAAGCAGAGCCCTCTCTCTACGAACAAAAGGCACGATCTATAAGTCACTAAGCATGCCCGTCCTGTAATATGCAGCACAAACCTGGACGTTGAGCAGCTCTGATGAAAAGATTTTGGGAGAGTTCCAGAGAAAGATCCTTCGTAAAATCTTAGGATCAATCTGCGTCAATGGCGAGTACCGAATACGATGGAACGATGAGATGTATGAGCTATACGCTGACATCGACATAGTAAATAAAGCGCATAAAAATCGAGCGGCTTCGATAGGTCATGTTGAACGAATGGAAGATGACGCTCCAGCGAAGAAAATATTCGATTCGGTACCCAACGGCGGACAACGCAGAAGAGGACGACCGCATCTCCGTTAGAGGGACGAAGTGGAGGACAACCCGACGAAACTTGGAGCTTCCAACTGGCGCCAGCAAGCGCAAAACATAAATGGCTGGCGCTATTTCTTTCAACAGACGGAAACTTACTTACGGTTGTAGGCGTCATCTAAGTAAGTGTAAGTTTTGGTGTAAAATTGATAAAAAAACTATACTAGGAAAAACCTTGCATCCAGATAGACAGAAAAAAAGAAGATTACATCAATCACAATCGACACACCGTTGAAGACGAGACAAGTTTCACTAGGGTATCAGCATCAAAATTAAAAATGTCGGGAGACGAAGAAGTTATATTTGAAAATAATTTCGGCTACTGTATAAGTTTGTTAGAGTTTAGTTTCTTTTTTTTTATACTAAACTCTCTACATTAGACATGAAAAATACATTGTGGCATTTTTAATTTATATTTAGTTTTTAGCAATTCTTAAAAAAATAATTTTTTGAAAATTACATTTGTGAGCTTTATGCCAAGTACTTTCATGAAGCAACAGATTGCCACAACAACAATGTTCTTTACAGAATAACCACCAACAGACTAGACAGCTGTTTCGTTGGTCGCTACACCAACTCATTAGTTTTATGTACTAGAGCCCTGCATGAGTATGCTTTTTCGCCTCCCTGAATATATTCTCTTGCTATAGAATAAAAATTTCCTCTATCACTTTTCTGCTCTGCTCATACCTGCTCATTACCTTTCTTTGTTTTATTCAGATATAAGAAACGAAGAGAACAAGAGCACGATACTTTACTAACACCAGCAGGTAGCAAATAAAGCAATTAAAATAACAAAAATATCAGTGTTCATACCCTGAATATTTAGCGAATATTTTTTTATTCGTTTCGTAGAAAATAGATATTTTTTGTATTGGGACCCAAAGAATGGTGGAAGATAGGGGGGAGGTGTGTTGGGGAGAAATGTTGACGGACAAAAAATAATAGGACCTACTCATATATTTGACCCCTCTAGGAGTTCAGCAACGGCCGATTTAAGCTATTTTCGACAGTGCTTGTGTTTTTTGTATGGAAGGTTGCGAATAAAACAACAAGAAATAACACAAATATGCATTAAGAATAACAAAAAGCTTATTGCGGGGAAAAGCCAACATATTAACTCTTATTCAGGTCATTGCATCAGGTATCTGAGTATTCATGTAGTTCATTAAGTGATCAGAGAAAAAACTTCAGGGGTTACATGACATTCGCGGCAGAGAAAACAGACCTTTTTTTAAAAATTCCTAACTCAGTCAAAAAACAAACATTTTTCCAAAATTATTTTATTATTGTAGAGAATTGAACAAATTACGAGAAAAAAAATTCAAAAAATATATTATTCACTCCAACATGGTTTTATAGAGATCCAAACTGGCGGCAGAGGAAAAAACGGGGCCTCGTGGTTGCAGCGCTGGGAGTTGCAAAAATTGTCCGATCTGAAAAAAAATGACTTTTTTAAATCTTAACAAAATTGGTTATCGTATGACACGAGCTTTTTTTAAATTTTTTTAAATTTTTGGTGATGTTCCAAATTTGAAAGTGTGTTTTTTCGAAAAAAATATTGACTTTCAAAATTCATAAAAAATCGAAAAAAAAATTTAAGTCGAATAAAGTTTAAAAAAAATACAAAAAAAAAATTTCGTCAGAAAATGAACCCGCCAGTGCCGCAACCAGTACGAAAAATATGGTTTCGAGATAAACGCGTTCAAAGTTTGTGAACAAAGAAAAAAAAGGTTACCTTCAATCTGCCATGCCTGCTTCGTACTGTATGCCTTCGTTATCTTGTGTTGTGCTGTTTCTTATAGTTTTTTGCAATCGTTTAGCAATTCGG
This sequence comes from Coremacera marginata, assembly GCA_914767935.1. NCBI lineage: Eukaryota > Metazoa > Arthropoda > Insecta > Diptera > Sciomyzidae > Coremacera > Coremacera marginata. The sequence continues at coordinate 52,861,649 of OU612046.1, read as the reverse complement.
GTTTCTTTTGAAGCTGCAAATGCCTTCACTTTGGCGCGTTTCAAACGATTTGCATCATTTCCTTTGGAAAAAATCAATGCTGTAGCTGCTATGGTGATACCAAGTAGTTGAAACATTTGCAAATAACTATAAGCGCCGTCATTGTAAGTAGACACTGCCATGCAGCTTGCAATATTAACAGTTCTGTTGCTGCCTGGCATACACTTAGGTGCAATGAGCCAAATTTTTGCATTCAAACTTTCATTGGAGTTTTGCGTGAATACACCCAAACACTTGTGTAGCAATTCATAGATTTCTTTTAAAATTTTACATTTCCACCACATTTTCGACAAACAAGGCAATCAGCAATGTCCAAAAATATTTCAGCATATTGTAATATGCAGTAGGAAAATGTTTCATCACAACCAACATCCACTGATGCTCCATGAAGTTTTTTAGCAGATGTACTAGTGAACTCCACCTCTGATTCTATTTCTTCTGTTGAAAAAGGTTTTCTTGGTGTAATGATTTTGTGTAAAAAACCTCTTTTGCCTTTTCGATCTAAAGAACGACGCTTCATTCTTCAATTTTTCAATATTTTTCACAAAAAAACCACGACTTCACGCTGCAAAAGATGCCAAATAACTGTGCATATAAAATAAAAATTCCACTAGATGAGTTATAAATATAAAGAAATATAAAGAAATTCAAAAACACAAAAAAAAACCCACCCTTCAAGTAGGTACGAAATAACAACCACCAAAAGTCAGGTAGCAAGTAAAACAAGTATATACCAGCTGTCGTACGTAGGTAGCGCAAAAATTAAAAATGCACTCTGACTAATCCGGCTGTAACTTTTGAACCCGTAGGAATTTTTCCATGAAATTCTTCATTTTCTTAGAATCTTAAGAATATTTACTAAAATACAAAATTATTAAAAAAAAGTCGATTTCCAAAAACTGCCAATGTCATGTCCCCCCTTAAACAAAGCGTAGATCGCAAGCTCACCTCAGTGCAAGAGTGTATGAAAAGAGAGCAGAGAACATATAAAAAGTTATTCTCTTGCGCTACACGACCTGTTGTTTATATTTATTCGCTTGCAGCTTTGCTAGCAGTTTGCTACAGCAGAGAATCAGGGTATATACACTTAAAGAATATATTCATGCAGGACGATATTATGTACTACTTCGAAGAAAGAAATTAAATTTTCTCGAACTGCTGCTCTTTGATTAGGATTTAAAATTGCATTGCATTGGTATATTTAATCCTCACCATGCTAATTGTAACAGCAATGAGACTTTTAGAAATCGCAAGAGAAGGTATTAATATATTCTGCAGTGTTATGGTATTTGTCAAAGTTTAGCTATTTTTGAGAATTGAAAATTTACATTCGGCTGCATCAGCAGTTTATAATCAAATAATTTCAAAAGCTGTTAAAAAAAAAAAAAAAATATAAAATAATATTTAAAAAATAAGCTTTTATTTAAAACCAAAACCGTAAAACCAAATTAAGAAGTTAGCAAAATGTAAAATATACAAGCTTACTACACAATATCAGTGGAATTGAATCTTTTATTAGGCTTATCTGTATATATACCGCGATCCATTATATAGGTTTACTGCACAATATCAGTGCCTTAAGCTTTTAAAATTTAAATGTATTTTACATTTTGAAAATTTCTAAATTTATATACGTCCCTAGAACTTACCTATTTACGTACGCTTTTATTATGATGATGGGTAACCAAGACAGAGGTTCTTCTGAATCTAGAATATACCTACTATATACATATATCACAAATGTCACTGAAATTTATTATTTCCTTTTTAGTTTACGTTTCGGTTTTAAATAAAAGCTTATTTTTAAAATTTTTTTTTATATTTTTTTATATTTTTTACTTTTTAGTGTTAAATAAAGGTTTATTGTGAACTTCTTTTATTTTGAAAGCCTTACATATAGCATTTTAATTTTTTAGACCATTAACCCTAACAGTGCATATATCTATAATTTATACCATTTACATTATATATTGCATTATATACTTTATTATGATATATCATTTTTATTGATTTGTGGTCGAGAATAGGAGGTGTGGCCAAATTTAAACCCCTATCTCCTACTTGATGTAAATGTGCTGCCAAATTTTCAGCTGAATCGGCCTAGTAATTTTGGAGATATATCATTTTTATTGATTTGTGGACGGTAAAAGAGGGTGTGGCAACATTTTTTTCTAACCCATGTAATACTTGAAGGACATTTACTGCCAAAATTTCAGCCCGGTAGTTTTAAAGATATATTAATTGTGGACGGTAAAAGGGGGTGTGGTCAAATTTTTTTCTTAAACCCCATTTTCTACTTGAAGGAATTTACTACCAAAATTTCATCTGAATCGGCCTAGTAGTTTTCGAGATATCGCATTTTTATTGATTTGTGGGCGGTAAAAGGGGGTGTGACAAAAGATTTTTTTCATAATATTGCATTATCACCGGGCTTACACATGTATGCTAAATTTCAGCTCAATCGGAGACCCACACGCTGTCGAAAAATTGTTTGCAAGATTTGCGGACATATGTACATACACATATCTACACATATACGAACGAAGCAAGTTAAATAAAAGCTTATATAAAGGAATTAATATCTGCTTCTGATGCCGACGCTAGTCCCACACATATGACAGTTTCTGGAGATGGTACTTGAAAAAAAAGAGAACACAATTCACTTTTTAGAGTTACTTCGCTCATGTCCAAAAATTTCAAGAAAGTTATGGAAACAGTGGTAAAATCCAGTTTTTGCCAAGCTTTGTATTTATGGAGAACATTGGCGTATATTGCTGCCCCACCCTAGAAGTTAAATGGCACATCGCTCGTTTTCTTCATTATCGTCATAGTCAAAAAAACGTTAAAATTGAGGTAACCATGCAGAAAACTTAATCAAGCCAAGATCTTTATTATATGTCGTAAATAAATCATAAGCGACGAAAGAGTTGGAGAACACTTGCGCTGTACCGTCAATTTTTCTGTGTTTTGTAGCCCGTTCTACTTGCCCCTCTGCACGGAGAGTTCTAACAGCAGTTTTGGTATGACTTACGTAGGGTGCCTTTTATATTTCGGGATTTGGCAACCCTGGTGTTGCAATCTGTCAACTGACAGCTCTATCGCAAAGTTTGACATTTGTTGGCTTATACGTACTCAGAACGTTTTGACATACAAGCGCTATTTGTGTTGTTTATAGTAACTTAAAAGATTCATCTCGGTCTAAAAATGGAATTAAATCGTGAACATTTTCGTGCGATTATTTCTTACAACTTTCGACGTGAATTAACACAGCAACAGTGCATGGATGAACTTAATTCAATTTTTGGCGATGAAGCTCCATCAAGGACCAGTGTTTATCGATGGTATGGTGAATTCAATCGTGGTCGTAGTTCACTCCAAGACGAATTTCGTGAAGGTCGTCCGAAAACCGAACCGGTTGTTCCGAAAACCATTGATGCTGTGCGCGAACTGATATTGCAAGATCGTCATGTTACCTATCGTGAGATTGAGGCAACCTTAGGCATAAGTGGGACCAGCATACATTCAATATTGCATAAACATTTGACTGTCAAAAAAATTTGTTCGCGTTGGATCCCACACAATTTGTCAATCGCTCAAAAAAAGGCTCGTGTCGATTGGTCGAAGGAAATGCTCAAAAAATACGATCGCGGTGCTTCGAAACACGTCTATGACATCGTGACAGGTGATGAATCGTGGATTTACGCGTATGAGCCCGAAAGTAAACAGCAGTCGACTGTATGGGTGTTTCAAGATGAGCCAAATCCAACAAAAGTTGTTCGCGCACGAAGCACTTCCAAGCAAATGGTCGCCTGTTTTTTCGGAAAATATGGACATGTCGCAACCGTACCACTAGAACAACGCAGAACAGTCAACTCTGAGTGGTACACAACCATTTGTTTGCCAGTTGTCTTCCAAGAAATTAGGAAAACCAACCGCCGAAGACGGATCACTCTTCACCACGACAATGCGAGCTCTCACACATCGGCTCAAACAACTGCATTTTTGAGCACCCAAAACATCGATTTGATGGGTCATCCATCGTATAGTCCTGACTTGGCACCGAATGACTTCTTTTTATTCCCAACCGTGAAGAATAAACTGCGTGGACAACGATTTTCGACGCCCGAAGAAGCGGTTACGGCATTCAGAATGCATGTTTTGGAGATACCTCAATCAGAGTGGCAAAAGTGCTTCGACAATTGGTTCAAACGCATGCAAAAGTGTATAGATCTTAATGGAGAATATTTTGAAAAACAATAAAGTGATTTTCGATGATTAATATTTGTTTTTGTTCTCTAATCCCGAAATATAAAAGGCACCCCTCGTATAACCTTCGCTTCGCTAATATTGTGCAAACTGTTTCGAGGCAAATGCAGTACCTCGGTCAGTCACGATTTGTTAGCCGACATTTCAAACGGCTATAGCAACCTCAAAAACGGCCATAACGCCCAATATAGAAGAATATAGTGATATAAAACTTTCTGGAGATATTTTTTAGAATTGCCATATTTTATTTATAAATATGGTGGCCTTACGACATGCACTTAATATATTAGATATTGTCCTGTTTTTCTAAACTTTTTAAAAAAAAAAGTTTTTCAAACATTTCCACGCCACTTGCCTTGCCTCGCCCACTTCTTGCATAGTGTTTAGCGCAAACTCTAACCACCCCAATGACAAATCGTAATACCATGGTGTACATATTTATTGAGACGCAATATTAAAATTAATAATCCCCAAAATTTCCTTGAATTTGGACAAACAATGTAGGAGGAGTTCGGGTGCATGCAGACAAGCTTCTGGAGTTTTTTCCCCACATCCGTCCTCAGCATTATTTTACTAGACCCGTCTTCTAGGTACCGACTGGGGCTGAAACAGTACTCAACAATAGATCCTCATAATTAAATCAAACCGTCAAACTTCATGATAATTTCAACATCTCGTTCTAGCTAAAACACTACTACTTGAGTTAAAAATTTTTAATAATCTTTCATTTGTTCAGCTTGTCAGAGTCGAAATTCATTTATGAAAAATTTTGAATTCGCTAAAAAAAACTACATATACATTTCGAGTTGAATTTTTTCGTGATTTTTATCTTTAAATAAAAAAATTATAAATTTTTATTAATAAACAAATTGAAAATGACCACTAGCACATTAAACAAAATTGTGCGAACCAATTTTAATTTGAAGGTAAGTCGGCCACACTCCGCGCCATCATATCAGTTATCCTTTTAATGCACATGTCCTTTTCAACTTTAACTCTCATCCTTTCTATAGCCATGGATACTTTCAAAGAATACCAGTGAAATTGTTAGTACTTGCATAGAAAAAATCTACAAACAAATTCCGAACAATTTCAAAAATGGTAAAAATATCAACCCATCTAACTCAACTTAATTGCAAATTTATCTTCTAAATCTACGCTCAACCCTCAATCATCTCTTTCAGATCTAATGCAAACAAAGATGGCTTCACCGAAGCCGGAGAACAAGGGTCCAATACGCTGCTTTCGCAGTCAGGAACGCAAATACGAGCCTACAATCGCCACGCCGAAAACGAAAAACCGTGTCACCAATATAACGGGCGAAAAGCTATTAAACACAGTCATGACCAATAGCAAAAAAGGCGGCGCCATGAACTTTGCCGCCAACAAAAAACTACTCAAGTCACCTAATTATAAAATATATGGCTCGCGTCGTTTCGGTTCAAGCGCATCCAGCTCAAGTGCCAGTATCTTTCGTCGTTTCGATGAACGAAGACGAAGTCGACATCAACAAACTGGACAGTTTAACTTCTTGCGCCGTTCAATCGGTTCTCAAAGCGGTAGAACCAACTTTGCTCTGCATCCGGGCCTAGCGAAGTACCTCGTGCCGACTCGAAACCAGCACATTCAAAGTCGCCTTGGATCTGTGCCACAGGCTATTGAGGTCTCGTCAAATATACAGCGTGATCTTATGCTGATCGATAATAGGCTCAAGGATCGCATCTCACTGGCACGTTCTAAGCTTACAAAACTTTCCCCTGAACTCAATGAGGGTGAGTCTAAGGCAGATGGCACCTTGCGCGGCTGGAATCATCCACCCGCACCGGAACTGTTCTTCTCTCGTTTCAATGAACGAGGTGTTGCCAATGCAGAACTACAGGAACAGCATCGCAAGCTTAAAAGTACTATGCCCCAGAAGGTATCTAAAAAGGTGGATGGGATGGCAGTGCCGGACGAAAAGCCTGCACTTGGCGCTAATGTTCTGAACAAACGTCGTGGACGTGGCACCGAAACCTTTAACATCATCTCGAAGGATCCAACACCACGCAATGCTCATCAAATGACCGCCAAAGCCGCCATTCCATCCGAACGTTTACCGAGTCGGCGTTACACCAGTCGTAAGCCGTCAGAAGCGGACTCTTCTCCACCTGAAGTTTCACATAAAGTGGAGACTCCAAACATACCACCAATATCGGCATCTGTTGCTACAGCCGGATCTATGACAGCCACTGCTGCAACACCCAACGCTGCTCATTACCATAATAGTCGATTCAACCGTAGCAGCTTTTTCAATGCGAAAAAATATTAAGGACTCTGAACGATTGTGAGTCCCCAAAGATTCGATCTCAACAGCTTTATCGAACTTCTCAACACAGATCATTATTTTTACATTTATAATTGTTTAACATGAATTCTAGCTGTATTCGTCAAAGTATCCTATGTCTCAACTTGGTCAAATTTCATGGTGAATGTATTTACATGTCAATTTTTTTTTTATAATGATTAATTCTGAAATGCTTTAAGGCAAGCGAAAACTGAATAAATGCATACTTTTAAATAGATATTGTTGATTAGCATTTTTAAGATGAGTGCTGGGTGGGTTAAGATTTGGGTGGTTTAATTGATCATTAATATCTATAAGCCAAAAACGATTTGTGTAAATTTTTGTAAATTGAAATCTAAATTTTGAAATCTCATGGTTTCGTGACAAACTAATATGTTGATATTAACTAAAAATACGAGAACAGTTCTTAAATATTACATTTCTTTTCATAAATCTGATTTTTGCGTGATTCATACACATACCAAAAATATTTTTGTGGTGGTGTAGTCGTAACTTAGAATTGGTACCTTCGACACACAATTTTTTTTCTGCTTTCAAGTTTGATGCTGAAGTGTCAGAGCTGTAAAAAAATGCAATCATTTGTAATTTATATTCAAAATGAATGCATTCATTTTTTTTTAATCATTAAATATGATTTTAATTTTGCAATCATGATTCTGATTCCATAAATGCAATATTTTTTTCAAATCATTGATTGAAAATTATTGATACTGATTCACGTGATTTGATTCATTCATTCAAATCATTGAAAACAATCATTTTTATCCCTTAAATATGATGTTTTGAAATATCAGTAAGAATTGAAAAAGATAGTTTTTATTAAACAGTGTGCTTGTATCATTGCTTTAATTCCGCTTCAGTTGCTTTCTTGGGCCAAGATGAGATTGGACCTTATCAGTGTGGCTTTCGACCTGGTAGGGCCCCCATAGACCAGATTTTCACGCTACGACAAGTCCTGGAGAAAACCCACGAAAATCAAATTGACACACACCATCTCTTTGTCGATTTTAAAGCTGCGTTCGATAGCCCGAAAAGGGATTGCCTATACGCAACAATGTATGAGTTCGGTATACCTGCAAAGTTGATTAGACTTTGCAGAATGACGTTGAGCAACACACGCAGCTCCGTCAAGGTAGGAAATGACCTCTCCGAAACCTTCAATACCGAAAGAGGTTTCAGACAAGGCGATCCACTATCTTGCGATCTCTTCAACATCATCATGGAGGGGATCGTACAAAAGGCCGGTGTGCTTCGTAATGGCACAATTTTCTACAAATGTGTCCAGCTCTTTGCGTACGCTGATGATATTGATATTGTTGGCAGAACCAAGAGAGATGTTACCGCTGCTTTCGCCGCTATCGAAAAGGAATCAGCAAAAGTGGGTTTGACGATAAATGAGGGAAAAACAAAGTGTATGCTGTCTACAAACAAGGGAGCGTGGCGTTTAGACTCCCACATTTCATCCGGCAACTATAACTTTGACGTAATTAAGGAGTTCGTTTACCTTGGCACCGTCATTAATACAAACAACGAAATCAGCCTGAAGATAAAGCGAAGAACAATAATTGCTAATAGGTGCTACTACGGGCTCAGTAAGCAACTAAGTTCCAGAGCCCTCTCTCGATCGACAAAACTAACACTCTACAAGACGCTCGTTCTACCTGTGCTGCTTTATGGCGCTGAGTCATGGGTAGTCTCGCAAACTGACGCAGCTGCTCTGGGGGTGTTCGAGAAAAAAGTTCTTCGCAAAATTTTCGGTCCTGTTCGAGTCGGCGATGACTGTCGCATCCGAATGAACAACGAGCTGTATGAGCTCTACGAACACATTGACGTAGTTCGGCGTATAACTGCGCAGCGACTACGCTGCCTGGGTCATGTCCATCGTATGGACGCCGAAGCTCCAGCGAAAAAGGTGCTCGAGGTGAGGGTCGCCGATCAACGACGACGAGGGAGACCATGCCTCCGATAGATAAACCAGGCCGAGGAAGCCCTAACCGCACTTGGTGTATCCGATTGGAGAAGGCGCGCGCAAAGCAGAGGCGCCTGGCGAGAGCTGATGAGGTCAGCCGAAGCCCGGACACGGGTTGTTACGTCCACCTAAGTAAGTAAGTTAGTAAGTAAGTGGTGAAGTCATAACAACTCGTCAGCATGGATTTGTTAATGGCAGATCCACTGTATCTAATCTTCATTATTTTACAACATTCTACTTAAATTCGATTGACGCTGGTTACCAGGTCGATTGCGCTTACACTGGCTTTAGTAAAGCTTTTGATAAGTTACCACAGAACCTAATTTTATTTAAACTCAAGTTAATGGGATTTCAAAAATATTTTCTGAACTGGATTAAATCGTATTTGGTGGAGCGATCTTATCAAATACGATTCCGAGGCGTATTGTCTTCTGAATTTATTGCTTAATCAGGTGTTCCTCAGGGTAGCCACCTTGGACCACTTCTTTTTATTTTAGCAATCAATGATGTAACTCACATCATGGAACACTCTCATCTGCTTATCTATGCCGATGATATGAAAATATACAGAACGGTAAATTCTAAGGACAATTCAGATCTACTCCAGTCTGATCTGAAATCTTTTGAAATTTGGTGTTCTAAAAATAATATATTTCTAAATACAGATAAATGCCAAACTATGACCTTTTCGCATAAAAGGAATAATTTAATTTTTGATTATAAGATAAAAGATACTGCTTAAAGTCGTGTAGGTACCGTCCAAGACCTAGGTGTATGCATGGATTCTAAGCTATCGTTTAACATTCATATTGATTATATTTGTAAAAAAGCATCTTCAATGATTGGATTTATAAAACGCTGGGCCAAAGAATTTAATAGAATAATAACAACTTCAACGTTGTATTGTGCAATTGTGCATCCTCACTTAGAGTATGCAAGTCAAGTTTGGTCACCAAGTTACAATGTGCATGTTGATTGAATAGAAAGAATCCAAAAACGTTTTGTTCGGTTTGCTCTAAGAGGCTTAAGTGGAACTGCTGTATTAGACCTTCCTCCTTATGAGGATCTTTTAAAATTGTTAATAATGCAGTCTTTATGTGAGCGAATATAAATATCGTATATTTACACCAACTCATAGCAGGTGTATTCGATTCTCCAGAACTTCTTTCTCATACAAGTTTTAACACTAACCGTAGAAGCAGTAGAAACGCTTACAATTTAATTTATTTCCATTTAGTAGAACAAATTATATCTCTACTGCTCCTCTAAACCGCATGAGTACCTTTGTTAACAATTGTAGCGTTTTTGATGTTAACTTGTCAAAAGGTCAACTCAAAAGTAGATTAAAAATAATTGAGTAATTTAATTTTTATATGCATGGTTAGTTGTTATGTCTTGTGTTGTCCCTGAGCCCAACCCATTCATTGGTGGGTAAATTTTACCCACACATTAACATGTTTGGGGTCACTAGTATGGTATAGTATAGGGTAGTGGCTTTAAATGGGTTAATGCTGAGGAAGTGCGAAAAAGCTGTAGTAGCTGAACTCTATTGTTATTGTATGATATATAAGTAAAAAACGCGATGAGCTTCAACTTGTGCAAATTACCTTATAAATTCAAGAGTTCATTTAAAGAGGTGCTTTGAGATTATCGCACCTTTGTTGAGTTATTTTTCATGATCGAATATTTATGCATTCAATTCTGAGACTGAGCAAATTGTTGTGCTCACTACCTAAGTTTGATCTTGCCAGATCGATCTCCGAAAACTATTTCATTTTTATGCATTAGACCCAATTATAAGACTACAATTTTTTTACATTTTTCATAGCCTTAGATTTTCCCTTTGGTCAGCAGACCCGAAGTTTCTCAATACAAAAATTCTGAAACGAATGAAAATCGAAAATCCAGCTAAGCAGTTTGATATAGAATTCAAAAATGTACCTTTTTAAGAAAACTGTCAATGTCCAAGATATTTTTCGAACTTAAGCTTCAACTTTACTTTGAAAAACTTGGTTTTTAGTAAAAATTTACTTTTCCAATAAAAATAGTGAAAACATTTTACTACCAGGAAATCAATTTGGTTGGAACTGTAGGTCTTTGTCCAACTGTGCTGTGACCTAGTCATATAATCAAAACCGTTCAGTGCATTTTAATCCAAAACTAACCTAACACAAAATGTTCAAAAGACCATTAAACCATGTCACTTTATCGAAATAGTTTTAAAAAAGAGGCTTCATAATCAATTTTGTTACAGTTATGTGACAATTTGGAAATTGAAAAAAAGCAATTGCTTTATATTTATTTCTAATTCTAATCCTTGACCAGAAAAGAGGGTGTATATATAAGGCAAAAAAAAACCCTCGGCAATGTCTAGCATTAATTTTGCATTCAGACTGTAAAGATGTTTAACGGATGAAGCAAAAATGTCGACATTGAGATAGGTTCACTTTTGCTGCAAATGTTTAGACTACTGCTTCTACTCGGCAAATTTCGCACACACACACACATACACAGTGAAACCGCTTGTGGCATCATCCTTCCTACGGCGATGTTGTATTTCTAAGCCGCAAGTAATCCTATTTGTGTCCCTGTGAAAGTGTGTGTGTGTGTGTGTGTGTGTGTGTGTGTGTGTGTGTGTGTGTGTGTGTGTGTGTGTGTGTGTACGCAAAGTTAGTCAATGCCATTCGAATGCCATGTTCGAATAATACCACATGATAAATTATGCTCTATACTATATACATAATATAGCATAGTATCTATCAGTGATTTGGCCACGATGCACAGCACAACTCAGCTCAGCTCAGCACAGCACTGTAAAACTACAAACAATGGCGACAACCTAGACCTACATCCTGCTCTATCTCTGTTCTTCTCACTTTGTTGTAAGAGAAACACACGCGCCTTAAATCTGCAATAAAGTCGTTATTTCAACATGAAAGCAAGGGATTTAGTCCGGCTAAGAATAGCCTGGAATAACAACGTGCTGCTTTCTAAGAAGGTAACAATATTAGTTGTAATTTTGCTAGCTTACAGCAGATGTGCCTTATTCCTGGGTGTCTAAATAAACGAAACTTTGGTTCAAGGTCCAGTTGTGGCCCACGTGTGTGTGTTGGTGTGTGTGTATATGTTTAACTTCCTCTTTTACCAAAATTAAATTAAAGTGTGAATTTTAAGGATTGCGTATTGTAGCCTGTTTGATCTCTACAAAGATTTCGATAGGGTCCTTAAAAGATAAATATTGCCGATTGAAAGCTAAAGCCAATAAATGTCAGCACACATCAAGATGATGAATACGCCAGTCGTGAGTTAGGGTTTCCAGTCGCACACAAATACAAACTGAAATTATTTTTTAGCAAAGCTGCAGTTGTAGTGACACATTTCAACACACAGTTACAGCCATAGCCCCACACACACACACACACACACACACTCATAGATGCCAGGATAATCCTCTACACTTGAGTGTAGTCATTTTTATGAGTAGATTTGTCGAAACCCTAAGGCTTATAGCCAGCAAAAAATACGGATTAGAAAGTCAGTCAATTCTGGCTAGTCGAGTATAGTTGCACTGTCTGCCCCTTTCCTTATCCCAACCGGCTACCAGCGGCTACAGTATTGTGTGTCCTTGAAAAGAATGTAAAAAATATGCGATTATTTATAAAATGCCAACGTTACACTTGCTGAAGTAACAAAAAAAAAAAAAAAAACACTCTAAAAGCATTAATAATCGAAGAGTAGCAAAACCACACAACATAAAATTCATCCCTAAAACTAATATGTAATACTTCAGCTTCCTACCCAGTTGGTAAAAACAGTTGGCTAACCACAGATTTTGGTCAAAGTTTCACTCAGTTCTAGCTCTTATATTCATTCACTCACTAGTATACAAGTTTGAAATTGTTCTGCATCATGTGGTTAGATAAAGTTTTGTTAGTTGAATCGTGAGATCTTAGCGTGTATTTTGAGTATTTATGGTTAACCTTGTTTTATGTAGTAATTAAGGTAGAAAATACTATTTCATTAAGAATTTGTTCATTGATGTGAAAAAAGTGTAGAAATAAAAACAGTTTTTTGTTATTTCTAAACTAAACAACTAAAAAAAATGCTTGTAAGTTGATAGTTTATCTAATAAAAATCAGGGATGCTTAACAAGATGGCGTACTCATCTTTTTTATTTTATGATGTTTGAATTTCATGTAAAATCAGTTGTGAAGTTGGAAAAAATTAAAAAAAATATATATTCAATTTCCTAACCAACTTAGCTTTTAGCAAAATTTTTGGTACCAAAGAAAGATTTCTTATGACCTTTCGAACGATAATATCAGATCGAACTTATAATTAACAAGTCATTTGTTTATCCTTTAAGATAACTGAGCTAAAAGGTTAAGAAAAAAGTTGGTTTAACTCTGTTCAAAATCGAAGGATCAGTGAAAAATTAAATATTCTGCGTAGTAAATTTAAATGCAGTACTGATCCTGTCAACTACCATCTGTTCATAGACTATTGTCAAAACTTCAGCTCACTGCGACGCTATACGATCTTGTGAATTTTGACGAAAATGGAAAAAAGTGAATTTCATGTGCTTATCAAGCATTATTTTTTGCGGAAAAAAACCATCCGCCAAAACAAAAAAATTATTGATAAATACTTTGGGGACTCTGAACCATCAATTTCAATGGTTTAGAAGCGGTTTACTGAATTCCAATGCGGTCGTACAAGCACAAGTGACGCCAAACGTTCTTAACGTCCAAATGAGGCCATCAGAAATGTTCACTAAAATTCACGATATCGTATTGGCCGATCGCAGAATTAAAGTGCGCGAGATTGTTGAGACCATAGGCATCTCAGACGAACGGGTGTGGAACATTTTGCGAAATCATTTGGATATAAAAAAATTATCCGCAAGATGGGTGCCGCGTTTGCACACTCTCGTTCATAAGCGCGATCGTGTGACTGATTCAAAGGCGATGTTGAACAAAGATAAGAAGGATTTTTTCAATCGATTAGTAACCGTGGACGAAAGATGGATACATCACTACAAACCAGAGACAAAGGAATAGTCGAAACAGTGGAATTCACCGACCGAACGAGAAGGCGAACCAACTGCTAAGAAGGCGAAGACGGTGCTATCGGCGGAAAGGTTATGGCGACAGTATTTTGGGATGATCGCATTATAATCTACATCGATTACCTTCCACCGAAAAGAACGATCAATAGAGAATACTATGCAGGCGAATTGGCCGTTTCAACGACGCTTTGAAAAAGAAACGTCCCCATTTGGCAAGCGAAAAAGTGCACTTTCATCATGACAATGCGCGCGTTCACAAAAACCATTAACTGAAGTACGAATTGCTTCCTCATCCAGCTTATTCTCCATATTTGGCCCCCAGCGACTATTTTCTGTTTTCAAACCTGAAGAAATGGTTTGGCGAAAATAATTCCATTACCAGAGAGGGTAAACAAAGTTTCATCACAGAAACAAAGGCCTATTCTGAGGATCTTCCGAAAACGTACTTTTTGGAAGGGATTAAAATATTGGAGGAATGTTGGATGAAGTGTATCGAGCTATATTTAGAAATAAAACGTTTTATTTGCCGTAAATATCATTCCTTGTTTCATTTTTCCCTGAATTATCAAACGGCCCCATATCTTTACTTTACTTTACTTTACTTTACTTTACTTTACTTTACTTTACTTTACTTTACTTTACTTTACTTTACTTTACTTTACTTTACTTTACTTTACTTTACTTTACTTTACTTTACTTTACTTTACTTTACTTTACTTTACTTTACTTTACTTTACTTTACTTTACTTTACTTTACTTTACTTCACTTTACTTTACTTTACTTTACTTTACTTTACTTTACTTTACTTCACTCCACTTCACTTCACTTCACTTCACTTCACTTCACTTCACTTCACTTCACTTCACTTCACTTCACTTCACTTCACTTCACTTCACTTCACTTCACTTCACTTCACTTCACTTCACTTCACTTCACTTCACTTCACTTCACTTCACTTCACTTCACTTCACTTCACTTCACTTCACTTCACTTCACTTCACTTCACTTCACTTCACTTCACTTCACTTCACTTCACTTCACTTCCCTTCACTTCACTTCACTTCACTTCACTTCACTTCACTTCACTTCACTTCACTTCACTTCACTTCACTTCACTTCACTTCACTTCACTTCACTTCACTTCACTTCACTTCACTTCACTTCACTTCACTTCACTTCACTTCACTTCACTTCACTTCACTTCACTTCACTTCACTTCACTTCACTTCACTTCACTTCACTTCACTTCACTTCACTTCACTTCACTTCACTTCACTTCACTTCACTTCACTTCACTTCACTTCACTTCACTTCACTTCACTTCACTTCACTTCACTTCACTTCACTTCACTTCACTTCACTTCACTTCACTTCACTTCACTTCACTTCACTTCACTTCACTTCACTTCACTTCACTTCACTTCACTTCACTTCACTTCACTTCACTTCACTTCACTTCACTTCACTTCACTTCACTTCACTTCACTTCACTTCACTTCACTTCACTTCACTTCACTTCACTTCACTTCACTTCACTTCACTTCACTTCACTTCACTTCACTTCACTTCACTTCACTTCACTTCACTTCACTTCACTTCACTTTACTTCACTTCACTTCACTTCACTTCACTTCACTTCACTTCACTTCACTTCACTTCACTTCACTTCACTTCACTTCACTTCACTTCACTTCACTTCACTTCACTTCACTTCACTTCACTTCACTTCACTTCACTTCACTTCACTTCACTTCACTTCACTTCACTTCACTTCACTTCACTTCACTTCACTTTACTTTACTTCAAAATCGACTTGGTTTTAGAGGTGAGTAAGTAGTTTGGAAATTGAGGTTTTCCGTGATATGAAGGATACGAAAAATGTTTATATATATATCAATTCTTAAATCGAATACCATCAGCAAAGTTCGTCTAAAGAAAAGTCTTTGGAAGAAAAAAAATACTGAATGAGAGTGAATACTTCCAAGATAGCTCCATACATAGACTTGTATCCTCTAAAAGAATTGGAAAAAAAAAATACTCACATATTTTCTCTTATATTACTCTTATATTATTTTATTCTTATATTATCATAAGTGAAGTCATAGAACTTTTTATTTGACATATTGGTGATCAATTGGTTGTTATTGTTAATTTGTATGTTGCTTAAAAATAAATGTAATTCAATGTTATATATAATAAATGGGAATAAATATTTCGGAAAAATATTAAATTATTATTTATATAGTATATTTTAAATTTAATTTCAAAATAAAATTTTAGTAAACAAAATTTATTTGAATATGGAACAAATATAATAATGACATAATTAATATTTCGAATTTATTATAATTTTTAAAAATCAATGGAGTACAACGACCATGCGCCGTCTCTGCAAATCTGCGTAGTAGTAATACATTTTTTTTTGTGTCTACATACTGGCTCTAAAGCTGCATACATCTGTTTTATTTATTGTATTAATCTTGCTGAATATTATCAAAAACAATAACAAACTACAAATACTGATATGTAATATGTATAATATAAATAAATATAATATAATATAATATAATATAATACGAGTATAATATAAGATAATATAATATAATATAATATAATATAATATAATATAATATAATATAATATAATATAATATAATATAATATAATATAATATAATATAATATAAGATAATATAATATAATATAATATAATATAATATAATATAATATAATATAATATAATATAATATAATATAATATAATATAATATAATATAATATAATATAATATAATATAATATAATATAATATAATATAATATAATATAATATAATATAATATAATATAATATAATATAATATAATATAATATAATATAATATAATATAATATAATATAATATAATATAATATAATATTATATAATATAATATAATATAATAAATACTGATATGAAAGCAACTGATATGTCACATACAGTGAAGCACAAACGATGCAGTATCGTTTTTTTTTTATTTCTGTTGAAAGTCCTTAATGCTTAGAAATTTAGGCATACTTTTTGAATGAGCATTCTTACGAAAAAGTATGCCGAAATAGTTCACTAGTTTTTAACTATTAATTCCCTCTCTCTTTTTTCATGAAACTGCTGAATTATCTTCGAGAGAGTTTTTTTGGTCGGCCATAGCTCGGTTCGATCAGGATGAACTTTTCAGTTGATTTAATTTTTTGTAATAGTCTATACTCCGACTCGACAAAATTTTACTTATTTCACAATTTCCGAGTTATAGTTTAACTCTAGTCTCGGTGTCCAATTAAGTGAGTTCTATCGATTAAGGCAGATCTTAAAACACAAATAAATAAAAGTTAGTTAACCTTATTCCAATGAGAGCAAAAAAAAATTAAATGCAATGCTTATTTTTGTCGAGTTTATTTTGGAAAAATAAGCACAATAGACTTTTGTCGCTTTAAGTCCTTGTATTATTATAAATTTCTTGTTGATTTGATGAAGATCAAAGTTTTTTTTCTTAATTTGTTACTTAATAATTATCTCTTATTAAAGTGCATAGATAATTTTGCACTGAAAAATTCGATGTTGTTTGTAGACTTTTGGCTTTCACTTTAAATGTAAATGTTACATACGTATTAAGAACAACAACATACTCAGTTACTGAGAAATTTTCGTTAAACTATTCGTTTCAACAAACAACACGATTTCACGTTCGTGATTTTTGCACGAACCAAGCCCACAACCATAACAACAAAATAAGCAGCTACTGAAGCATTTTATACAGAATTATTCTCATATGAATGAAAGTAGCTACTGAAGCATTTTTTGAATAATTTTTTTCATAAGTTAATGTGACTTGTTCTTCTTAGATTTTGCTATTTTACTATTTTGTGACTTTATTAAAGAAATGACAAAATCCAAAGTAAGATATTCGTTTCATTCGTCATGTAACTGACATTTCAGCATATATTTTATATTTGTACAATAAATATTAAAGGCTGTAGGTATAGCCCAAAAAGTGAACAAAAGCATTGCACATACTTTAAAAATTTGCGTAAAGAGCCCTATACAAACTGTACTGTGAGACGTCATTCTGCATCAAAAAAAAAATGCACACATTATGACCGAAATATTAGTCTTCTAAACAAGAATAGTTTTCTGGTACTATGCCTATTATATCACCTCAAAATATGTATCTAGTTTGAATGAATGTTTTTGTTGTGTATGATTTATTCACTTTGTAAAATATTGACCCCTTGTACTTTAAAACAACATAGTTCTTTACTGTTCATATATATTATTAATAATAATAATAAATAGCAAGAATTAAAAAATTTATTTTGAAGAATTAATCGAGAATCATAATTTTTTTTGTCCATTCTTTACAAAAATAAAGAATTGTAAATAATTTCGAATTTAACATAATTCCTTTTATACATGTTGGTCACCAATCAAACTAATATGAAAATTTTTCAGACTTTATAGCATGTTCTCTAAGCTTTAACAGTTTATATTTCCGTAGCTATGATAACGTTTTTCGTATTAAGCAAAGAAGACTTTATTCCAGCAGCTTTCTATGAGAGTACAAACAATAAGATGTAAAAGTTGTTTTGGCTCTCTTTTCAAGCTACGCACTCTCTTGGTTCAGTTTTTTAAAGTGGTCCTTTTGCTCTGAGCTTATTCTGTTAGAAGTTAAAAAAGTTAACAGAAAATGTTACGAGAGAATATTTTGGCATTCGTTAATATAAATGGCTAACGCACACTTTTACAGCGCCAATAAAACTTAACGCACACACACAAACACACATACACACGCACACACTCATATACATATGATTTTGCTCACTTTCATGCAGACGATTTCTGCATTTCTACCAAGATTTTAGGTCAACAATTGACCTAAATTCCGACCAATTTTCTAAGAACTGAGCATAGGTTTGTTGTTGCTATTGGCGTTGTTTTCAATTTTTGTTTTTATTATTGTTATCGCCAACATTAACTGTTTGTTTTTGCTTTTGTTTTTGTTTGTGCACAATTGAACAAATACAAAGACAAGTCGAACCCTTTGAATGTCATCTCTTTTGCCTATTTTCTTAAAATTTAAAACAAATCGAAAGAGACGCTCTAACCGCCACCTCAACCCACTTTCAACAATATTCAACGCTTTCACTGCTTCATCATCTATTATTTGCACATGTTGCAGTGGTAGTCATCGGGCGCTGCGGTGGGTTTAAGACAACATCAAGGTGGATTCACTGATTTATTGAAAGGTGAGCTGAAGACAAAAAAAAAAAAAAAAGAAAAACTCTCACTTTATTTATATTTATAAGAAATCTATTCGGAGATGCTTTGCTTACTGCAGCCAAGGACCTGCACTCTTTTTCACAGGGCCTTGATGACAAATAATGGTTTGTTTTTTCCTGAAGCAAAAAAATTTTTATTCACTTTTGCGTTCAGTTTCTTCAGCGATTTTCCAATCCAAGGTTTTTGTTGTTTTTCGGCGAAGGTTACTGCATGCAGAGTGCTGATGATATTAGGTGTGTGTGCGTGTGTGTGTGTAGTGTGCGTGTATGTGCCTGCATAGATGCATATATTAGATATAACTGAATGTATGCTCCAAGTGGGTGGCTCTTAGGTGTTAGTAGAGATAACTTTTGGAGATTTCCCCAAAAATACTTATGATGAAAAATGTTGAAATAAATAACTTAAAAGTGAAATGAGCACCCAAAAGAGCTTCGATGCAAATTTGTTCCTTATCAATACATAATTTATTTTATTTATTCTGGTTTCACTTTTCATGGATTTTCGTACTTTATCTTTGTTTCATCCTTGTATTAAAGGGGACAGAAATAATTTTGATGTAACAAACATTTTGATATGTACAAAATGTGAACAATGGTTTGAGTTTAACGACATTTTAAGTCAGAAATTACTTAAAAAAAATTTTAAAACATTTAAGAAGCATCAAAAAAAACACGCGTTAGCCCCAAATTGATGGCAGAACCACTTCAAATGTGCACGATAAAAATACTACGAGAAAAATTCACAGAAACCACTTCAAATTCACAAAGTATCTTAAGGAGGGACACGACATTCGCGGTAGAGAAAACAGACCTTTTTTAAAAATTCATAACTCAGTCAAAATCAAACATTTTTCCAAATTTTTTTTTTATTATTGTAGAGAATTGAACAAATTACAAGAAAAAAAATTCAAAAAAATATACTTTTCACTCCAACATGGTTTTAAAGAGCTCCAAACTGGCGGCATAGACAAAAACGGGGCCTCGTGGTTGCAGCCCTGGGAGTTGCAAAAATTGTCCGATCTGGAAAAAAAATGACTTTTTGAAATCTTAACAAAATTGGTTATCGTATCACAAGAGGTTTTTTTTTTAAAAATTTTTTTTTTCAATTTTTGGTGATGTTCCAAATTTGAAAGTGTGTTTTTTCGAAAAAAATATTGACTTTAAAAATTCATACAAAATCGAAAAAAAAATTTAAAAAAAAGCTCGTGTCATACGATGGCGAATCACGTTTAAAAAAATACAAAAAAAAAAAAAAATTCATCAAAAAATGAACCCGCTAGTGCCGCAACCAGTACGAAAAACATGGTTTCGAGATAAACGCGTTCAAAGTTTGTGAACAAAGAAAAAAAGGTTACCTTCAATCTGCCGTGCCTGCTTCGTACTGTATGCCTTCGTTATCTTGTGTTGTGCTGTTTCTTATAGTTTTTTGCAATCGTTTAGCAATTCCGCCCTCTTTTGAAGCTTCATATGCCTTCACTCTGGCGCATTTCAAACGATTTGCATCATTTCCTTTGGAAAAATTCAATGCTGTAGCTCCTATGGTGATACCAAGTAGTTGAAACATTTGCAAATAACTAAAACGCACCCTTCAAGTAGGTATGAAATAACAACCACCAAAAGTCAGGTAGCAAGTAAAACAAGTATATACCAGCTGCCGTACGTAGGTAACGCAAAAATTAAAAATGCGCTCTCACTAATCCGGTTGTAACTTTTGAACCCCTGGGAATTTTCCATGAAATTTTTTTTCTTAGAATTTTAAGAATATTTACTAAAATACAAAATTATTAAAAAAAACGATTTCAAAAAACTGCCAATGTCATGTCCCCCCTTAATGAAAAATTATAAGGAGTGTTGCCAAGTGGTCTGATATATCGAATTGGTTACAGTTTTCTTAAAAATATTACTCAAAATTTGTAGAAGCTATCATTAATAAAGGCTATTTTTTAAGAGAAATCGAATTTCCAAGATGAGTATCTGCCAAACCAGCTGTCAGACAGCTGTCAGACGTGTATTCGACATTTATATTTAATATATTTTGATAAATTACCGATTGAAAGAAAAAAAAAACACAACTCTCATTTGCAGAAAGATTTTGAACAGAATAGAAAACTGGAGAGTCGTGGATAGGCTAACCATGTCCGATCACAGATCTATCCAGTTTGAATTAAAATACGGAATCAAACACCAGCGGAATAGCAGGAAGGTCAGGATTCCCAATAATACAGATCCTGTGAAATATGAGGCGAAGTTATAAAAGTACCAGGGAATACAGCGGAAGTGGAAAGCCATGTCAAACATCTTAGTTCGACCATGGTCGAAGCTTACGAGGTGGCATGTCATATATAAGGGTGATCCGACGCCATGGTGGCGCACGGATCTCGAATCTCTGAAGAAGAAGGTTAGGAAGGCCTTCAATCTTCACATGAGAGGGGAAACCCCAGAAACATGGGCAGACTACAAGGCACGGAAAAGGGAACTGAAGAACCTCAGACTTCTGCTATGGGATGGAAACTATTTCAGAACATGTAGGCTTCAGAAAATGGTTTCAAAAGATCCATTCTTCAAAGTGGGACTGATCCGGAAAACGGATGGAACCATGGCATAGAACTTAGAGGAGTCGATGCAAGTTCTGATGGAGGTGCATTTTCCGGGAAGTTTTAGGTCTGATGACCCGTGGACACCCTTGAAGAAAGGGATGCACAGGGTTGACAGACTGGAGGCCGAAAGAATGATCACTGTCGATGGAGTGAGGAGTGCGATACGCTCATTTGCTCCGTACAAAACATCAGGGATGGACGGTATATTTCCGGCTATGTTGCAGTGTGGGGACGATCTCATTGCACCTAGGCTGAGGGGTATATTCGTTACTTGCCGAGCGACTGGGTACGTTCCGAGAGTCTGGAGAGAGGCGAAAGTTGTCTTTCTTCCGAAGCCCGGAAAAAAGGATTATGCGGAGGCGAAGTCGTTCAGAACGATCAGCCTTACTCCTAACTCTTGAAAACGATGGAAGGCGTGATGGTTGACTGCCCTGAGGGCACTTCGCTGATGCATAATCCCCTGAGTAGATGCCAACATGCATATATAACAGGTAGATCTACGGAGAGCGCTCTTCACGAGTTGCTAAAAAAGATCTGTCTTCAGGAGGCATTGCGATAGCCACATTTTTGCACATCGAGGGTGCTTTCGACAAAATATGCTTTGGAAGTCTGCGACAAGCCCTGACAGTGCGCGATGTAAGCCCTATGATAGAAAATTGGGTCCAATTGGGTCAATTGGGTCCAATTGGGTCAATTGGGTCCAATTGGGTCAATTGGGTCCAATTGGGTCAATTGGGTCCAATTGGGTCAATTGGGTCCAATTGGGTCAATTGGTCAAGACTAGAGATAGAGTAAGTAAAGGATGCCCCCAGGGCGGGGTGTTATCGCCAATCCTGTGGAACATAACTGTGGACTCACTACTGGCTAGACTGGATGAACTGGGTATACACACGATAGGGTATGCAGATGACATTGCGTTGGTGGACCATCTCAGACATCATGAAGGGAGCACTCCGAATGGTGGAGGAGTGGTGTCGAGAACAAGGCCTTACCGTAAACGCAGGAAAATCAGACAATATGCTCTTTACTAGAAAGAGGGCAGGCCTGAGGAGAGAACCAATCAGACTTTTTGGAGCTGAAATCAACATGTCCACGAAAGTTAAATATCTTGGGGTAGCCCTTGATAGCAAACTGAACTGAAACGAACATGTAGAAGATAGGATTCAAAGAGCCAAGAGGGTTCTATTTCAGTGTAGACGCGTTGGTGGTCTCATATGGGGGCTAAGCCCAGAGGCTATGAAATGGGTCTACACTATGATGGTTAGATCTGTCATCACGTATGCTTCGGTGATTTGGTGAACAAAAGTCAGCCAGAAAACCATTAAGAAAATAAGTATTAAAAACTTTTTGTGTGGTTCAGGTACGAAAGTTTTTGACTTTGGCGACGAAGGACCCTCTCTGCAGACAATACCACTAATTTTATTTTTTGGTGAAATAAAAAAAAAATCAATCAAAAATTGAAGTGCTGGCTTTGAAAGTGAATAACTCGGTCATGTTACATAGGAATGCATAATTATTTTTTTTTTTTTTTTTTGTTTAAATTCTGATTAATTGTCGGTCTAATCGTGTTTCAATCTTTTTCTCTTTCATTTCTCTTCTAATTTTTATAATTTTCCAAAAAAATTTTAACGAATTTCTTTATTTCGCAAAAAAGTTTGGTAAAAATATTTGTTGGTATTCAAAATATTTTAATAAAAATACTCAAAACCAAAAATGGCTTTTTTAATATTCTTTCGTATGGTATGCATAAATGTAGGATTTAAATGATTTTAAGTCGAAAAATCAAGCCTATCATAAAAATTTTAGTTTTTTTTTTCATGTTTATTTGTATACATTTTGTTTTTTTGTAATTTTGTTTACATAAAAGTAATGGTGTAGGGATAGAACCATGACAATTTTTCAATTGAGTGAGTGCGTTATACTTTCAAATACCCCTTTAAACAGTGCCACAGCAACAACAGCGCCACCTACCGGGTCAAACTTTAGACCAAAAACATCTACAGACCCAACCGCACACACACACACCAAATTTGATCAAAATCGGTCCTGCTATTCAGGAGGGGTTTATTGCCAAAGCAATATACAGAAGAATTTTATATATAAAGATATGGAACTTCGGTATAAAAATAAGAAATCCTATGCAGGAATTTTTTTAAAAATCCGTTAAAATATCATTCGTTGGTAGCCCAAGCAAAAATTTTGTGTGAGCCTTAAGAATTAACGTATAATAACGATTCTATGTTCAAAAGGTGAAAAAATTTACTGCGAGCATTACAAAAAGCGCGACAATTAACTTCAGTCTAAAAAAATTTTATAAAAACAGTCCAAAAAGAGGACACCACAAGAAAGACCCATTCAAGTTCTCTAAAATAAATGCAAGTTTTTTTCTGTACGACTTACGGTTTCGAAGATACAGCTGTTTGAATACATGCACTAATTGTATTTTTAGAGATATTTTCCAATTTTTTACAGTGTTTATCTTTCAAAAAGAAATAAAAATAAAAATAAAAATAAAAAAAAGAAGTATGCAGATATAATATGTTTCAGAAGAACTATCAATCCAGAGAGTTTCAAGATTTTCAAAAATAGTGATGTCAAAAACGTATCCGCTTTAATATGGAATCACCGATATATTATACTTCAGTTAAAAAAATTATAAGACTAATATGCAGCGAATACACTTTTACAGAAATCAATATTTATCAAATAACTACGAAAAAGTCGACTTTTCGCGATATGCAGACTTTCTTGGGCATGGTGCTACCTGAAGAAATTAATTGTGGGCCTTCTGCTTGCACAGTCTTTTTCTTAATGACTTAGTGCATCAGAAAAATAATATTAGAATTGAATCAAGGAAAAAAAAAAACGATGCATCGTAGAATATGTTTATGTTTATTACTACCAAATATTAGTACAGTAAGAACTGAGTCCTTTTGAAGTACAAAATGAATACATTCAATATATTTTTTTTATAATAACAACTTAGCTTATAAATTAACATGAATGAACTTAATTAAAATAACATTTTTAGTTTAATTTCAGATTATATAAAAGCAAATAAAAGCAAAATAAAATATCTAATAAAAAATCAAAAAATTATGAACTAAGAGGTTGCGAAGAGATGAAGAAAGAAAATAAAGCGAGAATAGAAAAAAGAAAAAAAAAAAAGTTTAATTAGAGGAAAAATAAGTGAATATAGATCGCCTAAAGGTAGCTTTTCCAGTGATTTCTCTCAGTTCACGTGGCAGAGCATTACACAGTCTGATGGCGTTGATGAAAAACAAACGAGAAGCGTTTAATAAAGTATGTCTAGGGACTATGAGCATATTAATTCTTCTAGAAAAACTAAATTGGAGTTTATCATACAAATAGGTTGGTTTTCTTTCATTGATCAGCTTAATCAATTAACACGATAATAAGTTGCACCCAAGTATGGCATTCCTGAAGTTAGACAAATGGTCAAACTTACGCAAGCCACATACATAGCATGTAGCATAATTATAAGCAACCTGCAATTTTAACTGAGACTGGATGAGTCGAGACTACTATATACCAATTCTGCATAAGTGATCATAGGTAAAACCAACTGAATCACCAACTTCAGTCTTATATTGACAGGAGTAGGATAAGCAGAGATTCTTAAATTACGCAGGACTTAATAAACCTTTTGTACTACACTATTTACATGATCAGTACAAGACAAAGAAGAATTTATACAAAAACCCAGATTTACAACTTTAGACACTACTTTAAGCTTATTTGACCCAATGAATAAGTCAGGGACATCAACAACACAAATTTTATTTTTACATATAGGTAAAACATACGATTTTGCAGCATTTAATTGAAGGCAATTACCTATGGCCCACTCAGAGATGTTATTGAGATCTTCATTCAATCTGCAACTGAGGTCATCAAGAAGGCCAATCCGTCGAGATAGATAAAGTTGAACATCGTCAGCATATGCATGGATACATGCATGCTTACATACTGAAAAAATGTCATTTATAAATAACGAGAAGTGTAGAGGACCAAGTATGGAGCCTTGTGGTACACCACTTGATACCCTACTATACTGAGAAAAAGTTTGGCCAATTTTTACTTTTTGCAACCTATTACACAAATAACTGAACAAAAGATTGACAACACTGTCACAGAAGCCAAAAAGACACTTGAGTTTTTGACATAAAAATACATGATTGACTTTATCAAAAGCCTTGAAAAAGTCAAGTAGACAAAGCAAAGTCATATTGCCTGCATCATATTCGGGTCTTATATCGTCAATCACCTTAACCACAGCAGAAGAACACCCGTGCCCAGCACGAAACCCGTATTGCAATGGGGATAACCGATTTTTTTTTTAAGTAAATATGCATTTATTTGTTGAGCAATAAGCTTTTCGCATACCTTTGACAACGGTGATAATATACTTATTGGTTTAAAATCATTTGGTTCAGCTGGGTTATGCTTTTTCGCTACTGGCAGCACAATTGCAATTTTCCACACATACGAAAAAGTTGACGTTACAAAGCAATGATTTATAACGTGTGTTAGAGGGCCTATAATGTAAGGAAGTATTAGTTTGATGAACTTAATTGGGACTCCATCTTCACCTACAGCATTTGACCTTATCTGCGATATACAGTTACCAGCGTCAAGTTCAGTAACCGGGACAAACTTAAAAGATTGTTGCAATGTGGAAATAAAAGACGTAAGCAGGTTGTTATTATTAGGAGCAGTATCAAAAAAAAATTTATTTAGAGAATTATGGTCAATACTGCATTCCGCTTTGATCTTATTGCACACTCCAAGTTTTTTAATATTATTCCACAATATTTTGGTTGGAAGAGAGATATCAAGTTTAGTCTTCAAAAAGTCTTGTTATTAGAACAGCTTCATTTCGCGCAAGTCTAAAGATTTCCCACTTCTCAGATGAGGGTCTTTTCCTCCATAATTTGTAGTATTTATTTCTTTTTTTGATAGCATTAAAAACTTGCTGAGAAAACCAGGGACAAGAGACATTTTTTACACTAATCGTAAGTAAAGTGACGTGTTCTTCAAAAAGATATTTTATAGGCTCTAAGAGGGAGCATAATTTGTCATTGACCGTACTTTGATTCCAAAAGTCATTGAAAGAGATAAGAGATAAGATTTTCTTAAAATCACGAAACGAAAAAGAATTTGAGACAACATTACGAGATGGATTTAAACTTAAAGAACAGAAAATTAAATCTGAAAGAAATCTAAAAGAGATAAAAAATATTTGATCAAATAACAAAATCATCTAAGCATCCGATACAATGAAGTAGTCAAGAAGACTGTGAGTAGTGTTGTTGGAACATCTATTAGGTTGAAATTCATTCCCTGCATACTACAGACATATTTAGTATACGACTAAGTAAAAGTAGCAACTTGGCCCAAATTAAGTTCAAATTAAAATGAAATTCTTATTCAGATTTTCATTCAATGGTCGGCTTTTAAAAGTTCACACTTCATTCTTTTACATCAGCTTTCGCGGAACCTGATCCATCCCCCAGTCTTCAAACTGCAGACAGTTTAAAGCAATGAATGAAATAGAGTGCTACAGGTGTTAAACCGATGAAGAATGCATTTAAAGATCCTTTTATATTCTTAAACGGATGCGTTCAACTGCTAAAAACTTTAACTTTTACACACACTCAATGGTATAAGAGTAAAGAATAAGAACCCAGATGAAAGTGAGGTATTTATAAGATAGAAGAAGAAAAGCAGCCAGCCAAAGTAATGCATAAAGTAATCAGTTAATACTGCATAAGTTTTTCAAGTACAATAAACAAACGAGTTCCTTCTAACTTACATTATATTTTCCATGCCTTCGCGCTGGGGTATTTACTGCTGTTATTCATTCATTGACTAAGACACACACACATACATAAAATCATCGCTACATTTATACTAAACTTTTTCACTAACAAAACTAACGGGTTGGTAGGTTTCACTTTTTTCCCCTTTTTTTTTTTTGCTTGATTTCAAAAGAAACATTTAAGTGCGGCTGGGCTTTAGTTAGCATCCGTCAGTAGTAAAAACAGCCTACGGAGATTTTTGGCTTTCGAGATGCACATCATACAGAAATGCATGCGACCCTTGCTTGTAGCTTGCAGCAAGCCACACAATGGTTTCATTCATGCCAAGTAAGTGTTGCTGCTTTGCTAGGGCGTGTGTGTGTGTGTATGTGTGTGTGTGTGTTAGCCATACTCATCACATTCCTTGCAGCCATATGGCACAGCGTGTGTTTGTGACTTTGAATAGAACTATGAAGCTATTTTCTAGCCAGTTTTCACTTTTTAGCCTTGTTATTCTTTTCGCGGCAAATGCAAGTGTAAAAACCAAACTAAAGTTATGGCTGAAAAGAATCTGGTGAACTTATGGCTTAGTTGCCTACATGTGAATACTTTTACAAAAACATAAGTGTGTATGTAGGAATGATTTTGCATTTCAATGGATTGCTTTGAGGTGTTTTTTTTTTTTGTTTTTTGATTTTACAAAAATAATTCAAAGGCACTCATGCAAATCCTTAAGGATTGTCGAAAATATTTTGTTACAAGGGTTTCAATCAATTATAGACAAGCTGTCCGCAATCAATTCCATTGGCATTGAAAGTTTTCGAAGGATAGAGGATTTGTGCACTATTGGAAAAGACAATTTAAGAAAATCACAGGCTGCTTTAAATTAAATTCAGATACTTGACTAGTCCAATTGACCGATATTCTTTGCTTTATACACCGAAAAAAATCGACATGTTTTAAAATTGATCACAATGTTATCATTTTCAAAATCGTCACTGCGCCAACAAAAACAGTTATGTGATTTTTGTCAAATCTTTTTATTGCATATTTTATTAGCTCTATCTATTGCCAACATTTCCGAATTCAAGTGATCAAAGATAGCAATGTGCTCGCAATACTACACTGAAAAAATTTTCATATAAAATTTGAAATTTTTTTAAATATCCATATATAAATTGATAACATTATGTTGTTATTTTGACAAAATTTGTTTTAAGCTATTTTGTGATCACCAAATTGTTATAAAATATCTTAAAACAAAGGCCATCAAAGTAATAACATAATGTTATCAATTTATATGTAAATATTTATAAAAATCTCAAATTTTATATGAAAAAATACAAATTGAAAATAATAACATTGTGTTCAATTTTAAGACATGCCGATTTTTTTTCAGTGTAGAAATACTCTGAAAAAACGGTTACACACTGAGGGAAAAAATATTAAGTTTATTCAAAAACGTTTTTAATTTATTGAAAAACCAGGTCGTTTTGAACCCTTATCGCCTTTGCACAAAACAAATACGTAAATATTTAAAATTTTTAAAACAAAACAAAAAACTAAAAGCAATACGCGAGTCGCGGGTTTCAACCTGGGCAACAACTCGCACAGAGCTTTAATAACAGCAAGTTTGGTTAAATCAAATCAAATTTTCTTTACGAAATTTTAAATACGAAAAAAAAACCTTTTGTAAGTAAAAAATATTTGATGTATCCACGTAAATATTAAAATACAATACATTCATGGGCGCGGATAATTTTAATATTCGTTATTTTTCTTAGTGTATGGTAGCTTATCACTGTTTTTGATCACAGGCGAAACAAATTCGTATACTTTCATTTTGATGTACATACAAAAGATTATACTACATAGATTGTACTTTTCCATTTGTTTGTATGCAATTTGGATTTGATCATTAACAAAGGTAAAAAGTGTTCAGATAAAAATTACTCCTCTCTGAAAGATTTTCCTGATTTGAACTCTAATTACACGGTGTGACCACCAAAATTTTTTTTAGGATAATTCCAAAAAAATCATGATGATCATGATGGATCACTTCGGTGTTCCGAGATCCAACTTTATTAAATTTGAAAGTTGCGATCACCTTTTTACCCATCATAGCGTACGTTCGAAACAATAAAAAATACCAAATTACACTTTCTTAATGTAAAATTGCTCGCTGATTCCAAAAAAAAAAATTATTTTTGCGAGAAAAAAATATATAATTTTACTTTCGTCTCTGAAAATTCATTCATTGCACTGTTATCTGGATGAATTCGTCCTAATACCCGTCCTAATACGCACTGAGTCAGACGAGCAAGGCAAACGTTTTATTTAGACGTGCAAGCACATGGAAAGCAGATACAAAGGCAAAGATTTCACGTCTTAGGTCTCTAATCTTTGCTGGTTTCTTTCTGAAAAATTAATTTGATAATTTCAATCATTAAAGTTAAAAATACCTGCAGAAATCAAATGTGTAAAAATTTCTTATTTTTCAAATAAAGACCTCCAAAACTAGTTGCTTAAACTAGTTTCTCGTAAAAAAAAAATCGCAAAAAAGAAAGAGTATTTTAATATTCTTTCTTGTTTCGAACTTACGATATAATAGGTAAATAGGCTGCGATCACAACGTTCAAATTAAACAAAGTCTGGATCTTGTAACTCCGACGTAATCCAGGGATCCGACCACCTGCATTGCACTACTATAAGTGCCCACTATAATGCTTGAATTATTAATTATTATTGAATTATTCTAGAATATTCTAATATTGAATTATTCTAGAAAAATTTTTTTCGCAACTTGGTCACAACGTGTTATGGAAGAATACAATGCTACTCTCAATTAAAAAGTGGCATTTTTGAAACATTGGAGGACGAGGAAGAGCATAAAGTAAATGAAGAAAACGAATGGTACACTGAAAAAATCGATATGTTTTAAAAATTAATTTTTTTATAAAAAAATTTTTGAATTTTTAAAATATTCACATAACAGGTCATTCTATAAGTTCGTAGGATAAATAAGAGAAAAACAAAATTTTGATAAAACTCGATTATATTATTCAACATAGTTGCTTTCGAGAGCGATACAACGAGTATAGCGATTTTCCAACATTTCGATACCACTTTTATAGTACGATTTCTCTTTCGCGTCAATATAGGCCTCAGTTTCAGCGAATACTTCATCATTGGACTTGAATTTCTTTCCAGCAAGCATTCTCTTGAGATCTGAAAACAGGAAAATGAGTAGCTGGGGCTAAATCTGGAGAATACGGTGGGTGGATAAGCAATTCGAAGCCCAATTCATTCAATTTTGCCATCGTTTCCATCGATTTGTGACACGGTGCATTATCTTGGTGAAACAACACTTTTTTCCTTTGCAAATGTGGCCGTTTCTTGGCGATTTCAGACTTCAATCGATCCAAAAGTGCACAATAATAGTCGCTGTTAATGGTGGTTCCCTTTTGGAGATAGTCGATGAATATTATTTCTTTCGCATCCCAAAATACAGACGACATCACCTTACAAGCCGACTATTGGGTCTTTGCTTTCTTTGGATTCGGTTCGTCAACTCAGCTGACTGTCTTTTGGATTCTAGTGTGTAATAGTGAAGCCATGTTTCATCATATTGCGATTTAACAGCGTCAAACACTCCTCTGAAGCATCAATTCGTTGTTGTTTTTGGTCGACTGTAAGCTCACGCGGCACCCACTTTGCACAGAGTTTTCGCATACCCAAATGTTCGTTTAAAATGGTAAAAACACTACCATCTGATATCTTTACAATGTCAGCTAGCTCGTGCACCTTCAATTTGCGATCGTTCATAACCAATTTGTGCACTCAAAAAAAAAAATCAACAAAAAACTTTTGTTGGACGTATATTGATAAAAATTTGTCAAATCAACCTAGGTTTTTGTCAATATGAACAATTTTTTTCAAATTGACAAAAACCTAGGTTGATTTGATAAATGTTTGTCAATATACGTCCAACAAAAGTTTTTTGTTGATTTTGTTTTTTGAGTGTGGATTTTTTATGTTTTGTGGAATAACACTCTGATTTGAGCATCCACTGCGCTCTGCATCATTTGTGCTGGTACGACCGCGTTTAAATTCAGCAATCCACTTTAGTACCATTTGTCTCGATGGAGCAGAGTCCGGATAATGTTTATCAAGACGTTTTTTGGTTTCCACTGTATTTATTCATCTAAAAGCAATGCTTTATCAAAACTCGAAATTCACTTTTTTCCATTTTTTTTTTTTCAATAACAATAGTTGCAGACAAAATGCTATAACTCCCGAATCAATTGTCATATGGAAAAAAAATCTAGTAACGCCATCTATGTGTCATCCTATGGACTTTTTGAAAGTACTGTTATAAATTGATAACATTATGTTGTTATTTTGACGAAATTTGTTTTAAGCTAGTTTTTGATCACAAATTTATCAATTTAAAAATAATTTGTGATTTTATATGATAAAATACAATTTGAAAATTATAACATTGTGATCAATTTTAAAACATGACGATTTTTTGGTGTAATCATGTATAAAAACAGCTTTGAGCTTTAAGACAGCGCAAATGGTTGCCCCGTCGTGTTGGACCAAAAATAATGGTTTATTTTTCCACAAATCAATATCATCATTTTAATATAATTTAATTTAAAAATGAAATTTGCAAAATATTGTCTATGAACACCAAGAATCACTTTTTTTGCTCTTCTGAAAAGTTACTAAAAAAAGCGCAGCAACGAAGTGTATTTTTTCATATAAAATTTGAGATTTTTTAAAAAATTTAATATATAAATTAATACCATTATGTTGTTACTTTGACGAAATTTGTTTTAAGCTATTTTTTAACCGACTTTAAAAGGGAGAAGGTTCTCAAGTTCGTCGGATTCTGTTTTTTTTTTCAATGTATATACATCGATAACTCCTTAACAATGTGCCTAATCGCTGTAATTTTTTTGTGAATAGATAAATATCATAAACACGGAGGTCTAAATCTAAAAAAAGGGGCGAAAATGGGGGGGGGGGGCACAAAATGGCGTGGCAATACTAGAAAAACACTGTATCTCGAATAATACTGACACTAGGGTACCGCAATTTACTGAAGGGATAGGCACAATTATTGCAAATTACGATCAAGAAAATGGCCTTTATTCGACAAATAGATGTAATTCGACAAATGGGCGTGGGAATATTAGAAAAACAGTGTATCTCGAATAATATTGATACTAGAATAGTGCAATTTAGTATAGGGGTAGGCATTATTATTACAAATCACAGTCAATAAAGTGGGCGTTATTCAACAACTATGCGTGGCAATATTAGAAAAACAGTGTATTTTGAATAATATTGACACTAGGGTACTAAAATTTAGTACAGGGGTAAGCAGAATTATTAAAAATTACGAACAATGAAGTAGGTGTTATTTGACAAATGGGCGTGGCAATACTAGAAAAACACTGTATCTCAGTTAATATTGACGCTGGGGTACTGAAATGAAGTGTCAGGGGTGGCACAATTATTACAAATAACGTATAATAATATAAAATTCGTTTCAAGAATGGGTATAATTATTACGACACACGATGAAGGAAGTGGGCGATCGACAAAGAGCAGTGTCACTATTAGAAAAACACTCAAAAACACATCTCAGATAATATACACACCAGGGTACTAAAGGGTGATTTTTTAAGAGCTTGATAACTTTTTTTTTAAAAAAAACGCATAAAATTTGCAAAATCTCATCGGTTCTTTATTTGAAACGTTAGATTGGTCCATGACATTTACTTTTTGAAGATAATTTCATTTAAATGTTGACCGCGGCTGCGTCGTAGGTGGTCCATTCGGAAAGTCCAATTTTGGGCAACTTTTTCGAGCATTTCGGCCGGAATAGCCCGAATTTCTTCGGAAATGTTGTCTTCCAAAGCTGGAATAGTTGCTGGCTTATTTCTGTAGACTTTAGACTTGACGTAGCCCCACAAAAAATAGTCTAAAGGCGTCAAATCGCATGATCTTGGTGGCCAACTTACCGGTCCATTTCTTGAGATTAATTGTTACGGTGAATGGCGATCGCTATCGTTCGATGCTAACAAACTTTTTGTTGCCAAAAATGGAAGAACTGAACTTGGTTGACATGTGGTTTCAACAAGATGGCGCTACATGCCACACAGCTCGCGATTCTATGGCCATTTTGAGGGAAAACTTCGGAGAACATGGACCAATCTAACGTTTCAAATAAAGAACCGATGAGATTTTGCAAATTTTATGCGTTTTTTTTTAAAAAAAAGTTATCAAGCTCTTAAAAAATCACCCTTTAATATTTGGTACACAGGTAGGTTGGTAGGCAAAATCATTACAAAAGTGGGCGGAATTATACATATGTAGGGTGTAACACTTTAGAAAAGTACTGTATATCGGTTCATATTGATACTTAGAAACTGAAATTTGGTAGAGAGCTAAGTAGAATCATTATTAAGTACGATCAATAAAGTGGAGAGTGGGATTTGAAATTTGAAATAATCAACAAACTTTCAGAATTTAATAAAACAAATTTTTGAAGAACAATTGTGTTTATGTAGTTTTATACACTTTTTTCAAAAAATTATTATATTCTCTTAAAAGGAATAAAAACATTTAAAAAAAAAACCTACTGTAAAATCACTACGAAGTACAAAATAATTTTAAATAACTTTTCCTTTTAGTTTCTTGGTCATATATGATTTATTTATACATATTATTACATTGGAAATTTTATTTTAAATTATTTTCAAATTTTTTTTAAAGTTATAAATACATTCATTTCTTTATGAATACAAAAGCTTTGAAATAGACGCTAATCTTTGCCACACAATCATGATCTTATCAAAAATATACTTCGTATGAAACGACATTGTTGTTCATGTTACTTTCGTTGTAAAGAATTGTTGCCATTTTGATAGGCGACAGCATGATACAATGATAAGGTAGGCCCATGATACTAAATGCTCTCACGCGTCAACGAAGAGCGGATAATGAGAAGGAAGATGCTTGTCAAAACGACGAAGTACGTAGAAACGTCAAATGAAATAAAAATATTATGTTTTCAAATCGTAAACAAACTCTGGCACATCTTGCAAGTAAAGCGAGAAGAAAACCTTGCACACCAAAACCAAGGTGTCATAGGTTACCTTCAAGGCATCAGCATAGCCCTCTTGTACCTTCGCCAGCTGCATGGTGGCCAGCAGCAGTTGATGGCTTGGCCATGCGATGTAGCACCAATTTAATTTCCTCCCATAAAGTTGCAAACATAAACATCCATAAAGTGCGGTCGCGTGTGTTAAATTTGTGATAATTTGAGTGAAAATATTATAACAGTGTAATAAAAACTATAAAATGTGAAACTCTTAAAATTGCAAGCAAATCTGTAACATATTCTAACCTACAAACTGCGAACGTGAGTATAAAGAAATTTGCGATGAACAGCTGATTTTGACATCAATCTAGCTTTATTCTGCTTTCTACTCCATTCCTCTCCGTGATGAGCTTACCTTATAATTCTGCCATGGGCGACAGGAGTAAACAGGTGTTACTCTTTTATTATTTATAGAGAATGTCAAAAGAACTGTTTAGTTGTTGGCAGAATAAAACCAGGTAGATGCAAGGGAGAGAGAGTAGACTCAAAACTGTCAAAGCTCAAACAAACATCTGTTTGTTGCGTTGCTTTCAAAATAAACAAGTAAACATCGATACGACTACATTTTTCTCTTCTGTAGTTTCGTAAAATAGTTGTCGTCTTCAATGTGTTTCATATATAAATAGTTAACCGTGCAAAGCTATTAACCGTAGCTTATTCATATTTGCCTCTCTCTGAAACCATTTTTGATAAATTTGTAAACTCTACTTCGTTATAAAGCTTTTAATTCTTACCCTGGCAGTAACACGTAATTTACAAAACACTTGTAAAGAATTTCAATTAAAACTATTGAACTCAAACTTTTTATCCTGCTGCTAATCGGAAAGTTACTCGTCTACTTTACCGAGCCAAGACGAACGAGATTTAAGTCCCAAAGTTAAGATCAGCGAGTAATAGGAGCACATTCCAACAAATAAAAGCTCTTGTTTTTGTGTTCAGTGATCGAAAGCGTTAATTTTATATAAAAGAGTGATTATATTTGTACCGACCTTAAAAGCTTTATATTCATAAAGAAATCAATATTTTTATGATAATAAAACAAATTAGAAAAAAATTAATATAATAAGATTTCCAATGTAATAATATGTATAATTATATTATCACATTTGACCAAGAAATTAAAAGGCAAAGTTATTTAAAATAATTTTTTACTTTGTAGTGATTTAAGGTTTTTTTATCACAAAGTTTTAAATTTAAAAAAAATTTGTGATCAAAAACGGTAAACTCTTCAAATTGTACTGGACCAAAGTGCGGCAAATGTCATCCCGTGGTGGTATCTTTAAAAATTAAAAAAAAAAAAAACTACCGACTGCAAAATCACTACCAAGTAAAAAATAATTTTAAAAAAACTTTTCCTTTTAATTTCTTGGTCATATTTGATAATTTATTTAAACATATTATTATATATGAAATCTTATTATCTTAATTTTATTCTTATTTGTTTTATTATAATAAATATATTCATTTCTTGATGAATTCAAAAGCTTTAAAGGTCGGCGCTAATATAATCAGACTTTTAATCAGAAGCGCCAACTTCAAAGCATTTGTATTCATAAAGAAATTAATATATTTATGATAATAAAACTAATAAGAAAAAAATTAAGATAATAAGTTTTCATATATAATAATATGTTTTAATAAATTATCAAATATGACCAAGAAATTAAAAGGAAAAGTATTTTTAAAATTATTTTTTACTTTGTAGTGATTTTGCAGTCGGTTGTTTTTTTTATTAAAAATTTTTATTTCTTCCTTTTAAGAGAATATGATAAATTTTCGAAAAAAGAGTATAAACAACATTAGTACAATTGTTCCGAAAAAATGTGTTCTATTAAATTCTGAAAGTTTGTTGGTTATTTCAAATATCTGCCTCGTAAATTTAAATTAGATGTCACATGTTTTGGAATTATTATACCCATTCTTGTAACGGGTTTTATTACCCTAGTGTCAATATTATTCGAGATATAGTGTTTTTCTAATATTTCCACGCCCCTTTGTTATATAAGCGCCCACTTTCTTGAGCATTATTTCCAATAATTGTGCCTACCCATGCACTTTATTTCAGTACCCCAGCGTAAATATTAACTGCGATAATGTTTATCTAGTATTGCCACGCCCATTTATCTAATAACGCATACTTTATTGACCATAATTTTTAATAATTCTGCCTACCCCTGTACTACAATAAATTTCAGTGCCCTAGTGTCAATATTATTCAAGATACACTGTTTTTCTAATATTGCCACGCCCAGTAGTCGAAAGCCGCCCACTTTCTTCACCGTAATTTTTACTAATAATGCCTACCCCTATACGAAATTGCAGTGCCATAGTATCAATATTATTCGAGATATACTCTTTTTCTAATATTGCCACGCCCATTTCTCAAATAACGCCCATTTTCTTGACGGACATTTTTAAGAATTGTGCATTCCACTACACTAAATTTCAGTACCCTAGTGTCCATATTATTCGAGATACAGTGTTTTTATAATATTGCCACACCCATTTGTCGAATAATGCCCACTTTATTGGCCATAATTTGTAACAGTAATGCATACCCGTATACTAAATTGCATTACCATAGTATCAATATTATTCGCTATATACTCTTTTTCTAATATTGCCACGCCTATTTGTCAAATAACGCCCATTTTCTTGACCGTAATTTGTATTAACTGTGTCTACCCCTACACTAAATTTGAGTACCCTAGTTTCGATATTATTCGAGATACAGTGTTTTTATAATATTGACACGCCCATTTTTCGAATAACGCCCACTTTATTGCCCATAATTTGTAATAATAATGCCTACCCCTATACTAAATTGCAGTACCCTAGTGTCAATATTATTCGAGATACAGTAGTATTTATTATTGCGAGATCTATTATTGCCACGCCCATTTGTCGAATAACGCCCACTTTATTGCCCATAATTTGTAATAATAATGCCTACCCCTATACTAAATTGCAGTACTCTAGTCTCAAAATAATTCAAGATACACTGTTTTTCTAATATTGCCACGCCCATTTGTCGAATTACGCCCATTTTCTTGCCCGTTATTTGTAATAATTGTGCCTACCCCTACACTAAATTGCAGTACCCTAGTGTCAATATTATTCGAGATACAGTAGTATTTATTATTGCGAGATATATTATTGCCACGCCCAGTTCTCGAATACCGCCCACTTTTTTACGGGCACCTCCATGCTTATGATATCTATCTGTTCCCTAAAACTTATGGCAGTCAGGCATATGGTGTAGGAGTTATCGATGTACATACATTTAAAAAAAAAAAAAAAAAAAAAAAAAACAGAAACCGACGAACTTGAGAACCTCCTCCTTTTTGAAGTCGGTTAAAAAAAGGATCAGCATCAATTTCTACTACAACTTGCTTATGTCTTTGGTATCCATAGATCGCAAGAATGAACTCTCGATCAAGAAGTTGTCGATATTGAAGAATAACAATTTGCATTCGAAATGTTATATGTTGCATTCTCCAGGGTTTGTAGTGTCAGTGGGCTTTTCATGGAATCTGCTTCTTCTGGGCAAAAAATTTGAGGACAAGAAAGAGTTGGTTAAGAAACGCCAAGAGTTAATTAACACAATTTATATGCAGTTAAACAAAATTAGTCTGCGTTGAATATTCAAAATCAAAATAACAAATAAAATCAATTTTTTAATGCATGTATTTTTGTACGCTACACACACGTAAACTATACACAAATTTTTATTGATTTTAACTTTTTAAAGCATAAACATATGATTTACGTATATATGGCATAACTTATGCTACGCAGCAACCTAGTTTTTTATTTGTCTAAACTCATACAATTGTCGTTGTAAAAGAAGTTTAAGGGTTAATATGCAACTCGCCTTATAGTTACACAAGCTAATCAATCCTATCCTTTCTCAGTCAAAAAATTCCAAGCCAGTTCCACTGCTCTAACTATGTATATTCCACTTTATTTCAATTGAATACAGAATTGTAGTATTCATGACGTATATGTTTGAAATTTTGATCTTGGGTACGGTTATTAATGTTTACACAAACCGTCTATCTATGTCTGCATGTCTGCCTGACTGCCTCTTTTAACTTTTCTTAATATTGACTACTTAGTTGCTGGATAGCGAAGATGATGATATCTTCCCCCCCCCCCCCCCCCCCCTCTTTCACCACAAAGTGTAATATGTTATAGGGAAGATGGTTATAGGGAAGATGAAACATTTTAGGTTTATGCTGGGGAAAAAATGATTTATTATATGCTCTCAATGAAGAAACTTATTTCGAACACGTCCTTCTTTCCATCCTTTGTACGTTTATTTTTTTCGGTGAGCAATGGAATTTTATTTTTATCAATCAGTGAAGCATTAAAAATACACGTTCAACGAAATGTTTCCGTCAGTCTTCCAGGATAGGTAGTTTCAAAAATTGTTTATTACTTCTTTAGTGTGTGTGAAATGTTTTTTTTTCTTGATATTTTTTTTTTAATTTTTATTTTATTTTTTTTTGTCATAATCTTTTCTAAGTATATAATAAATAAGCGTTGCTGAATTAATTCTAATTAAAGCCACTTAGCCAAGAGCTACTCTTTATTTTGGAAGAATTTTCTGCTCATTAAGCAATGAAAATACAATTTTTTGATTAGCTTTAATTTGGCCAATGAGTGAATTTTCCAGATTCATTGATTGCGGCAGACAGATTTGGAAGATAAGAGCACGTTATGAAAATAAAAATTAAGGCTAATCAAGAGAGTTTATTTTTACTGTTATCCCTCATAAAGAATAGCTGTGAAGCAAAAATTGATTTTTTTATGGTCTTCTTTTGGACTTTCTCATTTAGAAAAATATGGAATACCACAAATGCATCCCTTAGCCCGAGTCACTTAATTGTAGTCTATTATTTTATGTGGGAATAGTTAATGGTGACTGAACAAAATTTTAATGACCCTGTTTATTTATTGCTTTACAATATTAATTTTTTTATGTACATACATGCATAACTCTTCATATAAGATCTTTGTAAAAGCATTGTATAACAGCTACGTTACCTTTTCTTTATAACAAAATATTTCAATCAAGATTTGCTAAATAGTTGAACACTGCATTTTGATTTTTATTTACTTCCATCCACAAATTCGAAAACATGAACTTATATACCGCCAATATACCCAATTACTAGAACTTAGTAATCTCTGACCTATCGTTCGTGACTTGCCAATTACGAGTGGTCAAACTAAAACTTTTCGATTTTCCTTTTCTCTCTTCAATTCCCTTTAATTATATTTTGCTATACACTATACACAGCTTCGAATTGGCACAAAACCACTTCACCAGCACCACAAACAACAGCAGAATGCATTGCTAGGATTTATTAATTGACATATTTATGATCACAATTAAGCTTGCAATTAAGTTTAGTTGCAGTATCTGTATAATTGAGGTATGTTCTCCTATATGATCCCACAAAGTAAATATAAAAGCATATGTATATCTCCCACCATGAAGCATCAGCTTCATATGAGCAACACAAATTCTTTGCAAAAATCAGAAGAAAGTCCTCTTTCTCATACTCATGTTTTACAAACTGAATTTTTCACATACATACATTTCTATTTTAACATTAATTTACGCTGTCAGAAAACATCATTTTTAAGTTATGTCGTGTTGTTGAAGCTAACACAAATCTTCTTTTGCGGAATTATTCTTGACGTCAAGTGACAAAACACATTAATTCGCAAAATTTTTCTCAAAAGTAATCAAGTTAAAATATTTTTATATTCCTTTTCTGAGGACGATGTCACTAGCAATACACATAAAATTGCACCCCAACTTTAAAAGGCATAAGTCAATTCTTTTAAATTTTCAAAAAAGTTTTGTTTTTCAAACAATCCATATAGGTGGATAAAAGAGTTTGAAATAAGTGAAACAAGATAACATCTTTTTGGTCAAATTCGATTTAATTTGTCAACATAGATACAT
Organism: Coremacera marginata; assembly: GCA_914767935.1. Taxonomy (NCBI): domain Eukaryota; kingdom Metazoa; phylum Arthropoda; class Insecta; order Diptera; family Sciomyzidae; genus Coremacera; species Coremacera marginata. The sequence continues at coordinate 52,821,081 of OU612046.1, read as the reverse complement.
TCCTTTTATAGAGAGTCCAACTTTTTTATCCTCTCCAAACCAGACCTCAGTTTCAGCTATGTATGAGTTCATCATTTGAGTGAAATCGCTTATTAGTAAGCCATCTCTTCAGATTTAGAATAGGTAAACTCACTGGGGACCAGATCTGGCGAATACGGTGGCTGAGAAACCCAGTTGAAACCCGATTTCTTATTTGCTTATGCAATTAACGATGAATGAACAGGCGCATTATCGTGATAATAGAGGATGAAGATGAAGATGAAGATGAAGATGAAGATGAAGATGAAGATGAAGATGAAGATGAAGATGAAGATGAAGATGAAGATGAAGATGAAGATGAAGATGAAGATGAAGATGAAGATGAAGATGAAGATGAAGATGAAGATGAAGATGAAGATGAAGATGAAGATGAAGATGAAGATGAAGATGAAGATGAAGATGAAGATGAAGATGAAGATGAAGATGAAGATGAAGATGAAGATGAAGATGAAGATGTAGATGAAGATGAAGATGAAGATGAAGATGAAGATGAAGATGAAGATGAAGATGAAGATGAAGATGAAGATGAAGATGAAGATGAAGATGAAGATGAAGATGAAGATGAAGATGAAGATGAAGATGAAGATGAAGATGAAGATGAAGATGAAGATGAAGATGAAGATGAAGATGAAGATGAAGATGAAGATGAAGATGAAGATGAAGATGAAGATGAAGATGAAGATGAAGATGAAGATGAAGATGAAGATGAAGATGAAGATGAAGATGAAGATGAAGATGAAGATGAAGATGAAGATGAAGATGAAGATGAAGATGAAGATGAAGATGAAGATGAAGATGAAGATGAAGATGAAGATGAAGATGAAGATGAAGATGAAGATGAAGATGAAGATGAAGATGAAGATGAAGATGAAGATGAAGATGAAGATGAAGATGAAGATGAAGATGAAGATGAAGATGAAGATGAAGATGAAGATGAAGATGAAGATGAAGATGAAGATGAAGATGAAGATGAAGATGAAGATGAAGATGAAGATGAAGATGAAGATGAAGATGAAGATGAAGATGAAGATGAAGATGAAGATGAAGATGAAGATGAAGATGAAGATGAAGATGAAGATGAAGATGAAGATGAAGATGAAGATGAAGATGAAGATGAAGATGAAGATGAAGATGAAGATGAAGATGAAGATGAAGATGAAGATGAAGATGAAGATGAAGATGAAGATGAAGATGAAGATGAAGATGAAGATGAAGATGAAGATGAAGATGAAGATGAAGATGAAGATGAAGATGAAGATGAAGATGAAGATGAAGATGAAGATGAAGATGAAGATGAAGATGAAGATGAAGATGAAGATGAAGATGAAGATGAAGATGAAGATGAAGATGAAGATGAAGATGAAGATGAAGATGAAGATGAAGATGAAGATGAAGATGAAGATGAAGATGAAGATGAAGATGAAGATGAAGATGAAGATGAAGATGAAGATGAAGATGAAGATGAAGATGAAGATGAAGATGAAGATGAAGATGAAGATGAAGATGAAGATGAAGATGAAGATGAAGATGAAGATGAAGATGAAGATGAAGATGAAGATGAAGATGAAGATGAAGATGAAGATGAAGATGAAGATGAAGATGAAGATGAAGATGAAGATGAAGATGAAGATGAAGATGAAGATGAAGATGAAGATGAAGATGAAGATGAAGATGAAGATGAAGATGAAGATGAAGATGAAGATGAAGATGAAGATGAAGATGAAGATGAAGATGAAGATGAAGATGAAGATGAAGATGAAGATGAAGATGAAGATGAAGATGAAGATGAAGATGAAGATGAAGATGAAGATGAAGATGAAGATGAAGATGAAGATGAAGATGAAGATGAAGATGAAGATGAAGATGAAGATGAAGATGAAGATGAAGATGAAGATGAAGATGAAGATGAAGATGAAGATGAAGATGAAGATGAAGATGAAGATGAAGATGAAGATGAAGATGAAGATGAAGATGAAGATGAAGATGAAGATGAAGATGAAGATGAAGATGAAGATGAAGATGAAGATGAAGATGAAGATGAAGATGAAGATGAAGATGAAGATGAAGATGAAGATGAAGATGAAGATGAAGATGAAGATGAAGATGAAGATGAAGATGAAGATGAAGATGAAGATGAAGATGAAGATGAAGATGAAGATGAAGATGAAGATGAAGATGAAGATGAAGATGAAGATGAAGATGAAGATGAAGATGAAGATGAAGATGAGGATGAGGATGAGGATGAGGATGAGGATGAGGATGAGGATGAGGATAAAGATAAAGATAAAGATACAGATACAGATACAGATAAAGATAAAGATAAAGATAAAGATAAAGATAAAGATAAAGATAAAGATAAAGATACAGATAAAGATAAAAATAAAGATAAAGATAAAGATGGAGATTATATATATACTTGTATTACTATAGATATAGATTACTTGTATATTCTGTGGATTAAAGTCAACTGAAAATTTAGCTTCTTAACTTAAATTTATCTTCACCGACAAAAGTTTATTCTGGTTTCATGAGTAAGGCAACAAACAAAATTGTAATTTTTGGAGTAAGCAGAATACCCACAATACATTTAAGACCCCATTATATCTTGAAAAATCCCTGTTTGGTGCAACTTGCATGCCGAAGACATGATCTACTCTTTTTCAAATTTAAGCACGATGCTAACATCACCGTCAATTGCGAGCGCTATAGGCAAATTACACCAGACTTCTAAAAGACAAATGGTTTCAGCAGGATGAAGCAACAAGCCAAACCATGTTCAAGCTATCACTTCATTAGGACAAACGTTTTATTAGCAAGCCATCACTAAAAATGGATCTGCCAATTGGCCATCTATGTGGTTTGACTCGTTTGGACGACATTTTGTGGGGGTACATCAAATCACTCATCTATGCTGTCAACCCAGTTACAGTTTACGGCTTATAAGCCAATATTCATTGTTGCCGAAATAAGAGTGGTGAAAATGATGAAGAAAATGGTGACAAAGTGATCCGATAGGATGACCTTCATAGGACTCAGTTGCCGTGGCTTTATGCCCGCAAGTATTTTCAAACACTAAGTGCCATAAAATTTGCGAGATAATAAGACCAAAATATTTTTTATTGCATTAATTTTTCTGGTTTATATTTTATTCAAACCGATTATTATTATTTCAGAATCAAACGGTGCACAACACAATATCTCAACGTTTCCATCAGACAAACTAAGCATAACAGAAGCATTATGAAAGTGAAAGTTCTAGTTTATGAAGAGCGTGGGCTTTGTCTCCCGTCCGTCGCCCTGAACTGATTCATAATACTTGATCACAAAATTGAACGATCAGTGAAGACTATCGTCAGTTGAACAACCAGACATTTTGATCATCCACAACTTTGCTCAAGGCCTTAAAAGTAAATCAGTTCAAGAATAACGATTAGAATAGTAGACGAATATAACCAAATTCCAGGAGCACCGAGAAACATTTTAAAAATGGAAAATACAGACATAAGTACTAAGACCTCATGTATGAAACTTGTGGTGTTTGTGCTTCTGTTTGCCATTCCTGGTTGAATGCTTTCAAAATAACAGTAGATCAAAATAACAGTATGTTTAACATTTCCAAACACTCTTCGAACTTCTTGTTTCGAACCGAATTCGGCTTTGAAAAAAAAAATTGTTACTTTTAATCGAGAAGGAAGAAATTTCCTCCCTCGCGGAAAAGGAGACTATATTTCTCAAATATCCATTGTTAAAAAGCTTCAAGGATAAGTAGTGGCTTCCTTTAAATAGTGAATTTCTGCCGTTGTCAAAACGTAAAGCTTATCGCCAAATCAGATATTATACGTCCCTTGAACTTATCTTGCAATAGATCCAAATTGGGTTATGGAATCACGTATTATTCAGTTTCATATTCAATTCCAAGCCAAAAAGGTGGTAACCATATAGTACTAGTTACTGTTAATTTCAATAACGCAGAGAATTGTTAGCAACCGACGCCACCGGACCAGTTGCAAAACATGCTAACACTCACTTTATCAGAGTACATTAACTTCTTTGGTGACTTGTGAGTCTTGATATTCCCAGATAGAGCAATTTTGCTTGTTCAAGACACCACCGAGCATAAAATAAGCCTCATCGCTGTCTTCAGTCTGTTGTTCCAGCGTCTAATTGACGTCTTCTCTTCTTTTCTTTTTATAGTCAACGGGCTTGAATTCTTATATCAGTTGAATTTACTTTTGATTGCGATGTAGGTCTAAATGCAAAATTTGCCATAGTGAGACCTTGAACAAGCCCAAAATTTAATATCGAACTCAATAATTTTTTATTTATGTCAACCAGTCTCTCACTCTGGACAACTCAATACAACTTTCAAACAACCATGAAATACTTTCTTCCTATAACCTTGGTTAAAAAAATAATGGAAATGTAAAAGTTCATCAGATTTTTAACTACTCCACACAAAATGACATCTAAAAACAAAAACATGTTCCCTCAAATATTTGTCGTGTTCTGTCCACAATCAGCTTTGAAAATATTGAAAATATTTAATAAGCTCTGTATCAGAGGGCAGCCACAGGAAACGCGAATAGTTGGCCTTCATAATTACAATATTTGCTGTTTATACGCTTTATTCTTTAATATTCAATATTGTTGTTCTGTTGTTGCACTGGGATCAGTTATAACCGTTAATGCATCTAATAGCATTGCATTAAATAAATACTGATGAAATTGCATTTGCATAAATAAAGGATATGGAATAAAAAAGCGTTACGAATTTATTTATGCAAATATTCGTAAGTACGTTTATTTCGCCAAATCCTGCTGGTGCGCTTAACTAGCGAATGGAATTGGATGCATCTGTGCTCCAGCATGCAATTCATTTTGAGCTGGTTTATTTTGTACTTTAGATATGTTAACATATAAGTAACAATGTACCGGCGGTTATGTGGAAATTGCATTTCCTTTGATTGCATGGCATACGTTTCCCCTGGAGTGTGCATCTGGCACTTTGCTACCAACTTGGGGTACCTGCATTCGCCCAAATCTGGTAGCATAGGTAGAAACTTTTTGCATACTTTGTGTAAATGCAACATGCAGTTTTCATTTTCTGTTCTCCTATAGCGACAAATTTTCTACCAACTTGTAGCCAAAAACAAACACACACAAACAAAAAACACGACAAAAGGATCCTGTAACAGAAGAAGTATTGTAAATATGTGCAAACTTTTTAGAGTACAAATTTTTTATTTGGTGCGTGTTTCCGGTTGTTGTTCTATGTGACAAACTTTAATACGTTTTTGCATAATAAACAAAGTTTCCTTGTTGCCGATGCAATTTTATTCAAAAAAGCATGGAGCTAGATGAGTTATTAAATAAGCTGGCAAAACTATGACGAAACCATCCTCCGTTCCTCTACATTACAGCCGGGTACCGTCAAAACGGAAGCAAAAACAGCGTTTTAGAGCATCGAACGGTACGTTCTTTCCAAATATTTCTTGCTTACAGGAGCATAAAATTCAAAGGAAACAGATATACTTAAGCGGAAAATAACCCTAACATTAAAAGCCTTCACATACAAAAATTTTTTAATGGCTCATAAAACATAAACATAAACATAAACATAAACATAAACATAAACATAAACATAAACATAAACATAAACATAAACATAAACATAAACATAAACATAAACATAAACATAAACATAAACATAAACATAAACATAAACATAAACATAAACATAAACATAAACATAAACATAAACATAAACATAAACATAAACATAAACATAAACATAAACATAAACATAAACATAAACATAAACATAAACATAAACATAAACATAAACATAAACATAAACATAAACATAAACATAAACATAAACATAAACATAAACATAAACATAAACATAAACATAAACATAAACATAAACATAAACATAAACATAAACATAAACATAAACATAAACATAAACATAAACATAAACATAAACATAAACATAAACATAAACATAAACATAAACATAAACATAAACATAAACATAAACATAAACATAAACATAAACATAAACATAAACATAAACATAAACATAAACATAAACATAAACATAAACATAAACATAAACATAAACATAAACATAAACATAAACATAAACATAAACATAAACATAAACATAAACATAAACATAAACATAAACATAAACATAAACATAAACATAAACATAAACATAAACATAAACATAAACATAAACATAAACATAAACATAAACATAAACATAAACATAAACATAAACATAAACATAAACATAAACATAAACATAAACATAAACATAAACATAAACATAAACATAAACATAAACATAAACATAAACATAAACATAAACATAAACATAAACATAAACATAAACATAAACATAAACATAAACATAAACATAAACATAAACATAAACATAAACATAAACATAAACATAAACATAAACATAAACATAAACATAAACATAAACATAAACATAAACATAAACATAAACATAAACATAAACATAAACATAAACATAAACATAAACATAAACATAAACATAAACATAAACATAAACATAAACATAAACATAAACATAAACATAAACATAAACATAAACATAAACATAAACATAAACATAAACATAAACATAAACATAAACATAAACATAAACATAAACATAAACATAAACATAAACATAAACATAAACATAAACATAAACATAAACATAAACATAAACATAAACATAAACATAAACATAAACATAAACATAAACATAAACATAAACATAAACATAAACATAAACATAAACACAAACATAAACATAAACATAAACATAAACATAAACATAAACATAAACATAAACATAAACATAAACATAAACATAAACATAAACATAAACATAAACATAAACATAAACATAAACATAAACATAAACATAAACATAAACATAAACATAAACATAAACATAAACATAAACATAAACATAAACATAAACATAAACATAAACATAAACATAAACATAAACATAAACATAAACATAAACATAAACATAAACATAAACATAAACATAAACATAAACATAAACATAAACATAAGCATAAACATAAACATAAGCATAAACATAAACATAAACATAAACATAAACATAAACATAAACATAAACATAAACATAAACATAAACATAAACATAAACATAAACATAAACATAAACATAAACATAAACATAAACATAAACATAAACATAAACATAAACATAAACATAAACATAAACATAAACATAAACATAAACATAAACATAAACATAAACATAAACATAAACATAAACATAAACATAAACATAAACATAAACATAAACATAAACATAAACATAAACATAAACATAAACATAAACATAAACATAAACATAAACATAAACATAAACATAAACATAAACATAAACATAAACATAAACATAAACATAAACATAAACATAAACATAAACATAAACATAAACATAAACATAAACATAAACATAAACATAAACATAAACATAAACATAAACATAAACATAAACATAAACATAAACATATACATCTATGATTTCTGGTCTGAATATTAATTTTTATTTCAAATTTAGTCATGAAATCTGGCCTAAAATAAAAAAGGTCTGATTTTTTTGTTTAATTTCAGGTTATAATACAAGTCTGAAAAAGCAGACTTGAACTACATTTTAATTTCAGCTTTGAAATCGGAACTGAAGAATGGAAGCCTGATTATACTTAGAAATTCAATTCTGAATTCCAGTCTTACTATTAGAGGCCTGAGCGAGTTTTCTGCTAGGTTGCTATTAAGCATTTAACATTTAAAAATTTAACTTTTAAGATTTAAACTTAAAATTAAATTAAAAACATAAAAAACTAAAAAATTTTTTATATATTATGAAATTTTTTTATGAAAATATTATTTTACCGAAATTCACGGGCAAGGATACTAAGCCAACGAGTAGTGGAATACTCGTATGCCTAGTTCATTAGCACGGAACGAAGCATGTCTAAGTTCTCGTAGGCTTAACTCTGCCAGGTTAGTATCATCGATGCGAGCCTGCCTGCCCAAAGGCAGGATAAAAGGAGGATGGTTATGGATAAGATGCATAGAGCCGAAACATGACTGAAAGACATGTACTAGTCTTGCCTTATCCATGTAAAAAGAGGGCCTATCTTGGATCCCAGCGTTAGCGGCCTTCCTTAAAGCAGATATGGAAAATGGATATATCATTTGAACACACTCCTTTAATTGTAGTAGCAATTGCCCAGTTGAACCTTTTAGCCCGCTTAGATAAGGGGACCTGATTTTTCGCCAATAAAGAGGCCAAACAAAAGGGTTTTATGTAATTGGTTAAGAGACGTTATCCTCGATCTAAGCCTTTCATTATGAAATTGGGTGATATTAGACACTCCTGGTTTTCGGTGGTGGATTTATTTATACTTACCCAATAATAAGGAGAAGTTCAGTCATGCACGCTTTAGTGTACAAACTGTACACGGACAGCTATAATAGTTCATATTTGAACTTTTGATCTCTTTATAGGTAATGTTGAACAATCTCACCCTTGCCCAGGGTAACTATCATAGGCGTTCTTGATGAACGAAACGTGTTTTCCTTCTCGTAGATGTATCACCTTCGCTAGTGAAATTCTGCTAAATTTTGAATGTTTTCTTATAACATATATGCTTTTGATTTGTTGCATACGTTTAACATTTTTTTTCAGACTTAAGCCTGTATGATACTTAATTAAATTGATCATTGAAAATTATAACAAGAGCAGTTCAAATAGCACAAATGAATGGATTCAACTGGTGTGAGTGAGTATGCACATGGTACGAATTGGAGAAAAATTTGTAGGACGGACTGTTTTTTCTTTGCATTTTTTTTGCCGTTTCTTCAATTCGTTCTTCGTTAAGTTTCGATCAAATATTTATTGTGCTGTTAATAATTAATTTAACATTTTTAGAGTAAACAAAACTAATAAATGTATGCTGAATTGGAAGTTATGTGTGTAGCTAATTTTAATTTATTTAATGCAGCTGCTTTTGAAAACACCAGATATAAAAAAGTAACAACGCTTATCCTTTTCTTACAAAATATGTCTGTCCTGTCCACGCGGCACTTGTTTTCAGATTTTAAAATTGGACAAAAAAAAATTAAGTATCATACGGGCATTAGCAATTAAACGACCTTTAATTTAAAACAAATTAAATTTGGAAAAAATGTTTGCATGTTTTAATCGATTTTAATATTTTACATAGTTCTCAGTTGAAGCATCTAAAATTGATTATCTATTTTGGAGATTTCGTGCTGCTTAGATGTCATTCAGTTCAATTGTCAAGAATATTAGAACAAATAAAATATTTTATTGGAGTTAACTTTGATTTGAGCGGGGGCCCCTTACAGTTGAGGCTATTAGTGACCTTCATATAAAATAATTTCTCCCAACTGCATTTATGATATTCAAGTCACGAAACTGATTCAAAGGATTAATGGTATTATTAGCAGCTTTTATTTTGGCAGTTTTACTAGAGTTTCTCACTCTTTCTCTCCCTGTGGCTCTCTCTCTCTCTCTCTCTCTTTGCTCCTGCCTCCCTTAATCGAATATACGCCACATTTATTCTGACAAGTGAAAGCTAGTTCTGAGCTCAAAAGAAATCAAAGTGTCTATCTTCATGAGCAAACGCATTGCACCATCGCAAATTCAGCCATCACGTACATCATCGCAAAGAGAATATCGAACAAATATACAAGTAAGTATGTATGTGAAGTTTACACTTTAAGTGAATTTATTTGTGTAGCAAACTTGCAATTCGGTTATGCAGAATAACTAACAGACCTTTCTGGTGCTTACATGTTCAACTAATTTCTTAGCTAATGGAAAAAGAATTAGATAAAGAATTCTCAAAGGATTGGTGTTTCATCAGAATCATCGTTGTTGTTGTTATTGAAAATAGGTTTGAAAAACCGCTAAATTTCGCCCAAATGTGTTTTTTGTTTTTTTGGTGATCTTTCATTTTCAATAATATAATAATACAAAAAACGTCAATCTGTGCAAAAAACCTCAGTCAAAGATAACGGTATTTAAAGTAAAAAGCAGCGGTTCTTCTTTTGTTTTTCTCATTATCCCTTCAATATTTTGAAGTGATTTTTCCCTTGAACGAAATGTTTTTATAGATTTTTAAGCATGAGATTATTTGATGAAATGATTTGATTAAATGATTGAATTAAAATTAACTTAAAAAAAATATAAAAAATTGGCCTTGTAAATACTCATTTCGTATCTCGTGTGGGAACACAATGCAAAAAATTGGAAGATTTTTCTTTCTTTTTTTTTTTTGACAATTTTCGTTTCGGGCTTTTTTTTCGTTTTCTTATGTGGAATTTCGTGTTTCGTTTTAGGCGATTTTTCATTAATTTTTATGGTCATTTTTCATTGGGTGATTTTTCATTTATTTTTTTGGGCGATTTTTGCGGACAGCCTTTCAAACTACTAACTTGAAGCATGTTAATATATAAAAAAAAGCCTTAAAACCTAATGGAAATGAAAAACCTTCACACGAGTGCATAATTTAACTTATAACTTTTCTTTTATTTATTTGTATTCATAAGCTTTTTCGTGCAATAACATTTTGTTGGTCTCGAATGGTTTAGAAGATAAAAACCATGAGAGTTAGAAAATTCAGTGCAAATTTATAAGAGCCTGAATGCTCATTTCACAAAATTTCGACATTCAAATTTACAAGAAAAAACAGTTTAAAATTATCGTTAAAAATACATCGACTTTAACTGTCATAAGTTGAAGTTAAATTATGACAAAATTCTTACATTTATAAGTCGCGGTCATGGTATAATGATTTACAAGGTAGGCGTGACAGTTCTGTCGGCGATTTAGAGTTGTCAAAAACACTGAAAAGAGAAAACGAAGAAGCAGCAAAACAGATGAAAAGTTAAACTTTGTACTGATTTGACAACTCCCGATCGCCGCTCGTGAGAAAAATGGTAGTTGTTAAGTCTACCTTGTAAATTATTGTATCATGGTCGCAGTGATTTTTAATAAAAAATTTGCTTTCGAAGAGCACACCCTTTGTTTGAGGCGCCCAAAACTGTCATCAGAGGGACTCTTAAGACATATCTCGCTGGCTCTTTTGCCAGCGCCATTAGGGGCGTTCACATTATCAAATCGTTGGTCAAACAGTTTGATCACGCAAGTGTTCATATTGTCAAATTTTTCGTTCATATTATCTGTTTTATAAATTTCAGATTTAATCTGCCACAGTTCTGGATGTTGTCTTTAAATTTTAATAAAATCATTACAAAAATCTTCTTCATCGTGCATTTTGAATTGATGTGCTCACGTTGACATCCTTTTTTAAGTGACAATATCACACTAGAAAATTTACGAGTGTTCACACCTCAAATTTTTCATCAAATCATTGGTCAAATAACCAAAAAATCAAAACAATTTGATTTTCGTCAAACGATTTGACCAACAATTTGATGAGTGTTCACATATCAAATTGTCGTCAAATTCCATATATATTTCCCTTTGTCAAATTTTTTTATGGCGTATTGGATGAAAAATTTGATAACATGAACGGCCCTATTAAGACTTTCATAAATGCCTGAACAAATTTTATTCACACAGAAACAAATTTGGTGGCAATAACAATACCAAGATTAAGCAACTTACGTGTAGACGCAATATTTTATTAATCTTTTTTATTCGGATTGCTTTCAGTATTGCTTTGTTTAAATCTTTTCATTTCAAATAATGCAAAATGTCAAAAAGGTATACAAACTTCACCAGCTGACTTTGACACATTACAGTGCGTTGAATGTTTTTTTGTACAAGTAGCACTACCTTGTTTAGATATATCCGTGATACAATAATTACAGGTAATATAAATAGAACTGACATATGTAGCTGTCAAAAGTGGACATATATTGTCCATGAAGCCGTTGCTTCATTCAATTCAAAAAAAAATTATAATAATATGATAGAAATATATTGCCCAACTCAATTCAATGGATCATTTTTATTTTGAGAACGTGAAATATATAGAGAGCGTCAAAACAAAGTGTATACCATATTTTTGAATACTTTTTGCTTTATTTCAATATTTTAAAAATTAGTTTTATAAAAAATTTTAGTATTTTTGGAATTTATATTTTATACTCTTATTATATACTAACTAAAACTATAAATTATTTTACAACGAAAATTTAAAATTCAAAAACGAAAAATACTCCATTTTCTTCGAGTCAAAACAAATTGTACACTTAAAGTTGAAAACAAGAAAAAATAAGTTCAGTCCAATTATTAATATTTTGTTTGTCTTCCTGGTGCTGAAGTGACAGCTTTCAACTGTCTCGGCATTGATTCCACCAATTTCGTTGTTACGTCTGATGAAATACTTGGCCAGTCTTCAAATAAAACGCCTTTCAGCGAGTCCTTGCTGGTTATCTCCTTGCTCTTTCTTATTTATCTATACAGATGTTCCCACAAATGATCTGTCGGGTTGAGGTCCGGTGATTGTGGGGGATAATCCAGATGTTTTGGAGTATTGCACAGCAACTATTCCTTCACTACCTTGGCTGTATGTTTCGGATCGTTTTCCTGCCGAAACATCCCCAAGCGATCCACTCCTAATTTGGTAATGCTGGCCGGCAAATATTCTTTAAGAATATTAAGATAATCGAGCTTATTCATTGCACTGTCAGTAAACGTTACATTTCCTACGCAGCTTGCCACCGTAGACCCCCACACCATCACCGAGCCTCCACAATGCTTTATTATTAAAGTAATATTTTGCTCCTGGATCTCCTGATTGTTGCTTCTCCATATTTTTGTAGATTTTTTCTTTCCAAAAATTTCGAATTTGCTTTTGTCACTTAAAACTATCCGGAGAAACAATTTGTGCCCGTTGCAAAAAAACTCAGGGAAAAAGTGCTGAGTGTCGGACACAATTATATTTTTTAAAAGCTCCGAGCAGTAACGAAAAACTCCGAAGTTTATGCAAAAAAAATCTATAGCACATCCGTACCAAAGAACTCAGGCACAAAAGTGTCAAGTATCAGGCACAATTTCATTTATTTAAAGCTACAAGCAGTAACGAAATACTGCGAAGTACCCGATGTTTTAACTGAAATTTGTCTGATATTTTACTCACATTTTCCTGAATATTTACCGAAATAGTATCGTAACAGGCCTGGGCCTTAACTGTAATGTACCCAAAAAATACTCAATGTTTCAACTGAACTTCAACCGATATTTCCCTTAAAATTTACCGAAAAGTGTTCAAAAAACAACCTACTATATTCGGACACAATAAGCCGAAGAGTGCCCAATTCGGTCTTCGTTCGGACACTGTGCCTGACCAAGGTGTTACAGAACTAGCTCTTCTTTCGGTGCATGTGTCGAACATTTACCGGCACGGGCACCGGACACATTTCTGCTGCTTTATGGACACAAAATATGAAATCGTTTCTGGGATGTTTTTCCTAAATGAATTTTCATGTTTTTCATACTTTATAGAAAAATCCATGCGTATCCTTTGACTTTTCCTTGATATAAATTGCTTTTTTGAGGGACTCTTCCAAGTATACCATTTGCATTTAATGTACATTTTATTGTACTGGCACTAACGTTGGTTCCTGATGATACGACCATATCATCCGCTATTTTCACTGCGCATGCAGTTGGATCTTTTCGCACTCTTCTGACTACTGATTGTATTGCGATTTCACAGAGTTTTTTGGTCTGCCAGCAAATGGTCGATTTTCTAGTGCTCCAAATTTTTTGTATTCGTCAATAATTTTTGTATAGTAATATGATCTCTATTAATAATTAAAGCGATTTTGCGAAGTGATTTTCCTTCCGTATAGAGTTTCATGACTAATTCCAGGTTTTCAATAGAAGTATGACTACACATTTTAAAAAAGTTGTTTTCTTACAGCTTACTTGCTCACTTTACCAAACGCGAATGATGCGGAAACATGAACTAACAACATAATTTATCAATTTTAGAGAGATACCGTTACATTTTTTTTTAAATATTTGAAATAGCTAAGCTTACCATGCAAGTGTACACTTTGTTTTGACGCGATAAATATGGACTTTTATTGTTTATATTAAATATTTTATTATTGTGGTAAATTGTTTGCAAGACTTTATACTTACATTAAGAAAAACTTTAACAAGAACTTAAAACATAATAAGTTTTGGGACTAATTACAGTATTGAAGACTTATATGTGGTAGAACTCGCGTACAAAAAGTGTACACTCTGTTTTGACGCTCACTGTATATATAGACGTTTGATGGTCCCCAGTATATGACATCCTGCGGACGCCCATAGGCGAAAGAAAAACTATATCGTTTTTTTTTTTGGGATTTTACCGTGAGGCGTATATTTTTTTGTTTAGAAAACGATTTCTAGCTACTCCGTTGGGTTTTCATTTTCACATATCCTATAGCGAACTTTTTTATATGGTTCCTTCTTACCGCATAAACAAATTTTTAAATTTAATGTAAGCATATTTTACGTTTCGAAATCATTACTTTAAAAAAGTTCAAAATGATTTGGTGGGGGGTTAGGCTGGGCGGAGTGTATCCGTTTTAAAACCGTCTTCATTGACCCTCGTCTAAAAATTTTCTTACATTTCTGCATTCCTACAGTATTGAAAATTGTGATACCCCCATATTAATAAACATGACGCCCTCTAACGATAATTTTATAACTCACCACAAATACTAAACTCACCATTTTACAACTCACAATAGAAATGTTAAGAAACTGACAACACAACACAGAATGTCAAAGCAAAACAGAAGCCGAGTAAGTTAAAAATTAAATTCTGACGACGACAAAACTTTGCATTTCGGAAAAGAGTCAGTAAAAGATAACACTGAACAAATAGGAAGAGTAGATAATTGACTCCATATCTAGCACTTCAATTTACGGCTTCTGAAAACTGAATTTGTTTTCCTCTGCCGGAGTCGCATAGGAAGCAGCACTGAGATGGCCAACGTTTGCGATGAAGACATCATCAACAATGAAATCGATGATAAGAAAGAAGCAAAAGTTGCAGAAATCGCCGCCTCTAGTGTAAGCAGTAATTAAGACAAACCCACTCTGCATTTGTTCGAGATGGAAATCAGCAGTGTGTGAATCACTGACGCCTATCTTATTTTACAGATACGATCTGGTCTCGCTGAGCTGGAATTGAAAACATCGCAGGTACTGCAGCGCTTAGAAAATGTCAAAGCCTTACCTCCTGTCGCCAGCACCGTTGAACCAGAGCCAAAAGAAGCAACGTCATCAGAGGAAATCAATAACGCTAGCAGTAATACAGCGCGTACTGCAGCTGCCGAGGGTTACAAATTTGTTTCGCCAACTGTGCTATCATCCATGCTGCATGCTGATCGCAAGCAACCGTCTGATATATTAAAATCTTTGGAATGCCTCATTGCTTATTCGGAGTCTGAAGATGATCCAGAATTCCCTTTGCCGGCCCTGGACGATGTTTCCCATTTGGCTCTAATATCGCACAGTATTGTTGCTTACTTGTCACACTTGGACCGGCAGCAGCTGCTGCGTGTGACAAGCCATATTGCCGGCGATACCACACGTTGGTTGGGCTCTCTTTTTCGCTTTCTAGACCCGGCTAGTAGTTTTCACAGTGACAACGCCGACGGCATATTGCGTACGGTAAGATTAGCAATAGTTTCGCGTTGTCCGGGCTTTCTGGAGGGCGGCATACCGGCTTTGGCCAATCCGTGTTTCTACATATCGGAGAACACGACGCCGCTACGCTTACAATATGCATGCCGTCAACTTGGCATACCACTTGATGCTATTCGGTTAATACCAGCTAATAGCACATTCGGCACAATGGATCTGTCGCTGCTGCAGAAACAGATACAAGTAGATCTAGCGGCCAATCGAACGCCACTCCTAGTCATAGCCGATATAGGTGCATCACTCTGCGGCTATGTGGATAATCTTTTGCGTATGCGCGACATCTGTCAGATGCATAACATTTGGTTGCATGCAACAGGACATGGTTTAGCTGCGCTGGCATGTACCCAAGGTCCAGGAGCAGTGAGTACAAAAAACATGAAAGGGGAATATTAAGCAAACCTGACCTGTTTTCTTTTCGTTTTTAGATAAGTTCCATAGTTGACTCGATTGTGCTGAACTTGGGCAGCTGGCTTGGCGTACCTAGCCTGCCAATAGTCGTAAGCATGAACATTTGTTTTTGTAATCTGCAAACAGATTCATTTAAATTATTTGTTTTGCTTCTTTCTCAGTTGCTTCATCGTCAGTTGCATAACTCCGCTTTAACCGCTTTTGAATCGGATCCCATTTTGTCACGTCGTTTGAATGCGCTCTCCTTG
This sequence comes from Coremacera marginata, assembly GCA_914767935.1. NCBI lineage: Eukaryota > Metazoa > Arthropoda > Insecta > Diptera > Sciomyzidae > Coremacera > Coremacera marginata. The sequence continues at coordinate 52,804,602 of OU612046.1, read as the reverse complement.
TGGACTAGCTTGCAAGCCTTGGGTCGCGAGAGCATATCCGAACGCATACACGTAGCATTCCAGACATGCAGTATTCTATTTGAAATCACCTCCAAGTGTGAAGGCATACTTGTGCTAGTGAGTATTTCATGCTCACTCTATAACCCAAATAATTAATATACTCTTTTCCATAGAGTCGCGCTCCTGGTGCTCAATCCTGCACATCACTGGCGGAAATTGTCGATAAGCAATTGGATGCCAATGTAAGTTAACCATAATAGCTAACCAATTTTTTTAAAAATCATCAAAAACTTTCTCAATAGATTCTGTTTGAGACCGCCGTGCCCGTCGTCGTTTTTCAGTTTGATGGTAGCAGCATGATTCCAACATCGTCCTCCACCGATAAAAATTCCACAGAAGTTGGAAATCAATTGGAAAAAGTTAGCAATACATCTTACTATGACCGTTTAAATTCCTGGTTAGGGCAAATACTGCAGCGTGATTGTCCAAATGTGAGATGTGTTCGATGAGTCACCAAAAACCAGCATTCATTAACTAACAATACCTCTAACTTACAGTTCGACTTTGAGATAATCGAGCATCAGTCACATGGCACTTGCATACGTTACTGTCCCTTAGAACTAGGTCTAGGGGAACAGCCACCTACAGCGGAGAATTTGGAAAATTTTGCTCATAGCTTAGAATCGCATGTCGACATCTTGCGTGCCACAATCAAGCACAAGGCTACATTTATGCGTCTCGTTGAGCAAAGTGATGTACTGCGTCTTGTACACCTGCCCGAATGGGCTGGCATGGGTGGTGTACGCTTTGTGCCTGAGAGTTGGGAAACGCTGCTCACAGATCAAGCCAAAACGGAGCTTAACAAACTTAATATCGATTTGGTCGAGGCTCTAAAGTCGACGGACAATGCATTTTCACTAGGCGAGGGCACAGATGGTTTGATATGTGTACGTTTCGGTATGGTAACGCATGAGACCGATGTGGATGAGCTTCTCGACTTAGTTGTTTCAGTGGGAAAGAGTGTTCAGGAAAACTCCAGAGTTTTAGATACCATGTCGGAAATCGTTAAAAAGGTAAAGTTTTAATTTTTTTGTTTAAAATCTTTAAATATGAAAAACCAAACTTCCGCCTTTCACAACTCATACAAAAACAATTAAATAATTTAGTTTAATTATATCCAAAGAGTAAATATCTATAAATTTAAAAGTATTTTTTATGTACAACTACTAGAAGGTAGGTGACATCAGAACAAAAATGCAAGAATTATTTTTAACACTGTCTTCACTTACTATAAAACTTTTACCTCTGAATTTTTTGAAAATTCTATCTATATTGTTTTTCAAGCAAATAGTATTGCTATTTTATGACCTTTCTAACTTCGTACATTTTAGCGAAGATTCGTTAATTATAAAAAGCTTATTGTAAAAACATGATAAGTCCCAAAATACATTAAAATTTGTTCTGTATTTAAGGTTTATCAATTAAATAAGAATTAATAAGAATTACAATATTTTGAATAGTTTCCCAACACTACGAGTAAATGTGAATGAATACAGTAAAAGGTTTAGTTGCTTGGAATAGATTTTTAAACATTTAAGAACATTTTTCTAGAATACTAAAGAAATTAATTCCCAAATAATATTAGAGCGAGATGGGGTAATGTGTAACATGGGGTGATGTGTAACACGGCGATTTTTTGTACAAAATGTTAAAATATGAGTGAATGAACAACTGCGATATGTTTCTTTTGACATCATATAGTTTTTCATAAGTGTTGGAAGTAGGCAGACATACAGTTCATTAGAGTTCTTAAAAGGCGAGAAAAATGTATGTTAAAAAGTTTTTTTTAAATTTACGGAAAAATTAAAAATTAAAAAATGGCGTAAAAAAACGAATCCAATCGTGGTAGGAAGTCAATGAAAATCTGTGTTCTAACAACGCCACAAAATCGTTTACAGTTGCTTATTGTGATTAAGGGCCCCTATTTTGAATTACGACTCAACTAAGTTGACTAGATTCAACTCAATTTTTTCGTATAACGTATTACAAACATTTCAGTTGAATCATTTAGTTAAACAATTCTTTAAAGATTAAGGGAAACTACTTGGCTCAAATGTTTGTAATACGTTATACAAAAAAAAATTGAGTTGAATCTAATCGACTTAGTTGGGTTGTAATTCATAATAGGGGCCTAAGTTCTTTTCATAATACTTTTACTAAACATAAAAAGTGAAAATAAACATAAAAAATTAAAGTTCCTGGCCTTTAATCCAACTTTTGTTGGTGTTAAACATCACCCCACCGATTTGAAAAGATCAAAAAAATCATATTTGAAATTTTTAGCCCATTTCATCCATTTTTGAAAATATTCAACAGCCATAAAAATACTCACTTCGAATTGGTTCTTCTGCAAGGAATAGGCCTTAAAGCCAATCAAAAATTCAATTTCTTAACACTTTTATTGGGACAAATAAAAGCGTGTTACACATCAACCCACTTTAGCCTACTTATTATTGTTTTCTCCATATGAATGCATCTCATCCGATTTATTTTGTCACAGAATTTTATATAGTCCCGACAGTCGCAAAAACTTATAGTATTCTATGATAGATCTAGTTTTTACACGTCTTTAGGTCTCATTTTGACATCGTAAGCCGGTGGATCCTTGTCATGATAGCAATCATACCTAAGGCGGGAAAAGCACACACTTATATACCAAAGATCTTCGATCTTTCTATTTGCTTTTTTTAAGGTCTGGAAAGATTAATAGATCTCCACTTTAAATTCGAAAATCCGCTATCGCCAGCACAACATGAATACAGTATAGACAAATCAGTAGTTATAGCTCTCATCTCCTTAATATTCATCATCATTGTAAGAAATTTACCATGGTAGCTATCATTAACCTAGAAGAAGCATTTAACAACATTTAAGCAAAATGTAACTGAAATATCCAACGCTTTAAATGTTATTAGAGTGCTTTATTTCTCCCCATCACATAAAAAACTAAAAATTTGTGAAAAAAAAATCCATAAAGTTTAAACAAAAACCGTTACTTTTTAGTTTTTTTGCTCTTCAGTAAAGTAGCGATTCTTTTGACGTAGAATAACGTCTTTATATGAGTGTCTTTTTCACAAATTTTTTCAAGCACATGTAACGTTTTTGTTCACCTTTTGTGGTATACCTACAAGCTTTAATATTCATCGTACAAAGTTAAAATATATGCTAAAATATGAGTTACATGGCAAATGAAATGAATATCTAACTTTCGATTTTGTCACTTCTTTAATAAAATCACATAATAGCAAAATCTTAGAAAAAAAAAAAATTATATCTTTTGTGCCTTTTTTATAGTATTTACTAAAATTATGCATTCATCGTTTTTGAAAGGTTTATTCGAACCGATATTTTAATTTTTTTTTTTTTTTTTGTAGCACCGTGTAATGTCAACTTTGTCTGGAGCATAAAAATTATGATTTCACAGTTGGTCGTTGTAACAGAAAGCTTTTCATTTTCAATATTCTTAATTTATTCGTTTGCTTACAGTATTTTTATATTATATGTTTGATAAGTAGCAAATATGTGTCCGGTGCCCGTGTCGGTAAATGTCCGGCACATGCACCGAAAGAAGTACTAGTTCTATAACACCTTGGTCAGGCACAGTGTCCGAATGAAGACTGAATCGGGCACTCGTCAGTTTATTGTGTCCGCATATAGTCGGTCGTTTTTTTGGACACTTTCCGGTCAATTTTCAGGGAAATATCGTTCCAATTTCAATTAAAACATTGAGTATTTTGCAGGTACATTACAGTTAAGGCTCAGGCCTGTTCCGATACTATTTCGGTAAATATGTGGAAATGGAAAATGTGAGTAAAACATCAGAAATATTTCAGTTAAAACATCGGGTACTTCGCAGTATTTTGTTACTGCTCGTAGCTTTAAATAAATAAAATTGTGACTGATACTTGAGGCTTTTGTGTCTGAGTTCTTTGGTACGAATGTGCTATAGGTTTTTTTGCATAAGCTTCGGAGTTTTTGTTACTGCTCGTAGCTTTTAAAAAACATAATTGTGCCCGATACTAGTCACTTCTGTCCCTGAGTTTTTTACAACGGGCATAAATTGTTTCTCGGGAAATGAAGTTGTAATGAACACAAAAATTCATGAAAATACGTATTATCTTAAATCTGACGACAAATATTTGAAGTTGCAGGTTGGAACAACATGCACACCAGCAAACATTTTTACGAATATATGTGTCGAATAGGTGTCGGCACAGTCAAAATATTTTAGGAATCGTCATAAAATAGATCATTGTGCATTTTAATTCGTTGGCCTTGACACCTTCTTTTCCTTTGGGGATCAAGGAACCCTTACGTATGACTCCTCCACATCTTTTTAGTTTCCAACAGTTTGCTTCGATCCCGAGAGGAACCCTACAAAACCAAAGTTACATGTTTTCTCATTGAAAAGATGCTTTTCCCTTCTTAGCAGTTTATCTAGCTTTTCGTCTCGATCGATGTCACAATAACAGGAAATTTTTAAATATCTATTGATTTCTATATTCTTAAGATTTCTACTTATAACTTATGACTTTATGACTGAGTTTTAATGAGAAATATACGTGCCGCCCTCAAGTTTTGATATGTACAACGATCTAGATTTCATAGAAGCTAAATAGATATAAAAACTTGTGGGCATTCGCATTGTTCAAAAAATAAACAATAATTTTAAGCATAAAAAAGTAGACACAAACAACAAATGATCTAGAACAGAGCTTGAATCAATTCTTAAATCTAAATTGGAAGTGTTCATCTATGTATTGGGTTGTGGCAACTAAGTAAGCGGATTTCACTCATAGATGGCTTTAGTTGAATTTTTAGGTTTGCTGACGTAATCGAAATGTCAAACACAAACACACAACATTTGATAGTTGGTACTTCAACTGTTAATCAATAAAAAAATTTTTTTGATCGGTTGTGTAGTTTTTGTTTGGCGTCTGTTGAAAAATGGAAAATCAAAACGAACATTTTCGTCATATTTTGCTTTTTTATTTCCGGAAAGGAAAAAACTCATCGCAAGCTCACAAAAAGTTATGTGCTGTTTATGGTGACGAAGATTTAAAAGAACGGCAGTGTCAAAATTGGTTGACACCAATTTCGTTCTGGTGATTTTTCACTCAAAGATGAAAAACTGGGAAACTGGTCGTCCAGTTGAAGTTGATGACGACCAAATCAAAGCAATAATCGATTCGGATCGTTACAGTACAACACGTGAGATTGCAGAGAAGCTTCATGTATCACATACATGCATTGAAAATCGCTTAAAACAACTTTGCTATGTACTGAATGCTATGAACTGAAAGAAAATCATTTAACACAACGCATTAATATCTGCGATTTGTTAAAGAAACGTAATGAAATAACTGGTGATGAAAAATGGGTTGTTTACAACAATATCAATCGGAAAAGATCGTGGAGCAAGCCAGGTGAACTAGCTCAAACAACATCAAAAGCTGATATTCATCAAAAGAAAGTTATGTTGTCAGTTTGGTGTGATTACAAAGGAATTGTCTACTTTGAACTTTTACCACCCAACCGAACGATCAATTTAGATGTCTACATTGAACAACTAACAAAATTGAACAATGCAGTGAAGAATAGCGGCCCGAATTGACAAATCGAAAAGGTGTTGTATTCCACCATAACAATGCAAGGCCACACAGATCTTTGGTCACTCGGCAAGAATTATTGGAGCTTGGTTGGTATGTTTTGCCACATCCACCATATAGTCCTGACCTTGCACCATCTGATTACTTTTTATTTTGATCTTTGCAAAACTCCTTGAATGGTAAAAATTTCAATAATAATGATGATGTCAAATCGTACCTGGTTCAGTTTTTTGCTGATAAAAACCAGAAGTTTTATGAACGTGGGATTATGATGCTGCCTGAAAGATGGCAAAAGGTTATTGCTCAAAATGGGCAATAAATTACAGAATAGTTATTTCGTTCCATGAAAAAATTGTCTTTTATTTTCTAAAAAAAAAATCTGCAATTACTTAGTTGCCAACCTGATATTTTAACATTCTTAGAAGCTACAGGGTAAATAAGCATTTCACGATTTTGATTCACATTATTCTTTCTAGCAGAAAATCTAGCTTACAGAAAACAAATTTTGAGTGCTCATTGCAAAGGCAATCTTCTCTCTAACGGTATATCAACAAACCCCACCGACTTAACCGTTACATAGCTGTGCTCGCGTGAAGCTGAAATCAATCGGTTGAAACTACTAAATTTCAACTTTGATTACACAATTCTCGGAATTCCGCGTAATAAATGAAATTGTTTTCTATCATTAATTTTGTAATTTATTCAATTATAATTTCATTAACACCAAAAACATAAACATATCTCTAACAATAAACAAGGTGACTGTTTAAAAGTTACTAGGCGATTAGGATAAAAATGAATTTTTTGTTAAAATTCATTAATTTAATATTTAAATAAAATAATTTTAATAACTTCTGTCAAACAACTTCGATGGCTTTTAACATCAAAAAAGTATTAAAGTGAAACAAAGTTGTTTTTTTCTTAAAAGATAAATCTAATTGGATCACAGACTGAAAAAAACGCGGCTAATATTTCTTTAAAAAAAATTTTTTTAATAAATTCAAGATCGACTTAAAGGACGCTTAAACTTCAAAATGAGTTTCAGTTCAAATTATTTAAAAAGTTATTTTGGTTTTTTAACTGATTTTTTAATTTTTTTTTTTTTTTTTTTGTAAATTAGCAAATTCGTAAACAAGTCAGTGCTACTGAAAACGTTGATTTTGTTGCAGAAAATTTTGATTTATTAATTTTTAACTAAGGTGGCGGCTACAACCGTAAATCGGTTTTGGTCTGTAAATTGTTTTTAACATAGACTGTAGTTTCTATTAAATACATAAAATTAATAAATAAATTTACTTATTCTAGGGTATTGAGGCAGCCACTGCAGATCTACAGCGAGAAACCGAAGAAAAGTTGTGGCAAGAAGGTATTCTGAGGCATGTACCTGTTGTAGGCCGTGTTTTTAACTGGTGGTCACCACCACACAAGGAAACTGGCATTAGGGGACGCAGTCTAAATCTAACGCAGGGTGTTGTTGAAAGTACAGAAAATATTTACAAGTAAGAAAGAAGCCATTCTTAAATATATAAACAGTGAAGGAATTTTTGGCATTTATTTTTTTATTCCTTTAGATACCACATGCAAATGACAGGAGCACCAAATAAGTTGCCAGCTAATAAATCGCCACCAATGCCAATGGTGCAAACGCCAGTGGTGGGCTCCGCTGCATCGCCTCTTGCTACCGTTAATACACCAACCGAATCTTTACTAGAATCAGCTCAACAGGCGGCAGACACTGAAGATAGACATTCGCGCACAGTAAGTCAGAGTAGTGCAACATCTACAACAGTGCCAGAGCTGGTGCCGATTAATAATGCAGCAGTAGTTGTTGTAGACAACAACAATAAATAAACAGAAAAATGCAAAACCCGATTTAGCACATTTTAGCATAAAAATTATTCAAATATTATTGAAAATCTGCTGTTCGAGAGCTTGTTGAAACATTCAATTTAAACGTTCCATTAAATTCAATAATATATACATAACTGTATAGATAAAAAATACAAAATGCTGTTGTTACCAAAAACAAAAAAGAAAAAAAAATTGAAAAAACAAACCAACTTGAATTCTATTCTATAAAACACAATTTTTCTAGAATTAGCAAATTATTTATAATACGAAATCTCTACTAATTCAAAATTACAAAAACAAAAAAATTAAAAATAATAACGTGTGCATTATTGAAACAATAATTTAATGTTTTAAATAATAAGTAGTTAATAGCTAATTTCTTTTAACTGGAACGTTATTAATTTGAAACTTCATCAGCTGCAAGAAGCTAAGGTTTTAAACTCTTTTATTCCATGTTTTGCAAATATTATATGTTGTATTTTTTGTATTTTCTTTTTTTTTAACGCGAAACAAAATACTTTTGCGTAGAAGTTTCTAAGTTGTGGTGGTTTATAAGAGCATAATAGTATATTATTTTAATTACGATTTAATTATATAATAAATATATATATAATATAACAAAAATAATTAAGCGCTGGATATTCAACAATAAAGTTATTGCTAATTTTGCACAAACAAACCAGTAGTAAATGTTGTTGGAATTTCTGCAGAAATAATAGACATTTTTATGCAAATTTTTTATTTCATTTATTCATTCATATATATATATATATTTTTTTATATATATATATATATATCGTTTAACATATTATTTGGTAATATCGTTATTTTTATTGGTAAGTTCATTTATATATATATATATTTTAGTAAAGTAATAAAATATTTCAATAGATACTCTTGTTAGCAGCGGCTGAATTCTGAGTGAAACAAAATCAACTAAAACGCAAATAGAAAAATCATAATATTTATGCTACCGCGTTTGAGTATTTCACAATATTTCAATAATAGCTTTCGATACGAGTCTACAAAAATTCATTTATACCAAAAAAAAAAAAAAAACAAAACAGTAAAAAATTTCGAAAATGTAACGTACTCTAAGCAAAAATGTACAAAAAGTGTTTCGAAAAAGTAACAAACTCTAAGCAAAATTTACACATTTGAATATTAGAAATTATTTTGAAGCCAGCTTGATTTAAAAACATTGATGACACACACATACGCGTGTCTTTAAGTTTCTATAGCATTTTTTTTTTTTTTTTTTTTTTGTTAACACTTGAATTTTAGTTTAACGTTATGACAACACTGAACACTGATTTATTTATATAGTTAATTTATTTCAAAGTATCTGCTACATAAATATTTATTACATGATTTATTTTTTTCTAAAAAATAATGAACAATAGATACATTTAATAATTTATATATATATAGTAATATATTCATATATATATATATATATATTAAGCCAATATAAAAATAATAAAACTTTACAAATTTTGTACAGTAAGAATATTGTTTAGTGTATATAGTATATGTATGTACTATGTATATTATATGTGAGTGGTTGAGATTTTGAAGCGTTCCTTAGTTTTCATTATGTAGGTTTCCATCATAGTTCCAACGCCTTGGATCTCCTACGCAAGTGGCTGCTTTTCAAAAAGTTGGTGACTCAAACAAATGTATGTTTTTCTTCATCGTCTCTATCCATTACATGTTAGTCTTTTTTGTGAATTGAATTTTAAATTTTATTTAGTTTTTTTGTTTTATTTCGATGTTGTTCCCGGATATATATACCAACCATGTAACTATCATAATTTTTTTTTTTTTTGTTAATTTGAAATGGAATGTTTTAATTTTTTTTTAAATTTTTTGTTTTTTTTTCTACTAATTGAAGTTCATATAAGTTTATTTAAAGCAAAATTAAAAATTTTGATCGCTAAAAGCTTAATGTAAACGTTACATTAACTAAATTAATACTAAATCTACAAGTCTTCTCGGGACACATAGTTTTCATGATCTACCTAAAACGCATTCATGTCACAACGAAAGTAAAATTCTTTAAGTAGTAAATATGTCGTTTTATTTGTAATCGATTGAATTTAGAAGGAGCGCACTTTACACGAGGTGGCGTCAAAATTTAATAAAATTCCTAAAAACTTGTGTTTTGTGTTTGTCTGTGCGTCTTAACTTTAACGTAGTCTTAAAATTTTTTTACATCTCTAAAATAGATTATAAACGGTATTAAGCGTACATTTAATTATTTCAGTTTTTATTAAAGAAAGACATGAATTTACAACACACCTTAATAATGGAACCTGTATAAGTAGTTGAAAAATATTTAAACTAAAAAAAAATAAAAATATCTGGCAGGCCTTTAGCAAGATTGTGAACTTAACTTAACTTATTTAATCTGGCAATGCTTTGTTTATTTAGCAAACAAATATTATTTTATGAAATTTTAACAGTACAATCAATTTAGCTGATAATATTCAAAGTTTCCGTTGAAACTGAAGAAGCATCACTTAATTAATTCATCACCTTAGGTAAGACGCTGATCTTGTTTAAAACCTTTAAAATAATTGAAAGAAATCTCCTGGCAGAGTTTCCAAAAAAAACTTATAACTGATTTTCGCGTTATGCACATATTCGAAGAAGGATACCCTGAAATTATTCCTGATTTTTCTTCGGCAACAGAATATTTAACAGTGAGTCTACCCCTGCCTGTTCAAAGTCCAAGTTAAAGAGAAAGTTTTTAAGGTTAGCGATGAATCCTCTACTAATTAAAGGAAAGTGGCCAAACTTGCATAAGAATAAACCTTGTTTCAGATAACTTCTACTGTAATATATGTAGTTGATTTCTCATGTAACAACGTTTTCAACACCCAAAGTGTTCTAGTAACAAACTGTTCCTGATTATTCAAACAAGCATTCAAATTTCACTTCGCGTCAAGCATTCGAAGAGTCTGAATTTTTTTGTTCTCTGTTTTTTTATTTAATTGGTTGCTAAGTAGTGTGTCTTGCTATGTGAGGTTAGGTAATATTCCTGAAGACGCCAAGATGGAGGCTAATACACATTGTGAGGCTGCTTTTTTTTTGTCTAACTCCAGTGGCGGTGTGGTTTCAAAGGACAACGGTGTTTCCCCGTCATTGTACTCTAATGGTCATGTTCATGAAACGGTGATGCTTTTTGACACTTCTGAGGCTGAAAGTTTAAAAATAAAAATGTTTAAAAATGGGTTGTATTAAGGGGCATTAAATCAATTAAAGCCATTGGGCTCTCACAGTACAAGATTTGCTTTCAGAATGTTCAGATGGCCAATGAGTGTGTCTTAAATAGGGATATTAAAGCAGCTTACAGGCCGGTTACACAGGCCAGCGACAGTGAAAGTGAGAAAGAATACGTGTACTGTTCGAATGATTCGAAGAATTTCGTACTTTCAAGAGGTGCTACACAGGCTAGTGAAAGTTCATTAAAAAAATTTCATCGTATGCGAAGGTTCTCGCTGCTATTGAATCAATTTAATTTAATGATTTGTTTTTGAGTTAATTTTCTTTCAGTGTATATTTTTTTTTTGTATTTATTGTAATAAAATTGTATATTTTTCACTTTTATTTGCAACTTTTCACATTTGTTTCATTTGCTTTGTAAATGCAAACAAGTTATCAGTGTTGCTTCCTGTACGAAATCGAAGAAAACCCGAAGTAAAGTACGATTCGAGGGAAAACCCGAAAGGAATCCGTTAAAAGTAATTAAAAACAACACTGATATCCCCCTTTTTGACATACACTAGCCGCTGCTGTCAAAATCCACTGGCTCTGAAATTTCATTGCTAGTAGCGATGAAAGTGCCGTGAAAGTGAATTCAGTGTGACTGTATTTGTAAAAAAGTGTGAATGTATTGAGTTTTTCGAACTACAGGGCCAGTATACTGGCCTGTGTAGCATACCTGTTAGTTAAGGGCCTTTATTTCCAAAGGTTTTTTAGAAACTTATGGTGTGATTAGAGATGTGCCTAGAAAGATAGATGTTGCCAAGCTGCAATAAAAACGGACAGCCGAAGCCTTCGCCACTCGACTTTCACTCCTGCTTCAAGAAAGCACTCCTCCAATCGGCGATATATGCGCGCAGTGAGCACACACCTTCCACACGGCTGAAGAGGTTATTGGCTACCGTCACCCTCGCCGAAACCAGTGGTACGACCAAGAGTGTCGCAACGTCACTGCAGAGAAAGACGCCGCCTACAAAGCCACCCTGCAGTCGGTTGTAACGCGTGCTGCTAAGGAGCGATGCAGAGAGAGGAGGGACGAGAAACGTCTTTTCAGGCGGAAAAAGAGAGGCACTATAAAAAGAGAGGTGCGAGGGCGAGAAGATTGAGATGTATGGCGACAGAAATGAGGCCCGAAAATTCTTCGAAAATATAAGACGCCTGACCGAAGGTTTTAGAACCAGGGCCTCTTCCTGCAAGGATGAAAACGGGAATCTAGTGACATATCTAGAGTATGGTACACTGGCGTTATGGAGGGAACACTTCTCTAGTCTTCTGAATGGAGAAGAGAATATAATTCAGTCGTTTGCTGACGGTGATCCTGTGATGGCCTATGTCGCTTTGCGCTGCAAATTGTATGAGCAAATTGTATGAGTATGAGCGTGCGGGATTTGAGAGCAGATCAATACTAGCAAGACAAAATAAGATGTGACTGTGTTAAAATACCCAGGCCTGGTTTAGAGTAATATATGCATCACTTCAGTTTACAGTAGTATACTGTTGGAAGTTGTCTGTTTTTAATTTACTGTTCTAGACCCTTGCATTTTAGGGTATATCTTTGGTTTAGGCCAACTTTGATTTAAAAAAAAAATGCATCCAAATTCATTTTACGACCACGTACTCCCCACAGCAGAAGAGCGTTGCGGAGCCCAAGATAAGAGCATTGATACAATTACACAGTGAATGCTAATCAACGTTAAAATGACATATTAATAGTTTTACGACATATTTACGACAACTTGCATGAAAGAAATGAGGATGAAGGCCACAGCAACACATCGGAAGGTGATGAGGCCGTTGTAAATATTCTGGAGGTAGCGAATGTCGTCGAAAACGTTTGTGAGCAAATTTTCCACCATATTTCCATCAATGCAGAAACACTATTTAGATCAACTCAAAGAAATAAGGGTATTCCGTCGCATCATTTGAGGAGATGCACATTGCACATAACAAATTAGTTGAACACACCGATTGTATTGAAGGAGTTTAAAAGAAGTAGGACAATTGCGTAGAGGTAATGAATCCAGAAATTTAATCAATGAAACAACACAGTACATTTGAATTGGTCAATCTACCGATCGGCAGAAAGGCAATTGGGTGTGCATGGTTATACAAAATTAATACCATGGTCTACGGTAGCATTCCTCGTTTTAGGGATTGGCTTGCCGCATAAGGCTGGGGCCAAATTACGCGTTTTCACATTCACTCTACGCAGAGACGAAAGCAGTTTCGCGAATGACTACATATAGTGTCAACAACTGACACAGTTCGAAGATGAAATAAAGAAATAGAAATCGAATTATATGACGAATAAAAGTAGATAGTGCTCTATGGCAATTCAAAGGCATCTCAGAATAGGCTTTTATTGCGATAAAAGGTAGCTAGATGTCAAAATCAGCTGTTCGAATTATAGTTTTTCGAATTGTTGTTGCCTGTGTCATTTGGTGTTTATAGCCAATACAGCTTTGTTGTTGCAAAACTTGTCATTTAGCCAATTTAAAGTGAGCCTACCTTATTATTTGTTATTTGTTAATCGCAAAACTGGTTGATAAACTGGTTGATGGTTGTTGAAAGCAAATCGTGTGTAGATGAGTTGAGGTGTTATTTTCAGTTTTTCAACCAGTTTATCAATCAGTTGGCAAAAATGAAAAAAATTTGATTTCCAGCAGATTTCCACCAGTTCTTCAACTGGTGATGTGTTTGTAGCAAAATCAACAACTAATCGTCAGATTCATAATAAAAAAAATTATTTGCATTCATTTTCAATATAATATGCGCGATGTTTTCAAGAAAGAAAACTTTTTGTACTGGAATTGAAAAAATTGGTTCATGCGTCTATAGATAAAACCATCGACCTGTTTTTCAATCAAATTTGCGATTAGTTGCTCGTCTATAAGAGCCTTTAAGAGGTGCAAGGAACTAAATAGCAACTGACTAACAAGACATTCAGATTTAAAATTAAGACAAGAGAAATTGTCATGCGATTGTGTTTAGGAATTCAATCTCATTCTTCGTGAATAGTGAAGCAGTAGTTTTCTATGCAAGGCTCTTTGCAGCGAATCAATGAAATCTTAAGCAGAAATTCAAGACTACCTGTGCTCCGGCCGAATTTAACCGAAAAGGCCTTCTCAATATTATTTGAAAATATATAGAGCCATCTTGCTCAGGAAGGCTCAGCACTTGACAGTAGTCTCTGAGTAACGCACTTAGAGATAGAAGGACCAAACATAAACCTTCCATAAAAATGAGTCATTAATTCTGTTATTGATGACTCCGCCACCCACTCCGGCAATGCAAAAGCTATAAGTATGTTAAAAAGGGAGTAAGGGTTTCTGCGTTAAAAAGAAACCAAATTCATTGAAACCTTTTGTACATAATAAGGTATCAGTTTAATAATATTTATACCCCAACGTGAACTGCGTAAGGGGTATATTAACTTTATCATTTTGTTTGTAACGCCAAACGTTTGTAACGGCAGGTATAGAAAAATATATATATTTTTGATCAGCATCATCTTCTGAGTCGATTTCCGTGTGTCCGTCTGTCTGTCCGTCTGTCTGTCCGTCTGTCCACACGATTACAGCCGCAATATTAAAGCTATCGCGATGAAATTCAAGATATAAGTTTATTTTTAAAAGGAAGATCAAGTTCGAAAATGGGCCGAATCGGATGAAAACCACGCCTACCTCCCATACAAAGTGACTTTATATTAACAGTAAAATATCTTTAAAATCCACAAAATCAAAGAAATGCCTTAAAATTTGGCAGGTGAGCTTTGCTCTTCAGACTTAATCCTGACTATGATATTTGGCAAAATCGAATGAAAACCACGCCTACATCCCATACAAAAATTAATGAAATGTCTTGAAATTTTGCACATTAGCTTTGATATATAATATGAACCATCTCTAAGATATATGGCAAAATCGGACGTCATCAAAATAGGAAAACTTTCGTTAATATATAAAACTGAATGTCATCGTGTATGTCGTGGCTAAAGACTTCGAATATACTTCAATATGGCCGCGGGTGGGTATTTTAGCTTCGGTACCCTGCCGAAGCTCCATCCTTACTAGTCTGTTATTATTTTATACGAAAAATATCAACAAACAACCCGGTGACAAAGCTTTTCCAAGAACGTCTTTGGAAAAAGACGATTTGCAGTGTTCACTGTATCTTAGCTGGAAATAATCTGAAATAAAAGAACTTAAAATTAAGTCGAAGTGTCATCAAATACTACTCTCCTCCCCTTCCCCCATCGCAACGTTCTCTGACTATTATTTTATTCATTTTTAAAATTTTGGTGGTCATTTGAAGTAAAAATTTGCTATTTTTCACAAGAAATTCCGCCATTTTGTAAGTGGAAAACCTCCTTAATCTAAAAAAAAAACCCTAAAACTTAACGTTGGGAGGAGGTATTTTATATCTAAAAAGTGTGTACCAAATTTTAAATGAATAACTATTGTAGTTTTTAAATGGCAGTGAACAGGGATTTTTAAAAAGTGCTTTTGTGAAAAACGCTTTTAAAAATTCGCTCTCGGACTGACAGTGTTAGAGGAGAGAGGACTAATTTGTCAATAAGTTGAAGAGTTTTGACCTGATTGACTTTAAATTTTGGGACTATATTCTTCAGATGTTTAACTATAAGAAAAGACAAAAAAAATACCGATTTTTCGAAAGAGCAAACCCTTACTCCACGTCCCCCCTTTAAGTCAATATAGGAAAAGTTGAAAATGTTATTTAAAAAAAAAAAGTACGATGAACTCAAATTAATACATTTTCCACCCTATTGCTAATTGATCCGGTTTTATAATGTTTCGTGATAATATTAAATCTTGCACCTTGGTATTTTGCAAAAAAAAAAAAAAACAATCGGGGTTGTTGTAAAAGCTAAGAGCTCTTGGAATGAGAATTGTAACCGACAAATATTTTCTGTGACATCTAAAAGAGGCATCGAATCCGATTGGAATATAATACCGCCAAATCAGAATCCATGACACCTAAGCGAAATATTTGTCGGTTTCAATTCTGATTCCAAGAGCTCTTGGTTACTACAACAACCCCGAATAAAGTATAAATTTTAAGTATTCGGCAACGCTGACCCCTTTTAATAGCTTCAAATTTAGGCTAAAATTTCGGAAACTTACTCTATATTCTTTGTTTTGTGTCTTCTTTATCATTGAGTTTTATTCTTTACAATTCTATGTTAAAAAATAACATATTGCGTACCTAAACTTAGCTTATCTAATAGATACTTTTATATAAATTTAACTCTTACTTTGCTACAATTTCTAGTACATCCTTTTTATTATTATTTCAACCCACTATGAATTTCAATTAAATTAGTAATTAATTTTTTTACGTTTATCGTTCATCTGTCTATGTGTCTGTCACTTTGTCTGTATTTTTTGTTTAATGATTTGCCAGTTACATTTGATGTATGTTTGAATAGATTTACGTTGCGCAACTTATTAATTATTACTTTTTTATAATTTTTTTTCTTTTTTCTTAACCAGCCTGTAGCGTTTATAACAGTTTGTTTTTTTTACAAATTAACCCATTTTATCTAAGTTTTAAACATAAAACTATCTAAGTTTCCATTTTAGCTTTTTTTGAGCGATATCGATTACTACAACTTCTTCGTTATGGTTGTCTTTATTCGTTCGATTTTCTTCACATCCTTTATTGATTTTGGCTCGTACTGAGCTTCAAATTTGGTGCACTTAAAAAAAAAACAAAAAAAAAAAATCTGGAATTGAAATTGCTGAACATCTGCTTTAAATAAAATATTCAGCTAAAGTGCTGTAATTTTAACATCGATTGGGTCTTAAAGTTCTGTGACAGCATAATTTGACTCGTCAGTAATGGCAGGCGGCGGTGGCGGTGGTAGATCGTCATCGTCAGCCATATTGTTGTCCAATGCCATGGATGCAAGACCGCTATTAACACTATTGTTATTGTTATTGTTGTTATTATTTTTTCCAACATGCAAATGAATGGCATTGGTCACATTTGGCTGCGAACCACCCACTATTGACTGAAGTGAAGTGGGCGGTGGTGGCAGAGAAGTGTCCTCTGTAGTGCACTGATTTTGTGCAGCGCCATCTGTTGTGCTGCTGCCGTTATTGGTCTGCAGTTGTACAGCAACATGATTCTGCGATGTGGTCGTTATAGCCATTGTTTGTGGAGATGTCGTTGTTGCTTCAATACGTGGTGGTGGAATTACTTTCATATGAGCTGGTAGCTTCATTGGTGGTCTTTGCAATGTTCTATAATGATGAAAAAGTTTCTACACTATAGCTTTAACAGAAGTTATACTTACTTTGAGTAGTTTTTTTGTTGTTGTTGCTGTTGCTGTGATATTTCATGCTTTGGAGAATCATCTTTAGGAATCTCAGGTAGTGGGCAGTTTAAAATTGATGGCTTGTACTTAGGATCAAATTTACCACCCTGTCTTAGGGTGGAACATTTGTAGATCTGTTTATCTCGTTCGTACATCGCCGAATCAATGCTGTTTGAACTGGGAACTTCAATGGTGCCCAACGGAGATTTTATTTGCAGCGGTTGCTGCTGCTGTTGTTGCTGTTGGTGCTGCTGTTGTTGCTGATGCTGCTGTTGCAATTGATGATGATGCGCCGCTCCAATAGCCGGATTAGCCGCTTGTGCGCTCTGTCGTCGCAGTGTGGCCATATTTGACACATAAATAGGCCCCGGTTGACTTACAGCAGCCAGCGGCTGATAGATCGAATGCGGGTTACCATTTTGTGCCATCGATGCCAGATGCGCCGGAATCTGTTGATAGATTTGATTCTGTTGATGCAGTTGATGTTGCTGGTGATGCGCCGTTGCTGAATAGGTTCCATACTGTTGCTGTTGTTGTTGCTGATGATGGTATATGGCGTGCTGATGGTGTGCCGCGGCTGCTGCTGCTGCGGCAGCATGGGAATGCGGATGTGCGTGCGGATGCGGATGATGACAATAAATAGGCTGTGGCACCGGCTGCTGCTGCTGTTGCTGCTGTTGTTGACTTCTGGTCGAATCGCTACAGGCTGATGATTTTCAGTAAAAATCATTTGCTTCCAAAGTTTTGCATTGTTTACTTAATGTTGCATATTTACCGTTATTTGGGCCTGCAATTAATGTAATAAAAAAACAATTCAATTTTAGTCAATGCTGAGACACTACGAAGTAAAGCAATTAATTCAGAAAAAATCTAATTAATCTGTCTTGCAACCGTAGTTACAAAATTTTGATATTTCCCAATAAACCACAAAACTAACTCGAGTAAGTTTTGAGTTAGTAACGAAACCGAGAACTTGGGCCAGATATCTCTTATTCGGTTCGAATTCGAGATGAATACGAGACCTTTGATCTGAATTTATTTAATAATCCAATATTTTGAGCATCGCCTGCCAAAAGTTGCAAGCAATGCATATTGTCAAAAACCTTCATAATAATCGATTTGGATAGTAATGAAAATTTAAAAAAATTTCTTTTCGAAAACGAATTGCTTAAATTATGCGGAAACGATTTGCTAATTTTTAAATTCGCATTTCGTGTGAAATGAGGTGTGCATTTCTCTTGGATTCAATAGCAAATCGAGAATGAACTTCGTTTTCGAAATGAATATCCGAGATCTCGGTTTCAACCCGAATTCGAAACGAATTCATTTGGTTTATTGGGTTGGTATAGAATACAACATTGTCTTTTAGTAAGGGGTAAGGCCACTCTAGAATTTTCGAAAAATCTATATATATTTTTTTTCAAAATGGTCCCTTATGAACTCAAAAAATGTATCAAAAGATTATGGCCGGGAAAAATTTCTACGTACTTAGTTTTAGAATTTGAAGATTAAAGGTATTGCAAATTTATTCATAATTTTCTACTACTCAAAACTTCAAATGCGTTTATCTCAAAACTGCATTCAAACAATTGTCAATCGATTCACCGATTCACTTGAAACTTTGGAAAATATATTAATATATTATTAATATATACTAATATTGCATTTTTAGTAGTGCACGAAAATCAAAATAAGTAGAATTGTTATTGTAAATTTGCTTCATATAGCATATCGCGTCCCATTTAAATGCTGGCAAGTACGAGATGTAAATAGAGCTGCATTTTTAGAAAGTAAAACCCGAATTCAGAGGGAATTTAGAGAAAAAACTGGCTTAATAGTTGACAAAGTAAAACAAGGCTTTGGAACAACAAATGACGGGAATACTCCACTCAGGTTTTTTTCAGAAGTCGACGTAGCAGCAAATATCACAAAAATCGACAAGGACCTCATTTATAACTTCTCAGTTATATTACGGGTGTTATCTAGCGGTAAATCTATAAAAACCCACGAGCTCGGTGAGCTCTTGGAAGCAACAAGAGATTTATACCTGCAAAATCATAGCTGGTTCTACATGCCTAGTTCGGTACATAAAGTACTGATCCACGGATGCGACGTTATCAAGTTTTTTGACTTGCCAATTGGAAAATTAATATTGAAATCACTCATATATCTCTTTGTGTAAATCTAACTTTATTATAGGAAGTTTATCGGAGGAAGCACTAGAATCAACCCATGAAAGCTTTCGCAAAAATCGTTTAGAGCACACTAGAAAAACGGGACGAGAAGACACGAACAAAGACTTTTTACGGCACCTTCTTCTGTAGTCGGATCCTTTAATTGCAAGTATTTTTTTTACTCACAAGCAAAAAAAAAAAAATAAATCCGACGACAAATTAATCGATTATTATGTTTTGGAACCAGGCACTCAGGTTGAAGCCAATGAGGACTTGTATTCGTCAATAGTAAATCCTTCTGAGTGTTCTTCCGAAGAAAGCTCCGAAAGCGAAAATTAAGATGAAAAAGTTTTTGTGATCAATTTATTTTAATTAGTGAATAAATAAATGAAATAAAAAGCAAATAATTTTATAAATTCACTGGAAATTTCAGTCTGGAAATAAAGAAAACTGCCATTGGCTAATAATGGGCCAGTATTTGGAGCTTCATAATTTTAAACTTTCTCCATTTTTTGCATTTTTGATATATGATTTGACCTCAGGCGTATTTAGAATTAAAGATTTGTGCAAAATTTGCCGGGTTTTTAAGCCCATATGCAACATTTTTTCATACCAATCATATGCACGCCAAACTTCTGTAAAACCGTTAAAAAATGCTCATTTTTGAAAAAACTATGAGATTCACAAAAAACCTCATTTCAGTACTCATTTTAATTTAGAAACTAAGTTTCAATACAATCGGACCACTATTCTATTTTTGCCCATCATTTGTATGGAGACGAAGTACTGTGCGATGGCCTTAATTCTTGATTTATCTCGCAATTCTTCTGAAAACTGAGATATGTTCATTTTCTAAGTAAATTGCAATAATATTAAGACGAATAAAGGACGTATGTAATCTCAAACGAAAGTAAAGAGTAAAGAGTACTTCGAGTAAAGTTCGAGTAATAGACAGTAATTTGATTATCTGTCAAAATGAGAAAAGTTGTCAAAAAGTACGGAAACGACTTCAAGTTAGTTTCAAGCACAACAGCTGATAATTGAAATCAAATAAAAATTGAATTTGCTAGTTGGTACACGCAGAGAAAAACTATGTTTATATATGTTTGGTTTAAAAAACATAATATTCAGAGAGAACCACCTAATGATTCAGAACTTCCCTTCAATAGTATTATTTTTCGATATAAGAAGATATTAGTTGTGTCCAACATTAATCTAATTGCCTTAGCTAAAAAACTAATGTGCTTGTGACAAAATTGAATTGTGTGTTTCTACCCAATAAAAATATATTTGCATCACTGTTAAACTCAAAAACATATATCTGTTTCTTTTGCACTTGCACGAAAAATAGCGGGAACCTTGTTGCTTTATGCCCTTGCTTTTAACAGTTGCAAAGTCTTGGCGTCATTTTAAGTTTCAAGCAGCCGCACCAAACGTGTTGAAAAGTTTAGCTCTTGTGAAAGTGTTTCTGAAAATGTTTGTGTAAATTAAAAGAGTTCGTGTTTTGAAATAAATAAATAAAATAAAAAACAAAATAAAAGAAAACTAAGGCGGTCCAGCAGTAAAAATAGGTCAGTTTTGAAGCAACTTTGCTGATAAATATAGTATATGTGAATCCAGCCATATTATGTTTTGTCCAACTAGAAAATGTGTGCTTATAAAAATTATTGTAATGTCGGACAAACATAATATGGTTACTTTTCAAAATAATTACATCCGAGAAAAACTTATTTATTGTTTTCTAAATATATTTTTCTTGCTTCAAACCAACAATTACTTCTAAGCAAATATTTTGTAATCACAGTGAAAAACTTTTGGCATTTCTTTTAGTAAAATATGTTTCCAAGTAAATATAGTTTAATCATCGGTAAATATATCGCACACTAAATACAAAACAGTCACAACTCAAAATTTTTAAATTTCTAGGTGAAACAAAAAACCATTTTATTTTTGAAGGAACTCCATACAAAGCAATGAGACAAACCTTTTTTCTTAAATTATAGAGAGGAAGATGTGTTCAAAATGTATTTAATGTGTTACAGTCAAAGTATATGATCACTACGAATAGTTTTACATACATTAAAAAGTTAAAGTTTGTAAATTTTGAGTTGTGACTGTTTTGTATTTAGTGTGCGATATTATGTTGTTCTAAATTAGTGTTTTGAAAATAATTGCTTGACTGCAATTAAATTATGTATTCTCCAATTAATATATATTCGTCCATGAATATTTAATGTTATTCTTGACTAAATTATATTTCCAAGCAAACAAATAGTAATAGACTAAAAGTGTTCTCAGTCCATTTATAATTACAATATATTTATATGAAAAAATATTATCTTTAAAACAAATTATATTGTTTTTAAATTCAAACAACAAGTGCTAAGGTATGATTAAATAATGTTAAGATGCAAATATATATATAAAGAAAAATTGCATTTATTAATCATATTATATGTGGAACCAATTATGATCACTTGTTTCCAAGAAACATGCAGAAACATATTATACTTCCACCAAATTATGTTTGGGAAGGCCTTTTATTTTTCAGCGTGCACTTTTATCAAAGCACTTAAATCAACAGACTAAACAATTCCTTACCTACTATAAGTTAACGTACCCTACAAACAACTACCAACAAATAAATACCAACACAGCAGCATTCTATACGATTATATAAAATTGAAGTGCACATTTTTGTAAAGCTCTAAAAGTACTGGGTCGATTATTATAAAACAAGCCTTAAAATAGCATATTTATGATAAAACACAGAAAAGGGTTATTTTACTTTCGAAATTTTAATATTTAGAATATTTAGTTAAAGTGTTAAGTTTTTTAAGAAGCCATCTCTAATGCCTTGCATTGCTTGATAGTTTTTTTTTCACGCGTTTATGTTGCGAGAATCTTAATAAACTCCATTTTGCTCTCTACTCTTCTCTTTTTATGCTCAGCTAGCACAGAAAAACATAAAAAAATTTTGTTGTTTTTGTGTGTATGAATATGTGCGTATTCGCATCGTAGCCGTCGCTCATAAGTTGTATTAAAGTAGCCTTTATTAAACTGATAATAATATTTAAACTTGGTTAATTATGTATAAGTCCAATAAGTTTTATTTCATTGAAATCAGTTAAAAATTCGTCGAGTTATTTAATTTATTGATGTTTTACCGAAATCAGGAATGTGCTATATTTGTGGACCACACAGGAATTATATCTCATATCATATATTAATTATATACAAAAGTAATATATGTTGCATTAATTGTAATAAAAATGTGTGCAAAAAAACGGCAGTGCGAATAATCGCCCAAGAGAAAATCGCCCAAAGTTCCAAAATGAACAATCGCCCAAAAATTTGGCTAAAAATTTTAGGCGATTGTTCACTTCGATTTGGGCGATTTGACGCAATATAATTTTGGCCGATTGTCCATAATGAACGTCTGCCCAAAATTTGGAGAATTAATAATTATTCCCAACGTCCAACGCCCAACGTTATTTTTTGGGCGATTATTCATTTTATTAAACTAGTCTAAAAATGTATGTAATGTAGGTGTGCCATTGACTGCAGAGAGGTGACGGCCGAACAGAAAAATTAATTCAATTGAAAAAATTTTCTGTGTCAGATGGAGGATTCGAACCTGGGTTCTCTGGCGTAAGAGTCACACGCTACCCACTATGCCACGGCCGCCACCGTAAGTAATATAAGAGATGTCTTTTTCACCCCTTTAGTCTTTTATATACATCTCAAATTCCAGAGCAATCGATCTAGAGGAGTAAACTCTAGTCGCACGTCGGAGCTGACACGCACACTTCTTTTTTTATATAAATTTTTTGTGTTGAAAAAATTTTCGGAGTACGTATATGAGAAAATCAGCCCTGTAGAATTGTAATTAAAAATTTTTTTTGTTTGAATCGCCCTGTCGATCTGTTTTCTTTTTGAGTTTTTGGTACAGTACCGATAAAATTTGTTTTGTTAAGCGTAATTAAAAGAAGTTGTAGGACGTTAAGGCTTGTCGCTGGACATTGCTCGTAACATTTTGGTTATATAAATCAAAGAAACGGTTTGAACAGTTAAACAAAAACACAATTTAAACATCCTTGTGGGGGAGAGGACCTTCTGGAATAGAACATAATGAAAATGCTGATTCTTTAGCAAGAGAAGGATCAGCAGAAGAGTTCTGTGGACCAGAACCACGTAAGCAATGGACCGACTGGGAACATCGTACAAGGTGAGAAGAAGCTGTTAATGGCAGGCAAACAAAGGCGGTCGTGAAGTGGTCTTGTAGTGAGGCAGCAAAAGCTATCCAATACAATCGGAAAACTTTAAACTGGCTTACTGCACTGTTCACAGGATACGCTCCCTACATGTCAGAAAGATGATTCTGACTGAGCATGATACGTGAAGGTTATGCCTAGAGGAGCCGGAAACAGCAGCACACATTCTGTGCCAGTGTCCGGCTGTGGCAAGCATAAGATTGACCATTCTGGGACGTCCATTTATTGGTGAAGTCGAGATTGGTCAACTGGCCTACAAGGATAGGCTGGAGGTGACAAAGGATGCTTATATAAGGAGCATGCTCACATATGAGTGCTCAGTGCAGTAGCATCCTTCGTCAAATAGGGGACGAAAAGGGGCCCACTGTGGTCCGCTTCGGCTAATCCCCGATTTATTATATATAAACATCCTTGCAAGTGACTCTGTAACTAGAGTATAGATATCAAAGAAGTCGACCGGCCAGCAAGCAGAAGAAAAAATTGGAAATTGGCGTTATAATAAATTTCAAGATGCCTGGAAACCCAAATTTCATTGGTTGCTGAAGGCAAAAGAAGACTCCGTGGCTAAGAGCTCGGCGTGCGGCGTTTCTTTCCCTGTTGCTAAAGTAGCCAACAAAAGTGATAACTAAGTGTACACATGTTTTTTTTTTAATTGTACAACTTTTTTTTTTTTGCTTAATGTACTGCTTTTCCCTATTTTTAATCTGGCAAACCTAGAGTCGCTACAGTGTTTTTAGGCAATCTAAGCCGTTCGAAAGCAATGGTACAAAAACCATTTACTACCATTTTACTTTAATGATAAACACAGGATATATCAAATATTAATTAACTGCATTAGCATACGAATGCCCCATAACGGGTAGCTTTAGAAATAGTTTTGAATAAATCATTAAAATAATAGAACACACAAAAAAAAAATACTTACCAGGCAGGTGGGAGGGGCTATGGTTGTGTGATGGCAATCTACCTAGGGTATGAGTGCCCATAGCCCTCATATTCTGCTGCATATGTGCGTGTGCCATCATATCGTGGTGCTGCCGCTTTGAAGGATGTTGCAAGGTGTGCGAACCAGTTATAGCTGGCGGACTGAAGTGTCTAAAAAAATACCCAAAGAGAGAGAAAAAATTAAGGTCATGTTCCGCTGATAACTGATGCTTACCCGTTATGGTTTCTTGGTAGAGTGCGAGCGGCATTCATCATCTGCTGATGATTCTGTGGCGCGGGATGTGATATGTACGATGGTTCATCCACTTGAGCATAATCATTCCGCTTTCTTATGTAGATCCAGGTGTGCGAATCAACCCATACCATTATGGTGAGCAAGATAGCCGCTATAAAGCTAGCAATGAGCATCAGTACCAAGCCGAGTAGACCACCTTCGCAGAGTCCTCGAGAGGCTGCTAAGAAATTGTGGTGCACCACTTTACAGTCCACCAGGGCTGTAAGCTGCGTCAACAGGCGTTCGCTACTATTTAAGTCGGCATTGACTGCACCTAGTTTGGGTTGCAATCCCGAAGACTTGAAAAGTACCAGTGAAATCTTCATTACTGTCGCCATAGCGCTGCGAGCATTATTCAACGAGTTTTGCGATTCTCGCAAACGTTGTGTAAATGGATTAGTATGACCTGGTTCACATTGGGTATAATGCAGAAGTACATTGGTCGGAAGATCTCTGGGTGCAGTTGAAACCAAAAAGTCAGCCGGATTAATGCAAAGATCACCAACTGCTACCGAGGAAGACAAATATAGGCCGGACATAAGCCAGGAACCGGTCACAGCTAGCAAGCCACAGACGCTGAACAGTATCAAAGCACAGCGCGAATGTCGTGCTACACCCACAAGCAGTACCGCACAAAGCACCAACAAAAGGGCCAGGGTGGCAACCGTGCCTGGCCAACGTATCAGCTCCCATTGATCACCACGCTGCAAGGAAATAAAATAATGGAGCAGCCTTCAACAAAAGCAAAAAATGCTACTCACCGATAGGTAATGAGTCATTGAAATGCCCATTAGAGGACGACGAATGTCTCCAGCAGCATTGGTGGCAAGCGTTACATTTCCCTGAACAATATTAAGCGAAACAAATAGTATCGACAATGCGGTTTGGTTGGTAACTGGCTGGTCAAAGATGTCTGCCAACTCAACCAGTTGTGGTCGGATGCGATTCTTTAAAGTATTCTCCAGATTATGTGTCTGATTGCGTATATTCGTCACCAAATTGTCCACCTTACGACCGGCAGTCAATACTTCCAAGAGTCCATTGTGAAGATCATCATTACCGTAAAGACCTAAGATTGATAAATTGTCAGGAAGTTGAAATAAAAGTAGTTTTTGCAAGTAGAAATAATCTTGTGGAAGTATTACCTAATCCTATAGCTGCGCAGCACATGACCGTGACTATTGATAGAGCCACTTTGAGACTGGTGATGGAGTGCGCCGGTCTTGGTTTTCTATCACAGCAACGTGTCATCAAGTATAAAAGTAGGCCCAGTAGTGATATAATTAGCATCGCAGCTGGTACAGAGCCCAATATGCCCAAACTCTGAAATCAACGATATGATTAATACGATTAATATAAGACTTCGAAGAGTGGTAAAAATTTTAAATCCTGATTCAAATAAATTAAATTCAATAACTGCCGAAAATCGACTTTGGAGAGCCGTCCATTAGGGTATAGTATGAAACAAATTACTCGTACGATGCAAATAGTTTTTTTTTTTCATAAAAATAAAATCTAATCGGATCATATAATAAAAAATTACTGCAATAGCATAACTATTAAACCGATTGTAATGCGACTTTTTTCAAAATTCTTTTTTTTTACTTTTGAAGCAAAGGTTTGTACTATCCGCATTAGCAAAATCACTTCAGTCACATCCCTAATTTAAAGGTACTGAGAAGTTCTCCTATGCATATAAAAATCGATAATTTATTAATAAGTTCTGGAACAAAGCATCCTATTTATAGCAATATTATAATATTGAAAAGATTGGAACAAAATGAATAACTTCAAAAAAGAATATATCCATTTTTACTTTTATACTTTGGTCACAAAAAACTAGGAATGGAAAGTATCTATTATATTTTAATTTTTAGATCAAAAGATTTTGTATAAAGAGTTTTGTAAAATATTTTTAAATGTAGCAATATGACGCTAGGTAGTCAGACATACCGTTTTCGTCATGACTTTTTTTATTATTTTTAAGACAGAAATCCCCTGAACCAATTATTTTTGACCGACTTTTTCGATCAAATATAACAATTATTTTTGACCGTTATTTTTTCGTTCAGAAATAAAAATTATTGTTCCTTTTTTTTTTTTAATCAGAAATAGAAGAATTTTTGATTAAAATAATATCGATTAAAATGTAAATCATATCAATATATAGCTACTTATAAAACTGTCATTGAGTTCAAATTAAAAAGTTATTGATCATATAAAAAATAAACTACATACGTACTACCCTTCGACACATTCGGACATGCATCTGTTCTAAATCTCTTTGCAACCGAGGAATCAAGAAGAGCAACCGACTAAATCATACCCAGTGTGAGATTCGGTACAGAATACAAAACATCCATCCGCAGCAGACAAGAATGGAAAGAAACGGCTGTAGAATCCTACAACAATCTCCATTTATATACTGATGGTTCCAAATTGGAAAACGGAGCTGGATCGGGTGTATACTGTGAAACACTGCAAATCAAAGAGTGTTACAAACACCCTGATTACTGCAGCGTTTTTCAGGCAGAAATATATGCTATTGAAAAAGCTGCACAGCCTATTTACAGGAAAAATCTTACCCCCACAAGGGTAGCAATTTTTGTGGATAGCCAAGCGGCCATCAAAGCACTGAACAGTAAAACGACGAAGGCTCGAACGGTGCAAAACTGTAAACTTGCACTGAACAGTATCTGCAATACCCACAATGTAACTCTCTGATGGGTTCCCGGACATAGCAATATCGAAGGGAACGACGCAGCGGATGAACTGGCGAGGTGTGGAGTAACCGCAAGTACAAACAGAACTGATACAGATGTGCACATTCCAATAGGCGTCGTTAAAAGGAGTATAGACCTAAAAGCCAGAAATATTGCTAACACAAACTGGGCTTCCAGAGGTGACTGCAACATATCTCAAAGGCTTTGGCCGGAGTTAAATGAGAAAAGAACTAAAAGCCTTCTGCTTTTGGTCAAACGGGAAATCCGGATTCTAGCAGGAGTTCTAACAGGTCATTGCCCCATTGGGGTTATGGCCAATAGAATGGACATAACAGCGCCAGACTTCTGTCGGAGCTGCAAAGATCCGGAGGAAACAGAAACAATAACACACCTACTATGCGAATGTCCTAGTCTACAGAATCGTCGACTCCGACATATGGGGAACAGATTTTTCAAAGACTTGGAAGAATTAGTGAACACACCACTGCTAGACATCTGGAGGTTCATAAAAAGCACATGATGGCTTGAGAAACAAATCGGAACAATGGTTTAACATGGTACCACAAATATAAAAAGGGATTCGCAATGGACCTATAGGCCTCCGCGGAAGCGCTGGTAACGATTCACGACCCTACATACCAACCTATCCTACTACCCTTCGAACACACGCTTGCCATCATACAAGCAAGTTGTCTTAAGCAAAGATTTAAACAACGGTTTTGAAAACGACAAGGATAAGATTTTAGACATAAATTTGGAAAAAAATTTTTACAAGGATTTTTTCAAGGATTAGTTGTCCTAATTTCAAAAAGGATTTGTACAAAAAATTGCGCTAGAGTTTGGATAAAGATTTGAATAAGGACAAGAATAAGGATTTAAATAAGAAGATGGAGGAAAATAGTAGTAGTCGAATAGTAGTGGTGTTGGAAAAATTGTGCTGGAAAATAGTAGGTCAAAATAAAAGAATATAAATAGATAACAGTAGCATTAAAAATAAGTAGGAAGTATTAGTATAATAAGTTGGCAAAATTGTAGCAAGAAATGGTAGTAGAAAATAGCGGTAGAAAATAGTAGTATTACATAGTAGTAGATATAGAAGTAGAAAGAGCTGCAGAAACAAGTAGATACAAGTGATAGTTTTTATTAAAAGAAATTTGTTAAGAGCTTTGAAATTTTCAAATATGGAAAATATATACATTTATGTTTAAAAAAAAATTTGTTTTGATATTATTTCTGATCGAAAAATAACGATTAAAAACTAACCTCTGATTCTGATTGAAAAAACACCGATCAAAACAGAACTTTTATTTCTGATCGAAGAAATATTGATCAAAAAATAATTGCTATAAAATTATCGATTGATAGCGATAGTCGATATTTGTAGTCCCTACAAAAAATATTTCAAAAATGTATATAATATTTCGAAAAACGTATATTAATTGGCGGCCGTGGAACGCCAGAGAACCCTGGTTCGAAGCCCACCTCACACAGAAAGTTTTTCAATTGAATTAGATTTTCTGTTCGGCCGTCACCTCTCTGCAGACAATGGCAAACCTCAGAGAGTAAAAACTGCCATGAAAAGCTTCTTGAGAACATAGGCCGCTCGGAGTCGGTATAAAACATGTAGGTCCAGTTCTCGATCATTTGTGTTCAAACATTTCACAACACACACAATACAATTGATCATAAAAAGCTAGGTCAAAGTCCTTTCAAGGGCTGAAATGGCCAATTCGTTTTTTTAACGTTTTACGGTAGGGTAATATAAAAGTACCATACCGTACTTTGGTTTTTTGACTGACGAAGTCATTACGAATTCGTTACAAATATTCCAGAATCTATCTATTCTATATCTATAATTAAAGAATCTATAATTTGATTTCGCAACGACTTTGTTAAAAAGGTCCTAGTAGAATCCTATAAGAAGGGTTGACACGACTTCTAACAAAGAGTCGTGACGATTTCGTAAAGAAATCTAGTTACGAAATCGGAATGTAGGTACGAAATTTCGTAGAGAAACGTTGTTATGAAATCGAAACGAAATGTCGTTTTGAAATCGTAACGAAATGTAGTTTCGATATCGTAACGAAATGCAGTTTCGAAATAGTTGCGAAAGTGAAATGCAAAAGGAAATGTCGGAACGGAATTACCGGTAATTTTGATCTGGTCGAAAATGTCGATAAAAGTATGAAAATCGTCGAAACCACTTGAATAACGCTAAATACAAAAAGAAGCTCGATGCATTGGTGCCACATGAGTTAACGCAAAAAAAACCTCATGAACCGAATTTCCATTTTCGAATTGTTGCTGAATCGCAACAAAATTCACTCATTTCTGAAGCGTATGGTAACTGGTGATGAAATCGCGTTAAGCCGCCGGAAACGTTGACTAAGCCAGGATTAACCACCAGGAGGTTTTGCTCTGTGCTTGGTAGGATTGTCACGAAATCATTTGCTATGAGCTGCTCTCCTACGGCTAAGCTATAAATTTGGACCTGTCTGAAGAAATCAATCGGCCAGAAGCGGCCTGCTTTGGTCAATACGAGAGGAATTGTGTTCCATCAGGACAACGCCTGGCCACACACATCATGCGAATATTTTTTATTTCGATATAAATGTGAGTTAAAAACTACATTTGAATTATATGAAATTTATATGGAAATTCACAGATCTGAGAATAAAACAAATTTTAGATTCCAAGTTGCATTCTTTAATATTGCGGCATGTGCTGTTTCCAAATCAGTTAATGCAATCAATCTGAATTTATCAAAACTCAATTTGAGAAATGACTAAAAGCTACGTTCAGATTCAAATTTTTAGACCGTACTGTACTTTCAGAGTATTGAACGAATGACTAAATTCAATCATAAAAGAAAGAGAAAAGTACTGATTGTTGATTTAACATAAGTATGAGCTACTCAAATAAATATGTCTACGTGGCACAGTGGTTAGAACAGCTGGCTCTGGATTCAAACGTACTGTGTTTGAATCCTCAGAGGAAGAAAAAACATAAAAAAATTTAAATAGCAATTTTTTTCGTTTTTATACAACTAGTGCGGCGAATTGCTGTGTTGTTGTTTTCATAAGAACCATTTCGTTACATTAGTTTTATCCTCCATCTAGCTCGCCGTATTGTTGTATACGCGGCTATAAAAGTTTCACTTCAAAAAGCTGCTAGCTTCAAATTTTTAATAATATATGATCTATAGAAAATTCTTATTAATTAGTAATATTCATAAGAAAACCTTATAAAATAACTAAAATAGATTTTATATGACAGTTTTAGGCTCTGTGTATACAAATTATTTAAGGGTCTACTAAAGTTTTTTAAGCGAAAAAAACCATGTATTAAAAGTTTTATTTTTAAGCTATGGTTTTTTTTAGATAAGTTTTGTTTTTACATTAAAATTATATATGTTTTGAAGAAGTTTTTGATTTTTTGGATAACAAATATTAAACCATATAACAGGAATTCGTATTTAAGTAAGATGCCTCAAAAATGCGGTGGACACGATTTTCCAGAGCTTGTTCATCTAAAAACCAAAAAAAAAAAAAATGATTAAGGTTCTGCTAAAGCTTTTTGAGCTGTTGTTCGAAGGTTTTAGAAAAATTATGATTGATGATTTTAGCAAAATGGCAGCTAAAAAAGTAATTTTTTTTAGGTTCTAAAAAAAAGTAATGCTCTAAAATAAAAATCGAACGATCAAAAGTACCGATAAATTTTGCTTAACAAGTTAAATAAATTTAGTAGCGATCCTTGACATAGTTTTCGAGTAATGCTGTCCACCAGTTAAAAACAGCCTTTTCGAGAAAAACGTGTTTAAACTTTTAGAAGTAGTTTATTTAGGTATATATGCATTTTTTTCAACTTGTATTTGAAATTAAAAATTTCGGCGCAAAAGGAATTAAGTTTGGTGCCTGGTGTATTTTTTGGTACTTTTTTTTAATTTCGGTCTTATGTTTTAGTTTAAAAACGTACACTTGAGTGTATGAATACATTGAGGCAAGTAGATTGTCTTCTCTTCGGACGATTGTACTTATAACTTCAACAATTTTTTTATAATTGACTTAAAACTTTCTGAGAATATTTTTAAAATTTTTTGCATTCGAAAAATGTAAGAAACAAAAATTTGAGGTTTGGTCGCCGAAAAGCTTTAGTATGCCCTTAAGTGAGAAGAAAAGATGACAATTTGCGAATTAACAAGTCCTAAATCAAAAAGCGAAGAATTGCTTACCTCTAAATAAATTTCATCGGTGGGTCTAAATGTACTGTTGATTTTATGAAATGTTATATTATAATGCGGTAACGCGTGCAAGAGTTTTGCTATCACAGGCACCTTATATTGGTCGGTGTACTCATGATAATCACCCATGTTGCTGTTGTTGTTATTACTCTACGCGAAACCTTTATAATTATTTAAAGTTCTTTCCACCGATGGTGCTTACTACGATTGCCGTTCCAGTTTCACTCAGGCGTCTTTGCTAAAGTTTACACTGAAAATATTTATTATTTATAGATATTTCAATTTACTGTATTTGTTAGTTATGTTTCGAATCGAAAGAATTTCAATTCTTGCAGAAAAGAAATGCAGAATTTGCATTTTTAAATTATCAACACATTTCACTTGTAAATTATAGTTTTGTCAAATACTCAATATTACTTTAAGTATTGAGAATTAAAAGGCCCTCTCTTAATCTGCTCCAAAGGGCCAACACTTTTTCGTTGGTGCATTGTAATAAAAAAGACCTAAGTAACACAAGTAATCACTGTTGTGTTTAGCTTGAAGAAAATCCGCTTTTAGCCTACGGGAAGAGAATAAAAATTTAAAATTAGAGCACCGGCTCAGAGTCAACAGCTTTTAAAAACGATGAGAAAAACTCACAGAGATTGAGAGAGGGACTAAAGTCGCACCCAAGCACTCATTTGATTTGAAGTTATAAGGAGTTTTTTTCTCATCTTGAGAACTTGTGGGTCTGAACTATTTCTAAAGTTGAAATCTTTTAAAACATAAACTTTGAAAAACTAATTAAGTCAACTTCCGGTTTACTGCTTCTGCTCTCCTGCAAGGTATTGATAAACATGAGTAAATTTATTTAATATATCCTTTACAACCAGCCCGTTTTAGCTTGATTGCAATCCTGTATGTATACTTTTGCATATTCCTCCACTTTGAGGTGTAGTTTATGTAGTTTATTGTTATTTGATTTTTACACGCGAAAATCAGAAGAGAGTAAAATCATTTGAGTGAAGTAACCCTCTCGTTCGAAACATAGCATACACTTACTCCCGCCCGTGAATGAGTAGTAGACGTTTGTAAATAATGCAATCCGTTGCACCGAATCCTACTGATTACAACACCAACATTCTGTCCCTGTCTCTCTGCTATTAATGTTCCAACAAGCATAGAGAAGACATCCTGCGATTTGAGCAGCAGAAAAATGAAGTCCTGTTTCCCAGTGCAAGGCTCTTACATATGTATATCTATTGATTGAGATGCTTCGACTTCAAATTGGGAGTTTTTCTGCCAACTTTCATCCTTGATACTGCCATAGTTATGTGTTTAACTTGCAATTGAAATATCCAGAATAGAATTTCTAACTGGTGTTAGATTTATTTTTTTTTTTTATTTTTTAATATAAATGTTCCAATTAGAATTTATAGATCACCAATTCCACTTTACTTTTGTATAATTTTTTTAATAGATTTTGTAGTTTTTTTTTTTTCAATTTTTCAATTCCGGTGTTAATTTTCAAATATTTTTCAACACTTTTTTAATATCTTTCATTTTGTGTGCCAAATTAACACTATAGAAAACTTTTTTAACCACAATTTAGGGTACACAAAATATTCTTTCGATATTTTTACATTAATTTTAGCTCTACCTTTTTTCCATCAAGCGTTGTCGAAACTATTTAAACTGGCTTAAATATGTATGCAAACACTTTTTTAGACACTTTTTCTGTCATTTTAGCAAATATTTTATTAGAAACTATTTTATTTTATTTTATTTAATTCACTTGCACTGCAAACATCGACCTAACACTTCACATTCTGAGCACCGAACAATTTATGAAAATTTTTCCTTTAACCCGGTCACACCCTCTTTACAGGACACGAATGTGCGTACGATATATACACAGGATAATAAGTCCTTTTATGCTTTTGTTCGTTGTTCGGTGTGGTGCTCGTTGAGAGTTTTTCGCTCTTCGTGCTAGCTGGCAGCTATTTTTCTGTTTTTCTATTTATTTTTTTTTTTATATACTTATTTATGGTTGTTGTAAGTGTCTGTATTGTGTTGTTGTTGTTGTTCTTGTTGTTGTTGTTATTGTGGCTCCCATGTGAATGACTTTTAGTGGGAGTGATGGTGATGTTGATATTTTTGTTTTTTTTTTCTGTTTATACTCGTGTGTGTTAATTTAATTTATTTAATTGAAAAATTATTTGAATGCTGCAGCAGCCGCTTCCGTTTAGCAGCGCCAACAAAAACTACTGGCTTTGCGTAAATTTTAATGGATAAGGTCGATCTCTTCATCACAGTAACTGTGTCATTTCGAGAGAATGACTTAACTGCTTTATTGAACTTTCGTAAAACTAAGCTTTTTGCTAGCATTGCATTGGGCACGTGTTGGAGAGATATTTTTATTAGTTGTTGTATGAAATGTTCTCAATTCTAGATAAAGAGTTCTTAAATCCAACTTGAAAAAATTAAAGATAAGATAGAAATTTTAAAAATTATTGCAATATCCTTGGTTAAAAAACAAAAAAAAAATAGTTCATAACTTTACAAACATAGCTTTAAAATAAGCGTAATATGAAAACTTATTTCTCATTTAGAACTCTGCACATCATGCAACAAATGTGCAAATGTGTTTTCCTCTCTGATACTAAATACACATGTACATCGTTCGGTGATTCCCTATCAAACCGGTCAATTTTGATGATTCCGATTTTAATCAATTTTTGCCGCCGATAGTACTTTTTATTCAGTATTTTCAGACTCCGACAGCTTAAGGAATATATAAAAAAAAAAAATAAAAAAATATAGAGAAAACTAGTAAGGATGGAGCTTCGGCAGGGTACCGAAACTAAAGTACCCCCCCCCCCCCCCCGCTGCCATATTGGAGTATATTTGAAGTCTTTAGCCACGACATACACGATGACATTCAGTTTTATATATTAACGAAAGTTTCCTATTTTGATGACGTCACTTTGTATGGGAGGTAGGCGTAGTTTTGATACGATTTACCAAATATCATAGAGATGGTTCATATTATATATCAAAGCTTATGTTCAAAATTTCAAGGCATTTCCTTAATTGGATTTTTAAGAGATTTTACGTTTAAAATAAAGCCACTTTGTATGGGAAGTGGTCGTGGTTTTCATACGATTTTGCCATATATCATACAGAGAGATGGTTTATATTAAATATTAAAGCTTATGTGCAAAATTTTAAAACATTTCTTTAATTTTTGAAGATATTTAAGAGATTTTACGTTTAAAATAATGCCAATTTGTATGGCAGGCAGGCGTGATTTTCATTCGATTTTGCCAAATATCATACTGATGGTCTTTATAATATATCAAAACTTATGTGCAAAATTTCAAAACATTTCCTTAATTTTTGTGGATTTTTAAGAGTTTTTACTTTTAAAATAAAGCCACTTTGTATGGGAAGTGGGAGTGGTTTTCATCCGATTTTGCCATATATCATAAAGATGGTTTATATTAAAGATCAAAGCTTATGTGCAAAATTTTAAGACATTTCTTTAATTTTTGCAGATTTTTAAGAGATTTTACGTTTAAAATAAAGCAACTTTGTATGGAAAGTAGGCGTGGTTTTCATCCGATTTTTCAAATTTCATAGCCAGGATTAAGATTGAAGAGCAAAGCTAACGTGCCAAATTTCAAGGCATTTCTTTAATTTTTGTTAAAAGATCAAAGCTTATGTGCAAAATTTTAAAACATTTCTTTAATTTTTGCAGATTTTAAAGACATTTTACGGTTAATATAAAGTCACTTTGTACAGGAGGTAGGCGTGGTTTTCATTCGATTTGGCCCATTTTCGAACTTGATCTTCCTATTTTAAAAATAAACTTATATTTTTATTTTCATCGCGATAGCTTTAAAATTGCGGCTGTAATCGTGTCGACAGACAGACAGACGGACGGACACACAGAAATCGACTCAGGAGGTGATGCTGATAAAAAATATCTATATTTTTCTATACCTGCCACGCCTCCTTCTTGGCGTTACAAAGTTAATATACCCCTTATGCAGTGCGCGTTGGGTTATAAAAATTAAATTTTAAACATAAGGAAAAGCTTTTGGATGTATATTACTAACCTTAAAATTATAAAATACTATTAGAAGTACAAAAAATACTTTGGCTATTCACAGTTTAAACGTAAATTAACATAGCATATTTATAGCATTTGTTATTTTTGCAACTGTGAGCACTAAGTATTTAGGCAGAACCAAAATAGACGAAACAAGACGATTGCAACTTGCCGAACGTCTGACGAGCTGAGACGCTAGAAGTTCGGTTCTTACGGAACAAAACGTATGGACAAGCTGTTTTGTTCAGTTGTATTAAATTACATTTGTTCATTTTGGGCAACAACATTGAATTGCATTAAAGCGAACATTTTCGTCTGTACTCGTTACGGATCAAATCGTCTATTTTGGTTGGGCCTTTTTGCCGTATTCAATGATTTTGCAACCCTGTTATATATGCTGTAGATAGGGTCCAATGGCTACTTTTATTTACGTGTGTTTGCGTATTTGCGTTTGCATGCAAAACAACAACAAAGATAAATATGCTTACGTAAGTTGGCGTAAAAGTAACAAATCGTAAATTAAACAGGCCTGCTTACTTAAACTGTGAATAGCCCAACTAATAATCCCATTTTTAATTAAGGGGGTCTTCTCATTGAGCAACTTTTTTTTCAACTTTTTTTTTACATTTATTTATAGCTTGGGTAGTTGTGAATATGCCCCTAAAAGGATTTTTAGAAATTCGAAATACTTTAGAAGATACAGCCTTTTTTGTGAAGCAAGGTCTGATGGACAAGAAGGTGATGGAGGTAATAAAACCAGCTTACGAAGCGCTGTCGGCAGATAATTTGCTTGAAAGATGCCTTGGATCTGAAACTCAGAATTTTAATGAGTCCTACAATTCTGTTCTTTGGTCACTTTCGCCCGAACACATCAACTCAGGCGCACGCACCATTCAACGTCGGTTTTATACCCATACTTAAAATTATGGGTTTGATGGGTACTGCGATTGGCAAAAACGCATACGAATACCCACTATCTCGCAATGAAGACAGATTGAACCGATCAGAGACTCGAGCTGCGGCATCATCAAAAGCTGGCAGAACGGCTCGCAGAGCAGAGAGGGCAGCAGAAAGCAGTTTCTACGAAAAAGAGGAAGGTGGCCTGTATGGAGCTGGCATCGCCGACTAATATTTGTAAGTAAAAATTGTCAGCTCTTTAAAACTGCATTTAAACTTTTTTTGATTTTTTTTTTTTCCCCCAAAAAAATTACTTCAAACTTTAAACGCGTTTATCTCGAACCCACGTTTTTCGAACTGGCGGCCATGATATCTCCAGTTCAACTGAACCGATTTTCATGAAACAAAATGGAATCGACGCAGAATTGTCACCATTCTCGGGTGAACCTCGACCATAATTTTAAAAAATTTTTTACTATTTTTTTTTACACTAAACTACAAAAAAAAAACCCGAAATTGAAATTTTTTTTTGAATGGCCGCCATTTTGTCAAAAAAAAATCACAAAATTAAGCTTGAGGTTCACCCGAGAATTACATCTATACTGATTATAACCCCGTTTTTTTTTTCATTTCAGACGCTCCGGAGACCCGGAATCGTGTCCGCCGTGACGACACCTTTTTTTTCACCACCAACTTTGAAGTCTCATTACTTTTTGAACAGCCCACGTATCGAGGCAAAAAAAATTTTTTTATTTACTTTGAACCTTTTGTAATACAATAAATAAAAAAAGTTTTCAATTATTCTTTGCGTTTTCAAATAAGATTTTTTTTAAAAAGGGTTCAAAAAACGGGTTTTGAATGAGAAGACCGCCTTAAAGGTTAAAGTGTTTTGTATGTAAAAATTGTGTAGCAGTTTTTGAAAATTCTTTTAAAATTGTAAGCATTAAGGCCTTCCTTAAATTTTTTGAGTAAAAAAGCGGGCTTTTTTGAATGACTGTATTTTTTTATTTTTTTCACATTTTATTAAGTCTTAAATTTACGGTTTAATTTATTTTTCGCATCAATATTTATTGTTATACAGCGTGTAAAAGTTGAGGTCGCGAACGAAAAGTCTTTTGCGGCTTGCATGATATCTCCTCTCTAGGAAGCGAAAAACAAAAAAAAAAGTAGTTTTTAGTACAGTTTTGCCTTGTGAATGAACCGACAAAA
Organism: Coremacera marginata; assembly: GCA_914767935.1. NCBI lineage: Eukaryota > Metazoa > Arthropoda > Insecta > Diptera > Sciomyzidae > Coremacera > Coremacera marginata. Next base: position 52,766,646 of record OU612046.1, on the reverse strand, counting down.
AGTTTAAAATTAAAAAAAAATAAATAATTGCCGCATATATTTAACAAAAAAAAAAAACATTTTCCGTGCACGAAATCGGACCTTATAAATAAAGAGCAAAAACAATATTTTACTTGATTTTGTCGGTTCAGAAATTAAATTTAAAAATAATCAAACAAGATTTAAGTTCATCTGACGAATTAATACTTTTCAAATTAGAGTGCAAGTCGTTTTAAAAAAATGTCATTTCGAGAAAAACTCGTTTAAAGTTTTTGTTTACCTTACTTTATGAGCGTTTACTACTCATAAAAACATAAATATCTCTTTAACGGTTTCGAAATTTATTCTGAAATTTTTTTTAAACATACTTAACCCATTTTCTACCGCTAGTCGCTTATCCGACCTTTGAAATGACCCATCATATTTACTTTCATATCTCCGTTTCTATACATGGAATTCAATTAGTTTTTTAAATAAAGTTTGAATGTCGTACTTTCTAAATGGTCCATTGAAAAATTGCTCAGAATTTTTCAACTAAGTCTTTAAAAGCTGGGGAAAAAACATGATATTTAGACCTTGTTCAGCTGTGTGAGAAAATTTTTTAGTAAAACATATAATACAAATGTAATAACGACAAAATTCTAAAAAAACTTATAAATTCTTAAAAAAAAGTGCTTATTGTAAATTTTGTGCATATTACATATTACAGCTGCAGAAAGCTGAATGGTTGGGAATCCGATCACCAGAGGAAAAGCTGATCAAAAGTATGAATTTTCCGAAAATCATGCAGTGTTAAAATTCATTCAGTCAAGCGTTTATTTACATAGCTATGCAATAAATTAATTGCAAATGCAATTAATTAAAACAAAATATTAGATATTTAAGTCATTTCATCATTGGCTGGTATGGACAATGTATTAAAAAATGAAATATATACGCACTTCCGTGGTGATTTTACCTAATTTTGCAATAACCTGTTTCTAGTTTTCAAACGGAACCTCTTAGTCAGTCTCTAGTATACGAATATTGACCGATTTGCGCCATTTCGGCATCCCAAATTAACTAAGTGGTATGTGAGTGTTGGGAATTGAACTGCTCGTTGTTGGATCATCTTTCTTCTTTTTCCTTGTCGCAGGTTAGCGTCCACAACAAAATTTGATACAGCTTCAAAACTGCCCGGCTTTTCTACGATAAAAGATTAAAGATTATTTTTCCGGTCAATTGGCATTTCGTCGACATCAAGTATATATTATTAACTCATTTCATTCACAATCTTGGGCGGAATGCAAGCAACTTCTATGGGATGTTCATAGCATTTGTCATCACACCTACAACCGATGATACACTCTCAACACTGGATAGCAGAGCATTTTGATTACATTGGCATATTTTTTTGTGAATTTACTCGCATTCGTTCTCAATTTCAGTATTCGTTTCTTCACCGAAATACTTACAAATTATGTCGTTTATGTGTTTTTTCTTAAATTTTTGAGTTGAGTTAACTTTTTTCAGTTTTTCCGATGAAAAAAAATCCTTCCGATGAGGTAACTTGGCAGTAAGCGATAAAAAATGTTGAAGGAAGCCCTCGTGCTTTCACGGATAGGCGTAGCTATTAGGTCGTTTTTTACATTTAGCATCGGGATTTTCCAGCATTTTTTAAATTTTTTCAGGTTCTTAACTTTTTGGCTTATTTTTTTAGCATTTTTTTTTTCCCATTTCATTATATTTGACTCATTTCTTTAATTCAACTCAAGACATACAAACCAAGGAAAAACTATGGAGCGAAAAGGTTTCTTTTTTGTTTTGCAAAAATTCGGAATCCTTCTCAAACAGCTTTTACAATTAAAGAACCACGATTAAAACCACATGTTTCAACCACCGGACTGAATATAGCAGCTGTTAGAATAAATTCCGACTTCAGCGTCCCTTAAAAAGCAATGTATTCCACTTTGCAAAACCACATCATCATCAAAATGATATTTTCTATTAAATTTTTATTTTATTTAGTTTTACCATAAGTGATCACCTTTTACGCTGCTAATCGGAAAAACGACCACTACAATTTTTCTCGTAACGGAAAAGATTTCAATTCAATTAGCAATCATTTGCAACTTATATTTAGACCCCGATTGATGATATTAAGAAGTTTGACACATCTTCTCGGAAAAATAAAGACCCCGATAGAAAATGGGTTAAGATGTTTTTCAAAACAATAAAATAAAAAAAAAATTCGAAAATTTTTATGAAAAAATTGAAACTGGGCCATAATTTTCCAACGTAAAATTTTGGGAATGCATTAGGAATAAATGCCTCAATACAACAATGTTTTCAAAACACCAAAAAAGTAGTCGTGCTGACCTTGAAAAATGTGAATAAAATTTTTAGTGGCCAAAAAATTTAAATTTTTCATTAAAGTGTTGGTAAAAAACTACACCACAAAGAAGATCAATTCAAGGTCTCCAAAATATGACCAACACATTTTTTTGTAGGACTTACAGTTTTGAAGATATTAATTGTTTACTGCTTGTCCGAATGGCAAATTTCGATTTTAGTTTTTTTTTAATTTGCTACTGTCTACTACTGTGGGCAAAAAATATCGGGAATTTTCTTATGAATCAAAAAATCTTTATTTATTATTCGAAATTCATTTCATCCCCCTCAAAGGTCACCCCGGATGCAATACACTTGTGCCAACGTTTTTTCCAATTTTCAAAACATGATGCAAAGTCCTCTTCCGATAAAATCTTCAATTCCTTCTTCGTTTCGGTTTCTTTTTCTTCTATCGATTCAAAAATATGTCCACGGAGCAGTCTCTTGAGTTAAGCGAATAGCCAGAAGTCACATCACCTTAAGCAAACGATTTCTGCAAGCTTGATTGTTAACAGAATTCAATAAAGATGGTACAAACGGAGAGGAGTACCTATATTATCTTAATTTTTTAATTTACCAAAATCAAATAATTTTTATATTTTTCAATGATTGTCCAGCGCAAGGTTAATTTATAAGGTTCTCGCGAGAGAGAGAGAGAGAGCGAGTACCCATAATTGTCAAATCGAACTTGTCAGCTCATAGAAAATCTGCAAGTGCCCTCTATTATATCCGATTTTTTTTCGTAGTCATTCGCAAATTTACTGGTTTTGACAATTATGGGTACTGAGAAGTGAGTGCGATCAGCCTTGCGACAACCTTATAAATCAACCTTGGTCCAGCGGTTTGATGTGAATTAGAGCTTTTTTGATAAATATTTTGTCAGTTCGTTTATTTTCGTCGTGCGGTAATCATGTCTGCAGAAAAGAAATTAGCGGTAAAAATTAAATAAAAAAAAACATTTTTGGCAGAGTTTATTTAAGCTTATATATAAATTATGCATGGAACGCACTGATGAAGGCAACAGCTTTACTACACAACAAAAGAGAGAAATGTAGTCATACCGATGGCTACTTGATTATTTTGAAAGCGACGCAACAAAAAGCTTTCCCACACGCAAAGCCAAATTATGAAATGAATAAAGCTTTTGACAAGCTCTATATTCAATGAAAAAAGAGCTATTTTTGTCGCCTGTCAAAATAGAAATAATTCTATACTGACGACATCAACAAAAGCGACAATGTCGTTGAGACATATTCACCAAACTTACCTCCATAAGAAATACATGTAAAATGAATTTGACAGATGGCGTAACTTCGTTGCCGTCGGTAATGTGTTCCATGCATCATTTATAATTTTTAGCCAGTTTAAGAGATTTTCCTTTGTTAGGTCATTTATTTTTTTAAACCACTGTTTCATCGAAGCTCTCTTTTTATTTTTACGTTTTTAAATGCAATTTGCTAATTCTCCTTTATGCAATCGTCCGATTCACTCTTTGCACGTCTGTATTCCATGCAAAATAATAATGAATGAAAATTTGACGGTATGATTGATGTGTGTAAGAGATAGCATCAATACACAAGTACGTATGATTAATATCAACTGATTGACCGTGTAAGCTCCGCATAACAGTAAAGTTCTTGCTCCTACTTTTTTTATCACCTACTACACATTTTGTGTTTTTTTTCGTTCCTGGCAATGCTCAAACGAATAAAAAAAGGAAGACTGTCTAGAAAAACTTCCAGAGAAGGAAAATAAAAAATTGCAAGTTGATTAATTATCAATTTGTTGACAAAAATAAATATATAAAAATAACAAGAAAATGTGTACGATTTAAAAAGATATTTAAAAAAACTGGACAAATTAAAAATACATCAATGCTAAAATAGAGATCATTACGTGCAGCGGGAAAAGATATGAAGCAGAAGACCATCACAAGCAGCTGTGACCGTGCAACTCCAAATGAAGAATCCGCTGCGAAATGTCCAGAGACCAACACAAAAGAATCCAACAAGAATGAAGTCAAGTACGGTTTGACCACACGTATAGCACTTGCAAGGCTTCACGATGACATACTCCAAATGGTCAAAACATACGAAGTCCAGTTTGGCGCAGAAAGGTAATAGATGACTACCACCAGTTATTCTTATATAAATTAATGTCACAATGTTTCTCAATAGCTGCTACCGCAAGGTGCGCTCGGCATTTGTTAAGCGTTATGATAGCCCGCTAGGCTGGTTTGCCATTGCCACCTCGGCTATTGCCATTGTTGCGCTGCTAGTCATCGAAAGCTATCTCGCAGCCATATGCTTGGCTGCTATCTTATCTCTTGATTTGTTTGTTGTCATACGTGAGAACAATTTGCGCCGCACTGAAATATATCGCAAGACACGGCAAGTACTAGCTGAGATAAAGTTAGCCGAGGAAGAGCTGTGCGGCGAGTGGCAAGCGTGCAATTATCCACATCTGTGCTGTCCCATATCACCGTGTGTTTCACTGCAATGGACCTATCGCGATGGAGTCATTGTTAACATGCCCTGGGCCTTGTTGGTACGCGGTGATCACATTGTACTGAGACCGGGACAGATAACTCCAGGCCCTTGCACCGAACTCGATGGCAAAAAGAGCTTCAATGCTCACGATATCTATGGAGTTTCTCAGATTAACGATCCACCCATCAAACCTATGGCCAGAGCCCCATTGGCCGATTTGATTTGTTGTCTGGAAAACACGCCTTATCTGGATAATCTTAAAATAATTTTAGATAATTCGCTAAAGCGTCCACCCACGATTTACAATCAGCAACGCTATCTGGTAAGCAAAAATTGTATAGATAGATTGACTTCAAATTTTACGCGCTTAAATTTTTAGCTCGTCTCTAAATACATCCAGCAATGGGGATTTATATGCGCTGTTAGCTTGACGATATTCATAGGAATACTGCGCCTAAACGGTGTTGGTATGTCACCTAGTGAGAATGAGCAATTCCTTTGGACACACATACTTATCGAGTCGCCAGTCGCAGCCGTGATTCCGTTACTGCCTTTAATGTTCCCAATTATGTGGATATCTATGAATTTATGGGGCATAGCTAGATTGCATTCCTTCTTGAAAACACCGCAGATGCTACTGCCTAAGGACTCGGAAAAGTCATTCGAAGAAGATCTTGACACTCCGTCTTATGATTATGATAACATATCTTTAATGCGCTCCAACGTGCTGCGGATTTGGTTGCGTTTTTGGAATGGTGAAAGCGAGTTGTTGCCACGCAGCGCAAACGTTGTACAGGTGTTGGGTTCGATTACAGCCCTCTGCTGTGTGGACAAGAAAGGCATACTTTCTTGGCCCAATCCTACAGCCGAGAAAGTTTTCTTCTTGCACGACACTGAAGACGATGATTTAGATGATCGCAGCACCAATGATTCGTCTGTCTACTCTGAGAGTGACGAACCTGTTGATCAGCAGATTAAGCAGACTGGCATCGTGGCGGAGGTGCTAGATCTGACTCACGATCAGCACTGCCCGTTTCGTTTAGAGTTCGATGACCACGATTGGAAGATGCATATCAAATCTTTAAAGCCTTTAGGTGGGTTGTGTTGACATTGATCACTTTCTGTTAGAATTGATTGAATTTGTTCCCGTCTAGGTCTGGCTATTTTACTCAACACTTGCTCGCCTCTAACACACACTCACTACGCTCAGTTCTGTGGTCATGTAACAGCGGTAGCGATGTTAGACAAAAATCTTGTTCCTGTAACAAATCGGTATGCGATCGTTGAATCCAGTATGAATAGTTTTTTGCATGGGTAGGTAGTGTGTTTTCATCATTATCTTTTTTTTTATTTATTTTTGTCTGTGCGCGGGAAATGTTTTTTTTTTAATAACCAAACAGTAAAATACCCACCAGGAAAAAAGAATCAGTAGTGTATGGAAATAGAATCTATTCTATCCCCCATTAATAGATTCCAAAATTGATTATTTTTAACATGGAGATGTCCTACGAAAAGTAGTACATGTTTTTTTCGCTTCTACAAGAATCGCTTCTGAAATCGAAATTGAAACTCTTATTTTTTTTGGTTCTACATTGGTGCGATGTTTAAAAATATTATTTTCTGCTTGCATCATTCTAACCAAAAGTAAATTGAATTTAAACAAATATTTATATTTGAATTGTTATTTTTGTCAATTGACACAATTTTCAACGAGGATTTATTGCGGACAAAGTCGAGAAAGAAAAACAAAGGATATATAAATCACAACAGATTGACTCTTTTCTCACTTATAGCGGAATTTGTTTCAGAATCAATTCGTTTTTCACTTACTATAAAAGCGAGCAAGGAATCTTAAAATATAAACTTTAATAGAAATTTCTTTATACTTAATTATCGATTCCTGCAACAATAAAAACAAGTCTTAAATTTTTAATTTATATATTCCAATTCACACGTTTGGCTTTAAATTTATATATTCTTTTGAATACATTCTAAAATGTAAGCAAAAGAATCCATTCTATTTAACATTTTTATTAGAATCAATTCTGATTTTCCCGGTGGGTATCTATGCATATGGATGTGTATTAATACGTTGTATGCTTAGCTAAATATGTTGTAAAAATTTTTCAGCGTATACCAAAATGTGGAAAGATGTAGGTTAATCCTGAAGTTTCTTACTGAAAAAAAAATTGTACATTTTTTGTTTTTTTATTTTATTAAATTTTTGTTGGAGTTGGTTTTGAAGTATTAATTTATGTAATAGAATTCAAAGCAGCTGGGTACTCTAAGCGACTAATACGAACGAGTTGTTTTTATTGCATCTTAGTTCAACATAATTAAGCTTTCTGGGAACCATACTGTTTGATTTGCTTTATAAAACGCCAATCAATAAAGTAAACGCTTTGCTTTTTGAAATCAATCATTAACTTGGTATTAAATTTTGTCGCTTAGCAGTTTAACTAGAGATGTGTTTGAGTCCCTATAAGACACGTCAAAGGCTCAGATCTGCCAGATTTCAGCAGCATGGAAAACGTTAAGTTGCCTTCCAACTTAACCATAGTAATTTAATTTGCTGCCAAAGGACTTGTTCGTCGTTTGTACGCTTGAGTTTATTTATCTTTTTCTTTTGTATTTTGAACATCGTTATTTAACTAGACTTCGTTAAGATTTTTTTGTTCCATAAAATTGTGTGTTATCATGCTTAATACTTCATCTTAGTTTAAGGCATAGCCGTCGATTTTGGATCCACTAACATCTCATTGCATTTTTGAGTTATTGCACTGATCTTTATTTAAAAAAAAACCTTGAATTACTTTGCTTTCAATTGATTTTTGTTTGATGTACTGAAGGCGCTGCCTGTGCGAACTGGCCAAGCAAATTGGCTTTACCGATCATGCTACAGATCGTTTTTCGCTAGAGGGTCAACTGGCATCATACCGGCATTTGGTAAGTTTTGATGCATTTAAAAAAAAATATTTTTTCGACAATTTTATTTCGAGTTCTTTATGGCATAAATAATGCTATGATAAACCTTTAAAAACATAACGTACATAAGTGCTATCCACACAAAAAACTTTTCTCCATTTAATTTCCTAAAAATTGCATCGCATGATTTCAGCGTTTCCGTTAATAAATATAATGGCTTACTTAGCCCATCTTCACTTTGGTGATTCACCCATGAGTAAATAGCAACCTCTAGAAGATTAACTTCAAGAACAGGGCTTTCATTTTTTAATTTTTGGCAAATAAAGCCAGCCAGATTCTCCTAGCCGCCATACTCCAAGTTTTATAACTATTTTTCATTATTTCCTTTTTGTAATACTTCTTCTTCGATGTTAGGATTAACACTCTTAAGAATAGTACCTGAAGAAGCCAAAAGAGAAAGTAAGCACGGAATTATTTAAAATTGTATAAAATTTATCTGTTAAAGAATTGTGTATCCTCTAAATCGGGCGTATTATCAGGAAAGTGTACAGATTTTCCACTAGCTACAGAAAAAAAATATATACATTTCATTACAAACACGCAAAATGTTAGTTTTCAGTACAATTTCTCACTTGATTGTTTACTGTTGCTTTGCTTCGTTTGCCCACTGTACACCTCATGCTTATGTTTTTGCTTATTATATATATTTTTTGTTTTTGCTGCAACTTTATTAACACACTTTAATGAACGTTTTTCATAGATTTGGTTTTTTTTTAAATATAATGCGCAATTTATTATTTATATCAAAAGCAGATTTAAAATTTTTTGCCGAATTGTCTTAGTGATTTTAATTGCAGGGTTGAACAGCTCTCACAGTATATATTTATTTTTTTTTTTTTAACGAAGTAATAATTTTCACGTATGTATAAGCTTGTTATATATAAAATTTGAATCAACAGAGCAAAAATAAATATTACATGCTTATTTAGCATTGATTTCGTATGAAATTCAATTGATTTGTTGTATAAAACTAGTTATTAGTAAATTATTTAGGGGCAAATAGAGTTGGCAACCCTTACAAGGGACAAACTACGTCATCTGACGGAAAATCATGCGCATGTCGTAATCTTTATTTCTATCATCTTGTGTTAACTTCAAAAAAAAACGGCACAGAATCTTTTAGTTAGACTTGATATAATAAAAAAATGTTTCCATGATTATTGGGTTGTATTTTTTTTTTTTTTTTAGATTTAACCAACACTCAGGGGATGCCCCCTATAAATGCGAAAGCATTGTGTTGATTCGGAAGACGGGTGATAGTTAGTTAGAGGGTGGAAAGATGGAGTAGTATCGGTGAAGATTTGTTTTAGCTTTACACAGCTTGAAACTGCCGGGAAACACGCTCGCAGGGAGATTGTTCCACAATTTTACTGAGCGACTGAAGAACGAATAATCTGGGTAATGCGATGTTCTATTGGGCAAAGAGGCAATGGTAAAGCGATGGGCTTGGAGAGCTGCTCGAGTGGACCTAGGAAACACACGAGCTGGTGTCGTCAGGCCATGTGTATCCCTTGAACACTTCCGATGGTAGTACCTGTACAGAAGGGTTTGGCAACCAACATTGCGACACTGCCCAATAGAATTGAGAGAAGATGAAATATTTTCATCACCCATCAAATATGTCGCACGTCGTTGAATCCGGTCCAGAAGCTCCAAATATGATGAAGCCCCTGTCCAAATGTGCGAATTGCCAAGGCCTTCAGATTCATCTCAACTGCAAACAATTTGTTGATAACGAGTATGACTTTAACTGTAACTGTTAAAAAAATCGAGTAATAAGGAGTTTCTGCTTTAAAATATTTAAATAAAATAAAATATTTTAAAATTTAAAAATCGATATATATAAGACAAAGTCGTGAAATGTGTTGCTAACTCCATAACTCAAAAACGAAGCATCTGATTTGCTTGAAGATTTTTTTGTTGTGTTCTTCTTGGCTATCCCATTCTACATACACTTGATAAATTTTGCCACACCCCCTTTCACCGCCCACAAATCAATAAAAATTATATATTTCAGACTGTTTTGGTCTTATAAGACTAAAATTATGTAATTTAGTTCGTATGGTTACTGTCGGTAATTGTACTAAAAATGGGTTTCCACACCCTCTTTTATCGCCCACAAATATCAATATAAAATGATATATTTCAAACGATTTTTCTCTTATAAGACTTTGATTTAGAAAAAAATAGCCACACGCTTTTTCTAAATACGTGGATGTAGCTATAGTTTGACCACTCCCATTTTTGGAAAAGTTGCCGATAGTTACCATACAAACTCAATCATCAAATTAAAGTCTAAAACGACCAAAACCATGTGCAATATATAATTTTTATTGATGTGTGGGCAATTATTAAGAAATTATAATTTTTGATAACACACAAGGCTTACGTAAACAATTATAAAACATGAGCTCCTGTGCATAAGCTTAGAAGCCTGAACATTGGACATTACAGCAACATTACGACACGTGGTCAAAAGAGTGCATTAATGTATGAGGAAATTTACATAAATACTTGCCAAACATTTTTCGGTTTTTAGTCTGATTTTTACGAAATTTTTTCTAAAATGTCCAGTCTATCGAATAAAATATAAACTTTAAAAATATCCTTTTAGTATCTATTGCCACGCACCCATTAATCACGATTTTTTCAACATTTTCTTAAAATCCTCAATTATTATTCGATGCGATGCGATTATTCAGCTAATAACTTTTAAATATTTCATTTTAAGTTCTCAGATTGGTTTTGTTTCCGGATTGGCTCTAAAGGAGGAATTTCCTTAATGGCTTTTACTAGACTGAAGTGGGGTGATGTGTAACACGTTTTATTTGTTTCAATAAAAGTATTAAGGAATTGAATTTTTTATTGGTTTAAGGCCTATCCCTTGCAGAAGAACCAATTCGAAGTGAGTATTTTCATATCTGTTGAATATTTTGAAATATGAATAAAGTAGAATAAAAATTTCATATACGGTTTTTTTGGTCTTTTTCAAATCGGTGGGGTGATATGTAACACCAATAAAATGTTGATTTTGTTTTTAGTTGTGGCCGGTTTTGCGGCTTTGTCGTTTGTTTGGTTTACTTTCCCATATTTTTTTTTTTTTTGCCACCTCCTGCAACTGTAAACGTTTCTGTGGCGTTGTTAGAGCACAGCTTTTCATTGACTTCCTGCCACGATTGGATTTTGGTCTGGGCTGAATGGTATGAACTGGGCCGATCTCTTTTAATGCCGTTGATGTGATTGCATTTCAGAGTTTGACGCTGTTGCTTCTTTAATGGCAATTATAATTATTGTGATGTGTTACACATCACCCGCATGTAAGTCACTTTCTTCTCATTGATGAAATTTTACCACTCATGAAAAGAATGTAAAATCTTTTGTTATATTTAAAGATATTAAACAATACCACATTTCAACTACTCACTTTTAAAATCTGAAGAAAATTTTATCCGAAACGCTATTTTTAGTAAATTTAAAAAAGTTTTTAACAAAAAATTTTCACGCTTTTTAATAACTCTAATGAAATGTAGATCTGCCTACTTCCAACACTTATGAAAAACTATATGCTGCCAAAAGAAACATATCACAGTTGTTAATTCACTCATGTTTTACACATTTTATACGAAAAGTCGCCGTGTTACACATCACCCCATGGTACACATTACCCCACCTCACCCTACTTATTTTAATTGTAATGCATAAACTTCTTAAAAATGGAAGTAATTATAGATCCCAAAAGGAACATGTTCAGCTTTAATTATTTTTTTTTTAATTGTATCCAAAAATGTTTTAACCACATTATGACCTGCCAAAGAGAATTTCACACATTTTTAAATTTTATCCATAAAACCCTCGAAATATGATTTCTTTTAATGCACTTTTATTGTAACAGATAATAAATAATGCGTGCGTTTTTTGTTTCCAGCAACCTGATGTGGTGCGACGTGACATACGCTTCGCTCGCCAATTTCAATTATCTTCAAAAGTAAAAGTTCCTTTTCCGCATTCCTTGTCCGTTGTAATGCGTGAAAATCCCGGCGGCTATCTTTCGCTCTTTACGCAAGGCACTGCAGACATAATCCTAGATTGCTGTGATGACTTCTGGGATGGCAAAGACTTGCGACCCCTCTCACAACAGGATCGCAAGCGTGCACTGGACTTCTACCAACGTAGCGCACTAACCGCCTATTGCACAGCCTTTGCTTATCGGCCATTAAGACATGGTATACATGGTGCACTCAGTGGCTCACAGCAAGGTCGTGGACCAATTGCATATTTGGAACTACCACCTGAATCGAAAATACGTATGCAGCATATAGACAAAACGCACTGTGACTTCGAGGGTCATACCAAGCTCAGCCATTCGATTAGCACAGACTCGTTGCTATTCTCTGAAAGCAAAGACGATGACATTAACGATGTCGAGGGCTGCTTTGAAATGCAGTGCCATCAGGTTTTCATCGGCATGGTGACAATGCAGTATCAGGCTCAAACAGACATTGTACAGCTAGTGGAACGTTTGGAACGGGCTTGCATACGTTTTGTGCACTTTAGCAAGGAGAACGAGTTAAGATCGCGTGTCTTCTCTGAAAAAATGGGTCTTGAATCCGGCTGGAATTGCCATATATCACTACTGAGCGAAGCTGATCACCATCGCTCATCAAACGCTGTCCCTACACAATCCCCAAAAAATTCTGGTAACTTTGACATTACTAACAATCCATCAACCATCATCAACATAACATGCACCAATAAAAAAACATTACATCAACATCATGACGAAAAACCCAAATGTCTTAATGCCAAACCTATTGTTGTTCCAGGTGGTGGCGGTGGCAGCGGAGATGACTACGACCTAAATTGTCTACTTCCTCCAGCCAACTTAGAGTCGACAAAAACATTAAGCTCCTCAGCGCCTGGTGCCATATCCAATCATGACTACAACATGTTTAGCACTGCTTCGGATTCGCAACGTTGTATTGGTATAGCGGATAGCATATCAAATGCCAGCATAGCAGTTTCTCACGACTCCCTCAATATAACCAACGCAGATCAACAGCCTTATGTGAGCAGCAAGCAGCAGCATCGTCAGTCGCAGGACTCTGCCATGGATGAAAATTGCCGTTCGGTGAGTGTGCTCACCGAAAGCACTGAACAAAGTGCACCCGTACATTTCGACATGTCGAATCGTGCTAAGCTGCCACGTGGTATAGAAAATATACGACCGCATTTGGAAAAAGTCGATAATGTGCCGCTGCAGGTCTCGCTCTTTACCGACTGCTCGGCGGAGGCTACGCGCGAAATGCTCAGCATAATGCAATCGTATGGCGAGATTGTCGTCTGCATGGGCTCCTCGGCCAGCAATGCCAATGCGGAAATATTTCTACAAGGTGACTGCAGCATTGCTGTAGAACCGCTCTATCCGCAGGTGTGTCAAGATGTACCTGCCTATACGGAAAGCAACATATTCAACAACAAGCTAAGACTGCTGAAGCTAAAGGAAGACGGTAGCAATGTAAATAATGAGCAATTTGCTTCCATCGAGCTGCTTGAGAGTGGTGGCATTAATAGCGGCGTTTGCGCACAGCCCATGCAGTCTTTGGGCAACACAGTCTCACCTATTTATCTAAGTCGTCTGCTCAACTCGCTGCCTTGCTCAATATCTGTATGTCGCGATGATCCACTCTCTACGGTGGCGATAGTTGAGTTATCACGACGCTTCTCCTCGGGTCTGTGGAATTGCATACAGTTTTGGGCCTGCTGTGCCGGCTCTCTATCGATACTCAACATTCTAAGTGCTTGCCTGTCATTGCCACCTATTTTGTCGCCGCTGACTGTTATCTATTTGATGTGCATTCCAGTGCCGCTCATTGCTCTAGCGCTGGCGCACATAGATGTAGATCCAAAGATAATGAATCGGGCAACGGGAAAGAAACAAACCGAGTATGATTCCAGAGTATTCGGCTTTGTGGTCTGGTGCTATGGCTGCAAGTTTCTATCGCCAATTTTAATATTGGTAGGGTAAATTTTAAAGAGCGTAAAGTAAAAATGAGACAAAATTGCAAAAAATTTATTTCGTAAATGCAGAATTCATTATTATTCTTACTAAAAAAAAGGCATGTGCCGTGTTGTGCCCGGTATGTGTTTTTATATGACGCATTGAAAAGCAATTTTTTTCTAATGATATAATTTTTATGAGTTATGTGCTTTTTTAATGTGAGTTAGTTAGGAATTTGGAAATTGTGCTGTGATGTGCTGAAGTTGTGCTACAATGTGCCTTAGAGAGATTTAAGAAAAATTAAAAAATGTGACTTAGCAGTAAATACTTGAACATATTTCGTACGCGACTCTAAGATTTGTTCAAAAATGGAGAAATATCTACGTCTAATGGCACATTTTTGTGCCGGAAATGAGCTGGGCTAGCATTTTGAAAAACTATATTTTCACTCCTGAAATTGTACATCATTTATTTATCATTTATATATAATTAATGATGATGCTTACTTCACAAATATCTCTCATCGACATTTTTCAATGCAACTTGAGCACATAACAGCAGAAATTTCTTTCAGATCTTACTCGTATTTAACAAATATGAATATTTTTTTAATCGTTCAATGGCACATTGCAAGAAAATTCAAGCACATAACAGCACAATTACTGAATTTCTGAAATAAACTAATGGCGTAGCTATCTTCACATTCAAAAGTACAGCCCCATAAAAATGTTCCATTAGAATGCGACATCTTAGCACATATATTTTTTAGTACTTAAACATGCAATTAATACTTAATGATGGAGTTAACTGTATGCACATGCATTCTGTGTCATATTTTTGCTACTTGCTGCCCATAATAAAGTTTTAAATTTCAGCGGTAAAAAATATCATTTATTTTATTACAGCTTTTGTCATATTGTACATTTATGGCGCATCCTTTGGAAATCATGGACGTTGATGAAGACAATTTAAGGATGAACTTGAACATAGCGCGTATTTTTACATTTCTTGGAATCCTCTTACATTTTGGTAAATTTGTATTTGTCACCAGTTGTCCGCTCATCGTCCTGAGTCAATTCATTGAAAGAATTTTGTAATTTTTTTTTTAACTCTTCCATCATTTTCTTAACAAAACAGTTATAGTTTCTGCTTCTTTTGTGCATCGTGATCACTCCATGTGGCAGAAAAATCCATTTCGCAATTTGATTTGGACTTTTACTTGCTTTTGCATACTGCTGACGCATAGCTTGATATGCCTGGTACAGGTGCTGTTAGATGATGATGTCATCAAGGAGCTTGATGATGTTTGGCCAGCAATAGTATTTCTCTATTGTGGCGGTATCATTAGTCTGGTGGTTACCGAAATCTGCAAATGGCAAGAGATCAAGTAAATAGTTGTCTTCTTTTTTTTTGGGATATGGCAAATGAATTTTAATTCCATCTCCTTACTTTCAGAGTTAACACCCGCTATCAACGTAGGGCAAGACTGGATTTTGGTACCAAATTAGGCATGAACTCGCCATTTTAGATACTGCTCGTGTACTGCTGCAGTTCCGAAGTTTCACTGCTTTTCCGCACAACAGCTGTTGCGCTCAACGCATTTTTTTGGAATTTGTGGCAGTTGCAGATTTTATGTATAAAACTTTTTTTCAATATCTTCGAAACCAGTCGACTTAAGCTTTTAATGTGTACAACCACGAACTTGGTCGTTGTAGTTTATGTTATGCAATAAGAAGTTTTGTTGTTTTAATGAAATTATTTAATTTAGAATAAGTGTTAATTGAACTGAAATTGAAGTATAAAAAACATTTTTTATCATTATTTTATTATAATTTTAGTGCACATACTGTAGCACTGTATATTTAAGAAATAATTTCTATAAATTTTAGAAATAGCAAAATAAGACGTTAAAATAATATATATTTTCAATGTGTTTTTAAGGAGTCGTGTGCATTTTTTAATTATTTAAAGCAGAACAAAATAGAACAATAATAATTGTATAGAACCATAGAATATTAAAAGAAGACCAACAAAATATTAAAAAATTGAAAAAAATAATCGTATAGAAAACCACTTGGAGCAAATAACAAAAGACAGACTTAAGGATGAACAGAGCAAACTTTTTCGCTTGTATCACAGATGGAAAATATGTATATATAACAATTAAGGACGTAAAAAAATATTTGGATTAAATAAGGGCATTTGAATATTTTAAAAAATCCAAAAAAACTCCACCAAACTAAGCCATAAAGATTTTAAAAGGCTTTTCTAGAATTTGTAGAAAATTTTTTACTTAATTTAATCACAAACTGAGTTGTAGCTCCGGTTTGAGATAAAACAATGAGCACCAAATATTAGTTAGGATTTTGGAAAAGAATGTTGACTCCATGTGGTGCACATGTTTACTGGTACTGTAGTGCATCTGTAGCTGGCGCTAACCTTTGTCAATTGTTCATCTAACTACACACAACGCTACAAAGGCTTTGTTTTGGTTAAACTTCATGACTGAAACATGAATCGTAAGTAGCAGTAAACCAAAGTGCTGCTAGCGGCATGATTTATGACAAGTGTTGTAAATCGCTGCTAAGGTAAAGCATTGTAGTTTATGCACTGCATGTAGGTTGTGAATTATTTAATTAGCATTTGATGTGTAAATTGATGACAGTTGTCGAATAAAAAATGTTCTAGTTTATTATTTTATTCTTTTATTATCAGCCCTATTCTGAATGAAATTTCCCCGGGAATTGAAAAAGGGAGTTTTAATTTTTTAGGCAGGAGATAATGGTTTTAAAGATTTTTTTCTTGTAATCTTAAAAATTGACTATAAATGCAAATAGTATTTGCGTTCAAATTTATTCAAAAATTCTGTGAACATTGATAAATTTCATTCAAAATTGGGCTGCATGTTATTTGTGCATATTATAGCAAATAAGCATTAATTGAGTGAAAAGAATCTTCACTTTCACTCAATTATTGTGTTATGAATTTTTTGTTTTTAAATTTTGATGACATGATCGTGCTTTTTTTTCAACGTGATGTTTGACGGCGTATTAACATTCAGAATATCAGCGATTAATTTTAGTTTAATCATACAAAATTTCACATTTCCAACCACAAACACTAATTACATATATCATTTTTGGAGTTTACTCCTTTAGAATCGATTTCATATATTGCCCGCGGTATGAAAATTTTATGGAGAGTGAAATCGAGCGTTATCTAAAAAATCAAGCGTTACGCAGTCAGCGTCGCAAAGCAAAATACCAACAACGAAGTAATACTAACAAAATACACACAGCAGCAATCTGCTATTGGATAAAATTGAATTGCAAATTTTTGTAAAACTCAAAAAGTACTGGGCCGATTTTTATGAAATAAGTTTTAAAATATCATATTTGTGCTACAGCACAGTATTTGGGTATTTTCCTTTTTATTAAATTTCAATACTAAGTTTATTTAATTAAAATACAAAGATTTGCACGAAATCATGCCCGATGTCACGCATTGCTTGGTTGTTTTCTTTTAACAGAGCTTTTTAAGAGTTTCAATAAACTACATGTTGCTCTCTCTTCTCTTTTTATGTTCAGCACAACAAAAAAAATGTATGGGTTTGTACGTTGCCGTTGCTCATACAAGTAGTTTGTATTAAAGTGCGCTTTTATTATAATTGATAATTTATATAAATATAAAATTGTAAAAAACAATCTGTACATGAAATATTTTTTTAAAATTCCTTTCGCAACGCACACTTTGAATGACACTGAGTCCGAAAATCGCATTTTTAAAATTTTTGTCTGTCTGTCTGTCTGTCTGTTAAAGCATCACGCGAAAACCACTGGATGGATTTAAATTCGTTTTTTCAGCTTATTTCCGAAACCGTTCATCCGATTTGCATGAAAATTTGTATGTAGAAGTTCTCTGATACGCTAAGTTTTTTTGACTTATCTACTCACTTACATCTCGAAGACCAGAGGGCGCTGTATATAGAGATTTTCGGATACGGTGAGTTTTCATGACTTATCTACTCTGTTCTATCTTGAACACCAGAGGGCGCTGTAGTACAAATATTTTAAAAAACATCAAAAAACTCCTAAGTCGTTTATCCGATTTGCATGCAAATTTGTATGTAGAGGTTTTCGGATACGGTGAGTTTTTACGGCTTATTTACTTGGTTATATCTTGAACACAAGAGGGCGCTGTAGTAAAAATATTTTGAAAAACCTCGAAAAACTCCTAAGCCGTGCATCTGAATTGCATGAAAATTGAAAAATATGGGGTTTCTGATACGGTGAGTGTTTTGTCCTTATCATTTTTGTGCTATCTTGAAAACCAGAGCGCGCTTCAGTACAAATATTAGGCAATCGTGAAAATCGTGAAAAACTTCAAAACTGCTCATCCGATTTGGATGAAAATTTGTAAATACCGATTTTCGAGTACGGCAAGGGTTCTGGTGCTATCTTTTTTGCTCTTTCTCGAAACTAGAGGGCGCTATTGTCGAATTAGTACGTGTGTATGTTACTAAACTGTCCTTTAACGGCTGCACTGATTTTGATGGAATTTTTTGTGTGTGTTTAAGTGGATCCCTGGATGGTTCAGATTTGCAATTGGACCCGGTAGGTGGCGCTGCGATCGGGTTTCACGAATTTTGGTATTATAGCTTATCTCCGAAACCATTCATCAGATTTACATGAAAATTTGTATTTAGGGGATTTCGGGTACGGTAGTTTTTATGACTTCTCTATTTTGTTCTATATTAAACACCAGAGAGCACTGCAGTTCAAATGTTTAAAAAATGTCGAAAAACTCCTAGCTGTCCTTCCGATTTGCGTGAAAATTTTTACATAGGAGTTTTCGGATACGGTGGGTGAGGTTTTTCTGCGCTATCTTAAACACCACATGGTGCTGTAGTAGAAATCACTTAAGAAATCGTAAAACACTCAAAAACCGCTCATCCGGTTTAGATAAAAATTTGTATATCGTATATATAAGATTTGATATTGAGTATGGAAAGGGCTTTGGCATTATTTTTTTATTCTATCTCGAAAACCAAAGAGCGCTGTTGTACAAATACCGCAATAAACTCAAAACAATTCATCCGATAAGTATGATTCTTATAAGTGGTTTTCGGATGCGGTGAGTCTTTTGGCGCTATGTATTTTGCTATATCAATCAGGACAGCTGATGCCAAATTCTGTGGTATTTGAGTACGCATTGAGTACGCGTTGTTTTGACATTTCAATTTCTATTTTCAATGCTTATTTAATTTTATTCAAAATTAGTTTTTGCTCTGATTTTTTTAAAAATAAGCAATCTATCGAACACCATGGCAGAATTATAAGGTAGGGTTGACTCGGAGAGGAAAAGAGTAGAAAGCAGAATAAAGCGAAATTGGTGTCAAAATCAGCTGTTCATCGCGAATTTCTTTATGCTCACGTTTCGCAGTTGTTTTAGGTTAAAACTGTTACAGGTTTTTTTTTTGCAATTTTAAGACTTCTTTCACATTTTATAGTTTTTAATACACTTTTTTTATAATATTTTCACTCAAATTAGCACAAATTTAAAACCCGCGACCACACTGTTTGCAACTTGGAAACATAAAATATTTTCTTCATTTGCAATTTCTACGAAATTCGTCGTTTTGACATACATGTTCCTTCTCATTATCCACTCTTCGTTGACGCGTGAGAGCACTCAGCGAAGCGGCCCTACCTTATCATTGTATCATGATCGAATACAAAATAAAATTTGAAAATGTTTGAACACACAAATCACGATATCCCTAACTTTTTCTCATCATTTTCAGATGTTGAAGCTACATTTTGCTCATTTTGCCGAAGTTACCGGTTTGAAAGATGCACACAAAATTCCTTCTAAAATTTGTGAAAAGTTTTTTCAAAAGCAAACAAAAATGAAGTCGAAAAATATTTATATCAACTCCCGAGTTAAGCCGGGTATTTAGCTAGTAGCTAATATAAAAGCTTGATTAATTATAAATCCAGCAAGTTTTATTTCATCGAAATTAGTTAAAAAGTTTGTCGTGCTATTTAATATTAGCTTGTTTTTTTAATTAAACAGAGTTTTTCGCAGGTAAGAATAATAAAACATAGTAATTTTGGTGATTTTGAAGTGTAGTAGAAATAATTTAAATTGCAGATTGAACTGTTATATATTTATTGGTCATACTTTACAAGCTAATTTAAGTATTTTGTTATCATTACTTTTCTTGAATTACTTACTTACTTAGGTGGTCGTAACAACCCGTGTCCGGGTTTCAACCGACCTCATCAGCTCTCGCCAGGCGCCTCTGCTTTGCGCGCGCCTTCTCCAATCGGATACACCAAGTGCGGTTAGGGCTTCCTCAGCCTGGTCCATCCATAGGAGGCATGGTTTCCCTCGTCGTCGTTGACCAGCGACCCTCACCTCGAGCACCTTTTTCGCTGGAGCTTCGTCGTTCATACGATGGGCATGACCCAGCCAGCGTAGTCGCTGCACAGTTATACGCCGAACTACGTCAATGTCATCGTAGAGCTCATACAGCTCGTGGTTCATTCGGATGCGATAGTCATCGCCGGCTCGAACAGGACCGAAGATTTTGCGAAGAACTTTTCTCTCGAACACCCCCAGAGCGGCTGCGTCAGTTTGCGAAACTACCCATGCCTCAGCGCCATAAAGCAGCACAGGTAGAACGAGCGTCTTGTAGAGTGTTAGTTTTGTCGATCGAGAGAGGGCTCTGGAACTTAGTTGCTAACTGAGCCCGTAGTAGCACCTATTAGCAATTATTGTTCTTCGCTTTATCTACAGGCTGATTTCGTTTTTGGTATTAATGGCGGTGCCAAGGTAAACGAACTCCTTGACTACTTCAAAGTTATAGCTGCCGGATGAAACGTGGGAGTCTAAACGCCGAGCTCCCTTGTTTGTAGACAGCATATATTTTGTTTTGCCCTCATTTATCGTCAAACCTACTTTGGCTGATTCCTTTTCTATAGCGGCAAAAGCAGCGGTAACATCTCTCTTGGTTCTGCCGACAATATCAATATCATCAGCGTACGCAAGGAGCTGGACGCCTTTGTAGAAAATGGTGCCCTTACGATGCACACCGGCCTTTCGTACGATCCCCTCCATGATGATGTTAAAGAGATCGCAAGACAGTGGATCGCCTTTCCTGAAACCTCTTTCGGTATTGAAGGTTTCGGAGAGGTCATTTCCTACCTTGACGGAGCTGCGTGTGTTGCTCAACGTCATTCTGCAAAGTCTAATCAACTTTGCAGGTATACCGAACTCAGACATTGTTGCGTATAGGCAATCCCTTCTCGGGCCATCGAACGCAGCTTTAAAATCGACAAAGAGATGGTGTGTGTCAATTTGATTTTCGTGGGTTTCTCCAGGATTTGTCGTAGTGTGAAAATCTGGTCTATGGTGGACTTACCAGGTCGAAAGCCACACTGATAAGGTCCAATCAGTGTTTTTGTAATTGGCTTTAATCTTTCACACAGTACGCTTGAGAGAACCTTATATGCGATGGAAATAAAGCTGATACTCTATAACTAGCGCAGATTGTTGGGTCTCCTTTCTTAAGTATAGGGCACAGTACGCTGAGGTTCCAATCGTCGGGCATGCTTTCTTCTAGCCATATTTTGGTGATGAGCTGATGCATGCGCCTTGTCAATTCATCGCCGCCGGTTTTAAACAATTCAGCTGACAGGCCGTCAGCACCCGCTGCTTTGTTGTTTTTCAGTCGTTGGATAGCAACTCGAACCTCTTCATTGGTAGCTCTGAACTGCGCTCTCCATGGGCGGCATTGGTGGAATCGTCGCCAGTAAGTAAATTGGAGAAGTGCCGTCTCCACAATCTCAGCACACACTGCGTATCCGTATTCAGATCTCCATTTTCGTTTCTACAAGTGGATGCTCCGGGCTTATAACCTTGGGTTAGACGCTTAACCTGTTGATAGAATTTTCGTGCATCCTTCTTGCCCTGGTATACCTCTAGTTCCTCACGCTCACGCTTTTCCTGCTCTCTTTTCTTGCGTCTGAAAAGGCGCCTCTCTTCCTTCCTCTTTTCGCGGTAGTTTTCTCGCACGGCTCGCGTTGCAGCTGACTGCAGCGTTTTTCTATATACGGCGTTTTTTACTGCAGTCGCAATGCGACACTCCTGATCATACCATTGGTTCCGAGGTTGTGGGCGCCGGAAACCAATGACTTCTTCAGTGGAAGCGCGCATGGAGTGGGATATATGCGCCCAAAGTCCGCCGGCGTCGTCGGGTCCAGAGGTTGGTTGGTTGAGCTTAACCGAGAGTTGAGCGGAGTAGGCTTCGGCAGTCCGTTGTAATTGCAGCTTAGCGACATCTAGCTTTGTTGCATTCCTGTGCGTATGTTCTTCGCATTGCATAATCGCATGCGGATCTTGGCTGCAACAAGATAATGATCGGAGTCAATGTTGACCCCCCGAAATGTACGCACATCTAGAACACTAGAGGCATGCCTTCCGTCGATTACAACATGATCAATTTGGTTACGTGTTTTTTGATCCGGGGACAGCCAGGTGGCCTTGTGGATGTCGAGGTGCTTAAATCTGGTGCTACTAACTACCATGTTTCGCGCCGCGGCGAAGTCGATCAGTCTTAGACCGTTGTTCGTGGAGGTCTCATGAAGACTGAACTGACCGACAGTGGGGCCAAAGATACCTTCCCTTCCGACTTTCGCATTAAAATCGCCGAGGACTATTTTCCCGTCATGGACCGGAAGGTGGTCGTATACGTCCTCAAGACTAGCGTAGAAAGCGTCTTTGACGGCTTCGTCCTTTTCCTCCGAGAAAAATGTTGCCTTGATGCGGATCGTGGCCAATCTTTCGTTGACAGGTGTGAACCGGGAAACAAGGTGGCGTAATTTCCGGCTAACAACGAATCCACATCCAAATTCACGCCTCTTCCGCATGGCAGCTGTAGTAGATATCACAGTGTGCTTGTTTAGAGCAGCCTTGCCCTTTCCATCGCATTTCCTGGATGGCGGTGATGTCAGCCTTTATTGTTTTGAAGGCTTCCGCCAGTTGGATAATGGCACCTTCCCTATAAAGGGTTCGGACACTCCAGGTGCATATCCGTAAATCATTGTCCGTTTTTCGTTTGCGGTGGTCGTCAACGTAATTGGGGTTCTTATCCGAGGCTGGTTTAGTTTTCATGTGGCGGGACCCAAACCCTGCGCACATTCCATGTTTAAGGTCTATGGAGTGACCCGCCGCTCAAATTAGTCGTCAAACTGACGGATGCCAGTTTGCCGTTGCCCAGGGAACACCACATGGAGGTTTGAGTCGACTTGAGACGATTTCGACATGGATAATGCTGGCCTCGCCAGGTTGAGGCGGTCAGACACGTTGCCATGTGAAGGTTCGCCCCCTGTTCCCCTTTTCTTGAATTACTTAAGGGTAAAACATAAGCTGTACTGGGTCAAAATCTCAATACAGAAATACTTAGTAGCAGGGTACGGAAAGGTCGGCTCGTGTACGCACGCGAGCTAGCTTGGACAAATAGGTTCCACTTTCATTATTTATGGAACTAGTGGAGTAATTATAACTTTTCTGAGTTTGGTGAGCCCCTTGGGCAAAAATATATAGTTCTATGGTCAATAAGTTCCACTTGGATTATTTATGGTACTACTGGGATCATTGTAACTTTTAAGGTTTTGTGAACTTCTTGGATACAAATTTTTTTTGTTGACAAATAGATTTCACTTCACTTGCCCAAGAATTTCACTTATTTCATATCATTCATTTTATTTCATTAAAGTAAGAATGTCCTAATTATTTCCAAAAATATTGCAAGTGGAACCTATTGGTCAAAAAATTCAATATTTGTGTTCAAGGAGTACACTTAACCCAAATTTGTCGAACAAAATTTTATTCAGGAGTCCACTAAACCCAAAAAGTCCCACTGACAATATTATTAAAATTAAAAATTTTTCAAACAAATATTATAAATTTGCCATTTCAACCCCTGGAAAGGACTTTGGCCGAGCTTCTTATAATCAGCTGTGTTGTGCGTGTTGTGAAATGTTTGAGCACAAATGATCGAGAACTGAACCTACAAGCTTTATGCCGACTCCGAACGGCTTATGTTTCTATTATAGAAATATATTTTCTAGGGTACACGTTCGCCTATATATTAAGATATTTATTAGATATTTATTTAGATAATATATATTTAAATATATATATATATTTTCTAGGGTACACGTTCGCGAGCGCGTACAATTTCTTGAGTAGATTTTTGAATGGTATGCTCATAAAGGTACGCAAACGGACCTTTTTCGTACTCTTCTTAGTATTGCAAAGTTAATTTGAATATCAAAGCTTTTTACAAAAATGTCCTGAGAAATAAGAATGAAACATTTTTATATTTTTGAGAATTGCTATAAACTTAATATTAAATAAAAAATGCCACAATTGAATTTTCATGAATTTTTTTCTTTTTTTTTTTTTATTTTACTTTATTTAAATCCTATAAATTCAACTTCCCATAATATGCTTGTTTTTTAAAGTGTTTTTAGGTTAATAAGCTACATTTTATATATAATCGTATAAACAATTAACATTTTGATAAATTTGGTCATTTAGTTGTTTAATACATTTGTTTCATACACAGAAAATGTTCTCAATTTCCGATTAAGACTAAAATTTTAAAGAAGCATAAACTATGCAAACATTAATATTATAAATTCACAATTACGCCACAGAACTAGCGAGACGGCTCAATCAACAAAGTGTGGTATTTCATGAACTTTGAAAATATTTGACAATTCATCTAAAAGACTTTCAGAACGAAAGGCAACCCGAATATCTGGCACATTTGTGCGAGTTATGTCGTTGCCAGCAACGCCTTCGCGTGTATAGTTAGGACCAAGCCAATGTTGTTTCATCTGAAAATTAATATGAGGAAGGAGAAATTTAATAAACACAAAACAAGCGTTTGTTTAAAAACATTTACCTTATGCGGAAAGCCGCTCATGGCAACACTGTTTCTAGCCAACTCGCACATATCGCAGGAGCTCAGTTTCCAAACCTGCGCAGCAATGCTGTATTCTTCCATAAGCGGTTCCTAAATAGTTGATATAATGAATTTAACCTGTTGTTTTTGCTTCAAAATTACTTACTTTGGTAAAATGAAACTGCAAAGGATCATCTGTTGAAAGCGAAACAATTAAACCACGCGCCAAATATTCTGGCAAAGGATTTCGATGATAGTTCAAGAATAGCGAGTTATTCGATAACGGGGACATGGCAATGCCAATCTGCGCTAAATAATAAAGATACTGCAGCACGGGCACTTTGCGCAACAGCAGTCCATGCGATATATTCTCAGCCATTAAATAGCCACAAACTAAATGCTGCACCGGACCAGCTTCGCCACAATGGGGACGCAAGACAAATGTATTCAAGCCGCGTTCCCTGTTTTTGTTGTAAGAAGAGTTTAAATATAACTAAATTTATTTATTTAAGCCAACTCAAAACTCACTTTCTGAACTGATTAAGCACTGTCATGTTGGCATACATATAGTAGATATAGTAGGCGTAGGGTGGATTATCTTCATCGGTCCAATTTTGTGGTGTTGTTATATCGCCATCGAACAATGGATTTTCTGGCTTGGACTCATCGTCCACAGAATCGAAACCAATGACATACTGCAAGAAACGATGTAACTCGGGATGCTGACTAGGCTTGTTTGTAGCTTCGAAAAGGGGCAAGAAAATATTATCCAGTATATCTTGGAATGATTTCATTAGCTTATTGGACTTGAAGATATCACTGTAATGTAAGAGTTTTTAAAACACAATTATATGTACATATATATTTGTAAAAAACAACAAATTTTTTGATACATACAACAGACGTGGAATTTGAATTAACCAGCGTATATTTGTGGAATACACGTTGTTGTCAATAGCCCATAAAGCCAGCTTCTTCCACTCATCGCGTGACTTGCCATAAATAGAGAGACGCAGCTCAGCGTTTTGATATTTTGATTCTTCAAGATCAAAAGCCACTTCCTGTAATAAATGAGTTTGTTTATACTAACTAATAGAATCAATTTTATTCGGGACAATATACTAAAGTATTCATATAAGTTTCGTTTTAATGAGGGAGATAGGCTTGAATAATAGCAGTAAGAAATAAGCAGAGGTTATTCCTCTGAGCAGTAATAAATAAGCAGAAAGGAATAAAGAACAGTCGGGAGCGGCTTCGAAAATAATAACGAATACCAATCAAATGTTTAAGTGCCTTATAGGAACAAACTAACTTGTTTTTAAAAACAACCAATTTTAAAATCTAATTTAAAATAAACCAGTATATGAACTACTTTGAATAATATTAAGGCGGCATCCACTTCAATTCTAAATAGTTTTTATTGCATTATATATGAAGTAATTGAAATACTACTTAAAAACAAGTGGTTGATAAACTACTTTGAATTATATTAAGGCGGCAACTACTCTGATTTTGACATGTATTAATTGCAAATTTTATTTCACCATGTTAACCATGTTATTTCATCAAATATTATTAACTTTAGGCTATCAGTAATAGATTTCAATTGGTTATTTTAAAGTACTTAAAAAAATAATTTATATATAACTAATTTAACAAGTAGTTGAAAATATATATACGAAATATATACGAAAGTCAATTGACTTATTTAGCGGACATCATCATACAAAATATGTTAGTTCGTTCTATGGAAAAAAGTCAGAATTTCAACTAGTTGCGGTTGACAAAAAACAACTTTATCAACTACTTTTAAATTTGATTTTCCTACAGGGTAGTTCATAGTCTGTGTAGCAATACAACCAGCCAAAGCTATACAACCAGCAATTTTAGATTTTAAAATTGTGGATCAATGTATCTAAAAGAAACTGCTAATAATCTAATAGATAAGTTAAATCGTATGAGAAAAATATTGATATTTCTTAACTTAATATAAAGGATACTTTAAAATTTTACAGAAAATCAAAAATGTGCTGATTTGAGTTCGCATTGTTGTTGTTTCAAAGTTAGTTGAAAATTGAGAGCGAGAAAATTTTGAGCAACACGATCCCCGAATGATTCCACTGTGGATCACGGGATGAAAACAGTGCTGCGTTGTGAAATTATAAAAATTATCAATTTTAAAAATAGTAAATTTCTAATTAAAAGCGAATAAAAGTGTGTGACCGAGAATCATTTCACTGAAATCCTGCATAGCTCAAATGAAACCATAATGAACGCCTTCGTTAAATTTATAAAGACCGTAAATTGCATTCATATCAAGAAAATTTAATCGGCTTTGTGATCAAAAGTGTGCAGCAGACATGACACGCAACGCTTCATTGCGTTATCGAGTTGAGTTGATGCATTTGTTTGAATGTAAGCAACGCAATAGCGCAGTAATACAAGTTGTTTGTTATGCTTAATTTTCTCTTTTTTTTGATCAGTTTAATGTGTTCGATTTTAAAATGAAAAGCAAACTTAAATTCAATTTCAAACTTTCAATATTTTTTGCAAACTAGACACGTGTATATAACTTTTTGACTCTTCATGATTTGGGTGCCACCAAATTATGTTTAAAATTTTACCGAATGTGCTAATGTACTATCCAATTCACCCCTACCAAAAAAAAAAAATATACCACACAAGTCAATGGATTATTCAACTCAAAACCTCACTGCTCTAATTTACATCTTGTTGATGCAGAAAACATAGCATTTCAAACAACACAATGGCGCAATTGAGTTAGCACACTTCCCTGATACAGTAAACTATGCTTGAGTTAGTGTGTCAGTGAAATGTTAATATGATTTTTAAACCTTTTAATTTAACTCAGTTACAAATGTGTTCACAAAAAGTTAAGTTTAGAAATACTCCTCATATATACAAAAAATATAAAATAACTTACACATAAATGTAAAATACTTTAACAATAAAATTTGAAGACAGAATAGATTATTACTTTTGATGAAGGTTTTTGTAACTCACTGTAAAGGGTGGACCATTTAAATTTGGAATTTGATTTTGCTATAAATAAAAAAACGAATCATTTGTTTTCAATGTGGTTTATAGAAGTGAAAACGTCTTCAGGCGCGTTCAGCAGTTTTTGAAAATTAAATTTTAACGTCAGCAAAGTTATATTGTCACCACTGTTAAAGTCATCACTGTTAACGGTAGCACTGTTAAGGCTTGTACTGTTAATGCTTGAATTTCTGATTCAGCTACCAGGCCAGCTGAAAACAGACGTTTTGTGTTTTTTTTTTTGTATGGTGAACCCCAGAAGGGTGGCATATAAAGGTAGATGTGTTCAGAAATGTTGAAGGGCAAAAAATAATAGGACCAGCTCATGAATCCAACTCCTCTGATGGTTAATTCAGGAGTGATGTGAACTATAATCGACAGTTTTTGTGTGTATTGCATGGGGACCCCCAGAAGGATGGCAGATAGAGGGTAGGTGTGTTTAGAAGAAATGTTGAAGGTTAAAAAATAATAGGACCAGCGGATATATTTAACCCCTTGAGGAATCAATTCGGGAAAGATATAAACTATAACCGACAATGTTTGTATTTTTTCTATTGGGATCTCTAGAAGGGTGACGGTTAAGAAGAAAAAAGAAGTTCAGAAGAAATGTAGAAGGGTAAAAGCACCAGCTCGTATATTTGAACCCTCTATTTTTCAAATTGAGATGATTTATTCAAGAGAAGCTGGTTCTAAAATACTCAAAAGAAATACACAGAAAAATTCGACGATGTACCTGATAAAACTAAGTGGACACTTCAATATTAATTTTGCAGAAAATAAAAATCTACCACTAATTGAATTTTTGAATGAAGTATTAGATTTGAATATGTCCAATGTTCGAAAACTCAGTACTTCTAAATATGAAACAACGATCAATGAGGTTTTTACACTAAACTTTGAGAAATTCCAATAAAATGTATTTGTTTTTACTTTAGTTACCATAAACCTGTTGTATTTTTTTTTTATATAATAAAATTATTGAAATATGAATGATTAATATTAATAAAAAATAAAAAAAAAATAATACTGATATATTATAACTTTAACATAACATCTAACGAAATGCGCATTTGAAATTTAGAATGTAGCCGTATGCTTCTTGTAAATGCGTTTCGTAAATGCGCATTTAGTTCTCAGTGTGAAAGTATTATAAGACTTATCTCTAACGGTTCCCCAAAAATGATAGTACAACGGAGTCAATTTGTCAGAGACTCAGTCAAATCGCAGCTGCGCTGAGGCTAATGTCAACTTACATGGCTTGTGTGACACGGCGTGCCATCTATTTGAAACCAATTGTTGTCAAAGTTCATCTTGGAAAATAGGCCCCAAATAATCTGTTATCATTGCGCGGTAGCGCTTACTATACACTATAACACTATTCCTTCTTCATCTTCAAAGAAAAATGGCCCAATGATACTGCCGATTCCGAAACCATACCAAACAGTTACTCGTTGAGGGTGCATGAGCTTCTCAACAATCACGTGTGGATTTTATGTTCTCCAGATGCGAATATTTTGCTTGTTATAGTGGTGGAAATGAGCTTCGTCAGAAAATTCTTTTTCGGTAAAAATGCTATTTTTTAACATATTGAAAACGTTGCGGATGATAATGTGGCTTTTAGCTGCTGTATCAATTGACTTTTGTATGGCGTCATACTGAGGTAATTTTGCAAAATTTGCATTAAAGAAGTGCGTGAAACTTTAAATTTCAACCTCAGCGCTTAGCGACACTCAGTCACTCAGAGGTAAATTCATTAATTATTTCTTTAATACTTTCGGCTTCACTTACATTTAGGAGATGCATACCAGGGAATCACTTCATTATTTCATTTAAAAATAAAGAGCGGACATTCTCGCTTTTTTCTCTACACCATTTTTTAGACCGTGTCGAAGAAATGACGTGAATTTCTGACATGTCGGTAATACCCGCAATTAAGTTTTTGAACAGCTTATTAGCCCATTTTTGTCCTGCGTTGCGTATACACAACAGTATACTATTCTTAACCTAAATAATAATATAAATAATAATATAAATAATATAAAATTTTAAGAATTTATCTAATCGACCTGTTTTCGCTCAAGGCTAAACAATTACGTTTAATTACATTTCCAAGCTTGGGAAATTTGGGAATTTTCCATTTTGTTTTATCTTTAATTTTAAGCCTCTACAAAATCTAAAAAAAAATAAAGTAAAATATAATTCTTATATGATCGTCTTTCTCAGGCTTTATATTAAATTTTTGTAAATTTTTATGAAGTTTGAGACGCGGGTTGACACAACGCTGGTCTTTAACGAAATACGTTTTTGTATATATTTTGTTGTTTTGTGGAAATTCTTGAGATCAATATTGGTGCAAAATGTTCGACTTTGCTTGTAAAATATCGTTCAATATCGATCAATTTGAAAATTAGAAATCTCGAGGTGGCAACTCGATTTTTAAATTTAAAATTTTTAATTTTTTGACTTTTTTTAAGTTAGACCAAACTAAACATTTTTGGAAAGTTTCATTATTCTACCTCAACGGGAACATGGGTCAGTCCATAGTGGGTTAAGCTGTGCTTAGCAAATGGGAGTATTCATTAATTACGGAAATAATACCCGCATTTCGGTTTTTAAGATTTTTTTTTAGTTTTCGAGATATAATTGCGGGACATCCCGTTACTAAAATAAAAAAAGAAACATGTTTAAAAAAGATTATTTTTTATACGTAAATACTGTTATTTATTAAAAATATAATTTACACGTGAATACTATTAATTTTTAATTAATAACTTTTTAGACATTCACTGGGACATAGTGAATCCAGTTTCGATTTTTAAAACATACTTACATCTCTTTTGATAACTTTTGTTCTTACTTGAAATCCGCTATGGTGGAGGAAATGAATTTTTTTCCGAATTGATTTTTCCGAAGTGATGAATGCTCATATTTAGTGAACAGGATATAGTTTGTAATTTTGTTAGACGTCCGTTCTCTGTTAC
Organism: Coremacera marginata; assembly: GCA_914767935.1. Taxonomy (NCBI): domain Eukaryota; kingdom Metazoa; phylum Arthropoda; class Insecta; order Diptera; family Sciomyzidae; genus Coremacera; species Coremacera marginata. The sequence continues at coordinate 52,735,809 of OU612046.1, read as the reverse complement.
AAAATTAACAAGATCCTTGCCTTCAGCAACATTTGCTGGTGGATTTAGCAAACTTAATATCAAATCATCTCGATAGTCTAAAAAGAAGTTTTTCGGACGAAACATTTTATAAATAAAAAATTAGTTCCACACAGCCATGTCCAGAATATGAAATAGGGCCTTTTTATACCATCTTATTGTTTTTCTGGGACTGGATTAAGATGATAATAATTCGTCGACTCGATCAATTTCTGCCATGTTCTCGTTATAAGCAGCAACGTTTCCTGGTTTCATCTTCTTTTGGCCTCTACTATTTGGAAACTTCGATAAGACATGGTTGGTGGTCCAAAGTTATGGACAAAACATCTTCCAGATATTACAGCATTAAAAATTGGTTGAAAGTACAACACATTCATTGAAAATATTTTCTTAATGGATGGTTTTTGTTCTGGCCTTGAAGCAAGCATAAGCTCAGAAATTTAAGCATTTCATCTTTTGACGTTTTAGGAAAATTTAATTTTGGTCGCTTTTTTGTCAATGGTTTTGGGTTATTGTTCTCCAAATTTTTCGCATAAGCATTAGTCGAAGAAATCCATAAATTAACCACGTCTTAATGCAAAAAATGTTGAAATATCATTAGTGGGGATGTGTCACTATTTATTTCGCCACTAATGCCTCAAGAATCGTTGAATGGAAACGATGGTATTGACTTTGTATTCTTTCGCCAAATATCATCACTTTCAGTCATCATTACTTTCAATATAGGGAGAACCTGCACAATCATCCTCCTCACTATAATCTTCCTGATTAGTTTCATCGAGTTTAGTATCAACATCGCTGTCGTCATCAGAACAGGATTAACCCCTAAATTCTCCTTTATCCAATGAATTTTCGTCTTCTGAATCTGCTAACATTTCATCCACCGATTTTTGCAAATTTTTATTCGTCATATTTAATTTAGAAAACACTTTATAAAACTGCAACAAAAATTGTTTTTATAGTTTTACAGCCGAAAATCTATTAATTTTACGTACATGGATTTTTTATGCACTCCACGCGTGGATTCCCGCACGCAGTTCGTTTTATTGAAGTCGATATCAAAAAAAAAAATAATTTGTACGTTAACTTTAAATGGGAATTCCCCAACTGAAATTTGTTGAATTAGATTTTGCATGTTACTGATAGTATTTCAGCAATTTACTAACACTAATTCTGTACAGTGATAACAAATTTTCCGGTTTCGACGGTTGAAAAAATCAATTTGAAAAATAGCGGGAATTCCCATCATTAGTTAATTTAAGGGCAAATGAATGATGGGAATTTCAGCCGAAAGTGTTAAATTAAGCAGCTTCTACATCATTACAACGTTGTGGAAAGAAAAGAATGGAGATGTTGAAAAATGTAAGTTGAATGGGACTTAATATTTGATTGAAATTAGGACATGCTTGCTGCATGAAATTTTGAACACGTGCAATAATCGAACAGATAAGCATTTTAAAAGTCACTTCCATGCCCAATAATACAACAAAATTCTACTTCGTTTTTATAATTCACTTAAACTTTGTAAGACATAACCGAATGCATAACGAATACCACGATTATTAACTTTTTCTAAAGATCAAATCAATACAATGATTGATTCGATATACAATAAATCGAATAAAGTTAAAGAACGTAACTCTTTAAGCTGACGCGGTACTTCAGGCTAAGTTGCTATAGAAGTTGGTGGAATGGTCAATCAGTTTTAAGAATATGATTAATATATGTACCAAATTTTAATGAAATCTGTGCAGCGGATTTAAGGTTAGAATAGCGTTCAAACAAACAAATGAAAAAAAAAAACCAAAAAAACTTACTTTTATTTATATAAATATACCAATTACACTGAAAATTTCACTTACATTAATGATTTGTGCAAAATATTTGCCATTCAAAAAGTTGTCCGTTTTGAGAAAGACTTCGCGTAGACGTGATTCGCCAATTGGATTGTATTTTGCATTGAACTTGTCAAAACGATGAAAGGTGTTGCGATCGGCATGTACATCCAGCATGTCAACAGTCAAATCATAGGTAGTTAAATTCATGGAGCGAAATACTTGTGACAAAGTCATTTCTTCGCCCTTGGTTACAGTGACTACCTCGTGGGCGCTCTTCTTAAGCGTTTTTTTAATGAAGCGTAACAGATGCTTTTGATTCATTGCCGAAGCTGCATGTATGTGAGTGTCAACTTTTCTAAAATTCAAATTTCCAAGTGAAAATTTAAGCTATCCTTATAATCTTTACAGACAATATACCTTATATTATAGAAATCTCGATGTGGTACCGCCTTTTGCGAAGCTAGTTCACGCAGTTCGTTGAGCAACACATGCAGCTGAAATTTCGAGGATAGATAGCACAGACGACGATAACAAAAGGACTTTCTGTAGAGAATAAGTAAAGAGTAGGAGTTAAATAGGCAGTATTAAGCAAATTAATTTGATACTCACAGTGGTCCATCGGCTATCATGTTGCACATGACCTGCATGTCATTGACAAAATCTTTTAGTTTTGGATAATCATAGTGCAGTGCTTCTGCATCGGCTTCCTACAAGCGGCAGCATAAGTATAAATGAAGAAATAACTTTGTGATTAAATTCGAGTAAGGTTTACTTACAGTGTCCTTAAATACATTAAATACACCATTAACGGCTTTGATGTTGTAATCCTTGTCGGGTGGGAACTCAATATCCCACGGATCGCTTGTCTCAGTGGGTGGATGAATTGGGTGATCTACGTGTTGTGCATTTATTCAAAAGATGTTTTGCAGTTGAGTGCATTTTTGGTTGGTTGTTGCAAAGATACGTGGCAAAAATAAAAAAAAACAATATACAAAAGATTTTCTATTAATAATTTTGTCTATATAAAAAATCATAATCGAAAAGGTAACAATTAGAACATCTTAAGAATTAAAATTCACGTGCGTTAAGCTGTTTAAATTTGTATATTTATGTGTGTGTATTTTATTTGGATGTGTGTTTGTGTAACAATATGTGAGTGTTTTATTGATATTCAAAATTCTATATCCATTCAACATTCTGTACATTAATGTTTCAACGGTAAATCTTTAAGTGACCTTTACTATAGAATTTTTGTTAAATTTAATTTAAACTTCAAAAACAAATGGGTTAAATTGCATACGTACACGAATTATTCATTGATACAAGCGCTGTATCGTTAAATGCCTGGGGCATCATGACCCACAGGTAATGTTTTATAAACTGCTTTTTGAAAAGTTAGCAAATAACGAACTTGGAAAAAATACGTCCGTTTCATAATTTCTTTTCTCAGTTCAGTGCATAATTTTCTTTTTGATGGTTATTATTTAACTAGTGCAAAAGCCCGTCCGAACGTCCATTAACGCTAAACTGTAATTATTTTTTTGCCATCATTACAGTGCTTTAACAACTGTTCTGAAAAATGTTTAGCCTGAAAGTATGCACATATGTACATAAAAGGCAGGCATGTCACTGATAAGTATCAAATGAATTTTCTGTGCATACTTTTAGGCTGATCGCAAAAAATTTACAGTTTGAGCGATATCGGGCGCAGAGCAGCGTGCTTGCCTTTTGTATATTAAGATATTGATTTGTATGTTTAAAAATGCAGTAGAGAAATTAAGTAAATGACTATTACAAAAATAACATTATTTTAGAAATTTGTTCAGATTCTTACTCGTAAAGCTTTTAAGTACTTACATTTTATTTATACAATAACTATAATAAAAAATCAAAAATAGCTCGTTACATTTCATAAAACAAAAAGTTTAAAATCAAAACTTATAAAAACTTTTTAAGCCACTTTAAATCTAGTAGGAGTACGTATACGACCAGAGCTGTAAAATCTGCATTCGTTTTCAGAATTTTAAGAACAACTGAATAACGACAGAAGAATACATTTAATGAATCCACAATTGATTCATAAATAAAATTTTTAATTTACATTCAAAATTTACAAAAAATTGATTAATTATTCATTTCTAATATTAATTCCGTTATTCAGAATAATTAAAAAATAAACAAAGAATTTCAGAATTTTTTATTATTCTTTTTTTAATTCATCATTAATTTTTTATTCATTATTCAATTATTATTCATTATTCATTTGTTATTCATTATTAAAGGGTCATTCATTATGCATGGCTTCGGTTTGAATGAATGAAAAAATTTGATGCAATTAGAAAGATCTTTTTCAAAACTATTATTTCTGACCGTTTGTTTTATTATGTGCAGTGGTTTTTGAGGAAAATTAAAGCAAAACCATTTACGACGGCGAATGAATTGAAGAAGATGGTAAAATCTGATTTGAACAAAGATATTTGCGCCGGTACCATTCGAAACGTGTTAAGAAAGAATGATTTACATGGGCGGATTGGCAGAAAAAACCGTGGTTGAAATTTTGTAAAGAATATTTGTTAAAAGATTCTGACTTCATGATGAACACGGTAGGTAATTTTTGCAAAAACTTGTTTAGTTTGATTATTTTTAAGCTTTTAATTTTTTATATGTAGGTACTCTTTACAGATGACAGCATATTTAACCTCCATGGATCAGTTGGAAAACAGTATGTTTGGCGGCGTAGGCCAAATACGGAGTTTTTGCTTAATAACACTCAGGCTACAGTCAAGCATGGGGACGGGTCGGTAATGGTGTGGGTATGTGTTTCCAGTGCAGGAGTAGGGAATATTCATTTTATAGAGGGTAAAATTAATTGATTCTAATATTTGGACATTTTCTATAAACGTACTTTCAACACAGTGGAGGAGTTGAAAGAGGGAATAACACGCAAATGGAACAACATAACTCCGGAATTTTGCGCCAATCTCGTGCAGTCGATGCCCCGGCGTTTGGAAGCAGTAATAAAAGCAAAAGATTTTGCTTCCAAGTACTGAAACAGTATTTAATTTTTTACTGTCCAATTATGTGTTTGACATGAAATTTGTTAGTTTTTAAAGATTTTTTTAATAATCTACAACTCTGCATCAAAGTTTTTTTAGAATTATTTTCATTGAAGTGAAAAAATCGGCATTTGAATAATCTCATACCTAGTGTTCAATTATATGTTTGAGCACTGTATAAACCCTCGGGCACAGTCAGAAGTTATGTCACGGAAAAAAACTAAAGATGCAAAAGAATATTTTTTACGCGTGGTTCCAAAAATATATGAAACCCATGAGGTTAAAAATTCGTTCCACTCTAACATACAGCCGTGGACACATAAATAGCACAAAAATACAGGTAGAGTGTTTCACATAAATTTAAATAAAATACATAGAGCAAAATAAGAATTTATTTCATGGTATTTGAGTTTAAACATTATAAACTTAAAATCAGTAGTAACTTTGTAATTACGAATTAAAAATTGGAAAATTAATGAAAAATCTGAAATTGCTCCTTAGCAGACGTGGACGTATAAATAGCACAATTTGGTTTCTGAAAAAAAAACAGTGATTTATTTTTATTTTACAATGAGCTTACGAATATGCTTACTAGTACTTGGTACTGTATCCCGAATTGCCCAAAACAGCCCGACATCTTCGTCCCATATTCTCCACAAGTTTCCTGACCCTATCCTTGGGAATAGAGTACCAAGCCTTCTCAATTCCACTCCATAACTCATCTAAATTTCGAAAATTTTGGTTGATTATGCTGACCTTCACATCATTCCATAAATTTTCTATGAGATTGAGGTCTGGGCTTTGAGCCGGCCAATTCAAAATATTTATTTTTTCCTTTTTTAGCCAATCACAACCTTTGCTGTGTGTTTTGGATCATTATCGTGCATAAAAGTCCACCTAATAGGGATGTTCTCAAATGCAAATGGTTTCATCTGGTTATTAAGAATATCTAAATTAAAAGCCATTAAATTCCCTTTCCCACGCTTTAATGATTTTTTTGCATACTTCGGATTCAACTCTTGGTGTTTGGGGCGCCGAACAAAAGTTGTTCCATCTGGTCCAACCCTATTAAATTTATTTTCGCCAGTCCAGAGCACGTTCTGCCAAAATTGGTCTTCTTTATTCACATGGGCCCTTGCAAACGCTAAGCCATCCTTTAAATTTTTTCTTGTTAAGAGCGGCTTTCTTCGGCTAATGCGTCCATAAAGATTAGCTTCATGTAGTCTCTTAAAGTTTTCTTCAATCATTAAGGTTATTTTCTTCAATTATTTCCCTCATAACTTGCTTTGCTGCCTTGAAAGGATCAGCCTTACTTTTGTGAACTATAAGTCTATCAGTATATGCGGTGGTTTTACGCGGTCTAGGATTGCGCGGCTTATTCTCGAAATTTTTGACCATTTTTCACGAAATTTTGAGAATATTCGCGATTTCAAATGGTTTTTTGCCTTTTCGACTTAGATCGTGAATTATAGCCCTTTTTTCCGGGCTGCAATGTTTGCCACGACCCATTTTATTTAGATTCGGCGAAACTAACTGAATAAAACTCTAAAATTTTTACAAACACCCGATCTTGTAACTTTTATTCACTAACTAACATGTGTGCTATTTATATGACCACAGCAGATCGTACATGCTTATACAGAAAGAGATGCCCTGATCAAATAAAAGTAAATAACGGTACATCTCTCTCGGAGTTTTAAACAACGTCACACTGGAGTCTCAAAAAATTATAACTACAGTTAATGAATGCATTATTAGGTTCAAACGAAACGTTTAAAAAATAAGTTGCCATTTGTGCTATTTATGTGTCCATGGCTGTATATACATCTATGTAATTTTTTAATAAATATTCGCCTTAGCAAATTCCTGCCTTTTTATTTTGTGGAAAGACGAGTTTATTCGCGGGTCGCAACTTACAGTCACACTGCTCAGGATACACTCATAATACATTTATTCAACGCTCTCATTTAAAACGGATCGAAGTAGTTCGAATCACTTCGCGCTCTGATATAAGTGCAGAATAAGTCTAAGAATTTTACATATTTTATTGAGTATCAATAGGTTAGAGAACAGCAAGAAACTCGGGTATGATTTGAGTATCCGATTTCTGTCGGATACTCATTGCCATTCTCTGATAGTTACAAAACGGACTTGTACCCAAGTTTTTAAAAAAATTCTAACAAAAACCGTTCCATCACATTTTGTATAATACGATAGTAACGACAGTGTTTTAAAATCAATGTGTTTTTAGTTTGTATTTTCTGTTTTTGTGTTGAACATTTTTTAATTCAGTATACAATAGACACAACCTCGCTAGAGTCAACCATTTCCTGCACTTGAGTTTATTCTGAACTTTTTTTTTCAGTCCTCATGTGGTCGAACTAGCGATACTGTACTATGTATATCTAGTATATCAAACAAAAATGCAGTTATAAGCAATTCTAAATGAATGATTCTATTCTAGAGTATTTAAAAGAAAACAAGCAAAAATTACAAAAATTATAAATTCTTAATGCTATCTTAAATATTAATAAAACTCGAGTTTGTGTAAAAAATCAGCAACCAAATTTGATTACTCAAGCAAAACAAAAGAAGCAAAATAACAAGGTAACAATTCAAAAACTTAATGAATGAACAAAAAATAATTTTAACATGATTCGCTCGCTGAGAAAAAAAAACAGGCAACGAACGAATTACCTTTTTTGAGTACTATGCTGGGAAGACTGATCTTTCGGATTAATTCTATAAAAATACATAACATATAAAAATCAAATAAATAATGCATGAAGAAATAATAATAAATTTTGGTGTAACGTATTAAGTTAAATTTAAATTAAAAACGTAAAAAAATAACCTGATCTCTGCTAGCTCAACACCGATAAATTTATACAACAACAATTGTGATTAAAGGTTAAAAAAAAACATCAAAATAAGAGTTGACTGAGTGCAAAAGTAGTTCATTTATACAGAGGGAAAAAAGATTTTTAATTTTTAATAAAAATCGCAGAGGTTCGAGTGAGGAATCAAAGTAATTTTAAAGTGAATTAAGAAAGACGAACGCTAAATATTGCAAGGATAAAATATAAAAAATATGAATTGAAAATGTATACCAGAGAGCACTGTTTTTTTTTTTTCATTTGGGGAACATAGCGTACCTGCAATTGTCTTGCGATCCTCGTGTTCAATATGATTAAAGCGATTCTTTTCGTGCACTGTTTTCAGGAACCTCGAGGTGGTAGTGGGAAATGATTGATCCGAAAGCGACATATAACGAGCTCGCAATTCTAGAGCTTGTATCAAGAGGGTTGAAGCACGTTCAAGATCCTCCAAAGGAACACCGCTGGTATCTTCACCTGAGATGGAGACACGCTGGAAATTTGGCACAAAGTCATGTTCATCGATGGAGCTCTGATCCTCAGCAGTCTCACCAGCAACGCTTAATTTATCGCCCACGCCAAGACTTCTAAAAAATAAAGAAATATCACATCATTTAAAATTTGTCAAGGACATGAATTCAGAATGATTTGAGTGGACAAGAAACAATACCTGCGTTCCACCCACGCTGTGCTTGCAAAATTATAGGAATCATTCACAAAAGACATTGTAACTTGTACACTTGAATGAAATAGACTGAGTTTTTTCACAAACCAATTCAGCAAAGACAAAAGTAAAATAAGGCAGATAGATGGACTCCGTTAGAGATGCGTTTTAAAGGTGATGAAATTAATTGAACTGTGCAGAAATACCATGATTATTAACAGTTATAATTGGCACGCACTTGGGTCAAACTAAAGACGTCTAGAAGGTTAGACAGATGATGATTGTAGGAGTTGTAGCGATAGACCAAGCATTTAAGTATAGTGCCAAACATGCAAATGCCGTGAATGAACTTGAGGTCTGTGTCAATTTATGCGTTGGTGCAGAAGCTGGTATTGAACACCATTTTTTTTTTTTTTCGTCCACTCATGTTGTGCACAATAAATGACCAAATATCGTGCAAAACGGCTATGAATTGGATCATGAGAGATTCTTATTTTTATATAAACTAAGCTTATAGCCATTTGAAAAACACGCAGTCCTACACCAGTGCAAACAACAACAAGCTTTAAGCCAACAATTCTGTACTTTGCAAGCCATCCAAAAACTATCTAGGTTATATTTGAAATCTTTGTTTAGTGAGACTTAATTCAGAAATTTTTTTAATTCTGCTGAATAAACTAAGCACTGAAAAATACACAGTTAGCGTGCAATATGAATACCGTTTAGGCTTTATTATTATAAGGCACTAGATAAAACCTAATTGAATTAGTATTGTAAAAATAAATAATAATCGATTGGCATAAATGTTTTGGTGTGGAGAAATGAACAGAAAGTACAGCACAATTAAACCTAGTGACTAGCGTGAAGGTAGAGTCTTGTGGTTGTAATGTTTGTTGTAAAAATTCGTGTTTGCGAAATTCGAGTGGTACAGTGCGTACGGAAGTAGGTTAACTTTTATTTTCGTTAAAGAAAAAGCTTTTTTTTTATCGGAGCAACAGTAGGTGTTACAATGACGAACATTTTTCTCTCATTCACTTAAATCGCAACTTAAAATTATTAAATTATGTTAAGCTTTGCAGCAAAAACTACAGGTATACATCTAATTAGTCTAATCAGTTTCGATTCAAAAATTGGATTCCTTGTACAGTAAAACTTGTAAGTATAGACTGTTTTATATGACTTTGACGACGACAGCAACTTTACAACATCTGTCAAATTTTCTTTAAATGTTTTTTGGGGAGCGAAAATAACAGTTAATTCGAAATTTCTATTGAAAACATCGGACGGAAAAAAATAATCTATTCGATTTTTGAATATACTCGTTAAGGTGGATCGTTTTGTTCAGTGGTAAAAAAATTTTTTTTTTCGACACTTACATTCTGAATTCTGGATTCAAGATGATCTTAAATCCAAAAAGTTATCGAAATTGGTTTGACCGTCTGCCAACGGATTTGATTTAAAAAAAAATCCTTTTTCGCCAAAAATCAACGGTTTTTTCGTCGTAAGTTTTTATCAATGTGAAATAAACACCCAAAAGTAGGGTGCAAATGAAAGGATCATGACCCCAAATTTGTGAATAGGAAGATTGTTAGATTCGAGCATTTTTTTAGCGCAATAGTGTTCAGAATTCGGTTAAAATTTTGGGTACTTTTTACAAAAAAAAAAAATTTAGGTAAATTTTAGAAAATTTAGTATTGATTAAAACGACTTGAATTAACCTATTGATTTGTATAAAAAAAAAATCAAAATAGTGCAATTTATTTTATAATGAATTTTCATTGAAAATATTTTTGAAAGAGTATTTTTCACAAATGCGCTATAAATCCGCAATTTTTAGGTAAATTTAAAATGATTAATGTAATCTATTGATACAAGCCCGTAGCCAGTATTTACCTTAAGGGGGATTTTGGAAAAAAAAATTTGTAAGTAAATACAAGTAAAAAATTAAAAGCAAGGAATGGAAATTTTTCCAAGCAAAACTGCACTTTTCTTAAGACTATGAAAATGCCTTTAGACGTGAAAATGCCTGTTTTTAAATGACCATAAAGAGATGACAAGAGTTTATTGAATTTTTTAATCAAATTAATTTTGAGTACTGAGTTTTTGAATATTGCCTTTAATTATTTGGAAATGATCCAAATTAAGAATTTTTAATTGTCGTTCAAATAACTATCACAAAGTTCCACTAATACTTTTATCAACAGGAGAACCAAAAAATTATAGTCTTTAGATTTGGTTTCTTTTTGGCTACCTTATGCCTCTATTGATCCCTTATTGATACTTATACACAAGGTATTTGGATATGCCTTTCTTTAAATATTACCCTTCTCGAAAAAGATTTCGACAATTTGACTTATATTCAAAAGAAAATATTTTAAAATTTTAAATAATAAAAGAACCATCCAATCAATCCCCAATAGCAATAACAATAAATTTTTTTATAAAATATTTTGAGCAGAGGAATTGACTACAGTAAATGTTATATTTGAATTTCAGATTATTTTTCAAAACTCATAGTTCGAAAACTAGTCTTTGCATGGAACCAATATCTTATAGCCAATATATTTTTTGCATTATCACATCAAAAGAAGATTTTTGTTTGAAAACCATTACTCAGATGGATAAATTTTTATAAAAAGAAATAAACAGTAACTTTTTTTTTTTTGGATATTTACGAATTTGTTTAGTCGTGGATTTTAATTTAAATTACTTGCAAAATGGAAAATTATGTAAATTAAAAAGAACATTTTTCAACTTCTTATTCTTAAATTGTTCTTAAAAATGCCGAAGTTTAAAAAATGTAATTATTAGTTTTTCTTATGAAAATTTGGTAACATGATTAAAAAAATCATCAAATCCCCATAGAATTGGACGCCATAAAATGTTTTAAAATTATTTTTTATTGAGAATATTTTTCGAAAAAACGCATATCGATGCCTTAATATAGAAAGGGCGTATCTCAAAAGGCCCTATCTCAATAGGAGAAGAAAAGAACTTATTAAAACATTAAGTTCTATAGTTTAAAACTTTTTGCAAACGCATTTTTTTATTAAAAACCATAAGTAGTATGATGATGTAACAATTGCTTTTACAGCAAAAACTGCAGAACTGTTTTTTTATCAAGTTTTTTATTCTCTTATAAAGTGAAAAAAAAATTGAGATAGGGCCTTTGTATATTAAGGCATCGATATTTAGGTTATGGGTGATTTTCTGAAGCCTGTAATTTGGAAAAGACTTCGCACAGGCCTAAATTGTTGTGACAAGTTGGAGATCTAAAATGTCTTATATGCCAAGAAAGCAACAAAAGAGAATGAGAAAATTGTTTTTGTCAAAATGCGTGTTAAATTTGGTGGTTCATGTATTTTTTGCATTATACATCTTTTCAAAATTTAAAAAAAAATCCATTCAAACGAATGCTTTCTAAAAGTTTTTGGGTCCAATAAGCTTAGATATTGCATAAAATATGTCAACCAAATTTTCTACAATTTATAAAATTATATTCGTTCTAGGTATAATTTCAAATATATATTTTTCTAGATATCAGGGAATTTTTGAGCATCAAAATCCATAATTGAAAATGGTTCTTTAATATACAAAGTTCTTGCAGTTGAATTTAAATATGATGATTATGACTTTTATAAGCAAAGTTTAATTTAGCCAAAAAATTGTTCATTGATTAAGTGAAGTTTCTTAAATTTGCGTTGAAAATGTTGAAACTTTTGCATCTTAAAGTAAATTTACAACATTATCTCAGCTTAACTTAAAGAAAAGATCACATTTTGAATTTAATAGTTTCATATGTGTTATTTTTTCATTCTTTCTCGACCCTAAGGGGGGAAGGGTTTGAACACCCAATACCCCCCTTGGCTACGGTCCTGTATTGATATATAAAAAAAAAGTCAAAATAGTGGAATTTATTTTTTAATGAATTTTCATTGAAGAAGTAATCTTGATGAGAGTATTTTTCACAAAAATCGCTATAAATCTGCTAATTTTCTGTTAATTTTAGAAAATTATGTATAGTTAATAAAGATTTGATGTAATCTATTGATATAAAAAAAAAATTCAAAATTGTATAATTTATTTGTTTAATGAATTCTCATTGGATAGCCATTGAATTGAATTTAAGAAATCTTTTCGTGATTAGACTATTTTGAATTTTTTTTTATATGGGCATTTCCGCCGAAAAGTCCACCGTGACACGAAAATTTAAAGTTATTAAAAACTTATTATTTAATGATATTATCTTAGAGAAACATTTTTATTTTATAGATTTAAGCAATTTAAATATAAATTCATTTACCATGATGATCAAATCGTCTGCACTGTTTCACAAATGCAATTTTTCTTTTTAGTTAATGTTTTGTAAATGTTTTGTAAACGTGTTTGTTTTAGTAAAAATGGAAGCCATTGGCTAAAAATAATGAAAAATGGTTGAGGCAAGTAGAGACAGAATATATTTAATTTGTTTTTTAGTAACTAAATCACATAACTACTTAATTACCTAATTACTTAATTACCCAAATGAATTACAATGGAAAAAATGTCACATAACGCCATGTCACGTAACGTTTCATACTAAGCCCAATAAAAAAAAACGAGAAAAGGTTTTTAAATTTAATTACTTTGAAAATAAACTTATACTATTTCAAATCCTTCTAAAAAAAGTTTTAAACAAAAACTCATGCCAATTTGCAGAATTTTACTAAATTTGTGATCCAAGTCAAAAACCACTTCTATTTTTTGTTACGTAACGTAACATTTTTGGTGGTTTCTATCTAAGAGCCGAACTTTTGTCAACTCTTAGGTTTTACACCTTGTATAGTGTGCTTAGTAAGCTATTGGAAAATCAAAAGAAGGAACTTGTAAATTAAATTTTTCATTCTCTTTTCACTTATTACAGTCGTACGATCGTCACGTGTCCCACCACGGAAATGCCCATAACAATTCAAATGACAAATAACATCAACTTTTTTTTAACAATACTAAATTTTCTAAAATTTATTTTAAAATAGCGGATTTATAGCGCTTTTTGTGAAAAATACCCAAAATTTTGACCGACTTCTTATCATTGTTGTACTAAAAAAGTTCTCGAATCTAGCAATCATCCTATTCACATTTTTGGGGTCCTAGATACCTTTCATTTGCACCCTACTTTTGGGTAGTTATTTCAGAATGATAAAAACTTACGGCGAGAAAACCGTTGATTTTTGGCGAAAAAGTGATTTTTTTTTTAAATTAAAATCGCTGTCAGACGATTCCACCGATTTCAATATCCTTTTGGATCTTAAGATCTAATTGAATCCAGCTCCCAGAATATGAGTGCCGAAAAGTGTTTTTTCTTTTACCCACCTTAATACTCGTAACAGTATGTGATGCTTGTATAATTAGAAAAGATTTTAATTTTTCTGATTTTTTTACAAATGTCAAGAAGTAATCATTATTTTTTGACTGATTTTATTTTGATCAAAAAAAAAACAATTAAAATTGCACTTTTATCTTTTCGATCAACTCGTTTCCGACCATACATTAAGCTCTACCATAAATTGTTTGCATAAATTGCGCCATCGAGTGGACAGACGCAAAACGCAATTGCATCGAATGAACTTCCAACTTTAGTGTTTAAACCGAGCGAACGAACAAGGTTTCTTTTGTTTGTTCAGGCGATCTAAACGCACGGTAAGTAATCAATCCTGACCTGAAGTTTGAGCTGTTCGATCTGTCATAACCCCCTAGTCGATTTGTTCGCGAATCTTCCTAGCGAATCGCTTAAGGCCCCCATCGGCGATTCGTTCGCGAATCATCACAGCGAATCGCTTTTATGGTCTCAGCTGCTTACAGTCGGCAATAACCAGATGACTCTCAAATGAGATCGCCGGCGATTGTCTCATCTTCGAAGCGATTCTCTGGCGATTCTGAGGCGATCAAAAATTTTTGCTGGGACTTTGTTTGATTTGTTCATAATTAGAATATGTTCATTTGGAGGATTTAATACTATATGATGTTAATTTACATTGCACATTGTAATTCTACTAATTTAAAAAAAAACCTAAATCCTTGGACTAATCCCGGGATTCCATTTTTAGATTCCGAAAATCCCTGGATTGAAAAAAGTCCACATTTTGCCATCCCTAATATGGACAACGATTTTTATTAACAATTTTTTGAAAATATTTCAACCCATCGCTGTTGGTTTTTTAAGACAGCTTAAAGAAAAAACATTTTGGATCTTTCAATTATATAACCGCATTCGTAGTAGTCGCTTTGAGATAAGACAAATATACCCAAGACACTGCTTATACGATTTAAAATATGAAAAATTTACCTCACGTTAAGCTGCCGTTGAATTTGTAGTTTTTTCTCAATCTGCTCAATTGGAAATTGTGGCACTTCATAGGGTGCTGAAATCTCATTAGGGAGTACATCATCGCTGCTGTCATCCTCTGGAACAGGTGTTTGAACTTGTTGGTTTGTTAAGGATGTTGTGGGTGAATCACTGCCTTAAATTTTTTAACAAAATAAATATGAGTTACAAGTTAGACGGATTAAAATAAGTGCACAAAATAGTTTTGAACAAATAAATGAAACAGATAATATGGTTACATAAACTATAGAACAAATATATGGTAGTATTTAATTCAATGGAAATGAAGGGAAGAATTATTTACTTTCCGAGGAATCACTTTCATTTCTATCGCGAAATGAAGTTTTAAAACAGCTATTGTCGTGGCCAGAACCAATACCGAATTGTTTCAAATCGCCTAAAAGACGACGTGCAGAATCCATGCGATAGAAATTCATAACAACCGTATAATTTAAATACTTGCAACGAAAAACTGTGCTATGCTCTTATAAAATACTGAGCAGCAATAAATCAATTTAATACAATTCGCTAGTCAAATACTGACTACTTGTATTGGATTTGCACTCGCGCACCTTTTGCTGATAACTTTTGAAATGTCAATATTTGCCCAAGTCAATATTTTCAAAAAGAACACATTTTAATTATAGTTGTAGTAATCGATCTCTGTATCTATATATATAACCAAATGTAACTTCCAAAAAAAAAACTAAAATATAAAATTTATTTTCGAATTTCATATCAATTCCCAATAAACCACAGAACGAACTCGGGTTAGTTTCGAATTAGTAACGAAACCGAGAACTCGGGTCAGATATCTCTTATTCGATTCGAATTCGAAATGAATTCGAAAATTTTTAAAATAGCGAATACATTTTAATATAAAATTTCCCACTTCTAAGAATAATAAAAATTAAAACCACTTTCTAATTGGGATGCTTGAAAAGAAAATGATCCTTTCTTAAAGTCATCCAATTTAATTTGATCATACATTTTATTTGTAGTGTTCCACTCTACTTTGCTCTACTTGCCTATTAATAATTTGAATACAAAATTGTATTTTTTTCTTTGACTTACGCTTAATTTCTTGTAAGAAATTTTCACATTTAAATGCACTGAATTTATTCAATGATCCAATATTTTGAGTATCATATGTCAAATGTTGGAAGCAAATATTGTAGGTAAGACCTTCATAATAATCGATTTGGGCAAGTAACTACAACTTAAAAAAATTTCGTTTCGAAAACGAATTGCTAAAATAATTCGAAAACGATTTGCTAATTTTTAAATTTTCGTTTCCTAAGTGATTCGATTATATTGAAAATCTGGTTTCGAGAATGAAGTGTGCATTTCTCCCGCTCTCGGATTCAGTAGCCAATTGAGAACGAATTTCTTTTTCGAAAGATAATGCGAGTTCTCGGTTTCACCTCGAATTCAAAAAGAATTCGTTTCGTTTATTGGGTTTGTGCACTTTTGCTCAATACACAAAACATACATAAATACAATGAAATTAAGTCAAGATAAGGAAAAATGCACCTCCTTAAATTTTCGAATTATAATCAGATTTTACAAAAACAAGTCTACCTAGAGCTTAAATCTAGAAATATTGTACTGTTACAAATGTAAATATTTAGATTTGATGATTTTTTTATTTCAAATGAATACAACAAATAAAAAATGTCTTGGTGAGAGAGAACGTTCTGATAGTTCATTAGTCATTTCGACAATTTTCACATTGAGGAGAACTAAATACAAATATTATAAAAAAGAGTACTGAATTTTGAGTAAAATTTGAAGCATAAATTTAATAGTTATCAGCATGAATTTAATGAAAATTTTTTTTGTGTTATGAGCAACGCAGAAAGACATCGTGAAAGACACGTGACATTTGAACAATAAAGTTTAACACAAAAACAAAAAAAAAAAAACAATAACTTACAATCCGCATCCGGAAATTGCACTTCAAAGCGTACTGTCGGAGATTTAGGCACTCTTTTTTCACTCAAATATAGCACATTTTCACCATTTATAACAGAGTCAGTTGAATCAGATGCTATTAATACTCCGCGCGAGCTCATTTTGTTCGTTGTTTTCCTGTTATGTTGAATTTATCAAAACAAATAATTTGACGATATTTATTTTTTATATAAATGTTAAAGGTTTGCCGTATGATTCTTCAGACAATAGTGTAATTGAACGACAATTTGTCAAAATGTGATACAATGTTTTTGTTGCAATTAAATTTGTTGTTTTTAAAACGCACTTTATCTGTGTAGTTGAAACTTGTTAGAGACATATACTGCCGTCATAAGGAAGAGTGCGGCATCTAACATAAAAATCAAAATTAATTTTATTGTATTTTCCTTAAAGTCTGCCATCCTCTTTAAGATTGTAAAATAAAAATCCCGAACTTTTGGCCCCAAACCTAAATATTTTTACCTTAATTGTCGTATCTACACAAAATTTAGGTATCATTCCAGGATAAAACGCAGTATCTACATAATCAGAGTAAAAAATGCCGTATCCACATGTAGATGCCGCACTTTGCATTTGTTTTTTTTTTTATATACACAATTTTTTTAAGTCATAAAAAATAGAATTTAAGTCATGAATTTTTTTCATTAAGTATTATATATTTTTTATTATATCTTCGTTTTAACCCTAATAATATATATCCTATATATTGGTAAGATGGTTGTGATGATATGTTAAATTAAAATAAGCAAATTATTTTTTTGATAGATGCGAAAAATTAAGTAGATACGGCTTTTCTCAATGTTTTTAATTTTATGAAATCGGAGAAACAAACAAGAAAAAAGCGGGAAGTACAGTGTTTTATGTTACCGTTTTTGTATTATTAGTTAATTCTTTAAAATAACCTTATCATAAATATTGTACTGGGCTTCTCTTTCCTCACGAGCAAAATTTTTATAATTATTTTATGCCTTTTTGTTGCGAGGCGTTTTGCTTGGCTTTTTGGAAAATGTAGATGGCCGCACTCTTCCTTATGACGGCAGTATAGGAGATGTTTGTTTATATATATGACGACTGTCTTAATTGTGCTATTATTAGTTGTTTACATTGATAGATGACAAAATAAGCATGGCACCACAGCTATGGCCAAATTTATAGCAACATTTTACTTAAGTATTTTAAAAAGTCACAAAAAACATAAAGAAAATGGCCAAAACAAATGTTGCAAAGAAGTGCGTACGTAATAAATAAATAAATATCACTAGAATGATTTTTAAAATATCTCAATCAAATCGCAATTGAAGAAATTTATAAACATCAAAGAACACTACAATGCTCTTAAAGGCTAAGGAATCTTGCTCAAAGGGGAAAAAAGCTTTTTTGTTTTTTTTATAAAGAGTGTAGAAAGAGCAGTATTGCCAGATACTGCTGATCAAAATCCGAAAAATTTGCCCAGAAAATCCATATAATTGGTTTCTATATATAGTTACATATGTAATATAATAGTACGTTCAAAAAGTCCATAGGATGACACATAGATGGCGTTTCTAGATTTTTCCCATATGATTTTTATTCAGTGCCAACCTTCAAATGATACGTATAAGAATTTGACAACAATCTGACAATAGATTCATGAGTTATAGCATTTTGTGTGAAACTATTCTTATTGAAAAAAAAAAAAATGGGAAAAGTGAATTTCGAGTTGTGATAAAGCATTGCTTTTTGATGAAAAAAATACAGTGGAAACCAAACAATGGCTTGATAAACATTATTCGGGCTCTGCTTCATCGAGACAAATGGTATAAAAGTGGATTGCTGAATTTAAACGTAGTCGTACCAGCACAAATGATACAGAGCGCAGTGGACGCTTATTCCACAAAACATAAAAAAAAATCCACAAATTGGTTATGAACGATCGCAAATTGAAGGTGCATGAGCTAAGTGACATAGTAAAGATATCAGATGGTAGTGTTTTTACCATTTTACACGAACATTTGGGTATGCGAAAGCCCTGTGCAAAGTGGGTGGTGAGTGAGCTCACAGTCGACCAAAAACAACACCGAATTGATGCTTCAGAAGAGTGTTTGGCGCTGTTAAACCGCAAAAAAATCGAATTCTATCGTCGATATGTGACAATGGATAAAACATGGCTTCACTATTACACACCAGAATCCAAAAGACAATCAGCTGAGTGGACAGCAGTCGACGAACCGAATCCAAAGAGAGCAAAGACCCAACATTCGGCTTGTAAGGTGATGGCGTCTGTATTTTGGGATGCGAAAGGAATAATATTCATCGACTATCTCTAAAAAGGAACCACCACCAACTGCGGATATTACAGTGCACT
The DNA here is from genome assembly GCA_914767935.1 of Coremacera marginata. NCBI lineage: Eukaryota > Metazoa > Arthropoda > Insecta > Diptera > Sciomyzidae > Coremacera > Coremacera marginata. The sequence goes on along the minus strand of OU612046.1, from coordinate 52,716,675 downwards.
TTTGGGTCGATTGAAGGCTGAAATCGCCAAGAAACGGCCACATTTTCAAAAGAAAAAAGTGTTGTGACAATGCAAGACAATGCGCCGTGTCACAAATCGATGAAAACGATGGCAAAATTGAATGAATTGAGCTTCGAATTGCTTACCCACCCACCGTACTCTCCAGATTTTAGCCCCCAGCGACTTTTTCCTGTTTTCAGATCTCAAGAGAATGCTCGCTTGAAAGAAAACTGAGGCCTATTTTGACGAGAAAGAGAAATCGTACTATAAAAGTAGTATCGAAAAATTGGAAAATCGCTATTCTCGTTGTATCACTTTCAAAGTCAACTATGTTGAATAATATAATCGAGTTTTATCAAAATTTTGTTTTTTTCTTACTTATCCTACGGACTTATTGAATGACCTGTTATAACAAAATATTAAAATTATTATATTTTAATATTAGTATTAATATAATCAGATCGTATCAAAATAATAATGTACAAAATATATAAATTCTTCTGCTGTTTCATTGTCATGTTCTGTTTCATGGAATTTCTGTGAAGATTGCTAATATATTTTATGAACATTCCCTCCTTCAGTGCAACCAAATGGTGAAAAAGCAGTCTGCCTTCATACCAGTATTAGTTCAAGAACTGTCTTTTTTTCATAAAGCCAACTAGTATTTTCAACATGGCGATATCTTGGGAAATATCAATTGTCCCTTTTATTAACAGGTACTGAAAAGTTCAATATTCACGTACAGAATTAGATCGCAGTTTTTTTTTTACTTTCGTGACACAGTTGGTTATCAAGAGTTGGTTAATTTGATGACTTAAATAGTACCCAGGCTCGATCCTCATAGCACATACGATAGATCCTGCTGTTTTATTTTTTCGTTATTTATAGTTATAATTATAATATAATTTTATTTATAAATATTTAAAAGATTTGAAATTTAAAAAGATAAAAATTTTTAAATTTTAACGATAAATAAATCGTTAATTTCTTGATAACGATCATATCGTTACAATGCATATTCCAATACAATGCATATTCCCATTGCATTGCACTGATCATGCTTTTTTCAGTGTCAAAACCAATGCAATAATTTTCCGCCACTTGGCAAACTGAGTCTCCACTCAGTGTTGTTTTGCGTTTTTTTTTTTTTGTTTGACAGTTCAGACACTCGGCTCTAAGTCATGCATCTACCCCTTTTATTTTACCATGAGTCGAAGCGAGAGTTGGCAAAGAGCTGGCAATACTTTTTGTGCATTCTATTAATAGTTTTACATGCTGACTCAATCCAATCATAAAGGAAAGAAAAGAAAAGAAGAACTGATTGTTGATTTAAACTGAGTTTGAGCTACGCAACTAAATATGCTTTCGTGGCCCAATGGATAGAACATCCAACTACGGATTACAGCATACTGTATTCAATCCTTAGTGGAAGCAAAAATATAAAAAATGTGTTAAATAGCAATTTTTTTCGTTTTTATATAACTAGTGCGGCGAATTGGTGTGTTGTTGTTTGCATAGTGGCGGCCGTGGCGTAGTGGGTAGAGTGTGTGACTCTTACGCCAGAGAACCCAGGTTCGAATCCTCCGTCTGACACAGAAAATTTTTTCAATTGAATTAATTTTTCTGTTCGGCCGTCATCTCTCTGCAGACAATGACAAACCTCAGAGAGCAAAAACTGCCATGAAAAGCTTCTTGAGAACATAAGCCGTTCGGAGTCGGCGTAAAACATGAAGGTCCAGTTCTCGATCATTTGTGTGTAAACATTTCACATCACACACAACACAATTGATCATAAGAAGCTCGGTCGAAGTCCTTTCAAGGGCTGAAATGGCTATTTTGGTTTTTTTTTCATAAGAACCATTTCGTTACATTGGTTTTACCCCCCATCTAGTTCGCCCTATTGTTGTATACGCGGCTATAAAAGTTTAGCTTCAAAAGTTTAACTTAGCGCAAATTTAATAAAGAACATTTTAAAAAACCCGTAAAAAAACCGCGAGCGGATTTTCAAAAATTTATTCCGCCAAATGACATGAAAACCTGCATATTATGCGGGAAATCCGCTGATCTGGCAACAGTGCTCTTTCGTTCGTAGAAAAAACAAACAATATACAATTTTTTTTTTCGTTCGTTCGTTCGTTCGTAGAGAAAAAACAAATATTTTGTTCGTTCATTCGTTTGTTCGTTCATTCGTTTGTTCGTAGAAAATACATGTTCGTTCGTTCGTAGAAAATGGATGTTTCAGAAGTAGAATCACAAATAACACACTTAAAAAAAATATTTAAAATCTGAGAGAATCAAATCCTCAGTGTAGCGCTAGATTTATCATAAATTAAAAATTTTATTCAAAGTAGAAGTAAAAGTTGCTTGAGTTTACACAGCCTTTTTTTGACTATTTTTAGTTTTGATTTTTAATAAATCATTTCCGTTGGAAAAATGTTTTGGTTCTTTTAATAAATGCTGTCATTACTGTAAAGGAATTAGGCTCCACAAAATAGCCCCTAATGAAATAACCCCCAATGATATAAGTCCCAACGAAAATGAAATAAACCCCAAGCTACTAAAATAAAAAAATGACCAAATGCAGTGAATTCCCCCAAAAAAGTTTAAATAAGCAAAAAAAAAAAGGGTTAAACTAAAATTAAATTGTCCCCAAAATAAATGAAATAACCCCCAATGAATAGTCACTACTGTAATTCAGTTGTACACGTAACACTTAACAAAAGCTTAACACTTTGTAAATTTTGATAATTTTCGGCATTGTTTTTTCCATGTTTTCTGGAAACTATTCATTCTGTAAAAGACGCATATGAAACCAATAACAGCTCTTCCCCAATAATATAATCACCAAATTTAGGGAATGAAATAAGGCCCAAGCCGAATAAAATAATCCCAAAAAAAAAAAAAAACAAAATGCAATAAGCCCCAAATAAAATTTGAATGGGGGTGTGTTATTGAGTGTTATTTCATATGAAATAATCCCCAAGAAAAAAAGTTAAATATTCCCTAAAAAAGATGAAATAACCTCCAAAAACTTCATACGAAATAAGCCACAAAAATGTATGGGAATTTTATAGGGCTTTAATTTTATTTTTTGCTTATTTTATTTGGGGGTTATTTCGGGGAGACAAAGATTTAAGGAAAAACCTTTTCTAATTTAATTTACTGCTTAATAAAAGCAAAAATCGAAACTTAATTCAAACGAGAAGAGCGAGTTACTAAGGATTTTGCTCAATGCTGTTTGTGCGACATAGTCATCGGGTGATTACTGTCTTGAAATCTGTTACTCTCGAGTAATATATTTCTATTATTTTGATCGTAGCTTTATGACCGTAGCTCGCTAACATATCTAGCAACCTGCAAAGCTTCAGATTAAAAGTAATGAGCTCTGTTCTAATTAACACTCATTACGTAGAAGTTGGGAACATTTTAGAGGAATTACAAATTAAGTTTACAATAGCAATTTAAAGGCGTTTGACAATGTCATTTATGCAGTTTCTAGATCATATGTTTGTGTTTCTCAGCATCGTTTTTTTTTTCTCACGCTAGATACGAATAACAAATAAATGTTTTCAATCATAGACAGTTTTTTTTTGAATGTCAATGCTTCTCTTTTTATTAATCATAACAGAATAAATATTAATTAATTTTCGCACACTGAATCACTTATCAATATTCATTTTGCAAATCTTAATAAAATTTGGCACATTTCCTAAAACACATTTTGCGCAATATATTTAATGCATTGAATTAATATTGTTTTATTTTTGTTTTTTTTTTTTTTTTTTGTTATTGGCTGCGCATATTTAATGCAGCACAATTATTAAAAAGAGCGTAACGACGCATATAATTTCAATTTAACTTTAACAATTTAAAAAAGAATTAATTAAAATCACAAAATTTCTTCACTACTTATTGCATAATTTTTATTTCTACCACTTTGTTGAAGTGCTTTGCTTGAATGTTTAAATATTTTATTCCAACAAATGTTCCGATACTTCAAAGCTACTATTTGTTAATATCTCAAAAATGAAGTAACTTGAATTATTTTTAACACACTAACAAATGATTAAAAAGTGTGATTAAAGACTATCTATCTAGCAACCAACGAATAACGAAATAAAGAAATTTTGGATAAGAGAAAAACACATAGAGGCAACAACTCATAGACAACAACGACTAATACAACTTTCTTTGTATGCACCCTACAGCAAGCAGTTTTATAAATGTCATGAGAGATGAGAGAAATATAATGTTAAACAAAAATAAATACATAAAAAATAATTATTTTTGCCGCAGAAATAGCAAATCATGGTGTCTGAGAAAAAATTCAAACTGATTCAACAAAAACGTAAAATTATGCATACAAGTATTTATATTTTTTTTTTTTTTGTCAAAATTTTATTACAAATTAAGTATGCAGATGTGGTAGATTAAATGCTTTGTTAATTTTGGGTTGATGACTTATTTTATGCATTAATATAAATATTTAAACATCAAAACAAGTGATATTTTATTGCCAAAAAGATGCCAATCTTGTTCAGCTTCTACGTCTGCAGCTACGCAAGCTCATCAATTAAAATAACATTTTTATATTTTCAGGTATAGCGAATATTAGTCGTCCTTACTTCGAACATTAAACACTTTGAGTAGCAACAGAAAAACAAAATGTGTTGCAACTTTTATCGAACATAACAAAAATATTTACTTCTCTTTTCTATAAATAGATTTAATCTTGTTTTTCTTTCCTCTTATCAAGTATATTTTTGTCAAAAAAAAAAAAAACAATTGATAATTTATAACACAACAGCTCTAATTAATATTCTTGTTGGTTGATGTTTATGCTGTCAACGGAATTTTCCGGCATTTATTTATTTGAAATACTGTGCCAAATATTCGAAAACTAGGAATTTTGAAAATATCTTTACAGAACTAAAAAGTTGGAGTTAAAGACATGCATTAAAAGTATATGCAATTTATTTTTGTATTATTAATTTAAGCAATTTGTACATACATTCATTTACCATGATAATCAAATCGTCTGCACTGTTTCACAAATGTAGTTTTTGTTTTTTGTAAATGTTTAGTAAATATTTCGTAGAAGTTTTTGTTTTAAGATAATGAAAAATGGTTGAGGCAAGAAGAGCAAAAAATATATTAAATGTTTTTTAATAACTATATTACATAATTACTTTATTACCTAATTACTTAATTATCCAATTGAATTACAATGGAGATTTAAATAATGTAACGTCACGTCAGATGACTAAGCCTAATAACAAAAAAACGGGAAAAGATTTTAAAATTTGATTACTTTAAAAATAAACTTATATTCTTTCAAATCCTTCTAAAAAAGGTTTTATACTAAAAGTCTTGCTCAATACGCAGTTTTTCAAATTTTGTAATCCAGATCGAAAACTACTTTTGGTTTTTGTAACGTCACGCCAGAGCATAGTTTTGCTTTATGGCTCTTATTACGAGCTGCGTTCGATCTTCGACTGTAGTCGAATGGTCGATTGTACGAATTTACATTTGGTATTACATGCTTTCGTTAACGAATAGCGCTATTGTGTAGTGGGTAGAGTGTGTGGCTCATACGCCAGAGAACCCATGTTCGAATCCCAATGACATACCTCAGATAGTAAAAACTGCCATTAAAAGCTTCTTGAGAACATAAGCCGTTCGGAGTCGGCATAAAACTTGTAGGTCCAGTTCTCGATAATTTATGTTCAAAAATTTCACAACACACACAACACAATTGATCATAATAAGCTCGGTCAACGTCCTTTCAAGGGCTGAAATGGCCATTTTCCTTTTTTTTTCGTTAAGTGCAGCCTTTTATAGAAGTTTTGACATCCACAACATTTAGAAAATTTATTTACAGATTTCTACAGAACTTTCGACTGTTCAAGGAGTCATTTGTGGACTTGATGACGACTACAGGCGAACTACTAAATCAGTGCGCATGGCAAAATCAATTCCAAGCGTATTAAAATTGGCAAAAGTTCTGCGATTTGTTGCTCACCCCTTCCGACCTGGATAAAATTTACAAAAATAGTTTCAAATTAGTTTGTAATCTTAAAAAAGCATAAAACCAATCATACCTTACATTTTTAACAATTATTACTTAGCATGCAATTTTTACTATTACTACATTTCTACTATATATAATTACTATATTTTAAAGATATTCCTATTCTATATACGGCTATACTTTAGTGGCGGCCGTGGCGTAGTGGGTAAAGTGTGTGACTCTTACGCCAGAGAACTCAGGTTCGAATCCTCAATCTGACACAGAAAATTTTTTCAACTGAATTAATTTTTCTGTGGCTGTCACCTCTTTACAGACAATGGCAAACCTTAGAGAGTAAAAACTGCCATGAAAAGCTTCTTGAGAACATAAGCCGTTCGGAGTCAGCGTAAAAACATGTAGGTCCAGTTCTCGATCATTTGTGTGCAAACATTTCACATCACACACAACACAACTGATCATAAGAAGCTCGGTCAAAGTCCTTTCAAGGGCTGAGATGGCAATTTTCTTTTTTTTTAATCCTATTCCATCTAGTGCTCAAGTTGAAAAAAAACCTTTGTTTTATCTGAATTCCTTACTAAAGCTGAATGCAGAGAGCTGTTCTGAATGCTCCAACAATAGTCAGCCATCATGTGTGCGTTCCACTAGCATTAATAGCGTTCCTTCATCTTCCTTCAAAGGTCCTGCTGGAATTGCTCGCCCTGTTCTTCACTTGGATCCCCAAAATTGGCGGTAAAATAGTCCAGGTAGTTGTGAAAAAAGTGCAAATTAATGCTCATGTTAAATCTAACCCTGTGAAAGTGACTCGTTAGCTGTTGTGACTCACGTGTTGAAAATAGTCAAAACTTTTCTTATTTCCTAAAAAATTTTGAGCAAGTCAAACAAACCCATTCTTTGCCTTTTTCACAATCTCTGTCATAATATCCGTCAAATTTGCATTTGATTTATTAACGATGTTATTTGTGGCCCGTCAAAAATTACCGCTTTATCTATTTGCACTTAGTTTTGGAGACTTTTTTTTATAGAAAAAGGAAACTATTTCCATTTTTATTAGTGTGTATTTATATGACCTTTTGGTGTAATTATTAAACCAATAAGCGGGCTTTAGGTCAGTTTTTGAATTATATATTATTTCCAATATTTCGAACTCCAATGCTGGTTGGCGAAGAAATAACTACTGCAATATTTTTCAAATTTGTGTGTTCAATGTTGTGCTTATAGTTTTGTTTCTTATGTTTTTCAAAAATCAATGTTTGTTTAGTAGCAGTTTAATTTTATTATAATTTTCCTTGATAATGAACTCCGACGGAGTTCAAAATTTTGGAAAGAATTAATAATTCAAAAACTGACCTAAAGCCCGCTTATTTAATTAATAATTTCCATTTTTGTCAAGACCTTTTGTTTTATAAGCCATAGTTTTATATGTAACGGAGGCAAAATTATAAAATCCCTTGGTACTAAAAGTGGGTTTGTCACGTTCTGGTGTCCTGGAACTGGCGCTTCCTAAGTAGGTCAATCTCTTTTAATCCAATATTGGGTTTGAGCTCTACTATCCTAAGGAAATTTTGTAATTTCATTGCAGCCATTAAACCAGGTACATCTTTACAAAATATGCAGCATCATTTCAGCAAAATATTTCAGGAGATTTTGTTCTCTTGTGCTTGTGCTTTTTTGAAGAAATTTTTGTTTCTTTTACTAAATATCTTTCTTTCAGCCTAGAAGCCGAAAATTCTGAAGCAGACTTTGACAGACCCAGATCATCGATAAGGTCGTTTAAATCATCTGGGTTGAATGGTTTTGGCTTTTTCAGGTCACATTCAAAGTCACTATCACTACTGTGAAGCTACAAACACGTTTATACACGTTCACAAAAAAAAAATATCAGTCGTGGTAGTTCACGGGCTCATTCCAGATCATAGCGTTTCGGTACTTAAATCTATTCCTTTTCTTATTTGTCCATAAACGTAGAAACTCAGAGCACGTTTTGCATACCTTTTGCGGAATCCAAGGCTTATCTTTCATTACCAGCGGGTGACCAAAGTAATTTTTGTAAGCCTCGAACGATTTCACATTTAAACGGTGTTCTTTAAACATATACTCTACGCCAGCGTTACTCAAAGTGTGATCCGCGGAACCCTAGGGCTCCGCGAAGCCTCTGTGGGGCTCCGCGAAAATACTGGCCAATGATTTATTAAAAAAAAATTCAGATAATATAGCACATTATGGCTTTGGACAAACAAAATTTAGTTTCTATTTCAATAACAAAGTTTGCATGCAAAAATAATTGCGCTAACACACAAACATACATAAGTGTTGTTGTTTAAGAGAGTTTAACGCTGAATACGGACCAGTGATCTGCAACGGAGAGCTTTTTTATGACTCTTACATAACAAGTACATAACCCTACTCAGCCCTTCGTGCACGCAACCCGATTCATACTTCTACGAAGCTGCAAAGCGGCGGCTCGAATAAATATGAGTATCCGCAATCACGAGTCGGATCGGGTGAAGATTCGTATTATTCGGTTCATTAAAGCTTATGGCTGTTGTCGTCTTGCTGATTCTTATTCTACTTACCTAAATACAGACAACAGTGTTCAACGCTAGTAACAAAATTACCGCTTTCAAAAAGAAAATTTGATTTTTGGATTATTCGTGTTAGCAAGAGAGAAATAGAATGCTTTTCATCGCTCAGTGAGTTCATTAGCGACTCAGAAATGTTTCAATATGATATGTTTGAAGAATTGGTCCAATATCTCAATGCTGTGTGGGCATGCTTTGAGACGTATTTTCCCGAAAAACAGAATGCATAAACTAGAAGCATTCATGGATTCAAAATCTTTTTGTACGCAATTTGCAAAAGTCTGAAAGTATATCATAAGAGATTTTTGAATAATTTTAAGATATATCATTAGACACTAGTATGGAGTCACAGTTCAAAACAATGCTTCTGAATGGTTTTTGTGCAGGATTCGTGATATCAATTTCTTTACACAAATGCCTTGATTTTTCTTCTCTCGTCCCCAACAACACACTTGTGCGAAACGGAATTCTTAACCTATGCAATTACAAAAAGAAAATAACGCAATTGACTGGATACTGGACCTGATATGAGAATAAAACTTTTTTTCTTCTGGCTTATATCAAAAAATTGATGAAAAATAAAAAGCAGTTTCATACCTCCCATTTTTTCCCCCCATTTATTATGTCTTTTTATAACGTGAATATATAATTTTTTTTTTTTTTTAATAACGAAAATTTATTTTAATAAAGATTTTAAAAATAAATTATGAGTGTTATTAAAGAATACACATATCTCAGGGCTCCGTCAAAAAATCGCTTTCCAAAAGGCTTCCGTCGCCAAAAAATTTTGAAAACCGCTGCTCTACGCAAATGAAACAAAAATGACTCGGATTCTTCACATAAACTCGTCTTGACGATGCCATATCGAATTATATTAAGAGAACTTAATCTTTTTTTGATTATTAGCATATTAACAATGTAGAACAGCGAATTTTTAGTGAAAACTATATCTCGTAAACAATAGCTGTTACAAAAAAAAGGAGGGTATATTTAGAATCAACGACGTCAAATTAGTAAACATCATCTTATAAAAGTCATTCATCAGACAAAAGTTGCAATTTTGTTGTGCAGTGATATCTTGAAGCAAAATAAAATATTTGTTGTATAGAGCGTCATTATTCAAACCGAAATAAAAAAAATGATGTTTTCTTTTTTTTATTTGAAAACAATAAAAATTTAATTCAGTTGAATATATTTTTATTTATTTTTGGTGTGTATTTAGTGCGCACTATAAAGTTAATATAAGGGATGTCAATCTCGGGTTCCCGGCAATTTCGAAAATATTCCCGATTTTTCCGAATTTTTAAGCCGAAAAATCAGAGCTTTAAGCGAGATTCAAAATTTTAAATTTATTTTAAGAAAATTATTATGATTTTTTAAAGTAGTTAATCTTTATTTCTGAAAGTACTCTGGCGTTTTAAATTATTTCTTATATCTCATTTTGCTATATTATGTCACCTTTTCGAGATAAAGATCTTTTAAGTTGAGCGATTTGATATTAAAAATAAAGTTCTTCATTTTTACATTTAAAAATTTTTTTATTAGATTAGTTCTTCTTTTATGGGAGTTCTTAGAGATTGTATATTTATAGTGCCTTTATGTTTAAGATAATATATGGTACAAAAACAACAGTCACAAAGAGTATAATGAATTAAGGAAGAACAAGTTTTGTTGAAAGTCTCTGTTTTTTTTTTTAAATCTCTTAAAATATTTTTTTTTTTAATTTTTTTTTTTTTTTTATTTACAGAAAGTGGTAACAGTCTGAACACTACACAGACAGCTTTAATAAATGTTATTATACCCCAAAGCGTACTGCGTAAGGGGTATATTAACTTTGTCGTTCCGTTTGTAACACCAAGAAGGAGGCGTAGCAGGTATAGAAAAATATATCAATTTTTGATCAGCATCACCTCCTGAGTCGATTTCCGTGTGTCCGTCTGTCCATCTGTCGACACGATTATAGCCGTAATTTTAAAGTATCGCGATGAAATTAAAAATATAAGTTTATTTTTAAAAAAGGAAGATCAAGTTCGAAAATAGGCCAAATAGGATGAAAACCACGCCTACCTCCCATACAAAATGACTTTATTTTAACCGTAAAATGTCTTTAAAACCCACAAAAATTAAAGAAATGCACGCTTTGATCTTCAGGATTTAAATTGAATATGAAATTACTATGAAATTTGGGAAAATCGGATGAAAACCATGCCTACCTCCCATACAAAGTGGCTTTATTTTAAAAGTAAAATCTCTTAAAAATCTGCTCAAATTAAAGAAATGTCTTGAAATTTTGCATAAAAGCTTTGATATATAATATAGACCACCGCTATGATATTTGGCAAAATCGAATGAAAACAACGCCTACTTCCCATACAAAGTGACGTAACCAAAATAGGAAAACTTTCGTTAATATATAAAACTGAATGTCATGGTGTATGTCGTGGCTAAAGACTTTAAATATACTTCAATACGGACGCGGGGGGGTATTTTAGCTTCGGTACCCTGCTGAAGATCCATCCTTACTAGTTTTTTTATTTGATTGATTTTGTTTATTACGGCTGTAGTCTTTTGAAATAATTTTACTTTAGGGGCCGGACCCGAATATTTGTTTTCTTATTTTTGTTAAGTGATTTTAGACTTTCTAAGCCCAAATATGCACAAAAAACTGTCGCTTGTGAATGGTTTAAAAGATAAAATTCGCGAAAGTTTGAAAATTCAGTGCAATATTTTAAGTGTGTGGAAGATGGAAACCAAAAAAATCGTAGCAAAATGGCACAAACTTCATATAATTTCCTTTGCTGCTACGAGAAGCTTTGCTCGTATTTCATAGATAAAAAATATTAAAAGTCTATTTAATACACTAAAGGTGTGTTTTTATAACATCAACTTTTTTTGAAAGCATACTTTATACACCAGTAGGAGTGTATTTTAACACTAGAAATAAGTGCAGGCAGGCGCGGATTCAGGGAAGATTTTGGGGGTTCAATCCCCCTCTCTCTGAAATTCTCGGAGAACCTGCATTTAAATGTGATGTACTAGTGTTTATTGGTTTATTGGCGGCCGTGGCGTAGTGGGTAGAGTACGTGACTTATGCTCCAGAGAACCCAGTTTCGAGTCCCCATCTGACACAGAAAGTTTTTTTGATTGAATTAATTTTTCTGTTCGGCCGTGACCTCTCTGCAGACAATGGCAATTTTTAATTTTTTACTGTGTATAACTTGCAAAAAAAATACAGGTGCGTCGTTTGACACACGAGAGAAGCGAAGCTGTTTCACAGTTTCATAGACTATACGCAGATTTAAAACGTATCTGCGAAGCAAAACTAGTGAGAACCGATTGAACGGGTTGGCGTTGTTGAACATGCATCGTGACATGGAAGTAACGTGCGAAAATGTAATCGGCATTATATAGAAAGAGCCAAGAAATATTAATATCATTTTACGATCTAAAAAACAGTTGATCTGATTTACTGATTACATATTTTATAAATATACTATGCATATCGTCGTTGGGCGTGCAATACTGCGTATCAGCCACTTACAATACCGCGTATATTGCAAAAAGGCCAAAATTTAAATTTGGATTTTAATTTTAATCTGATTTAATTAATATAGGGCGGATTTTCCATTAAATGCTGATTTCAGAACAAAGCAAGTATCTAATTTCAATAAATGTTTTTAGTTTAGTTGAAAATCCTTTCAATAATTTAAAAGAAAGCTGTTTTTCTGCACTCCTGTAGAATTTTACTAAGCCGTCTGTGTGTATGTGCAAGTGGCTGATACGCGATATTGCACTCCCAACGACGACACATATATAGCGTACATTAATATTTTTAAAACTTCCCCCCAAATATTTTCCTGGATCCACCCCTGAGTGTAGGGTAAGTTAACCGGTTGTGGACATTATCCGGTTGTGGGCACCCCTGTATAACTTTAGACAGTGAGAAGATGCAGCTGATCTGATAACTGTCGTTTGTGCGCAATGTCAGCACGATGTTTTAGTGCTGGCACTGAAGCGAACAGATGCATATGCATAGTAGCTACAGTCGATAATACATTTTCGTGTGATAATCAACAGTGATCTAATTGTTTATTGTGTTCAAAGTACGATAAATTGAAGTAAATTATTGCAAAAAGGTTGGTATAATGTATATTTCTGAAGGAAATTCAATATATTTTGTGATTTTATATTGTTTCGATCAAAATGTTCACACCGACAAAATTTACTGGTCATTTTTTTTTTACAGCTATGAATTTCACAGTTATGGGCACCAAAATTTTACCGGTTATGGACACCTGATTTTTCCCGGCTTAAAGGGTGTGTTGAGCTTACAAATTCTGATGCGGATGATGAATAATATAATTTTCAGTTATTTTCATTTTTATGTTCATTTAATTTTTTCTGCTCTGAAGTCTTTTGCGCTATTTTCCTTCCGTTGCTCTATGTGCCATTAACTGCTTTAAAAATTAATAATTTTCTTTTTTTTCATATTTAGTGGCGGTTTCCTTCATATTTTCCTATTTTCAGGGTATTTTCCAGGGGTGCCCACAACCGGTTAAAAAAAAAATGTTCTTCAAAATTTATTACTTCATACAAAGTTTGATATTTTAACATTTTAATGGAATCAAATGAATTCACTCACCAGTAGTTACCTAAGGTCCCTACCCTTTTCTTTTACATATGTATGTCTGCATAAATATTAGCTTGGTTAAAAGTTATGGCTGAAATAGTTATCTGTGCACACAACCGGATAAACTCCCCTATAATTTGTACAAAAAGTATAAAAAACATTCACATAGGGGTATTTTTATTTAATACACTAAAAGAAGAGTTTTTATAACATCAACCATTTTTGAAAGCATATTTTATATACTAGAAGGGTGTATTTTAACACTAGAAACTAGTGTGTAATTTGTCTAAAAAGTTAAAAGATACCCCAAAAGTAATGCATACCCCAAAAGTAGGTTTTTATAAAGTGCAATTTATACACTATAAGGAGTGTATTTAATACACCAAAATGCGTTTCATAATTTGTCTAAAAGTGTAGATAAGAAAGTCTCCGCTTCCAAAAAAAGAGTTTAAAAAAGTGGCGTATTTTATTTACTAAAATCAGTGTATACAATACACCAAAAAGTGGTGTATAATTTGACTTAAAAGTTATAAAAAAGGTCTGTATTTTTTACACTATAAGGAACTATACTCCAAAACGTGATGTATAATTTGTTCAAAAAGCGTAATAAATACACCAAAAGTAGTGTAAAAAAGCAGTAGATTACGAGTTCAAAACGCCGACTAAGTACTGCTTTAAGTAGTGTTATTATCCTTTATACACTAGATCCAAAGATCTTTGAATATGCATAGATTCTAAGCTATTGTCTAACATTGATTTTGATAACATTTGGAAAAAAAAAACAATTTCTATGCTTGGATTTTTTAAACGTTGGGCCAAAAAATTTAATAACATGATTACAACTACAACGTTGTACAATTTTGGTCCCAAGTTCTATGTGCATGGTGATAAAATGGAAATAATCACTATTATGAGGATCGTATAAAACTCAGCTCTAGTGTGAATAAAATTTTGCCCGGTATTATAATTGGGAATTTTCGTATTTTTGAAAAAGTTAACGGAATTTTTGAGAAATTTTAACACAAATATTTGCATTCATCTTTAATTTTCAAGATTACAAGAAAAAAACTCTTTTAAAGCTTATCCCCGTCTAAAAAATGAAAACTCCCTTTTTCAATTCCGGGCGAAATTTTATTCATAATAGGACTGACTATTAAAAATGCAATTTTTAAATCTGCTGATATCACGTTTTTACACCAACTCATATCCGGTGTATTCGATTCCCCAGAATTTCTTCTTCTTCTTACAAATTTGAACTTTAACTTTAACCGATCTGCTTGTAGTAACGCTAACAATTCCATTTATATACCATTTAGAGCAACAAATTTTATGTTAGCTGCTCCTTTGTTTACAGTAGCGTTTAAAAAGTATTGATTGGATGTGATTAGTTGTTACGATTTGTGTTGTCCGTAAGCCCTACCCATACTTTGGTGGGTAATTTTTTCCCGCATTAATTTTTTTTTCATCCATATCATTCATATATTTCGATATTTGGGTTGTGTCTTCTAATGCGCTTCTGCACAATGGCCAGCCCTCCGACTCAAAGTTCAACAGGGAGTGTGACAAGGAAATATTCTGTCGACAATCTACTTTTTACTGGCGATAGACGATGTACTGACTGCCTTCTAAGACTTGACAACCAATGTAAACCGTTTAAAAGGCTAAATCATTTAGACTATTCCGATATGTTTCTTGGCACGTACCATCAGTGGACTAGACGAGAATCCCTCCAGATGAATGAAGAGTCGGTTGGCCTAAGAATCAACGACAGAGATGCCCACAGACCTCTTCACACATCAGCGTATTAATCTGAAGCTGGTGCTAATTGAGAAGGTCGAACAGTTAACTACCTATGGAGTTTGCTATCATCTAATGTCGGAATAGACCTAGATTAGCGGAATAATTAAGCTTTCACTGCTTTTAAGTTCCTGTCTTAATTCTGGAAATACTTTCAAATCTCCTTACGCACTAAGTTGAGACTCTACAAATACAACGCAAATTTCTTGCTTTCGAAAAATACACATATTACATTAGTGCACCTAAAGTTCAACCTTACATACATACACCTTACCTGACATGAGGATTAGCGTTGGCCTTGTGTGATACAGGTATATCAAATATTGAATAACTTCATTCATTAAATAAACTGCATTCTAATGTTGAAATATAAACAAACTTAATTCTATGAATAATAATACATAAACACAAATGATTCATATTCCATGGTGAAATTCCTTAAAATTTTCTTTGACAAAAACAATGCGAACATAAAAACCTTCACACATTCTTTTAATTCATGTCACTCCCACTACTGCCCGTTACAATTCCAAACTGAATATTTATGGCATTAGCTGTATCAAACGAATGATGATTAAAAATACCAGACAATACCATCATCAACTCGGTGACATTTCAAATTGTCTTGCCAACTTCTTTTTCTCGAGTCATGACTGCAATATTTTTTTTTTTTATAAAAGACCATTAGGGTAGTAAAGAAAGTGCGTCATTCTTTGGCATATATTTGTTTTCGTACTCTTAAAATAATGCAATCTGAAAGAACTCATAATTTATTTACCTTGTTTTATCTTCCCTGCAGCATTGTGACACGAAGTCATCTCCATTTCCATATCAACATCAAATCCAAAACTACGAAAGCCTTTGACATTTAATGCGTCCGTATAATTTTGCATTATTTCGCAAGTTTGGATAAATTCCAATAAGTTTTTTGTTTTTAAATTTTACACTCTTTTACAAGGACAAACCTGGAGCTTTCAATATGACACGATTTACAATTCTAATACACGCAAGAGCGTACGCAGTCGGTCGATAAATGTTTCCAATAATTGGATGTTTGCCACTTAATCTTACGCCTCACAAGAAATTTACAAATTTTTTATTGTTTTGCCTAAATATTTTTTACTTATTTTGCATTGTATCAAATCGTTCCTAACGTTTGAGAATTGTGTGTGTAATGACAGCTTGAGAAGCACTGAGCACTTGTCGAACGGTGAAACCAGAGTTGCAACGATTTATACTTTTGTAACATTTGAAGTACGTTTTTATTTTTAGGTTCGCAGTTTTAAAGTGATAGTACTACACTGATACATACTGCACGATGGGATAAATCAGCATTGCCAATTTGTGGATAATTCCTCAAAATCTGAGTGTTTTCGGTTTTTAAGAAGCGTTTTAAGAATTTAGGAATGTTTTTTTTTTTTAAATTTAAGGAATTTCATAATTAAGAAAATAATTTTATATGCTAAAAAAAGAATATGGCACTGTAAGCTAATTTCATGCCGTTTGTGGACATGCACCCTAAAAGATTTGTTTCTTATTCGCATACGATGGCAGCCATTGCGATTTACTTGAGCCGATTTATATTCTTAATTGTTGTCTTGTGGAGATTTTAGGCCAATAATTTTATAACTCCAATTTTTATTTTTAAAACAAAAGTTTATTTTTTTTAACGTTTCGTCAATTTTTTTGTTAATATCTTCACTGGCGTTTTATTGATGGAAGAAATGGATGAATCTTTTACATTTTTACACTAAAGGGAATAAAGAATATTTAAATTATCCACGCCTGTGTATGGATTATATTTAAATATTTACGTGGATAAATCAAGTAATTTCCTTACAAAACGTTTCTTTTTTTTGCAAAGCTAAATTTGCGTAAGGAACATTTGATTTGATTTAAGCTAAATTTGATGTTATTGGTTATTAAGAACCAAATTTTTCAATAGAGTTGTGGCATATTGGTTGTGGTGCTTGTTTTGTAAGTACGATGCCCAGGTCCAAGCCCGCGGCTGGCACATTATTTTTAGTTTCTTTTTTTGTTATAAAAATTTTAAGTATTTACTAATTTGTTTTATGCAAAAGCGTCAATGGTTTAAAACAACTTGGTTTTTTGATAAATTAAAAATGGTTTTAGATAAATTTTATATTTTTCCTTTAGTGTAAAACAAAACAAAAATATGTCCACTCTATCTAATATTCAGTACCCCTACCTACTGCCGTGGGTTTCTTTTTCAAATAATAAAAATCTCCGAAGATGTCATCAAAAAATTGATAAATCGTCGGGGGAAAAATAAAATTTTTGTTTCAATAATAGAAATTCCAGTTATAAAAGGATTTTATCATAATATATAATTTTAAAAAATAGACCGAAAATATATGACTGTTTTTGTTCACCTTTATAGTATTTTGTTGACATAGTAAAAAAGTATGCCCTTCATCATAAAATAGATTAAGCTTCAAATAATGAAGGAAAAGAATCTCCGTTCATTTGACAAATTTATATTGCACATTTGAATGTATTAAAAGTTTCGAAATATATAATTATATTCTTGTTAAACAGTATTATGAGTGTAAAATCATTTTTTATTAATACGGTAATAAAATTGTAATGTTGAGGGTTTTATTTAAAAATTGTGGATTTTTTTAACTTTTGAGGAATTTGACAATATTTTGTTGGCAACGCTAGAATAAATATACTTTTCTGTTTTTGCTTGCCAACTTTGAAAGCATTGGGAGACAAAGGTATTCACTAAAATCATAAAATTGTATGGGCTGAGAACCCTTTTTTATATCACTTTCGAAACAAAAACAGTTTTATAAAAAAAATATTTCCAATTATTAAAAAAGTACTATTTTTATTTTTTTCTCCAATGCTGTCCTGGAAGAAACACTTTTGCAAAGTCGCATGCCACATTTAGGACTCTTGTCTTCCAATTTTGAAAGTTTCGCCAGCTTTTTATGTTATTCATTGTTTTGTTCATGGAATGCTACACATGATTTTTACACTTAAGTTTGATAAGGCTGAAGGCAACATTTTTTCTGTTATCTGCTTGTTTTCGAAATTATTTCCAGCTTTAGACCATGAACACAATGCCGGTTGGCTGGAAGTGTCTGTATATAAGAGGAATTCCCTCAAATTTCAGTTTTTTCTTTTGTCTAAAAAGTTTAAAAAAAGTTCAAAAGTAGGGATATTCTTATTTGAAATAATTACTTTAAATTTGATGCTTTATGCAAGCCATTAAGAATAAGCAACCAATTTTAATGCAGAGAGAAATGTATAGGATAACTTCTCAGTTACTTTAAATTATGCATGTGTCGGTTGTTTTTTCATAGTTGAACTATTAATAAAAACTGTATTCCCGAGTAAACATAATCAGCATTCAAATAAGAGCCGGATGACTGCCAAAGCAAACCAACGTGCGTTTTATTTTTATTTGGGTTTGCCATGACATTTTATTTCATAAATACTTGCAATAACTGACAAATTATTTAGACTTAGGTATCTATGATAGTTAATAAATTAAAATCGTTAAAACTAGTCTTCGTTTATTCGGCTAAGATTTTTAACTCTTTATTATTCTTTTTTAATATATTATTATTTCAGCTATTATTATGTTATTGTATTGTTATTTATTTGTTTATTATAAGCTTTTTATTGTTGTTATTATATTATTTTTGGTTTTCATATTCAAATATTTAAATGAACATTTAATCAATAATTCTTTTAATTTTATGATCTCTATATTAAGTTAAAAATTACGAAACACACAAATTTTCAAAACTCACGTCGTCGTCAGTTTGGCGAAGATTATTTTTTTAGAGTTATATTCTCGAATCAGTGTGTGTTGAGAAAGCGAAATGAAGCTTCTTATAAAATTGAACTGAAGCTCTTTAAAACCATTGTACATTATAGTAACTTAATTTTTATGAATTTTTTTAAAAATTTATAACGGCTTAGAGAAAAACTGAAAACAAAAAATTTACTTTGCATGGTAGTGGCGTATAGTAGAAGAGCATAAATTAGTCGAGAATAGAAATTGCACTTAAAATAAAATATAATATATAATATAATATAATATATAATATATAATATATAAGTTGAAAATATAAAATTAGTAAAATCATCACGAACAGAAATTAATATAATAAAAACATTGTACGAGTATTTATCTGTTTCATATAGTACTCTTGAACAAGAATTTTGAAGTCGTTCCATTACCATTGGACCTAATGGACCTAAAGGCGAATTTACATGATTCACTATCATTGTTCACTTTGTATGAATTATCCGATATGAAAAGTATAAATTGAGTTTCATCTTTAAAATTAAGATGATTGTCATCCACATTGATCAGTGAAAGAAGTAGAAGCATTTCCTACTTTTGATGAAAGTGAAAGCAAATCGTACTTATGTTTTTATCAATTTCTTTGTGAAGTTCTTGCAACAATCCTAGAACTATTATTTTAATTCCGTTTTTTAATATTTTAGACGGTAATGCTATTATTTTTTTAAACATCAATAAAATTAATCAAACAACTAATAAATTTTAACATTTAACATCGAATCATCCATCAAATTTTAAATTTACACATTGAATAATGTAAATAAACTGTCATCATTCAACTGTCATCAATGTCATAATATATAAACTAGTTTTGTAAATTGTTTTGCGTTTTTTTTTTTTCTTTTTATATAAGATATATGTCCTGAAAAATATTACCATGCCTTATCACCAAAGGATATTTGAAAATTCAATCTATTTTGGATTTGAATGATAATTTACAGTGTATAAAATCAATTTCACAGCTAGATGGCGCTTTGACCATATCAAAAGCTGGATTTTGTCCTGGGTGCAAATCGGATTTGGATGATTGAAAAAATACAACTATAATTATCACAATCACGACACATAAGTTTAATTTAACTGCGCATATATGAGTACACGCATCACTTTTTAGTTTAAAATTTCACGTTTCTGAACATATTTACAGTAGAACGTTGTTAAATTGGAATTTGTGGATTACATCCTGCAGATTTAAATGATTTAAAAACTTTTTCTTTTCCTAAAAATTAAAAATAATGTGAACCATCCTGTTCAACCAAGACAATTCGTTTGACGAAACTTTGAGATTTCGATATTCGTACTATTTGAATGGATTCGTGCGCACACTATATACGTAGTATACTTTTAATGATTAAAGTACAGTACGAATTAATAAACACTTATTTTGAGAAGTAGAGGTCGTAAATTTTTTCACGGCTCTACAATATCGCAAATTATTTTTCATAAATAGTAAAAGGGAAAAATAGGACTACTAAATTCAAATTTTTAGGATAATGGGCCTAGTGAAAAAAAGGTAGTTTATACCATATAGTACTAAGTACTAGTACTAGATTTTACTTATCAGTACTAGCTGTGCTGAAAATTTTAAACTACAAAAAGTGTGAACGTCAAATGTCAGCAAATTTAGAAAGTCAAGGAAGCTTATAATTGCTTCACAGCGAGATTGTCCGGTCGGACAGCATATAAGCTTTAAGGCATTAGACTAGGGTAAAACATAAAGATTTTTAAAAATGTATCTACTAAAAATCAATTCACCAATTTTTTTGACCAATTTTAAATTGACCTTTTAAAAAAAACTATGAAATTTTTCAACTTTAACCTGGTCTAATACCTTAAAAAAATTATAACAGTGGGGTATTGGGCCGTTTTAGGCTTCAAAAACTATTTTATTGGGTAAATAGTTTTATTTAAGTCTGTTATTTGATTTTTTGTATCCCTAACCCTGTATGACCATAGAGTCAGAGCACTTCGCTCTACACCAACATCGACATAGTCAAGCAAATATTTGCATTCATAGTCAATTTTTAAGTTTACAAGAAAAAATCTTTAAAAGCATCGTTAGAGATTTCATTCAGAATTGGGCTGAATATATATTTTAATGCTTGTTTTCACCAAGTGGCGGCCGTGGCGTAGTGGGTAGAGTGTGTGGCTCATACGCCAGAGAACCCAGGTTCGAATCCCCATCTGACAGAAAGTTTTTTCAATTGAATTAATTTTTCTGTTCGACCGTCACCTCTCTGCAGACAATGGCAAACCTCAGATAGTAAAAAAACTGCCATGAAAAGCTTCTTGAGAACATACGCCGTTCGGAGTCGGCATAAAACATGTAGGTCCAGTTCTCGATCATTTGTGTTCAAACATTTTCACAACACACACAACACAATTGATCATAAGAATCTCGGTCAAAGTTCTTTCAAGGGCTGAAATGGCCATTTCGTTTTTTTTTTTTTTGCTTGGTTTTCACTATGTAATTTTTAATGGTCAATTGCTGTCAATCAAATAAAAAATGACAACACGTTGGTATTTTTTTTTTACCTTTGGCAATGGAGAAAAATTAAAAACAACAGAATTATCGAATTGAGTTATCTATACAGATTTATATAGATGATATTTAATTGATCGTCATAAAACTGACATAGTGAAAACCAGGCTTAAGTTTAATATATAAAAAATATAATGATTAAATACTTATTAAGATTTTTTCTAAAAATATAAGGTAATTAAATGTTTTTATATAATTTTTTAGAATGAAAAGAATCAATGCAAATTTTTCAAAGGATTTTAAAAATATTTTGAGTGCCATTAATTTTTGTCATTAATTTATTAATAATGAAGTTGGAAGGTCAAAACTCCAACTCTCCATAAAATGTTATGCCATGGAATGGAAATAATAAAATATAAGTTTTTTTCCAAATGGTAAGCTATCGAAGGAAGCTCAAAAAGATAAAAATAAAGACTTCATAAATTGCAAACTCAGTCACACAAGATGAAAAAGTAGGGAGAACCAAAATACTGCCTTAATGACAATGCTAATGATCTCATCGGACTTTTTTATAACTACACTGCGACCAAAAAATGTAAAAACAAACGGTGTTTCTGAAGATTATCTTGACGATATCAGAGAACTATTCATTGGAAAATAAAAAAACCGGCATAAAGTTCTTTAAATATAAGTATTAGACGCTAAAAATTCTTTAAAAATTAGTACGATTTACATGTCTTTGCCTACGGAATTTTTATTAAGCAAAATTTAAAACAGAAAATACTTTTTAAAATATATTTAACAAATAATATAAATTTAGCCGTATTTATTAAATTTTAGTAGAAAAAAAACTGCACATAAGATCAAGTCAAGAAAAAATTATGTTTGGTACCACTCTGTCAAGTAAAAAAAATAAAAACGAAATGGCCATTTCAGCCCTTGAGAGGATTTTGACCAAGCTTCTTATTAGGGGCGATCACATTATCAAATTCTTCATCAAAATATTGGTCAAACAGTTTGACCACGCAAGTGTTCATATTATCAAATTTTTGTCAAATTTCATTATTGTCTTGCACACCGAAGTGAACACATCAGCAGCATTCCATATCCTTTATTTCTAAATAATGTTGTTTTGTAAATTTCCAATTTAATCTGCCAGTTATGGATGTAGTCTATACATTTCAATAAAATCATTACAAAAATCTTCTTCATCGTGCATTGAAATGTGTTCGCGTTGAAATCTTTTTTTAAGTGATGAAATCGCACTAGAAAACTTGACGAGTGTTCACACGTCAAATTTTTCATCAAATCGTTGGTCAAACAACCGAAAAATAAAAATATTTTGATTTTCGTCAAACAGTTTGATGAGTGTTCACATGTCAAATTTGTCGTCAAATTCCATATATATTTCTGTTGGTCAAATTTTTTGATGACTTGTTGGATGAAAAATTTGATAATGTGACCGGCCCTATTGGCTGCATTCTGCCAAGGCGAGCGCTATTGTAGCGATGGATCATTTTACGCTGGATTTCTCTGTATGCGTTGCTACATCGAACGTCAGATCTATTGACAACTGACGTTTTACGTAGCTTGTTCGCTTGTTTTGTTTTTTGAATTTAAAACCTAATTTCTTTCTGCTAAGAGGTTTACTTAATGCAAAACGTAGAGATGCTACTGGATGATGGTCTTGATATGGCTATTAAGGAGCACATTTTGGACCTCATTCAACCATTGCAAGGAGCAAAGGATAGTTAAGAACATTAAAAATAGTACAAGCCACGAAAATGTGCATTTATTTTAAGCGTTTCATTTGAGTGTTTGCAAATTCATGCAAATTGGCGCACAAACAGCTGTTAAATGACATAACTTGCAAGTGTTTAGTAGAAGTAGCGTCATTTATTTCGCTAGGTAAAATGCACATCGCTCTAGCGTAGACAGCTGCCAGCGCTGTCAAAAGTGTAGCCATTCACCCGAATTTTCTTGAGCGCTTGTGTTGGCAGAATGCAGCCATTATCAATTATGTTGTGTGTTGTGAAATGGTTAAACACAAAATGATCGAGAACTGGAACTACAAGCTTTATGCCGACTCCAAAAGGCTTATGTTCTCAAGAAGCTTTTCACGGCAGTTTTTACTCTATAAGGTTTGCTATTGTCTGCAAAAAAGTAACGGCGGAACAGAAAAAATAATTCAATTGAAAAAACTTTCATGTGTCAGATGAGATTCGAGCCTGGGTTCTATTGCATGCAAGCCACGCACCTCAACTAGTATTCCACGGCCGCCACCCTGTCAAGTAACGCCAAAAATTTTTAATTAATACTACATAGCGCAATCAATTTTCTGCACAATAAAAAAAAAACGAGTTGAAAAGCTTAATCCGTTCAAGGTTTATATCAATATTTATACGCGATTTTATAACAGAAAAAGTGTAAAAAAAATTGCACTGTGCATGGTGGGTGGACAATCCACTCATATCGGATGACGAAAACTATAAAAATTAACTTAAATTTTAAATTTTGGATTTAATAATAATATTTTTATGCATATATTTTATCCACATGAGAAATTTTCGAAGAAACTGGAGTGCTTCCCGGAATAAATTATTTACTTAACTACTGGAGCAAAGTTTTTGCCTTGTAAACTAAAATCTCTTCCCAAACCTATATGTATAGATATTTATTTTCTCTTCTAAAGGTTGGGTATCCCCTGCCGCAGAATGTAATTTTTACACATTTACAGTATAAAACCGATTTAATTACTAATGCTTATTTAATGCGTATTTTGATTGTCGAAATCGATCGGTAGGTTTAGTTAAAAAGTTGATATTGGGCGCATTCAGCGTAGTCAACTGCTGTGAATTATTATGGTAGCGATACTTTAGTGAGCGATGTTTTTCTCTGAATGTGTTGTTACTCTAAGCGTCAGAAAAGTTGTCAAAGTTTAGAATTTAGAGTCAAAGTTTTACCCTAACTTTCCTTAAAAAAAGAAAAGATTAAATTTTTCTCAATACTTCACCATTCATTCTCTAACGCTCAGTAAATTTCAAGCTTTCAGGTGAATGCATGCTTTTGCATTGATCAGTCGTGTTGTTATTCAAGGCGTTATGAGGGTGAGACTGGAATTTGAAATACACTTGTTTTGGTTTTTACTGTAGATTGAAAATAGAAATTTTGAGTAGCAACCTTTGCTTGATAAAAAAAAAAAAAAAGATGAAAAATTTTGAAAAATTGGAGAGGAGAAAAAATTTTTGGAAGTCGAAAGAAAAAAAATTCGTTTAAAATTGAATTTAGATGGAAAATTTATAAAAAAAAAAAAAAAAAGGAAAATGAACAATTTGGGAAATTACCACGAAAAGGACAACCAATTTATAAAGTGCGGTTAATAATTACAAATAAAAATAAAAACAAAAAAAAAATTTGTAATAATTGTAAACTTGCAAATAAAAGTGGCAAATTTTCAAAGTGCTGTTAACAATTGTTAATAATTGTTTAATTACACCAACGAATTGTGTACGGTTGTGCTGTTAATTCCTCCGAATTCGTTGTCATACGTTTTTCCTTGGAAAACTTAAAATATTATTCCAAAAACTTATAATATTCCAAGGCCGTTGCTAGAGCTTCAAAAGCATTGCTATCACAGCAGCATCAAAAAAGAGAAACATCCTCAACAGCATCATAGTCACTGTAAAGGCATACAGTAGTGGTTCAAACCTCAGTTGATTTACGTTGGTTTTTGTGAAATTCAAGGAAAGAGCAGTGTTCCAAAGTAGTTGTTTTTCAATGTATAGTTGCGCCAGTCTCAAGATAACTTTTAATATTGCAAATTTTAAAAATAATTTTGATTCATTTTCTTAAATCGGAGTTGATATCAATTAGAACTATTATTCCAATACTTAAAATTAACATGTAATATTTTTGTTTTTAAATCTCAAAGAATTATTTATATTTACATTGAATTAATTGATTAATAAATATAGCAAACACAACGTCACCAGGCGCCTGCGGACTGCGTGGGAATATAAAATGTAAGTTCTTGCATTTATTAGTTATTAAAATTTTTTTTAATTTGATAATTTATAATTGATTCAATGTGGAGGTAAAATTCTCTAATATTTAGTAAAATAAAACTTCAGTTTTTTTTTTATTCATGTTGCTATTTAATATTTTTTTTTTGTTCAATTAAAATAATTTGACAATTAATTTTATTCACCATATATTCTTAACATATTTTTAATGAAATTGACCTTGTTTACTTTACTTGTTTAATACTTACCTTAATGTTATCTGTTAATTTACCACACTTGAAAATGTATACTTGATACTTTAAATGATTATACTTTATTAAAAATAAATTAATATAAATTATAATGCAACTTTAACTCAATAATCTTTTAATTACATGAAAGGTGAAAGCAGGTGAGGTGAGGTGAAGTGAGGTATTTTTTTTTTTTAATTAGTTTCTCTAAATTCCGAGTTAGCAGTTTAAATTTTCTTTCGAATTAATTTTAATTTTCGGTTTTGGTTTAATTATTTAAATAATCTCTGCATACTTTTAAGTTTATGTAGCCGATAATAAAGTATGAGATTGGAGCAAAACCCACCCCATTTTCCCTGAGCATGGCTGGATTGATGTTATGCAGAGTGCGCTCCACTAAATAACGATTTTAATCGCTGTCGGTCGTTACATAAATTTAATGGCGCCCAACGTGGGGCATCGAAATATTGGACTCGTAAATATACAATTAATTCAGGTTTCTGATTTCTAATTATTGTAAATTTTAGAGATCAGTGAGTAGATCTGATTCATAGATTTTAATCTCGATTTAGGTCGATGATGTACTTGAAGTTTTGTTTCGATCCCCAAAACTAAGTTTTTTATTTTTTTGACTCGGGTAATGATCCTTGGATTTCAGATGTTGGCATTGTTTTGATTTTTGACCAAGTAATCATTTAAATTTTAATAAAATTCAAATTATATTTCACTAAATTAGTTTTAATCTGGAATGATGATTGGTTAAGCTTGCGTTTGCAGATTTAGTACCTTGTTCCAGATATGTGTTTAATATTTTAAAATTTTTCTGTTATTATTATTACTGTTTGAGATTTAATTCTTTGGGTTATCTCGAAGTCGTACTCACAGTGATAATGTAGTTTGCGTGATTTTCGGTTTTTTTTAATTTTTTTATTTTTGTTTATCAATTTTCAATTTTCATTTGTTCCTCAACCTCAACCAAAGCTATTTTCACCGAGTAGTGTAATTAATATAATATTATATTCTTTATTGTTGTAATCTAATTAAATTGATTAATTTTCATAATGCCTGTTACACGAAGTAACGAGAATATTCCGTGTTTGGTGGACACTGATTCACTAAATGCGACATTTGAACATGCTCACTCAGATGCAGAACTTCCAGTTAGAAATACTATTAGAGAGAGAGTTCCAGCCACTTATGATCGTCCTAGAACGAGACTCTTCACTCGAACACATCCACAGGATCGTGGTGATTTCGCGCAGGTACCGGAATCGGGGCAGTCTCAAATACACGTAAATAGTCCTTCAATGCGTCAACAAAATACTTTCAGTGAAGTTAGAGTACAAGAGATGATATTGGCGTCGTTCAATAATTTTAGAAGTGAAATCACTTCATCGATTTCGAATGAAATTCAGTCGTTGATTCGAAATATCAATTTGAATTCTACTCCTTTTCAAAATCCTATACCGAATAATGCAGGGAATTGTCCTAATGAGGCATTTCGATCTGATCGGCAACTGGGCGCGTCTTCGAATGTTGGCAATCTTGTCAACATGTCTAACGAAAGAATTGCTTCCACTATCAACAATTGGCATGTTAAGTTCAATGGTTCCTGTAACGATATGTCAGTTGATGAGTTTATATATCGAATTAATGTGTTAACGTCTAATCATTTGAATGATAATTTCGATCTTCTTTGTCAACATGCTCATTCTCTTTTCGAAGGCAAAGCTAAACAGTGGTTTTGGCGATTTCATCGTCAAACTGAAAGTCTCAGTTGGTCAAATCTTTGTGATGCTATGCGAAAGCAATACAAGTCATTTGTCACTGACTTTGATATCAAAGATGATATTAGAAATAGAAAACAAAAGAATTCGGAATCTTTTGATGAATTCTTAAATTCAATCATGGCACTTGCTGATAAGCTCAAATTACCAATGAACGACTTCGAAATAGTAGAAGTTATTACAAGGAACCTAAAGCCTGACTTACGTCATGAACTATTACATCTGAATATTTCAAATATTGCAGATTTGCGAAGAGAAGTTAGTAAGCATGAAAAATTCATGAAAGACATACATAATAATTTCGTGGCACGACCAATTTCGAAGTCTAAACAAATTTTTGAAATTTGCAATGATGAGGTGGATAATGAATCAAACGCTGAAGTTGTCACAGATATTAATGTGTTAGAGCAAAAAATTATAAAATGTTGGAATTGTGATGGTATTGGTCATGGTTACCAAATTTGCCTTAAGCCCAGAAGAGTTTTCTGTTACGGTTGTGGGGCGATAAATACTTACAAACCTTCGTGTTCAAAGTGCATTAGTCAAGCGGAAAACTTGAAATTGGATGTTCGTCGGGTGAACAGCGGACATCCAACTCAGCGTCCTCGGGTATAATGTTTCAATCGGTATCTAGTTCCACTGATTTATTTATTCATCCACTACTTAGACCTTATCACATACGATTAGCCGAATATGACAAATGCCGCGCGAGAATTTTTAATTCAAACGCGCCGATCAAAGCACCCAAACGTAACACTTTGCGAATTCGGAAATATTGGCAAAAATTGAGATCCCTTAAGAGATACGTGGTGTCAACTATTCAGCATAAAGGCTATGATATTCGACCATATGCAAATCTTGAAATTTTTGGTAAAATGTATTTGTCTCTTTTGGATAGTGGAGCAAATAAAAGTTGTATAGGGGGGGATTTGTCAGAAGACATAATCAAAAACAAAACATATCGAAAGATATATGGGGCAGTTAAGACAGCTGATGGTAAAAAGCAACAGGTTGTGGGTTCGATTGACATAGCTGTCAGTTTCGAGAACCAAACAAAAGATGTTGAGTTTCTGCTAATACCTTCAATTAAACAGAATATTATTTGCGGTATGGACTTCTGGCATATTTTTGACATAAAAATATCACCAAATATTTCTGTCAATGAAATAGAAATCAGCGAAGATCCAGATATGCTTACTTTGAATCAAACGGAACGTCAACAATTGGACATGGCTATTGCTGCATTTCCTTCGTTTGAGAATGTGGGTCTTGGTAAAACAACTCTCGTTGAACATGTTATTGACACTGGAAATGCAAAACCTGTAAAGCAAAAGTTTTATCCAATTTCACCTGCGAGAGAAAAACTGCTTTGTGAAGAAATAGATAGGATGTTAAATTTAGGAGTAATTGAGGAGTCGGATGGTTCCCCATGGTCTTCTCCCACAGTGTTGGTCGTAAAACCTGGTAAAGTACGCATGTGTGTGGATTCGCGAAAACTAAATGAAGTCACAGTGAAGGATGCATATCCCATTCCAAACATCGATGGATTAATATCTCGATTGCCACCGGTGCATTGCATTTTGAAAATTGATTTGAAAGATGCTTTTTGGCAGATTCCGCTTGAGAAAAGTTCGCGTCCAAAAACAGCATTCACCGTTCCTAATCGTCCCTTATACCAGTTTACAAGAATGCCTTTCGGCTTGTGTAATGCACCACAAACGATGTGTAGGTTGATGGACAAAGTCATACCTTATAATTTGAAGTCTTTTGTGTTCGTATATTTGGATGATTTGCTTGTAGTTTCCAATTCTTTCAATCAGCATATGGCTCATTTATTCGAGGTGGCATCACAACTTCGAAAAGCCGGTCTTACAATTAACATCAAAAAGAGCAAATTTGGTCTTAGTCAAGTGAAATATCTTGGATACATCGTTGGTAAAGGATCTTTACAAGTCGACCCTGATAAAGTTCGCGCTATATCGGAATATCCTATACCAAAAAGTGTTCGACAGCTTCGTCGGTTTTTGGGTATGACGGGATGGTATCGAAGGTTCGTAGACGATTACGCATCTACAACTTTTCACTTGACTGAGTTACTTTCTAAAAAGAAAATTTTCGCATGGAATTCAGACGCTCAAAATTCTTTCGATTTATTAAAATCAAAATTATCGTCCGCTCCATTCCTAGTTCACCCGGAATATGCCAAGCCATTTATTGTTCAATGTGATGCTAGTCAGTATGGCGTAGGTGGTCTTCTCGCACAGCTAGATGAAAATGGCGATGAAAGACCAATTGCTTACATGTCACATAAGTTAAATAAGGCACAACGCAATTATACGGTCACTGAACTAGAGTGTTTAGCAGTAGTTTTGGCAATAAAGAAATTTCGGTCATATATTGAAGGTCATCAATTTAAAGTAGTGACAGATCACTCAAGCCTTAAATGGCTCATGAGTCAAAAAGACTTAAACGGGAGGCTGGCAAGATGGTCACTTAAACTTCAAGGTTTTAATTTTTCTATCGAACATAGAAAAGGAAGTGAAAACATTGTGGCTGATGCGTTATCACGTGCTTTCGATAATGAAGATGTAGTTGAAACTTTGGAATTGGAAACTTTCCCTTCTATCGATTTAAAGTCAGGTTGTTTTGAAGCTGAAGATTATAAGGAGTTGCGTGAAAAATTTAGAAATTTTGAGGTCCCTGATTATAAAGTAATTGATAAATTCATTTATCACAGAATAGAATTCTCGAAAGGTGATAAAGATGAGTCCGACTCATGGAAATTGTTAGTGCCATCTGGGTTGAGAAAAGATGTTATTTATGCTGCTCACAACTTACCATCCTCAGCACATGGAGGAATCGCAAAAACACTTGAACGTATTCGTAGGCATTTTTTTTGGCCAGGTATGGTAGTCGAGGTTCGTAGCTATGTTCTAAATTGTGATCTTTGTAAAACATCCAAAGCACCAACTCATATCTTGCGGCCACCAATGGGATAGATGGTAATTTCAGAGAGGCCTTTTCAAAGATTATATGTTGATTTAATTGGTCCGTTTCCCAGAACAAAAAAAGGAAATATGGGCATCTTAATTGTGATGGATCATTTTTCCAAATTCATTTTTTTAAAACCTTTGAAAAAATTTGTTTCGCGTAATATTATTGATTTTCTAAATTCTGAAATATTTAGTTGTTTTGGTGTTCCTGAATCCATTGTAAGTGACAATGGAGTTCAATTTCGGAGTAAAGATTTTGAATCATTTCTTTTGAAATATGGCGTAAAGCATATTTGTACTGCTGTACATTCACCACAGTCTAATGCATGTGAACGAGTGAACAGGTCGATAAACGAAGCACTTAGGACGTTAATTAGAAAAGATCAACGTGAGTGGGACATTTATCTCAGTAGTATTTGAGAAGCAGTGTTCACCAAACTACTGGTTACACACCTTATAATATTCTTTTTGGGCAAAATATGATCACTCATGGTAAGGATTATGGCTTGTTAAAAAATTTAAATTTACTTTGTGAAGCAGACACAAAACTTGAAAGACGTGATGCTCTTACAATTATTCGAGATTCGATTAAAGCCAACGTAAAATCAGCATATGAGAAAAATGCTAATACGTATAATTTGAGATCTCGAAGTCGACAGTTTCAAGTAGGACAAGTAGTGATAAGGCGAAATTTTGTGCAAAGTAGCTCAATAAAATACTTCAATGCTAAATTAGCTCCAGTAGGTGTTAAAGCTAAAATCAAGCGCAAATTAGGAAATGCATATTATGAGCTTGAAGATTTAGATGGTAAGAATGTTGGAATTTCCCATGTTAAAGATATTTGGTAGTTGTGTGTTGTAGTAAAATGCATTAAAATAAGTTTTTTTTAATAATTTATTTCTCACCTTTTCCATTTTCCATTCTGCAATTTGGAATTTTGAATGGAATATGTTTTATGAGGGTGAGACTGGAATTTGAAATACACTTGTTTTGGTTTTTACTGTAGATTGAAAATAGAAATTTTGAGTAGCAACCTTTGCTTGATAAAAAAAAAAAAAAAGATGAAAAATTTTGAAAAATTGGAGAGGAGAAAAAATTTTTGGAAGTCGAAAGAAAAAAAATTCGTTTAAAATTGAATTTAGATGGAAAATTTATAAAAAAAAAAAAAAAAAGGAAAATGAACAATTTGGGAAATTACCACGAAAAGGACAACCAATTTATAAAGTGCGGTTAATAATTACAAATAAAAATAAAAACAAAAAAAAAATTTGTAATAATTGTAAACTTGCAAATAAAAGTGGCAAATTTTCAAAGTGCTGTTAACAATTGTTAATAATTGTTTAATTACACCAACGAATTGTGTACGGTTGTGCTGTTAATTCCTCCGAATTCGTTGTCATACGTTTTTCCTTGGAAAACTTAAAATATTATTCCAAAAACTTATAATATTCCAAGGCCGTTGCTAGAGCTTCAAAAGCATTGCTATCACAGCAGCATCAAAAAAGAGAAACATCCTCAACAGCATCATAGTCACTGTAAAGGCATACAGTAGTGGTTCAAACCTCAGTTGATTTACGTTGGTTTTTGTGAAATTCAAGGAAAGAGCAGTGTTCCAAAGTAGTTGTTTTTCAATGTATAGTTGCGCCAGTCTCAAGATAACTTTTAATATTGCAAATTTTAAAAATAATTTTGATTCATTTTCTTAAATCGGAGTTGATATCAATTAGAACTATTATTCCAATACTTAAAATTAACATGTAATATTTTTGTTTTTAAATCTCAAAGAATTATTTATATTTACATTGAATTAATTGATTAATAAATATAGCAAACACAACGTCACCAGGCGCCTGCGGACTGCGTGGGAATATAAAATGTAAGTTCTTGCATTTATTAGTTATTAAAATTTTTTTTAATTTGATAATTTATAATTGATTCAATGTGGAGGTAAAATTCTCTAATATTTAGTAAAATAAAACTTCAGTTTTTTTTTTATTCATGTTGCTATTTAATATTTTTTTTTTGTTCAATTAAAATAATTTGACAATTAATTTTATTCACCATATATTCTTAACATATTTTTAATGAAATTGACCTTGTTTACTTTACTTGTTTAATACTTACCTTAATGTTATCTGTTAATTTACCACACTTGAAAATGTATACTTGATACTTTAAATGATTATACTTTATTAAAAATAAATTAATATAAATTATAATGCAACTTTAACTCAATAATCTTTTAATTACATGAAAGGTGAAAGCAGGTGAGGTGAGGTGAAGTGAGGTATTTTTTTTTTTTTAATTAGTTTCTCTAAATTCCGAGTTAGCAGTTTAAATTTTCTTTCGAATTAATTTTAATTTTCGGTTTTGGTTTAATTATTTAAATAATCTCTGCATACTTTTAAGTTTATGTAGCCGATAATAAAGTATGAGATTGGAGCAAAACCCACCCCATTTTCCCTGAGCATGGCTGGATTGATGTTATGCAGAGTGCGCTCCACTAAATAACGATTTTAATCGCTGTCGGTCGTTACAGCGTTCTTTGAAAAAAACATAAACTTGTAACTACATTTTTTGAGGTGTACCAGTTAAAGGTTAAAGTGCTCAACAGTTGAGTTCAGGTAGCATAGAATTTTTTCGCTCGATTGAATTGCGTCCGCCACCTGATCAGTTTAAGTGAGCGCTCAAATAATTGTACCATTCAGCGAACTTTTACGCAACTGTTGCCAACTGTTGACTACGCTGAATGCGCCCATTGCGAAAAACTCCTTGCCTATTATTTATATACATAAATATATATTGGCTAGGTTGTAAATAAATGTTTATAACTTTTTTTAAATTTCATAAATGCCTTTTCAGTGGTTATACAAAGATTATTGCAATGTAATAACTATAAGTTACTTACTCCAAAAAATTTGAAAATCATCTGCATTTTATATCTTATCTGCAAAAGTAAATTTCAAATTAACAGGTGTGTTTCACAGTACAATTACTTTATTTATTGACTACTATATTTGCTTATCTGTCTATTAATTGCTTACAATGTTCACCTGTGAAAGTGTAATAAAATTAGGAATAAAAAGGTATGGTCGGTCAATATGACATCAAGAAGTTTCTCAATACTAAAAGCTATTCAAATACATACACAAAAAAATAAGTAAAAAAGGAATTCAAATCACTGCGTACTTTCTGCGTATCTCATAAAGCTAAATATTTACTGTGAAATATTTTGCTGTTAATAACATTTTTGGAGTAAACAAAACTATTTAAGAAAATTGGATGCTTAATTAGAAGTGATGTGTGTAGCTAAAATTAGTTTATTAAATGCAGCTGCTCTTAAAAACACCAGAAATAAAGAGAAACAACGTTTATCCTTTTCTTACAAAATATGTCTTTCCTGCCCAGACATTTCAGATTTTAAAATTGGACAAAAAAAAAATGAATTATCATACGGGCTTCACAAAATATGTCTGTCTTGCCCACGCGCCACTTGTTTTCAGATATTAAAATTGGAAAAAAGGAAGTATCATAAGGGCTTAAGACTGTACGGAATGTGCATTTTTTTCATAGAAACTTTCAAATCAACATCGATATGCGTTCTGTGAAACATCAAATTTAATGCGT
The DNA here is from genome assembly GCA_914767935.1 of Coremacera marginata. Lineage (NCBI taxonomy): Eukaryota > Metazoa > Arthropoda > Insecta > Diptera > Sciomyzidae > Coremacera > Coremacera marginata. The sequence goes on along the minus strand of OU612046.1, from coordinate 52,682,653 downwards.
ATTGTGTATAATAAGATTGCGTAAATAACAGCTCAGTCAAAATTATTTGTTACATATGAACATTTTTGTATATTCCTAAATTTTTACCAAAAGCTATTAGTTATTTCAAAACTCAGAATAATTAACAATATTAAAGAATTTATGTTATGTTAACACTGAGCCAAATTATTTAAATTCGAGCTATTATGTAATTTCGTTTGAATTTATATAATAAAACTGGTGATTCCCCATACATATTGTTAATTTCGAAATCACCTCAAAGAAGCTATATTCGTTTAAATTACTCACGAAATTATGCCACAATTCACTTGCAACCCTGAAATCTGAAAATTGTGTACATTGGAATCAACCTTTTTTGATATAATGAGAATCTTGCTACCCATTTCTGCTAAATCGTTAAATTGTTGCATTTTCAAGCTCATGAAAATATAATAAAACAATTCTTGAAAGTTCTTCTGGATTCATGTTGCTTTATTCAGTTCAAAAATTATACTATAATAATTAATAGACAGCAAAGAAAAATCAAACGCCAGACGAAATTATCAAAATCCAGTGTGAACACTTTTTACAATCTCGAAATTATCTCTCGAAATTACTTTATTAAGTGTGAACATTATATTATAACATATGTTTGAAAATATGTTTTGAAGTGAAGCTTCTTAGGCGGCGATGTGACGATTTTTTTTTTTAATATAATATTTAAAAAAACACGTATACATGTTTATAAACATGTAACAAAATAGTCAAACTTTTTTTTTATAAACATGTAACATAAAAGTGAAACGTTTCTGTTTATAAACATGTAACCCCATGTTTATAAACATGGGCATGGCATGGCAGAATTATAAGGTAAGGTCATCACGGAGAGGAATGGAGTAGAGAGCAGAATAAAGCTACATTGATGTCAAAATCAGCTGTTCATAGCGAATTTCTTTATGCTCACGTTTCGCAGTTGTTTTTGGGTTAAAACTGTTACAGGTTTTTTTGCAATTTTAAGACTTCTTTCACATTTTATAGTTTTTATTACACTTTTTATATAATATTTTCACTCAAATTATCACAAATTTAATACCCGCGACCAAACTGTTTGCAACTTGGAAACATAAAATATTTTCTTCATTTGCAATTTCTACGAAATTCGTCGTTTTGACATTAATGTTGCTTCTCATTATCCACTCTTCGTTGACGCGTGAGAGCACTTAGTATCATGGGCCTACCTTATCATTGTATCATGCTCCATGGTATCTTCTATCAAGTTTTAGCAGATCGCTGGTTTCGCATTCTCATGTCAGAATGTTTAAATTCAAGATGGTGGACTGCCACCTAATTTTTTTTTTATTTTTACGAATTCGGTGCTGAGGTGAACGCTAAGATAAAAATGTGTCGCTGAATTCGAATCCGTTGTCAGAATTTCATAATTATTTTTTTACAATAAAGTTGCCATATATTGAAATGTATTTTTAAGAGAGTTTAAAGCACAGTTTCAAGGGGTCGCTGATTTCGAGTCTGATGTCAGAATTGTAAAATTCAAGATAGCGGATAGGGATGCCATCAATTTTTTTTTTTGTGTTTACGAATTCTTGTTATATTGGAATTCTGACAACGAATTTGATTTCGAATTTGTTATCATAGTTTTAAAACTCAAGATGGCGGATAGGGTTGCTACCTAAATTTTGTGTGCTTTTACGAATTGTAATTTTGAAATTCTGACAACGGATTCGGATTCAGCGACCCATGTATACTTAGCGTTCGCCCCATTACTGAATTCTTAAAAGAAAAAAAATTTAAGAAAAAGTCGGGAAATTTTTTTAAGCCGATATCCATTAGCAACATTTGAAAAGAATTGTGAGATATTTAAAGGGTACGAAAAATTTGAAACTGCATTACAAACCAAATACCAACGAACCCATAGTAGGATATGCCGATGCTGAAGTGGATATTTATTCAAAATTTATGGATGTACTGTTTCATGGTCCAGCAAAAAACAGACCACTGTTGCTACTTCTTCCAGTGAAGCTGAATACATAGCTTTAAGTTCAGCATCTGCAGAGGCATTATGGTTGAGAAGACTAATGCAAGATTTGCATCAACTTAAACAAAAATCAGTTCCAATTTATGAGGACAACCGAGGATGCATTGGCATGGCTAATTACTTGGAAAGCAAAAGAGCTAAACATATCGATATCAAATTCCATTTTATAAGGGATCACGTAGCTAGTGGTGAAATCCAAATTAAATCTATCGGTACAAAGGACCACTTGGTCGATGTATTTACAAAATCAACCGAATCATAACATTTCAAAAATTTAATAAAAAAACTAGGATTGTACGATTGAGAGGGGGTATTGAAACTCGAGCAATCGTTTTTTTATAAACCTCAGTAAACTTTGAATTGTAACTTAGAAAATTTTCTATATGAAAATAAATTAAAAATAAAATAAATAAATTCCGAAAATTAGTTCGTTCTATCTTAAATAAAACTCTATTTAAAATATATTCGCCGCTCGTCTTCAATTCCTAATAGTTACAATATTTCAAATCTGAAAAAATAGGCAGTAAAGCCGCAAAGATGACTTATAGTATTCATCACACAAATTTGAAAATTCTTTGTACAGTTTTATTGTAATGCATTTTTCACTAAGTTAATATTGCCCCAAAATGACACTATGTCACAATTTCTTATAATTGTTCTTACAATTAAACAATGAATCCTTTACCTCTAGTTGACGAGTTAGGCAGAGTTTATACGTCGTTCAAATTGGATGAAGAATATCGCATTTTTTGTTATCTTTTACTCTCTTCGAGATATTTGATTGAATAGTTGCTCACACGTCATTTATTGAACCTTAAAGAACTCGTCTCATTTTGGCTTAAATATCAAAATAGGCGTAGCGAGTGCAGACATTCGGCAAGTCGCAACTGTCTCGTTTCGTCTATTTTAATTATGCCTAAAATACCAATAAAGCAAAACAGGCCAAGGCAACGAGATGCCATCCTTTTTGAATACTTTTATATAAATATATTTTTTTTTTTTTTTAGCGAAAACTTTTATTCATGTTTTTGAAAATGTTTTTGAAAAAAATTTAACCAAATTTACACTGAGGCATAAAAAAGTATCCATCAATATCTTAAAAAAAAAAGTATCCAAATGGATATACTCTTATCCAAACGGCAACACTGATTACATATATGTGTTTTAACGGTAACTCGGATATATATTTTAGGGCCTTTGCCCACTTAAGGCACGTAACGAAACTACAAAATATAACTACCCTGTGTTCTTATGTATTTATGAACACTAACCGACGACGAAACGGCAACGACCGACGAAAAGGCCGGTGGCTATAAAACCAAAGAATTCTCCCCGGCTTGTCGTTTCGTTTCGTTACGTGCCGTAAGTAGGGAAAGGCCTCTAATGTTAACAATTTGCTAACTCAAAAATTTTATAAAAATTAATTTTTCGTGGGAAAATATATTAAAAACTATGCGGCTTTATGTTGAATATTAAATTAAAATTGATAACGACTTTGAAAGGTTTGTGTGATAAGCTTTTACGACATTAATTATATTATAGGTAATTTTTGAAGTAGTGTTTCATTGTTAACTTCCAATAACGACATTCGGCATTAGCACAACAGGTGCAGGTGTTAACCTAATCTTCCCTAATCGAATCTTATCGAATTTATTCGATTTGATTTTGAATTAATTGTTCAATGGCATAGCTTAGTTGCAGATCCGTCGGAATGGTGTTGGTTATCGTTGCCAGTTGAAGTTGAAGCTTATCCGAAGGATCACGTAGCAGTCGCTAAAATTTTTCTTTTGTTAAAAGGAAAAGGAATTAAAGCAAATTAATAAAAGTTCGTAAATTTCTCATAAATTTTAATATAGATTCTTTGCAGATTAATGTCAAAAACGCATTTTTTAAATTACATCTTATATTTGCTCAATATAGTTGAATAATTTTTTGTATTTTTCTTCTTAATACACTTACAGTGGCAAAAAAGCCTATCATATCGGCTATTAGTTTCATCATATTAGCACTGATCTGTTTGGAACACATAGCCGCTGACTGTATTTGGTATGGCGAAAGTCACATGGAAGGAGGTCTTTGGAAGAATCTTCGATACGATGGACCACCAAAGGAATTGAATAACTCTTTTGCGGAAAGCATTTTTGAAAGACGTTGTCCAACTTTATATAACGAATATAAGGGCAACGATCCAAACGGTAAGAATCAAATAGTTACAGTTTTAAGTTTGCTATATATGTATATGATAAGTATATGAATAAAAATAGTTGCTCATTTAGTACGAGGTATTGACAAAACTTTTGAATGATGCTCCAGCAAAAGCAAAGAAACTCACTAAAATTCAATTATTTCTTGACTAATAAACTGGGTTCTGGAAATTCAGAAATGTTTTTAAACATATATATCAGAGAGGGGGGAGGGGCCTGAAAGGCGTCCGCAAATTAAGAATATCATATAAGAAAAAATTAATAAAAATATTCAGATAAAAAATTTCCTACAAGGCTAATAAATCTAAAAATTCTGTCAACTAGCATACATTTGGTGCCATTTAAGCAGTAGGAAAACTACAAAGCAAGAGTAAAGTTCAAATTCACACAGAAAATACGGTGTGATTTGTGTGAGGAAATGTTACTTCTAAAAAGAATATATTCAGTCGACTTTAAGATGGATTTTAAGCCAAAGAATTTATTTCAAGAAATATATCATCTTGAGCTTTCTGGAATGATTCCGAATGTATTTCCAACCATTGCGGCGTGGATTTTCTCCGTTTGCCAGTATCGGTTGCCTCAGCTGAACAATCTTTTAGTGTCCAAAAAAGTGTCAAAAATTATCACCGGTCGACCATGGCATTAAATTATTTAAATGACATTTCCCTGCTGAATATAAATTCGGATATAACAAGACAATTAAACTTTTTGGCAATAAAAGATACGTTTACGTACTTTAATAATGTTTTATCTAATATTAATATTAAATAAAACGCTTTTTCTTATATTTGAAATGAACTTTATTAAAGCAAATATTTGCTGTTTTGATAGATAAAATTTTGCCAGTTTTGGGCTAAAGACATTATTCTATCTGTGTAGATCTTCTGGGTTTTCTAAGCGAAAAACTTATCCAAGTGCGTTTTGCAGGCCTCCACAGAATTTAAATTTACACCATTAAGAGAGTTATGCAGAGATCGAAAAAAATAATAATCTGAAGGTGCAAGGTCTGGGCTATATGGTGGATGCTTCAAAACTACCCAGCCAACCTCTCTCAGTTTCGGCCGGATCATTAAAGATGTGTATGGTCTGGTTTTGTCGTAATGAAACTCAATACCTTTTCTGTTGAACAATTCTGGCCGTTTTAATTAAATCGCTTGCTTCAATCTTGTTTATTGTTGACTGTAGAGAACAGTATCAATCGTTTGAGCAGGTTGTAGAAGCTCATAACAAACAAGTCCCTTCCAATCCCACATCACTACCTTTCTTATACTATGTTCACACTGAGGGCTAAATGCGCATTTAACGAAATGCGCATTAGCAATTTAGAATGCGTGGCCGTATGCTCCTTGTAAGAGTAAAAGAGACAAATATATACATTCAATTTCGTAAATGCGCATTTAGCTCTCAATGTGAACGTAGTATTATACTATGTTCACACTGAGAGCTAAATGCGCATTTAACGAAATGCGCATTAGCAATTTAGAATGCGTGGCCGTATGCTCCTTGTAAGAGTAAAAGAGACAAATATATACATTCAATTTCGTAAATGCGCATTTATCTCTCAATGTGAACGTAGTATTAGTGTCAATCCTGGCTTTGCCATCGTTTGCGAAGCTTTATATTGCTTCGTACATGTTTTTTTCGGAAATTATTGTCGCACGAGATCCACTTTTATTCGCGCGTTATCATTTGCTTCAGAAATGGTTCGATTTCGTTTCGTTTTACCACTGATTCGCCAATGAATATTCGATATATTAATTTATAGCTGTTAATTCATGTGGCACCCAAATACCGAGCTTCTTTGCGTATCCAACTTTCTTCAAATGGTTGCTAACTGGTTTAGTTCCCTCCACCATGTCCACAATGTCCACGCTGCTTATGTGCCGGTCTTGCTCAAGTTATTCTATGATTTCATTGACTTTTTCAGTGATGTAATTTTTCATAAAAATTATCAGATCGAAAACTAGCATACCACTTCGCTGCTGTTTTTCTAGTTACAACACAACATCGGCACCATAAAGTTCACAAATTTTTTCAGCAACCTGCGACGCATTCTTAACTTTTCTATAATAGAAAAGCAAAATATGAGGATAATGTTCCGAATTTTCACTCATTTTTAAACTAAGATAACTTTTCACAGAATAATGCGATTTTAATAATTTCCTCTACCAAAATAAAGCTTAAAATGTCGCCTTTCAAAAAAGCTATAGCATTGCCAGATTCAATTGATATTACCAGAGATATTACATTTTAGAGCTATATACTCATTTTTTTTAAATGGGTAGGGGCCCCAAAAAGTTTGTGCCCCGGGCTCCTCATGGGCTTTAAAAGACCCTGTATACAAGTACTGCCAAGAGTTTTAATCGTTTTCTTTTTTAATCATTTTTACAGCCGATATAAAACTCTGCTGTGATGGCGATCAAATAATATCAATGAATAATGGCATGACTCAGGCCGATGGAGTTTTTTCACGTTGTCCAACATGCGTGCTTAATATGGGTCTCAGTATTTGTTCCATGACATGTGCCCAAAATCATAGCGATTTTCTGGTACCCTATGAAAATACTTTTGACGGAAAGATATACGTAGAAAAGATTGATTTCAGAATTGATGATCCATTTATTGAGAAAGTTTATGACACCTGCAAAGGCATCCAACATCCACAAACGGGACGACCAGCTATGGATCTGGCCTGCGGACCATATAATGCAAAATCCTGTGATCACAGAAAATGGTACAATTTTATGGGTGATACTGATCTAAGTGATTTCGTGCCATTTCCCGTGAATTACATTTACCTGAACGAGTCCTCAAATCAAGGCAGGCTAGTGATGTATCCTCTGAACTGTTCAGATGCTTATGCGAACTCACATGCATGCTCCTGCGTTGACTGTGACAGTTCATGTGTCATTGGCAATATACCGAAAGGGCAGGAAGATGGCTTCTTGATTGCAGGTCTCTATGGAGTAACATTTATTGTGGCCTTAGTTTTTGGAATTCTCATCATTTTACTCGTCTTTTGCGGTTCTTTTAATATATGTCGCCCTAAATTTAGTTTACCCATATGTTGCGGTGGTATAAGTGGTGTGAATACCATCTTGTATAGAGGATTTCGCGCATGGGGCACATTTTGTGCCAAAAATCCGGTGCTAGTGCTGGCCGTATGTTCATGGATTATTGCCGGCCTGGGCTATGGCATAATTTATATGAAAGTTACTACAGACCCCGTGGAACTTTGGGCCGGCGAGCAGAGTACTACACGCTTGGAAAAAGAGTATTTCGACTCGCATTTCGGGCCATTCTACAGAACGAATCAACTTTTTATAAAGCCTCGCAATATGACCTATGTAAGCAAGAACCGTTACACCCACACTTTTTCAGTCATTATTGATTTACATTTACTTTCATTTAGATTTCGCACAATACTTCAAATGGTGAAGTTATTTTTGGACCAGCTTTTGAAAAGAGTTTCCTCTTGAAAGTGTTTGAACTGCAGGAGACAATTCAAGCCATTGGCGTGGACTCAGATGAAGGTTTCAATAAAATATGCTACGCACCTATGATGTACCCGGGTCAAAAATCGACTATTGATGATTGTGTCATTCAGTCCGTCTATGGTTACTTCAAAAATGATTTGTATGAATTCAATGTAGAGTATGAGCTGGATGGGTACACTATTAACTATCTGAATCATATTGAAGACTGTCTCAGGTGTGTATAAAGAACGCCTTCAATTTCTAATAGTCGCAGTTTAATTTCGTAAATTTATTTCCAGAGTTCCCATGTTGGAGGATTGTTTCGGTCCATTTGGCGGTCCTATTGAACCAGGTATAGCAGTTGGCGGCATGCCTACCGCTGATCCTGGCGATGATCCAAACTACCTCTTGGCCACCGGTCTTGTTATCACATTTTTGGGTAAAAATCAAAACAGCGCGGCTCTTCTGGCTCCGAACTTGGAATGGGAGAAAAAGTTTATTGACCTAATGAAGAACTATACCAATGATAATCTTGATATTGCTTACTCCGCTGAGCGTTCTATACAAGATGCCATAGTGGAGTTGTCAGAAGGAGAAACCTCCACGGTTGTTATCAGTTATTTGGTGATGTTTGTCTACGTGGCATTTGCTCTGGGAAAAATAAGAAGTTGTAAAACTTTCTTGCGTGACTCCAAAATTGTCTTAGCTGTTGGTGGCATAATAATTGTAATGGTGTCCGTAGTATGCAGTTTGGGCTTCTGGGGCTATTTAAATGTGACCACCACTATGTTGGCTATAGAAGTTATACCTTTCCTTGTCTTGGCTGTGGGCGTGGATAATATTTTCATCATGGTGCATACGTATCATCGTTTGGATCGTTCAGACTATAAAAGTATACCTGAGGCTATTGGCGAAGCCATCGGTCAAGTGGGGCCTTCTATTCTACAAACTGCTGGATCCGAAATAGCTTGTTTTGCTATCGGTAGGTTTTACTGCATAAATTATTTTACGAATTTAATGAGAATTTTCTTTACAACTAGGTGCTATTTCGGATATGCCGGCTGTAAAGACATTTGCCATGTATGCTGCAGTTGCAATCTTCCTAGACTTTCTCTTTCAAATCACCGCATTTGTGGCTTTGATTAGCTTAGATGAGAGACGTTATGAGTCCGGTCGCTTGGACTTATTCTGTTGTATACCTCTGACAAAACCAACTAAAGAAGAACACAGCATAGGTTTTCTTGAAAAGTTTTTCAAGAAAATGTATGGGCCGTTCCTGCTATCTAAGTGAGTAGAAATAAGTTACAGATACATTTCGGTCGTACAGCGTAATTTCGAAATATTTCAAAATATTTAGATGCAATAAGAAGGCATTGTAGCAAGTTTTGTAAAACGTTCCATATTTCACGGGACATATTCCATATTTTCTATTATATTTTTCAAATAGTTAATGGATCAAAAACGATGTATCGACGTATTCGGTATCATATTGAGATCCGACTCAAAAATGATAACCAGTATAATTTACTTCCTATTCAACCACAAGCAAAGGTTAACTGATATGTAAAAGTCTTGAGAACGTTTTCGGTAAGAAAACTTGATGAATTTCTTTTTTCGATTTTAAGTTGCGTTCGTGTTATATCAATGATAACCCTGCAAACATTTTCTATCGCCTCAGAATCGCCAGAGGATCGCTTGGAAGAAGACACAATCACTGGCGAGCTCATTTGAGAATCATCTGGGTATCGCCGACTGTAAGCAGCTGAAGCCATAAAAGCGATTCGCCTGGAAGATTCGTAAACGAATTGCCTAGGGGGGCCTTAAGCGATTCACTGGGAATAGTCAGACTCAAATGAATCGCCAAGAAGAGTTTTTAGCGATTCGCAAATACAAGAGTCGAGAACGAGTCGCCGAAAGAGATCTTAGGCGATTTGCTGGGAAGAGTGGCAAACGAATCACTAAGATAAGTCCTAAAAGGGGCCAAACGATTCGGCAAAACGGGTTCTCAGCGATATGTTGCGAAGCATCATTTTTGAACGAAAAAATTGTTTTACTTTAAAAAATTCAAAATTAAAACTCGTCGTTTCTTCTCAACGATTTGACATTTTTTCAAAATTTTCAAAAGTTTTGCTTCACTTTTAACGGTTTTTCAAAGCCTGCCTCATATTCCAACCATATGCCAGCTTCCAACGATCACCGAAATGAGCGAAAGAAGATTTTCCAAATTTTTCAAGAATCGCGCATTTATTTCTGTTGCGATTTAAAAGCGATCCATCTTCCAACGATCTCCGGAATGAGCAAAGGCAGATTTTAAAAATATTTTGAAATGATCGAAAAGCGATCCATCATCCAACGGATCGCCGGAATGAGCGATGGAAGGCCTTAACAATTGTTCTTGAATCGCGCATTCATCGCTTGGACAATCGAAAAGTGATCCGTCTTCCAACAAATGCTGGAATGAGCGAAGGACGATTTTGAACATTTTTCTTGAATTCCGCATTCATCGCTTGAACGATCGAAAAGCGATCCATCTTCCAACGATCGCCAGAGTGAGCGAAAGAAGATTTTCTAAATTTTCTAAGAATTATGCATTCATCGCTTTGACGATCGAAAAGTGGTCCATTTTCCAACGATCGCCAGAATGAGCGCAGGAAGTCTTCCAAATGTTTGCAGGGAATATATTCATGGGAAAAGTAGAAAATTATAAATTCAATAATTTTTAAATATTTGAAAATAAATTTTTTGCAGAGCAGTTAACAAAATCTTGTATAATTTCGATTTTCTGTTTTCAGTTTAGGCGATTCATGATTATATTAATCATTTAGCTGTAAGGGAGAGAGCGTAGACTCAAAATTGTCAGAGCTCATAGAAAATAAGAAAACAGAATCATGATATAATAATTTACAAGGAAAGAGTGACAGTTTTTTTGTCGACCAGCATTTGTTAAAAACTCATAGAAAAATAAAAAACGAATAAGCATCAAAACAGATGAAAAATTAAACTTGGTATTGATTTGACAAGTGTTGGTCGTCGCTCTTATAATATATGTAGTTGTCAAGGCTACCTTGTAAATTATTATATCATGATTTTGGCCATGGTTGAATTATAAGGTTGTCGCAGAGCTGATCGTACTCTCTTCCCAGTACCCAGTTTTTGTTTACATATTGCCAATTAAAGCTTTCTCAGTGCTTTCAGATTTTGTGTGACAATTATGGGTACTCGCTCTCTCCCTTGCGACAACCTTATAATTCAACCATGATTTTGACAGTTATGGTTGACCGATCACTCCGTACCGTAAATTTTTTTGTGTTCCTTATGTTCTTTTCGCATTCCACGTGCGTTTGTTGTATAAATTTGTTTAATTATTTTACGATAAATATTTATAATAAGCATATTTTTTAGGTTTTAACATGGCTTTTATGTGGACTAGGCAGCTCATAGAGAGTTTTCAATTGTTCGCTTTTTAATTTGTTAGCTTCAGTCGCTTTCGTTGGATTGCTTTTGTTTTTAAAAAAACAAGCAAAGAAGATATGAAATTTAATTCAACACTTGGCAAATGTGAAAGCTTTCGTCAAAAAAGAACTTAAAAAAATTGCTTTCAAGTCTTGACTAACACTGAACAATCGAACTAAGTAGTCTATTGAAAATTATATTAAAAGCTTACTCTTTTTTACTTCGTTCAAAGCCAAACTATAATTGATTCTGTATTATTTCAAAGCAAACACGGCTCATTTTAATAAATGTTTGAGCTTTTTTGCTTACTTACATTTTCACACATAAAATCTGGGTACTCAATTGATTTATATGGGTGCAAGTAAATAATATATCCTAATATATATAATATACTTACGCCCATGGCCTACGCCAATATTTTGATTAGTTTTTTTATCTCGTTTTTTATCTCCGGATTGCACCTACCTTATAATTCTATCATTTATACGGCAGAAATGAAAGTTCGCCAATTGAATTGACTCGACCAGTAAATTCGACTCACGGGCGATGATAGGGGAAATTATGTAGTTAAATTTATTTCAACACTTAAAAATAGCGTGTGTACTTTTTAAATCTATCAATGGGCAATGGGGGGAGGGTCGAGAGATGCATACCTTTTTCCCTTCTGCATGGCATTACAGAAGATGTTTACATTACTTAGCTTTGTTTGCTTGATAATAAAACAACACAGCTAAAGCGCTCAAACAGACAAACAAATAAAATAATTTAAATATAGATTTAGTTACATAAGTCTTTGTATGCTTTATACAATAATTTGTAAAATATTGAAATTTTTGTCTTATAACTAACTACTTTTTTTAAAGTTATGTGATTACTCAGAAATTTTTCAACGCAGTACAGTTTTTCTTTACAAAAGTTAACTTGTATTAACTCACTACAATTTTTTTGAAGTGAAAAATATAGATTCGTTATATCATCACGCTGTTACCGTAACAGAAATTGTTGCTGTACTGCATTCCTTTTTAAGAATTACCTAGCATCGACCAAGCCGAATTTTAAAGTGATTTCCGAACCGATTACCGAATCAATTACCGAGGCGATTATTAACCGATTACCGAACGAATTACAGATAACCGAAGAGGTTAGCAACCAATAACCGAACCAATTACCAATTGCCGAAGTGATTACCGAAGCTATTACGAACCGATTACCGAAGCGACTACCAACCGATTACCGAACCAATTACCGAACCAATTACCGAAACGATTACCAACCGATTACCGAAGCGATTACCGAACCAATTGCCGATTACCAAAGCGATTACTAACCGATTACTGATTATTGAAGCGACTATCAACCATTGACCAATTACCGAAGCGATTTCCAAACGATTAACGAAGCGATTGCCGAAGCGATTACGTAGCCATTATCGTTTACCGAAACGATAACCAACCGATTACAGAAGTGATTACCAACCGATTACCGTAGCAATAACCAACCGATAACAGTAGCGATAACCAACCGATTACCGAAGCGATTACTAACCGATTACCGAAGTGATTATCAACCGATTACCAATTACCCCCACTGTAGTCGACAGTCCCCCACTGCCTACTTTTCTTAAAACCATTTTTACTCTAATTTTTTTTTTCTCTAATTCGTTTCGATTTACTTAATTTTTTCGTTTAGGTCTGTAAAAGTTATAGTCTTGTTAGTTTTCACTATCGTGACTTGCCTTTCCCTAATGGTGGTTCCTTCAATTGAACTTGGATTAGATCAAGAGATGTCAATGCCAAAGGATTCACATGTGGTCAAGTACTTCCGTTACATGGATGACCTCTTAGCGATGGGCGCACCTGTATACTGGGTTCTCAAGCCAGGACTAAACTATACAACACGGGAACATCAAAATTTAATATGTGGTGGTGTTGAGTGCAATAACAACTCATTGTCCGTGCAACTATACACCCAATCCCGCTATCCATATATGTAATATTTTGTTGCACTCGAAATATTGAACAGATAATACCAACAATTTTTTTCATTTAGAACTTTCTTGGCACGCCCAGCATCATCTTGGATCGATGACTATATCGATTGGCTGAGTATAATTGACTGCTGTAAGGTGAATGCTACAGATGGAACTTTTTGTCCAAGCAGTGAGTTTTTAATTGTTTTCAACGAAAATAGAATTTTTAAAGATATGCTCCAAAGTATTGTTTAGATTTCGCATATGAAAATATTATTTGCATTTGAATTTTATCTAAAGTTCACATTTTGCAAATATTAATTTAAGAATATTCCGTATCGTATCCGTATCGTTATTATTCACTCTCTTTAATTTCACAAAATTACTTTAAAAATAACGTTATTTTTCATTTGTTCCCGTACAAAATAGATCAGAGATTAATCTATATTTTTGTATTTATAAATCTCATAACTTTGGAAATTTCAGCTTTTGTTTACATTTATTTACTTTTTACCATAATTCGCAACTATGTACATGTACATTTTGTACTTTTACAGATTCCAAAGAAGAAGTGTGCGTTCCATGTACCAGAGGATTTTCTGAAGATGGTCTTCGTCCAGATGAAGAATCTTTTAAGAAATACGTACCATTCTTTTTATCAGATTTACCTGATGCTGAATGTGCAAAGGCCGGCCGAGCTGCCTACGCAGATGTAATAAAAATAAACGCACTGAAAAAAATTCACTTAATCATTTTGCTCCCCCCCTATATAGGCTGTCATATACACCATTGACGAGAACGGAACGAGCACTATTTTAGACACATACTTTATGCAATACTCAACCACCTCCACAACATCAATACAGTTTTACTCGGCTTTGCGAGAAGCACGCCGAGTGGCCTCTGAGATCAATGCCATGTTTAGAGAAAACGACATGGACGTCACCATTTTCCCCTACAGCATCTTCTTTATCTTCTATGAACAGTATCTTACCATATGGAACGATGCTCTCATATCTCTTGGAATTTCACTACTAGCCATATTTCTGGTTACTTTCTTAATTACCGGCTTTGATATTATATCCGCACTGATGATTCTCTTCATGGTGCTCATCATATTGATAAATATGGGCGGTATGATGTGGGCTTGGGGTATCACTTTGAATGCTATTTCGTTGGTGAATTTGGTTGTATGCGTTGGCATTGGTGTTGAATTTGTATCGCACATCATACGTTCGTATAAAAATTGTGTAGGCACTGCACAAGAACGAGCCAGCAAGTCACTCGCCGTGACCGGCAGCAGTGTATTGTCCGGCATTACACTGACCAAATTTGCCGGTATAATAGTTTTAGGTTTTTCGAAATCACTAGTCTTTCAGGTATTCTATTTTCGAATGTACCTGGGTATTGTTCTAATCGGAGCGGCACACGGTCTGATACTGCTGCCTGTGCTGCTTAGTCTTTTTGGTCCGATAAACAATTCAATCCGCAGAAATTCAAACTTAGCATTGATAGACAGCCAGACTGTAGTTGAAACCTAGATATAAATATTGATTTAAGTGTATAGTAATAAGTTGTGATATTCATTGTTAAAATCAGAGTTTTTGATCATAATTAAAGAAAACTTTCAAGACTTAAAGACCTGTTTACAAGTTAGCGTTGGCAGTTTGTGGTTGCGTGTCTAGAGTTACTTGTGAAATTTCAATCGCGTGACCTTCCAATGAGGACAAAAATAAATGTGGTTATGCTGCCACAAAAGCCACAAAAACTTAGCTTGTTCATTTCATAAATACATCAATGGAACACTTGGAAGCCCTTTTTTACCAAGGTAAGCGGTTACTGCAGATAAAAGAAAGAATGGGTTTGTCATGGAACGGAATGGCGTTCATGGTTACCAGTTTTGAAATTAAGTTTAGATCATAAGTGCATTTAAAAAAAAATGTACGTTGAATCGGCTTTATCGCAAAAATAAAACAGAAGTAACGAGCCGCTAATTAAGAAACGGTTTCGATGTCCCGAAAAAACATTGCTAGAGGTCTTTTGTATCAGGAATGGTTGACAACAATAATACAGATGCTAAAAGAAGAAGTCTAATGTTAAATCTTAAAAGGCCTTTTCCAACAACCAAACTCCGGAAAAATTTTCAAATTTAATTCTCCAAAATATTGAATTTGAATAGTAGACCAATGATAACTTGGGAAATGGTAAGATGAATCTGATAGTCGAATGCATCCGGCATAAATATGTTTGTATTTCAAATTTTTAATTTCAAATTCAAACTTTTACATTTCAAATCTAACTTTATTCATATCAAATTCAACTTTTTAGACTTGAAATTCAACTTTTTACACTTAAAATTCAACTTTCACTTTTACAGTGTTTTGACTTGGAAAAAGTTGAATTAAAATTGTAAAAAGTTGAATTTTAAATTAATAAATTAAATTTAATTAGTTTTGTAAAATATGTTATATGTTATTCGAAAATCTTTTTAATTTTCAGAATGATAAGAATGGTGTATGGTTGTTTTGAAGGAGACAAGTATTAACTCCTTAAAACACTTCAAAAGAATAGTAATGAATAGAGCACAGTGAAAGAAATGTAGTCTTGTAGCTTATACCCTTCTTTTCGCTTCTAGATATTTAACAAGGTCACAAAAATAAAAAGAAACGAAATGGCCATTTCAGCCCTTGAAAGGACTTTGACCGAGCTTCTTATGATCAATTGTGTTGTGTGTGTTGTGAAATGTTTGAAAACAAATGATCGAGTACTGGACCTACATGTTTTATGCCGACTCCGAACGGCTTATGTTCTCAAGAAGGTTTTCATGGCAGTTTTTACTCTCTGAGGTTTGCCATTGTCTGCAGAGAGGTGACGGCCGAACAGAAAAATTGATTCAATTGAAAAAACTTTCTGTGTCAGGTGGGATTCGAACCAGGGTTCTCTGGCGTATAGGCCACACATTCTACCCACTACGCCATGGCCGCCACTGGGCGGTCACTAAACCTGATGGAGAATTTAAGAAAAAGGCGCCGAATAATAAAGCGAAGCTCTAGATGGTTCACAGTGTTCTGAAACCTCTTAGTCTAAGATCCCTCCATATAAAAACCTGTCATTTTCTGGTCAAGAGTACAGGGTTGCCAGGTATGAATAGGGAAATTTAAAACGATGTTTACACTCTTCGGTTTTCTCATTGAAATTTATATTTCTATATAGATAATTTTATTACGAACACGATGGTGGCCTAAGTCAAATCAGCCAAGGCTAGGGGTTGCCGCAATTTTAAACAGTGAGCGACGCGCAGTGTTAGCCACGGACAAAAATAGAAGGAGTTGCCGAAGGATCATGAAATTTCGTGAAAATAAGTTCTACGACAAGAGAATCTTTCACAAAATTTCGTTAAAAGATATCTCGTTGTATATCAACAAAACCCACCGACTTTAAAAAAAATCCTATATCCAATATTTTTTAGTTTCAATATAAATTTAATGGAAGCTTTCTTAACATTTTCCAGAAAAGATTGGATGTGGCAGCTCAAATCCGTCAAACTGATGGTCACTTTTTTTTCGCGTATGAAACTATTTCTTGCTATCAAATAATTATGCATACCAAATTTTATGGATCTGGAATGGATCTGGAGTTTTTTGGAGAAATATACCATATTACCGATTTCGGTTATATGGGATATAGGCGTATTAGTCGGCTGATTTGGTTTATTTTCACACCAATTATTTCTTGCTAGGAAGTAATATTGCGTACCAAATTTTATTGATCTGGAAAAACTTTTTGGGGAAATACTAAATTACCGATTTCGGTTATATGGGAGATGAGCGTGTTAGGCAACCGATTTGGTTAATTTTTACACCAACTATTTTCTGTGACAAAAAAAAACCATGTGTGCAATTTATTTTGTTCTGGGATAATTTTTTTGGGAAATATACCAGATTACTGATTGCGGTTATATGGGAGGTGGGCTTTTCATTCATCCGATTTGAACTGTGTACATGTTGAAAAATGTCTACTCTAAAAATAAACCTTAAAACGTAGAATATAGCTGAATTTTGACATATTGTAAGGTTTTTGGATGGAATAGAATTATTATTTATTACCTTTTTCATTTTGAGTTTTTTTTTTTCTAAGTTATATACATTCTCGCTGGTAGTCAAAACTTAACTATTTTTTACATTGTACTTTAAAATGCCACCGGCCATGAACAACTTAACTTTGACATTATCGTTATAAAGTATTTTAAAAGTGGTGCCCCAAAATATTTTGCAGGTACTGTTCGGTTCAAAAGTTAATTTACAGACAAGAATTTTAAATTAAAAATAAAGTTCTTAAAATGTCGGTCTAAATGCATTTCGCAGAATTTTTTGAGTACGCTGATCACAAAACAGCAGTTAAAAATTATATATTCAAAGTTAGTCTTACAGCTCTATTCTGCTTGTTAGCATAACAAGGAATTGTTAAGGAGCTCTTGTTTTATATTCGGTCTGTTTCCGTACTCGATTGTAGTAACTTGCAATGTGCTAGAACGTGTTTCCGTACTTTTCCTAGCTAGAAGAACAAGCATAAAATCGCTCTCCCGAGCTCGAAACTTGCTCGAAGTGTGCTAGAAGAAATTTGCTCCAGCTGCATAAGAACAAGCACCTAGAAGAATAAGCATCAAGAAGAACAAGCAAATGTCAATTTGTCGTTTGTTGTTTGCTTATGTTGTGCGATAAAAAATAAATTTACATATTGGTAAATATCAATAAATATCAATTCATATAATTAAATATAAAATATCAAATTAAAATTGGCGCCGTTTGAGTTTGTAACAAGTTAAAACTGGCGCTGTTTACGTTTGATAGGCAATCAGCTGTTTTCGTGCTTGAAACCAAGGTTGATTTAAAAGGTTGTCGCAGGGCTGATCGCACTCTCTTCTCAGTACCCATAATTGTCAAAACCAGCCAATTTTGCGAATGACTACGAAAGAAAAACGGATGATAAAAGAAAGAACTTGCAGATTTTCTATGAGCTGTAAACTTCGATTTGACAATTATGGGAACTCGCTCTCTCCCTTGCGACAACCTTAAAGGTCAACCACTCTCCCAGATATCTTGCTCACTGCAAATTTCAGGTCTTTCGCGACATTGCTTTTTCTACCTTACGACGAATATTTTTAGACCAAAATTTCAGCTATAAATCTTAAATAATTATACTTTAATTATGTAAAAAATTTTGGTCTTAAAAAAAAAAGCTTAGAAAAATAAAATTTTCAAAAGGGTGTCTTTTTTTCTTCAAAACAAAAATCCCGGAGGGCTTTAATATTCTAAAAAACGACTTTAATGTATATTTAAATTTTTAAAATTTTTTCTACACAATATATTTTTATACACAAAAATTTTATAGTGATTTAATGCTCTAAAAACAATTTTAGTGAAGAAATTAAGCCAAAATGTTTTGATAAAAATTATTCACAAATAAATATTCTAAAATTCTAATGATTTTTCCAACACAATTATTAAAAATACACCGAATGTTTTCACACCTTTTGTTTCAAAATGCCCACTGAGTAGTCGCCTAACTCTAAGCCCCCAATTCTTTTGGTACTACTTACACAGTCCTTGGCCATTTGGAAGCCACATTTTTTCAGAATTTACCTCAGAAGGTTAACAAAATCTCTTTTTTGCTTATTAAATTAAAAATCTTATTAAAGTTTTTGAAGACAACAGAAGATTTATTAATATATTTTATTTATAGCACTCTATCTTAAAAAGCGCAGTCCGTTAAATGCGGGCTTTTCGGTAATTCGTCCAGCAACAAGTTCCTCTCCAAAAATAGTCATGTCACAACGCAATTTCGGCGCACTGATATAATTCACATCAGATATGGCTCTCAAGTTAACATTTGCCGGAAACCAGCCATAAACCTGACTCTCAAGCACTGTAATTGATCGTTGATCGCAGCTGCGTTTACGCGATGCGTCCTCAATATTTTTTATGTGTTTCTCATATGATGGTGGATAATGAAAATATTTGGAATAATATTTGTCTTGTATAGGAAAAACTATAAAAATACATAATATTATTCAAATGCATGAGGTTATATTTAGACTCATAACGCACCTTTCTTGGGCGCCACAAACTTGTCTACTATGTGAATGTGGCGGTTTTGATTTTCAATGAGTTCTTTCTCTACTAGGTACGACAGTGGCGCTCGACAGCATACTGCATGTTTTTTAGCTTCTGCCAACGCTGCTGCGGTAGCAACGTCCATAACCAGCGCACTATTTTAAGTATTAAGCACACAATAAATGGCAACGTTCAGTAACGTTCGTGGTTGAAAGGCAACTACTTAGCATGTTGTTAGGTTTGCAAAAAATATGTTGTCCTTAATATCTACTTATTTTTCCTTTTTTTTTTTTATAGATTCAAATAATATGAGGAGTTGAGGTAAAAGATGAGGACATAAGATTATATGCTGCTTTTGGCAGTCAATAAAGCTTTGATAAAATTTGCCAAAAAAAATGGATAAAGCAAATTGTATGGCTTTTATAACACAGCGAGAATTTTTTATTAGTCTTTCTTTTTTGAAATAGTTACTTAAAATGAATATTCTTCATTTCCTTAAAAAACAATATTAGTTTATAATTTAATAACTGTATTAAAAAACATCCTTTCACTAACTGCTGTAAAGGAGCATCCTTGTTTGGCCATCGTATCTTTACGCTTTCCTATACAATGCAAAATGATTTTTGTTATTGTAAAAATTATTTAACCTTTAATACTCCTATTTTCTATTTTCTTTTTTCTTTTACATTTATACAACGAATGTTTTTAAGTCTTGTTTATTTTTGTTATTCTAACTATCGGAAAAGATTGCGATATGCAAATCTACTGTTGAACGGCGGTGCCGCACAAGTAAGAATCTCATTCTTTCGCTTGGTATTGGTATACTTGCTCCACGCTAGACTAGACGCTGCAAAAGGTAGCGAATTTCCGTCAAATTTGCTGCGTTTTGTTATCGGCGGCGTTCTTGAAATTATTTGTATCAGTTGCTTCCAATTGGAAATATTGCTGCCTTTAGTGCTAATACAAGCTCCATTTTTTTTCGAAGTCCGCGCTTGCTTTGTGGTTTGCTGCTGTTTACTTCCGCCAGCATTTTCAAGCTGTACAAATGTACGGAATAGACGTTTTTTTAACATAATCACTCTGTGTAAGTTTTTAAAAAGTTCAGCGACATCGGGCATTTCGTTCGACATCATTTCTAATGTCAATCCTTGCAATTCTTTTTCATCAAGCAGCGCCTTGAATGTGCGATTATTTTCTGCCGAACTATTAATTAATATTCTAAATAAGAATTCCTGCATAGCTGTTGTATTGACGAGAGCTTTTATATAATCTAATTTGGCCTCATACATGTATTGTTCAATTTTGTTGATTGGCAATTTTTCACTTTTCCCATATCTTTTGAGAGTCCGTAAAATAATTTCCAACCATTTCGGATCATCAATATGTTCAAGTGACCGAAGACCAAGCCGCTGCATTAGTTTGGCATTGACTGCGTATTTGTTTTTCAGTTGGAATAGTTCCCATAATGTTTTGGGTTCGCCTTCATAGTCCTTTTCCAAGGGACCCAGCATTGCGGTAATACTTTTCTCAAAAACCTGCAGGCCACGAATTTGCGAACGATCGAGGGCAAATGTTTTCATAAATTCAACAACGTATACAGCAACTTTTTCAATACTGGCGAAGACATCACGACCAAGACTGAAAAATGTATTCAAATCAGCTAGAGTCAATTGATTGTTACCCATGCCCAGATTTCTTCTTGAACCAGCATCACGTTCCTTGCGAATTTTTTCAAAATTTCTTATTAGTCTATCTCCCGCAGGTATTTCATTTTCATCAAATACTTCTATATCGATGGATATTTTAGAATCTTGTCTTATAGTAAACTTGTTTCTTTGGCTAGCATATGAACCACACTCATATTTAGCAGCATTTCTTTTCTTGCGCTCCGTCTCTCCAAGTATGTCGCCTATTTCAGCACCTTCCCGAAACACTTCAAACAGATCTTCGTGTATGTTGTGACAACAGAAAAGTGCAGACATATCTATCGGATGTGCTTCGGTGTTGAAGATGTAAGGACCGGCGTGAACAACGCACTCGCCATTGGGTGTCTGGCGCACTTCTCCATTTGAACCATCGTTATGCAAAAAGTTATCAGCATCGAAAAGTAAATACAGATACTTTGTGGTCTCAGCCAAGAAGAATGACTCCATGCGATTGTCCTTTTCATGTGTCAGCACATTGCTTATCTAAAAAAAAACGCTTATTGCTTGCTTAGTAAATAAATTAATAAATAAACAATCTTACCGTTGCATATCCGCATGAAGTTTTTGCACTATACTCTATGTTGCGCACCATGTTTTCGCCCACTTCGAGCAGAAACTTATTTTTCGTAGCTCTATAGAGGTACATGGCAGACTCTGCCAATTCCGGACGTAGTGGGTAGCTTTCGCGATTCACTGTCGCTTGTCCTGTTGGTATGTTGTAAAATTCTGGCAAAAATCCATATTGCTTCCATACACTATTATATTTCGATAGAGTGCGAATGGCTGGATTGATGTCGCCAATGAGGCTAAGCACACCGGGCCAGTAAGCTTCAAGTGACTGAAAAACAGGCTGTGTTATTTGACCTTTATGCATACCGGCCCAAATGTACCAGTCGTCGCGCTTCAAATACTTGTCTATAGCCTCACGCGCTTCATGAAACATTTCCAAAAGACTTGGACGGTTTAACAATATCGCAGCCTTAACCAGATACTCATAGAACGAATCAACACCTGCACCAATGCCAGCATCTTGGGCCGTCCAGCGACCGGTCTGCACATCAATGTGATTCCCTAGAAGTCCTATTGCTGAACGATGTTCCCATAAGCTATGCACGGCATTCAGAGCAACTTCTTCGTAGATGGGGTTGCCCGTTAGTCGACTTAGCGCTCCAAATTCAATTAAAAATGTACCAACACCAGCTGTACACGTCACTGGAGTTTCACCTTGCGGCACGCCGTGACGAAGATTGACTGTTCCATACGGCATGCCCGTTGCCGTATCAAAAGCAGGCAGCAGTCGTTTGGCAACATCTTCAGCCATACGCAGTAATGGTCCAATGCACGGCCAACCATCCTCAACTTCTACGCCTGCGCGCTTAGATAGCAAATGTGCTCCTATTAAACCACCTACGATCCGTATGTTTGTTTCAAACACTGACACGTTGATATTTCTGTCGAAGTCCATCTTGTGCTCTAGTAATTTAGCGACACGTCGGAATTCTGTAAAGTTTCCCATCGTGGCCAACGTGTCTAACGCATCTATCAATGTCAGAGAATAGCTGCCCCAAGTATTAACGCCGTCACAGGTTAATGGACGCAACTCATCGTAATCGCTGGCGTGATTCAAGTAGCCATCGTATGCATGCTGGAACATTGAGCGCACCTCTTCTCTGTTTTAAAAAATTACACATTAATGATTTATTTTCGTTCTTAAACTTTTAAAATTCGAAGTCTGACCTTAAGGACAAAATTTTCTCTGCGGTGAATTGCCGATGGGCGGATACCTTTGCTGTCCATGATATAACCATAGTAATTATTAGAATCTTTTCAACTATCAACATTATATGATTAACTAACTATTAACTAAAACAATTCCAGAACTTTTTTATTAATAAAAAATCGCATTATTTTAATGTTTGCATAAAAGCCGAAAACACCACGCATGCATTTTGCAAAACAATAACAAAGAACACTACAGTCGGTTAAATACGAAATTTACGTAGACTTTCAGAGTTGCAAAATATTTATGATAATGATATCATTGGCATTCTAATGTCGAACATGGTAGAATAAATGAAGGTAGTCGCACGACTGAGAGCCGACTACCATAACAGTAAAAAAAGCAAAGACAATACTACGCGGAGATTGTTTGCCGAGTGACAGAAAATAATTTGTATAGATTTTGACAATTATGGTAGCTGAGAAAGAGAATACAATCAGCCGCGATGCTGCTTCTTTTCATTGTAGAATGATATCAAAAATGAGTGGGATATGGTATGGGAGGATATTTTTAAAGAGTGATTAGGTTTGTTCTCTTATTTTCGGATTAGAAATAACAAAACTGTTAAAATCAAGAGAGTAATGTAGTTTACACATCAGCGAGCTCGTGTGCCACGGACCTGTGTGAAGGAGCAAGCATTCAAATTGTAGAATCCGTGTGTCACACGACAACTTGTTTTTTGTTGCTGTTTTTTTTCCATCAATATGCTTGGGGTATTCGAAGAACAACATGGGATATAAAGAAAAAGCTTTGGCTGTTTACTATTTAAACAGCACACGTTTCACTGATATATTCCTACTACGAAATTTTTTCTGATATGAAGCTTCCTTAAGGCGAATTTATTCGATTCACTATCATTGTTCACTTTGGATAAATCATCCGATTTGAAAAGTGTAAGTTTCGTTTTATCTTTAAAATGATCCTAGATCTCTACTACAATCCCAAAATTATTTTTTTAATTCCGTTTTTTATTATTTTAGACCCCATTGCTATAACTTTTTAAACGTCATGAAAATAAACCAACCAACGAATACATTTTGACACTCAGCATTGGCTCATTCATAAAACTTTAAATTTACAGTTTGAATATTGTAAATTAAAAATTTATTCACTGTCATAATTCAATGTTCACTGTCATCGTTTTGAGTGAAATGTGTAAATTCGCCATTGCATATTAGTACGTGGCACACAATTGTTATATGACGGAGAAGTTAAAAATGCTTACCATCATTCTCGACAAGCTCGCAAGCCGTTTTACAAATTATCAAACCTGTGTGAACATGGATACCGTGTGCTACACAGGTTCGCGGATGACGGAGTCCCACAGAAACTTTGCGCATTAAAAATGTGTAAGCAGTTAAAATTTATGAAATGACTTTAATGAAGCGGCTAAGTTTTCAAATCCACTCGCACTCAAATCCCAATTTTTATTTGGTTTTTTGACAGTTCCCCAAGCTTCCGATTTCCCCTCTAATAATTTTTATATGTTTCAAAGAACTAACATGTAATCATTTTTCTTAATTTTGATATGTTATGTTTGTACTTCTTTGTTTGCACTTCAAAACAGGGGACTTAAAATAAGTTTTACACTTTTACAATTTTTGCCAGCAGAAATTTCTTGGACTAAATATTGTAGTTCTGGCAATTTTTCAATAATTTTGGCACACTAAATATTGTGTACATATCCAATTTTCGATTCACTAGCTTTGAAATGAGTCTTTAACTTCTAAAAAGTGTGCACAATCAACAAATTCTATTCATTTTTTTTTTCTGTGAATATTTGATTTTTGTTTTGAAATTGTTGTTGTGACATAACCAGCGTAATTTGGGATTGTATTTTTAAAAACTTTGTCGTCAGTAAAGGAATAAATTATTTTGTTCATACACATGTTCATACAAGCAAATATTGTGTTTTTATAGAGATGCTTATTAATATTTACGATTAAACTATTTTTCAAAAATTCAATTTTTTTCATCACTATTTTGAAATTGCAGGCACAAATTTTTATTCAGCAATTTTATTTTTTATTCAGGATGTCAGTGTACATTTAAGTTTACAGAATCACGTGAAATCAAAAAGTGCACACTTGGATTGAAAATCAAATTTTTAATTTAAACATTTGCCAAAGATATGTCAAAATCTCTTACTCAAAAGGCTGCTCTGAGGTAGCAATTGCTATTTCAATGTTATGTTGACGTGTTAATTTTTTGAAGCTCTAAATTATTTGACAGCTTAAAAGAATTACCCAAGCTACAACAAAGTGGCAGTTTTATTGTTCAAACCAAAGATTAAGATAAAGAAATGTTAATGTTTTCAAGGTTATTTTAAGAACTCACATTTTTATACCCGTTTTTATGAAAATCTGAAGATTAGCAATTTTATGAAACCAGAGAAGTTTTTCGGTAATCAATACCTGTAACACATGTTGATACGCATTTTATATGAAATAATAAGCAATAAGTTTTATGCTAAATGGCGATATTCGATGACACTTGAAGCCACTGAATATTTCTGTTGGGTTTTTTTTATAGTATTGATAATTTGTGATGTACTGAGTTCGATTTAACATAAGGCTATCCCTTTCCAACAGTGTAAAATCGAAGTTTCCCATCTTTTCATCTCTGGTTCAAATGGCATTAGGGCCGGTCACATTATCAAATTCTTCATAAAATTATTGGTCAAACAGTTTGACCACGCAAGTGTTCATATTATCAAATTTTTCGTCAAATTTCATTATTGTCTTGCACACAAAAGTGAACACATCAGCAGCACTCCATATGCTCTATTTTTTAATAATCTTTTTTTATAAATTTCCGATGTGATCTGCCACAGTTATGGATGAAGTCTATAAATTTCTATAAAATCATTACAAAAATCTTCTTAATCGTGCATTTTGAATTGATGTGTTCACGTTGAAATCTTTTTTTAAGTGACGAAATCGCACTAGAAAATTTGACACGTCAAATTTTTCATCAAATCGTTGGTCAAACAACCGAAAAATCAAAATATTTTGATTTTCGTCAAACGATTTGACCAACAATTTGATGAATGTTCACATGTCAAATTTTTTGTCAAATTCCATATATATTTCTGTTTCTCAAATTTATTGATGACTTGTTGGATGAAAAATTTGATAATGTTACCGGGCCTATTTGTTAATTTTTAAAAGCCATTTAAAAGATTTTTTTATTTTTGACAAATTAAATATATAACAAAAATGAGAAAACATATTTCCCAAATATATATTTGGACATTTTTGGATGGTAGAAAAGAATATTTTACTTAAATTGAATAGTATGGCGAAATTAATAGTTTGTTTTTTTCTAATGTTGTTTCTTTCGGAATGAATCTCAAATTTCAAGGATTTTCATCTATTTTAGAAGTTGAAATCAAAATCAATTTCAAATAAAAAATTTTTTGGAAATTTTAATAGTAAATATTTTAAAATGAAAAAAAAAAACAAAATTAAAATCTGAATTCGGTCTTCGTCACGACCTAAGCTTAGAAGCGAAGAACTTTTCAGTAAAAATTAATCAGTAGCGGAATGCTCAAATGCCTTCACGACAATTGTCGCTGTCGTTAACTATCGAAAACTGTAAGTTTTTATTATCTTGGCACGCACAATATACAAAAAAGACAACTATTATTATCGTTAACTTTTTAAGAATTCAGTAGCTGATTGCCGCTGTCGTAAGCCTGTAGAAACTGACATTTTCTATGAATGTGGCATGTACAATGATTGATAACGACAAATATCGTTAGCTTTTTAGGAATGCAGCCACTCATGATACAATGATTTACAAGGTAGCCTTGACAATTACCTTTTTTTCTCACGAGCGGCGATCGGGAGTTGTCAAATCAATACAAAGTTTAAGTTGTCATCTGTTTTTCTGCTTCTTCGTTTTCTCTTTTTCACTATGTTGTTGACAACTTCAAATCGTCAACAGAACTGTCACTCCTACCTTGTAAATCATTATACCATGCAGCCACTGATCTCATAACTATTCTACATGAGTCAGATATGGAAGCTTCACTCCAAAAACGGAACGGAGCGTCGTTCGACGTTGAGATCTGTAGCATTCTGATATATTTTGAGTAAAAAATGTATGATAGTAGTTGATGCTTTTAAACAAGTTATGTTTGAAGGCAGCAGATCTTTCTTTCAGTTTCGTAAGATATGACTGAATGTTA
The DNA here is from genome assembly GCA_914767935.1 of Coremacera marginata. Classification (NCBI taxonomy): domain Eukaryota; kingdom Metazoa; phylum Arthropoda; class Insecta; order Diptera; family Sciomyzidae; genus Coremacera; species Coremacera marginata. Next base: position 52,655,728 of record OU612046.1, on the reverse strand, counting down.
CTACTTTTAGAATTTTTCAGTGCTTGCATCACAAATGTTCCCTTCAATATTCCGTTGATGTGGGTGCATACCATGATACAATGATAAGGTAGCGCCGCTTCGCTGAGTGCTCTCACGTGTCAACGAAAAGTGGATAATGAGAAGAAACATATAAGTCAAAACGGCGAATTTCGAAGAAATTGCAAATGAAGAAAATATTTTATGTTTCCAAGTTGCAAACAGTGCGGTCGCGGGTGTTAAATTTGTGCTAATTTGAGTGAAAATATTATAAAAAAAGTGTAATATAAACTATAAAATGTGAAAGAAGTCTTAAAATTGCAAAAAAAAACCTGTAACAGTTTTAACCATAAAACAACTGCGAAACGTGAGCATAAAGAAATTCGCGATGAACAGCTAAGTTTGACACCAATCTCGCTTTATTCTGCTTTCTACTCCATTTCTCTCCGAGTCGACCCTACCTTATAATTCTGCCATGGGTGCATACCAAAAATGATAGATAAGAAGAATATGGCATACGGATGTTTTGCAACGTCGCGAACAATTCAATACAAATTTGACTTTTTTTTTTTTTTCTTTCTTTATTTTTGTTGCTTGAACGTTGCTTACATTTTCGTTATCTCCCCCTATAATTCAGTTGAAAAAATATATAAATTAACATATCCTTGTCTTTTTTGACGCAGATTTGTGGAACGGTCCAATTTTTCATAATTAAGTACTCTAGCGTTCTTGAGTGCATGTGTTGGATGCGAAAAAAGTAATAATTGCCAATTCCACGCACTGAGAATAATTTTTTTTTATTTATATTTAACTGTTAGGGTGCGCTTACCCCCTAGCCACACGTGCCAGTCCGAAGACAGTAACAGTTCGAAAAACTCAATACACTCTCACTTTTCACAAATGCACTCACACCTTGACATCACTGGCAGTCCACTGGCAACAACTTTTACTGAGACAGTGAATTTCGACAACCACAGCCAGTGCGAAATCGAAGTAAGAAAACAGTGTTGTATTTTCTCCCTAAAATATTCGAACTTTAGATATGCACTTTTCTTTCATGTCTTGTAGTGAAATATATGCAATTATTTTAATTGCCCTCATTTGACACATAAAATATCATATGAATAAGTTGCATTTAATTTTGAAAAATATTGATAAACACATTTTACAACATAATTAGTTCTCCATTTTTATCCCGTTTAAGTTTGGTGCTGTGTTGGCATATAAAGCATCACTGAATAAAAGCAAACGGAATAAAAAAGTGGTCGAACCTTTGGCTTTGACGACATTTTTCAAATGAAAATTTACTATCACGTGTGGCCGCAGCGAAATTTGTTGATTATTTCGGAATATTTTCGAAGTAAATACATATTCTTTATTAGCATGCCAGTACTATCACGTGTGGCTGCAGCGTTATAGCGAACCGCCGAGCAGACAGCTTTAAGGTTTCTACACACTTAACGGCACGTAATGAAACGACAGTAAATCGGCGACAAAAAGGCAACGTGTATTCCATGCACACTTAGCGGAACGACTGCGAAAATTTATACAAACAGCGGCAATGAGAAATCAAAACAAAAAAATCAAATATATGATTTAAGATGAAGAAGATGCATAAAATCAAAGAAACCATGATTTTCTGCCATATGATCGAACATTTTCATGCAAAAGTTCATAAGGCCGAAGTATATAAGTATATAAGTATAATAAGTCCGAACTAATTCTGGTGAGAATTCTTTTGTTTTATAGCCACCGGCGTTTTCGTTGGCGTAAACAGTCGTTGCCGTTTCATCGGCGGTTAATATGCAAGTATACATAAAGCTGGAAGTTCATTCACTGCATATACATCCGTTTACTCGCTGGTTTAGTTTACGCACGTAAATTTTGGCAGAGGTTGCGTTTTACGTTCAGAGTAAGCACTGGATTTCAGCTGAGCTCCCAGACCTCAAAACCTTCGAGACTTCCCGAGCATACCGGTCACGTATTGAGCGCCATTTGCTCATGCATTCAGCTCCTATAAAAGAAAAAGAATACAAGTTAAATATAAAAAGTTAAGCAACTATTTGTCAAACAAACCATATATAGGGATAACAAACCTTCAATGTTCAATGCTTTTCCTATTGATTCCCAAGCTTTGGCACGTTTTATTTTGTTACGGTATTCCGGTGTTGACTTGGCAAAGATGCAAGAATACTTTTCAACTTCATGTATAAGTTTCTCATTGCAAAAAGATTCCATTTGTTAATATATACTTAATAGACTCAAGAAACTGTTTGTTTAACAAAAAACACCCGCAATAAAATGACAATGCCCGAACTCGTTAGTTTTCTTTGTTCTCGGTGTTCGCTATTTGTAATGAGCTGTCAAAAAACGCAATTTACGCAAGAAAAGTTGAAATATTTTGTACTTTTCTTGCGTAAATTGCGTTTGTCAACGTTACGTACGTAGCCATAAAACTCTCCCTCATAAGCTTTCATACATTTCTACTGCATTACGTTCAGCGAGTAGACGTACGCATATACATAAGCAGTGAATAAACTTCCAGCTTAAGAACACAGCGTAGGTATATTTTGTAATTTCGTGTCGTTTCGTTACGTGCCGTAAGTGTGCAGAAGGCTTTAAGCAACTGACTGGCACTATACGCACTTTGAGCTTATTTGATATGGTTGTATATGCTATTTATCGCAATAATCGAGCGATGACGGTAGAAAAATCTATTACTTTTTAATAAAGCTGTCAAAGGGACTGAATAATTTATTGAGAAACATTCGCGGAACATACCTCATAAATATAAATGTCATACTTTCAGATTTGTGTTTGAAAAAATAAAAATTCAGTGAATTTGACGATTGTAAAATAAAATAAATTGTTTTATATACAAATAAATTGTCTTTAAAAGAACGATATAAAATATATCTGTAAGCAGGTAATTGAAAATATTTTTAAAAACATGATTAAATGAATTTTATAAACAAACGTGGGTGTTGCAAATGTTCTGCCTGGACTGCAAAAAAATCGTTTAATTAAAAATATTTAAGTAACAGCTTCCTTCAGGCTTTAACCATTAATTACAGTCTCTAAAATATATATCTTCGAACACGGATGGCGCAACAACATTCTGAAAGATTTTTATATATCTCCATACTTGGCAAATGTTTTGCAGTTGTCATCATGGTAGTCAATCTTCCATGAAAAATTCCTTTTTGTTTTGTTTTTTTAATATTAATCTTCCAATATCTGGTGTAGTATATTTTAAACACAGTGAATGTTTTTCTCCTAAATTCAGTAAAATAAGTCTATGAGTGTATATCGAATGCATCGAAAGCAATGATGAATTTGTAACGAGTTTTCGTTAAAATCCAATACATTGAAAAAGCATCATTCTCAAATAGCTTCTTCGATGCAGTAATCTCATAATTTAAAGTTTGTTATTAAGAAAATGGCACTTAAAATGTTAAAATTTCTATTCGTTTCTTCAATTGCAAATTCTTAATGTTTGCTATTAAGATTTTTTTTTTATTATAAAGAATCATTTAAGTCTAGAACCCAAAAACAAACAACGTAATTAATATTTGGATGCATAATTGAATCTTATCTCATAGTTCGAAGAAAGTATTTGATGAGCAATTAAAGTTAAGTTATATGTTTAAGTTTTATTTGTAAGTTAATATGGCCTAAACCTTTCACAATTAACTCAAAGGGTCTTCCTATAAACTCCTAAAAATGTGTGTGCCATAATTAATTATTTTAAATTTTGATATAAGTATTTTTGCTTTTATTTTATCAAATAGCTGTTTAAAAAAAAAAATGTTTCATTGAACATTGCAAAATCATGACATTACATTTAATGTGAGTTTTGGTCACAATACCCTTGTATATAACACAATCGTATTGATAACACAATCTTGTATAGAAATATTTAGAGTAATTTCTAGATCCTTTCGTTTTATTTGAGCTTAATACATAAAACTCAAACAATTAAGTGATGTTGGGCCTAATATAATCAGCTATTTTTTTAAATAGAATCTTATGATAACTTCACATCCGTTTAATGGTCTGCATTTTATTCGTGAAAATGTTTGGATACTAAAACAAAGCTAACATAATATGTTTTTCTATTTAGGGTACTACTAATTATAATAAGACTGTGGTACTAATGGAAATATATAGAAACTTATACAGACTATGAAAAACAATACAACTAATTATACAAATAGTGATGATATCGCAGATTAACTTCAATAACGTCATAATCTTTTCTCCACCTCACAGTGAAAGGAATGGACTATGCTTGGTGGATAAAATTATTTAAAAGATGTTTTAAGTTTTTCTTGTATAATAAGAAAATTTTCACTTTGGCTTATTCGAAGCAGTGTTACTCATCCTTATCCTTACTTATATATAAAATTGATTCTTTGTCTTTCCGTCGTTCACTCTTAAATGGTTGCACAGGTATTTTCTCAATCTACCGGGACAAAATAAAAAAAAAATATATATATAATATATAATATATTTTTTTTTAAATATAGCTTATAATCGAATCAAAAACTGTATTTTTAAATTATTTCTCAGCCTAAAGTAAGCAGTTCTTGTATCAAATGTGTTGATCAAAGTTGAAAATTACACAGGTTACAGGTATTTTTGTAGGCTAAGATTAAATCCGCAGTTTGTTTTTTTTTTATCAGGTCAAGTTTTGGTGATATGTATAGGCAAAAATGTGAAAAACGGTTCTTTTTCTGTTAATTGGACCATATCTTTTTAACGCATCGGTCGATTTCAATAACATTTAAATGGTTTGAATAAGTAATATTAGATCTACCCTTTTCTGTTTAGTTCATTATTTTTATATTGGCCTTCTAAGTTGAAAAATATTCAAAATTTTACATTATATGCATATTTGCAGCCATGGAACTTTTTTATCTTTCCATGTAATTTAAGGGAGGTTTTAGGCAAAAGCGCTTAAAATTAAAGCAAATATAAGAAGATTTTTTTCCAAAAAAGTTAACTATATATATGGGCAAATCCCAGCGTGTCTGACGTTTCATTCGGACACTTCTTTTAAAAATTTTTCATACGTTCCAAAGATATCATATTATTTAATGATTTATGTTATACTTTTAATTGCATTGAATATTGTTTTTAAATTAATATAAAAATAATTTTATGAATAAAAAAAAATAATTTTGGTAAGAAAAAGTTAAAAGTTTAAGGTTTTGTTTTATATATAAAAAAAATATATACATATATATATATATATGTAGTATATAACTTACTAAAATGAATTTTATTTAACAAAGATTTTTCTATATCAAAAATAAAAGATCTGGCATACCAGAGGAACTACTGACTTTTGGAACGGCAAATTCTTAACATCAATAATTTCACATTTTAAAATGTTTGCATACTGGCCACAAATCTTATTTTAATTTCATTTAAAACTTCAACATAATAATAACTGGTGCCCATTTCTAGGCAGTGTTGCAGGCCGAAACATTTTTTATTATTAGAACGATAAATTTTTATTATTTTTCAGTGGTGAAAACACAAATTCATTTTGAAAAAATGTACATTAGTATTATTAAATTTTATATTAAAAAAAAATTTAAAAAGTATTATAATTCCCTGCGTATTGGAGCCCATTCCCTGATTCCTCGACAAGTTGTAAATTCCCCGCAAATCGTGGAATTCCCGGCGAGTTGGCATTGCTGCTGTATACGCATACAGCGTCGATCAGCAGGGATTAGCTGCTCTATCCTGCTTGTTTACTTAACAAGGAATTGCTAAGGAGCTCTTGTTAGTATTATTGTTATGTAATGTAAATGTTCATATTCTAAAAAATCATTTACAATTTGTAAGCTCTAAAAAGCTTAAAAGTTCACCACGTGTGGAAAGAATGTGAAACTCCCAGCATTCAGACGCCTGCTGTTTTTCCGATGAAATTTTGTTGCTTATTATATCAGCAAGCAAAATGGAAAATGCAAAGAATTAAGTAATCTCAAGATTTATTTTTTTATTTAAAACACAAATTTACATTTTTTTAATAGCCAAACAAATTTTGAGTGAACCACGCAGGAGCAGATCCTATTTTATATACAATTTTTACACGCTCAACTTTTGGCTAGCATATGTATATTATTATATTTGGGTTTTTCATTCCGGTATTTAATTGAATAGAAATAAAAAAAAAAGAGATAGATTGAATGAATCATTATCATTTTGGAGACGTTTTAAATAGCGCCGTCGTTAAAATTTTTCTTTTCTTTGATCTTCTTCACTATCAAAACTTAAAACACGTAAAAATTCTAAATATAATTCAATATTATATGATTATTTTTATTATTTTCATAATTCTCTAGCATAAACACATACATTTTAAAATTATGTTGTCGTTGTTAAGATACTTTGTGCAATTAACAAAATTGTAAAGAAAAGATCTTTTAAATTTTCACCAGAATACGGAACATTAACAACTTGATAATATTAACTATTTTGTTAATGTGGTGAGCTTTGTTAAGCTAGTAGAATAGGGCTGTAGTTATCTGATTTTTTATGCTCTTCTCTGCTTTAGGTACACTGAAAAAACAAGAATAATATTGACATGGAATTTGAAAGTTTGAAATAGAATGTGTTTTTTGTCACATTCTAAATGAAAAAATTAATTTAAATGCCTGCTGTGCGACAAAAAAAAATTGCTGGTAATCGGAAAGACAACGTAAGAAGGCATTATAAAATAATTTATTCAAAATTTGAAAAAATTAAGAATGAAGATCGCGGGCAGTCATTTATCAAATTGAAGCAAAGTTCCGTTGACTTTGTGAATGTAAATAATACATGTCTATTAGAATTTTAAGTTTTATTTGTTTTTACCTTTTTTGCACAACCGCAGCTTTCAGTGTAGCAAGCTGAGTGCGCCACATATACATTGGCATATGGACCCATCTCTGCTTCATACGTATATTAATTCAATGGGTCTAATTGGTTATAAGTCTTTTTCAGAGGGGAACGAAGACCGAAACCTCCCCACTCCTCCTCTTTTGAGCAATGGGCTTCAAGATCCATATTAGGACTTTAGAAAGCATTAAAATATTTTGGGGTATAAACGGATAACAGATAAGCTAGTTTTCCTATAAAAAAAGTATTGTGTTTTTTTTTAAGAAATTATTAGAAGTGATTGATATTTTAAATTTAACAGATCTTCAACATTAAATCTGTGGCAATATGTTAAAAAAGCTTAAGTCGGAGAAACTAGTTTCGAGTAATTGGCATTTTTAGAAAACCATTTTAAATATTTTTATATGAAAAATGAGTGCAAAACCATAAGAAAAGTTGGCATTACTTCCTTTCTAAGTGACGGAGAAACATAAGTAAAAGAAGCAGAACATATTGACAAATGGTAATAATATTTACAACTAAAATTTAAAATGTTTGCTTGTGTTGACTTAAGACACTTTAACTTATTGCCACAGAATTAAAATGATGGTTTCTAGTGATGGTTTATTAGTTTGAAGAAACTTCTTTAAAAGACTTATACAATTTATACAATTGCTGGCTACAGGACAGTAAGCAATATAATAATTAATTCATTTTCTGTAGAATTTACTTATTTATTTTTTTTTTGAGTCTTTATCGATAATATGCTGTATTCGATTATTATGAATCGATAGATCAATAGTTTTTAACCGACTTCAAAAAGGAGGAGGTTCTCAAGTTCGTCGGTTTCTCTGTTTTAGCTCTTAAAGTTAAAAGTAATTTGAAGAGATTTCTTCAAGAAATTTAAAAAACTCCGCATTCTCCGCAAACTACCTCCGCATTTGTTTAGACAAATCCCTTTAAGAATCTATGACAACATCTGATAAAATCAATAAAAGCTTTTGTACAACCTTATTTGTTGCTTTTCGAGATTTTCGGTCGTGGTATTTCATGAATCAGCCAATGCTACGTTTCTCTTTCGCTTTCCGAGAAAGTTGACCAATAGGAATGATACTTGACTTATGATATCTGTTCTAGACCATGCCAGAATTATAAGGTAGGCTCAAGTTGAAGAAAAAATGGAAGCTGCATGTCAAAATCGGCTGGTCGAATTTTAGTTTTCTTGTTGTTGTTGCCTTTATCATTTGACGTTTAGCGTTCTCACTGCTTTGGTGTTGCAAAACTTGTTTGAGCAGCCATTTAAATGTGAGCTTACCTTATAATTGTATCATGTTCTAGACATGGGCAACGCAGCAAAAAATTCTGCGTGATACTCTAACTTAAGCGCAGTTTACAGTATCAGCGAATTGCGTTAACGCGATTGCGCTAGCGCATAGCTTGAAATGCTATGATTTCTATATCTTTTGCCAGCGCTTTGAGTTGATCTTGCTCGTGCGCTTTGATTTAGCAGTTCGCCTGTATTTGTCATCAAGCTCACAAACGCCTCCTTGGACAGTTGGAAGTTCTGTAGAAATTTGTAAACAAATTTCCTAAATGCTGTGGATGTGAAAACTTCTTTGAAAGGCTGCACTTACGCGGTGGAATTCATTTCAAAAGGGTTGGAAGAGTCCCTCAATCGTTTTCTACATCTAGCCAGTTCTTTCAAGCTTTCATCCTCTTCTGATAAAGCTATAATTCCTTCGTAGTCATAACTATTTTGCTCTTATTTTCAAAGAGTAGTTTTCAAAATGGCGATTAGCTGATAGAAATCGACAATGGCGCTATTCTTTATCGAAAGCACGTTTTAATACCAAATGCAAATTCGTTCGATCAGGCCATTCGACTACAGTCGAAGATCGAACGCAGCTCATAATATGGGCCTCTGTCAAGTTGTTTTGTCTTTGAGTGTAGCTCAGCTAAGCCTCCTTTCGAAAAAATTCAACAAATCAAATCAAAGACCTGTTGCAATAAGTTTCATCCAAACAAATTTATTATATTAAAGAAACATTCATTACAAACTGCTTAATTTATAAGAAATCATTACGAAGTAAGTCTGAACGAAGCGCAGAGTTCATCATCTACCAAAAATTAACAAACCTTACTGCATCTTGCTGTATAACGAAACGAAGACCCATAACGAACGAAGAAACGAGCGACAATATAATTTGTAGTGTTTATCGTGTCTCACACAATCGAAAGTATTTGTTTCGTTATACAGCAAGATGGAATTTCAATCATGCGGCTAAACTGTATTTCATTCAGGTTTGATATAACAATCAAACAGATACATACACGTCTAAAGTTTGCAAAACAGGCTGGAAATCTGGAATTGGATTCAGGTTTACTTGCACTTTTGAAATTAAGCACGCTAGAATAAATGCAGAAAGAAAAAAGAGCAACTATTTGTATTACTGCACTATTGCGTTGCTTTTAATAAAAAAGTGTATCAACGCAATAACACAGTAAAGTGAAGTTAAGTTAACAATAACGCTTCGCCCTATTAAAATATACATAAATTAAAAGCTCTTTAATTTTTTTTAATTACTTTTTAGCATTTTGAAACAACTGTTTACAATATATAAAATTATCTACAAGTAGAAAATTTGCAAGAAATTGTTGAGGGACATTCTACCTAATTTTGTTGAAATTTTAGGAGTTTTTTAAGTAAGGATTGTGAAAACACGGTTAGAGATATTTGATTAAATATTTTTTATTGTTTTACATAAGTATTCAAATTTACAAAACATTTTTATGTTTTTTTTTTCGTGACGTCACTTCCATGTCATACGTGCGTAAATGAAGCAGTAAAAGAATAGAAAAAACGGTGTGCAGGATACCTCGAGTTTGGCTTATCTGAAAAAAATTTGGTGATAGTTTAAACCTAATATGAGGGTCTGACTTCGAGTTTTTTTAGAAAACTCTTAAAGATTTAGAAAAAAATTAATTAGAAAAAATGGCGGCTACGCAAAGTCAAAATTAAAAAAAGCCTACAATTTTTGGACCAAAGGAGCTGTACAAATTTTTTGAGGACTTAAACCCTCAAGTCAAACCCAAAATCAGGCCCTCAAAAATATATTTTTTTAATTACTCAGAAATTTTGAAGTAAATCAGTTTAATAGTTATTGCGCAATCTTGCACACCGATTTTAAAAAAACCTGTTTCGATAAAAACGCGTTTAAAGTTTCAAAACAAGTTTTTCGGAAATTTCGATGATTCAATTAATCTCTAATATTGTTTTCGTTTAGAGAAATTTATAAAAAATCTAGAAAGAGTAAAAACGTGGTTAAAAAACAACGAACAATTTTTTTTGATAAAAATTAAAAATTATTTAATTTTTATAACTTACCAGACGTCTGCAATTTTAGGTGTATACAGTAAGCCTTCTGCTTGCTCATATTCTGCTTACACCTGACCTTTTTCTTTTTGCTGGTGCGATTTTCCTTTTTTTGGCCAATTGTGTAATGCGACGTTTGGCGATGTTCACTCGTATACAAATTCAATAATCTAATACAATATATAATAAATACAATATAAGCTATTTGAAAGAGCTTGGAGAGTGGCGCGAGAATAATAAAGCCATCTGTTCAATTTTAGAAAAAAAAAACACTTGAGGGCGCGCGCAAAACAGGCTAAAAAGTATAGTTAGAGGGGGAATTTTGAAAAAAAAATAAATATTTTTGCATATTCTTGAGACATATATGAAGTAATTTATAAAAAAAATTCTATTCTCAAAAAACAAAAATTAGAAAAAATGTCCCTTAAGAAAAACAATTAAAAAAAAAGTTATTTCTATTCTGTAAATGTGTTACCCAATTTGTCTAAACAAAATTTAAAAACTATTGATTCTTAGTGTACACTTTTTAATTTCATGTGATTGTGTAAACTGGGGCTCTTTTCTGTAACTGTGCACAAAATTAAAAAATTTATATTCACTCAGAGTGTACACTTTTTAATTTCAAGTGATTCTGTAAACTTAGATGTCCACTGACATGCAGAATAAAAATAAAGTGTGAATTGTACAAATCCAAGTTTCTAAAAAAACAAATTCGATCGTAAACATAAACAAATATCCCTATAGAAAAATACTGTTTGAATGAACAAATCATTTATTCCTTGACTGACGGCTAAATTAAATAAAAGCAATCCTAAATTACAACAATTTTACAACAAAAATCAAATATTCACCAAAAAAAATATGCCAGTGAATAAGATTTGTTAGTTGTGTTCACATTTTAGAAGATAAAAACTCATTTTCAACGTATGTGAATCGAAAACTGATTGTTCATACAATATTTAGTGTGCACTGCTCTTCCACAGTTAGCGGTAAGAACCCCTGAAATGTACACTGACATGCTAAATTGCTTAATAAAAATGTCTGGTTGTCAATTTAAAAATAGTGATGCACAAATTTGAGATTTTGAAAAAAATTAGATTGTAAACAGGAATAAACATCACTAAAAAAAGATATTTATACGAATCAAATCACTGGTACCTTGACTGACAACAAAATTTTTTAAAAAACCATGGTAGAATAATCTAAGTAGGAGCAATTTTGACAGTGCCCTGATTTTGCCCTGACTTTGATTGTCGAAGTCCAAAGTAAACAAATCAAGTTTTGGTGTTTATCGTATTTTGTGAACCATGTACTGACGTTTCATTTGTACTCTCCTTATTGCTCCTACCTACATTATTCTACCATGAAAAAAAAACAATCACATCACAAAAGTTTTACAACAAAAATCAAATATTCACAAAAAAAAGTCAGTGAATAAAATTTGTTCATTGAGAACACTTTTAAAGTTCAAATGTAATTTTCAAAACCAGTTAGTCAGAAACTGGATTTGTGCACAAAATGAAGTGTACACTGCTTTGAGATGGCTTTATGAAATAACACCCCAGAAAATGAGGCATCGAAACTCAAAATAAAATAAGGCCCCAATTATTTCTATAAAAAAGTTAATAATTACAGTATTATTTCGTTTATTGGGGCTTTATTATTCTATTTTGCAGCATTTTTGGAACAAACTGTAAACGGTTTCAGTTGTGTTTCATAAAGTTTTATTTTTTTGTATAAATTTTTTTCTTAAAATCCTAAATAATCTGCGAGTGTGTGTGATAGCCGGAAAACTGCGTTAAAGTTCGCTCTGAACAGAAAATAAAACATTTTGCCGACTGAACTTGGTATGTTTATTAAACACAGCTTAATCTACGTACAACATAAGTTACAACGTAATGTAATGTCAACAAAAAACTACAACTGTCAACTGACATTTCTCATACAAGTCAATCGATAATTTTTCTTCTCGGTCGATATTTTCATTAAACCCCGAGTTAAAGACAATAAAAAGACAGTTTTGATTAAGTAAAAAAATAAATAAGAACTTCGCAATAAAAAATTACTAACTATAATCAAATGGTTAAACGAATAAAATACAGCAGAAAGACGCACAAGTGATACACAAACGAATTATAAGCAAACGAAATAAGAAAAAACTCAAACTAAGGCGACATTGAAGTTCTGCCTATAAGCAGTAGCAGCAGCAGTGGTGTGGAGCAGACGCAGAGAAGTGCGACGATTTGAACTATATAATAATTAATCATTTAAATAAATAAAAGTCACATTACAGAGCCATGGTCAGTACAAATCTAGTTGTGCCTGTGGTGCTTTGGGGGCCCACGGCGCCTACACATTGTGTATCCAGCGTTTTCCTGTCCGATGATCAAAAAACACTCGTCACTGGCTGCTATGATGGACAGATATGCCTCTGGGATGTAGATCCCAATACATTAAAAATGACACCGCGCTGTTTGCTCGTAGGACATTCGGCGCCCGTGTTATGTCTAGTACGCGCATCCATAATGACAGAAAACAATGTCTTGGTGAGTTCCTCAGAAAACGGCGAAATGTGCACTTGGGACCTCATTGATGGCAAGTGCACTGAAGCCGTCAAACTACCGCAAGTACACACACAAATCCAAAGTTATCACACGGCAAACAGCGAAGATCTACGTCTCTTCTGCATTGGCTACTATCCCGAAATCATGGTTATGGATCCATTCAGCCTTGAAGTAATATACCTACTCAGTTCCAAAGTGAAACCAGACTGGATCTCTTCACTACACGTGCTACGACCAATGAAACGCAAAGATGACGTCGTCTTGGCAATCACCACCACCGGTACTGTTAAAGTTTGGACTCTGACGGGCAATGAAAACAAGCACGCTGAACCGCTGTACGAGAATGAATCCAAAGAGATACGGTGTCTCAATGCCATAACAATGAATTGCTGTGCGCAAAATCAGCGCACAGTGCTCATAGTGTGTACGAAATACTGGCAGATCTATGATGCAGGCGACTTTACTGTTCTCTGCTCCGTAATAGCACCAACGCGTGAACGCTGGCAGGGTGGCAACTTTATAACCTCTGATCGTGTTTTGCTTTGGACAGATGAAGGTAAGGGTTATTTATACAAACTGCCTGCTAACTGTATACCGGACAACAAAGAGTTTCACTCCAAGTCGGTGGTACGCGATGCTCCTTACCTCTACTATGTGCTGCAGCAACCTGGCGACAAGGTGCTCTCCTGCCCACCGGCCATGAAGCTAGTGCAAAGCGAGAGCAATAGCACCATCACGCACTACTTGCTGCGCGGAGACTCTGAAGGCTTTATATCGGTTTGGACAGTACCAGATTTGCCACTGGATAACATCAGCATACTGCAAGCCAAGCAAATGCCGCCGCGCATACTCAAGCCCACCATCTGCACCTCGTTGATTGAGGCTTGGTCCTTGATGGATCCACCGCCTGTTGGCATACTTGATCAGTTGTCGCGTATAACGGACTCATTAGTCAAGCTCACCTCGAGCATATATCTACCGCAGCAGAGTCGGCTGGTCATAGGACGCGAGGATGGTAGCATAGTCATAGTTCCTGCCACACAGACCGTCATGATGCAGCTGCTGGTGGGTGTGCAGCAGGATTTCAACGAATGGCCTTCGCATCAAATTCTCTACGGACATCGTGGGCGTGTCAACTGCTTGCTGTGCCCCTCACTAGTGCATCCTCGTTATGAAAAATCTTACCTGTTATCGGGTGGCATCGACTTTGCGGTGTGTCTGTGGGATTTGTACAGTGGCAGCTTGTTGCATCGTTTCTGTGTGCATGCAGGTGAAATAACTCAGCTGCTGGTACCGCCGGAGAACTGCAGTACGCGCGTCTTGAAATGTATTTGCTCAGTGGCTTCGGATCACTCTGTTACTTTGCTGAGTTTGCAAGAACGCAAGTGTGTGACGTTGGCCAGCCGTCACCTATTTCCAGTAGTTAACATTAAGTGGCGTCCAATGGATGACTTTTTGATTGTGGGATGTGCCGATGGCTCGGTGTATGTGTGGCAAATGGAGACAGGTCACTTGGATCGTGTTCTTCACGGCATGCTAGCCGAGGAGGTGCTGATGGCTTGTGACGAGCAGATTAGTGAAGGTGATGGTAGTCAAAGTGCTGCTGCTGCAAATGGTGGTTCTGCTACAGAAATGGGTCTGGCAAATCCAGCAGTACACTTCTTCCGTGGCCTGAAATCACGTAACATGAACGCGATACGACATGCAACGCAGCGTGGTATACATCAGCTGCAACAGTTGCATGGTCATCATCAAGGTCACTTTGACTTCCTTATGAAGCATCGTAGCAGTCCGCTAGTTATACAAGGCTTACGCACAAATCCTAAGGATGCCGAGAGCCATATCTTATTCTTCGATATTGAAGGCTTGATCTTTGAATTACATAGCGAGGAATACGCACAAATGACGCCCGCCGCTTTAGAGGCGCTGGGCGTAGTTTTGACCAACGCAAAAGACAAATCCACGCATATAGATGCATCGAAGAAAATAAGCGACTTTTTTGGCAAAGTTAAAAATAAGGCGGGCGACATGGAGAAGATTCTAAAGGACAAAGATAAACACGGCTTGGTGCAAAAATTTAAGGAAAAAACGGAAATTGTGGAAAAGAAAGTGCAAGCCAAGGTCGAAAGTTTTCAGAAAGTAGTGGAGACCCACGAGGAAAAGGAGGACCTCAAGAGCAAGATCGCTTCAAAAATGGAAGTCACCCACGTTATGGAAGTAGCCCAGTTGTTGTTGTCTTTGCTGCATTCCTGGGGTCTGGATCCACATCTAGACAAAGTCTGTGAATCCCAACTGGGTCTTTTGCGTCCACTCGTACCAATATCCTTTGGGGTCCTCTCAAAGTCTGGCTACATGTCGCTGCTACTACCCACTTGGCAAAATAATTTCGAAATACCGGAAGATGTTCCCACTCCTAGCAGTTCCAAAAAACTTGACCTGCCTGTCGAGTTGTTGCGCCAGCAACAGCTTACCGCTGTATTTACATCACGTTTGCACTGGGAATTGAGCACTACTTTAACTTCAAATCACATTCTAGCACTAGTGGCCATGTCCAACACACTCATGTCCATGAGTTCCGCATCATTCCTGCCGGAGAGCGAAAAGAGCAAAAAGCTTCAACGCCTGGCACAACGCACCGACTCGACTTGGAACAGCGAAGATGAAAAACACGAAGAAATTCTGGCCCAACATACTTCCCAAATCAAACAGGGCTGGAGTTTGCTCTCTACGCATCACTGTTTTTTGCTACCCGATAAAATAGAGTCTCTTGAGCCGCGACGCTTCAAACGACCGCAGGTGGAAATGATGGCAAAGCGCTGGCAACATCACTGCATAGAAATTCGCGAGGCTGCACAACAAATTCTTTTGGGTGAACTCACGCGCATGGATAAGAAGGGACGCAAACAACTGGTAGAGAGCTGGGCGCAATATCTGCCACTGTACACCCACACGGAACCCATTGCACAGCAACCAGCTGCAGCTCAAACAGGCACTGGCAATGGCGTTAATGCCAATGGCACTGGCAGCATAGCCGGCGGTAGCGTCACCGAGCAACAGGAGGAAGACGAAGAGGAGGAAGAGGAAATCATTCGCAAGCCGTCCAGTCTGTCAGAACTTAAGCGCAAGCAAACAACAGCGGTTATACTGCTCGGCGTTATTGGCGCCGAGTTTGGTCAAGATATTTCGCAGGATTCACCAAATCACTATCGCGTCGCCAGTGATCGACGAAAATCCTCTGCTGTCGAAGGCTTTGGCATAGCGAATAATTTGGCTCGTCTCACTTCAATGGCTTTGGCTCATTTGTTGTATGCACCACCTTCTACAAAGCTTCCACAATACACACCATTGCGTCGTGCTGCAATTGACTTGCTTGGACGCGGCTTCACCGTGTGGGAGCCTTACTTGGATGTCAGCAAAGTTCTGCTCGGCCTGCTGGAGATATCCTGTGAAGGCAAGTTTGTACCGAATTTAAACTACAAGCTGCCGCTTACATCTCAGGCTGATGCCTGTCGTACTGCGCGTCATGCACTGCGTCTGATTGCAACAGCACGACCAGCTGCCTTCATTACGACCATGGCTCGCGAGGTGGCGCGTTATAATACCATGCAGCAGAATGCACAAACTATCAATGTGCCGCTCACCCAGTCTGTGCTGTTTAAAGCCAAGGGCGAGATACTGCAGTGCGTCGAAATGCTCATCGATAAGATGCAAGCCGAAATTGCAGGCCTATTAGTGGAAGTTATGGACATCACATTGCATTGTGTCGACAATAATGAGTTAAAGAGTCGCGGCCTGGCTGAGGTTTGTCCCTGTATTTGTAAATTTAATCAAATTTCGCATTGTGCGCAAACGCGTCGCATTGCTGTAGGCGCCAGCAATGGCCACCTGGCCATCTATGAGCTTCGTCAGAACAAATGCCAAATGATACCAGCCCATACACATCCCATAACATCGCTGGCATTTTCACCGGATGGCAAGTTTTTGGTTTCTTATTCGTGCAGCGAAAACAGGTTATCATTTTGGCAAACTAGCACTGGCATGTTTGGATTGGGACAATCTCAGACACGCTGCACCAAGGGCTATTCCACTGCACCGATTCCTGATGTGGCGCGCCTCAATCCTATGCGTTTGGCAAAACTTGTTTGGATAAACAACAGAACAGTCACGCTCATGCTAGCCGATGGCTCGGAAACCCGCTTCAATGTCTAATCAAATAATACGTTAACCTTATGCTAAACATGTTCTTATTAGATACAATGATGATGATTTTAATTATGATGTTGAAGCTGATGTACGGAGCAACTAAATAAACGGTATTACGAATATTATATACTTTCGAGTATGTTTTGGGCAAGATTAAAATAAATATTTTAATGTAAAATGTATTTAAAAATTATTATTATAATTATACCTAATTAATTATTAGAAAATATAAATGCTGTTATTAATATTTGTTATACATAATTCTGTTATATATAAAATAAATGTTTTATTTAAAATTTTACTGTGTTAATTTCAAAGAAATAAATTTTAAATTATAAATAAATATTGGATAATAGTTCAACGAAAATATATATGTATATATATATATAAAAAAACATCCAAATCAACTACTTAATCTAAATAAATTACACAAAATTGTATCGTGCTTACTTTCAATGTTGTCCCTCAATAAAAGTATTAAATAATTATGTGACGGAGAAATATTTTTTGGTTTAAATATTTAGGCCATCAACTTTTTAGGTTAAACTTTTTAGGTTTTTAGTCTAAACGATTGTGAAGTAGTAAGGCAATCGATGGTTGGGGTGAATCGCATTTTCTGAGCATACAGATTTCATCGATATTGCTATTTCCAGGAACCTAGCCGAGAGGGACGTAGTACTGTTCGACTTTTGGTCATTCTTCTATTCAGCCATTCTATCCAAAATTTCTACCATTAAAGTTTCGTTGCTGCTGCTGGCTCTGGAGCCGACAGTCAACGCGTTAAAATTTTTGATGTTCTCAAATCAAAAGGATTCTAAAATAAATAATAGGTCTGTTCGCTGCTTTTACAGTAAAAACTTGCCAGTAACAATTTTTTGAGAGTAAGAAAAAAATTCTCTCGCAGTACAATAAAATTCCAAGGTTGATTTATAAGGTTGTCGCAAGGGAGAGAGCGAGTACCCATAATTGTCAAATCGAAGTTGGCAGCTCATAGAAAATCTGCAAGTGCTCTATAATCATCCGTTTTTCTTTCGTAGTCATTCGCAAAGTTGACTGGTTTTGACAATTATGGGTACTGAGAAGAGAGTGCGATCAGCCCTGCGACAACCTTATAAATCAACCTTGTGAAAATCTAAGAAAGTACTCGAAAAGAAAATTTAACATTGGCAATTCATGCCGAACCTTTAAAAAAAAATACTACTTTCGGCTAAATTTGAGAAAAGGCGAAAAAATTTAAAATTCAGCATATGTTCATGGTACACATGTTAAAAGTATTTTAAAAAATAATAATTTTATTTGCTTACACATTTTTATTTATTTTGTACATTTTAAACATCTGTTTTAGACATTTGTTTTTTTTTTATTTCATGGAAATTCTTGCAAGTAGAAAAAACTTTTCAAAACTGGACTGAAGAGAAAAATCGTACTCTCTAATTTTCTTTCTCTCTTGCAAGTTTTTTGGGTAAAAGAACGGATGTCTTTTAACAATTTGTAAAATTTGTACAAATTGTTAAAATCTTTTGGGTACTCGAACAGACCTAATAAGAAATTAAATTAATTTTAAAAATTATCTGACTTCAGACAATTTAAACAATGGAAAATTTTTGGCTGCTGTTTTGCTGCTATCACATTTTACAATTGTCAAAATTTGTAGTAGCCCCAGGGGCTAGTATATATTATATAGTATTTTATAAGGATAAAATTCACCTCAAGGCTTTCAAAAATTCCAATTGCTGTAGTTAAAGTAGCCTATTGGCACACACCATTAATTTATGATTTTGGGTTTTTTTTTTTTTTTTTTTTTTCAAAAATTGATAAAAAAGGATTGAAAAATTGCTTAATAGGATGCTTAATAAAATTAGGCTGAAATCAAAATGTTTAGAAATTGAATTTTTGATTGCTTTTAAGGTCCATCCCTTGCAGAAGAACCAGTTCGAAGTGAGTGTTTTCATGGCTGTTGAATATTTTGAGAAATCGATGAAATAGGACAAAAATTTCAAATAGATTTTTTTTTTTTGGGGTGGGGTGATGTGTAACGCCAACACAATGTTGGTTTAAAGACTAGGAACTTTAATTTTTTATTTTTATTTTGACTTTTTATGTTTAGTAAAAGTATTATGATACGAACTTAATCAAATCTCCTGCTCCTGCAACTGTAAACGTTTCTGTGGCGTTGTTAGAACAAAGCTTTTCATTGACTTCCTGCAACGATTGGATTTTAGTCTTGGTTGAATAGTATGAACTGTGCTGATTTCTTTTAATGCCGTTGATGTGATTTCATTTAGAGTTTGACGTTGTTGCCTCTTTAATGGCAATTTTAATGTGTAAGATGAAACCCCACATTACCCCACGATGACTGTTACATATCACCCCAATGCAAGTCACTCTTTTCTCATTGATGGACTTTTACCACAACGTAAAAAAATGTAAAATCTTTCATTATATTTAAAGATATTAAACAATATCACATTTTACATCTACTCACTTTTAAAATCTGAAGAAAATTTTATCCAAAACGCTATTTTTTGTAAATTTAAAAAAAATTTAACAATTATTTTTCACGCTTTTTAAGAACTCTAATGGATTGTGTGTCTGCCTACTTCCAACACTTATAAAGAAGTAGATGCGGTTAAAAGAAACATATCGTGGTTGTTCATTCACTCATATGTTAACATTTTGTACGAAAAATCGCCGTGTTACATACCACCCCATGGTACACATTACCCCACCACACCCTACTAATTTAATAACAATGGATACAATAAACATATTTTTATCATTTTTTCTGGTGATTATATTTGCAATTTTAGGACAAAAGCTTCATTCTTTATAAAAAAGTTCTTGAGTTCTTAATTTCACAAAGTTCCAGGCTCAAATTGCCTATGTTTACGATGCTTAAAATATTTAAGTTTGAATACGCATGGCAAGCTAGATGCTAGACATGGATAACGCAACAAAAATCGCTGCGCTGATACACCAACTCAAACGAAGGTTACTGTATCAGCGGAATGCATTAACGCAATTGCGCTATAGCGTAGTTTGAAATGCTATGATTCCTGTATCAATAAGAATTTATTTCACGCGGTGAGGGTTTGAATTGACCAACCCATTACGTTATGTGGTCAATTTTTCAAATGCGGTAAAGTTTGTGGTGGAATACTAAGCGTAAATTGGCTTCACTTATTAAAAAGGAACAAAATCAAAAAAATTTTAATCAATATATCTGATCTAAAGAAATCTTATCGGTAATAGATTCTTTAAAAATTATTAAATCAATAAGTAATTTATATGAAATATAACTAAACGAAGCGCGAGTTTTCAATCAGATACATACGCGTTCCTGGTATGCAAAACAAGTTCGAAGTTGGATTCAAATTTATTTCTGTTTTGAACGCGTCCAACATTTATTTAAATTGACAAAACCGTCCTGTTGTCCTTTCCTACTATGAATAAAATATTCCCCCGGAATTGAAAAAGGGAATTATAATTTTTTCGACACGGGATGTTTTTAAAGATTTTTTCTTGTGAGCTGAAAAATTGACGATGAATGCAAATACATGTGTTAAAATTTTTCAAAAATTTCGTGAACATAGTTATATATACGAAAACTCACTTTTTTAATTCCGGGCGAAATTTTATTCACAATAGGGCCGAATAATAACAGTCAAACGCACTCCAAGCATTCATACTTAACTGCATCTTCCCCGCAACCCCTTTTACTTATTTATACAGAAAAATAATGTTCGCTTTCAACTTTCTGTCCCTACCTTCGATGCGCCGTACAACTTGTGCAATGTTTGCTCGCTGTATAAATATTTTTTATTTTTGCTTTGAGCGCGTCATTTGCATTACTGCGCTATTGCGTTACTTTTATTAAAAGAATTGTATCAACGCAGTAACGAATTTAAGTGCTTTAAGTCAATAACGCAACGCAGCGCTTCAAAATTGATATTTAATTTTAAAAAAAAATTGTCACGGCCCTCTTCCAGTGCCGCCTACTTTTTGTATGGTGCTTGGAACAGACCCTACCCACTCCTACGTCAAATAATGCAATGGTGTAGATATGTATTTACTAAAATAAAGTATTACAATTAAATTGGCACGCCCCCTTGTTTAAACCTGACATATTTTCCAGACTACGGACTTCTCATTACTTACTTACTTACTTAGGTGGCCGTAACAACCCGTATTGGGGTTTCGGCCGACCTCATCAGCTCTCGCCAGGTGCCTCTGCTTTGTGCGCGCCTTCTCCAATCGGATATACCAAGTGCGGTTAGGGCTTCCTCGGCCTGGTCCATCCATCGGAGGCATGGTCTCCCTCGTCGTCGTTGACCATATGACCCTCGCCTCGAGCACCTTTTTCGCTGGAGCTTCGTCGTCCATACGATGGGTATGACCCAGCCAGCGTAGTCGCTGCACAGTTATACGCCGAACTACGTCAATGTCTTCGTAGAGCTAGGACTCGAACAGGACCGAAGATTTTGCGAATCTTTGTGCGATCTTTTCTCTCGAACACCAACAGAGCAGCTGCGTCAGTTTGCGAAACTACCCATGCCTCAGCGCCATAAAGAAGCACAGGAAGAATGAGCGTCTTGTAGAGTGTTAGTTTTGTCGATCGAGAGAGTGCTCTGGAACTTAGTTGCTTACTTTCTTCGCTTTATCTCCAGGCTGGCTTCGTTGTTGTTATTAATGGCGGTGCCAAGGTGTACAAACTCATTGACTACTTTAAACGTGGGAGTATAGACACCGCGCTTCCTTGTTTGTAGACAGCATATACTTTGTTTTACCCTCATTTATCGTCAAACCCACTTTGGCTGATTCCTTTTCGGTAGCGGTGAAAGCAGCGGTAACATCTCTCTTGGTTCTGCCGGCAATATCAATATCATCAGCGTACACAAGGAGCTGGACACCTTTGTAGAAAATGGTGCCATAACGATGCACACCGGCCTTTCGAACGATCCCCTCCATGATGATGTTGAAGAGATCGCAAGACAGTGGATCGCCTTGTCTGAAACCTCTTTCGGTATTAAAGTTTTCGGAGTGGTCATTTCCTACCTTGACTGACCTGCGTGTGTTGCTCAACGTCATTCTGCAAAGTCTAATCAACTTTGCAGGTATACCGAACTCAGACATTTTTGCGTATAGGCAATCCCTTCTTGGGCTATCGAACGCAGCTTTAAAATCGACAAAGAGATGGTGTGTGTGTCAATTTGATTTTCGTGGGTTTTCTCCAGGATTTGTCGTACAGCATGAAAATGTGGTCTATGGCGGACTTTCCAGGTCGAAAGCCACACTGATTAGGTCCAACTGCTTATTCAAAAGAATATACATATGTGCAATATTTGGTTAAAGTCGGACCAACACTGTAAAAGGAATTCGATTAAAATTAAAGTGCCATGAGTTTTAAACATCATCTAATAGTTTTAAACAGGGACCGTAACTGTTATGATTTTTTTCAGAAAAGTCAACAAATCAAAAATAACAATTAAAATTTTACTTTTATTTTTCCGATCAAACATAAAAGTTAAAATTTAACTATTGTTTTTTGTAACAAAAATAAAAGTTAAAATTTGACTTTTATAGTCACCGCCTCAGTCGTTTGCGAAATGAATGAAAACAGAATGTGCAATGATAAGAAAAAATGTACACAATAAAAACCATCCCTAAATTTTGGAGGCAATAAAAAAAATTGGGTTTTACTTTGATTTTTCTTTTTTCAATTAAAAATTGTGCTCCATTAATTATTTAAAAGATTTAAACTCTTATAATCGCTAATAAAAAAATCACTTTCAAATTTTAAGCCTTTATTTTTAAATAAAGTGAAAAAATAAAAGTGAAATTTTAACTGTTATATTTGATCGAAAAAATAAAAGTCAAATTTTAATTGTTATTTTTTGGTCGCAAAAACTTTTAATAATAGTTAACATTTCAAATAAACATTTTCAAAAACACTGCAAAAGACATAATAAGATTTTCGTGTTGTTCCTATGTATTTATAAAAATTGTTAATACTTTACGAATTTTTATCAAGTAAAAAATTTATTTTCAATCACCATACCATACTTACCTTCTTAATACTTTTATTATTTCTAAAATTTATTAATAATTTTAATATATTCCAATTTCTTTTTACAGATAACATAATCTCTAACACTCAGGATGTCAGACGAGATGAAGACACCCACTAAGAAAAACAAACGCCAGGAGTGCGTCTCACCAATATCTGAAGATGAGCACGTGGAACCGCCTGCTTTCAGTTTAGCTACGCTCGGACTGCAACGCGTGGGCACAGTGCCTCCGCCTAAGCCCTTGCCACAGCAACCGCTACAGATGCTTAATGCCCGAGGAATGCCAGCCCGAATTCGAAAACGAAATCGTTACTTTTACGATGATAATATCGTAAACGATAATAAACCGTTGCGCATGAGTTTATCACCACGAAAGACACCTTCGAAAACTTCAACAACAGCCAAGACTCCCACAAAGGTGTTGAAAAAACGAAAAGGCGTTGTGTCGCGCTACATGCGTTCCGACGAGAAAAAATCCATTGGTGGCGCTTCTCACGAAATATCGACACCACCAAAATCGAACAGTGCAGCTAATTCGACAAACACCACGCCAAAGTCGAGCACAAAAAGCATAACGGTCTCAACACCCGGAGGATCGTCGACAACTTCATTGGTAATACCAGCTGACAAGAAGATTGGGCAGCGCATTGGCTTGCGTCTGCGCAATCTGCTTAAACTGCCAAAAGCACATAAATGGGTGATTTTTGAATGGTTTTATTCGTTTGTCGATAAGCCGTTGTTTGAGGGTGAGAACGATTTTCAGGTGTGTCTTTCTGAATCCTTTCCAAATTTGCGCACACGTCAACTCACTCGTTCCGAGTGGCAGAAGATACGTTCACTAATGGGAAAACCGCGTCGCTGTTCGCAGGCATTTTTTGAAGAAGAACGTCGTGAGCTGGAACGCAAACGTCAAAAAATACGCTACATGCAAACACGTAAAACTGGCGACATCAAAGACTTAAACTTTGTGCGCGATCTACCCGATAAAATACCGCTGCCCTTGCCAGTCGGCACAAAGGTCACGGCTCGTTTGCGCGTACCGCAGGATGGAATTTTTAGCGGAAGTGTTGATGCCTTCGACTCGCTAACGTCAACTTATCGCATCACCTTCGATCGCACTGGACTCGGCACTCACTCCATACCAGATTTTGAAATCGTTTCAGAAAATTTCCACGAAATGTTGCCACTACAAAGTATAACGAAAGACTTTAGACCAAATCTCATGAGCATTTACAATGGCTGCCCTCTGAACTCACCGCTCAAAGGAGTGCGTAATGTCCGCTATGCTCTAAACATGAATTTGAACAAGAGTGATCCTTTGTTGGGCCAGGAAGTCATTGAAAGCCCTTTCAAAAATCCTGTGCTAGATCGTGAAAACATCAATGGATATCCAGCCAAATTATTGGAGACGCTGGTGCGTTTAAAACGGGCGCTCGCTATTAAGAAATCGAAATTGCAGCGTCTCAGTGATATGAACAACGAAGCCGAGTTGAAGACTTCACAACAAATGGCTGCTCACAACAATTCAACATCATCGGATGAATCACACAATACCGCTGAAGCTGCGCCACAACTGAGTGAGGAGTTTCAGCGTCGATACGCTTCTATAGTTATATCAATGGAGAAAATGAATCGTGACATGCAGGATTACCTAAATGATGTGCAAGCATTTGCTGGCGACTTGACACGTGATCCACAGGTGCAGGCTATGCTGGCGCCCTCATACTTACGCGAAAAATGCCGCGAAGCAGCTGATGATGCGGTGCAACGCAATAATCAGGGTGTTTTGCAAAATAAAAATGTGCTGCATTTGATAAAGAATTTGGCTACGGTGCTGCTGGTAGCGTCGCACTTAAGTAATGATGGTAACTCTACACAAGTTTCCAAAGTCATGGAAGGCTGCATTGAGGAAGTGAAGTCAAGCTTGTTGGGCGTTAATGTTGAAACCTTTCAGAAGCACGTGCAAATCCATTTACATCATATTCGCTTGGGTATTGGCCAGAGCATGATGGCTGTTAATGGTGCGACAGATAGATAAACTAAAGTAGACAACAACAAACTATTTGCTTAAATATATACTACATATATACTATATTATATTATTTTAATTTTTCTGTATTTTATTGTGTTTTTGTTTTGTGTTTTCATTACAATTTAATAAAAACAATATTTCCAAACATTTAATCGCTTAAATCGATGAAATTAATTATCTTCAAAATTTTTTTTAAAAAATCAAAATTTTTTCTTTAAGACATCCTCTGTATGCAAAAATATTTTTATTTACCAGTTATTTATTTATACATAATAATTTCTGTGGCAATTTGTTAAAGCGTCTTTTTTTTTTTTTTTTGTTAAAGTAGAAATTATAAATTTATAACTCGTTTTGTAACTTTTTTTTTAAACTTATCAAATTTGTTGGCGTTATTTATGAAGCTATAATGAACTTTGTAACACGTTATAAAGTAAAACTTGATTCCTCTTAAACGCCACAAAATGTGTTTTACGTATAACTTCTCTGTAACGCATCTTAAAATAAATTTTTAAACAGTTTCTTATTTCTTTCACAACAAATAGTGCTAAAAAGTTTTAAATTATTTTTCATTGATTTTTTGTGAATACAAAATGTATCATTTGCCTGCTGTATCAGCATTTCCTTTTTTCCTTAAACACACCACACTAGTCAATCATCTTCGTCTTTGGAAAAATATGCGTCCCGCTGGGTTATGGTTCGAGTCTGAAGAGCAAATCAAGATAAATCACATTTCGGGAAATTTGAGTTAGCAATGTCAATGTGTTAGATAAGGACCTTATACACCTCCTTCAGTTAAGTTTGTTGTGAAATATGGTATGGATTTTTTCAAGAATTCGAGAAAAAAAATTTCAAATTTCAAGAAATTAAAAAACAAGGTATATCCAATGGACTCCAGTGTGACAGGATTGTTGTTAAGATAGCAATTTGTTATCGAGATGGATTATAGGAAACACTTTATTATTTTTTTAATTCATTCAATTAAAATTTATATTCGGTTAATTATTGACAATGAAACCATTAATTATCGATCAAACCATCCTCTTATTAGTTCTTGATCAGAATGTTAGTAAAAACTTAAATAAAATTACAAATTGTTGAATAAATATCAACCAGAAATCATTATATTAAAGACAAATATTTTAATTGAATGTTTCAACATTTTAAATATAAAAAAATTGAAACACAATCCCTTTTTAGAAAGTACACATTGATTTTACAATTTAATATCTCTTATTTTTTTCTAAATCTACTATGGAATATTTTTATTTACATACATAGTTAAAATCGCAAAACTAACGTGTGAAAAAAAACTTAAATATTTTTTTTTATAATTGCGGTCTCTCTAGCCACTAGTTTGATAAAACTCATGGTTGGATTATAATGTTGTCGTAAAGCTGATTGTACTCTCTTCTCAGTACCCATAATTGTCAAAATCAATACAAATCCCATTTTTTTTTTCTTATATTTTGTCAATTAAAGCTTTCTCATCGCTTTCAGATTTTGTACGAGCTGTCAACTTCGATTTGACAGTTATGGGTACTTGCTCTCACTCATGCGTGCATAATGAGTATTTAAACAACCAAGAAAGTGTTGACACGTAAAAAATTCGTAAGTGCGTGCTAAATGAGGGACATTACGGTCATTTTTTTTTTTTATAGTAATGAGAAAGAATGAGATATTGAACAGTCTAATTTTCCGTGGTTTACCTTTAGGTGAAATATCACAAGTGAAAATCGGAGTTTTTTGTGTCGGAAATAGCTCAGGAAAAGTGCTGCTAAAAACATGAAAATGGAAAAAACGGAAAACGCGCACCTTTTCCAGATAGCCTAAGGTGTCTTCTATGGAAGTAAAAAACCCGACAGTGATTTTTCGACATTCCTGGAAATCTCATCCATGTCATAACTCAGGTGTGTGCTCAGGTACAATTTTTTCATTTTTTCTATCAACTTCTATGGTCGCCCGGGCACATATTACAGAACTTCACTGCAAAATCGTACGAACCGATCTATGGCAGGCCTTAATGGGTTAACCATGATATAACTCAATTTTATTTTTGCAATGCGATTTATTTATCGTAGGCGTAGACAATCACAATTGAGAGCGTATGAGAGAATTAGACCTAATCGACACAATGTTCTGTTCTAAAAAAATTCTGTTATTTTTTTGCAAATTTTTGAGCTGTCAAAAAATCAGTAAAGGAAATCATAACAGAATAACAGATTTTTCATAACAGATTGTGCCGAATAGGTCTAAATGCATTTACAAACCGGTCAAACAGGTTCTTGAAAGCTTTATTTGATTCCAAGAGCTCAATTTAAACTAGATTAAGACATATGTATGCGATTTCAAAAGGAAAATAATAAATTCATTTTAAAGTTACCGCGTATGTTGGCTTAAGGCAGTCAGTATTCTAGCTCAGAATTTTAGGCAAATCGAAATTTTTTTCGAAGTGTTAATCGAAGTTAAGACATTCAAGAATATGCTTTTGTAAGGATTTTTGAAAATTTCGATTATTTGACGAGTTACAGCCATTTTAGTGGTGTGGCATCTAATGTTGTACGACAGGAACTCAAATCCTTAAACGCATTTTTCTCGAAACTGCTTTTTCCAATACATTGTCATGATATTTCAAGTTCTAATGGACCAATTAACTTAAAATTCTTGTGGCTTTTTTTATATTTCCCTCTATGACCCTAGAATTCGCTATGACTAGAATAATGCAAAACTTTTGTTTCATAATATATTTAAAAAATTCAAAACTTTGAAAAAAAGACCAAAAAATTACTTCTATTTCTTCAAACAGTCGCCATTTCGCAAAAAAAATCGTTTCTCTTAAATAGTGTATGGTTTTCACCATAATATTTTCTTTTGCGATTTATTTCATGTACACTTATTTTTTTAAAAAATTTTTAAACCACTATTTTCTGATTATGACATTTTATTAATCTATATACTATTAATAAATCTGTAGCCACTTTTTATGTTCACTCATCACGTTTAAACGACAACTCAGATTTTTATAAAATTTTGTACACATATTTATAGGTCAGCAGAGAGTGCAATAGGATACTTTATTTTAACCCATTAACAACCAATGTTACTATATGGAAACATATGCGTCTCGAATTTTCATTAAATACTGCATAATATTTCAAAAGTTTTAGTGCCAGTTTTTTAAAAAAAGTAAAATTAGCATGCAATAATAACTTATTTCTGCTCAATGGCATACATAGTTTTCACCAAAATGTTGCTTCAAGTCTAAAAATGTCTGTTTTTTATGGTTTTCTTTCGGTCCTAATGGATTAAATTGCACTTCGGTTAAACGAGAACAAAATCAATAAACGCTTTTAAATTTCCTTCAATTTGATACCAAAATCATGTATGTAGTTTGAAAACTGTGAAAAATTTTAGTACCAGATCTTTTTAGTATTAATTATAAGCTGAGAATGAGAGAAAAACGACTTGAAATTCACACTTTTAGCTTTGAAGGCAAATATTTCAGTCACTTTGCAATGGATTTCAATAATTTTTTTTGAAAAATGTTGTTTGTTAAAATATCCTTCAAACATAAGTTGAAATTTTTACTAAACCAAAGTATTAATATTTTTAAAAATTTTTTTAAAAAATGTTGAAAAATTTTTAGTTTAAGCCAAAAAATTGGATAAAAGTGGTTTTTTTTGTAAAAAAAATTAAATCCAAAATTTAGGTTTTCGATTTCCTATCAGATGATATAACAATCTTAAGGTTAATAATTTGTAGTATTACTTAAACAATAAAAAATCGTTTTGGTAGCGAAAAATCAAGCCACTATCAATTTTTGAATGAAAACTTTTTGAAAACCCGGCGAAGCGGCGGGTTTAAGCTAGTAATAAATAAAATGTACTTTTACATTTTTAAAGTTTAACAGCTTTTTCTCGACTCTTTTAAGTTTTCTATGTATGCACAAAAAAAAATTAGGCGCCGAAAATAGGCGCCGAAAATAAGCACCGTAAAAAAAGCGTTCTACGTGCGCGTACCCTAAGGCCTAAATTGAGAATGTCCGAAAACTCACCATTTTGAAAAAAAACATTTTTAAATTCTGTATTAGCTTTTTTAAAAATTTGTTTACATTTGAATAATATGGATGGCACAAACTGCATATTATTTCCTATTTTTTATTATTTCAATTTATTTTCCCGTTTGAATTTATCCATTTTTTTTTTGGCCCCGCCGCGCTTAAAAGTTAAAGTTTGTTCAACTGAAACCACAGCTACAGCTACGAGCAGCTTGCTACACATTCTGTATGTGTTCAGTGTGTTCAGTATATTTCAACTTTTGACATTTCGAGCTACATACTACAAGCTGCACCATTCTGTTTAGCCAGTTAGGCCTTAAGCTATATAATAAAACTTAAAGCCAACAGTTATTTTATAAAATTTATAATATAACTTTAAAAAAGAATAGATTTGTATATATTTGAAGAGTGAATGAAACAAGAATCATGTTGGTATACTTGATATTTATCTCCAGTGCTTCTAACATATTGGTTTTTTGCTTTAAAGCTTTGAAAACAGTCATTTTTTGAAGGTAGGATGTTCAATAAAAAAAAAAATATTTAATTTTTTAAACATTATAAGCGTTGATTTTTCTTTTATATTTATCTATGACTTCTTACCATGCAATTTTATTCCTGCCTCAAGCAGAAGAATAATTTTTTTGATTTGATTTGTTGCATCTAGAATGAAAACAATATTGTTCTAATTACAATTCTTATGCTTATGTTCTTATTAACAAAATTACGTGATTAAACACAAGTCACTGGTTGCTTGATAGGACTCAAGTTATTTACAGGATTTTAAATTAAGAACACTAATATTGTTAACAATACAACAATACAATACAATACAATACAATACAATACAATACAAAAATACAAACAATACAAATATTAAATTCAAAATAAAATTGTATTTACATATTGGATTTAAATTCGCACATATATCGAAAGTTAAAACTTTAGGTTAACAAAGGATATTCTACGTCCACCACTAAATTTAAATGTTTTGACGAGTATTTTCAAATTTTTTGAATGCTCCCTTCAATTCTTCGAAAAAACATTTTAACTGAAATTCTGTAAGCTCTACTACCACATGTAAGCACCTTATGTACATATTTTTAGTTAATGGATTTCCCAAAAAGTATACTTTTCCAATCGTTATCGTGACGGTCATTAGACCTTACAAGTATATACAAAATTAAAGCAATACTGATAATTGCCAACAGCGTTTGGGAATTCCAACGCTTACAAAAGTGTTGTAAGCAGAATTTCCGAAACCAAATTTTTTTTTTTAATTGGAGTACGTTCGTGCAATTACATTGTATGAATTTGAACTAAAAAGATTGTAGTTGAACTTTTCAAATATATAAAAAAACACTGACATATTTTTATCTTTAAATTTTTATAATTTTTTTTTTTACTTTATTAATTTTTATTTCACTTTATTTTTAAACAATCTTATGTTATTCTGAAGCATAGCATTTTCTTTTATTTTGAAGCATCTTGTTGTTCGAATAAGGCATAATTCTTCAATATATCGTCCCAAGTTCTATTTCCAGATGTTAAATCTCTAACGACATCAGCAATTTCACTCATCAAAACGCGAACTTGTACCATTGAGTCTCGCTCACGCAATGTCACAGTGTGTGGATCCTTTAAGGTGTCGAAATCAATGGTTATTCCATATGGAATGGCAATTTCATCAGTACGTGCATAACGTCGTCCAATCGATCCACTGGAGTCATCAACTTTATGCGATAGTTCAGCTTTTGTCAGTGCCACTGATAGTTTTTTCACAAACGGCTGAAATTCCGTATTATTACTTAACGGCAGTATGGAACATTTATATGGTGAGATAACTGCAGGTAGTGAAAAGTAGCAGCGTTGCTCATCACCATCGCGGCACTTAAAGTTTTGTTCCAAAATAGAGTAGAGAATACGACCTATTCCAAACGATGGTTCCACAACACTTGGAGTAATTTCTTCTATGTGTACCGTCTTACTTTCTTCCTTTACAGAAATTGAATCGCTTGTTAATTTAAATTCATTACCATTGATATTTAGAGTATATTCGTTGTTTTGTTTAAGCTGAAGATCTACTTCCTTGATTTGATCTTGAGTAAGTTTTTGCAAGGAGTCCGTAATTAGCTTAGCTTCTTTTTTGAAAGTTTTGCCTAAGTTCTGTTTATTCATAATAATTTCCAACATTGTTACTGATTTTGGTTCCTTGAGGCGTTTCTCAGCAACAAGTCTTACGCCTGTGGCAGCCATGTGTTGACCTAAATCATAAGCTGAGCGATCGGCACACCCTACACATTCTACCCATCCATAACTGGTCAGACATTCTGCATCCCAACAATCACAAGCATAATGAGCCATTTCATTTCCCATGTGTTGGCGGAATCTTAGGCAGTCTGACTTTATGCCAACTGTCAGCAAAAATTGATGAATTCGTGCCATGTAGTAACCAAGTGTTTCGTTGGCAACTAATTCACTCTTTACAGCTTCGCCGATAGTTAGTAATCGAGCACTTTTTCCATCCATTTGATTGCAAGCAGAGTATAGGGCCATTGTGGTATTTGCGATATTTTCAAACTTGGCATGATCCTTGTTTGCAGGGTCGCAAAAATGTTCAATTTCTGCCATTGTAAACTCTCGAACGCGCAGTAAGCCAGATCGTGGAGAGATTTCATTTCGAAATGAATTTCCAATCTGAGATACAGCAAATGGAAGTTTTCCTTGATTAAATTCCAACAAACGTTTGAAATTTACGAAAATACCCTGAGCTGTCTCTGGTCGCAGAAAGCCTTTTATCAGCCCTGTTGGTCCAATTTGTGTAGAAAACATGAGATTAAATTCAATAGGGTCAGTCAGGTCGTTATTAGTTACGGGTGATTTCATGTCATATTTTCGCAACACTTCCGTCATCTCGGCCTTTGTTAAACCATCTAGCTTTGCTATGATATCCTCACAAATAGCTTTAGTTTCTACAGATGTAGTTTTAAGCGACATCAGCTTTTCCAAGAAGTTCTTTATAAGATGGTCAAGTCTAAAGCATTCGCCATTCTTAACATCCTTAACCATGAGATCAGCAAATCTATCCATATGGCCAGATGCTTTTAAAACTGGTTCTGGAGTCAATATAGAACAGTCAACTTCTAACATTTGTTCTTCCAGACTGAAGAATTTTCTCCATAGATTCAGAATATTCGATTTCAAAGCACATCCCATTGGACCATAATCATATTGTCCAGTGATTCCACCATATATCGCAAAACTTTGATCATAGAAAAAGCGTCTCTTGATTAAGTCTTCCATTTTCGACCGGTCGATAGTCACATTCGGCATAAGTTTCAATTCAGCATCATCCAAGGTTTTTTTGCACAACTTGAGTTCTGCCAGTGCTTTTTTTATATCTAGCTCCGGTGCATTAGCTGCCTTCAGATTTCGTACAATATTGCCTTGTTGCTGCACCTTGTCTCGCAAGGGCATCAATTGATTTTCTATGGTTTCGTTGGTCATATCGGTGTTTAAAATACGTAACCTTACTTTCCGGTTTTTCTTTTTCGAGCCCCAATTGGCAACAGAACAAAAGTAATTGTTGTGAAAATTTAAAGCTGTAATTGATAACACGGGATAGATCGAAAAAGGAACTTTTATGTTAAGAATGGTGCGAATCACTTTTGATGACATTAACTTTTAATATATACACTTGAATGAATCATGAACGTGGCTACTTTTACCCTCTCTAAAATAGGGATGGAAAAATTGATCTTCGTATAGTCGACGATTATTCAACATTTTGATTATTTCAGATTAATTTTTAGGAATGCGGAAAAACAGTCATACCTTTTGGCTAATAAATCAATAGACACTTCTAAGCATAAGTTGAATTTTTTTTGCCAAAAAATCTAGTCGTTGGTAGACTTCCTTAAATCTTTTGTACAAAATAAAAATAGTCGAATGCTTCTTTTTCATTTGACTATCCATCTTTTTGCATCTCTAAAAAACCAATAGCCAGGGTTGTAAAATTGATGACAGAATTGTATTTTGCAATGTTTCGTGTTTTTTTTTTTGAAGCAATTTCAATAGCTGAAATGGTTGATTCGTTCTTTATTTCTTTTATTCCTGCGAAATATAAGGAAGTTCTGGAAAACTATTTTTCATTCATTAGCGGAACTCCCAAACGGCCTAGCAATGAATGTCGCTGTCGTTAACTAGCGTTTTCGTAATGTTCTATGAAAGTGACACGCACAACGACCGATAACGATAGTAATTGTTGTTGTTATCGGCCATTGTGCATGCCAGGTTTATAGAAAATGACAGTTTTTATTAGTTATCAACTAGGAATACAGCAACAGATATACTTACTACGCTACTATGCTTATTACGATTCATAAAAACGTTTGGCTTAGTTTTCATATAATAACTATTTTTATAATAACTATTATACTAGTAATCATAATAATACTACTAATAATAATAATATTAATAAAAATAATTTAAAAAAAAAATGCAGAGTCAATTTTTTGCGCATTGATGCTATTAGAAGAATAATAAGTCATGAAATTATTCCTAATGATTGAGATAAGCTGATTTTTATTGAAAAAAGTTCAAATCTTTTCGTGATCGAAATTCAGGATTTTACCTCGTTATATCTTATATACAACCTTTTATTTTTATACAAAATAACTAAACTTTTTAGAAACATTGCACATTAATTGAATTTCAGTTCAAATGTAAAATTATTAGGTCCCAAAATTAGCAAAATGTTTCAACTTGAATGTTGTTTTATTCGTGCAATGAACTGGATCTATGCTTGCTAGCTGGTGGGTAATCATGAATATTTTTTAAATATTGGAATTATTAACAGGTTGAGCAGCAAACGTTATATAAATTCAAAAAGTTAAATGAAGTAAATAAGAGAATCATTTTGGAAATTGGCAGGAGGTGATAATAGTGGTAGAAGACAAATATGTTCGAAAAGGATGTGAATCTCCCATTGTTGAGATCTACATTAGATATTGACCGTGGTACAATGAAAAGAGGTAACATCGTGGCTGATTGTACTCTCCTTCTCAGCTACCATTATTGTCAAAATCTATACAAATAATTTCTGTCACTTGACAAACTGAGTTTCCGCATAGTGTTGTTTTTGCTCTTTTTTTTTGACAGTTATAGTAGTCGGCTCTCAACCGTTTCCTTCATTTATTCTACTATAATATTGACAAGTGTCCTAAATGAGGCATGCAGCATTGCAAACAAAGAAAAGTTTCATATGTAGTGCCTTTCAAGAAATTGATAACCGAAATTCCAACTCAGTCACATACATTTTTATAGTAACGACTACATTCGCATATTAATTTCAGTGTCAACATTTGTGAAAAAAGGAAAAAAACATAATTTTGGCAAATACATGTGAAAGAAAGGTAAGGTATAATTAATAAAAAGAATGTCAAATTTTTGTATGTGCACCTTGTTTTTATTTAATAATTCTCTTTAATTGTGCGCTTGTGAATCACGCTGTCTTAATTTCGTTTCCAGAATTTATTTGTCGTAAATTAAATTCTTAAAAAAACAGCAGCAGTAACTAGATAATGTGAGTATTTATTATAATTGATTGGAGTAACATCGTTTATAGTTTGTTGCATTTTTTAAAATTTATTTTCCATTTTAGATGAATAGCGCTTACACCATCTCTTGCTCCTGCAGTAGCACTACCTATAGCAGCAGCACTAGCTCTACCACTTCCACAAGCACTCCCCGCATCAGCACTCACTAGCACCAGCGCTAACACCAGTACTAGCAGCAGCAGCAGAACTAATAACTTTGATCTCATATATAATGATCTCATACATAAAATGTGATAAATTTCAAGTTGTCTTATAAAAATAATATTTTTGTTTTTTTAATTCTTATATGATTATATTTTGGTTGTCTAGATAAATAAAAAAAATTGAATGTACAAGTTAAGTTTTTGAACAAAAAAAATTATATAATATATTAAGACGTTTGTTTTAAAATACAAACGAATTGCATGCATTCTTAATTTAAAAGAGGTACGTTAGTTAAAACTGATGTTTAGGTTTTATTTAACGGTTACGTATAACTGAGTTTTGGGTTGGATCTATCTGGTGAGATTTGGTTACCTATAACCTGTATTTATGTTATCCCTATCTAGAGAGAACGAGAAGGCTACATTTTGATGGTATTGAAAATTGATGCAAAAAACAACCAGTGAGAAAGAAATGCCAGACCACACGTTTACATGAGTTTCGGTTACTTTCTTCCCGAGGCTCTTCCTAGCATAGCCGAATCTTTGTATGAAGAGGTAGCCGAAATTTCAGCTTAGAATAACTGTTTTATTTAGTTAAATAACGGACAGTCTTCTTATATGGTGGACATTAGTACCTTTATGCATTTATAAGTACCAAGTAGTAGGTTATTTAAGCAAGTCTGTGTTTAAACGTCACTTTTGGAAAATTGTATTTTAGCATTGCCACCTCTTTAGATTTTTATTTATAGGGAACAAAGGAAAGTTTAAATAGAACCAAGGTGTATATAACAAGGTAGTGTCGTCTCGGAGCGTACCGTAGCTGTCAAACACATCCAATATTATAATTTGCAAATTTTGTTATTTGTTTTGCTTTTATTCGTAAAATCGTGGTTTTGATAGGAGCGATACCCACCACAAGAGAGAATTTTAACTACTAACACTACCTTGTCTCATACCATGATTAGAACATTCTATTGGCTAATTCGCTTATTTGCTAGGAGCAGAACAAGAACTGTCAAACAGTCCAGTTTTCTCATACTGGTCACTGGTTAAAGATATCCAGAGATCAACAACTGATTAAAGATATCCAGAGGTGAACAATGGTGGCTTTATATGCAAAGTATTTTTTACTGTGGACTTTAAATTGTTGCCGATTTTTTTTTCTCGACGAAAGAATTATTTTATTTTAAATCCTCGGCGAGAAGGAATATTAAAAAAGATTTTCGATGTTGAGTTTTGCATGTAAAAAACTAAATTTTGACATTTAAAACGAGACAGTAACGCGATGTTGCGAATCCGTTTGAGCTGCAATGGCTTTTGTAAATATTTTTTCCTTTTTAAAGACTTTTATATAGTTACAGGATAAATAAGCCGTTTGCAATATTTTTAGAAGAGCTAAGCAGCGCGCAATACCAGAGTTGGTATCCAATATACACAATTAAATTGCTAATTTCTGCTTATAAGTTGTTTTCAAACTTAAAATAATATTTAAAGGCCAGTTTACTTTGAAAAACGTGAAATAGTCACATTTTTCTTCAAATTTCATCACATATTACTGGTGAAAATACATCAAATTGCATCTGATTTTTCCTTTTTTAAGTATTCGTAATTAGGCCTAGTAGGTATTCAGACCGATCATGAGTACTTTTTTTGCTGGGAATCGAAAAAGTGAATTTCCGTTTTTAAGATAGCAGGTAAGGCTTCACCTTTTAATTTTTTGCACTTATGAATATTGACGGTTGATGAAAAGTTTGCATTGAAAATTTCCAAAAGTTCTTTATTAAATTATTTAAAAAAAACGGAAATTCGCTTTTCCGATTCCCGCAAAAAATGTACTAATGATCGGTCTGAATACCTACTTTTTCCTTAAGAAATTTCTCCTGCTTCCGAAGTTTGCTTAGGAAAGCAAAAAAAGGTGAAAATACCCGGGGAGATTGTTTAAAATATAAATTAATGTTGAAAAATACATACAGTCTTAACCAGATATCCAGAGGTAAACAATTTGACCTAATCAGTCCTATTATGAAAAAAATTTCCCACGGAACTGAAAATAGGACCTTTAATTTTTAAGACCTGGGGTTAATGCTTTTAAAGATTTTTTCTTGCTATCTTAAAAATTGACATGAATGCAAATGTGTCCAAATTTTTCAAAAATTCTGTGAACATTGTTAATAATACGAAAATTCCCTTTTTTAATTCCGGGTGAAATTTTATTCACAATAGGTTAGTATACACAATAGTATATAGGTTCAAATCGTCTTTTATCAAAAATGTTAACAATTATTTCAAAAGGCAATCTTAAATAAGCTCATTAAAAAACCATGTTCATTAACAGTTCTGTGCCTCATATTGATATAAATTTTGGTTTTAATCTCTATAACGATGATATTACATTATTCAAAGTTTTTAGTGTTTTATTGTTTTCGTTTCGTGTTTTCATAACAAATAAGAACATACATTTTTAACATTTAATCACTTTCGTCATCGTCGTCGTCGTCTTCATCACTAGATTGATCCAGCCATTCAATTAATTTTCTTAGATTCTGCTGAACCTCTATCCCGTGATCCTCTTCTTCAAGCTGTTCGAACCAGGCTTTTATGGCATCTTCAGAGACGTAATCCTTATCATACAAATAGTGAACAACTTGAGATATTTTCTCGCGTATGAAATTATTTTCTTCATAGATATCCTGAATATGTGAAAATATTTAAAGCAAAGCTACAGGCTGAAATAATGGTAAAAATTACTTCAAGTGCTTTCAAGCAATCAATCATAGCATCTTCGGTTTTGATATAGTTCGACATAACCGGTCCCAATTGCTTGAACACATTGTTGATGGCAACAACAACGTTATTATTTGCTGGCTCCTTGATCATTTCCAGGCCAAATATAGCTTTAACCACATAGAAATTTACTTCTTTCAGAGACATGTTGTATGCGTATCGTGAAGAATTAATTTCCAGTATCAAGAAGTCGGGATTTGATTTTTCCTCATAGCCACGCATTAGAGAATCCATCACTTCGGATAAGAAGACTAGCGATGCAAATGAACACAAAAACAACAAACACTGCAGTTAGCAAAACAATAAAAATGCCTCCTGATATATTTTTACTGTTTGTATCGTCGGGTATGGGCGATCCTAGACGAGATTCATCTTCATCACTGCTTGACGTGTAGTCACTCTCTTCCGTTGTCAGCGGAAGTTTTGTCATTTTTGGAACACCGCTTGGCACAGGCGATTCATCATTATCTTCGGAATCGGAACTTTCCTGCGGCTGCTGCTTGTCATCAATAAGATATGCACTAGGACCGACCTTAGTATGACAACCATCTAAAAATTAAATACAATTGAATAGTAAAATAGGATAAAAACTAATGTTACCTTCTTCTTCGCTAAGCGAAGACTTGACTACTGCTCTTTCTAGTTTTGATCTTGCTGGAATAATACACTTGACGCCAACTACAGTGCCTTCGGAAAGTAAGGATTTCGTACCAATGACGGCATCACTACCAATGACGCAAAAGTTTAGCACACAATCATTCTCTATTACAACATTATCCATAATATAAGCGTTGTGCAATTGACAGTCTTGTCCAATTTTACAATTCCTCCCAATTACACTGTTGCTAACAGATGTACCAGATGCAATTGAGCTGCCAGCCTGCACGACGACATTTTCGCGTAGTCCAACTTTCGATCGCACACTCACTGTCGGGCTCTTGTAGATATTATTTTTGAGGAATATATAATTTTGGTAGAGACAGTGAACACCCATATCTGGCACTATCGGATAAGCCCAACGGTTGATGATATCCTGGCTAACTATTTGATAAGTTTGCCAGTTGTTTACTTTGCGCGCGTACTGTTCTTGCGTTAGTAGTGAGACGTAGATGCGACTGTCTAGAATATCTTCATTTATGAGAATCTCACGTATGAAGTCATCCCGTGTTTCGAAATCAAAGTTATCACTGAACAGCGACAACATGGAAGGCGAACCTACGGCTATATGAGGATCAAGCAGATTGTGATGTAGCACAATTTGAGAGTTATTTATGAATACTTCCAGCGGCACCTCGAATTCAGTCTCTTTGGTATTTGTTTTGATGCGCTGATGATGATGTAGCCGGCTGTTCTGAGCATTCAAAGCTATCATTACCTCGTTGCCAGTGCGCAAACGAGTTGTGGCTTCCTTGAATACTACCGTCGCCGCAGCGCCTTTGTCGTACTTGACGTTTTTTCTAAATATAAATCCTAATAATTCACAAAGTTATAATGCACTAAGTTTACTCACTTGTGCTCTTCGAAAATTGGCTTAAGTTTGACGTTTGTGATTGTATCTGCACCTAGGAGCACAAAGTTACCACGTATTAAGGCCTTGGCATCCATGTCACGCATCGCATCTCCAAACGATTGTGATCTCTCACCACCTATCACATGTACCGTCATGTTAACCGACCAAGAACAAAATGATGCAATTCCCTGCCTGTAAAAATGAAATAGATTATTTTTAGTTTCGCTTCTTTTAATGAGTGCAAACGAGTTTCTTACTTGATATGCTTTCTGATTTGATTTAAGAAAAGACTTGTATAGATGAACACCTCCTCGATGCCGCTCTTGTTAAGTGCCTCCAGCGCATAGTCTAACATGGTGACGTTCACAAGTGGCAGCAGAGCCTGAAACGAAATTGCCCATAATTCTGTATAAAGTTTGCCAAAAAGATTGTACCATCTTACCGTTGACATCTCATCCGAAAATGGCCTAAAGTTCTCCACATTGTTGTCGGCAATTAGAATTGCTTGGATTATTTCCTTCTTTTCAAATTGATCCATTTTAATTTAACACACGTTGTTAAACACAAATGTTTCAATTTTGCTGTCAAATGAATCCCAATAAAGTAATAGAGATGAGTCCGTCAACTCAGAATGTAATCGATAATATGAACAAAAATATCGACGTAACGTTGATGCAACCTTACACCGACGTAAAGTGGAATAAATAAAACAGGGTTGGGAAGAATAGATATTTTATATTTTTTTAGTAACTCTTAATTTTATAAAAGGCACATATTATAACCTAAGCACATTCACTGCGGTTGCAACGACAAGCTGTCAAATTAGGAACGATTCTATATTAACGACAAAGCCGCAGCGTCAAGGGCGGCATTACACCAGTTTCCCTCCATAAGAAATACATGTAAAAAATTTGGCTGCAGCCGTCGTCAATGTGTTTAGGCTATTACACCATGGCAGAATTATAATGTAGGCTCAAGTTGGAGTAAAAAGGAAGCTGTATGCCAAAATCGGCTGATCGAATTTTAGTTTTCTTATTAATGTTATTGTCTTTACCATTTGCTTATTTTTTCATTTGCAAAACTTTTATTTTTTAAATTTGCAGTGCAGAATTTTTTAAATTTTAACCTGAACTCCAAAAAATGTTGACCTATTTTTTGTCGAGAAAAGAACATAAAAATGGAACATTTTTCTTTTCAAAGTTGTATTGTCTTCCGTGAAATAGCAAAACACAAAATTAAATCCAAAATGTCTGGTGACGAAAGTTTTGTTGTTGGTAAATTAACTTATTGTAATATTTTCATAAATGTTATTTTATGTTTAATTATAATAAATATTTTAAAAGATGGAGCTCACTCTTTACTAAAATATCAATACAATGCTCACTATTTTCTTAACATGCAACATTTTGGTTTCTTCAGTTGGTAGCATTTGAGGACAGAACTCTGAAACCGTCGATCTTGAGAGTGCAAAAATTCTGTTTTTTTTATATTTTTCAGGTCAAAATTTTCGAGAAAAGGACACGATTTAATTTAGAAGTCAACATTTTTTTTAATTCTCAAAGAATTCTCAAAGAGAGCAGAACAAATGCAGAACTTTTTCAAGAAAATAAATCGTCGTAAGTGTTACATACGACAATGTTTTACTGAATATATCGAAAACTAAAAGAGGTATAAAAAAATTTGAAAAGTCATTCGAAAGATCTCTTTTATAAGTGAAGGATGGCATTATTAACTTAAAACACGCCAATTTACATATACCACCTTATTTTACTCAGGCGACGATATGTTACTTTACTGCTCACTCAACCAAAAGGAATTTATAACCCTTTGTATTGGAGGACTCAAACTGTTTTATAGGGCGATTAGGTTTATTTATTTAGAGAAGAGCAGACCTCAGAGCTAGAGCACATGTACAAAGTTCTAAGAAGAGTGTGCTCTGAGTACTTCCAGAGATCTCTGAACTAAAAATATATTTGGATATAAAAATATATCCAAACCGAAAACCAGTTGTCTTAGTTATAGCGTTGAAATTTAAAACATAAGCTTCTTACCAAAAAATGGAGATCAAGTTCGAGAATGAGCCAAATCAGATGAAAACCACGCCTACCTCCCATACAAAGTGACTTTATTTTAACCGTAAAATCTCTTCAAAATCCAAAAAAGGTTTGTAAGCTTTGATCTTCAATATAAATCCTAACTATAAAATTTGAAAAAAATCGGATGAAAACCACGCCTACCTCCCATACAAATGGATTTATTTAAAACGTATAATCGTTAAAAAATCTGCAAAAATTACAGAAATGTCTTGAAATTTTGCATATAAGCTTTGATATTTAACATAAACCATCTATATAATATTTGGCAAAATTGGTTAAAAACCACGCCTACCTCTCATACAAAGTGACGCCATTAAAATAGAAACACTTTCGTAAATATATAAAACTAAATAACATCGTGTTTGTATGTACCCAAATTTCACCCACATCGTTTATCTAACCCATATATATATTCTTCGGTAAAATGTGGAGTCTTTAGACTAGAAAAGTGGGTGTGGCATTTTACTTTTAATCGAACTTCTGTTACACCGTGTTTCTGACTTCAGCCAAATTTTGCACACATAATCCTTGGTAATTTAAACAATCTTAAGCTTATAAATTTGGGCGGTACTAGACTTAATTTTTAAATTAGCTCCATCTACACCGTTTGTCCGATTTAAACCAAATTTCTTACATATATTCTTTAGTAAAATGAGAAGTTTTAAGTCTACAAAAGTGGGTGTGATTGGATAAGGGGCGTGTCAATTAAATTCTAATCGAACTCAAATTTTTATCGAACTCCTCTACACCATTTGTCCGACTTAAACCAAATTGTGCACACATATTATTTGGCATAAGGATCAGTCTGTAGTCTATAAAAATCGGCGGTACTAGACAGGGGGTGTTACACTTTATTATTATTCTATCTTCATCGACACCGTATCTCCGATTTCAACCAAACTCTGCACATTTGTTCTTTATTATAATGAGAAGATTTAAGCTTACAAAAGTGGGTGGGATTGGACAAGGGGCGTGTCAATTTAATTCTAATCGAACTCCTTCTACACCGCCTTCCTGACATCAACCAAATAATGAGCAGTGATTAGTATAAAAAAATGGGCGAAATTAGACAGGGGTGTGCCACTTTAATTTAAATTTAACTCTTTTTATACCGTTTGTCCGACCTCTTCAAAATGTTCCATATTCTTTAGAATAATGAACAGTCAGTAGTCTAGCAAATTGGGCGGAATTGAACGGTGGGCATGGCACTTTAATTTAGAATGAAATTATTTTACGTTTTTTATTGTGTTTGCATGCATTTGTTGTCGTTTAAGCTGGTTGGAAAATGTGCTGACCATCGAGAGCGACTTGTGTTTTTGCTTATGCAAATATAAAGCTGATGATAGAAAAAAGAAATTGTAACTGAAGCTTGTAAACTTTTCTTTTTACTGCCGTATAATATAAATAACTTCGCTAAAGAAGCGAATTTGTTACTGACGCTTATAAACTTTTCATTTTACTAGCAACTTATATTAATAAATTCGCTTAAGAAGAAAACGCTTCAATGCTTAGAGAGTCTTTAACAGAACTAGAAATGGAAGGGTCTTCGGATAAAGACTTGGATGACGATACAAACAGAAAGGTGAAGACTGTGTTAAAGTGGAATTGATAATTTCAAGTGTTAACATTGACAGAAAGAATTTTATTTCATAAAATTACTGTTATAGGTCAACGTAAAAAATTATCTCTCAAAAATAAAAAAGTTTTTTTAAAAATAAAAGTTTTTTATTATATTATTGAAAAAGGCCCATAACAGAACACGCAGAACAGTAAGATTGCAAATTCTTACTAACAACACGTATTTCTAGTTGTATAGACAATGTTTACATTAATATTATAGTAAGGAGTATTTTTTCATCCCTTTTGCTTTTTCTAAAAATTACTTGTAAAGATTTTACAACAATTCATACAAGATTTTTCCAAGCACAATACTTATGCTTGTTAGCTTACTACAGGCTTGTATAGCCGATTGGGTTGTGTTCTGAGTCAATGCAGTGGCGTTGAATATTTTATGCGGTATCCATACATACATGCGTTGCTTTTGTTATGAGTAGATTGTAAGTCACAAAAATGCGACCGCTTGCTGGTCTCTGCTTCATACAGAGAAAACAACCTAAGCTCAGTTAAGCCATTCTGGCAACAAAACACATACACATTAACAATTTTCTCTACAACGCTGAAGCGCTCCAACAACTCTCTTACCAACTCCACATACTTGGCTTAAAAGACGGCCTTTAAAACATGCATCCATAATATAAAATTCGTGAAATTTTCACTCATCAAGTTAGTTGACGATAACATTTGAACGGATGAAAAACGCGTGATCGATCGATACTCCATTCATGCACTGGATACTTGTGAATGTTTAAGTCTTAAAAAAAAAAGAATTCGGCATAGTTTTAATGCATACAACGAAATATCAAAGTATGCTTAATTAGGTTGCAGCCTGAAATTATAAAAATAATTAAAAAATAAAGAATTCAAAGTGTGTAAAAAATTTGCTCTTAATGGTGAGAAGCCACAGAAGATCAGAATGTCAGGTGAATTCTGTATTGTGATCCTTTGTCAGTGTTTATTATTGTGCACAACGCGTAATTAGATTCAATCGACTTTTTTGATTGTCTGCTCATTAAATCATCAGCACATACAACAAGTAAACCTAAACTACCAACCACCTTTGGCAATTTTCGCCATCGATGCACAAAATTACCACCACGCATTGCATGCTTTTAAATGTGGTGAGTTTCGATTATTTGACTACTTGACTTGGCTGGATCACTTGACATAAAATAAGGCAAAATTAAAAACAAAAACTTATTCTAGTGGTAAAGCAAAAAAGAATGAGTGTAAAATGCCAACTTATACTAAAAGCCGAATGAAAAAAAAATTGCACGCGTAGCATAAAAAATAAACAAATTTGAGCCGAAAAATGGAATTTCGTTTTGGAATTTTCATTCAAGATGCATACTTTTAATTAGAGATCTTTTTTTTTTAATTACAAAAAGTGATATTTTTAGCATGCACTGTGAGAAAAACTTTTCAAACTGAACTTGTTTATTTGGAATTACAAACATACTACATTAAAATATCTGCATTTCGAACGTTTTCGCTTCATCACTATAGAATGCACTCGTATATTACAAATACTGAAATAACTCGGTGTTGCATAAAAGGAATTCGAAATAGAATTTTCACTTTACACCTGACCCAAAAATGTATGAAATAAAACTAATAAGCAAAAAACAATCGAAAGTGTGTCTTCATTTGTAATTCCAGAACCAAGATATTTTAGAACATCGGGCGCATACATAATTGTAAATTTAAATATCGAACGTTTAGGCTAGGTGAAATTTGATTTTGTTATTTTATTTCTCTGTATGGCGAAAAGTTTTAAGAAAAAAAATACGGGAAAAATA
Source organism: Coremacera marginata (assembly GCA_914767935.1). Taxonomy (NCBI): domain Eukaryota; kingdom Metazoa; phylum Arthropoda; class Insecta; order Diptera; family Sciomyzidae; genus Coremacera; species Coremacera marginata. Next base: position 52,611,003 of record OU612046.1, on the reverse strand, counting down.
TTTTGTGAGTGTAGAATTTCTGTTGCAAAACTGAACTCGCTCGGTCAATAAGTAAATCAGGTTCCAGCTTTTTACGAGTCTGAATGCAAATTGAAATGCATTTTTTTTCTTCTGCTCTGCAGTAATACGAGTTACGGACAAATTTCAAATGGCAGCCAGCACCACTTTGAGGAGTAGATTCGTATAAGGCAAAAATTTTACATTAACCAGCCAATGTTTCTTTTGTTTTGTTTTGGTTTTTAATTTTTGCTCGTACCCGTTGCGGCTTGTAGCCTCAGCCTGCAAATTCCAAAGTCTGGTTAAGATGTTGATGATGGCAGCTATGACGACGCCGATAGTTAGCCGCGAAGTAGCCGCCAATTCGAAAGCATTCTAAAACATTCGAGTTATATTTATTTTTGCAGCAGATGCAGGGCTTTCACTTCGCTTGTTGTTGCTGCAGTTGTTTTCGTGGTAGTAGTAGTTGTTGTTTTGAATGGTTGTTACGCTTGCTCGCTTACCAATAATTTTTTGAGGTATCCGTAATAACTTTGTTTAAGATACTCATTTGTCAGTGATTTTTAAGTTATTATTAAAACTGACTTTGTTAATCAGTGTGGAGTTAATTTATAGGCGCTTCGACTTTAAGAGTTCAATGAGTGACTGAAATTTTTAAAATTTAACAAAACGTTTTGTCATCAGCATAAATTTAGCGATAACTTAAGTAATCATCAATTGAACTTTAATGAATTTTATTGAAAGATGCTGAGTTTGAGTTATATTAGAAGTTTATAGGAAGTGGAAATTATATGCATTAAAATTTCAATTAAATGTTAATAAAATTTGAATTAAACTTCAACACAATTTCAAATCAATTCAATTTCAATTTAATTTGAATTAAATTTCAATTCAATTTCAATTTCAATTTCAATTCAATTTCAATGCAAATTCAATTTCAATTCAATTTCAATTCAATTTAAATTCAATTTCAATTTAATTTCAATTCAATTTCAATTCAATTTCAATTCAATTTCAATTCAATTTCAATTCAATTTCAATTCAATTTCAATTCAATTTCAATTCAATTTCAATTCAATTTCAATTCAATTTCAATTCAATTTCAATTCAATTTCAATTCAATTTCAATTCAATTTCAATTCAATTTCAATTCAATTTCAATTCAATTTCAATTCAATTTCAATTCAATTTCAATTCAATTTCAATTCAATTTCAATTCAATTTCAATTCAATTTCAATTCAATTTCAATTCAATTTCAATTCAATTTCAATTCAATTTCAATTCAATTTCAATTCAATTTCAATTCAATTTCAATTCAATTTCAATTCAATTTCAATTCAATTTCAATTCAATTTCAATTCAATTTCAATTCAATTTCAATTCAATTTCAATTCAATTTCAATTCAATTTCAATTCAATTTCAATTCAATTTCAATTCAATTTCAATTCAATTTCAATTCAATTTCAATTCAATTTCAATTCAATTTCAATTCAATTTCAGTTCAATTTCATTTAAATTTTAATTCAATTTCAATTCAATTTCAGTTCAATTTCAATTCAATTTCAATTCGATATCAATTCTAGTTAAATTTAAATTCCGTTCAATTTCAATTCAATTTAAAGTTTATTTCAGTTTCGATTCAATCTGAACAAGCCGTGTCTTGTCCACATTTAACCTCCAAGCCCTCAAAGTTGAAATAATGAGAAAAAAGGCACAAGAATGTTTGTTCTGGTAAATTATCTGGTTTCTGGCCAGTAACTTAAGTCCCTTGAATGGACCTTGAATGGACTTTGATCGAGCCTCTTATGATCAATTGTGTTGTGTGTATTGTAAAATATTTGAACACAAATGCTCGAGAACTGGACCTACTTGCTTTATGCCGACTCCGAGTGGCGTAGGTTCTCAAGACTGGCAGTTTTTACTCTCTGAGGCTTGCCATTGTCTGGAGAGTGGTGACGACTGAACAGAAAAATTAATTCAAATGAGAATACTTTCTGTGTCAGGTGAGAATTGAACCAGGGCTCTCTGGCGTATGGGCCATAAAAGAAGAATCAAATAAAAGTTGTTAGTTTTTGGCGTAGCAAAGCGCGCTGGGCAAAATAATAAAAAGAAAAAAATAAATTTTAATTCTTTATTTCGTTTTTTTTTTCGCTTGACACCACGCTCATTTTCCAATGTCCGTCTCCCGGAAGCATCACCCGGAACATCACCAAATAATGAGACTCTCCATTCTGAGGTTCAATATTCTGTGAATTTTACTTCCAAAGCTATTCGATAACAAAAATTTGGCTTATATGGGCGGAACCACACACCCTTGTTCAATGCCCGTCCAAGTCTTCTTTTAGAAAGACATCATCAAGTGGTAACGTCATTCTGAGTTTCAATGTTTTGTGATTTTTACTTCCAAAGCTATTCGATATCAAAAATTTGGCTGATATGGGCGGAGCCACATCCCCTTGTCCAATGACCGTCCAAGTTTTCTATTAGAAAGACATCACCAAGTGGTAATTCTATTTTGAATTTCAATATTTTGTGATTTTTACTTCCATAGCTATTCGATATCATAAATTTGGCTTATATGGGCGCAGCCACACCCCCTTGTACAATGCCCATCCAAGTTTTCTATTACAAAGACATCACCAAGTGATACCTCTGTTCTCAGTTTCAATGTTCTGTGACTTTTCCTTCCATAGTAATTCGATATCAAAAGTTTGGCTTATATGGGCGGAGCCACACCTCCTTGTCCAATGTTTGTCCAAGTTTTCTATTAGATTGACATCACCAAGAGATAACTCCGATCTGAGTTTCAATGTTTTGTGACTTTTACTTCCATATCAGTTTGATATCAAAAGTTTGGCTTATATGAGCGGAGCCATACCCCCTTGTCCACTGACCTTCCAAGTTTTCTATTAGAAAGGCATCACCAAGTAATAATTTTATTCTGATGTTCTGTGACTTTTATTTCCATAGCTATTTGATATCAAAAGTTTGGCTTATATGGGCGGAGCCACACCTCCTTGTCCAAAGTTTGTCCAAGTTTTCTATTAGAATGACATCACCAAGAGATAACTCCGATCTGAGTTTCAATGTTTTGTGACTTTTACTTCCATATCAGTTTGATAGCAAAAGTTTGGCTTATATGAGCGGAGCCATACCCCCTTGTCCACTGACCTTCCAAGTTTTCTATTAGAAAGGCATCACCAAGTAATAATTTTATTCTGATGTTCTGTGAATTTTATTTCCATAGCTATTTGATATCAAAAATTTGGCTGGTATGGACGGAGCCACGTCCGTTTTACATAGGAGGGTGAAAAGTACTTTACAACCTATTACGTACGAAACCAAATATACCATACGTATTAAATATACAAAAAAAAATTCATTAAAATCGGTCGAGCCGTTTCGGAGGAGTTCGGCCACAAACATTGTGACCCGAGATTTTTATATATTAGATGAAACTTTGAAAATTGGCTTTTTTGCGTTGCCGCAAGTAAGCTCGAGAACTGCTGCACCGATTTCAGTGAAATTTTTACTATTCTTTCAATATTTTATTGTAGAGTGTCCATGTAAACTCAGAATTTTTATATTTTAAATAGCTGAGAAGTTTTTGGCCAATAATCCGGCGTAAGTGGAAATTTTTACCAAATCCATGTCTTTTTTGCCATTTCCTGCCTAAAAAATAAAAGATATGTCGATATGATGTATGAAGAAATGAAAGATCTTTGCAATTCCAACAAAAAAGTCATAGTTGTCATATATCTAGGATCAATAATTTTGTCGCAAAAATTATATTTTAGTGAAAAATTTCATCAATTTCTTGCAAGCAGCTATTTGTTGATTGGCTTCGACGCTATCATTATTTGCAGCTAGCAGAAAGTTGCTTTGGTGTCGCCGAAAAATGTTGCTCAGTGCTCAAAAAATAGACTCTCTGCATGCAAGAAGAGAAAGCTCTTTGTTTGCGAATAGCAGAATGCCCAACAATTAAAATTTAAAGCAGCGCTAGCCGCCCAATTCGCGGCATCGTCGTTCGCTGACGACGATGCTGTGAAAATCCCGGGTTGATTAAAATAGCCCAGTCGGAAAATAGGCGCACACCTCTCTAAAGCGATCTATCTTTTCTTATTGCCTCAAGTATTGAAAAAAGGCACTTTTACCTTAGGAGATGAACACGGCAGCTGCAAAGCGATGTGTTAGAAAGAAAATTCGAAAAATCCTAAAGTAAAAACAAAATAAAATTGGATAAAATCTGTCTCCATATCTCCATATCCGTATCTTTCCTTCATTGCCAAAAGAAGGTACTCGGATTCTTGACTTATCTTGACTTATCTTGAATATAGGGAGTTGGAAGTGAAGGGGTATGATCGCCGAGTCTTAAAGAATGTGCCAAGAAGCATCCCTTAAGACTATCATACCCCTTTACTTCCAACTCTTTGAGGTAATAAGAAAAGATAGATCGCTTTAGAAATGTGCTCGCCTACTTTCCGAATGGGAGGTTAACTCACTTGAGAGAAAAGTACTCTTTTTTCGTCTTTGCTCGAACTGTCAAAGTAGCAGTTAGCTTAAAAATTGTACAGATTCAGGTTGTTTTTTTTGATTTCCTTTCATCCATTCTGACAGTTCGAACGAGCTTCTCTGTAGTGACTTAATTTGTATAAATCAACCTTGTGAAAATCTTTGTCGCTTAGTGTGCGCGATTCGAGTGCGCTCCAATACTAACAAGACAAAGTAAAATGCGACTGTGCCCATTTTACATTTTGACAATGCCCAGCCCAGTATTGTCACTTTTTAAAGCCCAAATTCCTCAAAAATTACTCAAGTTTAAATAAAATTCCTCAAAACAAAAAAATGTTTAACGATATTTTCTATATTAATAAAATTATTTTCTGTGAAATGATGATGATGTGATTTCGCTCAAATTTTAAACGTATTACTTGCGTCCTATATTAAGTTACTGCATACTACTGCTTCGATTGTATGAGACTAAAATTTTTTAATTTAGTATGGTTACTATTGGAAATTGTACCAAAAATGGGTATCCACGCCCTTTTTTACCGCCCACGAATCAACGAAAATGCTTTATTTCAGACGTTTTTGGTCGTATAAGACTAAAGTTTGGTAATCAGGTTTGTATGCTTACCGTCGACAACTGTACTAAAAATGGGCATGGTGGCGCTATAATTATGTCCATTTTTAAGAAATCATTAAAACTCCAAAATTTCTGGGCCGATTGCGCTGAAATTTTAGCAGTAGATGGTTTTTGAGCCCAAGATGGTTAAAGATTAATTTTTGCCACACCCCCTTCTACCGCCCTCAAATAAGAAAGTATGGTTGCCGGAACGTCCGCGGTGAAGCGTTGCGTCCGTTGCTAACTCGATGGCGATTCCATGCACAACATCGAGTCGAGTTGAACTTGTCAATGGCCGCATTCAGCGGAGTCAACTGTTGTGAACTATTATGATAGCGCTACCATGTTTTTTCTCTGAATGTGTTGTTACTCTAAGCGCCAGAAAAGTTGTCAAAGTTTAGAGTTTAGAGTCAAAGTTTAACCCTTAACTGGTACGCTTGGGCTGTGGGACCATTCTAAAACAAGAAAAGAATATATTTCTCTCATTATGTCATCATTCATTCATTAACGCTCAGTACATTTCAAGCCATTAGGTGTGTGCATGCTTTCGCATTGGTCAGTCGTGTTGTTATTTAAGGCGTTCTTTGAAAAAAAAAACATAAGCTTGTAACTACATTTTTTGATGTGTTTCAGTTAAGGGTTAAATCACTGTACAGTTGTGTTCATATAGCATAGAATTTTATAGCTCAATTAAATGGCGTCCGCTACCTGATCAGTTTAAGTGAGCTCCTGCATAATTGGATCATTTAGAGAATTTTTACACAACTGTTGCCAACTGTTGACTACGCTGAATGCGGCCAATTTTTTTTTGACATTTGTGTCTTCCACTCGCCATTTTTTCTAAATATAAATGAATGCAATTCACTTTGACAAATAGAACCCAGTTAAATCTCACAAGTATCGTTGAGTTTAAGTGGATTTAACGAAACTCAACTGAACTCGCGTTTCCATGGCGAGTTAACCCTGAGTAAACACCGAGTAAACTTGTCATGGAAACGCAGTAAATGACACTCATTAAACTGATTCGTTTATGATTACTGAACTCATCTTTTCTTCGCAAATTTCCGACGATTATTTTCCATCAGCTCAATAGATGATTAAATTTAAGCAAACTTCGGAAAACCAAAACCATTTCACTGAAGTTTTCGGAAATTTCAGCGTTGAAGTGAATACCCTTACTATAAATAACTTTGAAAAATAAAAAAGTCGCTATGGAACGAATAAATAGTTTTTTTATGTATAATGAATATTTTAATATGCATATAAGGTGCATGTTTGTGCGAATTCACTATGTAAATTGGGTGTCAAAAAGCAACTTGAACATGAATTACGTCAATCTCTTCCAATAATTTTGTGATGATAACACGGAAATTTTCATCTCGCGTTTTGACCATGAAAATGCTTCGAATGTTGATTCCATCCAATTCCACGATATCGATAATGAAAATCGTTTTTTTTATTTTTCTTACATTCTTGTACAAAAATTTTAAAAAGTTATATAAGAAAAACGTTGTTAAAGCTTTATGTTCGGGACATCACTTATATTGTGCACGCTTACAAAAGTAGCTATTACTCCGAAAGTAGTCATAATTTAAAAATATTTTCATGATATACATATCTATAAAAAGTGCAAACAATTTTAGCTTAATTTACAGTACATTGCCCCATTAAAAAACTGTAAGCTAAAAAAAAGCAAAATAAAACGCCAAAATTACATTGAGAAAAACATTGGCTGCCACAGGACAGCTTTGCGGATTAAAGGGTTAACCTTCAGTCATATTTTTGTTGCCACTCCTTAATAAAAACTCTTTTTCACACATAAATAACATCTTTCCATTTGCTTTGCCACGCCTCTATTACATCTCTTCAAGGTTATTTATAGCCTTTTAGTTTATTGAACAAATGCATTTGCAAACACCTGCATTTGCACTTTGGAACAAAAGCAATTCCTAGCGTTGTGTTGTATATTTCGCGCCATATCGTTGCATTTTGATACGTGTTGAGTAACAAAAAGCGTGCGAGTATTTTTTTTTTACCTTCTTTTGATGATTTTTCCGCTCTTTTTTCTTTGGTTTTCTGTACCATCTGTTGGTTGTCTCCTCACGCCACTATTGCCAATGGATTTTCCGCCAAATGTGCGGATTTTGATGTCATTTGGCGAAATAAATATTCAAAAATCCGCTGGAGGAATCTTTTTTAGTAGTAGTTGTAATTTTATGTTGTTATTATTAGTTTGTGTTAGAGTTTATAATTTTTTAAATGCTATCTTATGTATGGTGCAAAATAATCGCCTCAAAAATGTATGGAGCTTAATTGTCATCTCTATGTACGAATTCGAAGATCGATTCTATTTTATAATTAACTGCCATCATTGTTAACGATTTTGTTTGATGCGAAAAACAGATTTGTTGTTGTTTTTGTAAATATGTATAGTAATAGAGCAAATTCTTAGCAGTAAAATAAAGTTTTATTTACAGTTATAACATTTTATTTATTTGCTTACTTTTAGTGCAGTAAAAACAATTTTTTTTTTGTGTATGATTACTCACTTTTGACGTTGGCAGTATGCCCTTGATTGAAAATTGATAATAATCATTTGAATTGTCAAGATACGACTTAAGAAGGTGCCATAAGTGCCATGATTAAAATATACTCTGATCATATCTATCGGGTAAGATGGGAACTTGAATTGATAGTTTTGTGATATTTTTTCAACATTGATCTCATTTTTTGAATTATATTAACATTTCGTTCCTGATTGTGAGAAAGTTTACCTGGGAAAGTGTAAAATTGCATCTCACAAAACCGACGTCTCGCATGTAGGGTAAAAAATAGCGTTATGTTGTCACTACAACAAATCAAATTGAATGCAATACAATGCAAGCGTCTAAAAACGCACGTGTTCGCGAACTCCCTGCAGTAGCAGTATTTTACACAGTTCGTTTTTTGTACAGCAGCATAAGAAAATTGCAAGCTTCATCAAATGTTATTGAACTTTGCTATTTGCATGAAAGACCAACAGTTCCCACACATAATCACAACAACAATAAAAAAAGCGTCAAAACAAAACAGAAAAAAAGACAACAGTAACAGCAACTATTGGCATACAACACGCTCATCTCTTCATTATAAGTCATTCTGAATTAATTTTAGTTTTTCAGCTAAAACAAAAAAAAAAACCTTCATTTAGACCAATAAAATTAAAATTCACGTCCGGTGTTAAGCATGTAGAAATAGACAGACATACAGACTGTATATGAATGCATATATATATTTCGTGTGAAAAGCTGAACAAATAAAAACAGAACATCTGAGGCGTGACACGATAAAATGTTACAGGTACCTTCATAACCGCTGTTCCTTACTTAAAAACTCACAAAGTCATTCACACATACATACATGAGTTAATGACCTCTTTTGTCAACACGAATTGGTCGTTACAAGTACTTCGCAGTGATTCAAGTTAGAGTAAAAAAAAAATCGGAAAAAACTTCAATTAAGTATAATCAGGCAAATATTACAGGAAAAAGAATTCATCCAAGCTCTTCTCGACCTTTTTGTCTTTTTTGTTTATGTCTCAGATTCCAAAGTATGTGGCGCAAACAACTAATGTATTGTGTGAAAGCTTGCTAGCAATTCGAATGATCAAAATCTTCAACTTGCCAATATCAAACACAGGTTGATTCCATTGTTGAAGAGTTTGATTGAATTCCTTCAAAAACTTCGAGAAAGTGTTGTGGAGAAATTTGATTTTGTTTTAAATGTACATTACAAATAGGATTGCCAAGTTACCGGTAATTTAGGCAAAGAGCCGGAAACCGGTAAAATTAAAAACAGACTAAAAAATGGTTTTTCTAAAGCAGTTTAGTTTTAGTACATGCTGTGCAAGTTCTCTGAGTGGAAATTCGTATTTGCTGATGATTTTGGTGTGGATGTAATTTTTTGTGAAAATGTTACGCTGCCACCACACGTGCTACTAATGGCATGCCAGTAACGCTGCAGCCACACGTGATAGCACTGGCAGGCCAGCAAAGAATATGTATTAACTACGAAAATGTTTCGAAATAATCTACAAAGCTACGCTGCGGCCACACGTGATAGTAAATGTTCATTTGCAAACTGTCGTCAAAGGCAAAAGTTCGACCACTTTATTATTTCGGTTGCTTTTATTCAGTGATGCTTTATATGCCAACACAGCACGAAACTTAAATGGGATAAAAATGGGAACTAATTATTTTGTTAAATCTGTTTATCAGTATTTTACAAAATGAAATGCAACTTATTCATATGATATTTTATGTTTCAAATAAGGGCAATTAAAATAATTGCATATATTTCACTACAAGACATGAAAGAAAAGTGCATATTTCAAGTTTGAATATTTTAGGGAGAAAATACAACACTGTTTCCTTACTTCGATGTCGCACTGGCTGTGGTTGTCAAAATTCACTGTCTCAGTAAAAGTTGTTGCCAGTGGACTGCCAGTGATGTCAAGGTGTGAGTGTAGTAGTGAAAAGTGAGAGTGTATTGAGTTTTTCGAACTGTTACTGTCTTCGAACTGGCACGTGTGGCTAGGGGGTAAAGAATATGTATTAACTTCGAAAATGTTTCGAAATAATCTACAAATTACGCTGCAGCCACACGTGATAGTAAATGTTCATTTGCAAAATGTCGCCAAAGGCAAATGTTCTCGCAACAATTGGAGTTATTTATGAACTTAAACAATTAATGAACAAGTCAAGAGAAGAAACCGCCGAAAGAAGGGCAATTATCACAAAAAATAGAAGGTACTGGGTAAAACTTCTTCTAATGAATAGAATGGAGCACGACATAGAAGCGCATTTGTTGAAGGATGGCAATTCCATCCATTGCCTTGCTTTTGAGGTCACTCCGCCGTACGGAAAACTGGACTTATTCCACATTTAATTATTTTCTTCTCTGTTTAGTTTCACTTCCATTGTTCGTTTGACACTTCGGCACTTTATTATTTCGTTTGCTTTTATTTAGTGATGCTTATATGCCAACACAGCAAAAACAGAGCCAAAGCTGTGGGCGGATGACGGGCTTCTCTCGGCGAAATCCGCTGAGAACTCGTCCAGAATAGGAGCGGTTGCCGGATGGCGATCAGCGTTGCTTTTCGGCGTGAATGCTTCATTTTGGTTTTCAACTTTCAACAGTTTTTAACTTACATGAATGCAACACAGACACACAAAACGAAGCACTTGAGAAAAACTAGGAAAATAACACTGAACACGTTTAATTATTAGCAAAAATACGGCAACACTTACGCCACTCAAAGGGAGACCCAACAGCCATCGGAGAAAAAAATTAAATAGATTCTATTCTGGCGTTTTTCCGTCGCGGATTTCTACAGCGGTTTCATTTTTTTTCATGTATTTGCTGCATACATTTTCATGTATTTTGATTTCACCCGCTTTGGTTCTGTTCGGGCTCTTACTGTCTTCAAACTGACACGTGTGGCTAGGGGGTAAGTGAAGTGTTTGAAACAAATGTCAGACGTCTTTCGTACACACCAACAAAATGAAAAGGAAACCCCTAAGAAAAGTTTTATTTACTTTATAAAGTTAACTTTGTAATCATGTGAATTTAGGTTTAGTCTGAAGCAGCATTCACTTGTATACAATGTCACTGTCGAAAAGAGATATTTCGATATATTGATATTCTCGTATCCTCGTATAAAAAACAACATTAGGGATTTTTCTGTTGCTGCTAAAATAATTTTAAAACTATCAATATGTTTACTGATCCCAAAATTTTCAGGTGAAAAAACGAAATTTTTGACGAATTCTGTTTGCCCGAAACTGAAAATGTGGCTTTCAGTTTGTGGCTTTCAAATTCATGTAGATCAATGAGACACTTAATTTACAAAAAAATTGTTCAGATAGTATTTTCAATTCTATGCACAAACACCTATATTGAGCTTATCTTTAGCTTCCCAGGAGAAAATATCATGCCTGATCAGGCAAGAATTCAGGCCTGACAGGCATGACCGAGGCCTGAGCTTTGCTTGAAAACAGCCCTGATTTTTTCATACAAGTGTCCGCCTCTTGAGCCCTGAAATTTGGTAATACATTTTTTTAAATGTTCATCTATAATTCCTGGTCTGAATATTAAATTTTATTTCAAATTCAGATATGAAATCTTACATAAAATAAAAGAAAACTGATTTTTTGTTTAATTTCAGGCTAGAGTATAGATCTGTAAAAAGGAAACCTGAATTATATTTTCATTTCAGCCTTGAAATCGAAACTGAATAATGGAGGCATGATTATGTTGAGAAATTTAATCCTGAATTCCAGTCTGGATAAGTAAGAAAAAAACCAAATTTTTGATAAAACTCGATTATATTATTCAACATAGTTGCCTTCGAGAGCGATACAACGAGTATAGCGATTTTCCAACTTTTCGATACCACTTATATCGTACGATTTCTCTTTCTCGTCAAAATAGGCCTCAGTTTCAGCGATTATTTCATCATTGAACTTGAGTTTCTTTCCAGCAAGCATTCTCTTGACATCAGAATACAGGAAAAAGTCGGTAGGGGCTAAATCTGGAGAACACGGTGAGTGGGTAAGCAATTCGAAGCCCAATTCATTCAATTTTGCCATCGTTTTCATTGATTTGTGACACGGTGCATTGTCTTGGTGAAACAATACTTTTCTTTTTGCAAATTCTTTCTTTTTGCCGTTTCTTTCAGCCTTTTCAGCCTTCAATCTATCCAAAAGCGCACAGTAATAGTCGCTGTGAATGTTGGTTCCTTTTTGGAAATAGTCGATGAATATTATTCCTTTCGCATCCCAAAATACAGACGACATCACCTTACACACCAACTGTTGGGTCTTTGCTCGCTTTGGATTCGACTGCTGTCGACTGCTGTCCACTCAGCTGTCTGTCTTTTGGATTCTGGTGTGTTTCATTCATTGTCTCATATCGACGATAGAATTCGATTTTATTGCGGTTTAACAGCGCCAAACACTCCTCTGAAGCATCAATTCGTTGTTGTTTTTGGTCGACTGTGAGCTCACGGGGCACCCACTTTGCACAGAGCTTTCGCATACCCAAATTCGTTCATTTAACATTTAAACATTTGTTCGTGTAAAATGGTAAAAACACTACCATCTGATGTCTTAACAATGTCATCTAGCTCGTGCATCTTCAATTTGCGATCGTTCATAACCAATTTGTGGATTTTTTTGATGTTTTGTGGAATAACAGTCTGATTTGGGCGTCCACTGCGCTCTGCATCATTTGTGCTGGTACAACCACATTTAAATTCAGCAATCCACTTTTCTACCATTTGTCTCGATGGAGCAGAGTCCGGATAATGTTTATCAAGCCATTGTTTGGTTTCCACTGTATTTTTTTTTCATTAAAAAGCAATGCTTTATCAAAACTCGAAATTCACTTTTTTCCATTTTTTTTTTCTCAGTACAATAGTTGCACACTAGATGCTATAACTCTCGAATCAATTGTCAGAAATTGCAGAAATTGTATAACTTTGTTTTTTATCAAGGTTTTTCTTCTCCTATAATGTAAAAAAATTGAGTTAGGGCCTTTCTATATGAAGGTAGCGATATAAAATTTTTTTTACATAAAAACTGATATATCTAGTAAAAAAAAACACTTATATAAAAAGAGACGCTAACTGCCAAGAACGAAATTTATTGAATCAGGTTACCTTTTTTGCTAATTTTAGAGATCCGGTATTTTGAAAATTTAAACTTGGCAACCCTAATACAAAAATAGTGTGTACTACGCATGAGTTTATCTCACATGTAGGTCAAGCGGCGGCCTTCTTGTTAGAGTAAAAAGATTAAAATCAACGAACTCACTAGTAAAATTTTTTTAATTAATTTCAACATCTTTTTTTTCTACAGCACGATCATCTGAAAGCGGAGCAAAGTTGAAGAAATAAAAATAATAATAATAATCATTATATTCGTGATCATGTCTGAAAACATATGTATTCATTTATATCTGCGACAAAGTATATTTGCCTCGTCTACATCTCGTAGCAAGTGGTAAGGGGAGAGGGAAGCTGCTCCCTGAATATCAGGAAAAATTAAAACAATCAAATGTAAAAAATGCTTCAAATGCTATGATTTTATAACAACACAACAACAACAACAACTAATAAAATTTCAGAAACTATGTAATCTCAGAATACGTAAGAGTATTTTTAATTGAAAATAAAACCATTTTTGCAAAAATCCATTTTTTATTAATTTGTCGCTTACGTTATTCGCATCGACGCTTCATTTGTCTGGGAAAAAAATGTTCTTTAAAAACTATAACTATACAGGTTCCTAACTTCAAGTTCTTTTAAAGAAATTGTTTAAATTTTTTTTTCAATTTCAAATCTTTGCCAGAAAACCTTGGCATCGAGAACATTGCAGTCAAACGATTCCAACTGAGATAATGATCATGTTAAGAATGAGGAATCAAAACGACTTTATGAATTGCACATGGTATTGTTGTTGTTTAAAAGCGTTGATGAAAGCATTTTTTCAAGAAATATAAGAAAAGCATTCTTGAAATAAATCACTTGTAATTTACAAAATAAAGAAAAACTAGAGATATCTTAGTAGCGCTTCATCTTTTAAACTAATGCTTATCCAAATTAAATAATTGCAAAGCTTTTGTTTAAAGAGTTTGTACTGAACGAAAAGCACGAGTTCTTTCATTCGTACGATCACAGCATAACGCGAGAATGATAGCTTTTCGTTTTCTATAAGGTTGCGATCATAGTGAAGAGCCGAGCCGAAAAACACATTGGAGCAAGAGAGATGCATAACTCAGTTTCTTTATTGCACCAATGTGTTTTTTTTTTGCTCTGCTCAGCAATAACCGTTTACTATTGCTGAACGCAACCTTAGGCAACGCAAAATCGAGCGGTCCCAACTTAACAGCATGAAGTTCATACAACGACTGGTTGTATCGAATGAACAAACAAACGAGCTATTGAGCGGCCGCAACTTCACAGCATGAAGTTCACACAGCGTCTGATCGTATTATTTTATTCAGTGTAATAAGTACTCACCTCGACTAAAAAGCTTTTTTAATTATGCTTTTAACATGCTGTTGTATGCATGTGAAAGCTATCCGCCCATGGGAGGCCTTTTGCGCACTCCTGATTTAGACTTAATTTAAACGAGTCATTTCGAAACAAAAACTGAAGATAAAAAGCCGTACTCGTGTCAACATGGGAGTTTGTAAATTTGGTAAAATCGATTGAAAAGTACGCCTTCCCCTTCCATACAAAATGAAGTCATTTCCACAAATTAATGTATTGACTTGATATTTCATACATAAGCTTTGATATTTAAAACATACCCAACCGGCCAAAATGCTTTAGAATAATATTATTACAAGCTTAACAACATAAGCCCTAAGCTTGAAAAAATCTTGAAAAACTATTGAAAAAGACTATTGCAGCAGTTGCAGCAGAAAAATTGAAACGGAACCCTCATGATAATATTACTCATGCAAGCTTTTTATAAGCTTTTTCGTGCTATTGTTATTACAAGTGTTTATTAAGCATACTTTAGATCAGTGATGAACACGTTTAAAGCAACGTTTAAAGCTTCTTACGGAAAGAAATAAAACGTTAAAGCATTTTGAAAGCTTCCTGAAAGCTTTATGTACAAAAATAATAACAATTAGACGCGAATAGAAAAATTATGAAACCCAATCTAATTTTTGGACTTTTTTTATATGTTTATTACATATTGATGTATATTTATGCATACATATAAAAAAATTATATTACAATTAATTACATTAATAAAATACTAAATTACAAAGTAAATTAATGTCAAAAAAAAAAAAAAAATGTATAGAAAATTTAGTATAAGCAATTTTGACAGGTGATAAACTTATACGGCTTATACCATTTATAATGGTTTTGCACATTTGCATGAAACCCCTTAATATTGTACACAATATTTCAAGAAACGTCCTTCATCTTCGGTGACCTTTATCTTTGGATTATAAAGACATTTATGATTCTGGATACCTATGCGAATACCTATGCGATTCTCTTCGGTAAGCACATATTTTTATTTAAAAAATAAATTTAGAAAGAGTACAAAACATTATTTATGACATTTATAAATTGTGCTTAAAAAAAAACGAAATGGCCATTTCAGCCCTTGAAAGCACTTTGACCGAGCTTCTTATGATCAATTGTGTTGTGTGTGATGTGAATGTTTGCACACAAATAATCGAGAACTGGACCTACATGTTTTACGCCGACTCCGAACGACTTATGTTCTCAAGAAGCTTTTCATGGCAGTTTTTACTCTCTGAGGTTTGCCATTGTCTCCAGAGAGGTGACGGCCGAACAGAAAAATTAATTCAATTCAAAAAACTTTCTGTGTGGGTTGGAGGATTCGAACCTGGGTTCTCTGGCGTAAGAGTCACACACACTACCCACTACGCCACGGCCGCCACTATTTGTGCTTACCTTATATAAAATTTTACTATATATACCTAGTAACATTTTTTCGGCATTTTTAATAAAGCCTATCTTAGACAAAATTTACCTAAAGTAAAAAATGCAAACATATATAACAGAACTACGCATCGCTACCTTAATTTATTCTTTTCGGTGTAGGAACACAACGTAATTATTTTAAATCCAGCGAACAAAGCGACGTGACCCTAAAGCGACTCGAGTCCGACTGCAGACTGAAAGCTTTTTTGCAGCGGAAGAATTAATATACGTATACAATTTGGAAAAGCTCTTTGCTCGCGAGCTAATTATGTTCATAGCTGCTTTAGATTCAGTTATCTATATCAAGCGTTTCTCAAGTACGATTGAGATTCTTTTGGGATCTCACTTCTTGTTAAAAGTGATATTAAGAAAAGCTTAAAACCTAAAGTTTATATTAAGATTGTTCTCATTTACAATTGCGGTTCGCTTTCTAGATGGCCGGTTGGGTACATTAAATTTAAAATTTGGAAAAATTGAATGAAAAACTGACGTCACCAAAATAATAAAACCTTCATAACATCGAATGTAGTACTTAAACATGGCTAGTGTCTTAACTTCAGCCAAGCCAAAAAAGATTCCTTACAAGTTTTATTCCTGCTGCTTCTGACAACTGGACCAAATCGTAAAATCTTCAAAAGTACAGCTGTGCTTAACACACATTCGAGTCTGCAAATATCTATTCATTAATAGTTGCTGCTATAAAACTAAAAACTTAATTATTGACAAAATTTCTACCATACAAGTTAAAGCTGTGATGAAGTCGAATATTTTAACTGGTTTTTACAACATCGACTGGTCATTCAATGCGCGTGCTTTCAGTTAACTACTAGCTGCTAAAAATCTAAGGTTTGCGTCTATTTTACTTGCTTAGTAGTTAAGTGAAAGCCAGTTCTTTAGTATTGCTCAAAAGGAAAAACATGAAAAAAACAAACATTTTAAATGTTTTAAAATTATATTTATTATCTAAGTTGCTAAGTGCGCTTAGATATTTTTTAAATTTTTGCCAAAAAATTAACTTTGTATTAATTAATCAACGAGCTGGCTGGGAAAGTGTCGCTGGCGTATCATCAAAGTAGCCGCTGAATTTGTAGCTTGCTGGGGTCATTATATTCTATCCGTTATTCGTGGCTTCTTATTTGAAAGGCATCTACAAGAAAATTAATTTTTAATAACACGCTTAAGAAAGGGTTAAATAAGTTTTGCAACTTGTAGCTAACTGTTATATCAATTAAATAATTATTACAGCTGGTTGTTGCTGCTAAAATAATTGTGAGTGTTAAAAACAAAACATTAGCGCGTATTTTCTGAAATAAGCCGGTTTTTTTTTTCTTCTTCATAATGTACTATAATGTAATGAGTGGCTGTTTGTGTTGAATGTTTGATGTGAATAATATTCGCTATTTTAAAGGGAACTCAACCAAATGGTTATGATTTTCCAATTTTTGTTATCCAGAGTCTTAAGAGTTAATATTATGCAATTAATTAAGTGTTGAGTAATTTAGTTAAGCAAGTTGTTGCGGATTTGGATGCACCATAATTATTTGCTATCGATCACTGTCTACGACTCTCGAATGCCAACTGGCAAATGTAATTCCAACCAAAATGGCGGCCAAACAAAATCAACCAGGAACATAAAACACATTTTGCTCTAAGTTTTACATAAATCTGTTAAAATATTTAGTAATAGCCAGTTTAACCTGTCAGCTGGCCCACATAGCATGTGTAAGATGGTTCTTATGAGGCAGACAAGTTTCTTACTTACACGGTTAGAAATCCTGGAATATATTTTAATACAAGCGAAGTATTACAACGATAAATTTTTTTTGAATTTTGAAAATTTTGAATTTTTTTGATTACAAAATTTTTAAATAAATTTTATATTTAATTTGAATACAATTCAAAATACAATGTTATTTTATACCCTTTGGAATAAGATTGATATTATGGTGAATATTAAGACTTATGATGAAAGACTTATGATCAGAGATACTTTTCGGTTAACAAAGCTTTATAACAGGCTCGTAGACCAGGGGAGGATTTTAGGTGTTCAAACCCCTCCTTCCCCCTTAGGGTCCAGAAAGTATAAAGAAATAATACAAATGAGACTATTAAATTCAAAATGTGATTTTTTTTTTCATTTTCAACTTTTTTTTGGCCATGTGAAAGATTAACTTTGCTTATAAGAGTCATTATCATTATATTGGAATTCATCTCCAAGGAGTTTGATTATAAAAAAATTAGTTTCACTTCTCAAAAAGTCCCTGATATCCAGTAAAATATATACACGAAATTATACCTAGAACGAATATAATTTTGTAAATTGAAGAAAATTAGCTTAACCAGCAAACCAAAATTGGCGACTTTGTCGAAATTTCGACTAATTCGTAACTATTTTGAGCTGTCTTAAAGAAATCGTTATAATTTCGTTATGCAAATATCGGAACAGCTTCACTTTTTATACGAATTGATATAAAATTTCGTTATGCGACTGTTTGTACGACATATTAAAATGCTACCAGAGTAAAATCTCCTTTCTAACTGTCTGAACGTTCTAACTGTCTGATTGCGTTACGAAATCGTAAAGAATATCGTATGAAGGGGTTGACACGACTTCGTAACGAAATGTCGTAACAATTTCGTAATGAGTCTTAACGAAAAAATAACGAAAAAGTTACGATTTCGTTTAGACAGTTCGAAAGAAAGGGAATTTTACTCTCTTTGCATTTCAATATGAATTCGTATAAAAAGTGAAACTGTTCCGATATTTGCGTAACGAAATTGTAACGATTTCTTTAAGACAGCTCGAAATAGTTATGAATTAGTCGGAATATCGACAAAGTCGTCAACTATGGTTTGCTGGGTAAGCTTATAGGACCCAAAACTTTTGAAAAAGCATTCATTTTAATGGGTTTTTTTTTCATTTTTAAAAGTGTAAAAAATACATGAACCACGAAATTTAACACATTATGGAGTATTCGACGTAAAGCGAATGACTTGACTGTTTTATTTTGTTGTTTTCTTGGTATATAAGACATCTAAAATTTCCAACTTGGCACAGAAATTTAGCACTGTGAGAAGTCTTTTCCAAATAACAGGTTTCGGAAAATCATCTTAAATCTAAATATGCTTTCTTTCGAAAAAAATTCTCAATAGAAAAAATTTTGTAAAACATTTTATGCAAACCAATTCTATAGTGATTTGATGATTTTTTAATCATGTTACAAAAATTTCATAAAAAAATAACAATTACAGTTTTTTAAGCTTCAGCATTTTTAAAATTATTTTTATCATATTAAAAAATTAAAAAACAATTTGGAAGTTCAAAAAAATTTTGTTTTTAGTTTTTTTAATTTGCAAATAATTTAAATATAAATCCACAATCGATTAAGTTCTTAAATATCCAAAAAAGTTACTGTTTAGTTACTGTTGAGTTTAGTTACTCAAAGTTACTTTTGCAAAAGTAAAAGTTGAGTAATTATTTTAATATTAACATAAACTTATTTTCATGTGATATCTTATATAATAAATTGGGTATATAATACTGGTGCTGTGCAAAAACCAGTTTTCGAATTACGGTTTTTGAAAAATAGTCTGAAATTTATATATGACTTTTATCGGAGTCGATTCCTCTGCTCAAACAATTTTATGAAAAAAAAAATATATAGTAATTGTTATTGGAATTGAATCATGAGAAAATGAAACTGTTAAATTTTTAAAGATCTTAAAATATTTTCTTTTGAATATTATTTAAATTGTCGAAATCGTTTTCGAGAACAGTAATATTTTGGCACTTAACGATAACACAGGTTCAAATAGTTGTACACAAGCTGGGGATCGATAAAAGCCAAATAGAAACCAAATCTGAAGACTAAATATTTTTTTCTCCCGTTTATGTGAAATGTCCATAAAAGTTGTGAATCCAGCTTTACCAGCTGAGCTTATTAAAAAATGTTAGCATTTTTCATAGCTGATTTTAATTTTGATTTTAATAAACTGCAAGAAGAAATCTTACCTATTTTTACCGTTCACACTAAAATTGTTGAATTAGTACAATTTTGTCACAGACATTTTTACTTTTTGTGCTAACTTTCGGAGTAATACTTTTAAAAAGAACTTAAAAATTCTCAATTTGGACCATTTTTCAAGAAACCATAGGCAAAAATCAAAAAACTTAGCTCTCAAAATTGATTTGTAAAAAAAAAAATTAAATAAACTCTTCTCATCTCTCTTATGGTCATTTAAAAACAGGCATATTCACAAATAGTCTTAAAAGAAAACGGATTTGCTTAAAAATATTCATATCCTTTCTTTCAGTTATTACTGGTATCTACTTATAGATTTTTATCAAAATCCCCCCAAATGTAAATCCTGGCTACGGGCCTGCTTTATATTACAATTTTTGTAAAACATTTTTTATTTGATTATGGCGCACAGCCAACGTTTACTACTTTCATTTCAATGACGACGTGAGTTCGGAACCTACAATAGGAGATGATTTGAAAATTATAAAAAAAAATATATATAATGGTGTACTCTAATGTACAATAAAATGTAGATACAAAATATGCTATAGAGTTTCAAGAAATTTGAAGTACACTAACATTTTTTGAAATTGTCTAACAAACAAAAAAAATAAAGAAATTTTTTTTTATAAAAACATTAAATTAAAAGTATGGTTAAGCTTCAAAGTCGGACAACTTCAATTTCTATTCCAAGTTTGTATAACAATTTATTACTATGGGATTAGAATTCAATTTTAATATTTGACCTATATTATATTCTAATTCTTATTAATCTAATTCTAATTAATTCTTGGTGTGGTCATACAAACAATACAGATTTTATTAGAATTTATTCCGAGATATCTGAGCGTGTGGAACAGAGTTCTGCAACGAGTGATTCATACTTTGAGTATACTTATGGTATGTCCATAATTTCTTTGTACTTATATGCATCCATGCTCTTGAAAATATTCATCATATCCATAAATACTCAACTAATTTTCGTAGAATTGAACATAAATCATACGCATAATCTTGCAAAAGAGAGTGTTAGGAGTATTAGTATCACAAATACTTTGGATGCAAATGATCTTTGAGTGACTCTTCGCTGCTGCGGCACAATGCTGGCATAACGCACAACGTTGTTTGAGGAAGTACCCAGCCGGAAATTTAATATAATGTCAATGTCGCCAATAGTTCTATAATAAGTATTTATTAGGGCTCTCGAGCTTTGTTCAAACGAACACTAGGTAAAAATGGGTCGCTGAATGCGAACATAAATAGAGGGGTCTATCTGCCCCCCATTTACCATATTTTTAAGGGGAACCGAAACACCTGTTTGGCTTACAATTTCACTTACAGTGGACAGTTAAACACGTGTTTCGATGTTTCCCCCTAAAAATGTGGAAAATGGGGGATGATATACTCCTCCATTTGTGCGTCTCAGAAATGCTTCCCTCCTTGGAAAAAATTTACCTATTTTGCTTCCCCTTGGAAACATGGCACTTTTTCAATTTTTTCGAAGATTTTTCGAGGATTTTTCGATATCTTTCGATTTTATGTTGTTCCATATGCCAACATGTCGCGCTAGCAGCTACGTTAGCCATGTGGATATTTTACATGACGCTAAGTACTTTATGAGTATGAGAGAGTCATTGAGCACATTGAGCAAAACTATGTAAAGTATTTAGTATTCAAACGATTTAGCTTCTCTTGTACGCAGACTCTCACGTACTTCATGTGCCTTGCACGCATGCTTGTGAGAGTGGATGGGATATGAGAAGCATGTGTTCAGGGTTGAATATTGATTTATACTTATTTTTTATATACTTTAGTATATAAAAAGCTCCAGCTTTTTTCCAAAGCTTCTCTGGTGTGGAAGCTCCAAGTTTCGTCATGTTGCCCTCTGCTTGGTCTTTCCAACGGAGATGTGGTTGTCCTCTTCTGTGTTGACCGCCGCTGGGTACCGAATCGAATATTTTCTTAGCGTCACTTTCCACCCGCTCAACATGACTTAGCCAGCGAAGCCGTTCGATTTTAATGCGGTTTACTATGTCGATGTCAGAGTATAGCTCACTCAGCTTATCGTTCCATCGTATTCGGTACTCGCCATTGACGGAGATTGGTCCGTTGATGTTACGAAGGATCTTTTTCTCGAAAGCTCCCAAAGTCTTTTCATCAGAGCTGCTCAGCGTCCATGTTAGTGCTGCATATAACAGGACGGGCAATTGACTACTGAGCCCTAAGTAACACCTGTTGGCAAGTTATCTTCCATTTTATCCCTCTACTGATATCGTTGGTGGAGTTAATGCTGGATCCCAGGTAAGCGAAATTCTTCACAACCTCAAAAAAGGTGTTGTCAAAAGTGACATGGGTGCCAATACGCTGGAACTGTCAACAAACAATACAAGATATTTCGTGCTATCTGCATCCCATTCGACTCGAGTCTTTTATCATTATATCATTATGCCAATGATATCAATATCATCAGCATACGCTAGCATAAAAACACCATAAAACATATCTAGTTCAATAAAATCATATTAAAGGGTTAATATATATCCCCTTCACTTATTTTTTATTAAAAACAATGGAAAACTTAACTAATAAACTATACCTTTGAATTGCGTCGTTTTAAAAAATTGTTCCTAAGAAAAATGTCTTTTTTTGTAAAGAAAAACAACACCGTTATTTGTCATTAACTCATTTTGACAATAAATGCCCTTTTTTGACAACTCTGTCAGTTCTATTTATACTATCAGTAATTATTGCATCATGGCCTTGATGAATCTATGATTTTTCAAAAGCTAGATAATTTCACTTTTTCCTTCATTTTGACCAAATTTTAAATGACTCGTTTAAGTTTTCGATTCTTTTCGAATTTGAATTCGAATTACAGATATTTCATATTCTTTCCGATATCGGAATCCAATTTCGTTGAAAAATCGTAGAAAAAATCGAATAAAGAGTTTGACATGATTTTGTAACGAAATAGAGTTATTACAAATCGGAACGAAATGTAATAACGAACTTTTTAAAACACGTTTAAGAGTCAAGGACTCTTAATATGGGGATGAAGTTAATCTGTTTCAAGCAACCATGTAACATTTTTTAAAACTCGTAAGTCAAGGAACATGCAAAAGTGGTCGGGATTGAACAAGAGGTGTGGTCCTTTTAAAAAACGCCGTTAACTCGGTAAATATTGAAACTTAGTGAAGGTATAGGGGAACGTTGAGTCTTTTAAAAGTGCCATGTAAAAAGTGGGCGGGACAAATGTGTAATAAAACTGAGACAGCTCTGATTTTCATCTTTAGGATTTTCTTTTTTTAAAAGCTTAAAGTAATTTATGGATAAAAAATTCCAACGCGATTTGGCTGACTTGCAGTCAAATGTTTTTTTTTTTTTTGAATAATTCCAAACTAATTAAACTGGAAAGGTTTTTATAGATAAATGAAGGTAATTGTGCTCAAAAGATTCCAATAGAATTAACCCAGCTCCAAGATGTGCCATTGTGACTCCCTTTTTCGGTATTATGTATTTTTTATGAAGACGCACCAATCGAAAGAGCGACCTCAAATTTTTTGTTTCAATTTTTATGTGCTCTGTGTGTGAAATTGGGCCATTCCCGAACTTAATGGGTTAAGTCGATAAACCTGACAATTGATAATTTTTGTCAGCCTTTTAATTTCTTTACACAAAAATCCACCTTCAAAAGTCATTGTACTATATGATTTTGTATAATATTGTACGAATATTCATTTGTTAATTTCCTAAGTCAACTGATGTAACCAATAAGCTATAAGAGGAATTCGAAAGAAAGTCAACCAACCCAACCAATGTTGCCATTTAGCCTTGCACGTGCGACAGCAAAGGATAGTCGGAAATCACAAGATGCATTATGAAGAAAAAAACTCTTGTGTTTTAATCTTTGCACTTGAATGCCAAAGAGAGTGCATTGAATGATGACACTGCTGCTGATTATAATTTGCAGGTGTTTTGACTTCTTTCCGATCGACTGCCGACGTCATGTGTGTGTGCGATATGCACAAGAAAAAGTTCGTTGAATTAAGCAGACTCCTGTTGAAATTAAATGATGCCGAACTCTCAGGTGGCACCTGCAGCTTCTTGATGCCAATCGAATTACCGGCTGTTGCGAATTGATGCGACATTACTGCGGCACAATGTATGAGAGAAATCATGCCAAGGAAGATGTTCCTTGCTCGCTGTTAGGCAGAGTTGTTGTCTGGGAGAAAGCCAAGTCAAGCCAACAACATTTCACTTTTACTTGTGTAACCAATTCGTATAAGTGAATAGGTATATCGTTGTCTGCTTTGGACGGACGTAGTTATAAATTATTTCCAAGAAATTTTAATATATCCGCATATTTTTATTTTCTGCTTTACTTATGATTATTTATGCTTTTTTATTTCCAGATCAGTTGCATAAATAGTATAAGCATAAAATGACTGACTGCAGCAGCATTCAAGGGTCTACAACAAGTTCATCCAGTGATGTCACAACACTAACAACAGCTTCATCATGGTGCTCCATATCACAAAGTTCACGTATTCGCGTTATACGTCTTGTACGGCCACATCCACGACGCATTCTTGTCACACCAAACAACAGTTCTAGTTACGGCTTTTCTGTACGAGGAGGAAAAGAATTCGGTACTGGTTTCTTTGTGTCGAACATAGAACGATACAGCGAAGCGGACCACAAGGGATTAAAGGTAATTTATTAATTGAATTACTATATGTGCACATTTTATATAAAGAGCACGTGTTAACATAGCATTAAATTCTTAATAACGAAAACTAATTATTTACGTCGTTTGTTTTGAGATATTAGCATAACAAGCCAAGTAGTTGAAATCGCTTAAAACAAAATATGTAGAGATCTCACATTTTGAAAAATAAAACTAAACAATGATTCTGCATCAGCGTTCTAAATTCTTTTCTGCACTTTGATTGCATTATAGCAGCTATTGAGTGCTTACATTGACTTAACAAAATTGATTTTTGCACGTTTTTAAATTTATGGCGATACATTCCATTGAGTAATGATAAAAAAATCGCACATAGCTTATGGCACTTAGTACGTATCATCATACGCATAACTGATGGGGGTGGGCCGCTCCAGGTGGCACTATTTTGAAGGCTGCATTGAATATTTTTTGGAAAAAACTTATTTAACCCGTTTTGATTAAATTTCTCCATATAACACTCTCAAATGTCAAAAGAAAATTCTACGTGGTTTTCTCAAGTATTTTCGAGGTTGCATTAACAGAATATTAAAAATCCCTTTCCAACAAAAAAAAAAAAAAAAAAAAGAAAAAAAATTAAATGAAAATTAACAATAAACTTATGCTAATCTATCCACTGGCTTTTACGGTTCTGAGCCTGTTAAGTTCTTAGTTAAGGCAGAAAAGTTTTAATGGTTAATCTATCCATAAATTAGTGATATATTTACAGGTACATAGAAGTAACATTGAAATGCATTGAAGTAAAAACTTTTAGCCTCGTTGAGCACTTTTTGGTGGGGGTCATTCATAATTTTCATGAATATGCGTCAGCACTGTTCACGTCAGCAATTAAGGTTAAGGTTTGCACTGCTAATGCCTGCATTTCTGATTCAGTGTTTTTTGTATTGGCACCCACAGAAAGGTGGCAGATAGGGGTTAGATGTGTTCAGGAAAAAGGTTGAAGCGTAAAATATAATAGGACCAGCTCATATATTTTAACCCTCTAGGGGTTAATTCGGGAGGGATTTTTTTTATTAGAAAAGTTTATCATTTATTCAAAAGAAGGTATTTATATACTCGAAATTGTCCCAAAAAATTGGACAATGCATCTATGATACTAAGTAGAGACTTCAAAATTAAATTTACAGATGATGAAATCAACCACACAATAAAATTTTGAAGAAGCAATAGGCCTGACTATGTCATATGTCTGAAAACTCAGTACAACTTAATATAAAACGACGATTGATACGGTTTTTCCACGATACTCAAAGAAATTCCTACCAAACATTTTTTTATTTATTTATTTAGTTTATTTATTTATTTATTTATTTAGTTTTTAATTAAGTTGCCATAAGCCTATTAAATCCTTTTTGGATATAAGTTTTGATTTTAAATTTAAACTATGACTATCTTCATCCATACCGAGTTTATGTGCAAAATTTGAAGTCATTACATTAATTTTTGTGAAATTTGAAGAGACTAACTTTTAAATAAAGTCAGTTTTGGAAACTTTAAATAAAGCTTGGTTTTCATCTCATTTAAACAATTTTGTACAATTGGTACATATTTGAGATGAAAGTTTACTAATTTTTGAGGTATCTTTTCATTGAACTTGCAGCCCGCCGGTCGACCCTGGACAATTAAAAAAAAGAAAATAATAAATAAAAACAAAATCTCCAAATTAATAAAGTGCATTCACGACATTGAAAAGAATATCTAAATATTCTTTTTTTTTCATTTTTCAAGACGCCTTTTGTGATAGGGACCAAAATGCATTAATTTTTTAAAAATTTCTGTTTATTTTTAAAAAACTCATATTTCTAAACATTTATGCCTATTTTCAAACTGTTTAAAGATGCCGTGTTTTATACACGGGTCCAAAAATCTATGACTTTTTTAAATTTCATTGATAGCACACTTCTAAAAACATTATAATTTCAAAGAAAATTTAAAATATAACTTTGAAACTATACAAAAAAAAAAAAATGAAATGGCCATTTCAGCCCTTGAAAGGACTTTACTTTACTTTACTTTACTTTACTTTACTTTACTTTACTTTACTTTACTTTATTTTACTTTACTTTACTTTACTTTACTTTACTTTACTTTACTTTACTTTACTTTACTTTACTTTACTTTACTTTACTTTACTTTACTTTACTTTACTTTACTTTACTTTACTTTACTTTACTTTACTTTACTTTACTTTACTTTACTTTACTTTACTTTACTTTACTTTACTTTACTTTACTTTACTATACTTTACTTTACTTTACTTTACTTTACTTTACTTTACTTTACTTTACTTTACTTTACTTTACTTTACTTTACTTTACTTTACTTTACTTTACTTTACTTTACTTTACTTTACTTTACTTTACTTTACTTTACTTTACTTTACTTTACTTTACTTTACTTTACTTTACTTTACTTTACTTTACTTTACTTTACTTTACTTTACTTTACTTTACTTTACTTTACTTTACTTTACTTTACTTTACTTTACTTTACTTTACTTTACTTTACTTTACTTTACTTTACTTTACTTTACTTTACTTTACTTTACTTTACTTTACTTTACTTTACTTTACTTTACTTTACTTTACTTTACTTTACTTTACTTTACTTTACTTTACTTTACTTTACTTTACTTTACTTTACTTTACTTTACTTTACTTTACTTTACTTTACTTTACTTTACTTTACTTTACTTTACTTTACTTTACTTTACTTTACTTTACTTTACTTTACTTTACTTTACTTTACTTTACTTTACTTTACTTTACTTTACTTTACTTTACTTTACTTTACTTTACATTACTTTACTTTACTTTACTTTACTTTACTTTACTTTAATTTCTTAAAATTTCTTTAAAATACAATTTTAAAAATTTAATTTTTTAAGAATATGGCAAAACACACCCTGCAAACATTTTCTATCACCTCAGAATCGCCAGAGAATTGTTTAGAAGATGAGACAATCGCCGGCGAATTCATTTGAAAGTCATCCGGTTATCGCCGACTGTAAGCGGCACAGGACATAAGAGCTATTCGCCGTGAAGATTCGTAAACGAATCTCCTGGAGGTGGATTCGGTGGAAAGAATCATGAACAAATTGCCGAGGGGAACCTAAAGTGAATTGTTGGAAAAGGTCGCAAATGAATCACCAGGAAGAGTCCTTAGAAATTGGCAAGAGTCGCAAACGAATCGCTGAAATAGATATTAAGCGTTTCGCTGGGAAGAGCAGTAAACGAATTAAAGGGGTCACACCAAGTGAAGTACTCAAAGGAGTCAAACAATTCGGCAAAACGGGCTATCCGCGATATGTTGTGAAGCATCGTTGTCGAACGTTAAAAATTGTATTATTTAAATTAAAAAATTATAAAGCCTTGTTTTATATAAGATAAGATAACGATAAGAAAACATTTGACATTTTTTCACAAATTTCAAAAGTTTTGCTTCACTTTAACAGTTTTTCAAATCCTGTCTCATATTCCAACCATATTCCATCTTTCAACGATTGCCGGAATGAGCGAAAGAAGATTTTCCAAATTTTTCAAGAATCGTCTTGACGATCGACGTGCGATCCATCTTCCAAAGGTCGCCGGAATGAGCGATGGAAAATTTTGAAAATTTTTCTTGATTCCCGCATTCATCGCTTGAAGAGCCCTTGGGCGAATCGCAAGTGAATCGCAAAACCAGCTTTTCTTCCAATCGTCTTCCAAATGTTTGCAGGGCACTCTCCAAAGTTTGTCAGTGTATTGGAAATAAATGAGATTAAATATATAAACAAATTTAGATTTTTAAAATTTGAATTTTTTTCGATACAGGGCCCCAAAGTAGTGACATAAGTCGCATCATACCAATTTTTGCAGAGAATACAGTTTTAAAGTTTTTTTTTTTTAATTTTTGAAATCATTCATATACTCTTTGGATGATCCCGATTCTTCTAAATTATTTACGACCTGGTGAAGGTTGCAATATAAAGGTGTACCGACATTTATTTTATGAGTTACAAAACATTATTGTCTATTCATTTCATCGAGAACCTAAAATATTTTTTGACGTATCCAATCTAATTTTGGAACATTTTCATTCAATTTTAGACGGGCGATCAAATAATTCGTGTCAATGGATATCGTGTTGAAGATGCTGTTCACAGGGAGTTGGTCCAGTTCATTTCCAGTCAAGACCGTCTGACTTTGAAAGTGCGAGGTAAAAATAACAAATTAACAAAAGAATCTACGTGTTATTAAACGTGTTTGACTTTTTTCT
Source organism: Coremacera marginata (assembly GCA_914767935.1). Lineage (NCBI taxonomy): Eukaryota > Metazoa > Arthropoda > Insecta > Diptera > Sciomyzidae > Coremacera > Coremacera marginata. The sequence continues at coordinate 52,582,340 of OU612046.1, read as the reverse complement.
ATATTTCCTTATAATAGGCGTTGGTGTGCTGCCGATGAAAGAGTAAGAGTGTACTTTATATAAACTTTTAAATAGAGATATCAGTTTTATCTCTAAGTAGTCGTAGAAAAAATCCTAACAATTTATTAAAATTCTTTATAGAAAGGAAAATGATCCCCTTACCTGGCACGTTGTGCGAACGGCAACAAGCTCTATTGCCTGTTCTGAAGACTCCATCAAATCTATGCTCAGTCATCGTAGTCGTAGCAAAGACGTTCGAGTTGTACTCAATGTAGCACCACGTACAAAACTTGGATTAGGTATTTGTAAGGGTCCCGAGTGGAAACCAGGTATTTTTGTACAATTTACAAAAGAGAAGAGCGTCGCCCGAGAGTCTGGACTGAGGCCAGGCGATCAAATACTCTGCGTCAATAGCATCGATTTTTCTGATGTGTTGTTTAGCGAAGCTGTTGCGGTAATGAAAAGTTCAACCAAACTGGATATGGTTGTGCGTACAGCAGCTGGTTGTGAACTATTTCCGGGTGAGTCGAGCGGCTACAACAGCTCCGCAAGCTCTGTGACGGGCGATCAAAGTCCGTGCTGGGCTGATGTATCGTCTAAACGCTTGACTGTAGTCTGTGAAGAGTCTCCCGCCAACTGCAATGATCAATTGTACGCTGATGTCAAGAAAAACTTCCGAACCAATGAACAGGACAAGTACTCGTCATCGTCCAGCGATACAGGTACACTTAAGGAACTGAATAAAACTATAATAAAACTTTCCGAAAATGGTACATCGATCAATAACACTTTTATTGAGAATGCAAGAGTGCCTACTATGGAGCAAAGTGCAACAACCGCAAGTAATGATCAGAGGACTTATGCAGTAACGGATAGTTTAAAGCCGATTCCACCACCACCTCCTCCATTCAATTCAAATCAGCCTAGCTCCAGTCATGTTGCTGCTGCTGATGAAGCTTCACAGAAGCTTGCCGATATCTGCTTTGTTTCTCGTCAAAGCGAAACAAAGACAGTGATCGTTGAGGTCCATAGAAGTGACAACAATACTAAAAAACCCCAGCAGCTACGATTTGTATCGCCTGAACAAACTAATAGTGACCAGGCATCGCGGATACAATCCGAGAAGCAAGACGACAATGGCGGCATTAAGAGCGAAAGTAGCACGGTTGGCGGCAACACCCTTTGTAGTGCCATAGCGGAGGAGCTAAAAAAACGAAAAGAGGTAAAATTTTGACGATTTATAAATTTAGATTTATTGAAAAATAATGCATGCTAGCATTAAATATTATTATTCAAGACTGGCTCTACTAAAAATATGTATATTACCTTGTTTTGGTTGGCCCACTTTCTGAGATCCGGAAAGTATGTTGCAGTAAGCAGCAAGAGTTTTAACACCATTGTTAATTCTTGTATTATTTAATGAAGCTTAATTTACACTCTCCTATCTAGTTTTATTTAAGCTCAATGGCTCAATGCGTTACTAGCCTTTTTTGGGTAAACATTTTATTTTTATACCCCAACGCGTACTGCCCCTTACTTAATATACCCCTTAACTTTATCATTCTGTTTGTAACGCTGAAAAGGAGGCGTGGCAGGTATAGAAAAATATATATATTTTTGATCAGCATCACCTCCTGAGTCGATTTCCGTGTGTCCGTCTGTCTGTCCGTCTGTGGACACGATTACAGCCGTAATTTCAAAGCTATCACGATGAAATTCAAAATATAAGCTTTTGTTTAAAAAATGGAGATCAAGTTCGAGACTGAGCCAAATCGGATGAAAACCACGCCTACCTCCCATACAAACTTAATATTAACAGTTAAATCTCTTAGAAATTCACAAAAAATAATGGAATGACTTGAAATTTTGCACGTAAGCTGTAATCGTTAATATAAATCCTGACTATGAAATTTGAAAAAATCGGATGAAAACCACGGCTACCTCCCATACAAAGTGACTTTATATTAACCTTTAAATCTTTTAGATATCTGCTCAAATTACAGAAATGTCTTGGAATTCTGCACGTAGGTCTTAATATATAATATAAACCATCTCTATGGTATTTGGCAAAATAGGATTAAAACCACGCCTACTTTCCATACAAATTGGCTTTTTTTTAAAGTAAAATTCCTTAAAAATCCACAAAAATTATAGAAATGTCTTGAAATTTTGCACATGAGCTTTGATATATTATATTAACCATCGCTATGATATTTGTCAAATTCGGATGAAAACCACGCCTACCTCCCATACAAAGTGACGTCATCAAAATAGAAAACCTTTCGTTTTCCAAACTCCACCCACATCATTTATCCCACCTATACCAAATTTTACACATATATTCTATATACACATATGGTGTAATGTGAAGTTTTCAGACTTAGACTTAAGGGCGTGGCATTTTACCTATAATCGAATTTCTTCAACACCATGTGTCTGACATCAACCAAATTTTGCACATACTGTACTTGGTAGTTTGAGCAGCTTTAAGTTTATAAAATTAGGTGGTACTAGACAGGGGGCGTGGCACTTTATTTTTAAACAAGCTCCATCTACACCATTTCTCCGATTTCAACCAAATTTCACATATATATTCTTTACTATAACGAGAAGTTTTAAGCCTACAAAAGTGGGAGGAATTGGACAAGGGGCGTGTCAATTTAACTCTAATCGAACTCCCTTTTCGATTAGAGTTCAGACTTTTCTGACTTCAACCAAATTTGGCAAATATATTCTTTGGAATAATGAGCAGTGATTAGTCTAAAATATTGGGCGGAATTAAACAGGGGCGTCCGCGTCAAAGTTGATATACATACAATAATATCAAAGCAGTTATAATAAAAAATAAGCAACATGAAAAGCAAGTTTAAAATAAAATATTACCTGGAACGCACAGGAAACAAAAAAATTAACTATAAAGACCTGGAATAAAATGAACACCAAAAAAACCCGGTATTCACAAAATTGCCAGGTAATACAAAAATATTCGAATTCCCCAAATTTTTTATTGAAGAAATATGTAACAAATAACAAATATTTGTTTTATTTTTAGCTGGATTATCCGACGGAATCAGTGAAATATCCACGCCTTAAGAAGGGATCAGTTTAAGCTTGCCACCAGTATCTACTTTAACATAAATGTCATCACTAATAACACCATTGAAACGAAAGTCATCTCTCTCATTACCGAAAACTGCTGAAACAAAGCATTTATATAATTCGAAATTGCATCGATTAGTACTGCTGGAGCAACTAGTGCTGATACGGTTGCAGAAAGAAAAGGAAAATTAAAAAGCAATTCGATCTTATTTCACAAAAATAAAAAAGTTCAACAGGGACTAGAAGCGCTGAAGTAGAATTTTCACAGTTTATGGATTTATAAACTTAATTTTTATTTTAATAAAAGTAGCTAAAGACACTCCAAAATGTTTGACTTTATTTTATTTTATGTGGGCGTTACTTTATTTTTGATCTTGGACGTTATTTCACTGAACCGAATGCAGATGCTAAAACACTTTTTTCCGACAGTGCGTAATAAGCCAAGAGCTGGTTGTGTCGTTGTTCGTATATGTTTTTGTTTTTGTATGAGCGCGCATTAAAGGTCTGCAGAGAACCATCCATTCTACTTGTACAAACAGATAAAAAGAGTAAGAATTTGATATTATTGATACAAATACAATAACGAGTAGAGCTTAACTTATGCTTACATGTTTTGGATTGAGCAGAGAGCGTATCATCTGTTTCTCTGGCACTCATTGTAGTGTAAGCAAGGTTTATTAATACAGGTTAAGTCACTTGAGAGAAGCTCGGTCGAACTGTCAGAATGGATAAAAGGAAATCAAGAAAAAAAAACCTGAATCTGTACAATTTGTAGCTAACAGCTACTTTGACAGTTCGAGCAAAGGCAGACAAAGAGTGCTTTTCTCTCAAGTGACTTAACCTATATTAATGAACATTGAGTGTAAGCTTTTTTTTCTCTTTATCTGCTTCACTATGCAGTGTAACTGTTTTAACTCTTTTTTTAAATGGCTACATCCATCAGGGATGATATTGGCTTAATTGTAAAAGGGCCAAAATTTGTACAAAAATAGGGAATTTTTGCCAAGACTGGGGCCTTTAGTGGTAATTCAATATTAAAGAGTTTCTATTTGATAATTAGCCATTCGAAATATTCAAATAGTTTTCGGATTTAACTGTTTCGGGAAATTAAAACAATTTGAAGTTCAGTTTTCATGTTTTCGTGTTTTTTTTTTTGCTTTCACTGTTTTAACCTAAGCAGGGAAGTTTTTGGTTTGTCACAAAAATAGTAAACTTTAGTTTAAACGATCAGCTCTCAGAATCAAAAATTGTGGATCAAAGAGATTTAGTATAATTGTTTTTTAAATAGATTTTATTTCAAACATAGAGGTCCAATTCCACCTTAGCAAGAGGTGCATTGTGCAATGTGCATTGAATACAAAAGTCAAGAATATGCCAAAAAATAATCTATATCAGTTAATTTCTCCAAAAATATTTTAACAAAGCCATTTATTTAATAAGTTAATAATACAAATAAAAATAGCAAAGCATTTCCACAAAAAACCGCAAATTGGATCGATATATTCATCGTAGAGCCTTAGGAGTATTTTTTTTTTTTGAGTGCTTAGTTATAGAAATAAGAATGTCAGAAATATTTGAGGAAAGATATGCGTTAAGACTTGTAAGAAGACGATTCAATGATGCGGGACGAAATGGGCATGACACTAAAACAAAATCAGTTCTACCAAAAAAATATATTCAGGAATGGCTAAATTGAATAAGGAATAATTGTATAAATGTTATAATATTTTGGAATATAGAGCCTTGAACAACAAAATTAGTTAAATCACGTCGAATAAGGTGACAAAAAATATTCCATCGCAGTTTCTTGATTTTTTTGAAATTAAATAATTTTCTTTTCGAGTGCAATTTTGAAACTGCACTTATATTTCTTAAAATTTATGACTCGAAAACACTTTTCTATTCGAAAAAAGTGTGTATAATACCGATTTCATTTTTAGATCTAAATTTTTTTTTATTTTTTGGTGGAAAAAATCGCATTTTTATGCAAATAATTGTTTATTACTTCTTAAGCATTTATTTAAGATAAATTCTGACGCCATAATATGAAAGAGCGTTAAATACGTAAGAAATTATTTTTGGTACAGATAAAATAAAAAAAAAATGGACAAAATTCTTTGAAAATTGACGCTATAGAATTACTCTGGGATACTATCAAAAGTAAAATCGGTTAAAAAATTTCATACTTCCTCCATTATAGTCGATACCAAATGTTTGTAAGGAGTTTTCGAGTAGATGCCAATCAATAACACAAAAATTGGTTATTTTTCATAATGCTAACATGGTGGCTTTATACAAAATATAAGAATGTCAGTTTTTTAAAAATTTTCTTCAGTTTTAATAGATTTTGACAAGTGCACTATTTCTGTAGTCTACCAAAATCGTACCTGCGTAGGCGAATATAGCTTTAATATAGCTTAAAAAAAAAAAATTGGGGAGAATTTTTTGTATTTTTAAAGCTATAATTTAAAAAAATTCAACAGAACTTATTTTACTGAGAACGACTTTATTACAAATTTAAAATTTTTACAAATTTAAAATTTGTATCTCGATGGCATACTACTTGATATTTTTTTCAGTAGAATTTTTCAAAAGGGCCTAAAATGAATCGAAAGAACTTTGGGGCTTACGAAATCAAAAAGGGCTGAAAAAAGTCCCAAAAGCCCCCAAATATCATCCCTGATATCCATTCAAAATGGATATTCCAGATAGTTTTCTTTGTATTAATCTCGTGCTTTTACTTTTTCTATGCTACTAAAAAAAGTAATGGCGTAATGGATATGGATTCTGTGAATCGATAGCTTTATATAAGGTACTTGTGCCACATTTATTAATTTTGATTTAATTAACTTTTAATTTCATTAACTTGTCGACAAAAATGCCTTGTTATGTTTATTTTTTTTATGAAATAAATTTAAAACTTGAATGCATTGCCCTTATATTTTGTTTCTTTTATTGTTTTTTATTGAAATAATTCGCTCTTTATTCTTTATGTTTTTGGCGTCACATATCCAGATATTCCAAGTAGAGATAACAATATTACCGATATATCTGTTTGTTGCGTAAGTTCTCAAACTAGTATTCTTGATGCTTGATAATTTCACTCTCTCATACATGTTCTATCGTTATGTAAAAGGGAAATATTCCATGCATACTCAATGCTTAGAGCGCGAAACCGATACAAGTTGATATAAGAAAAAAAAAACAACACATAACTAGTATGCTTGGATGGTTCTTTGCAGAGCTTTAGCGCGCATTCAAAATTAATGGTAAGAAAAATAAAGATTTGTTATTTTGTTCAACTAAAAAACCAGTATTTAAAAATAAAATTCAAAGATAAACAAACTAACTATTTTATAAAATTAATTTAAGAATATTTTTGAAATAATATATATTATATATATTTGCATATTTGATGTATTTTAAAATGTTAATTCAAAAGTTGTACTTTATTTTTAACCGTCTTCAAAAAGGAGGAGGTTCTCAAGTTCGTTAGTTTCTCTGTTTTTTATTATTTTTTTTTTTTTTTTTTTTAATGTATGTACATCGATAACTCCTAAACCATATGCCTGCTTGCCATAATTTTTGGGGAACAGATAGATATGATAAGCATGGAGGTGCCCGTAAAAAAGTGGGCGGTATTCGATAACTGGGCGTGGCAATAATAGATCTCGCAATAATAAATACTAGTGTATCTCGAATAATATTGACACTAGGGTACTGCAATTTAGTGTAGGGGTAGGCACAATTATTACAAATAACAGGCAAGAAAATGGGCTTAATTCGACGAATGGGCGTGGCAATATTAGAAAAACAGTGTATCTTGAATAATTTTGAGACTAGAGTACTGCAATTTTGTATAGGGGTAGGCATTATTATTACAGATTATGGTCAATAAAGTGGGCGTTATTCGACAAATGGGCGTGTCAATATTATAAAAGCACTGTATCTCGAATAATATAAACACTCGGGTACTAAAATTTAGTGTAGGGGTAGACACAGTTAATACAAATTACGGGCAAGAAAATGGGCGTTATTTGGCAAATGGGCGTGGCAATATTAGAAAAAGAGTATATCTCGAATAATATTGATACTATGGTACTGCAATTTAGTATAAGGATAGGCAATACTATTAAAAATTAGGGCCAATATAGTGGGCTTTATTCGACAAATGGGCGTGGCAATATTAGAAAAACACTGTATCTCGAATAATATGGACACTAGGGTACTAAAATTTAGTGTAGGGGTAGACACAGTTAATACAAATTACGGGCAAGAAAATTGGCGTTATTTGAGAAATGGGCGTGGCAATATTAGAAAAAGAGTATATCTCGAATAATATTGACACTAGGGCACTGAAATTTATTGTAGTACAGGGGTAGGCAGAATTATTAAAAATTATGGTCAATAAAGTATGCGTTATTGGATAAATGGGCGTGGCAATACTAGATAAACACTATCGCAGTTAATATTGACGCTGGGGTACTGAAATAAAGTACAGGGGTAGGTACAATTATTGAAAATAATGCTCAAGAAAGTGGGCGCTTACATAACAAAGGGGCGTGGAAATATTAGAAAAACACTTTATCTCGAATAATATTGACACTAGGGTAATAAAACTCGTTACAAGAATGGGTATAATAATTTCAAAACATGTGACATCTAATTTAAATTTAAGGGGCAGATATTTGAAATAACCAACAAACTTTCAGAATTTAATAGAACAAATTTTTTCGGAACAATTGTACTAATGTTGTTTATACTCTTTTTTCGAAAATTTATCATATTCTCTGAAAAGGAAGAAATAAAAATTTTTTAAAAAAAAAAACAACCGACTACAAAATCACTACAAAGTAAAAAATAATTTTAAAAATACTTTTCCTTTTAATTTCTTGGTCATATTTGATAATTTATTTAAACATATTATTATATACGAAATCCTATTATCTTAATTTTTTTCTTTTTTGTTTTATTATCATAAATATATTAATTTCTTGATGAATACAAATACTTTGAAGTTGGCGCTTCTGATTAACAGTCTGCATTTGTCTGCAAATCAGTCTGCAGTCTGCAAATTGATGCATTGCTTAACCATTCAGCCAACACCTCATCACTTCAGTAGTAAAGACGCACGCCTTTCCCTACGTAGCGTCGAGTCTGTTTCATCACTTCATTGCGATTGACACTTAAAATAAGCACTAAGCAAAATATCGGTGTGTCCATCGACCATGATTGATGGTTGCAAAAGAGTGGAAAATCCCGCCGACACGCTTGTTTACCTCATATTTTGAAATGAAGCATCAAAAAGCTAGCTCGTGTTAAATAACAGGCGCAGTATCCACACAATTCCGATCAATTGGATCAGCACCTTCGCTCATGTACCCAGGCGGTGGCGTGCCCGTTTTTGGAAACTGCTTCCGTAAACTGCATTCACGTAATGAATTTATGTATATATTTTTAATATATACACAGCCAAATAAATTATCTCTTTGATGTATAGAAATTTAAAATATTTGTGCTTTTATATTTATCTTCAGTAAGTGAAATATTAACTAGTTTTCAATTGATTTATTTTAAAGTAGTTAAAAAATAAAAAAAATTTAACTAATTTAACAAGTACTTAAAAATACATGCAGACGAAAGTCAATTGACTTATTTAGCGGACATCACCATACAAAATATGTTAGTTCGTTCTATGAAAAAAAGTCAGAATTTCAATTAGTTGTGGTTGACAAAAAACTACTTTTTCAACTACTTTTAAATTAGTTGATTTTCCTACAGGGATTCGACTTAGGAACTCGTACATGAGTACAGTCTATTACACCAAAAAAATCTGGAATACTGTATTTTTTCTTCTATTAATTTTTAGATTCAATCATAGCAGCAGCAGTTTTTGGAAATCTTACCCATAAGCGCACCTTCCTTAAAATTTGATCTATGACAATGTAAAATGTTTCGGACACAGCCGTCTGGTGAAAACATATTTTGCCGACCACTCAACGTTTTCGCGATTAAAACAATAAAGTTTCCGAAAGTCTTAATTTCTACATTCTTTGCGTTAATTTAAATTTTTTTTTTTGTTTCAAATATTAAAAAAAGTGCCATTGTCACTTCTGAATGCACCAAATGTTAAATTAAAACTAATTTCAACAAATTCTTTGCTTTATTCATCAGCTTTAAAGCAATGTCTTAGAAAAAGAAGGAAAAGATTAAAAAATCCCTTTCCTAGGGAAATTTGGAATTGTTTAAAGGAAAAGGTATTGCTTGAGTTTTTATTCATGCCATATTTAAGACGAGGTTCTAGTAGCAACGTAACGAAATTTCAGGATTTTGTTTTGGGCAAACATAAATCTTTTTTGAAAAAATCTTTTGTGGCATTTATTAGTGTATATATCAAGAACATTATACAATTTTTTCGATGAAAAATAATTCAAAATGGCGGCTAAAGGTCTCGCTGATCAAAGCCGTGCGCGGCAATAGCCGATGTGCGCTGTACACTCTACAGCCCTGCCAAGTGATCTGAAAAGAAAAAATAAAAAAAGATTGACCTAGATGAAATTTGAGGGCCTTGTAGATTTCCAATTTTAATAAAACGCTATTTTTCCTCCTTTCTTTTGCTTCAACGTTAAAAAAATAATGATAATACATTTTTTTTTTTTTTTGAAACAAACGCTTCCTGAAGGCTCCCTAAATTAAATAAGCTTTAATTTGAGCCGTCAAACATTAAAATCGGTCAAGTCGTTGAAGCGTAATCGTGTGCAGCGCGGAAAAACGCGTTTAAAGTTTGACAAAGAAAACATCGTAAGTAATGTTTGTTTTTTGACACTTACATCTAATCAGCTATTCCAGCACCATACAGGGTTCCCTCCTCATTCTCAAAGGGCATGTTTTGCTGCACCAGGGCACCAAGTTTTTCAATTCTGACTTTTTTGCAAACTTCGAGAGTTTCTCCTCCGCTGACTTCATACGCCGCTCGTCAGTCTTCGCAGCGAAGTTTACGCAGTTTGTCCCGATGACGATTCCTAATGTCTGCATAGTTTTTAATATGGATGAATAGCCTTCCTTCATCCTTAAAGATGTCGGAAGATATATATGCTGCTATTCTGATAGTTTATTCGCCATAATGAAGGTGTTTGGGGACCAGTTTCCACAGACAAGAGTTAAAAGATTCATTGCCGTTTTGCGTGTTTCTACCTGTGCAACTTTGCAGTAAATTATCACTTGAAAGAGCTTCATATAAGGGTCTAATTGCTTCTTGAATCGATTTTTGAAGGGCAGGTTCATGGTGGAAATCGGCGAGTTCATTCTTGGCCTCTGCAACACGCCACTTATACCAACTGTTTTCACCTGATGGACAGTTTTCATGTTTCGGCTGTTCATCCGTGGAACATTTGTGATCGAACGTTGCCCACACAGATTTTTTCATCTCTTCGGCCGAATAAGGGTGTCGTGTAATGGCGAGTCAATAGCACAAAGTCAAATCTTTTATTAATTTGTCTGTCAATTTTCCTGCACCTTTACCTCCAATTCCTTATTGATGTTTCTTGACTGCGCGCAATCTTGTGCCGATTCGCTTCTGGACGTGACCTATACATTCCTTCTTCCGAATAAGGCCGTCGTAAGGGTTTCCTTTGAGGAGAGCTTGGAAAGTGTGTCACCGTTGCCGATATATGCAGCATATTTCACGCCGTGCGATTCTGATCGACAAAACATTTCCTTCATACAATCATCCTCCATCTTACCAGCACTTCCAGTGTGATTTATGCTGAAATGTTCTTCATGATTTTCATACCACATATCGTACTCATTACTTCCTTTTTTGCTGGCCCAGTTGCTGCAGTTTTGGCAGAATGACGACTTTACATCAGTGTGTATATTTTCCGATCGGTGTGGCAATTCAAAATAACGACGAAAAGCCACGTTTTTCCCACGAACAGTCGCCCAACACGCTCAAATGTGTTTCTTCATTTCTCGCCGCCATGTTCTTCTGTCTTTCATCAGCAATTGCTTTACATTGTATAACTTCGAATGTACTGTTTGATGCCTCGAGCAGATTAGTAATAAATGCATTAGGGAACAAAAAGTATTGGTCGCCCGTCCCAGAATCCGCATGACAAGCATCAAATGGCGATTTGTTTCGCATGCATCATTTACTAAAGGGCTCGAAGAACATGTTGTTGGTTTTTGCACTCACACCTGATAACTTAATTAAAACCAAGTCCATAGATACTCGACGAGAAAACGTTACATCTATGTTACAGTCTTTACATTTTAAACACTGAGATAAAAATTGGAAAACAGTCAGAAAATTTATAATCACGCTATTATGGCCATCATCAATTTCGACGTCGTCGTAATTCGTGTCTTTAATTTTTTTCGCCGAAGTTCTAGTATACTCAGTTTCGGGATCATAATGGAAGAATTTCTTCTTTTGAGGCCGAGCTGGCCTATCATTTCCCATTGATTTTCGCGAGTTTGGCATTTGTTGAACACTGCTTACTCGAAACACAACTGAAATACGTTACGGCTAATAGAAGTGTATACAACGCTTATCCGACCGAGGGTTCGCAGGAAGAACCCTCTGCACACAATACAGAGGCATGTACAGAAATGCGTTGAATCACCCTGTAGGAAAATCAACTAATTTAAAAGTAGTTAATAAAGTAGTTTTTTGTCAACCAAAACTAGTTGAAATTCTGACTTTTTTCAATAGAACGAACTAACATATTTTGTATGGTGATGTCCGCTTAATAAGTCAATTGACTTTCGTCTGCATATATTTTCAACGAATTGTTAAATTAGTTATATTTAAATTATTTTTTTAATTACTTTTAAATAACCAATTGAAAACTATTACTTATGGCCTAAAGTTAATAATATTTGATGAAATAACATGGTTAAATATATACAAACTTGTAATCTAATAAAAATTTGCAATTAAAACATGTCAAAATCAGAGTAGTTGCCGCCTTAATATAATTCAAAGTAGTTTATCAATCACTTGTTTTTAAGTAGTATTTCAATTACTTCATATATAATGCTATAAAAACTATTAAGAATTGAAGTGGATGCCGCCTTAATATAATTCAAAGTAGTTCATATACTAGTTTATTTTAAATTAGTTCTTTAATTAGTTGTTTTTAAAAACAAGTTATTTTGTTCCTATAGGGCAGTCACAAACTTACTACCTGTACTAGATACACCGATGAGGTAGTCAAAAATGCCCGTCCCTCGAAGCCGCTCCGAGCGCACATTTATACCTGTTTTTCGCCCGACGCACTTTCTCGTCTAATTCGCTATGACCCGTAATACAAATTAGATAGGCAAATATCCTTTTGACTACATATTTTCAATATCCTAAGGATGAAAATGAAGCAAAAAACAATAATTTTTCGTCGATTTCTACTAGAACCTCCCCTTAAGATATTCATTAGAAATTTCAAGGAAAAGCCATTGCTTACGTTTTATTCATTAGGCTCATTGTCAGCGTTTCATCGTATTATAATTATGAAGTGTGGTCAATTTCATGGTTTACTTTTCTGTTATCCGTTAAAATCTAGTTTATTTTGTTCCTCTATGTTTCAATGCAACAACTTGTCATTCAGTCTTAAAAATTCTCTATAATTTTCACTTTCAGAAGCAGCGCAATGCCGACAATCAAATTAAGCTCATTTCAACTAGTGGTCAGATGAGCGAACACGCTATTGGACATAACGAATTGAATTTGTCAACTAAAATGAAATCACATAGAAGACATGGCCATGTTGTTAATAGTAATAACAGTGAACGCAACGGTGATGATCAGCACAGTGCGCTGATGAATGAATTTAAGCGCGCCCACCAGCGCATGTTTAAAAACGGGTTCCAAGAGAACGATCACAAGGTACGTTGGTAATTCGCAATATTGAAAACAACATGCAAGTAGAAGGTATAAAGAAGTCAGTCCGTTCCCGTGTTATTATGATAAACATTCTAAAGCCAAACACCAAAGCCGAATAGTAGTTAGATACTTTTGCGATGTATCGCTATTAAACGGAACACTTGAAGGCAACTACAAAACAAAAGAGTAGCTCGAGTCAGTTGCATTTGTGATTCTTTTTGATCTAGTCCATACTTTATGAACACAATCTCCTCTGTGAATTAAGCTGTTTGCCAATTTCTAGCGATAACAATAGGGGAGAAAAAAAAATATCATGATATCATTGCTCAAGTGCTTCGAGTGGTGCTGGCTAGATGATTCATCACTACATTCACTATCTTATCGCAGCAATTAACAAAAACTTCGAAAACATATACTATTTAGCAATAACCAAAATAAAGCAATTAGCTGGGTACGCGTTCATCTGTTGGTTGGTTGTTAGTAAATCAAGACATCGCATCAACATGCATCACGGTACAACAGAAATTCCAACAATGCGACCAGCTAGCAGTGGTAAAAGTTTTGTAACTTTGTGTACATACAAGGTACGATTAAGTTAAGCATCATTTACTGTTGCTTCTCTGTGAGCATTGATTACATTGATGAAGAAAGAAGTAATTTTTTGTTTAACCGTTAAGGTTGGCTACAAATTGTCAAAGAGCGCAAAATTATTAAATAGTGAAAAGCAATATTACTCAATTGTTTATATCACAACCATTTACATGATGCAATTACTAAAATACATGCAACTTGTGTCTAATTCCAACTTCACTTTGAGCTTTGGAAAAAATATATTATTTTAGTTGAGCTGTATTTTTAATGAAACTCTTTTCTTAAGGAACGCCAAGATGTGCTCAAAAACACCATTGTTAGGGATTACAAGGAAGATATACCGATTGCTGCCCAACAGCCAAACTCTAGAGAGAACACAACGGTAAGTTTTTAAGTTGTACAAGGTTTGTTAAGAAACTTAAACGCCTACTTTATTCATAGCCCTGCGCCGATTATAGTAATGTCAAGCCCTCAAACTTAGAGCCATCCACTGAGTTAAATGGAAATTTCGCTTATCAGAACTTAGCAGTTACGTCTACAAAATCGTCTCGTTTCGAATCTCAAAAACCACCAAATTCTCCAACACCAGATTACGAACCGGTTCTAGTTCAGGGAACTATTCCGAAACAAATGCAGATGTATAGTAATATGCAGCTTCGAAACGATGCCACCATAACTGGCAATAGACGTACAATGCGTTTGGGCACCGTTACCATTGGCGAGTACACCCAGAATCAGCAAAAGGATCCAGTTAAATTTGAATTTCTTGAAAAGAAAACGTTAAAAGATGGCAAAAGTTTTGCTAAAACTGAAGATTCATCAACATTACGTTCAGAACTTCAAGATACTTTATTACGATCGAATCTAAGAAAAAATACATCGTTTACACTGAATGAGTCGAACGATGGCAGCAAGTTCTACGAGCATCAAAGTCACTGTCAACTACAAAACAACAACAAAGAATACACGAATGTCGAGAAACTTACCAGAATGCTGCAGTGTAGGCAAACTCCAACTGATGCACCAACTAGGCCAACATCCGCCCATGTCATTCGAAACCAGCCGGTGGCAAATCAAAAGGTTGAAACCTACAGCAACGGTATTTTGAAGAATGGCAGCAGTAGTAGAAGTAGTAGAACTAGTTTTAGTAAGAGTTCCGAAAAAAGTATAAGTTTTGGAAATTAAGATGAAAAAGATCTGTTTGAAATACAGATATGACAAAAGAGTGGATGGATATCTTAACCCTAGAGTACCAACCTACGTAAAATTTACTCACTTCTTACGAGAAATATAACGTATAGTGAACGGAAGATTAGTATTCTAGGGTTGAGGTGAAAAAATCTTCGAAAATTTTTTCTTCTGAAAATATAACCACTAATTTAAGTTGCAACATTTTCAAAAACTGTATAGCTGTCTTCTGTCATTTGTATTTATAATTAATACTTAACTCTTTATCGATGGATGTCGATATAAAATATATTCTAACTCATTTATGCCGACGAGTCATCCGGTTGATTATTTTTCGCCCTCTCCTCCCAACCGTTACTTTTCGTAGTACATTTCAAACCCACTATGTTACTTATCGTAGTGATTTTCAAAATTCCTTAGCTCCCACCCACCTTAAAATTGGTAACGTACTTTATGAAAGACCCTAATGTGTGTGTGGTACAAGCCAGCCTAGAAATTTTTGTGTCACTTGGCCTAATTAAGGGAGCAATCTATGTTACTGTATGGAATGAAAAGAATTAACATAATTGAATTAATTTTTCTCCAATTAAAAAATATTTTTATCAATTAATATATAAATTGCAACAAGTTGTAAAGGTCTGGATTTGTTACTATATATTTTAAGAATAAAACAAAAATATTTTTGTTTAATTTTGTCCTTATTAGGCACCGTCATTTAATGTCTCTTAAAACATGTTTTTACAGCCGTTTTCAATAGCCAAGCTGTAATTTAACACTGAAAAAAGAAATTATTTTTTTTTAGTTATTTAATTTTACTGTATTTGAACCATAAAAATAAAAAAAAACTTAAGAATATTAAAATTGATACATTGGAAATTGTTTTCTATGAAAAAATGTTGCTATTTTTGAACGAAAAATAATAGTTATTTATTTATTTGGGTTTTTTGAAATTCGAAATACTTTATTAGATATGGCCTTTTTTGTCCAGCAATGTTTTCGTCAAAATGCGATTGGCTCAATTTGGCTTCTTTTTGAATGCAATGGTTTGAATCAACCACCGAATTTCGTTCAACGCGTTCTTTAGAATTTTGTAATTAGTATTGATCCCAAAGTAGTTACTTTTAACTGCGACTTCTCCGATGTCCAAATATTATTACTTAAGGGAGTATTCCTGGTTGGAAGGCTGTTTTTGTACCCTTTTGAAAAACTTCTCATTTGAAAACGCAAAGAGTTATTTAAATTCTGTTTTTTTTTATTGTATTAAGAACATTTTAAATTAAATAAAAAATGTATTTATCCGACCAGGAATACTTCTTTACAGAAAATACTCTTTCTGTTGGCGCATTACTAGCCGGTAGACACAAAGAAAACTCGACATGCTTAAGTATATTCTTGCATTCAAGATATTTTTCAAAGAAGTGACTTAGAATTTCTGAGGCTGGTTTAGTTTTCATTGGGCAGTAGTAATGTGGCGGGACCCAAACCCTGCGCACATTCCATGTTTAAGGTCTATGGAGTGACCCACCGCTCAAATTAGCCGTCAAACTGACGGATGCCAGTTTGCCGTTGCCCAGGGAACACCACGTGGAGGTTTGAGTCGACTTGAGACGATTTCGATATGGATAATGCTGGCCTCGCCAGGTTGAGGCGGTCAGACACGTTGCCATGTGAAGGTTCGCCCCCGGTTCCCTGCCGATTACAAAAACACTGATTGGACCTTATCAGTGTGGCTTTCGACCTGGTAAGTCCACCATAAACCAGACTTTCACGCTACGACAAATCCTGGAGAAAACCCACGAAAATCAAATTGACAAACACCATCTCTTTGTCGATTTTAAAGCTGCGTTCGATAGCCCGAGAAGGGATTGCCTATACGCAACAATGTCCGAGTTCGGTATACCTGCAAAGTTGATTAGACTTTGCAGAATGACGTTGAGCAACACACGCAGCTCCGTCAAGGTAGGAAATGACCTCTCCGAAACCTTCAATACCGAAAGAGGTTTCAGGCAAGGCGATCCACTGTCTTGCGATCTCTTTAACATCATCATGGAGGGGATCGTACGAAAGGCCGGTGTGCATCGTAATGGCACCATTTTCTATAAAGGTGTCCAGCTCCTTGCATACGCTGATGATATTGATATTGTTGGCAGAACCAAGAGAGATGTTACCGCTGCTTTCGCCGCTATCGAAAAGGAATCAGCCAAAATGGGTTTGACGATAAATGAGGGTAAAACAAAGTATATGCTGTCTACAAACAAGGGAGCGCGGCGTTTAGACTCCCACGTTTCATCCGGCAGATATAACTTTGAAGTAGTCAAGGAGTTCGTTTACCTTGACACTGCCATTAATACCAAAAACGAAATCAGCCTGGAGATAAAGCGAAGAACAATAATTGCTAATAGGTGCTACTACGGGCTCAGTAAGCAACTAAGTTCCAGAGCCCTCTCTCGATCGACAAAACTAACACTCTACAAGACGCTCGTTCTACCTGTGCTGCTTTGTGGCGCTGAGGCATGGGTAGTTTCGCAAACTGACGCAGCCGCTCTGAGGGTGTTCGAGAGAAAGGTTCTTCGCAAAATCTTCGATCCTGTTCGAGTCGGCGATGACTATCGCATCCGAATGAACCACGAGCTGTATGAGCACTACAAAGACATTGACGTAGTTCGGCGTATAACTGTGCAGCGACTACGCTGGCTGGGTCATGTCCATCGTATGGACGACGAAGCTCCAGCGAAAAAGGTGCTCGAGGCGAGGGTCGCTGGTCAGCGACGACGAGGGAGACCATGCCTCCGATGGATGGACCAGGCTGAGGAAGCCCTAACCGCACTTGGTGTATCCGATTGGAGAAGGCGCGCGCAAAGCAGAGGCGCCTGGCGAGTGCTGATGATGTCGGCCGAAACCCGGACACGGGTTGTTACGACCACCTAAGTAAGTAAGTAAGTAAGTATCTATTCAACATTGGAGCACGATTGCCCTTGACAATTGATACATGCTAATGAACAAAACAGTTCAACCTTTTTAAAGCCGCATTTAGCATTGCACCCTTTTTTGCAATTGCAAAAGATAGTGTTAAGGAGTTTTCCTGGTGCAGGTGGGAGTACCGTATGAATTGGTTCCAATGTATTGTCAACTAACTTCCAACCCCAGTATTTTGGATCCATTTTATTACCAAGCCACACTTTAACTTAATAATTTACCCGGAATAGATGTTTTTTAGCAGCAGCAGAGGTTGGAGGAAGACAAGCTTATTACACTTGTTATTGTAATCATCTAACTAAACCTTTAAAAATATGGACGATTTGTGGGAAAAAGTTCAGCAAGCATGGTACAATATACCATTGGAGACGTGCCAGCATTTGGTTTCGTCCATGCCTAGAAGGATTCAGGCTGTTTTAAAGAATAATGGCGGATATTCAGGATACTGGTTTGTACTAAGCTGAGGTATTCTCAAAACAATAAATAAAATGCAATTATCTAATTTTTGTCTTTAGAAACTGCAGGTGTACCTATTTTTATGGCCACATGAAAATCATTGTCATTACCTATTGTTATGAATTACTTAATTTTCTTTATTTTTGTTTGGAATTCAAATTGTTTTTCTTATGTTTAATATATTGAACTCTAAAATTATAATTACTTTTTTACAAAAAAATATTTGAGTAATAAATTATTTAAAAAAAAAAAACTCACTAAAGCCCTGTGTACCTATTTTTTTGTCCAGATGTGTATTCATGCACGAAAAATCTCAACATTTCTGTATTGCGTTCGTGGGAATATTATATGGGATTTTCGTCAATGAAATGTATGGTCGAATCAGCATGTTTCGTCAAGGATGAAGAAAAATCGTTCATGATTCGTTTATCAATTCTTTAAGGCTTGGACTACTGAGAAATATCGTCGCAAATGCAACATAAAATACGGTGCAAGTCTTATAACGAAAAACGCATCAACATTTTCAACTGTATATGCACGGTAGCATAAAGTGAGTACTTCTGACCACGAAGCAAAGGTTTATTGGTCCTTTTTGCAGTTGAAATTTTGTGCTTTTTTTTAAGAAAAATTAAAAATCTATATATATAAAAATGAATGTATGTATGTGGGTATGTGGGTATGTGGGTATGTGGGTATGTGGATATGTGTGTATATCACGTATAGACTCCAAAACCACGGAACCAAACTCTATGAAATTTTGAGGGATAGTGAAGCAACATTCGGGAAGTGTTCCTGTGAAGTTTGGTGTTGATTGGGCAAGGGGGCGTGGTACCTCCCATACAACCCAAATTGGCTCTATCGCCCACAAACCAAAAAAATTGCTATATATCAGACGGTTTTAATCATATAAAACTTAAATTTGGTTATTTTGTTCAGATGGTTACTTTCGGTGACTGTACAAGAAATGGGCGTGGTCACACTATATCTACGCCCACTTTTCAGCAATTATTTTAATTCCTAAAATGTTCAAGTTTTGATAGTGAATCTTGATATGCAGGTGCTATGCATACAAGTGGCAGTCACTATGTAAATATAAACGTTGTCACGCCCATTTTTACCGCCCACAAATAAGTAAAAATGCTTTATATCAGACGGCTCTTGCCATAGAAGGCTAAGATTTGATAATTTAGTTTATATGATTACTCTCCGCCAATATACAAAAAGTGGGCGTGGCCGAACTATATCTACGCCCACTTTATCGGAATCATGCTTATTCCTGAGTTGTACACATTTTGATAGTGAATCTTAGTATGCAGGTGCTATGGATCTGAGTGGCAGTCACTATGTAAATATAAACGTTGTCACGCCCACTTTTACCGCCCACAAATCAGTAAAACTGCTTTATATCAGACGGATTTTGCCGTAGAAGACTACGATTTGGTAATTTAGATCGTATGGTTACTGTCGGCCAATGTATAAAAAATGGGCATGGCCGCACTATATCTACGCCCACTTTATCGAAATCATGCTTATTCCTGAGTTGTACACGTTTTCATAGCCAATCTTGGTATGCAGGTGCTATGGGTGCAACTGGCAGTCACTATGTAAATAAAAATGTTGTCACGCCCCCTTTTACCGCCCACAAATCATTAAAAATGGATTATATCAGACGGCTCTTGCCGTAGATGACTAAGATTTGGTAATTTAGTTCATATGGTTACTGTCGGTCAATGTATAAAAATGGGCATGGCCGCACTATATCTACGCCCACTTTAGCCTGCATAGCCAATCTTCGTATGCAGGTGCTATGGGTGCAAGTGGCAGTCACTATGTAAATATAAACGTTGTCACGCCCATTTTTACCGCCCACAAATAAGTAAAAATGCTTTATATCAGACGGCTCTTGCCATAGAAGGCTAAGATTTGATAATTTAGTTTATATGATTACTCTCCGCCAATATACAAAAAATGGGCGTGGCCGAACTATATCTACGCCCACTTTATCGGAATCATGCTTATTCCTGAGTTGTACACGTTTTGATAGTGAATCTTAGTATGCAGGTGCTATGGATCTGAGTGGCAGTCACTATGTAAATATAAACGTTGTCACGCCCACTTTACCGCCCACAAATCAGTAAAAATGCTTTATATCAGACGGATTTTGCCGTAGAAGACTACGATTTGGTAATTTAGATCGTATGGTTACTGTCGGCCAATGTATAAAAAATGGGCATGGCCGCACTATATCTACGCCCACTTTAGCCTGCATAGCCAATCTTCGTATGCAGGTGCTATGGGTGCAAGTGGCAGTCACTATGTAAATATAAACGTTGTCACGCCCCCTTTTACCGCCCACAAATCATTAAAAATGGTTTATATCAGACGGCTCTTGCCGTAGATGACTAAGATTTGGTAATTTAGTTCATATGGTTACTGTCGGTCAATGTATAAAAATGGGCATGGCCGCACTATATCTACGCCCACTTTAGCCTGCATAGCCAATCTTCGTATGCAGGTGCTATGGGTGCAAGTGGCAGTGACTTTGTAAATATAAACGTTGTCACGCCCACTTTTACCGCCCACAAATCAGTAAAAATGCTTTAAATCAGACGGCTTTTGCCGTAGAAGACTAAGATTTGGTAATTTAGTTCATATGGTCACTGTCTGCAACTGTTTAAAAATGGGCGTAGTCGCATCATATCTACGCCCACTTTTTCGAAATCATGCTTATTCCTGAGTTGCACACGTTTAATAGCAACACTTGATATGCAGGTGCTCTAAGTGGCAGTCAATATATATATATAAAATTTGCCACGCCCACTTGTACCACCCACAAAAAAAAACAAAACGAAATGGCCAATTTCAGTCCTTGAAAGTACTTTGACCGAGCTTCTTATGATCAATTGTGTTATGAGTGTTGTGGAATGTTTGAACACAATTGATCGAGAACTGGACCCACATGTTTTATGCCGACTCCGAACGGCTTACGTTCTCAAGAAGCTTTCATGGCAGTTTTTATTCTCTGAGGTTTGCCATTGTCTGCAGAGAGATGACGGCCGAACAGAAAAATTAATTCAATCGAAAAACTTTCCGTGTCAGGTGAGATTCGGACTAGGGTTCCCTCGCGTATGGGCCACACACTCTACCCGCTACGCCACGGCCGCCACTTGGTTTCTTTTTACCCACAAATTAATAGATCTTCTATAAATCAGACGATTCTCATCGTTAAATACTAAAATTTGGTTATTAAGTTCATACGCTTACTCTCGACAGCTTTGCAAAAATTGTGCATGGTAGGACTGTGCCCACTTTTCAGAAATAATTTTATTTAATTTATTTATTTACTTATGTATTAATGTACTATAGTTCATTACAATTTAAAAATTATAACTAAGTTAGCTGCCTGGGCTATCGGTTAGAAATAATTTTAATTCCTGAGATGTGAACGTTTTGATAAACAAACTTGGTATGTAGGTGCTATGGGTCAAATTGGCGTTCACTTTATATATAAATGTTGCCACGCCTACTTTCAATGCCCACAAATCCATAAAAAGGATATATATCAGACTTTTTTTACAGTAAAAGACTAAAACTTGGTAGATTAGTTCATATGGATACTGCCAGAACCCTTAAAAAATGGGCGTGTCACACTTTATTTAAGACGACTTTTCAAAAATCATTGTAATTTCTGAGCTGTACGCGTTTTGATAGTGGAACTTGGTATATAGGTGCAATGGGACCAAGTGGCGGTCACTTTATATATAAATGTTGCCATACCTACTTTTTCTGCTCATCTATCTATCTGTAAAAAATGTATGTATGTATACTAAGGCTGCTCACAAAAAAAAGGTGTTCGGGTCGGTTCCTCAAAATAATGCTTTATTTTATGATGATTCCCCAAATATTTCGACTGTAGCGATAGTCATCCGTGAGCTGGAATGGTTTGAAATAAAAAAAAAAAGAAACAAAAAGGAAATGGCCATTTCAGACTTTGACCGAGCTTCTTATGCGTGCGTGTTGTGAAATGTTTGAACACAAATGATCGAGAACTGGATCTACAAGGCTTATGCCGACTCCGAACGGCTTATGTTCTCAAGAAGCTTTTCATGCCAGTTTTTACTCTCTGAGGTTTGCCATTGTCTGCATAGAGATGGCGGCCGAACAGAAAAATTAATTCAATTGAAAAAACTTTCTGTGTCAGATAGAATTCGAACCTGGGTTCTATGGTATACAAGCCTCGCACGTCAACCAGTATGCCACGGAATGGTTTGAAATATTCTGTAAAAATCGAGTTTTTTATAAAAATATTTACTGGTGCGGTAGTTAGAAATAACAAACGGTCAGAAATAATAGTAACTAAAAAGTTCTTTCAATCTGCACTAATAAATTTTTAATTTTTACTCTATTCTCTAAATTTTAAATTTTAACTTTTTTTTTTGTATTATTTTCACTAAAATGCAAATTAAAATTTTTTTTTTGTTTTGCCATTTTACTTTTAGTCAAATAAATTATCTATGGATGATAAAATAAAGTGTAAAGTGAATTGCTAAATTGAATGAAATTACAAAAAAATTTACACATTTTTTACATTTGTACAATTTATTTGACTAAAATTAGTTTAGGAAAAAATTCGTTTGAATTTTAGCGAAAATAATATGAAAAAAGTTAAAACAATCCAAAAAATCCGCATTATCTTTGGTCCAACGGAAAAAATATAAGATTTTTTGATGCAAAATTTTTTCCATTACTCTTATTTCTGACCGTTTGTTTTTTTCTAACTGCCATACCAGCCAATATTTTTAGTCGAAATATTTTGTGGATCATCATAACATAAGCCATGGATTATTTTGAAGAACGAGACTGAACAAATTTTTTTCTAAAGAGCGTGAGGCGACTTAATGTATATACGTATGTGGGTATATGTGTATATCACGTAAAGGCTTCGAAACCGCTAAGCCAATTTTTATACCAAAGCGTTGAGAGGGTTCCTGTGAAGTCTGTTGCCGATCGTAAATACACCTAAAATTTTCGATTTCGAACAGTTTTGTAATTATAGGTCGCAAAGCCTCGGAATTCAGTATTCGACCTCAATTTACACATGCCGTTGCACAGGTAACATTTTATGGGTGTTGGACGAGGGGCGTGGTACTTTTTCCGCACCCAAAATTTTCGGTATATCTTTCGAAATAAGTCACACATTAATAAAACTCGGTAAGAACTTACTATAAAAGCATGGCTTCACTAAAGCTACGCCCTCTTTTAGGGGATAAGCGCTGAGCGCAGCGAAGCGCGCCGGGTATAAGCTAGTAAATTATATAAATAAAGTCAGAGTTATAATCGATTAATGATTATTTTGGATAAACAATAAATTTTTGTTGTCATCAATCCTATGAAAGAAATTGAAAGATGTATATTATGCTTGCTTTCGGGTTTGTTCGTACATGGGAGGCAATGATGCGATGGTAGCACGTTCAACTTGCAGCCGAATTGTTCGCGGTTCGATGCGAGTTCGGAAAGGGAAAAATGCATTGTTTCCGCCACAGGTTTTTCGACAAATTTTTTCTTTTAAATATTTATAAATAAAAATATAAAATACAAAAAATAAAACAGCAAGATCTGTCGGATGTGCTATGAGGATCGAGCCTGGGCACTACTTAAGTCATTAAATTGAAATAATAAATCCTCTTGGTAACCAACTGTCACGAAAGTGAAAAAAAAACTACGCTCGAATTCTCTACGTGAATATTGAAGTTTTCAGTAACTGTCAATAAACAAAAGGGACAATTGATATATCTCATGAAATCGCCATGTTGAAAATACTAGTTGGCTTTATGAATAAAATACATTTCTTGAACTTATACTGGTATGAGGGCAGACTGCTTGTTAGCAGTGATTAAATTGCTGCAGTCAAAATAGCAAAAGTTGTAAAATTATTGCTTTTTTAAGCACTGTCTTCATAACTTCAAAGCATATCAACTGCTTCAACTTGTGCTTTCGAAAAATCAAACAGTCGCAGCATTAGCAGAAGCAGAAAACTAGTTTTAATAGTTTGCAAAGTGCTTCGGCAGTCGTCGATTTCACGGACTGAAACTGTTGAAAATCACGAAAGTCGAAGCAGCAGCAGTTGTTGAACTTTCGTATTTCGAAGTAGCATAAGTTTTTAAACAATCGTTTTGCGCCTTTAATAGCTGCTTATTCTTTCTAACTTTTGTGCACATAAAGGGTGGTTAAATTTTAAGGGCCGTTGTTGATTTTGAATTAACTTAATTAATAATTAATTAAGAAATTATTGTCATTTCTTTTTATTATGATAATATTGGTATGGTTCAATTATGTATGGAACAAAATATCGGCCAAATGGCTGCCGCGCCCTCGGCGGCACACCTCCATCCGATGGTACAAATTTTCGATGACGCTGAGGCATAAGTGAGGTTCTATGCCGTTAAGGTGCCGAATTATCTCATCCTTTAGCTCTTGAATTGTTGCTGGCTTATCGACGTACACATTTTCTTTCAAATAACCCCAAAGAAAGAATGCAACGGTGTAAAATCACATGATCTTGGCGGCCAATTGACATCGCCACCACGTGAGATAACACGGCCATTGAATTTGTCGCGCAAAAGAGCCATTGTTTCGTTAGCTGTGTGGCAAGTGGCAACGTCCTGTTGAAACCACATATCGTCCACATTCATATCTTCCAATTCGAGCCATAAAAAGTTCGTTATCATCTCACGATAGCGAGCACCATTCACATTAACTGCCTGGCCGGCCTCATTTTGAAAAAAATACGGCCCGATGATGCCTCCAGCCTATAAACCACTCCAAACAGTCACTCTTTGTGGGTGCATTGGTTTTTCGACAATCACTCTTGGATTATCATTCGCCCAAATGCGGCAATTGTACGCACATTTGGACGATTAAATAGACTGAAAAAATCACGAAGTGCACGATATGCACTTTGATTTGAACGCCCATATTCATAATAAGCCTGAATAAATTAAACGTGTTGCTCTATTATGTATCTTTCCATGGTTCAAATTGAGTTAGCCTGAAATTGAGAAATGTCAAATGAAATGCAGAAAAAAACTAGACGTTTAGGTATGATTCACATTCAACATCGGCCCTTAAAATTTAACCACCCTTTATAATAATAGTGCAATCATAATCATAACAAAATGGAAAAAATTTAATAAAGCGAGCGATCAAACAAAAGTTAGAAATAATAAGCGAAACTCATAAGCGCAAAATAGTCCGCTACGACTGTTGAAAAACTGCTGCTGCGTCGACTTACGAAAGTTGAACAACTGCTGCTGCTTCAACTTTCGATTTTGCGAACAGTTTCAGTCAATCAAAACGATAACTGCCGAAGTGGTCGACTGCCGAAGCACTTTGAAAACTATTGAAACTAGTTTTCTGCTTATGCTGCAACTGTTTGATTTTCCATTCCATTTCCAAAATTTCCATTTTTGAGTAAAAGTTTCACTTCTACCGTGCGTTACGGCCAAACACATCTTATTTATTTTTTATATTTCGCAGTGCATAATTATAAATACATTAGTGTAAAAGCCCGTCCTACGACGGGTTGGAAGCATTTACGCTTAAACTGTGATTATTTTTTGCCATTATTATAGTGCTGAATATTTTTCAGGACATTTTATGTTGTTAAAGCACTGTAATATTGTTAAAAAATAATTACAGTTTGAGCGATATTTGGTGTGGAGCCGCATGATTGCCTTTTATGTATTAAGAATATATAAAAATAAACATTATTCTAAAAATATGAAACATCTTAAATAAATGTTAAAAATCTTCCAAGAACATCGCACCAAACACCATTTAAAAGCTGCCATTGAAGCTACTAACACATACATTATTTAAATACATCGGCTCAGAATGTACTATAGCCTCGCACTCTTCCTCGTCTGGCAGTACATCTGTACTGGAAAACGGCGACGCGCCCGAAATGTGGAAAAATAAAGGATGCATTAACCGAATTGTTGATATACGTTCACGCCATGTACTCCAATAAAGCTAAAAGCCAACAGAAATAACATAAAATTAGAGTTTGAAACCAGAAACAACGCTGAAGAACCATTGCAATGTTATTACATTTTTGTACAGATGGCCACCGAATTCAAAGAGCAACGGTTTATCTTCTTCGCCGCATATTGAGAGCTGCATGATGTCTCTTTTCGACTTTCGATAGAATTGCAGCTTTATAAATTGCAACGGCAACAGGCTGACAAGTTGAAATGTCTCAATTTCTGGATCCTCGTTGTGATACGCTACGTCATCCCATAAACTTTCGTCAAATTCGTCACAGCCGAAAATTAGTTTGGTTGGTGTTAGGCCTTATTTTGGGTTGTTCATCACATTTTATATTCTTGCCAATTCTTGTCATCGAATCTGAAATACTTACCAATGTGGTATTGCTTCACACCGAAGCCACACTCGGTCACTTGTGTAAAGGGATTTTCCACAATGACAGGTTCATAAATATCACTAAATTCTAAAAGCAAAAGTTTTTGAATTCGAAACATTTGTAAAAGAAATACTGATTGTGCGATTTATGTTTGGCAACTTTTAACTTGGTCATGCGATTTCAAACCAATTTGGCATACTTTTTAATCAAAGCAGTGTGCTTGATGAAGGTAAAACAAGTTGACCTTGAGTTTTATCGAAATTGATCAAGCAATGAAACATATCAGGAAAAATAAAAAGATCTTCGCTTTGAAATCTTTAAAACTGGATCAGCTTATAATCTCTATTAAGAGCTATTCGGTAACAGACGGAGGATTTCAGTTAGATTTCACAATTTAGAGTGTACATACATTTTGATAGTGATGAAATTCCTTATTAAACAAATAGTTGCGAGATTAAGATGCTGAGAATACCAAAGGTGACATTTGATCATTATCTTGTCGCAGCTAAGATCCGTACACGTCTGTGTGCTGCAAAGAATGATGTGCGCAATCCTACACAGAGAAAGCTAGACGTCGACAAGCAGCAGTCAAAACGGACAGTCGAAGCCTTCGCCACTCGACTCTCACTCCTGCCTCAAGAAAGCACTCCTCCGATCAACGATGTATGCGCGCAGTGGACACACATCACCCACTCTATGCGTACGGCTGCCGAAGAGGTTATTGGCTACCACCGTCCCCGCCGACACCAGTGGCACGACTAAGAGTGTCGCGACGCCCCTGCAGAGAAAACGCCGCCTACAAAGCCACCTTGCAGTCGGTTGTAACGCGTTCTGCTAAGGTGCGATACAGAGAGAAGAGGAGGGACGATAGACGTCTTTTCAGGCGAAAAAAAGAGACTCAGAAAAGCGCGAGTGTGAGAAGATTGAGATGTGTGGTGACAGGAACGGGGCTCGAAAGTTTTTCGAAAAGATAAGACGCCTGGCCGATGGCTCTAAAACCAGGGCCTCTTTCTGCAAGGATGAAAACGGGAATCTAGTAACAGATATCCAGAATGCACTGACATTATGGAGGGAACACTTCTCTAGTCTTCTGAATAGCGATGATGACAACAATCCCGCCAATAGAGGTGATATCCCGGAAACCCCTATTATGGATGACAGTGTTGAAGTTCCGCTGCTCGACTATATTGAAGTCTTGACAGCAATAACACGGCTTAAAAACAACAAAGCCGTTGCATTCCAAACGATTGGAACCTCAGTGTACTCTGCCCAATCCACAAGAAAGGCGATCCCACTATTTGCGCCAACTACTGTGGGATAAGCCTAAATATCCTAATATCGCCTATAAGGTCCTGTCGAGCGTATTAGTGAAAAACTGAAGCCCATCGTAAGCCAACTGATTGGTCCTTACCAGTGTGGCTTCAGACCTAGAAAATCTATCACCGACCAGATATTCACGCTACGACAAATCTTGGAAAAGAAGATTGAGAAGCAAATCGACACCCACCATCTTTTTGTCGACTACAAAGCCGCTTTCGACAGTCCAATAAGGAATCACCTATACTCCACCATGTCTGAATTTGGTATACCTGCAAAATTAATCCGTCTATGCAGGATGACACTGAGCAACACCAGCAGCGCAGTTAAAATTGGGAAGGACCTCTCCCCCCCCCCATTTGTTACCAAACGAGGTTTCAAACCAGGTGATTCCTTATCGTGCGACTTTTTTAACCTAATCAGATAGAAGATCATTCGAGATGCTGATCTGAGACAAAGCGGCACAATATTCTATAAGAGTGTTATGCTGCTAGCGTATGCCGATGATATGATGATATTGATATCATTGGCTATAACACACGCGAAGTCAGTGCAGCATTCTCCAAATTAGAAAAAGAGTCGAGTCGCATGGGTCTTGCAATAAACGCAGATAGGATGAAATATATGGTGTCAACAAACAAACAGTCCCAGTGTATTGGCACCCACGTCACTGTTGACAACACCTCCTTCAAGGTTGTGAAGGACTTCGTCTACCTCGGTTTCAGCATTAACCCCACCAACGATATCAGTATAGAGATAAAACGAAGGATACCTCTTGCCAACAGGTGTTACTTTGGGCTCAGTAGGCAATTGAGAAGCAGAGCCCTCTCTCGACAAACAAAAGTCACGCTCCCACTAGCGGCTTCGCTGGCTAGGTCATGTTGAGCGGATGGAAGACGACGCTCCAGCGAAGAAAATATTCGATTCGGTACCCAGCGGCGGACAACGCAGAAGAGGACGACAGCATCTCCGTTGGAGGGCCCACGTGAAGGACAACCTGACGAAACTTGGAGCTTCCAACTGGCGCCAGCAAGCGCAAAACAGAAATGGCTGGCGCAATTTCTTACAACAGGCGGAAACCGACTTACAGTTGTAGGCGTTATCTAAGTAAGTAGGTAAGTTCCAACATTGTAGTGAAGCTTTATATCAAGCACGCTCATCCAGAATCCCATCTGGCCCGGGCTGCACCCATACACATTTTTTTTAAATCATCAGTTTTGTATCTTTTTTTCGCTTTTTCTGGAATGTGCCTAGGACATTTTGTTATACTACATTATGAATGCTGATAAAAGTCTCTACAATTTTGATTCCAAACACTTTTTACTTATTCCCAATCGTTGTCTCCGAAAAGCGGTCGATTTTCAAAAATGTGTATTTTAGCTCACGATTTTCCCCCCTTCCACCTTCGTCCAGGCTTGGCTTGAACACGATATTTGTCCTGAACTATGGGGATGGACACGTAATGAAAAGTGAACTTGGTTTCTGTCCAAACCAAAGATCCAGCTGCACTGGAAGAAAAATTGAAGCTAATATTTTGCCGATGAACCAATGATTGCAGTAATACTAGATAACTAGTCCAAACGAATTTCCGAAGTCAAACTTTCTGCTTTTAACATTTCCATCCACACCCCCCTTGAGAACACTCAATTACCAAGCTAGAAATAGTTTTTTACCGTCAAAATTTAAGGCCGTTCTCCGTTAAATTTTACATATGACAACATTTTATATTTCTTCGCTCAAAAATGTAAATAAAACATGTTCGATAGGAATGAATCACATGAATCACACTACCCTGAACGACGAGTTCGCCCACTTTTTTATGCAAAGCTAAGCTTTGTTGAGTGAACTGTGTTGAGCAAACAAATAAAGTCATGCCTAAAACTATGCCATACAATACTTTTAAAATAGTTCAAGCGTTGCGTAATGTAGTCACTTTCTTAAGGAGTTATTTTATTGAATAACAAAATTTTTCTCCTCTCTAATAGGTCTGTTTTCGTAGTCACTTCAAGTGACTTGAAGTTACTCGAAAGCATGATATAATAACTACAAGGTAGGAGTGACAGTTCTGTAGGCGATCAGGAGTAGTCAAAAACGCATCGAAAAAGACAAAACGAATAAGCAGCAAGACAGATGACAATTTAAACTTTGTATTAATTTTAAGAATTTGTGGTCAGCGCTCTGAAAAAAAAGCCAGTTGTCAAGGCTACCTGGTACATGGCAGAATTATAAGGTGGGGCCGACTCGGAGAAGAATGAAGTAGACAGCAGAGAAAATGCCGGCTAGTTGTCAAGATCAGCTATTCATCTCGAGTTTATTTGTGTTCACGTTTCGCAGTTGATTTTAGGTTAGTATTGATACAAGTTTTGTTGAATATTTAAGACTTCTTCCACATTTTATAGTTTTATAGCAGCAAAAACAATGTAATATTTTTATAATATTTTCACTCAAATGAACACAAATTTAATGTACATGACAGCGCAGTTTACAACTTGGAAACATTATGTTTCGTTTACAATTTTTGCGAAATTTGTCGTTTTGACAACTAGCCGGCATTCTCATCTCTCACCATTCGTTGACGCGTGAGGGCACTAAGCGACTCTTATAATTCTGCCATGACCTGGTATAAATATATTATGCTCAAAAGCGTTTCTTCGCACATTTTTTTAGCACGTGAGAGAATAAGAATAAGCAAAATGTCACTCTCTATTATTCGTTCTTGTAAAATTTTTTCGACTACAAATCTCGAGCTTCAAGCACTGATTGTCAGAGTGGCAAAATTAAATAGTTGTGTTGTATTGATAAAATTAATAAAATGATCTAACCAGATCTTTTAAGTTCCAATCAATCGCAAATTAACCTTCCAAAAACATGATCTGACAGAGTTTTAAGCCCTTGAGTCTCCATATAAACAGCTGCTGCTATCGAAACTTTATTGACATTAGTAGCTTCTTTTTTTTTTTACAAGAGAAGAGGCAGAGATAAAAGGCGAAAGAGTGAATGCATTTGTTTGTTTATGACAGTCATAGATGGCAAACATGGTCGGTACATATAAAAAGTAAACATTTACTGTTATTATTAAAAGTAACATACATATAAATTAACAACCCACTATTTCATTTTATATTGATATGAAACTAATTTAAGTTTATTAAATGAAAAGAGCACACAACTGGCAATGAAGGGTTGTATTTTTGAAAAAAGGACTTTATTAACTGTATTAATTTACCAAAACTAAGTATGCTCATACTAATAGTAGCTGTACGACCACTGCGATGGTCAGGTAAAAACCAGCTCATTACACAACCAGCTTGTTTTGCGGCCTAGTCACAGTGCAAAAAAACAAAAAACAAATAAAGCGAGCAAACAAAAAATCATTTTCAATGGACCATAATATGTGTGTATTAACAGAAAATTTATCAACAAATTCCACACAATGAATGTTGTACATTAATATTTTATGTATGATCTTGTTTTTGAACTGATTATTCAGGCTCTTGGCCTGCAGCAATTGTCTGCACTAGTAAACTACTTCCTCATAAATTGAAAGAAAAAACAAATATTTTTTTACGTTTACCCTACAATCAGCGAAAATAACGTTAACATCAATTTATGTCACACACTGAACAAAAAAAAGCTTCAAGGTCTTGACCAATAAAAAATATCTCAATAGAAAACTCGCTCAGGCCTCTAATGGTCAGACTGAAATTCAGGGCTGAATTTCTAAACACAATGGCCTATAATCATTCATAAACAAATAAAAGCCAACTTTAAATTTAGTGCAAGCTATTTGACAACAAATTATATTGAAAAACTGTCAAAAAAGGTTATACTAAATTTAAAGCCGCCTTTATTTTGTTTATGATTATGGGCCAATCATGCTTCCATTATTTAGTTCAGATTTCAAGGCTGAAATTTAAATATAATTCAGGTTTCCTTTTTACAGACCGGTATTCTAACCTGATTTTAAACAAAAAATTAGTTCACTTTTATTTCATTTCATCGCCGCATTTCATAACTGAATTCTAAATAAAAATTTATATTCACACCAGAAATCATAGATGAACTTTTAAAAAAGTAATACCAAATTTCAGGTCTGAAGAGGCGGACACTTGTATGGAGAAATCAGGGCTGTTTTGAAGAAAAGGTCAGGACTTGATCATGCCTGTTAGGCTTGAATTCCAGCCGGATCAGGTATGAAATTTTCTGCTGGTATTTATGGGCTTATTTTGTAAAACGCACGCAATCACATCACTTAAAGTTTTTTGTCTGGCACTACCGTTTTCATATGAAGTAAAACAAACTCTCTTTCTCTCACTGAAACTTTCTAATGAAACTTATTGAGAGACGAAA
The DNA here is from genome assembly GCA_914767935.1 of Coremacera marginata. Lineage (NCBI taxonomy): Eukaryota > Metazoa > Arthropoda > Insecta > Diptera > Sciomyzidae > Coremacera > Coremacera marginata. The sequence goes on along the minus strand of OU612046.1, from coordinate 52,550,061 downwards.
AACTTCAAGTGAGGTAATTGCAAGGTTCATTAATATAGGTTAAGTCACTTTATGCCGTGGTTATGCTAGCCAAACATGATTGCCGAACATTTTTTGTTGTTATTGTTTCTCGTGTAAAGTGAGAAATGAACTTTTTCTCAAATTCATTCTCTCGCTCTCAGACCGAACATTTTTGATTGCTGATTGAAACAGCAAACATGCCGAACTTGCCGGTGTTGCCTGCAGTCATTCTCCATAAAAGCATCAAAATAGTAGCAAAAAGTAGTAAACATTTAAATAAGTTATAAAGCAACTTATTTTAAATAACAAGCAACCTTAAAAACAAAGAACAGACATTGAGAAAAAGTCGAACAACATGTGTTGAGCCAAAATTTTCAGTATTTATTGTCGCTCCAAATAAACACTAACAATTTTGTGCCTTCACAAGTTTACTACAAAAAAATAGTCTTAAATCAAATTGCAGATTAATTTCCATCAATTCTTATTGTTGTGTTGTATTTAATTTCATATATTTTATGTAGGAATGGTATTTACTTGGAGTCGCAGTTTGACCGAAGTGTAAAAAAGTGTATTAAAAAGTGTGTACACATAAAAATTAGGGTTGTTGTTTAATTTGTGTTTTGGAATATTATAACATTGATGCAACTGTGCAGCAAACAGAAGCATAACCACCAAACAAACATTTCAGCGAAGAGAATAAATAAACGAAAATGAACACCAAATGTTCGGCAATCATGTTTGGTTAGCATAACCACGGCATAAGAGAAAAGCTCTATTTTTTTGCCTTCGCTTCCCTGCATATACATATATTCTCTTGCTATAGAATAAAAAATTCCCTCCATCCCTTTTCTGCTTTGCTCATACCTGATCTTACACTTTTTTTGCTTTATTTAGAAATAAGAAACGAAGAGAACAAGAGCACGATGCTGTACTAACAACAGCAGGTAGTAAATAAAGCAATAAAAAACTAGTGAGGAATGGAGCTTCGGCAGGGTACCGAAGCTAAACTACCCCCCCGCGGTCATATTGAAGTATATTCGAAGTCTTTAGCTACGACATACACGATGATTTTCAGTTTTATATATTAACGAAAGTTTTCCTTCGTTGATGACGTCACTTTGTATGGGAGGTAGGCGCGGTTTTGAGAGGATTTTGCCATATACCATAGGGATGGTTCATATTATATATCAAAGCTAATGTGCAAAATTTCAAGACATTTCGTGGATTTTTAAGAGATTTTACGTTTAAAATAAAGCAACTTTGTATGGGAAGTGGGTGTGGTTTTCATCTGATTTTGCCATTTTTTGCAGATTTTGAAGAGATTTTACGTTTAAAATAAAGCCAATTTGTCTGGGAGGTAGGCGTGGTTTCCATCCGATCCTCCAAATTTTATAGCCAGTATTAAGACTGAAGAGCAAAGCATACATACATGGTTCAATATTGTATGTAATATTGTATTGTATTGTGTACGTGTACAGTTTTTTATGTTACTACATCAATATCCATTCAGAATGAAATATTTTTTATTAATATTAATGTATTTTTATCATAAATAAATGCGTTTGATTGCACCTCTATCCAACATCAAACTGACTATGCATTAAGAATAACATACAGCTTATTGCGGGGAAAACCCAACATACCTGATTCTTATTCAGGTCACTGCAGCAGATTCCTGAGTATTTGTGTAGTTTATTAAGTACTCAGAGAAATAACTGAAATAAGGCGTAGATCGCAAGCTCACATCAGTGTAAAAGTGCATGAAAAGAGAACAAAAAACAAATAAAAAGTTATTCTCATGCGCTACACGATCTGTTGCTACCCGTTCTGTTGTTTAAATTTATTCGCTTGCAGCTTTGCTTGCAGTGACTGCTACAGCAGAGAATCAGGGTATATTCACTTGTTGAATATATTCATGCAGGGCTCTACATGACAAGCAAATTTCTTCACCTAATAATGTATGATTGTTCCAACAACGTATTGATTTAATCAGTGAGTGGGAATTGTCCACTGCAGCCATCAAAACTTCGTACGATTGCAGCTTTAAGGGTGCCTTTATGTAATATAAGCGATTCTGAAGCGTTTGTTGAAAGAATACTACAAAAAAACGATCGGAGATATTGATTTAAATTTTTTTTATTGATTTCAACAATTATTAAAACATAAAAAAATTTTTTTTTGTGTTTGTGACGTTATTTGCGTGTACGTGACGTTATCATGAGGCGATGCGAGAAGAATAGGAACATTTTGCTTGCAGAATAACATGATCTGTAAGCATCTTTAAAAAAAAAAAATATTAATTTGTAAACACTTACGCCGGGGTAATGACTTCAAGCTTTTTTGAAAATTTTTGTTTGTAAGAAAATAACGCGTCTTTAAAGTTGATCGTTTAAAAAATTGGTGTAAGTTTGAGTTCATAACGAGCTGTAAATATCTTTTCAGGCTAATTTTTAAAAAAAGGGTGAAGCCACTCCCACAGAAATTACTTTAAAAATATGCACATAAATTTTTATGCCAATCGGTGCAATAGATTTTTGAGTTATCTTGCAAGCAAATTTAAAAAAACCCATTTTGAAAAAAACGTTTAAAGTTTTAAAACGAATTTGTCTTTAATTAATTATTAGTAAATGTATGTAAAATTGTTATTTATTAATAATATTACTAAAAATAAGGAAAATAAAAAAAAAATAAAATCCATCAAATATTTATTGAAAAATTAAGTTTGAAAGGTTAAAAAACGCGTTTTTTAAAAAAGTGTATATAAGGTAAGAAACATATTTTCTCAAAAAAATCAGTAAAATTAATCGAATTTTTGCAACTAACCAATCTACATCCATTCCAAGTCCATATAATGACCCCTCCAGAGCCTCGTATTCTACTTGCAGCTCAGCAGCATCCTGTTGTTTTGATGATTTTTGTCGTTTAGCCAGTTCAGTGTTCAAACGGTTTGTCTGTTTCGTGCGCATATGGCCAGGTATAACAGGTCATTCAATAAGTCCGTAGGATAAGTAAGAAAAAAACAAAATTTTGATAAAACTCGAATATATTATTCAACATAGTTGTCTTTGAGAGCGATACAACGAGTATAGCGATTTTCCAACTTTTCGATACCACTTTTATAGTACGATTTCTCTTTCTCGTCAAAATAGGCCTCAGTTTCAGCGATTACTTCATCATTGGACTTGATGCAATGGGTATGGGTGGGTATGCAATTCGAAGTCTAATTCATTCAATTTTGTCATCGATTTCATCGATTCGTGACACGGTGCATTGTCTTGATAAAACAACACGTTTTTCTTTTGCAAATGTGGCCGTTTCTTGGCGATTTCAGCCTTCAATCGATCCAAAAGTGCACAGATATAGCCGCTGTTGGTAGTGGTTCCTTTTTGGAGATAGTCGATGAATATGATTCCTTTCGCATCCCAAAATACAGACGCCATTACCCTACAAGCCGACTGTTGGATCTTTGCTTGCTTTGGATTCGGTTCGTCGACTGCTGTCCACTCAGCTGACTGTCTTTTGGATTCTGGTGTGTAATAGTGAAGCCATGTTTCATCCATTGTCACATTTCGACGATAGAATTCGATTTTATTGCTGCTTAGCAGCGCCAAACACTCCTCTGAAGCATCAATTCGTTATTGTTTTTGGTCGACTATGAGCTGACGCGGCACCCACTTTGCACAGATCTTTAGCATACACAAATATTCGTGTATAATGGTAAAAACACTACCATCTGATATCTTTACAATGTCAGCTAGCTCGTGCACCTTCAATTTGCGATCGTTCATAACCAATTTGTGGATTTTTTGATGTTTTGTGGAATAACAGTCTGATTTGGGCGTCCACGGCGCTCTGCATCATTTGTGCTGGTACGACCACGTTTAAATTCAGCAATCTACTTTTCTACCATTTGTCTCGATGGAGCAGAGTCCGGATAATGTTTATCAAGCTATTGTTTGGTTTTCACTGTATTATTTTTCATGAAAAAGGAATGCTTTATCAAAACTCGAAATTCACTTTTTTCCATTTTTTTTTTCAATAACAATAGTTGCAAGCAAAATGCAACTAACTCACGAATAAATTGTCAGATTTTTGTCAAATTTTTATACGTATCGTTTGGTACTAATTAAAAATCATATGGAAAAATTCTAGTAACGCCATCTATGTGTCATCCTATGGACTTTTTGATCGTACTGTTATATATATATCATACATAAAAAATAACTTTACAGATATCATATATTATATTATATATATAATAAAAGCCGGTATAAATGAAAAAAAAAGGATCCCAGCGACAGATTAAAATTCTATTTAAATTGATAAAACCTGATGTTCGACGCACAGTGTCAGATTTCGCAGTCGTACCTGCATTAAACTTAATATCTACAAAACCTCTGTAGGTAAATCAATGAAATTTTGCATAGACATTTACATTGATAACATGCACCAAATACTCAAAAATGGTGTAAACCGCTTACTTTAAGACATTGCTCACATACAAACCGTCTTATATATTCCAATTATATGTTCTACAGATATAGAATGATAAATTTCAAAAATTTAATAACAAACAAAAATATTGTTTATTGCATTAAAATTAAAATGAATAAAAATTTTTAAACAATATGAAAAGTTTATTATATGAAAACAATTACAGAAAATCAATCAGGAGCCCTATTTTTCTTATGAATCTGTTTAGAATGTGGAAATTTCTCTCCACAACTTTTAGCCTCTGTCCACCGGATACTAGACACTTTTTTAAATCTAATGTACAAAATACAAGCAATATGCAGTAAGCAGTTCATAAATCTTATGTAGACATGTAAAGGTGATTACCCTAGAGAAAACATTTTGAAATCAACATTTTGATAATCTGAGGCGCTTGGATCGTTTATTATTTTTTCGGTGTTGCTCCTCATATGTAGCATTTTTGAGTTAAATTATAATCTGACAATGCATTTGTCTGTTGATCATGCACAAAATTATCCAAATCATGCATTAATTCTTTCATCTGCTGCAGTGATTACTGTTGGGGTAAGTCTAGATATCTTATCCCTGTAGGAAAATCAACTAATTTAAAAGTAGTTGATAAAGTAGTTTTTTGTCAACCACAACTAGTTGAAATTCTGACTTTTTTCTATAGAACGAACTAACATATTTTGTATGGTGATGTCCGCTAAATAAGTCAATTGACTTTCGTCTGCATATATTTTCAACTACTTGTTTAATTAGTTAAATTTAAACTATTTTTTTAATTACTTTAAAATAACCAATTGAAAACTATTACTGATGGCCTAAAGTTATGATATAACATGGATAAATATATATAAACTTGTAATCTAATAAAAATTTGCAATTAAAACATGTCAAAATCAGAGTAGTAGCCGCCTTAATATAATTCAAAGTAGTTTATTAATCAGTTGTTTTTAAGTAGTATTTCAATTACTTCATATATAATGCAATAAAAACTATTTAGAATTGAAGTGGATGCCGCCTTAATATAATTCAAAGTAGTTCATATACTGGTTTATTTTAAACTAGTTTTTTAATTAGTTGTTTTTAAAAACAAGTTAGTTTGTTCCTATAGGGATCTTCTACCGTTTTCTGTTACCTCTACAATCACATCTGCCGTCACTTTGGCAGAATATAAATTTTATTGGACAACAATGCCTTTTTGCTTTAACGGCTTTGCTCAGCGCCATCACAGCCCCATTTTATGAGAATGTGTATCTCACACGGACTTCGAATTTTGATATACATACTTCTTATTGGACTGCACAATATGTTTAACAAGAGACTGCAATTTAATTGCGGCAGAACATTCCATTACGGTGTTATCACTTGGAGAAGGACTTTTTTTCCATACAAACCTCGCTTTTAAGCGATTTAAGTCTCGCTTTTTTTAGTGTAGTACTCCTTTTGGGAGAAGCATTAAAAAGCTCATTTGCTAAAACAGCTGAATTCCGTTTACCAGATTTTCTCAATCTTGACTCTGATGCTTTATAAATCGTTTTGTCATCAAGTTTTTTTAGAAAAGCAGTAGCTTTCCTGATTTTTGTCCATTCGCAGCATTGCTGGAGTTCTTTAATAGGTCTACCACCACAAGCAGATTGTGAAGAAGTACATACAAATTTAGCATAATTAATAGTGGTATTCGCTCTTTCGTGTATTAGATGTACTGATTGTAATTGTACCGATAAATACAAGGGAAAGAGTGAGTGACTTTTTCCACAGCAGTGTATCTACTATTGGCTACACTGGTGGCAATTGAATGTTTTTTCTTTATTTTAACATTTTCCATTACAGATTCCATTACAGATGGATTTTAAACAGTTCTAATTAGAAAACGATATGATGTGACGAGCTAGCGCGAAAAATGATGGCGAACAAAGGACAAGAAATGGTGCCAAGAATGCTGCCAAGTAATGTCAAAATGATACAATTAACACATACAACTACATTACAATCATCTTTTGATATTGTAAAGAAACACATAAAGTGTAACTTCAAAAGCTATGGTATTTGTTGTTGCATGTGTATTTAGTGTAATTTTTTGACAGAAGTACACTAGTGTATTCGTAAATACACAAAAGAGCGAATATCACTAATCTTTGTTCATAGAAAGAAAAAGTGTTTTTGTTCGGGAACTTTCATCCACCGCTGCTCTAACTTTTGCAGCAGACTTCTTACATATGTATAATATTTTAATTTAGCAAAATCGATAGTTTCTCTAAGTTGGCCAAAGATATTGCTGCAGTTTCATGCCACAACTGAAAAATTTACTTCAGAGATATTTGAGACGCCATATAAGAAAGTTGAAAATTTATCTATTAGGCAAAAATATGCAAAAAATTTGTAAAGGTTCTATTAGTACATATATCACTGTCTATATTGGTCATATCACAACTCTCATATTTTTCATATAAGAGAGATTTCGTCCAAAGAAAAAAGTTTACTTTGAAAAAACTTAGATAAAATATGAATTTCCTTACTGCAATATGTTTTCAGTTCCGCAATTAGTTTATTAAAAATACTTTCAATTTCTGTTAATGAACACTTTATGACTTATTTTATTTTTAAAATCATCAAAATATATCAACAAACACAAAAGATATTTAACTTTAAAATTGCGCACTTTTCTATGCAAAAAATCTTACTTCTACCGCTTTCTTTAGTCTGACGTTGCGAGTACCGTCAAAAGTTTGTGCGTCCACCTTTTTGAAAAATATTTGAATTTTTGGGATATTTGGAAATTTTTTATACAATTCTTATAACATTTTATTTAAATTAAAAAAAAAGTTTGGGGTTTTGTACAGTCATTTTTGCAAATTGTGACATTGTGCGAAGGCGCGCCCTAGATACGCTTATAAAAATATTTCTGGTTGAAATTTAAAAAAAAATATTTTTTACACATTCTTTAAACATTATTGAAGTTTTTTTGGATAAAGGCACTCTTAATTCACTGGATGTAATGAAAGTCATTCATACAGGCATGTTCAGAAAGCCGATTCACGTAGGAATTTAAAAAGACAGTTTAAAACAGTGTTTCTTTTTTTCCAAGTGTATGTGTTTAGCTTAAAGTGTTGTTTATTCGTGATGTGCCAAATTGTAGCGCTTAATGATCACATTGATGCCGCTTGAAAAGCATTCCATTAACTGCTTGAATTTAAATGTTCACATAACAGCTTTGCAGACTTAGCTTCGATTTTGAAACTCTTTAATGTGATGCAACGACGAATAGCTATGTAGATAGGTAATGCGACAAAAGCCATTGGAAGCTAAGTTTATTTAGGTTTTTGGACGTGCGTACAACGCAACGCTAAGTCTAGTTTCATTGTCTCCAAACAAACGCTATTCGAGAAATACAACCATGAAAAATATTGTTTTAATAACTATCGGTGTTTTAATCGTAATCGATTTAAGTAATGCTGCTCCTCATACTCAGGCTGATGGAACTTCCAGTAAGGAATTAGACACTGTTGAATCGCAGGTGGTAGAAAAATCCGACACTTCACAAGCGGTGGACAGTGGATATACATCCGAATTTAAGGTAAAATAAAACATATCGAAGATCTGAACAAGTTTAACTTATTTCTTCTCTCGCTTCAACACCAGCTTAACTTGCTTCCACTGCCGGTAAAAAATGCTGAGTCGGTTAATTTAGAAAAGGAAGGTATACCTTCAAAGGTTTTAAGTCTCTACGATGGCAGTCAGAAAAAATTGGTAGAAATTTCAAAAGTAAGAGTCAAAATATCAGTTAATATTTTAAAAAAATTATGCATAACTTCCAATAAAATTCTTACAGCCTATGTCAATTCTTGACACAATAAGGGAAGAAGAAAAATACGGTAACAGTGGCGACATGTTTGATGGCATATCGCGCAGCATTGTTAACGGTTATGAAGCCTTCTCTAACCTGCTCAATACATTAATTCAAGTAGTTATTATCATGCATGTAAAGTGTAGCTAGCCATTTATTACTAAAATTTTTTTTTGCAGAAGCCCAAAGAACTAGCACGTTCCATATCAAAAGGAATAACAGCTCAACTAGATGTTATTGGAGGAAAATTAGTGGGACTTTAGAAATGAAATAGTCTTGAATGAAGAGCAGCTGTGTAAATTGATTTTTAATTCATTAAGTTTAGCTTAAGTTTTTGTACATTATTAATATTTACGTGGCTTTTTTAGAGGCTTCATCCTTATTAAACTAGTGAGCCATTTGAATGCTTTAGTAATTCAAGTTCCCTGGAAGTTTTATTATGTTTTTATAGCTATTGATCAATACGTGACATATTAGTAATTATTTAATTTTTTGTATTGGAAAATTAATTTTTATTTAGGTTGTTAAAGAAATACAGAACTTTTAGACTAATTCTCATTTTATATTCCATGTATCATTCAGCACTTTATTGTAAAATATAACCGGTATAACTCGGGCATGCGTGTGGTCGCAATTTAACCATATAAAAATCGATTTTGCACTAAAGGGGAAAATATTAAATTTATCCAAAAGTGTTTTTAATTAATTCAAAAACAATGCCGTTTTTGACCATTAAGGCATTTGCATAAAACAAATACATAAATATTTAAAATGTTTAAAACAAAACAAAAAAATTAAAAACAACGCCAATATGCTACGGCCACCAGAATTTAGTTGTAAAATTAGGTTTATAATAACCGGATAACTAATATGAACAAATTTTTAAAACAGAACAAAAAGGAAAAACAATGCGTCAGTCGCGGAACCAAACCTGGACTTCCTCGCTTATAAGGCAAGCACCTCAATCAGTTTGCCACAACTCATATGCTTCTACTTTAAGTATTGGAATATCACACAACAATCCAATATTCAACATGAGTCACTCAAAGAACATACTGTAATCCAATGCTTATAACTGAAAGGCTCATAGCATTCAGTTATTTCCTTAATATGGAAGATCACACAGCAATCCATTTTCCCACTTTGACATATTGGAAGATGATACAGAAACCCAATATTCAAACATGAGTCATTGGAAAGATCACACTGCAATCCAAGACTCATAACTGAAAAACCCACAGCCAGTCAATGTAAACAAAAATGGAAGATCACACAGCAAACCATTTTTTCAAAAATACTCATGTTCACTTCTTTCAAGAAAAACTCTAGATTTTCTATTCTTACTTGCCTTTATAAATAAGTTTTTTTTTTCATAAATTTGTGTTATCTATTTTAATTTTTAACAAAGTTTTATAATAAAAAAAATAATAATTCAACCCCACAGAACTGAATCTCAAAAACTCTCATTGCATTATGAGTCAATCCGAGCGTTCTGATTGACTTAAGGGGAGGTTCTTGTAGAAATCGATGGAAAATTTTTGTTTTTGTTTTTTGCTTTATATTCATCCTTTATATTTTGAAAATATGAAGTCAAAAGGAAATTTCCCTATCTAATTTATTTTACGAGTCATAGCGTATTAGACGATAAAGTACGTCGGCCGAAAAACAGGTATAAATGTGCGCTCGGAGCGGCTTCGAGGGACGGACAGCTTTGACTACCTAAGCGGTATATCTAGTACAGGTAGTATGTTTGTGACTGTCTCAAAGAATTTCTGTTGTCGAACGTGTGGCAAGTAAGCAGTGTTCAAAAAATGCCCAACACGCGAAAATCAGTAGAAAATGAGCGGCCTCGAAAGAAAAAATTCCCCGATTATGATCCCAATAAAATAGAAGCGGAAACTGCGTATACTAGTACTTCAGCGAAAAAAAATTAAAGACACGAATTACGACTATGTCGAAATTGTTGGTGGTCATAATCACGTGATTATAAATTTTCTGACTGTTTTCCAATTTTTATCTCAGTGTTAAAAATGTAAAAACTGTAACAGAGATGTAACGTTTTCTCATTTGAGTATCCGTGGACTAGCTTTTAGTTTGGTTATCAAGTGTGAGTGCAAAAAAAAACAACGTGTTTCTTCGAGCCCTTTAGTAAATGATGCATACGAAATAAATCGTCGTTTGATGTTTGTCATGCGGATTCTGAGACTTGGATTACGGTCCTAATGGAACTGTCTGCAGGCTTTGCAAATGGAACGTACTATGCATTTATTACTAATCTGCTCGAGGCATCAAAGAGTGCATTCGAAGTTATACAACGTAAAGCAATTTTCTGATGAAAGACAAGAACGTGAAGTCGGGAAATGAAGAAACACATTTCAGCATGTTGGGCGACGTTTCGTGGGAAAAACGTGGCTTTTCGTCGTTATTTGGAATTGCAACGCTGATCGGAAAAATATACACACTGATGTAAAGTCGTCATCCTGCCAAAGCTGTAGCAACTGGGCCTCAAAGGAACTAATGAGTATGATATGTGGTATGAACAACATTGCAGCATAAATCACACTGGAAGTGCTGGTAAGATGGAGGTAGAGTGTATGAAGGAAATGTTTTGTCGATCAGAATCGCACGGCGTGAAATATGCTACATATATCGGCGACGGTGACACAAAAACTTTCCAAGCTCTCCTCAACTGTGACCCTTACGACGACCTTATTGTTCAGTAGAAGGAATGTATAGGTCACGTCGCGAATGGGCACAAGATTGCGCGCAGTCAAGAAACAACATAAAGGAATTGGAGGTAAAGGTGCAGGAAAATTGACAGACAAATTAATAAAAGATTTGACTTTGTGCTATGGACTTGCCATTACACGACACCCTGATTCGGCCGAAGAGATGAAAAAATCTGTGTGGGCAACGTTCGATCACAAATGTTCCACGGATGAAGAGCCGAAACATGAAAACTGCCCACCGGATGATAACAGTTGGTGTAAGTGGTGTGGTGCAGAAGCCAAGGATGAACTCGCCGATTTCCGCCATGAACTTGCCCGTCAAAAATCGGTTCAAGAAGCAATTCGACCCGTATATGAAGCTCTTTCAAGTGATAATTTACTGCAAAGATGCACAGGCAGAAGCACGCAAAACGACAATGAATCCTCAAACTCTTGTCTGTGGAAACTGGTCCCCAAAGACCTAGATTGTGGCGAACAAACTAACAGAATAGCAGCATATATATCTTCTGGCATCTTTAATGAAGGCTATTCATCCATGTTAAAAACTATGTAGACATTAGGAATCGTCATTGGAACAAACTGCATGTACTTCGCTGCGAAGACTGACGACCGGCGTGTTAAGTCAGCGGAGGAGAAACTCTCGGAGTTTTCAAAAAAAGCCAGAATTGAAAAACTTGTCATCCTGGTGCAGCAAAACATGCTCTTTGAGGATGAGGAAGGGACCCTGTATGGTGCTGGAATAGCTGAATAGATGTAAGTGTCAAAAAACAAACATTACTTACGATTTTTTCTTTGTCAAACTTTAAACGCGTTTTTCTCGAAACACCTTTTTCCCTCGCTACACACGATCCCGCTTCAACGACTTGACCGATTTCGATGTTTGACAGCTCAAATTAAAGTTTATTCAATTTAGGGGGCCTTCAGGAAGCGTTTTTTTTCCAAAAAAATGTATTATCATTCTTTTTTTAACGTTAAAGCAAAAGAAAAAGGAGGAAAACAGGCTTTTTTTCAAAGGGCCGCCATTTTTTTTAAAAAGAGTTTTATTAAAATCGTAAATCTACAAGGCCCCCAAATTTCATCACAGTTAATAATTTTTTTGGTTTTTTCGTTTCAAATCACTTGGCAGGGCTGTAGAGTGTACAGCACACATCGGCTATCGCCGCGCACGGCTTTGATCAGCGAGACCTTCAGCCGCCATTTTGAATTATTTTTCATCGAAAAGACTTCAAGCAAACTCTTGAGCTTTTGCTATTTTTATTGTAGAACACACGCCACTCAAATCACAAAATGTTTTTACACGAGAACCGTCTATCTGTGCTTCCTGTAACAAACCTTTACCTTGCTCTACGGATAACCTTGACATTTTTGACGGATATTGAAATTGCTTTTCTTTTGATCGCTTTCGAGACCCATTGCAATCGCGGAATGGCCTGGCAAAAGTACGCAATGGCCTGGCTCGCGACATAGAAAACAACCCCTTTAATACTTCTAGGATAGATTGTCTGACTGATTACCGTTTTTATAATTTGAAAATCCGACATTCACAAAACTTCCATAAAAGTTAGTTAATTTGTATTTGCTGGCACTTATGTTGTGAAACGAATTTTCCCTTCGTATAGAAAACTGCTCCCTTTGTTTTTGTTGCTCAGTCACTTGAAGCATTGCACGAGCATGAGCATTTGCCAAGACATCATAAAAATACTTTTCCAAGCTTTTGTCATCTCTTTTGGTGCCATTCATCGATCGGATGTATGACTCAGTCCCATCCCGAACAGACGGAAAAGCTTTCATCAATGCTTCTTTACAAGATTGCTACAAACAATAATTTTCATTTGTTGTTGCAAGCCAAGCAAAAGCTGCTTCTTCAAGGCGAAGATGTGGTCTCAACCAAAAATTTGTTTTAAATTATCCACCGTTGCAATCCATTGGAAGGCTAAAATTTCATCAGATGTAGATGGATTGAATACTGGAATCAATTTGTTTTACTTCCTCCATTCCACAAAGCATCGAAATGTTAAGTTTATAGGTCTTATTGCCGGTTGAGGGCCATCGGTGCAGCACTAACATTTTCAACTCCAGAAAGCCCATGTACCGACGTTGATGAATGAAAAGCTGTTTCCCTTCCAGTTATCCGCCGCTCTCTTTCGGGCAGGTTGCTTTCATTTCGAGAAAGAATTGCCTCTATAGTCGCCCAATTAAGCACAGAATTCGTTCCGACACGCTTCGGAAGTGTTTTTTGATTGCATTCATTGGTTCTAGGATACGTGAAGCAATTTCGCTATAGGTTTTTTTTTCGCAGAAATCGCAAAAACAAAAAACGAATAAGCCGCGAATGGTTAATTTTCACTTCTGAAAAACTATAAATGAAAATAGCATTTTAAAGAAAAAGAATTTAGTTTCTTTATAAAAAAATATTTTAATGTAACTCGCGGTGCGCCCGATCCTGCGCTCTTACTACAGTGCACTGAACTCAGTAGCAGAGGGCATGACGACGAGCTACTGAAAAACCAATATTAGGGTAAGAGACTGGATTTTTCTCATTTTCTAAGATTTATATCTTACAATTGTATTGTCAAAAATTAGATAAATTGCATAACGAATTCTTAGTCAAATGACCAGCTTTGGCCAACAGAAAAGGAGGCATATTGCAACATATTAATGCCAGAACTCATGCAGCAAGATAAACTCAAGATTAAAAAACCATTTTTGATTAATTTGTCGCTTACAACGTTATTCGCGTCGACGCTTCAATTGTCGAAACCGGTTCGGTTCTGCTCGAAAATCCGTTTTATTTTGGGGTTTCTTATCTGATATTTTTAAAAACAAAAATAATGCATTTGGGATTTGCGGGGGAAAAAAACACAAACCATCTTTTTTGATGTTAAATTTGGTGAAGAATCTGATTCTGGTCTTAGAATTACCGAATAATTTAGTCCAGTGCATTTTTTTTCATGCTTACCCACTAGGTCGATCCTGATGATTTTTCAAAAACTTTTTATTTTAGATTACTCAAGGAAAAACAGGTATTTTCCAAGATTAACTCAAGGAAAAGCAGGTATTTACCACATCCCACGTATTCTCCCGGCATAGCACCATCCGATTTTTATTTATTCCGATCCATGGAACATTCTCTTAGGAATAAAAATTTTAGAAGTATCGATGATGTGCGAGCACACATGGAATTATATTTTTCATTAAAGCCAGTTGAATTTTACTTTTAGAGGATTGAGACTCTGTCTACATGAGATTACATAAATGACTAAATGTAAATTAAATATAAATTCGTTTCTTTGATTGCCACTAAATGATTGATTACCTATGAGCACCCCTTATATGTTACAAAAAATCCGAGTATTTATATAACTCATTGAATATCTTTAATACACTGATTATTTATTTACACTGATTTATAAATTAAAGAAACGATCAATTATTCGACAAATAAATACTTTATTAAGATAATACTTTGGATTTGTTCTTTTTTATTTTATGACAAATGAGAATAGTTTGTGAGCATGGAATGTGGATGAATGAGTATTTTGTAGCGGTGATTTTCACAAAATCTAAATTTCGGCAAAATTGCTTACACACTAAGCACAATTTGACAATAATATTTAAATATTAATTTTGTTGTACTTTTTCGTAATATCGTCTTAAATATTAGCATAAATTGCATTAAATAACCTATAGATAACCTAGTAATTAACGATTAATTAATATGAATAGTTTTTTTGGCACAATTTAATTGCATTCGTTACTCTTTCGTGTTCTTTTTCGAATGTTCTTTCTTCATATGTATATTTCTATTAAACAGTGGGCACTGCTTTGAACTTCACTTTATTATGTATGTTTTTGAGTACCTTCTTTTGTATGTTGTCACTGCCAACATAGGCACTATTTGGACACTAACTACAGTCGCGTTCAATCCTCCCAACTACTCGTTCTCGTTTGTGGATCGATCGATGGTGAGTAGGATTTATAGGTATCGGATTCTTTTTTATGCTTAACAGTACAGAAGAGCAGCATCGATGTTATCAAGCCAAATAGCTGCACAAAAGCAATGGCCAAGCCCACTGCGCCCACAACATTTAACTGTTCGGTGAACCAACTTTGCAATGAATGAGCACATCCTTTATCCCACCATAGTGCAGGATTTTCTGATCTGCAACATTTTTTTAGTGTTATTTACTTTTTATTTAAATAAAAATGTATACTTGCAAAAAAAAAATCTTACTTTCCACAGTCTATCCTCAATAAACTGTCCCCAGAGCCTTCTGTGAAAATACCTCGCTGTTCATAGAGCGGCTTGCAGCATGATTCGGGTACCCAACGTTTTCCACTCCACGATTGCACATCATACCAGTCCTCATACGAAGAAACGCCACAACATTCGAACTTTGCACGAAAAATAAATGCTATATTTTTTTGATTCAAAGTTCATCTGCGCATGTTTAACTAGAAAATAAAATTAACCAAAGCCATCACCTACCGACTGTTGTACATTGTCCCATATGGTAGCCACTGAGGGCGCGACCAGTGAACCACGATCTGTGACATTGTAATGTTTTTCGATGCCGAAACGCAGTTCATTGGCCAGTGTGCGTCCAATTCCACCGCGAAATAGAAATGCAATCGAACCCACAAGAAATTCACTCAAGAAAAGCATAACAATCAGCAGGAAATACTAGAATGGAAATCGTTTATTTTACTAGTTTCATTATATTGTACGGTTGTTCTACCAGCACAAGCAGAAATCGCGATTGCACCCACGCTCCACAACAGCCTAGAAAGGATACCACAAAACCGACTACACCAATTCCGGTGAACACAGTATCAGCACTAAGCGCTGCATGATCAGGCAGAAGCGTTGCATAGCCTCTGTATGACAATCGTAGCCAAAGCCCCGCACCAAGAAAAGCGCAACTGCATATCTAGAAAATAAAATAAAAATTTATCAAAACACTGCAAAAATTAAATAAAGTGAATTGATAAATAAAAAACGAGAACTTAGTTAAGACCAAATAATAAGGCTAAGGCGTAATGGAATCGCTAAATATCCTTACCAACTTAGCTGAGAAAAATCTTGGGAATATACAGGGTGTCCCGCAATTGAGTGCAACTATTTACGGAGCAGAAAGGTTATGTCGAGCTGAGCAAAAAATCGTATGGGAAGGGGGGGATCTATTTTCACATTCTTAGGAGCTACAGGGTTAATTAATATTTCACGACTTTGATTCACGTTATTGTTTCTAGCAGAAAAACTAACTTACATAAAACTTATTTTAATAACTCATTGCAAAGGCAATGAAATCATCTTTCTAACGGTTTATCAACAAACCCCAACGACTTAATCGTTACCGAGCTGTGCTCGTGTGAAGATGAAATCAATCGGTTTTAACTACCAAATTTCAACTTTAAGTACAAATTTCTAAGAATTTTGCGTAATAAATGAAATTTTTTTTAGATCAATTTTATAACTTATTCAATTTTCTTTTCAATGACACCAAAAACATAAACATATCTTTAAAAATAAAAAAGTTGGCTGTACTAAAAAAATTATACTTATTAGAAAATAATGATAATGACATTATAATTAGTTCTGCAGTAGATAATATCATAATATCACATTTAAAAATATCTCTATGAGAACAAAAATCAATTTTATATCCAGCTAAATTACAAAAATGTAAACATTTAGTGATAGGCTCGTTATTGCCGTAATTAGTTCAATGGAAATTAATATAAAATAAGCTTCTTTCCCTAAGCAATCTTGAAGGAGCGTAAAAAGGAATGAGCGCCAACAATTCAGAGCAGTTAATTTGGTTATCAAGAATATCCTTAATAAACAAAATACTATGCGTTTGCCTTCTTTGTTGCAGACTTTTAAAGTTTAACAACTCGCAGCGCGTAGTGTATTCAGGCATAGTTTCCCAAGAAAACATATGACGAAGAGCAAATCTAGTAAATATTTTCTGTATTCTTTTAAGACGGTTGATCTGAGAATCGTAAAAAGGATTCCAGACAAGACTAACATATTCCAGATGGCATCTAACCATGTTTAGAAAGAGTGCCTTTAATGTGAACGGGTCTTTAAATTCTCTATAATTCCGCTTTATGAAGTCAAATTTTGAATTTGCCTTAGAAATAATATACTCCCTATGATAATCAAAGGTCAGTTTGGTATCGAAATATATGCCGAGATCTCTTATAACATCGACTCGAGTAAAAATATCTTCATTACCATTACTATAATCATTAAGTATTGTGCACACTTTACGTGAACAAGTAAAAATTTTACATTTTGAAAAGTTGAGGCTCATTCCATTTATATCACACCATAGTAAAAACGTATTAATATCACTTTGAAATTTTGTACAATCACATAAATTATTAATGTTTTTAAACATTTTTAAATCAGCTGGATATAATAAGGCTTTACAGAACTTAAAATAATAGTTTAAATCATTAATGAATTACAAAAATATCAGCGGTCCAAGGTGGCTTCCTTGTAGAACACCTGACGTTGCAAAAATAGTTTTTGAATACCTTTCATTAATTTTAACAGTAAGTTGTCTCTTATGTAAATAAGAACTTAACCATTTCAATAAACTAGATTGGAAACCAAGTTTTTCAAGTTCTAAAGTGTCAAAAGCTTTCACAAAGTCAGTGTATAGTACATCGACTTGGTGCCCTTTTTCGACTGAGTTTATACAAAAATTCGCAAATAGTGCCAAATTGGTAGTAGCGGACCTACCAGTAAAAAACCCATGCTGTTCGGGTATAATACAATTTTTTACTTCATCAAAAATCCTTTTATTTATAAGTTTGTCTAAAATTTTAGGAATACCCGAGAGTTTAACAATAGGTCTATAGTTATCAATTCAAAATTTAGGACCGGATTTAAAAACGGGCGAAATAAATGCAAGTTTCCAGTCTTCCAAAAAAATTCCAGTAGAATGCGACTTATTGAATATAAGTGTAAGCGGTTTCGATAATGAGCTGGCGCATAGCTTGAAAAGCATTGGAGAGATTAAATCAAATCCTGCCCCCTCCAGACCAGCGACAGTTTCAAAAACTTCGGGTTCGGATAGCACAAAATTGCTTACATTGACAATTTGTTGCAATTTCGAAAAATATTCTGCGCATATTGGAGGATTCTGCGTAGTAGTAAACACCGAACCAAAAAAATCTGCAAGCAAGTTACAAATTTCTTGTTCGTCGGTTGCTTTAGTACCCTCTAATTCCATAGTTTTCGGAAAACCGCTTTTTCTTTTTTTTTCTTTTTAAATTATAAAACGACCAATAAAGAAAGTTTTTCTTTTTAAATTATAAAACGACCAAAAAGATTTTGCGTTTGATTTAATGTTGCTTTCAACAGTAAATAAATAATTTTTTTATAAAAAATTTGAGAGAAAGTCAAATTCTCTTCTTCGTAAATAAAATAGATTTTTAACGTGTTCAGACTAGGTTTGTTTATGTTTGTTATAAGCTTTGTTTCTCATATTTTTTAAGTTAAGCAAACGACGGTTGTACCAAGGCAAATTTGAGTTTTGCATAAACTTCTTTAATTAAACTTCTTTATTAAAGAAATCATTACAATTTCGTTACGCAAATATTGGAACAGTTTCACTTTTTATACGAATTTATATAAAATTTCGTTATGCGACTGCTTGTACGACATATTTAAATGCTAAGAGAGTAAAATTTCCTTTCTTTCGAACTGTCTGAACGAAATCGTAACTTTTCCGTAACATTTTCGTTAGGACTCGTTACGAAATCATTACGATACTTCGTTACGAAGTCGTATCAACCTCTTCATACGATTTTCGTTACGATTTCGCAAACGAAATCGGAATGGTTTCGAAATATTCTTAACGAAATCGTAACAAACATTTTGCAATCTTTCCGATTTCGGAATCTGATTTCGTTCCGAAATCGTAAAGAATATCTTATGAAGTGGTTGACACGAGTTCGTAACAAAATGTCGTAACAATTTCGTAACGAGTCTAATTTCGTAACGAAAGAGTTACGAAAAAGTTACGATTTCGTTTAGCCAGTTCGAAAGAAAGGAAAGTTGACTCTGTTTGCATCAAAATATGTTGTACAAACAGTCGCATAACGAAATTGTTTATAAGTTCGTATAAAAAGTGAAACTGTTCCGATTTTTGAGTAACGAAATTGTAACGATTTCTTTAAAACAGCTCGAAATAGTTATGAATTCGTCGGAGTTTCGACAATGTCGTCAACTATGGTTTGCTGGGTAAGCTTATTAGACCCAAAACTTTTGGGAAAGCATTCATTTGATTGGGTTTTTTTTTATTTTTAAAAGTATAAAAAATATATGAACCACGAAATTTAACACATTATGGGGTATTCCACGTAAAGCGAATGACTAAAAAATTTGACATCTAAAATTTCCAACTTGGCACAAAAACTTAGCCCTGTGCGAAGCCTTTTCCGAATAACAAATTTCGGAAAATCACCTTAAATCTAAATATGTTGTTTTTCGAAAAAAAATTCTCAATAGAATACATTTTATACAGTCCAATTCTATACTGATTTGATGATTTTTCAATCATGTTACCAAATTTTCATAAAAAAATTAACAATTACAGTTTTTTAAGCTTCAGCATTTTTAAAATTATTTTTATTATATTAAAAAACAATTTGGAAGTTCAAGAAAAATTGGTTTTAGTGTTTTGAATTTGCAAATATTTTATATATAAAACCACGACCGATTAAATTCTTAAATATCAAAAAAAAAAATTACTGCTTAATTGTTTTTTTATAAAAATTTATCTAGCTGAGTAATTATTTTAATATTAACATGAACTTATTATCATGTGATATCTTATATAATAAATTTGGTATAAGATACTGGTGCTGTGCAAAAACCTGTGTTTTCGAATTACGGTTTTTGAAAAATAGTCTGAAATTTAAATATGACTTTATCGGAGTCGATTCCTCTAATCAAAAAATTGTATTTAAAAAAAAATATATATATATATATAGAAATTGTTATTGGAATTGAATCATGAGAAAATGAAACTGTTAAATTTTTTAAGATCTTCAAATATTTTCTCTTGAATGTATTCAAATTGTCGAAATCATTTTCGAGTACAGTAATATTTTAGCCCTTAACGATAACTCGAACTAGGGTTCACACAGGTTCAAAAAGTTGTACACAAGATGGGGATCAATAAAAGCGTACGATAGCCAAAAAGAAAGCAAATCTAAAGACTAACATTTTTTTTTTCTCCCTTTTATATGAAATGTCCATAAAAGTTGTGAATACAGCTTCACCAGCTGAACTTATTAAAAAATGTTTGCATTTTTCATAGCTGATTTTAATTTTGGTTTTGATAAACTGCAAGAAATCTAAACTATTTTAACCGATCATATTAATATTGTTGAATTAGTAAAATTTTGTCACAGACATTTTTACTGTTTGTGTAATTTTCGGAATAATACTTGTTAGAAGAAATTAAAAATTCTCAATTTAGACCATTTTTCAACAAACGATAGGCAAAAATCAAAAAACTTAGTTTAAAACTTACTTTAACTATTGATATGTAAAAGAAAAAAATAAATAAACTCTTCTCATCTATCTTATGGTCATTAAAAAACAGGCATATTCACAAATAGTCTTAAAAGAAAACGGATTTGCTTAAAAATATTCATATTCTTTCTTTCAGTTATTACTGGTATCTACTTATAGATGTTTTATCAAAACCCCCCCTAAGGTAAATCCTGGCTACGGGCCTGCATCGAACGAATATAATTTAAAAAAATGTAGAAAATTAGGTTGACATTTTTTATGCAATTTCTAAGCTTATTGGACCAAAAATCTTTGAGCAAGAAAGTATTCGTTTGAAAGGATTTTTCTTTATGTGAGTGTTTCATGAGTTCTGGAAAAAAGCGAAGGTAGGCAGTTATTCTTAGTTATAGGCAGTCTTTTTCCCCGTTTTTTTTCACATTTCTTGAATAAGCATACTTAAGAGAAAGTTTACGGATGTGGAAAACTTTAATGCTAACTGATCTCAATATTTAATTATATTTCTGATATTTCAAATTCTAAAAGACACACAGAAAAAAATACTCTGTAAACTAGAACAAAGTCAAGAGAATTTATCTATAGTTTTTCTCAAGAAGAAACCCGTCTGATTTTAAGTGGGCATCTCTTTTTAATAAAATCCATAAGAAATCTTAGAGTAATACCACCTTGTTCAAAAAGAGAGGTTTCCATAAATGAAAAAAATTAAAGTACATGTTTATTCATTCAAATCAATATTATCGCCTTCAAAGTAGTCCCCGTCGGCTGCAACACACTTATGCTAGCGCTTGATCCAGTCACGGAAACCTTTCTGGAACACGGTTTTTGGTATGGCCTTCAGAGCGTTCACCGATTTTTCCATGACGTCTTTTTTGCTGGTGAAATGCGTTCCTTAAAGCGGTTTTTTGACTCGGTCGAACAGGAAAAAATCACACGGAGCCAGGTCAGGTGGCTGGATGGTTATCGTGTTGTTTCTGGCCAAAATTTCACGAATAAGATGATCATTTTGCGATGGTGCATTATCGTGGTACAAAATCCATGATTTATTTTGCCACAACTGCGATCTTTTTTAGCGAATTGCTTCACGTAAACGTCTCATAACGCCCAAATAATACTATTTATTGACCATTTGACCATCTGGAAAAAATTCATGGTGAACTACATCATTGTAGTCCATGAAAACAGTGAGCATCGCCTCCTTTTTTGACTGAAAACGATGTGGTTTCTTCGGTCTCGGTTTGTCTGACGACCGCCATTCACTCGCCTGATGCCTAGTTTGCGTGTCATACGTATACACATGTCTCATCACCAGTTATGATGGATTCGATGAATGATTCGTCGTTTTCGACCATTTCCAGCAAGTCTTTCGCGATAGCAATTCAGTCTCTTTTTTGGATGAAATTGAGTTCTTTCAGTACCAACTTCGCAGCGATTTTTCAATTCATTTTTCTAAATGTTCTGAACGCATCCAATTGAAATGCCGACGTCCTCTGCTATCTCTCTAATCGTCAATTTGCGATTTTTGACCAACATTTCTTTGATTTTTTCAACGTTTTTTTCGGTAGTTGAACACGATGGCCGCCCAGTACAAGGGTCTTTTTACTTTGCCTTGGCCACTCACAAATCGGTTAAACCACTTGTTTGCCTTCTGATACGATAGAGCACAGTCACCGTAACATTTCACCAAGATTATACGCGTTTCGGCGCAGTTGAAACTATTTTTCAAAATTTGATACAAGCTCGTTGCTCAATTTTTTCTTCCATTGCAAAAATCGAAGACACGAAAAAAGTTGTAAACAAAACACTGTCACTTTACCAAATGTCAACGGGAGACGCTAATATTTGGCAGCCTTGTCATAGACACATGTGGCAACCTACTAAAAAAAATTTTCGAATCGGACAGTTAAGTCCGGTTCACAGTATGAATGAACAAGGTGGTAAGATTTAATTTTTAATAAAATCAAAGAGAAATCTTGTAGAAAATAAAAGGAAAGCTTTTCAATAAATAATATATATAATAAAATAAGTAAAAATCATTTAAAAAGAAGAGGTTTTTATTTTTATTTAAATTAAGAAGAAATCTTATAAAAAGTTGCCTTTTTAATGAAATCAAGAAGCAATCTTATAAAAATAAGAAGGAAATCTTTTTAATATCAAGAAGAAATGTTATAAAAAAAAAAGAAATTTGTTCTTTGTAATAAGATCTGGAAAAACTCTTATGAAATAAGAGGAAAATCTTTATAAAAATATCAACTCAGTTTTTGGAGACAATCATTTGAAATTGATTTAGATTTTATTTAGAAATTTAGATTGTTGCCATTTTCATTCAATTATATTTTTTAAGAAAATAAATAAAAAGAAACTATAATTTTTCACCGAAATCTTATTTTTTTATTTTCAAAATAACTCTTGATATTTTTACATTTTTGTAGAAAGATACACTGCGCTGGAGTACATTAAGGGGATGGTACTGTCTTTGGGACATTCTTTTAAAAATGTTCTTTCTGAATGTACAATATTTTAAGAGTATTTTGTAAAAATTTCAAGTAAATCGTGCTAAAACTCTCGATTTTTTATTGTGTTAAAAAAAAAAATTAAGAAAATTGTTCAGTAAAAAATTGGAAATGAGAAGTAGTCGTCTTATTTCAAGACTATTTTCCTTTCGATAAATTTTATAAGGATTACTAGTAGTATTAAGAAAATTTTCTTTTCAATAAATCTCACTAGGTATCTTAGAAAAATAAAAAGTTTTCCTTTTTAAATAACATTTTCTAGGTTTTCCCTACAAATATTAGCAGGCTATGTTTTTAAATCCATTTTGTTCTATCGAATAAGAAGTTATCATCTTATTTCAATACAATTTCCTTTTCAATAAATTCAATAAGAATTATATTATAATAACAAGAAGGTTTTTTTATTGAAATTTCTTCTTTTCTCGCTTCGGTCATTTTCCTGAGCCTAAAAACGTTTTAAGACGGCAAACTTCTTAATTATAGCTGAACAATTTTTCTCACATAAAATAAACCTTTATAGATGTAATAGTTTGAGTTACTTAGCAATACTTGCCCATAATATAATATTCAGCCAACAAAATGTCCTTCGTATGCATGTGTATCCTGCATTCGCCATTTTATATTATTTTCTGTGCGGGTATCTATTAGAGAAAAAAATAATAATCTTATAATTAAGCCATGTTTAAAACTTAAATGCTTAACTTTATCTTTAACTTTACAAAGATGTTTTTGCGCTATGTTTTGTTACAATTTTATTATAAAAAAATATTTTTGTTTATTTTTCCAATTGGAAAGAGTGCTTTAATTGAGAATTTGTAGTATCGATATTATTGCAAATTGATAAATTAATGCATTATTAAAACTTTACCCAACCTAAAGCTCAAGCTTCGGATGAGGTTTCAATTATAATCAACAGTTTTTGTTTTTTTTTTTATGGGGACTCTCAGAAGGGTGGCAAATAGTCCAGCTACAGCCGATATAAACTATTTTGGACAGTTTTTATGTTCGTTCGTGGAAAATAGATGTTCGTTTGCTCGTTCGTAGAAGACTGATGTTCATTAGTTCGTAGAAAATAGTTGTTGGTTCGTTCGTTCGTAGAAAATCAAAATTAAAATTTTGTTCGTTCGCAGAATTTTTCCAACGAACGAACGAACGTACAAATAAGAATATTATGTTCGTGCAATGCTCTGGATAGGTCTGCCACCAGAATTTTTTGTCTTTTTACGAATTCAGTGCTGGGGCAAATGCTAGGCAAAAATGGGTTGCTGAATCCGGATCCATTGTCAGAATACAAACAAATTTAGGTGCCAACCCTTGCCACCATATTGAATTTTAAAATTGTAATGTAAGATTCGAAATAAAAAATGTTGTCAGAATTTAAAAATTACAAGATTACGTAAAAATATAATTAAATTTAGTTGGCAATCCTAACAGCCATCTTAAATGTAAAAATTCTGACATCAGATTCGAAATCAGCAAGCCCCTAAAACTGTTAGATGATATTTAGAACTCTTAAAAATACATTTTATTAGGTGGCAGCACTACTGTAAACAAATACATAATTTTGAAATTCTGACAACGGAATCGGATCTAACGATCCATTTTTACTTTGTGTTCGCCCAGCACCGAATTCGTAAAAACAAGAAAAAAGTAGGTGGCAACTCTATCCGCCATATTGATTTTTAAAATTCTGACATTTGATATATATTTTTTTTTTGATATATATTTTTTGATTTATAACCTAAAACGACCTCAATTTTGTGCACAAAAAATGAAAATATTCTATAATCGCCCGTCATTTTGTCAAAAATTAATATTTGTCAAAAATCAACGGTTAAACGCCCAGGAACTCTTTACTAAACCGAAAAAAAATTTTTTTTCAGATGAACCAGTCTCCAGACATATTGCTTACCGCAAATTTAATAGTTGTATATAATATTGAATAGTTGTATTTTAATAATGTAAAAAAATTTTGGTCTAAAATTAAATACCGCTTTTAAAAAATTTTTTTTAAATAAGTTATTTTTTTTTCTTCGAAAAACTCCCTGAGGCTCTTAAATACGAAATGGTTTTTATAAAATCAGTTTCACTGACATTACTTGAATTGATTATTCTGTAGAATATGTATATTTTGAAAATATTATGAAGTCGTGGGTAGCGCAAATATTAAAAGTACTACAAGGTTAATATCAGCTTAGCTCATAAAGTGAATATAGCGCATTAGTGCGAGTACATCTCTTAATAGATTTAAATATAAAAATAATAGAACTGTGCTCATTTTACTAACATAACAACACAGATTTAATACAGACTAAAACAAAAACAATAAACACACTGAAATAATGCCATAAAATATTTTCAAATAATACTATATCTATATTTCCTTTAGAAGACCCTCCCACCATTTAAATAATAAACACGCGTTAGCCAGTCTTCATAGTCATGAGCTTAGACATGAGCGAAATAAAAGTGATTCGTGTGTAAAAAATAGACCATCATAGAATTCTGTGTCATGAATTACCCTAAACAAATGTGGCACTCAATTAAATAATTGCAATAAAAATAATAAAAACAAAACCTAAAAAGAAAAAAAAATTATATGTAACACTATCGCTGTGCTAGCTCATTGATATTTATGACGGACACTTATGTACCATTTTAGAACACAGAATAAGTATTATTATTTTTTTTTTGTTTTGTGCAGCAAAATGCTATTACCTTCCCAATTCATTTAGTGTAATATTCAATGGAAACTTTTTGAAATTATCATGACATGTGTGGGCCATATAAGTAAGGGCTTTTTTATTTAATTTCTCAAACAATTAATTCTAACAATTAAATCTAACAATTAAAACATGGAAGAAAAATCATAAAAAAAAAAGACTTGGAAATGACTCGATATGCAAATAAAATTGAATCATGGTAGAATTAATACAGGTAAATTCGCTAGATGAGAACGTGCTGCCGCGAATGTCAACACGAAGTTGACAACTCATATAAAATCCCTCCAATATTCTTAAAAAAATGTGTCCTAACGTTACACTCCGCCTGGAGTCTTATATTGTATTGAATAAATCACTTTCGCCAGGCATTTTTTGAGATGAATGGAAAAATGCAAGTATATCTCCTATATATAAATCTGGCCAGAAATACCTTATTGAAAACTATCGGCCTATAGTAAAATTGTCAATTAGTCCCAAAACATTGGACAAGATTTTTGAGAAACTTTTGTTTGCAGAAGTTCAAAATTGTATATCTCTGCATTAACACTTGAAACTATCTCTTGCTGGATTTCCCACAACACTTGTAAGATAGATTGAATCTTATTTATGCAATAGAACACAACGTGTTCTTTTTAAACTTGTGAAATCTCATGAGTTTCCTGTCACTTCTGGTGTACCTCAAGGAATCTACCTCGGGCCTCTTCTTTTTTTACTGTTTATAAATAATTTGCCATCTGTCATAAATCATTCGAGTATTTTAATGTACGCAAACGACGTGAAACTATTTCTTCCTTTCAAAAATGCTAATGATGCCGTTCTCTTGCAAGCTGACATAGACCATCTTTATAGCTGGTGCTACGTGAATCGTATGAATCTTAACATGAAAATCTCCAGACACATGTATTTATAAAATTTGTGACCATACATTAGAGTCTTTAGATATCTTTCATGATATTGGAGCAACTATGGATACTGAACTTCGCTTTCATATTCATATTTATAAAATTATAAATCGAGCAAATAGTACTGTAGGTTTTATTAAACGATGGGCAAAATGGTTTAATGATCCCTCTCTAGTAAGACCTATTTTAGAATATGCTTCAATGGTTTGGTGCCCTCGATATAGTTGTTACATTGACGACATAGAATCAGTTCAGAAAAAGTTTCTTTTGTTCTGCTTAAGCCATCTTTACTGCAATTTTAACTATCATCTACCACCTTATGATTACGTTAAGACGATTCTGCAACTTTTAAATCTTCCTACTTTAAATAATCGGAGAATTATGCTAAATGCTACTTGGATTTTCAAACTTTTACATGGATGTGTAGACAGTCAATATTTACTGAGCAAAATTAACTTTAATATTCCTCTCCGACCTAGAAGATCTTTTGAGTTACTTTACATGCACTTTTGTAACACTAATTACTTGCAAAATGAACCACTCAGAAGCGCTTGCGGGGACTTTAATTTGGTTTCAGATGCAATTTCTTTAAATGAATCCGTTTACTCAATTAAAATTAATATTTTAGATTACCTACAGTATCGCCACTAATCTGGATCATGCTTTCCAAGGATACTTAATACTTTCCTGTGATGTTTGGTAACAACTTATACAATCTAGCTGTGTAGTTTAATATGATTATCCAGAGCGAGACCATTATATAGATATAGATATACACGTTATAGATATATTTTGATTATCCAGAGCAAGACCTCGTCTGTTTTGCCTAGCACATGAGCTCAACCTCGTCCGTCTAGCCTGGCATATGGGAGCATCGCTCTAATTAATCATTCTATTTACTACTAAGAAGCTAACCGGATTGCAACTGTATATACCTGAAAGCCCGACAATTTTACATTTTTATAAAAAATTGAATTGTACATATATAAATTCTATTAATTTTGTCTAATATTAATTGCTAAAAAGCCATATGTGCTTAGCATTCAAATTAATAATAATAACACGTTTTCTTTCCTGGTAGGTCTACAACTTAAAATCTTACAATATTCTCAAATTTTTGCATTGATGTCATCGAGGGCGGTTTGCAAGTGAACACATTATACACAGACTTTTCTAAAGTTTTTAATAGCATCCTGCATAAAATATTACTTATGAAACTCGAAAAACTCTTTCGTTCATTCGCAAATGTTGAAATGGATGGAATCGTATCTCTACAATAGAATTATATATGTAAAGATATGTGACCAACTCTCTCATCCAATTGCTGCTACATCGGGAATACCCCAGGGGAGTCAATCATATTCCACATATATTAAAGTTTTCTAAAACACTCTTATACGCTGATGATTTGAAATTATACCACAAAATTGATACACTTTATGATTGTGTTAACTTACAAAAAGATATAAACGCTGTTCTTCAGTGGTGCAATATTAACAAGCTTCCCCTAAACTATTCCAAATGTAAAATCTTAACGTTTTCTAGAAGAAACATAACAATCGGCTATAACTACATAGATGATTCTGATCGTAGATTTTCTAGAGTAAGCCAATGTAAAGATCTTGGTGTTCTCTATGATTGCAAGCTTTCGTTTGATATTCACATCGAATATGTTATCTCTAAAGACAACTCCCAATTAGGTTTTCTAAAAAGAAACTCTAAGGAATTCCTAGATCCGTATACATCTAAGGCAGTTTTTGTTAGCTTGGTGAGATCTTCTATGAATCTTCCAAAAATAGAATCGAAAAAATTCAGAAGCTTTTCACAAGATTTGCGTTACGTCGGCTGTACTTCTGGGAAAACATGCCTACTTACTGGTTGCGATATCGATTATTGTGTCTTCAGAGCTTATCACAAAGATGTGTTGTGGCTGACGTCTTATTCATAAAAGACATAATTGATGGAAGAATAAATTCTTCAGAGTTACTGGCAGTCATTCCATTTAATAGCCCAGGGCGTACACTAAGATATTCCGATTTATTTCACATAGCATACTACAGAACTAACTATGGGCTTAATAGTACTATCTGTAGATGTTTATCACATTGCAATACCGTGGCAAATCAGTTAGATTTTTTACGGATCCTAATATAATTAAAAGACAGCTTTTAGAAATTCTTTCTTTTTGTAGCATACGCTTTAATTAATTAATGCCACCTGCACTGTGTTTTTTCTTCGTGTTTTGTTAATTATCTTGAACTAGCAATTGAATTAAACATTTTTAATAACTCCTGTACATAAAATGTATTTTAATATATATAATAAGCAATACTAGTTTAAGTTTAAATATGTAATCTGTAAGGATTGTTTACCTGGTAGATGTTAATGAAATAAATAGAAAATCTCAAAGCTATGAGAAAGCAAGAATTATCAAAATGTAAACGTACACGCAGAAAAAAATATGTTTATATATGTTTGGTTTCAAAAACAAAATATTCAGAGGGAACCACCTAATGATGAAGAACTTTCCTTCAATAGCATTATTTTTCGATATAAGAAGATATTGTGTATGTGTCCAACATTAATATAATTGCCTTAGCTAAAAAACTAATGTCTACATTAATATGATTGTGAAAAAATAGAATTGTGTGTTTCTACCCAATAAAAATATATTTGCATCACTGTTAAACTCAAAAAGAACAGAACTCTGCAAATTTAAAACAAACAGAACTCCTTTTTTTATGTGTTTCGCCCAGACATAAAGGGTGGTTAAATTTTAAGGGACGATGTTGAATGTAAACCACACCTAAACGTCAAGTTTTTTTCTGCATTTCATTTGACATTTCTCAATTTTAGACTAACTCAATTTGAACCATGGAAAGATACACAATCGAGCAACGCGTTAAAGTTTTTCAGGCTTATTATGAAAATGGGCGTTAAAATCAAAATACATATCGTGCACTTCGTGATTTTTTCAGTCAAATTAATCGTCCAAACTTGCGTACAATCGGAAAAATCGTGCAAAAATTTCAGCAAACCGGGTCTGTAGGAGATGTGAAAACACCAGTGCATGCTCGTACAGCTCGTAATGCAGAAAATATTGTATTTTTTCCAAAATGAGGCCGGTCAGGCAGTTACTGTGAATGGTGTTCGCTATCGTGAGATGATAACGAACTTTTTATGGCCCGAATTGGCAGCTATGGATGTGGACGGTATGTGGTTTCAACAGGACGGTGCCATTTGCCAGACAGCTAACGAAACAATGGCTCTTTTGCGCCAATTCAATGGCCATGTTATCTCATGTGGTGGCGATGTCAATTGGCCCCCAAGATCATGTGATTTGACACCGTTGGACTTCTTTCTTTGGGGTTATTTGAAAGAAAATGTGTACGTCGATAAGCCAGCAACAATTCAAGAGCTAAAAGATGAGATAATTCGGCACATTAACGGCATAGAACCTCACTTATGCCTCAGCGTCATCGAAAATTTGGACCATCGGATGGAGGTGTGCCGCCGAGGTCGCGACGGCCATTTGGCCGATATTTTGTTCCATACATATTTGAACCATACCAATATTATCAAAATAAAAAGAAATGACAATAATTTCCTAAATCATTTGTCTTTTATTCAAAATCAACATCGGCACTTAAAATTTAACCACCCTTTACATATATCTGTTTCTTTTGCACTTGCACGGAAAATAGCGGAAACCTTGTTGCTTTATGCGCTTGCTTTTAACAGTTGCCAAGTTTGGCGTCATTTTAAGTTTCAAGCAGCCGCGCCAAATGTGTTGAAAAGTTTAGCTCTTGTGAAAAGTGTTTCTGAAAATGTTTGTTTAAATTAAAAGTGTTTGTTTTTTCAAGTTATTAAAATAAAAAACAAAATAAAAGAAAAATAAGGCGGTTCAGCAGTAAAAATAGGTGAGTTTCAAAGCAACTTTGCTGATAAGGCGGGTGCTTCGCTGGCAAAGTGGGTTCTCAAACCATATTATGTTTTCTCCAACTAGAATATGAGTGCTTATAAAAATTATTGTAATGTCGGATAAACATAATATTTTTACTTATCAACATAATTAAGTCTGAGAAAAACCAACAATTACTTCAAAGCAAATATTTTGTAATCACAATGAAAAACTTTTGGCATTTCTTTTGCTAAAATATGTTTCCAAGTAAATATAGTGTAATCATCGGTAAATATATTATGTTGTTCTTAATTATCGTTTTGAAAATAATTGCTTGACTGCAATTAAATTATGTATTCTCCAATTAATATATATTTGTCCGTGAATATTTAATGTTATTCTTAACTAAATTATATTTCCAAGCAAACAAATAGTAATAGACTAAAAGTGTTCTCAGTCCATTTATAAGTACAATATATTTAGATGAAAACATATTTTCTTTAAAAAAATTATATTGTTTTTAAATTCAAACAACAAGTGCTAAGGTACAATTAAATAATGTTAAGATGCAAATATATACAGGGTGTTCCGCAATTGAGTGCAACTATTTACGGAGATGAAAGGTTATATTGAGCTGAGAAAAAAATCTTATGGAAGGGGGGGTCTATTTTCCTATTCTTAGGATCTACAGGGCTAATTAATATTTCACGACTTTGATTCACGTTATTGTTTCTAGAACGAAAACTAAGTTACGGAAAATTTTTTTTGATAACTCATTGCAAGGGCAATAAAATAATATTTTCAACGGTATATCAACAAACAGTGCCGACATAACCGTTACCAAGCTGTGCTCGTTCACATGTAAGAAACATACTGTGCATTACGCAAAATTCTGAGAAATTTTGCGCTCAAAATTGAAATTTGGTAATTTCAACCGATTGATTTCATCTTCACACGATCACAGCTCGGTAACGGTTAAGTTGGTGGAGTTTGAGTAAAATAAGTTTTATGTGAGATAGTTTTTCTGCTAGAAACAATAACGTGAATCAAAGTCGTGAAATATTAATTAACTCTGTAGCTCCTTAGAATGTGAAAATAGAGCCCCCCCTTCCCATACGATTTTTTGCTCAGCTCGACATAACCTTTCAGCTCCGTAAATAGTTGCACTCAATTGCGGGACACCCTGTATAAAGAAAAATTGCAGTATTTAATCATATTATATGTGGAACCAATTATAGTTACTTGTTTCCAAGAAACATACATGCAGAAACATATACTTCCTGAAAATTATGTTTGGGAAGGCCTATTATTTTTCAGCGTGTAGTTAAATAGTTGAAATTGTCTTGTTTATATTAAAGATTGTAAGAAATTGTTATTTTCGTGTTTTTATTGATATTCAAGCAATAAAAAATTGCTTCAAGGCAAACAATATGGAAAATTAAATAAATAAAATATTAACTGCAAGCAGGGAGCGCCATTGACAATACCGGCAGAAACGAAGAAGAGTGCACAATCAACGCTGCATCTACCTGCAATCTTCTACAATGAATTTAATCATTGAAATGCTCTCCACATTTTTCTCATCAACTGCCTAATAACTCATTAAAAAAACACGGAGCATTTTAAACAACATTATAAGGAACACTTTTATGTGACATATAACCCTTTGTTTGAAGTTATTCGCAACATTTTGAAGTTCAAGTTTATTGTTGCACTATTATTGTGTGGATCGCATCATTAATTATGCGCATTTTCACACAATAGTTACAAGATCGAAGAAACACATTTTGCCCTGTTCATGTAGGTAGATTAACGGGGAGTGAACATTTCCACCCAATCTAAAACGATTGCCATGACAAAATTTTGTCGCTTATTTTCTAATTTAATTCAATAACATCAGCTACAATAGCATTTGTGTCATAAACTATTTACTGTCATTCTGCAACATACAATACCAACAACAACAATGTGAATAAAAGATATTTTTTATGCAAAACTCTTGATAGTCCAATGAACACGTCTCCCAGTGATGCGAGTCAAAAGTCTGAAAATTACATGTCATAATTATCTACATAAGTGTAACAAAATTTTTTTTGGATAAATTGATTATTGTTCTATCAGGAGCCTTTAAAATTTAACCTTTAGGCTTTTTACAAAAAAAAAAAAAACATTGCCAAAATTACGTTTTTGGCACAATTAACTTGAATGTATGCAGAGAATGCCTACAGCCAGGGGATTTTCGGTGTTCGAACCCCATTCCCCCCATACGGTCAAAAGAAAAAAAAAATAATGCGTCAGAAATGGTTGGAAACCAAAAATTTTTCATTTCCAAAATAAAAAAGGAGAAATTTTGTAAAAAAATGGAAGCTTTTTATTCTTTGCCTTTACTCTTTGAGCTACAAGTAAAAAAATTCAAAAATAATTTCTTTTTTTGTAAATTAAACTAATTATTAATTCAACTAATTTAAACCGCTATACTGTAGAACTAAAGTGTTATTTTTTAAGAGCTTTCGGATTTGATTTAAAAAAAAAACACATAAGATTTAGGGAAGTGTATGAAATCTTTTGCTGAGTCGATAGAACGATCTATGTTTAAAGATGATTCCATGTATAGTTCATACGCTGGGTCCAATTTTGGCATACTTTCTCCAACATATTGGCTTCCAGTGCGTCAACCGTTACGGGTTTGTCCCTATAGACATGAGGCTTAACATGAAGCCACAAAAAATAGTCTAAAGGCGTTAAATCGCACGATATAGGCAGCCAATTGACCGGTTCCAAACGTGAAATAAACTGTTCACTGTTCAACTGTGTGGCTTGTGGCACCGTCTTGTTGAAATCACATGTCAGGCAAGTCCAGTTCTTCCATTTTGAGCAAAAAAAATGTTTAATCATCGCACGGTAGCGCTCGCCATTAACAGTTCCTGCCTTCGTCGTCTTTGAAAAAGTATGGTCCAATGATGCAACCGGCCCATAATTAACACCAAACAGTGCATTTTTCGGGATGCGTTGGCAGTTTTTGCAATGCTTCTGACTACTCTTCACACCAAATATGGCAATTTTGTTTGTTCACGTATCCATTCAACCAGAAATGAGTTTCGTCGCTGAACACAATTTTCCGATAAAAAAGTGGATCTTCATCGAACTTTGACAGCGCCCATTCACCAAAAGTAACCCGTTGTGGTAGGTCGTGGGCTTCAATTTTTGCACCAGTTGTATTTTAAAAAGTTTTACTCCCAAATCTTTCCGCAAAATTTTCCACGTAGTGGAGTAACAGAAGCCCAATTCCTGCGAATGGCGCCGAATCGGTACAGCTACGATATTTCCCTCTGTCCGCACTCTACGTATACGTGTTGGTGGTTTATTGCCCAGTAATGTAAATTTGGTGCGAAATTTAGTCACAGGATTCCGAATAGCCGCCTCAGAAGGTCGCCAAAACGGATCATAACATGGAAGAAGAGCACGATGCACTTTCTTAACCAAACATGAATTTTGATAATAAAATTCAAGAATCTGGAAGCGTTGTGCGCTTGTAAGTCGATTCATGGTGAAATTATAGACCAAACTGAACATGTTTAACAGTAACATGTTACACGGAAACAACTGTGCTGCCAAAAACAGTATTGCCAAAATGAAAGTTGATAAAAAATCACCCTTTATAACATCAAATCTGAGTTGGTTGAATTTTGCCCCAACATACCACAGAGGTTTATTTTTCAACGGTTCAAATTTTGGCCCATGGTACCTCAAAGAGTTAAAATAAACTTTAAGAATTCATAATTACAAGCAAAATTTTATTATTTCTAATTTGAAATTGGAGAAACCATTTGACCAAGAAAAGTATTCAGTGTTTATTTTTAAACAAGCTAAGACGGAAAAGGCCCACTTAACCTTTAAAAGTTCACAATTGTTATACGTATATTTATACATTAGTGTGTATCGAAAAATTTGCACCCAATTCCAAGCCTAATCTAAATACTACGTTAGCTAAATTGTGTCGATAAAATAGTGCTTCCTAAATTTTCGTACTCCATGTAAAGATATCAAAAAAATTTTAATTTTCATGTTAAGAAATGTCATTACATATTATTTTGTCTTGGAAATGTCATTATTTTAGGAAGCATATAGGTAGCTCGGAATCTACCTAAATTATTTAGGAAGCACGGTTTTATCGACACAATTTAGTTTAGGTCGTATTTAGATCAACTCGCACAGAGCCTAAATAATGAAATAGGAAGGAAAGATAACACATAAAACATATATATTTTTTTAAGTGAAACTTCTTAAGCGGCGATGTGATGCGGTATAAAAGTTAGAAATCCTTTGTAGAAATTTTTTTAAAAAATTGGTTAAAAATAGCAATCGTTGGTATCCCAAGCTAAAATTTTGTGTGAGCCTTAAGAATTACACGGTGTGGCAGTCCAAAAACTTCTGGGATGGGACATAGTATAGGTTTAGATATAGTTAAATGTAACATTGTGGCATACCACAAATTTTTCATGCACATCAAAATTTTGAATAACGGTAAAAAACCCGTATTTTTGAGGTAGATGGAGCTAACAAATCATACGTCTTAAGCTATACATTCTACAATAGTTTGTAAAGGAAAGAAAAAAGTAACACCTTTCTAACGGTGTATTACATTAAAGCCCCGAATAAAAATTGAGGGAGCTACATGTAAAAACATCGTTTTTTTCAGTTTTTTGAGACCGCACCGTACTTTGAACGAAAATTAATAAGTCAAACTTGTATAAAACTATTTACTTTTGACATGCAGTTTCAAAACACATTTAAATTTGCGTCTTCTGCACCTAAGTTTATTCAAATCGTGTAACATTTGATTAAGTTATGCAACTTTTTAGGAAAAAGGCCATTTGCCCATATATTAGATTCATGATGTATATTAACTTCCGCGTAAGTTCAATTGGACAGTTTTGTTTGAATTTCTTACTAACAATAAAATAAACATTCTGTAAACAGAATACCGAACACGAGTGGAATAAGAACGGTTTCACCAAGAAATCGCTACTATAGAAAAGCGCTTTGATGGTAAAAATAAAATCAATATGATGGCAAATACTGCTGGTCACTTAAACGAGAAACCGATGATGATCAGTTAAAAAGAAAAAGATCAAGTAAACATTTTGGAGTAGCATTTCCAAAAACGGTGTACTAAAAGTTCAACAAATGCCTTTAAACTGTCACAAAACATGCTTAAAACTTATATAAATGTGAAAGATCCCAATATGTAAAATTTCACGGTACTTTGTCTAAAAAGATTGTTGTCTCGTCGGGTGTACCTCAAGGTAGCCATCTTGGCCCACTTCTCTTTAACATATTTATTGCAGACATATCATCTGAGTTTTGCATGATGCCCCCCATCTCTTATATGCAGATGACTTAAAATTATACTATAACATTAGATCAGAAGTGGATTCAGTATTCTTACAAAATAAGCATTTGTCTCCGGAACAGTGGTCAAAATAAACTTTCTTTAAATATAAATAAGTGCTACGTTATAAGTTTTGCCCGTAAAAACGTAATAACATATAGCAGATACTTTAACCTTCACTACGATCATATCATATCCAGGGCAAACAAAATGCTCGGATTCATAAAAAGACGTGCAAAAGAATTCAAAAACCTTTGGGTAACTAAAACCTTATACTGCACATTAGTGCGACCAATCTTAGAATACTGTTGCATAATTTTGAACCCAGCTGTTGTAGTGCATAGTGAAAGGCTGGAATCTATTCGAAGACAATTCTTGCTTTTTGCATTGAGAGACCTATACGATGCTCGTGACTATACAAATTTACCACCATACGAGAGTAAACTTAAAATCCTCAATTTAATGTCGCTGTCATCAAGGAGAATATTACTTTGCTCATGCTTTACATTTGATGTTATTACTGGTAACATCGGTAGCGAATACATGTCGAGCAAGGTACTATTTAATGAACCAATTAGGCGAACAAGGTATACAAAATTGTTAAAAGAATCGCATCACAACACTGTTTACGCATTGACCGAGCCCTTGAATAGATGTTGTAAAATATTTAATAATATCATCGAGCATTATACACCGCCAATATTGAAATTCAGATTCAAGCGTTCCCTTTCCAAATCACTTTCCTTTACATAACTATCCCCTTATTAAACACCAATTCACGTCCTATGCCCAGCGGTATATATAAGTGAATCTTCTCCAATTCCTTTTGACCATTCTGATCCCTCTTCTATTTCCTTGATCTAGCATTTGTAGAAAAATTGTAAATGAAAAATTTTAATGTTAAATAAGTAAAACACGGCATTGTACTATTAACTCTATTCTCCCATATCCAAATGCCTCTTTTTACATTGCCGTCTACCATCCATACCTAAACAAAATTGAGCTGTTCTCCCATTTAGCTTTCTATCTTAATAATATTTTAGCATAGTATTGAAAATTAGTACATATTTTTACTACGTGTATAAAATTTGTTAGTATGTAAGCTTAGTATATAAGTTCCCCCTTCGTTCTTCTTCTTGTCTTTTCTTTTTGACGTGTTTTTGAAAATGTGTCGATTCTTGTGGGCGGATTACGCCCACTGAGAATTGCATATCTTCTACACCTAAAACAAGGAAAGAGGAGAGAATTGCCTTGTTTGGCTAAATAAATAAATAAATTGAAGTAGCTTAATATGTTTTATTTAATTTTGCAGTAACATACTTAGAGACATCCTCATTCTAAAAAACAAAATTCTTTAAAAAGTTACTGTGAAGTGCTCAACAATGTTATGTATTATATTAAATACTAGCAGGACCCAGTGGTCCGCGGCTTCGCATCACGTATGGCAAACATTTTATCCCGCAAACCATCTCGTACTAGAAAAGAATTTGCCAAAATTTCAGCGCAATCAGCCCAAAAGTTTTGGAGTCTTAATGATTTCCTAAAAGTGGCCGTAATTATAGTTCCACCACGCCCATTATTAATACAGTTGCCGATAGTAAGCACACAAACTTAATTAACAAATTTCAGACTTATACGACCAAAACTGTCTGGAATATAGCATTTTCATTGATTTGCAAAAGGGGGCGTGGAAACCCATTCTCATAACCAGTCTCATACAATCGAATATACGAAATATCGGATTTGTATTGATTTGTGGGCGGTAAAAGGGGGGTGGTTAAAACTAGTATGCAAAAACCTAATCTAGGATACAAGTAATACACATTTTAAGTTTGAGGGAAATCCTTTTAGATTTGTATAAAAGTCAAAGAAGCAAACACACAAATGAACAAACAAAGAGAAAATTATTTTTAGTAATATAAATTATATTGTTATATATTATTGACCGATTTTAGAAAAAAGACACACGTTTGACTCCTGAAAATGTGATCTTTTTAAATAATAAAACAAATTTAAGGGGTTTCAAACAAAATAGTGTTCAAAAACATCACCAAAGTCAAAAAATTGTAAAAAAAAAAAATGGTTTACCTAACAAATACTACGATATAGAAAATGAAATCTATTAAGTCATGTATGATATGTTTAAAGACCTGAATTTCAGATTTTCAAAACAATAAGTTGTGGGCGCATAAGTGAGCGCATGTGAGAAAAAAAAACAGTTTTTTTACCGTTATTCAAAATTTTGATGTGCACCAAAAAATTCCAGTATGCCACAAAAATGTATTCAACTACACCTACAACCTACACTATGTCCCATCCCAGAAGTTTTGTTTTGATTTTTTTTTTGTCACAGTGTGTTATTGTATTACAACGATACTATTTTCAAAAGGTGAACAATTTACTGCGAACATTACAAAAAACGTTACAAATAACTTCAGTCGAAAAATATTTCATAAAAACAGTCAAAAAAAAAAAAAGGACAAAAATAAATGCAAGTTTTTTCTGTATGACTTACGGTTTCGAAGTTACAGCTGTTTGAATACATACACTAATTGTATTTTTGGAGATATTTTCCAATTTTTTACAGTGTATATCTATTAAAAAAAAAAAAAAAAAAAAAGAAGTATGCAGATATAATACTTTTCAGGACAACTATCAACCCAGAGAGTTTCAAAATTTTCAAAAATAGTGATGTCAGAAACTTGGGCGTTTTGATATGGAATCTCCGATATATTAAGGCAATTCACAAGGTGTTGTAAAGTTGTATGTTGTATTGCTGTAAGTGAATGGTTTTCTCATTTTCTGCCTTATTAGTGAAGCGATTTATTTTGAATTTTGGTTGGCATGTTTTGTTTATAGAAATTGTATGATGTGTATAAAATTGGCGTGATCGAACCGGAAGTACGGCTACCTCCCATACAAATTTATTTTTTGTACATCACTTTGTATGGGAGGTAGGCGTACTTTTGGTCCGATCACGCCAATTTTAAACATATCATTTAAAATTTCAAAAAAAAAAAGGACGCTTCACTAACAAGGGAGAAAATGAGTAAACCTTTTACTTACAACAATGCACCATAGAACTTTGCAACACCTTGTGAATTGCATAATTGTATTTTATTTGAAAAAATTGTATTGCTTTGGGAAATTTTACAAAAATCTCTGGTTATAAAACATAGTGTCAAATTGACACATCTTTTACTTTACTAAAAACGAAATGCTTTTGAGGGTCAAAGCTCCCCATACTGGAACAAAGATTTTTCCCGTTATGTTAACTGTCTAACAAATTTCTTTTTATTTATTTTTTTTTTTATAAAAACAAACGTATGCTAACGGAGACAATCTAGTTTTAAGCAAATCCGATTTTTTACGACACACTTAGCATTTGATTTAAAGTGTGTTTGTTGCTTTAGTTTTGTAAATATTTTGATTCTGCTACACGCTGTCTCTATTTTTAAAATATAAAATATTTCGTTAATGCGATTCAGTGGGAAGTGGTTTAATTGCTGCACGCATTCGAACTTGTTTCTTCTGCTTGACCGCATTCTAATGAAAGTTTAACGTCACAACTCATGCACTTGAAATGAAGTACATGAGTGAAAGATTTATTCCACATATTTTAATTTCTTCAAATGATCAACTTATTTATATTTACACTATTAAAAGAGGTCACAGTACGTTGAGTTTATAAATCATTTGTATGCAGGTATAAACGTGTGTAAGTACGAAGTTAGGCATGATTATATAGTACGAATTATTTACATACAAACATATTTTTGTATGAAAGTGTGCATTAATGTGTTCATTAAATTATTTTGCGCTTGATGCAATAGAGGATGCACATTTTTATTGCTGAAAATAGAGTACACTAGGATTTTTTTTAATTTTGATCTTGTGCACCAACTTTATTGTTATTGTAATAGTTTGTTTTTTTTTTGTTTTGGTGCATTACTCATAACTTAAGCTTTTTTAAAAATATAAATCGCGTATCCTATTTTGCAAAATATTTTTTACTCTCCTTGACAGTTGGAAAAAGTTTTCGAATAAATGTACGTTTGAACGACCTACTTTTTGCTTAACCGTCTGACTTGTGTGAACGTTAAAATTAAACTGAATGAATTTGAGCTACTAATAATAATAATAAAGCTGCTCATCCGTATTCAAAGCACAAAATTATTTTCCGTACACACAGCTTCGCGCTATTCACATCGATTCACCATTACTTGATGTGGATACAACACGGCCGATGAAGAACAAACCGATGAAGAACAAGTCGTATACTTAATTCATGATCGCGTAGAATTGTTTACGAGCGAGCGTTGCCACATCTGCATCTATGCTTTTTTAATAGCATACCTATAGCTAGTAGAATTTCGTTGCAAGTAAAGAAATTTTTTCTTCTTTACATAGATAAACTTTAATTTGTAGCATACATTTTTTGTTGGGAATATTGATGGAAATACAGGTTTGAACATGGCCTAAAGAACATGATGCAAATAGCAACAAATTTCAGCTTTTACTAGTCATAGACAATAAGCAACAAATGTAGTTAGAAAATAATTTTTTTAATGCTTATAACTTTTAAGTGCCAGTAGAAATGATGTCACTGTATCAAATCAAAGGGAATGGCGTCCCTTCCACGCCAATTACGCCAATGTGAAAATAAATCGGCTTTATGTTTTTAATTGTATCGGATGCATTTTAATGCAAAGAATATGCCCTCAAAACAAGAAAGTCCAATGCGATTCAGAGAAGGTCAAAAAATTTAATGCTAAAATCACTTATGTGATTTTTTGAATTTTTTTTTATGCCAAAAACGCCAATGTGCACATTGTTTCACATAAAAAATTGCCAAAATTAGTAAACAAACTCATCAAGTGAATATACCCTGATTCTCTGCTATAGCAGTCACTGCAAGCAAAGCTGCAAGCGAATAAATGTAAGCAACAGGTCGTGAAGCGCAAGAGAATAACTTTTTATTTGTTCTCTGTTCTCTTTTCATAAACTCTAGCACTGAGGTGAGCTTCAGGGATGATATTTAGGGGCTTTTAGGGCTTTGCTTAGCTCATTTTAATTGTAAAAGCCTCGAGGCACTTTTAGTAAAATTAAACCCAAAAAAATAATCGATATTTTTAACAAGAAAAGTTTAATGGTTTATGTCTGTTGACAACATTGGTGTACTATGCCATCGTTCGACAAAATTTTAATTTAAATTTAACTTAAATTTGGAGGTGGAAAATGGAGAATCGAAAAATCGCACAAAAAATAATATTAAAAAACGAAAACTTACCCAAAAAATATAAAGAAAAATCAAAAAAAAAAATGTACCTAATAAAAACGAAAATATGCCCAAAATTTTGGGAGAATTGCCTAAAGTTTATGAAAATCGCGTCTACAGTATAGATTTGATAGTCATCACAAAAAATGCGCTTCCGTAATAATAATAAAGATAACCATTTCATTAGCAGTCAATGTGAACTATGACTCGAAAATAAAAAGTGAAATTTAGTCCTAAAAAATTAGGTGATTTTTGTATGGCAAATTAGCCAAACCAAAAAACGAAATTTCGCCCAAAAACGTGCAAAACCGCATCATTTTTTTTGGCGGTTTCTGAACGAAAATTAACTGAATTTTGTATGGAGAAATTTTGGGTGATTTTAATTTAAAGTCTATATTTCCTATCGCCTTTTTAAATGTTCTCATTAAAATAAGTTACGTTATATACAGCCATGATCACATAAAAAGCATACTTTTGAAGTAATCTCAACTACAAATTTAGTTATATGAAATCCAAGTTATATGAAAAGAGCGATCCCTAAAGGCTCCATCGTTGTCCTGACAATGCCTTAATATACATACAAATTAATCAATTTTATTATAAATTCAATTTCAACGCAAAGAAAATCAGGTCACTACCATCTCTCTACACCCTGATGAAGTTTTGGTAGTTTTGATAGTTTTTTCATCTTATCTAATTTCACTTTAATTTTTTCTTGCAAAATTTTTTATTCTAATTGGCCCAATTTCTGTTTGATTTCTGGCCCTTTTCCGACTAAGTCAATATCATCTCTGGTGAGCTTGCGATCTACGCGTGTTTCAGTTTTTTCTCTGAGCACTTAATAAACTACACGAATACTCAGGTATCTGCTGCAGTGACCTGAATAAGAGTTAATATGTTGGATTTTCCCCGCAATCAGCTTTTTGTTATTCTTAATGCATATTTGTGTTATTTTTTGTTGCTTTATTCGCTACTTTCCATACAAAAAACACAAAGACTGCCGAACACTATCGGCCATAGCTGAACTCCTAGAGGGATCAAAT
Organism: Coremacera marginata; assembly: GCA_914767935.1. NCBI lineage: Eukaryota > Metazoa > Arthropoda > Insecta > Diptera > Sciomyzidae > Coremacera > Coremacera marginata. The sequence goes on along the minus strand of OU612046.1, from coordinate 52,507,704 downwards.
ATATGCGTGGTCCTATTATTTTTTGCCCAACGTATTTTTAAAAAAATTTCGACAGATTTTTTCTAAGAATCTTGTATGGTTTCTTTGTTTCTGTGTTTTTTACAACAAGACAATTTAATATATCAACTAGTAAGGCTGGAGCTTCGGCAGGGTAACGAAGCTAAAATACCCCCCCCCCCCCCCCCGCGGCCATATTGAAGTATATTCGAAGTCTTTAGCCACGACATACACGATGATATTCAGTCGTCACTTTGTACGATGAAACCACGCCTACCTCCCAATGTCGTCACTTTGTATGGGAGGTAGGCGTGGTTTTAATACGATTTTGCCATATATCATAGGGATGATTCCTATTATATATCAAAGCTAATGTGTAAAATTTCAAGATATTTCATTAATATTTGCGGATTTTTAAGAGATTTTACGTTTAAAATAAAGCCACTTTGTATGGGAAGTGGGCGTGGTTTTCATCCGATTTTGCCATATATCATATAGATGGTTTATATTAAATATCAAAGCTTATGTGCAAAATTTTAAAACATTTCTTTAATTTTTGCAGATTTTGAAGAGATTTTACGTTTATAATTAAGCCAATTTGTATGGGAGATAGGCGTGGTTTTCATTCGACTTTGCCAAATATCATAGTCATGGTCTATATCAAATATCAAAGCTTATATGCAAAATTTCAAGACATTGCTTTAATTTGAGCTGATTTTTAAGAGATTTTACTTTTGATTTTTGTGGATCTTAAAGACATTTTACAGTTAATAAAAATAAAGTCACTTTGTATGGGAGGTAGGCGTGGTTTTCATCCGATTTGGCCCATTCTCGAATTTGATCTTCCTTTTCTAAAAATAAACTTATATTTTGAATTTCAGCGCTATAGCTTTAAAATTCCGGCTGTAATCGTGTCGACAGGCGGAAAGACGGACAGACAGACGGACACACGGAAATCGAATCAGGAGATGATGCTGATCAAAAATATATATATTGTTCTATACCTGCCACACCGCCTTCTTGGCGTTACAAATGGAATGACAAAGTTAATATACCCCTTACGCAGTACGCGTTATATAAATATAAAAAAACATTTCTTCGCCTGCCGTGAGGACTCGAACCCGTACACAATTGGTTGGGAGTTCTATACTCCATCCATTGCGCCAAACATAATCTTCATGCAGGAGCATTGATTCTGTATTATCTGCAACTGAAGCTATGGTGCAGCAGATCCAATAATCTATTAATGTATTTGTGTGGTTTGGGTAGCTGCTTAGCCACTTGCTACAAGAGTTGATTAATAGATTTTTATGGTTTGGGTAGCTGCTAAACCAATTACGAGAAGAATCATCAGTGCTGCCACTTTTCCACAGTTGTGGTAAATCTAACACTTTTTTGGTTTCTACCACATTTATCACCCACTATTTGCATTTTTCCAAAATCTATCACTTTTTGATGTATTTATATAAAAATTATTGCATTATAATTAAAATTTTACAAATTTTATTACATAGTTATATATATTATTACATTTAATATATTATTTTTGTACTGTTTTAAGAACATTATATGAAAATTATTTGCAATAAATCTAATTTAGCGTAAAAAACTTGCTGTATGGTGTACTTTTTATGATTTGTTTTGCTGTAGGACTTCAGTCAAATTTTTCCTTAAGAAGAAAAATATATTCCAAAGTTTTTTAAAATTCACCACTCATTTTAGACTCAACATACCACTATTTGAAATTTGCAAGTGACAACACTGGTCATCATTCTCGATTTGTAAGTGCCTTCTGTTAACAACTGTTAACATAGCTGCAGTTATACATTTTATATTAAATCAACGTCGAAATTTAACGGAGCTGTTTGGATCGGTGGAAAGAGTGTAGGTTTAATAATCAGTGGATGATGGGGTCGATCCTCACGGAGGGCAACGTGATATATTTTTTTTATGTGAATGCGTTTGTGCTGTTGTTGGTACATGTTTATGTTTTGTTTTTGCAATGTGCGAAGTTGAAATTAATAATTGCCCACAAGTGCGTTGAAATAAAAATTACAGCAACATGTAATAATATAAATAATATAATAATGAAATGTAATAAAATTTACTGGTGTGAATATTAACGTGTGTTTTTTTTTAATATATTTAATGTTTTAAATTTTTGAATTTAAGTTATTTCAAAAAAACCATTAAATTATCACATCTATGAAACTGTGAAAAAGCTTCGCTTCTCTCGTGTGTCCAACAACGCACCTGTGTTTTTTTTTATTGCTTTATTTGCTACCTGCTGGTGTTAGTAAAGCATCGTGCTCTTATTCTCTTCGTTTCTAATATCTGAACAAGGTTAATTTATATAGGCTAAGTCACTTGAGAGAAAAGCACTCTTTTTTCGCCTTTGCTCGAACTGTCAAAGCAGCTGTTAGCTTAAAATTGTACAGATTCAGGTGTTTTTTTCTTGATTTTCTTTCATCCATTCTGACAGTTCGACCAAGCTTCTCTCAAGTGACTTAACCTATATTAATCAACCTTGTATCTGAATAAAACAAAGAAAGTGTATGAGCAGTTATGAGCAAAGCAGAAAGGGGATAGAGAAAATTTTTTATTCTATAGCAAGAGAATATATTCAGGGAGGCGAAAAAGCATACTCATGCAGGACTCTAGTTACATGATACAATGATAAGGTAGGGCCGCTTCGCTGAGTGCTCTACGCGTCAACGAAGAGTGGATAATGAGAAGGAAGATATATCTCAAAACGACGAATTTCGTAGAAATTGCAAATGAAGAAAATATTTTATGTTTCCAAGTTGCAAACAGTGCGGTCGCGGGTGTTAAATTTGTAATAATTTGAGTGAAAATATTATAAAAAAGTGTAATAAAAACTATAAAATGTGAAAGAAGTCTTAAAATTGCAAAAAAAAACCTGTGAAGAAATTCGCGATGAACAGCTGATTTTGACATCTATCTCGCTTTATTCTGCTTTCCACTCCATTCCTCTCCGAGTCGGCCTTACCTTATAATTCTACCATGGTTTCAACCTATCTCATCTATAGCGGTTACAAGCACCCTTTTTACTGAAGAAATGTGCATATTGGCGTCTTTGGCATGAACAAGGTTCATTAATATAGGTTAAGTCACTTGAGAGAAAAGCACTCTTTTTTCGCCTTTGTTCGAACTATCAAAGTAGCTGGTAGCTAAAAATTGTACAGATTCGTGTTTTTTTTTTTCTTGATTTCCCTTTATCCATTTTCACAGTTCGACCGGGCTCCTCTCAAGTGACTTAACCTATATTAATGAACCTTGGGCATGAAGACAATTAACGATTCTGAAAATGTTGTGCATGCGGCTCTGTAAAAACTTAGGTAATAAAGATAATTGCAAAATTCTTTTCGCAATTTACTTGTCAAAGCATTTTCAATGAATTGAATTAAAAAAATTCAGAAATTGGCCTTCTGACGGAAGGTGGGATGGGAGTTATACGGAAAATTTTTTATACGATCCAGAGACCGTAAAGATATGTTTATGTTTATGGGGTCATTGAAAAGAAAATTAAATTAATTAAAAACTTGACCCCAAAAAAATTTTTCATTTATCACGCAAATTTCAGAGAAATTTGCACTCAAAGTTGAAATTTGGTAGTTTCAACCGATTGATTTCATTTTCACACGATCAAAGCTCGGCAACGCTTAAGTTGGTGGGGTTTGTTGATATACCGTTGGATAGGTGATTTCATTGCCTTTAAAATGAGCTACCAAAATAAGTTTTATGTAAGTTAGTTTTTCGGCTAGAAACAATAACGTGAATCAAAGTCGTGAAATATTAATTAGCCCTGTAGCTCCTAAGAATGTGAAAATGGACCCCCCCCCCCCCCCATCGATACGATTTTTTTCTCAGCTCGACATAACCTTTCAGCTTTTGCGGGACATCCTCTATATAGTTACCATCACCTCGTAGCACCTGTACACCAAGTTTCATTATGAACATAGGATATAACTTAGGATATAACTCATTATAACCATATTACTTAGGAGTTATAATGAGTTCTGCAAGTTGGGCGTAGTTGTATGGTGACCACGCCCATTTTTAGTGCTTTTGTCGACAGTAACCATACAAACTAAGCTACAAAATGTTAGAATTATACAACCAAAACCGTCTGAAATATAGCAGTTTTGTTTATTTCTGGGCTGTAAAAGTGGGTGTGGCATTTTTTTATACTAACCGAGATATTAATCTTAATAACAGATATTATAAATTTTGTGGCTTAAGGTGTTGCCGTTGCTGAGATCTTAAGACACACCGCACGAACAATGTTATATAAATAAAAGGGCAGTAAAAGTAGGCGTGCAAATTTTATTTATATAGTGATCACCACTTGGTCTATATAGCACATTGTAAAAAAGTGGTCATATTTATAGTGCGGCCACGCCCATTTTTAGTTGAGTTACCAAGAGTTACCATACGAACTAAATTACAAAATTTTATTCCAATACAGCCCAATTCATCTGAAATATACCATTTTTATTGATTTGTGGGCGGTAATAAGGAATGCGGCAACTTTGTCTTTTTGATTATTCGAGATATTGGCTTTGACAACAAATGCTGTAAATTGGTGCACTTAGATGTTACGAGAATGAGAATATGAAATGAGAATTATGCAAAAAAAAAAAAAAAATTAAACAGGCTTGTTTTAAATTTTGTTTTGTAGAAACACAAACGCGTTAAATTTATGGCTGTATTTCTTTATTCATTCCATATAAAGAACGGAAGGAATAGAATAGGCCGTTGTTTATCCAGAACAAATGAATAAAGAAACAAAATTGGAAAAGAAATAACACATTTGTGTTATTGCTAAAGCCTGTATGATACTTAATTAAATTGATCATTGAAAATTATAAGTAGAGTTCAAATAGCACGAATGCATGGATTCAATTGGTGTGAGTGAGTACGCATATGGTACGAATTGGAGAAAAATTTGTAGGACGGACTGTATTTTCTTAGCATTTCTTTTGCCGTTTCTTTCAATTCGTTCTTCGTTAAGTTTCGATCAAATATTTACTGTGCTGTTAATAATTAATTTGACATTTTTAGAGTAAACAAAACTATTTAATATAAATGTATGCTGAATTGTAAGTGATGTGTGTAGCTAATATTAATTAATTTAATGCTCTTAAAAACACCAGATATAAAAAAGTAACAATGTTTATCCTTTTCGTACAAAATATGTCTGTCCTGCCCACGCACCACTCGTTTTCAGATTTTAAAATTGGACAAAAAAAATTAAGTATCACACGGGCATAACCTGCAAACTTTATGAACACAAATATGTATGATATATTTTTTTTGTATATATGCAATTTTGCAATAAATTCAATTAAAAGCTTTAAATTGCTAAAATTTTCCACTTTAATTTTGTGCCATTTTGCTTTAAATTAAATAACAACATTGGACATTGGAAATTTGTTTATTCGTAATAGATTTTGGACCAAATTAGCCAGCACCAGCCTTCAGTGCACCTACACTAACGGCAAATGCCTGGTCGGTAGGTCTCTTTTCATATTTATATTTAACGACGTAGCCATTTTTATCAGCAGTATATGTGACTGTAGCTGATATTCCGGGATAATAGTGCGTATAACTTGTTCCCGTGATAGCTAAATACTCCTGTGGAGTGCCCGGATTTTTCAGCTCAACAATCTCATCACGTTGGTCACCATCTTGCAAGATAATTCTTAATGAAGCCAAAAATAATAATCAAAATCTTCAGTTATTTGTGTAACTACCTTAAGGTGTATCCATTTTCATTTGGAGTAAGTTGATAATGATCTTGGTCGATTTTTGGTAAAGTTGAACCCAATGGTGGTGCATCTTGTGCCGTTGCTTTTAGCATTAACATTATCAGAACAAATCCTGGATAAAACTGTAATGAAAAGTTTCTTTATATTAAATGCAGTATACGTACCTTTTTTATTTAGTAAAAATTTTACTTACACTTGCGTGTTGTTTCACAAACATTTTCTATGCTAGTTCAGGAAATACTAATAACATAGAAGACAACAATGCAGCAATATTATAATATCGAAGCTCTTCTGCCGATAATGCCAATTATTATGAGTTAACAAGTCTTTGAAACTGGTTTTGTTAATGCTAAAACAGTTAACAAAACGACTTGAATCTTGGTAGTTTTTCAATAAATTTTGTAATCATGCATATAAATTTATGTATGTAAAATGTATGTGACGTATAACAAATTATTGAGTAGTATCAATGTAACGTCAATAAGCTGCAAAAGAAATGTTGAAGGGCAAACAATAATAGGATCAGCTCATATATTTGACATTTCTAGGAGTCCATTACGGGAGATGTAAACTATTTTCGACAGTTTTTGCAGTTGTTGTGTTTTTTGTATGTTAACGCAAAAGAGGGTAGCAGATAGGGGGAAGCTGAGAAACATTAAATGAATTATAGCCTAAACACATTGACGACGGCTGCAGCAGTGCAGCATCTGTCAAAATTATTTACATGTATTTCTTACGACCTAGACACATTGATTGCGGCTGCAACGACAAGCTGTCAAATTAGGAACGATTCTATATCGACGTCAAGGCCGCAACGGCAAGGGCAGCATTACATCAGTTTTATATATAAACTAGCTGAATACCCGGCTTAGCTCGGGAGTTGATATAAATAATTTTCGATTTCATTCGTCGATTTGAAAAAACTTTTGTACAAACTTTAGAAGGAATTTTGTGTGCATATTTCAAACTGGTAACTTAGGCGAAATGAGCAAAATGTAGCTTCAACATCTGAAAATTATGAAAAAAAAGTTAGGGAAATCGTGATTTGTGTGTGCGTGCCTCCGATCGCTTGCAAAAATATATTTTCAAGTTTTATATTGTATTCGATAGATTGCACATTTTTGAAAAAAACGGAGCAAAAACGAATTCTTGGCAATTCGCGAGGAAACTGGACAACAATTAAATAAGCATTGAAAATAGAAATTGAAATGTCAAAACTACGCCACTGACCTGTTTATGTGTTGATGCGTCATTAATATCTTCAGGTTTCCTGTTACCAAGATATTCTCCAATAAGAAAAGGTATGATATTGCCGCAGTTTGATATGGAAACCAAAATAGGCCACAAGGCTATTGCAGAGCTTTTGTATAAGGGTAATCCGTCTATTCCAATATCTGCTTCTAAAATTTCAATATCTTCTGCTAACGGCAACTTCAAATCCTGACAAATACTTCTCTCTAGTCCATAGTGGAAATAGTTTCCCGGACTGACTTCGCGCGTGCAAATAGTGCTATTATTTTGCACCCTTGAAAATAAATTTTTTGTTGAAGAGGGCACTTTTAAGCCCACTCTTTGTAGAATTCGCAAAATGCCATCACTCGCGTGTCGCCTAACTTTAAATTGCACTACTCATTTCTGAATTTCTTTTTGAATATCAATTTCTGACGAAATTTGTATTGTTCTTTCGCATTTTATATTTTCACTATTGGCACTTTATATGGAATCCACACCGCCATGGCTGAAATCTGGTAAAACTTGTGGTGTTTCATTTTCTACAGCACTTTGCATATGATCTGCCCTGCTATTTCCACTTCAATTTTCTGCTGCTGTTGCACCTTCTTCGTTTGCACCTGCAAGCGCAACTTCATATTTTATGGTGTATATTTTTGCCCGAACTAATCTTTTAAAACGGCGTTTTGAATAACCGCATCACTTCCCACTCATTTTATTACTTTTTTAAACATTTTTTAACTTTCACTATTTTTCACTATTTTGCTGAAACACTTTCACGAATTAAACTTCCCGCGCATACTAGTGATGAGTAATGACAAGTAGTGATGAGAAAAATAAATATATCGAACTAGTACGAACTACGAATAGTCAAATTAAGGAAAATCGTGAAAGCAAAGCGATTTTTTAAAGCTCAATCCGTAGCGAGAGCAAAGCACTTCTCAAAATAGGCAGAGTGAAGCCCTTTTTACTTGCTTTTCAATAAAGCACTTTGAAATTTCCAATAGGGAAGTTTAAAAAAATGGAAAAAATACTTAAGACACGAACTCGCTCTAATGTGAATGAAAAAGTGTGATTTCCAAAGCGAAGTAGGGAAGTACACCCGATTTTCGGGGCGTTATCACTAGTATACTTCATTAATCAAACTATTAAAAACTTAAATAGATATATTTTATTTTAAATATCTTGAATACGATTAACGTTAAGGAAAAATAGCAAAATTTGTATTATTCATAATAGATCTTGGACCAGATTACCCAAGAGAGCCCATCAGGGCAGGTGCACTAAGGGCATATACCCGCTGTGCGGTTTCATATTTATATTTAACAACGTTGCCATTTTTATCAGCAGTATATGTGACTGTAGCTGATATTCCTGGATAATAGAGCGTGTTACTTTTTCCCGTGATAGCTAAATACTCCTGCGGAGTGCCCGGATTTTTCAGCTCAACAATCTCATCACGTTGGTTACCATCTTGCAAGATAATTCTTAATGAAACCAAAAATAATAATCGAAATTTTCAGATATTTGTGTGAGTACCTCAAGGTGTATCCATTTTGATTTGGAGTAAGTTGATAATGATCTTGGTCGATTTTTGGTAAAGTTAAACCCAATGGTGGTGCATCTTGTGCCATTGCTTTTAGCATAAACATTATCAGAACAAATCCGGGATAAAACTGTAATGAAAAGTTTCTTTATATTATGTTAAATGCAGTATGCGTACCTTTTTTATTTATTAATAATTTTACTTACACTTGCGTGTTTTTTCACAAACATTTTCGATGCTAGTTCAAGAAATACTAATAGCAAAAGACAATAATGCAGCAATATATAACATGGAAGTTTTTCTGCCGATAATGCTAATATTATGAATTAATAAATCTTTAAAACTGGTTTTATTAATGCTAAAACAATTGGCATAACAGCTTGAATCATGGTAGTTTTTCAATTAATTTTGTAATCATGCAAATAAATTTAGATATTCAAAATGTATATGACGTACTCGTATAATAAATTATTGAATAGTATCAATATAACTTCAATAAGCTAAAGAAGAAATGAGACTTCTAGGAGTCCAGTTGCCGGAGATATAAACCATTTTCAACAGTTTTTGCAGTTGTTTTTTGTATGGAGTGGCAGATAGTGGGAAGGTGAGAAACATTAAATGAACTATTCCACAATTAAATTGATTTAGCTCTCTGCTTTCTTTGTCTCTCAAAAACTGCAACACATACGATTCTTTTAGTGTAGCTGCGCAACGGAATGATAATAATTATCCTATTTTTATACAATCGTAGTGTATTGTTTGGGTTTACGTTCAAGCATGAAAACTATAATGTTACAGAATAATGAGTGAAGTCACCAACGCTACACAACGTTAACATACTGTTCTTCGAGTGAACGCTACAGTACCCTAACATACGCTACGTTTAGGGTTTTTTTTCGTTCCCTGGTTTGAGAGCTATAGAAAGAGTTAGAAAGCTATAATCATATATCCCTTAGATCCAGAAAAAAAATACTGTCTTGTGTGGTTTACATGCCGAAGACATCATTGGTCCATAATTTTTCAAAACTAAAGCTGGAGCCAACGTAAATGGTACGCGATTTTTTGGTTGCTCATCACTTTATTGGGACGAACTTTTGGTGACGGAATCATATCAATTGGCCACCTAGGTCCTGGGATCTCACTCTGTTAGACTATTTTTTGTGGTGGTACATCAAGTCACTGATCGATCAGTTACTTAGGTGGCCGTAACAACTCGTGTTCGGGTTTCGGCCGACCTCATCAGCTCTCGTCAGGCGCCTCTGCTTTGCGCGCGCCTTCTCCAATCGGATACACCAAGTACGGTTAGGGGTTCCTCAGCCTGGTCCATCCATCGGAGGCATGGTCTCCCTCGTCGTCGTTGACCAGCGACCCTCGCCTCGAGCACCTTTTTCGCTTTAGCTTCGTCGTCCATACGATGGACATGACCCAGCCAGCGTAGTCGCTGCACAGTTATACGCCGAACTACGTCAATGTCTTCGTAGACCTCATACAGCTCGTCATTCATTCGGATGCAATAGTCATCGCCGACTCGAACAGGGCCGAAGATTTTGCAAAGAACTTTTCTCTCGAGCAACCCCAGAGCAGCTGCGTCTGTTTGCGAAACTACCCATGCCTCAGCGCCATACATAAGCACAGGTAGAACGAGCGTCTTGTGGAGTGTTAGTTTTGTCGATCGAGAGAGGGCTCTGGAACTTAGTTGTTTACTGAGCCCGTTGTAGCACCAATTAGCAATTATTGTTCTTCGCTTTATCTCCAGGTTGACTTCATTGTTGTTATTAATGGCGGTGCCAAGGTATACAAACTCCTTGATTACTTCAAAGTAATAGCTGCCGGATGAAACGTGGGAGTCTAAACGCCGCGCTCCCTTGTTTGTAGACAGCATATAATTTGTTTTACCCTCATTTATCGATAAACCCACTTTGGCTGATTCCCTTTCGATAGCGGCGAAAGCAGCGGTAACATCTCTCTTGGTTCTGCCAACAATATCAATATCATCAGCGTACGCAAGGAGCTGGACACCTTTATAGAAAATGGTGCCATTACGATGCACACCGGCCTTTCGTACGATCCCCTCCATGATGGTGCTAAAGAGATCGCAGTGGACAGTGGATCGCCTTGCCTGAAACCTCTTTCGGTATTGAAGGTTTCGGAGAGGTCATTTCCTACTTTGACGGAGCTGCGTGTGTTGCTCAACGTCATTCTGCAAAGTCTAATCAACTTTACAGGTATACCGAACTCAGACATTGTTGCGTATAGGCAATCCCTTCTCGGGCTATCGAACGCAGCTTTAAAATCGACAAAGAGATGGTGTGTGTCAATTTGATTTTCGTGGGTTTTCTCCAGGATTTGTCGTAGCGTGAAAATCTGGTCTATGGTGGACTTACCAGGTTGAAAGCCACACTGATAAGGTCCAATCAGTGTTTTTGTAATCGGCTTTAATCTTTCACACAGTACGCTTGAGAGAACCTTATATGCGATGGAAATAAGACTCATACCTCTGTAACTTGCGCAGATTGTTGGGTCTCCTTTCTTAAGTATAGGGCACAGTACGCTGAGGTTCCAATCATCGGGCATGCTTTCTGCTAGCCATATTTTGCTGATGAGCTGATGCATGCGCCTCATCAATTCATCGCCACCGGTTTTAAACAATTCAGCTGACAGGCCGTCAGCACCCGCGGCTTTATTGTATTTGAGTCGTTGGATAGCAACTCGAGCCTCTTCATGGCTAGGTGGTGATACTTCCACTCCGCCATCGTTGATTGGTGGCACCGAACTGTGCTCTCCATGGGCGGCATTGGTGGAATCGTCGCCAGTAAGTAAATTGGAGAAGTGCTGTCTCCACAATCTCAGCACACACTGTGTATCCGTATTCAGATCTCCATTTTCGTCTCTACAAGTGGATGCTCCGGGCTTGAAACCTTGGGTTAGACGCTTAACCTGTTGATAGAATTTTCGTGCATCCTTCTTGCCCTGGTATACATCTAGTTCCACAGGCTCACGCTTTTCCTGCTCTCTTTTCTTGCGTCTGAAAAGGCGCCTCTCTTCCTTCCTCTTTTCGCGGTAGTTTTCTCGCACGGCTCGCGTTGCAGCTGACTGCAGCGTTTTTCTGTATGCGACGTTTTTTACTGCTGTCGTGATACGACACTCCTGATCGTACTATTGGTTACGAGGTTGGTTGGTTGAGCTTAACCAAGAGTTGAGCGGAGTAGGCTTCGGCAGTCCGTTGTAATTGCAGCTTAGCGACATCTAGCTTTGCAATCCTGTGCGTATGTTCTTCGCATTGCATAATCGCATGCGGATCTTGGCGGCAACAAGATAATGGTCGGAGTCAATGTTGAGCCCCTGAAATGTACGCACATCTAGAACACTAGAGGCATGCCTTCCGTCGATTACAACATGATCAATTTGGTTTCGCGTTTTTTGATCCGGGGACAATCAGGTGGCCTTGTGGATGTCGAGGTGCTTAAATCTGGTGTTACTAACTACTATGTTTCGTGCCGCGGCGAAGTCGATCAGTCTTAGACCGTTGTTTGTGGAGGTCTCATGAAGACTGAACTGACCGACAGTGGGGCCAAAGATGCCTTCCCTTTCGAAAGCAAGCATAGCATACTTCTTTCAATTTATTTCATAGAATTGATGGCAAAAAATGTATTTCATTTAAAAATATTTAACCATCCCGTTTTGCATTTTAATTTCAGGTTTTCAACGTCAAAACGTAACTGGTACATAAAAAACCAATAAAATATGACAGAAAGTGAAAGAAGAGCGAAAAAATAAGTTCAATCCGTGGCCTTACGTTCACCTTCTTTTGAAAGTGAAAACGTAAGCAGTGCTTACAATTTCCGTTGTTGAGAAGGTTCAAATCTATTATGTGCACGTCGTATATCAATACAGCACGGGTACCTTACATTTTCGTGCATACAGTCGACATATTAAATAAAGAGCCTTAGAATGGAAACACGAACGATTCCGATCGTCTTGAGTACATTCCCTGTACATTATTTTAGTAAAGGAAAACGTAAGTACCTACGATGCTTTTTATACTTTACAAAAGGAAGCTTACTAGAGGCGGCCATGCCTTTGTAAAAGTAATGGGGATTAGGAAGGGACGTTTGCATGCCTCACGGATGAAAAGTAAGTAGGCTTTAAGCATTATAAATAGAATGATGATTTTTTCCACTAGGGTACCGCAGCTGTCAAACACATACAATATTATAATTTGCAACTTTTGTTATTTGTTTTGCTTTTATTCGTAAAAACTTGGCTTAGACAGGTGCAAAACATAATTTTAAATGGGAGGTAGGCACAAAAGTTGACTGATCTTCATTAGACTTGGTCAAAAAATGGTTCAAATTGATTAGTTTCTAGGGGTACCTCCCTTGAATCTATAATAATTTCTTACATGCTTTTGTATGGGAGGTACATACAAAAGTTGGCCGATCTTAACGAAACTTGCTCAAAAGAATTGAAAAAAAGAGTAATAGATGTGTAATAACGGTAAACAGAAACGATACAAAAATAAGCAATAACTCAATAAAAAGTATTGCCACTTTCACTTAAATATATAGAGTTGAGTTTGGAATTCCAAGCAATTTTTTGATTTAGAAGTATATTCAAATCGAGTTTTGCAAAAAGGCGGAACAAGGCGGAACAAAGCGGAATTTATCTTTGCATAGCCTTGAAGATGAAGGTCCAAGGATATCAATTAAAAAAAAAAAAAAGACGTTAATAACTTACATGGTATAAGTAAATGTCTATTCAAATTTGCAAAACTTGTCGTTTATGGTAGTTTTGTTTTTTGAATATTTTGAAATTTCTTTTTTTTTTTTTTTATATTCGTAAAAGCAAAAATGGAACAGAGTCTTTCCTCTTAAAGCTTTCTTTACTTTCGGTTGGAAATGTATTTCTAGAAGAATTTTTGTGAGCATCAAGAACATATCGGACACTGTATCGCAAATAACTAAAAAAATCAGACATATTTTACATGATGCCCTGCCTATATTTCTAATTTTTAAGCAAAAATATTTTGGGCTTTCCTTAATGGAAGCACTATCTTTTGAATGATATCAAATTTGTGCAATTCCGAGAGCAAAAATTTCTTTATTTATTTCCACAGCGCAAAGCACTGTGCACCGTGTGCATTCAACATACACGTTCTCATTTGCATTTACACCAAATAACATTTACAATATCATTTTGAAATTTTTTTTTCAATTTTATCAAAACATATTTAGCTGGCCACATATTTAGAAACATAACATTGTTAATGTTTATGTATTATTTTTATTGTTTCTTGTTACAAATATAAATAAAAATTAGCTACTTTCTTTTAATAAAGTACCACACATAACCCTGTTTATTGTTAAAACAACATAATTCAGCAACAGTTTTCCTGCCTTATCTCTTTTCGTTACACAGTGTGTAATTTTTTAAGTCATGGCAAAATAACCATATACGGACACCACTACGTGATAAAAGACAAAAAAAAAAGACCCCTGTCTCCCAGTTTTGCCCAAAGTCCTCCAGGTTTTTTTATGAGCCCCGAAAGAAGTGGGGCCTCAGTGTCATTTTTGGAAAAAAGTGATAATTTTCTCAAGCTCATATCTTGCAAACCGTTGGGAATTTTGATTTACTCTCTGAGGCAAAGTTGTAGCTCTTGTCATAAAGAACAAAAAATTGTTAACATATAAAATCAAAAAAAAACTTCATCTTCAAAGTCAAAATCGCAAAAAACTTTAAAAAATTCAATTTTTTTTACCTTTTTTCCCCTGTTCAGGTCCATAGGTAGCAAACCGTTCAAAATTCAAGGAAACAATCAACTACGAAAATGAATAAGATCTCAATAAACAACGACTAGAACATATGATCATATCCTAGGAATGATTCTTAACACCGTTAAGGTAGCGCTTGGGTAGCCGCAAAAGTGAAAAATTTCCCGAAAATTTTTTAATTTCATTTGTTTTTTCTTTACTTCAACATTGAGATACTATAAAGCCTTCTCCCGTAAGTGAAAAGGCATGTTGCAGGTTTCATTGTTATACTGATTTTATTAATCTTAGTTCTTAGGTGGTATGGGTTGACATTTAGAGTTAGGGTGGTAACAAAGAGTAGTAGCATGGATATTTAGTAATAATGATTCAGTGTTGTAGGGATTAGTAGTCTCAGCAGGGATAGCACTACAATACTGTGCTATCTATTACAAAAATTGTAAAAAAAATATTCGTATTATGTTTATAATGTTGATGGCCCTGGACTTGCAAATCGCACTCTCTTAAGTTGTGGAACCAAATCGTCGTCCGAATCTGACTCTGATTCAGAACTTATGGTGTCCACAGGAACGTTACTTCCAGACTGCCCTCCATCGTCAGCTTTTTTTTCTTCAGATACTTTATTAACATTATACAGGGTGATCTTGTGACTCCACTATCATACCTGAAATGAATTAGAAAAGAAATCAAAAAAGGAATGCAAAACAATGCATCAATAAAATTGATATTACCTTTGCAAGCAATGCGTCGAGTTTTTTGCCTTTGTACCGTTTTTTCATGGGCATTGTGGTTTGGTGAAACCGTTCTCCTTGCTCATCGGATTCGGTAGGAAGTTGTTTGATAAAATCGTCAAAACGAAAATGAAGAAAATGCAGCTTTAATGTCATCGATGTGCCGATTTTCTCAAAATAATACAGCATTTCTTTCACCCATTCTCTTACTTCCGGACAAACACATGGTTCTGGCCAGGCATATTTAATTTTTGAGCGTTAATTAAACATACAAAACATTAAACATGACAAGAGCTACAATGTGAATTCAACGCAGATGTTTGCTTCAAGTTAGTTTTTTAATACAGGTTTTTTTGATATTATATGTTCACAATTTCATCTTTATGACAAGAGCTACAATGTGTTTCCAGGTATTTTTTTTTATATTTTGGGTTGTTTTTATGTGAATTCAATGCAGATGTTTGCTTCCAGGTAGTTGTTTGATAGTTTGGGTACGGGAACTCACCCACCAGCTTGAGAATTTTTATTAGAATGCACTTACTATCAGTGAAGGTACAGTGCACTCACACACTCGGCCTCCTGACTGACAATTATTTACGTTCAAAGTTTTGAAATCAACATTTTTTTTAAGAAATCGCTTATTTTCTTACACTTCAATTGTTTTTAAGCGAAATGTTGGCTCCCAGAAAGTACTTTTGTTAGAAAAACCTCACTATCTCCGGCCTTAGAAGGGTTAATGCGGAGTATTATACTTTAAAAAAAAGCTTGAAGTGTTGTCTTTTACTGAGTTTAGGAAGAAATAAGTTTACTAGGGCTGTCTTTTGAGAAAACCAGATTTTTATTAAAAAAGTGAGGTTAAAAAATCTTTTTTTTTAATTTGCCCCAATGAGTTAATAAAAATTAAAATATTTATATACAGATTTATTGCGTTTTCATAGGTATTCTCAATGATACCCATCTCAACCAGATCGGATAAGAAATGCGTGAGATATAAGTGATTATATACTCAAGCTATAAAAGCCTATATCTCAAGAAGTTGGATCGGCCTCCTTAAAAAAACTTTGGGGTTTTAATCAGCGCTGTAAGCCCTACCAGGCCAAAGAAAATTGGCGCATTTTTCATAAAGTAAATTTGTTCGTAAAAGCGGAAAGTAAGAAAAACGCTTTTTGGGCCATTTTTCGATCATTTTTTAAAGTTTTTTGCGATTTTGACCTTGAAGATGAATTTTTTTTTTATTTTATATGTTTAACAATTTTTGTTCTTTATGGCAAGAGCTACAACTTTGCCTCAGAGATTAAATCAAAATTCCTAACGGTTTGCAAGATATGAGCTTGAGAAAATGATCCCTTTTTCCAAAAATTACACCTTTGGGGGCCCATAAAAAACCTGGAGGACTTTGGGCAAGACTTTTATCACGTAGTGGTGTCCGTATATGGTTATTTTTTTCATGTTGCATTGTGCTATTCATAAACTTTCAATGTTCTGCAGTATTTCATTCTCTTAAGTCCATACCTAAATATTAAGTCCAAAAAAGTTATTCAAAATTCCTTTTTTTGTGAATTACACAGTTTTTATTCATTCCTGACAAATTCCATTTGAGTGACTTATGTTGTTTCTGAAATAAACGTACAATTTTAAAAGTAAACGATTTTGCTCGTAGAAATCAAAATCTTCCCCATGGAAATTCTTAACAATAGGCCTGATCTGTACCGCATCTAAAACGTTAGGTCCACGTGAGTTAATAAACAGTACTTATAAATTTATGCCAAATCGGAAGACAGACACGGTTTTTATAAAAACTAAGCTAAAAACCCGGATTTAAAAAAAAATAATTGTGTTAGTATTTATTTGTAACATAATTTCTAAATTATTATAAAACCTTACACTTCAGCGTCGTTTGTTTCTAGTACCCAAAAATATTCTAACCTTTATTGAACTCCATATTTTAATTATATCTATATTGCAAAAAACCAAGTGATTTATTTATCTTTTCTCAACTTTTGACTCGACAATTCGATAGCGTCCAACCACAACTTCAATTCTTCGGGCATATCAGGCCGTTTTTGTGTCTCTGGAAATACTTTAAGCACATCCATGGCATTGCAGTTTGTAATGCACTGTTTGGAAATCGCGACAGCACGAACAAAACCATCGAGTGTGACGAACTGCTGTTCCAAATAGATAGCCTTGTCGTCCCACCAAATGAGCTTAGTTTGAATCTTATACGGATGGAAAATTGGAATGGTACGTCGGTAGCGTACTGTGGAGGCTCCTTGTACAGCGCCACCCTTGTGGTTTTTGATCTCTTCATAAAGTCCGGTCAAGGCATAAAAATGAAAGCGTGCAAAATCCAATTCACGCAAATAACGAGCATTGTTCATGTGGCGTATGAAAATGTCAACATCCTGCGATGTGCACAATCCTGGAAAGTAGATGAATTTGTTACAAAATAATTTTATTAAATTTTTTTAAATTCAATTCTTACAACTTACCATAAATTGTGGTTGTGTCTGTTACTTTACGTTTTGATTGAAATAGGCGTCCCGCAAAGACCGTAAAAATACAGCGGATAAAATAGTTGACATCCCAAATAATATACAGGATCAGTGCAAAAACCAAAAACGACATGTTGAAGCTGTAACAGTGGCAGTTTTTAATCTAAATATGTAGGGGAAAAAATGCTGCAAGTTATTGTTTATAGAAGAGATAAAATATTCAGTGAAAGCGAAAGTTAACAGCTAACAACATAGTAAAAATTTTGATTTTACTGGCTTAAAGCAGCGGCACTACAGTTTGAAATCGATTCAAGTTCAGCAAACCTTTGACAACTAAGCATTCTAGCAAAGCCTGCTTAATTCACAATATTTTAATTTATTTATTTATGTTGATACAGACAGAGCATTATTTCGGGTTTACCTGCTAAATCGAATTAAATCAATAGCTGCTGAACTGCTTATGAGGCACTTCTTACTGAAATTTCTACACGTCCAGCGCTTGCGACTAACAAAACCAACTAAAAGTGCTTTGGGAGCTAAGCAAAAGATTTCACCACACTACCGATTAAAACAGTAGCGTCGAAAGTGTTGGGACAGTGGGGCAATTTTCCTCCAAATATTTTCAATTAACACATAAAAATTTTAATTAAAGGCTTATTTTATGTGTGATAAGTTTTTTTGATATTTTGAAGTTTTAAAAATAAAAATAATTCTTATTAGGCAGCGGTACCAAATCTCAAGAGACAAAATCTCCAAGTTACAAAATAAACAAAGTCAAAATATCAAATTAGCAAATCTCCAAAGACAAAATATATAAAATCATAACATCTAAGCAAACACCACCAAATTGTTTTTTAATTAAAATCCAAGCACTTAGCATATTTTTTTTTTTTTTGTAGTTTTTAATTCAATCAAAAACGCTTTGCAAATTTTTTTTCAAAAAAACTATGAATAAAGCAGACTATCTTATAGCATGGTCAGACCGACTTAATTAAACATGTTAAACAAAAAATAACTTTTCATTTTACACATTGTTCATACCACCTGAAATAGTTTTCAATTGACAGCGTCTTTGTTTACATTTTGAAAAAAAAAATAGTTTTTAAAAGATTTACAACCGTAGATCTGCAACTGTAACTGATTTACAAACTTCATTAACTCGATTCAACATAATTAAGGACTCGGTTTGGGACATTGCTGTTAAGTTAGATTTAGATTAATTTAACTTTAATTTTATTATCCATACTTATTACAATTTTAAACTTCAATAACCTTTTTACCTCAATAAATAAACTTTTGCGCGAATTCATAAATGGTGCAATTATATTTTTGGAGATTTTGTCGTCGGCTATTTTGGGTTTGGCGATTAAGTTTTTGAGATTTTGAATTTGGATATTTTGTGCTCTGGAGATTTTAGCTTTGGATATTTGTGTTTGAATATTTTGTCGTGGATATTTCATACCCAACCCAAGACATTCAATGATGTAAATAATGTTGCCATTGCATTAAATCTTAAAAATCAAACGATTTAATTAATCAGGTTCACTTTATTTATAAATATTAACAGACATTCGTATGTATAATGCACTATATATGCCTAAGTTGTGCATAATTTATTAGCTTTTCGTTTTATTAGTTGTTCAAAAAGTCAGTACGGTGTTTTATTTACAGTTTAGGCCCATTTATTTTATAAATCAAATTAACATAAATCTATTATATATTCATCTCTGTGATAACTTCATTTTTTCTCGCAGGCAGAAGTATCCACTGTCCTTTGCAAAGAACCTCTCATGGTGGTATTTGATAAGCCCCCATTATCAAAGGTTTAACCATTTAGTAAGTTTTGCAGGGACAAAACATATGGTTATACTAAGGGTGCAAGGTCTGAACTTTGGGAAGGATGGGGGGAAAAAAAATTTCAATAGGAATTCGAGCAATTTCTGGCGCGTGACAAAACTTGTTTGAGGCCTGACGTTATCGTGATGGAAAACCAATCCCTTCCGATTCACCAGCTCAGAACGTTTCTGTTGAATAGCATCGTTCAATTTCTGTAGCTTCCCACAGTAGACTTCAGAATTTATGGTTCTATCCAGTGTTAGTAGCTCGTAATAGACATACACCTTCCAATCACACTTGACTAAGAGCATAGCCTTGTTTGGACCAGCTTTTTATATCTTGACATGGCTGTAGACAATGCACTTTTCCTCACCCGTAATGTTTGAAAAATGTGTTGATTTTTTCACGTTTCATGAGCCGATCGCAAATGCCAACTCAAATCACTTCTTTCAATTCATGCGGGACCCAGACATCCAATTTTTTGATGAAACCAACGGATATTAAATGACCGTGAACGTTTCCAACGGAGAAACTTAGAGCATTCGAAATTTCTATGACTGTCAAATGCTTGTTTGTATCTACTAGCGTCTTGATTTGGTCGTCGTCAACCTCTGAGGGCCTACTAGAACGAGGACATCTGTGATTGAGGTTGAATAAAAGCATTAGCATTCTAAAGTGGAAATATACCGCTTCAAGCATAGTAGGTTAGTTTTACTTACTTCTCCAAAAAAGGTATTTATTTTGGAAATTCAGGTAAGGTTTGAAAAATTAGACCGTCACTTTTTTTTTCATCCCAATTTGTTCAGTCGATTTTGGATAGCAAAAAATCTGAAAATTTGTAAGGAATGGAGCTTCGACAGGGTACCGATGCTAAAATACCCCCCCCCCCCCCCCTCCCACGGCCGAATTCAAGTATATTCGAAGTCTTTAGCCACGACAGACACGATGACATTCAGTTTTATATATTTACGAAAGTTTTTTCTATTTTGATGACGCCACTTTGTATAGGAGGTAGGCGTGGTTTTCATCTGATTTTGCCGAATATCATAGATATGATTCATATTGTATACCAAAGCTCATGTGCAAAATTTCAAGACATTTCTTTAACTTTTGTGGATTTCTAAGAGATTTTAGTTTAAAATAAAACAATTTGTATGAGAAGAAGAGTAGTTTTCATCAGATTTTGGAAAATATTATAGAGATGTTTCATTTCTTTAATTTTTGTGGATTTTTAAGAGATTTTACATTAATAAAACGGTCACTTTGTATGAGAGGTAGGCGTAGTTTTTATCCGATTTTTTCAATGTCATATTTCATGGTCAAGATTGACATTGAAGACCAAAGCTTATGTGCAAAATTTTAAGGCATTTCCTTAGTTTTTGTGGATTTTAAAGAGATTTTACTGTAAAAATAAAGTAACTCTGTATAGGAGGTAGGCGTGGTATTCATCCGATTTGGCTCATTTTTGAAAAAGCTTATATTTTGAATTTCATCGCGATATCTTTAAGATTTCGGTTGTAATCGTGTCGACAGACGGACAGACGGACACACGGAAATCAACACAAGAGATGATGCTGATCAAAAATATTTATACTTTTCTATACCTGCCACGCCTCCTTATTGACGTCACATACGGAATGACAAAGTTAATATACACCTTACGCATTACGCGTTGGGGTATAATTACGCATTATGCCGCGTTTCCATGTGATCTTTCAGTATCTTATCTTATCCCATATCACAAAACACATGCTATAAAGAGCGAGATGGATATATGTGCTTTTTCCTATAAAAATTTGACATTTGCAAAATATGTAAACAAATCATAAATTTATCAATTTCTACAAGCTTACTGATTGCAAGACTTGCTTATTGAAATAACTTCTTGTCTACGTACCCTAAATTGTTTTATATAATTATTATTGTGCAGACAGCATCAGGTGTTACAGGTAATCCAATTCATGTTCCACAACTGCAGCAGCATCAGTGAAATACACAAGAAAACAAAATTTATAAAAAAAAAGTTTTAAAAATAAGTTCTGGTGAATCTACCAAGCACCAGATTAATGAAAAAAATCACTGATGCTTTTCATAAATGCGCTTAGGAACTCTCTGGCCAACTCTAGATTGCATACTCCCGAGTCGGGAAATCATCTGCATGAATTGCTTAGCTACGCGATGGTTAGAAAAACCAAGAATGTTTATTTATTTTAAATCATACCCCTTGACCTGATTTGATTTTCTTTATTTTCCAATTTGTATTCGTAATTCTGTACTATTTCAAAACAATTAATATTGGCGCAAATAAAATTGACAGCTTGACAGCACAAAAACCACAACTATAAAAACGAATGTCATATTTATAGCATGTGATCAACTTTTATAGCAAAAGTTCAAGAAGTTGAACTTTTTCGATCTAGCATCACAGGGGATATCACATGCTATAAAAATTAAAAAGGTATACCTGTTTCACACTCACATTCATCAATGCCAAAAAGTAGGGCTCACATGCTATTTCTTTCTTACACAAAATCTGATACTAGAAGATAATAGAAGATCACATGGAAACGCGGCATTATGCGCTGGGGTATAAAAATACATTTAAATTTTTTTTATGACATCATTAAATTTCTGCTGATTCTGAAACGCCATTTTGAAATCGCAAAACATCGAATGCGCAGGTATAAAAAATACGTCATCTTGGATTTTTATCCTCTATCATATATCTGAAAATCATTCAAATCGGCGAGTGCCACTTGGGGACCATCCCTTGCAAGTAAAAAGATGCTTTATCACCTGATTACATACACAGGTAATATGGTATCTTGCATATATTACATATACCATAATACCCTCCTTTACTACAGTACTTACTCTTACTATATTTAATAACATAAATACGTCGATATTGAATTTTTGCACTTTTTTATACTTTATTTTATATATTTATTTATTTAAATAATATATAAAATATTTTACTGATTTGTTATGTAAGAAAAATTTTTAATATTGATAATGTTTTGAGTTTCTATTTGTACCAACCCCCAGATGAAAATAACTTCCGGCGCGCCTGAATTAAAGTTGTTACGCTTATGAGAGCTTTTATTACGTCTCTCTTGCGTTTGATGATGAGAAGAAATACTACTTTGAAATACAAGTATAAAAAAAAGAGTGGTAATTTTGCAGAGTATTTTAAACATTGATTCAATGCCCTGAGTTAGTTACAAAAAACACTTGATAATGTCTTGTGTGCTTGTCCTATCAAATTTTACCTTTTAATAGGAAGTACCTGTCTTACATAAGCTTACCTTGCATGCAATATTCAGTGTTATAGCGCGCTCAGACTCTACATATCTTCGTCGATATTTTCCATGTTTATTTGTTTTTAATAAAGCGCACAAAAGAACTTTGCACTCTTGATAGCGCTCGATTCGAGCGTAAAGATCACGAATTTATACGCGCCCATCTGTATTTATCAAAGACAACGCAAATCATTTCGGGTGCAAGTTAAAAAATGCATCATCATTAAAATTGTGTGAAAAGATAAACAATGCGAATTCTAATTATCATAAATAAGCATGCCATAAACAGAGACAAAATCACAATATTTTGGTCCGAAGGCAATCATAATAATTTTCAACAAAATTTAAAATTGTGCGGCAGCGGCGCAGTGTCGCGAACCCATACAAGCCAAAAATAGAAGGAGTTGTTAGAATTTGCTGAAACTTCATATTTGAAAGGATATTGATACGCTGATTTTCAAAAATGGATAGATTTTTTAATCATAAAAAATCATAAATGTTTTAAGCGTTGATTTCAGGAATGTATTCGGATTTTAAATCATTAATCGGTTTTCCAAAAACCCGTTTTCTTTTGCTTCAACGTAGAGTTATGTTTTTAAATACATAAATACTTTAAGCGTCGAAGACTGAATTCGGTTTTTTAAGCCGGCAACCGGTTTTCGAAAACTTGAGGAAGTCATATGGAAAACTGGTGCATATTTTGGAGGGTTAGACAAATCGTATTACAAGGAGGTTTATTAAAATTTGAAAAAAGTTGGAGTGTATCAAGTTAAAAGGAGTCTAAGATTAAAAATAAATAAAATTTTTGGGGGTAAAAAATTATGCTCTCTTATCTAGGCAGATCTAGGCTTACTTCTTATTTACCTGCCCTCGTATTTTTTTTTTTCAATTAACTAACAAAAAGTAATAGAGAATGAAAACTCCTGTATTTGTATACACATTTAGCATTTTTATTAATAAATAAAAAAGATACTTTCTAGAAAAATTTCTTATTTTTAATAGTATTTAGATTGGTGTAAAAATAATCGACCATTTTATAGTTGTCAATGTCAACATCAAAATCAATTCTTTGTCGACATCGCTTGGTGTCGACATACCATACATAAACATCACTTAAAACATTTGAACATCTTTGTAGATTGAAAAACAAAAAAATGTTCATAATTTAATTATGTTAATCTCTGTTAACCTCTGGAATGGGACGTCCGAAACAAAAAAAAAACAAAAACGAATCTTAAAAACGAAAGAGATGCCTTCCGCCCGGCAATCTACCATAATATTTGAAAAATTAAAGAAAGAAAGAAATTGGGCAGTATTAAAAAAAAACACATTTCTGGACCTTTTACCTTTGCTAATTAATTTTTTTTTTTTATTTTTTTTTAAGATTTTTTGGTAGATTTTGCCTTAGATAAACAAGGTCAAAATCGTCCCAGTCAATCCTGACATTTATATGGATATAATCCTGACATATGGATACCGGATTTTTGACTATGGTACCATCTATAACTCATACAAATTATGAAGTTTTTTTTATATTATTTTTTCTTCAATCTTCAAAGATATACAAATTTTTAAAAAAAAATGTATGTTAATAATATATCTAATAAAGGAAACAAGTAAGTAACTTTAGAAAATTGCTTACTCTTTCCCTATCCGAAACTGTGATGATACCTTATGGAAATTATTATTATGTAGGTATTCTTTTATGTCGTTCAACAGAAAAAGCTTTGCAGTTAGGATCGTCTATAATCAGGGCTCGGATTTTGTTGACATGTCAACTTTTTTCTGCTCTAATATAGACATTTTCTGATGATGCAAAAACATCGTCCATAATCCCCAGATATCGGGCCCAAAAATTTGTAGGGCATTTTTTGTAATTTTTAACCATTTCTGTGTTTTAGGTCTTTTTTCATAGTTTTAGGTAATTTTTAACCGACTTCAAAAAGGAGGAAGTTCTCGAGTTCGTCGGTTTCGATAACTCCTAAGCCATATGCCTGATTGCCATAATTTTTGGTGAACAGATATCATAAACACGGAGGTGCCCATCTAAAAAAGTGGGCAATATTCTAGAAAGGGGCGTGACAAAACTAGAAAAACACTGTATTTCGAATAATATTGACACTAGGGTACTGCATTTTAATGTAGGGGTAGGCACAATTATTACAAATTACCGTCAAGGAAATGGACGTCATTCGACAAATGGGCGTGGCAATATTAGAAAAACAGTGTATCTTGAAAATTTTTGAGAAAAGATTACAAATTATGGTCAAGAAAGTGGGCGTTATTCGACTAATGGGCGTGGCAATATTAGAAAAAGAGTGTATCTCGAATAATATTGACACTAGAGCACTGGAATTTATTGTAGTACAAGGGTAAGCAGAATTATTAAAAATGACGGTCAATAAAGTAGGCGTTATTCGACGAATGGGTGTGGCAATACTGAAAAAACACTATCTCAGTTAATATTGACGCTGGGGTAGAATGTACAGAAGTATAAATGAAGTACAGGGGTAGGCAGTTATTAAAAATAACGGTCAAGAAAGTGGGCGCCTATTCAACAAAGGGGTGTGGCAATATTAGAAAAACACTATATCTTGAATAATATTGACACTAGGGTAATAACATTCGTTACAAGAATGAGTATAATTATTTCAAAACACGTGACATCTAATTTAAAATGAAGAAACAGATATTTGAAATAACCAACAAACTTTCAGAATTTAATAGAACAAATTTTTTAAGAACAATTGTATATAATATGAAGTTTATACGCTTTTTTCGAAAATTTATCATATTCTCTAAAAAGGAAGAAATAAAAGAAACTTTTGAAAGCCTTCAAGCTAAAGAGTTAGTTAAAGAGGCTCAAACATTGTCTTGCAACAATTAAATAAAGGGTATTATTATCAACATTTTTAAAAAAAAAAAAACAAAAATTGATAATTTTTAATCTACGAGTATACCACGAGCCATAGACATTTTGGCAATGCTGGTGAGAATGTATTCAGAAAGTTAAAGCAAGTATTTAATAAAAATTCCAGGTATGAAGGTAAAATATTAAGAAGAAAACAATGGAGATATTCAACTTAAAGGAAATTCGGATGTAAACGATATTTAATCTTTTAAATATACGTATGAGCTGTTGCGCGTGCTGAATTGTAAAGAAATTTTCCGATATAGAAGGCAGTTTATAACGACAATAGATAGTTGTGTTATTTTGATAATTTAAAACTGTACATTGTAATTTATTGCAACGTAATGCAGTTCCAAACATTTTAATTAAAAAGCCAACTAAAAAGAAACAACTTAAAATATAGTCACTAATTTCAATTTTTAGTTGAAAACATTTTAATTAAAAGCAATTAAAAATATTTCATAAATTTTAGTGTTTTGGGCATTTTTGATGCTTTTTTAGGACATTAAGTCATTTTTTAACGCATAATTACGTCTTACAGCGTGATTTGTTGGGGGTATTTTCACAAATTTCTTCAAGGTCATGATAACGTATTTTGGGGGACACTTTAGGGTATTATACAGCCTTTAATATTCATCGTACAAACATACAATTTATGCCAAAATATAAGTGGTTTTGTGCATAAAAGGAATATCTAACTTTGGATTTTGTCACTTCTTTAATAAAGCCACACGATAGCAAAAGAAAAGATTAAAAATTCATATTTTAGTATGTAAGAAATGCATTGATGATTCAGTTGCTGCTGACGTTCTTATGCTTGTTGCTTTAGTTCGTGCCGAAAACTCGAACGCAACATCGTGTTGCTTGTTGAATATAATAGGTTAGGTTAGGTAAGAAGGGTCGTGCACCGTTACCGGCGCTTCCGCGGGGGCCTATAGGTCCATTGCGAATCCCTTTCTTATATTTGTGGTACCAAGTGAAACCATTGTTCCGATTTGTTCCTCAAACCATCCTGTGCTTTTTATGAACCTCCAGATGTCTAGCAGTGGTGTGTTCACCAACTCTTCCAAGTCTTTGAAAAATATTTTCCCCATATGTCGGAGTCGACGATTCTGTAGACTTGGACATTCGCATAGTAGGTGAGTTATTGTTTCTATTTCCTCCGGGTCTTTGCAGCTCCGACAGAAGTCTGGCGCTGTTATACCTATTCTATTGGCCATTACCCCAATGGGGCAATGACCCGTTAGAACTCCAACAAGGATCCGGATTTCCCGTTTGACCAAAAGCAAAAGGCTTCTAGTTCTTTTCTCATTTAGCTCAGGCCAAAGCCTTCGAGATATGTTGCAGTCACCTCTGGAAGCCCAGTTTGTGTTGGCAATATCTCTGGCTTTTAGTTTTATACTCCTTTTAACGACGCCTATTGGAATGTGCACATCTGTGTCAGCTCTGTTTGTACTTGCGGTTACTCCACGCCTTGCCAGTTCATCTGCTGCGTCGTTCCCTTCAATATTGCTATGTCCGGGAACCCAGCAGAGAGTGACATTGTGGGTATTGCAGATACTGTTCAGTGCAAGTTTACAGTTTTGCACCGTTCGAGCCTTCGTTGTTTTACTGTTCAGTGCTTTGATGGCCGCTTGGCTATCCACAACAATTACTACCCTTGTGGGGGTAAGATTTTTCCTGTAAATGGCCTGTGCAGCTTTTTCAATAGCATATATTTCTGCCTGAAAAACGCTACAGTAATCCGGGAGTTTGTAACACTCTTTGATTTGCAGCGTTTCACAGTATACACCCGATCCAGTTCCGTTTTCCATTTTGGAACCATCAGTATATAAATGGAGATTGCCGTAGGATTCTACAGCCGTTTCTTCCCATTCTTGTCTGCTGGGAATGGATGTGGTGTATTCTATACCGAATCTCACACTGGGTATGATATAGTCGTTTGCTCTTTTTGATTCCTCGGTTCCAAAGAGATTTAGAATAGATGCATGTCCGAATGTGCTGCTTTTCCAGGCTCGTGATTCGTTGAAGCGAATCGCGCTCTTGGTCGCCGAACATTTAAGGAACTCTTCTATATAAAGAAGATCTAGCATCATATCTAGACCCGCTGAATATAATAGTTTTATGAATTTCTCAGAGCTTTGCAAGCAATGCATACGTATATAAAGGCTTGCGCCGGTAAAAAACTTTAAGTCTGCTGGCAGACTCCAATCAGTTAAGGTGGCGTCGCGTTGTCCGCCTGATGTACACATAAAAGAAGACGTTGAATACGAAGAATACGAAGAAGCGATGCATGTTCATTACATTCGTTTATATTTGGTATTTAAAAAACACAGCGCTACTACATATAAACTATTATATAAATCAAAAATTGGTTTACGAATATTTTTCAGTAACTGCTTGTGTTGTTGTTATTAATACGTATGTATGAAATATTTGCATCTTCTATATATTTATTTTTGTAAGGGTCCCCTTATTCCAGCAAATCTACAAATGCTACAGCAACACTTGATATATCATTAGAAAGGTGTTGAGGTGAAGGTAAGCAGAAAATTATTAGATTTTTAAATAGTGATAGCGCTTAGCAGCTATGAGCGTTTAAAGTTGAGAAAATGGTAAAAAGAGTTAAGGACACGGACTCGCTCCAATGTGAACGAGATAGTGTGCTTTCCAAAGCGAAGTAGGGAAGTACACCCGATTTTCGGGGCATTATCATATTTCTTTCGTTTTTTACTTTGTTATTGTTTATGTTTACAAAAAATTAAATTACTACAATTCAGGTTTACATATACGCAGAGACTGACATGATAGTTATGCTATTATAAACTTAATTTATTTTTAAAATATAATAAATTCGAATTATTTATTGAACTAATTTTATGTATACATATTTTGCTTGTTTAACTTTAAATATTCAATTATATTTAAAATATATATAATTTCTTTACTGCAGGAAAAATAATAAATTCATATTATTCTGAAATATTTATTTCAATTTATTAAGCAAAATATTGCATTATATTTATTTTTAACCAACATAAAAATGAACAAAATCAACAAATTAATCAAGAAATGTATCAAACAAAAAAATCTACGTCCACACTTACGATACTATCGAAACTGTGCAATTTTTTTAGGTAATTTTTAGATGTTTTTAAGGGCATCAAAATCCGAGCGCTGCCTATGGCAAACACAGCCTAGATCAGTACTCGGCATTGTGTGGAAGCGTAGGTAAGGAGCTTTCTCTGCCGACACACGTACGCTGTTAGAGCTTTCATGACATTTTCTATAAAAGCTTTATGCTGAGCAACACACTTTGCTTTAACAATGCAACGCTTTAAAATTCACCCTACATATGCATAAACGCCAAGTTTGCGGTTTTTGGCGTTTTTCACGATTTCTTAAGAAATTTGTACTACTGCGTCCTTTTGTGTTCGAGATAGAGCAGAAAACATAAGTGAAAAACACTCACCGAATCTGAAAGTCCTTACATAGCAATTTTCATGCAAATAGAATGAACGTTTTAAAAGTTTGTCGACGTTTCCGAAAACCTCTACGCACAAATTTTCATGCAAATCGGATGAACGGTTTGGAAAATAAACTAAAAAAAAATGTCTGGAACACGATCGCAACGCCACCTACCGGGTCCAACCTTTTTACTGGATACAGAGTAGCCTATATGATGAAGGAATGTAAGGAACCCAGATGTCAAGTTTTATTTAAATCCATCAAGTGGTTTTCGTGTGATGCTTTAACAGACAGATAGAAAAAAAAAAAAAACCAAATGGCCCTTGAAAGGACTTTGACCGAGCTTCTAATGATCAATTGTGTTGTGTGTGATGTGAAATGTTTGCACACAAATAATCGAGAACTGGACCTACACATTTTACGCCGACTCCGAACGGCTTATGTTCTCAAGAAGCTTTTTATGGCAGTTTTTAGGTTTGCCATTGTCTGCAGAGAGGTGACGGCCGAACAGAAAAATTAATTCAATTTCTGTGTCGGATGAAGGATTTCAACCTGGGTTCTCTGGCGTAAGAGTCACACACTCTACCCACTACGCCACGGCCGCCACAGATAGAACAGACAGATAGAAGACAGACAAAAATTGTAAAAATGTGATTTTTGGACTTCACTTCATTCAAAATGTCCAACGCAAAAAGAATTTCAAAAAATATTTCATGTACAGGAAAATGACAAAATTTGTATTATTCGTAATAGATTTTAGACCACATTAGCCAGCACCAGCCTTCAGTGCACCAATACCAATATATCCGCCATATATCCGGTCGGTAGGTTGATTTACATATTTATATTTAACAACATAGCCATTTTTATCAGCAGTATATGTGACTGTAGCTGATATTCCGGGATAATAGTGTGTATAACTGGTTCCCGTGATAGCTAAATACTCCTGTGGAGTGCCCGGATTTTTCAGCTCAACAATCTCATCACGTTGGTCACCATCTTGCAAGATAATTCTTAATGAAGCCAAAAATAATAATCGAAATTTTCAGATATTTGTGTGACTACCTCAAGGTGTATCCATTTTCATTTGGAGTAAGTTGATAATGATCTTGGTCGATTTTCGGTAAAGTTGAACCCAATGGTGGTGCATCTTGTGCCATTGCTTTTAGCATAAATATTATCAGAACAAATCCGAGATAAAACTGTAATGAAAAGTTTCTTTATATTAAATGTAGTATACGTACCTTTTTTATTTATTAATAATTTTACTTACACTTGCGTGTTGTTTCACAAACATTTTCTATGCTAGTTCAGGAAATACTAATAATATAGAAGACAACAATGCAGCAATATTATAATATCGAAGCTCTTCTGCCGATAATGCTAATTATTATGAGTTAGCGAGTCTTTGAAACTGGTTTTGTTGAATGCTAAAACAGTTAACAAAACAACTTGAATCTTGGTAGAGTCAGTCCAAATCAACTGATCCGACACTGGTTGCTCAACCATTTTTAAAAAAGTTGATATTTTTATTAAAAGTTGTCCAATGTATTTAGATTTCAGAACTGCTTTCAAAAAAATTTTTTTGTTCTATTTTCAAATTGACGGCCGTATTTTCTTTGCTACCTATTGCGATATAGGCGTTTGTGGTAATAACTTATATTACTCAGCACCTTTTATACATAGAATGATGAATTAAAAATCATAATATGAACACTAGACTGTCTCGCCTTATAGGAAAAAAAAATGTCGCCGCACACCAGCTCATCTAAAGCATTATTGAAAGAAACTTTCGAAAAAAAATTTAATTTTTTTTTTGACCGAACGCGCATTGATATATTTCTACATAACCTCGTTAATTACCGTTCGATCTTAAATAGTAATATGTCTTTCTTTTTGTCTCAGGAAGACCTATTTTTTGTCTCTTGAATTCATTGACCTCAGTTGACCCCTTATAGAATTTTTCTCATATCTATTATTTCTAAAAAATTTGTAGCCGCACACCAGCTAATCTGAAGCATTATTGAAGGAAAGATTCGAAAAAAAGGTTTTTTTTTTCCGAACGTAGGGGTCGCGTATTGACATATTTCTTTATATATTCGGTATTTACCGTCCGATCTTAAATAATGAAATTTTTATGCTTTTGTCTCAGGGAGACCTATTTCTTATCTCTAGGACTTATTGACCTCAGTTGATCCCTTACAGTACTGACCCACCGGACCGCAGTTTCTACCATCTTAAGGTACCATTTTGGTTCCATAAACAGAAGTTCTCTGCAATGTTTTAGCCATGCACACATTAAATCTTAAAAATGCTTCCTCAAATAGAAACCCCCAAAAATTGGTTAGATTTTACGTATTTTGCTTCCCCGTAGAGATATGGAACAACATAAAATCGAAAGATATCGAAAAATTCTCGAAAAATCTTCGAAAAAATAGAAAAAGTGTCATATATCGAAAGGGAAGCAAAATAGGTAAAAATTAACCATTTTTTGGGGATTTCCAAGAGGGGAAGTATTTCTGAGACGCATAAATAGAGGAGTCTATCAATCCCCCATTTTGCACATTTTTAGGGGGGAACGTCGAAACACATCAGATTCCAAATAATTGGCCCGATTTACAGCACAAAATATTTAAAAAAAAAGCACGAAGAAAACATTTTTGAGGACCACCCTTATCAGCGACCTATTTTTCACAAAATATTTTTAAAACTATTTATTTGGGTACACCCTTGTGCCCAACAAATTGTTTTTTAACTATACTTTTCTTAAGCAAGAAGGTTGAGTTAGTTGAAAATTTACAAACAAATTCAAGCTTTTCAATCTCTAAGACGTACGTTTCAAGTCTGCTGCCGCTTGTCTTTACTTCGTGTCGTAGATCACGCGTTCATAAATTTGGACAACAAGCTGACGTCGACTTGTCTAATTTCAAGTATACTTGAACTTGATTGAAAATTATCAAGTTTAAGCGCGCTTGTATTCATAAATTTAGCAAGTACTTGAAATTGCATATGAAAAGGCTTGTGCAGTTCTCTGGTAGACACGACAATTTTGCCGAACAATGTTTGTTTGATGTTTCACTCTTTTTTTATGTGAGTGAAAGAGTAAAAACGATAAATTGGCGCGAAATCGCTGATACACACGATTTTTGGACGATTTTTATATATGCCTTCTCCTCGGCTCCCCGCGTCCAAGAAGAAAAAATCTGTGAGAGAAATCGTCGTCATATCGGCATGTCTAGCATGGGACTAAAAAGATTCAGATTTTGCAGGAAGTCTCTTTTGCAACTTCTTCAGGTCAAAAAAAAAAAAAAAAATAAATAAATAAAAAATTTTCCAAACTATATTAAAAGAAGGGATGGCAAGATACATTTTTATTTTCACTAATCGTTTTAACTGTCTCGAATATTCTGTTTCGATTAATTGCAATTGATCAATTTCGATAACACTTTTGTCTAACACATGATTATACAAGGAATCTTCGGAAATTGAATTTGACTTATAGGCGCTTCATAACTTCTATAACTATTCGCTTCTATAACTATTAAGACGAGCTGAGCTTTTATTTTAATTTTTAAGTCAAAAGGTATTTACTCATATTTTGTATTGACGTCGAAGTGTTATCGATAATTTCAAAAAAATAAATAGTATTTATAGATTTTTTTCGTTAATGGTTTGATTTTGTTTTATATTTTATTATCAATTTGTGAATAAATATGTTTTTTTGTATCAGATTCCAGTGAAATTTCAAGCGTTGACGAATGTAAACATATCCTCATTTGATGTCTACAGGAGAAATCAGGAAGTGGGAAGCTGAAATGTTCGAGAGGCAAGACTTTTAAAATTTTTGAAAATTCTGCGACTCATTTCGATTTGACATTTGTATTTTTTCTGTTAGTTCTATATATAATATTTCTTTGTGAAAATTAATTTAAATGTGAATTAAGATATTTATGTGCAATAAAACCCAAATTTAAGCTTCGATAGAACTCCAACAGCGAAGAGTTCTTGGATTGATTTGTGCAAGGTTGAAGTGAGGCAAGTGATGTGAGTGAACATTTGGCAGCTGCCGCACATCAAAATCAGTCGGTGAAGTGAGGCGAATGTAAGCAGGCACTTAGGCTTTAGAGAAAAATCATAAGCCAAAGATTAATAATTTATTATTTGACGTATATTGACTAGTTGATTCATTTGTAGCCAAAATTGGTTTCAAAATGTGTCACGACACTTACGTATATTATTCTTTATTGCATATATTGATTATTTCCCCATAAATAAAGCAGAGTTTGAATTTGTTTATGATAAAATTCAAACATCAAGGAAAAATTGAAAACGGTCAACATTTATTTCAAATAAACTAAAATTAGCAACAACATTACGGTTTATTGCTCGTTTTAACTAATTGTCGAAAATGACATTAATTAATCTTGCGTTGTCACACTCCACCGTACAATTTTCACAGAAACACTTAAAGTTTTAAAAAGGGTCATACGGCCAATTTTTATTAAATTTCGAATGACTGAGGATGAAAAAGTTGAAGTAAAAATGCAGTTTTTTGAAAGAAAGGAATTTCCTGGAGTTATTGGCTGCATATATGGAGCACACATGAGGATTGAAACATCTAATAAGGCAGCACAAAATCTATATGAATATTAAAAAAATATAAATAGATAGGTAAATAAAAACCCAAACTAAAATTTATAAACTATTGATATTTGTTATATTGTTATACCATTAAATTTTGTTGACATATCTTGCCACTTCTCCTTGGAGTTAGCGGAAATAGTTCCTCTATTAAATTCTATGGCAATACTCGGATTTTTCCCCACTTCTGCAATTATTAGAATATGTTGTTTTTAACACTTCTAAATGTTAAATTCACAGTATATAATAACATTAATACTAAAAATAAATTCACAGTATATTTAAGCAAAAAAAAAAAAAACAAATTAATCTTACTTACAAATTTCCTAACTTTCACAAGAAACTGTATTTTAAAAATTTGTATCGTTTTGCAAGGCATTCACAAAAACCGTGTTGACAAAATTTGTGTTGATGTCGACTTTAATGGCAATGCTGCTTAGCCAATACAAAAAAGGGTCAATAGTTATCGATATTGACAACGCCAATACCAATTTGTCAATAGAAAAAAAAAAAACGAAAGGGCCATTTCAGCCCTTGGAAACACCCTCACCGAGCTTCTTATGATCAATTGTGTTGTGCGTGTTGAGAAATGTTTGAACAGAAATAATCGAGAACTGGACCTAAAAGTTTGATGCCGGCTCCGAACGGCTTATGTTCTCAAGAAGCTTTTCATGGCAGTTTTTACTCTCTGAGGTTTGCCATTGTCTGCAGAGAGGTGACGGCCGAATAGAAAAATGAATTTAATAGGAATTGAACCAGGGTTTTCTGGCGTATGGTCCACGCACTATTCCCACTGCGCCACGGTCGCCATTCGTCAATGCCAATATTAATTGTGTGGACACTGACAACCATAAAATGGGTGAATGTCGAAGGT
This sequence comes from Coremacera marginata, assembly GCA_914767935.1. NCBI lineage: Eukaryota > Metazoa > Arthropoda > Insecta > Diptera > Sciomyzidae > Coremacera > Coremacera marginata. Next base: position 52,473,113 of record OU612046.1, on the reverse strand, counting down.
TTGGAGGTCTGGTTGGTTGGTTGGTTTGAGTGGCGACACTGCTACAGGCAGTATCCAATTAGCTCCATTGAGTTGTTTTGGTGCCACAACCTGTGCATGTTCTCCCCTCCCTTCAATGCGTTCAGTGGAACTGGTTCCGCTCTTGAAGCATCAAGGGAAGAGCCCAACCTGGCCAATTCGTCCGCCTTTTCATTATTATAAATGTTCCTGTGGCCGGAAACCCAGATTATAGTAATGCCAAGCAGTCGACTTGTTAGTCGGACTAGTTCATCCTTACACTGCCTTACAAGCTTGGAGTTGGATCTTACTGCAGCTAATGCTCTAATAGCAGCTTGGCTATCTGACTGGATTGCTGTGGTTAGGTTGTTAGTGTTGGCACGTTTCCCTTATCGCTAAAAGTTGTACCTGGAAGACACTGGTTGAGTCCGGAAGGCGGAAAGAGTTGGATACACCCAGTTTTCCTAAATGTGTACCCGCTCCAACTCCACAACTCATCTTGGATCCATTGGTGTAGAACGTGACAACATAAACAGAATCCGGACCACCATAGCGTCATTTCGCTCGTGTCGGGTTCTTGCTGGTAAATGTTTTAGTAAAGTCAAGGTTGGGGATTTCATAGTTTTTATAGTCAGTGTTGTTGTTTGCCACGTCTGAAGGTAGTAAACTAAGGCTTTTAACGTGTCCATAAAATTTATGTCTCCAGCTGTTAGACTCCTTTAATCTGATTGCACTATTGGATGAAGTTAGTTTAATGTGAAGGTATATTGGTAGTAGGTGAGTCAAAACGTTCAGTGCATTCCTTGGGCATGACTGGATTCCTCTCGTGACGCCTATACATGCAGAACGCTGAACCCTGGATAGTTTCCTATCCACCACACCAATGCTCCATATGTTAGAATAAGACGCAGTACTGCGGTGTAAAGCCATAAGAGTATTTTTGGCTTAAGACTCCATTTTTTGCCAAATGTTTTGTTACAGGCGTAGAAGGCTATACAGGCCTTATTAACCCTATGCTTAATGTTTGTTTTCCAGCTGAGTTTCAAGTGAAGTGTGACGACTCCCAGAAACTTTGCGTTGCTGGATAGTAAAAGTGTTTGATCGTTTAAACGCGGTAGGTTGAAGTGCTGCACCATGGTTTTTGTAGTAAAGAGCATCAGTAATGTTTTGCTAGGATTAACTATTTACTCCTAAGCCGCACCTGGCAGCCCTCCCTGATTTCGCTGATAACAGAGGCAAACAGACCCAGAAAAAATGTTAAGGTCTAGTGCGAAAACCAACTAAAACTAGTAAAAGCACTCAAAGCTAACCCCTCACATGTAACAATGACACCTGAAAACATAAAATTCCACTCTTTAAGATCATTTCAACCATGTTTTGCAAATCAGATCTTGAAAATCTTTTGCCAAATGCACACACTTTTTTATTTTAGAAGCACCTTTTGGTAATATGCAAATTCATAGTTTTTATTTTTGCCAAATGCACACACTTTTTTATTTTAGAAGCACCTTTTTGTAATATGCAAATTCATAGTTTTTAGGACGAATCACTACATTAACTATGAACACTAAATTCAAATAACACTGTATTACAAACTTCTTTCCCTCCTTTAAATCAATATCCGTTTTATCACAAATAGTTTTTTTATTTATAATAATTTTCGATTGTGATGCCTTGATAATTGGAAGAGCAACATTTAGACACAGACAATACACATATACACACACACACCCATTTTCTATAAGCAATCGGATGACTTTGTCAGCATCCTTTGCGCAAATTATTACTGGATATATCGTTGTACTCAATCCATTTGGCTATCTCGGCTGGTATCTCAGGTTTAAGTTTAACACGCACGCAACCATTTTCCACTTGATCCATACTGATTGCTGCATTATCTAAGCTGATTGTAGGCGTAACAGTATTGGTTGATACTTGTAGTTGTGTAGTTTTAGGTGTCAATAGCTCACACATAACGTCCTCTGCCGAACAATCTATTATCCTTTGACGACAAATTGCAATAGCATGAACAAATTTATCCGATGGTCTAACAAAGCGATGTTCCATGTACACTGACTGATCATCCCAATATATAATCTGAAAAAATAAAAAAAAAAATTGACTCTTGAATATTATTTCCACGAACTTTATATTAGTACTAAGCACGTACCCTTGAAGTTATGGTAAATCTATGGAAAGGTCTTATAAAACGCCTGTAACGCACTGTAGCTGCTCCTTGAAAAACCGAACCTCCTTTGGCAATAATTGTCCTATACAGATTGGTCCTCTCATAAAAGTCGACGCGAGCAAAGTCCAGCTCCCGCAAGTATCTGACATTATTCATGTGGTAGAGCAACGTATCAATATCGGTTGTAAGACAAATACCTGGAAATAAGTGAAATTTTTGATAATTGTATTACAAACAATGATTTTATTTGAATGGATGTATCGAATTTATTGTTGACTTAATCATCTTCTGAAAATTCCAAGCATATAAAGAACACGTCTAGTTTAATGAACCCGCTTAAATTTCAAAAAGTTGTTGAACCTGCTTAGTATGCAAGAGATTGGATAGGTCTCGTCTCAACCAGTAGATGGTAATGAAGGTACGCCATCTACCGGTAGCCAAACTGGTACTATTAAGGGCAGTATGGAATTCTTATTGCATACTGCTTTTACAGAATAGGGCACAGGGTAATGCTTTTGTGTTTGTGAATGTGACATCTAGTACGTGGTTGCTTTTCTAGTGTCACTTGTATAATACAGGTCTGTGAAGAGTATTCCAGGTGCACATCCTTTTTGGATGTGCATTTTTTAATACTATATGTTCATTCATGAACTATAACTCCAATGTCTGTGGACCCAGAGGAATTACGCCTTAATTGGCAGGGGTCCTCTATAAACACATTAAGGATTTCTGTGCCCTATACTTAAGAAAGGAGACCCAACAATCTGCGCCAGCTATAGAGGTATCTGTCTTATTTCCATCGCATATAAGGTTCTCTCAAGCGTACTGTGTGAAAGATTAAAGCCGATTACAAAAACACTGATTGGACCTTATCAGTGTGGCTTTCGACCTGGTAAGTCCACCATAGACCAGATTTTCACGCTACGACAAATCCTGGAGAAAACCCACGAAAATCAAATTGACACACACCATCTCTTTGTCGATTTTAAAGCTGCGTTCGATAGCCCGAGAAGGGATTGCCTATACGCAACAATGTCTGAGTTCGGTATACCTGCAAAGTTGATTAGACTTTGCAGAATGACGTTGAGCAACACACGCAGCTCCGTCAAGGTAGGAAATGACCTCTCCGAAACCTTCAATACCGAAAGAGGTTTCAGGCAAGGCGATCCACTGTCTTGCGATCTCTTTAACATCATCATGGAGGGGATCGTACGAAAGGCCGGTGTGCATCGTAATGGCACCATTTTCTACAAAGGCGTCCAGCTCCTTGCGTACGCTGATGATATTGATATTGTCGGCAGAACCAAGAGAGATGTTACCGCTGCTTTCGCCGCTATCGAAAAGGAATCAGCCAAAGTGGGTTTGACGATAAATGAGGGTAAAACAAAGTATATGCTGTCTACAAACAAGGGAGCGCGGCGTTTAGACTCCCACGTTTCATCCGGCAGCTATAACTTTGAAGTTGTCAAGGACTTCGTTTACCTTGGCGCCGCCATTAATACCAAAAACGAAATCAGCCTGGAGATAAAGCGAAGAACAATAATTGCTAATAGGTGCTACTACGGGCTCACTAAGCAACTAAGTTCCAGAGCCCTCTCTCGATCGACAAAACTAACACTCTACAAGACGCTCGTACTACCTGTGCTGCTTTATGGCGCTGAGGCATGGGTAGTTTCGCAAACTGACGCAGCCGCTCTGGGGGTGTTCGAGAGAAAAGTTCTTCGCAAAATCTTCGGTCCTGTTCGAGTTGGCGATGACTATCGCATCCGAATGAACCACGAGCTGTATGAGCTCTACGATGACATTGACGTAGTTCGGCGTATAACTGTGCAGCGACTACGCTGGCTGGGTCATGTTCATCGTATGGACGACGAAGCTCCAGCGAAAAAGGTGCTCGAGGCGAGGGTCGCTAGTCAACGACGACGAGGGAGACCATGCCTCCGATGGATGGGCCATGCTGAGGAAGCCCTAACCGCAAAGCAGAGGCGCCTGGCGAGAGCTGATAAGGTCGGCTGAAACCCGGACACGGGTTGTTACGACCACCTAAGTAAGTAAGTAAGTATTCAACCCTCATTTCAGCCCTTGAAAGAACTTTGACCGAGCTTCGTATGACTATAGAGTTGTGCGTGTTGTGAAATGTTTGAACACAAATGATCGAGAACTGGATCTACAAAGCTTTATGCCGACTCCGAACGGCGTATGTTCTCAAGAAGCTTTACATGGCAGTTTTTGCTCTCCAAGGTTTGCCATTGATGCTGATTCTTGTTGTCACCTCACCTATGTGAGTTTTGTGACAGTCGGTGTCACGTCACTTGAAAAGTGGTATCTTTGTTGTCACGTGACGTGAGGTGACGGAACATTTGGAATGAAACTAAATATCTTATTAAACACATCTTAGAATGTTAAATAAATGACAGCTGTGCAAAAAATTAAAAAATTAGATAAAATAATATTTTAAAAAATTAGATTAATTGGGCTACTCACAGTTTAAACGTATATTAACAAAGCTTATTTATAGCATTTGTTATTTTTGAAACTGTGAGCACCTCAGTATGTGACTGCCGTATTCAGTAATTATGAAACGCTGATATAATATGCTGTAGACAGGGCATAAAAATACGAGACACAGAAAGCACGTCCAAAGGCTATTTTTATTTACGAGTGATGAAGTGTGAGTTCAACATGTTAAATATTTTTTTAAGTTGTTTCTCGCAGTTCTCGCAGTTCTTCCAATTATAAAATAGGCTGCTGTCTTACATTTTTTGGCTGCAGGAAGTTATCAAAAAGGTGCTGGTAATGCCTGCACAGCCTACCTTCTCAAAAATTCTTTCGGAAGTGTTGTCTACGATAAAATTTCCAGGCTTTTTTGAGCGAAATCAAATCAAATTGGCGTTTTTCGAGAAATTTGGATTTCCTGGAGTAGTAAGGCCAAAACGTTTATTAATGCAGCAATTGCCTGAAAATTTTAAGTCCTGGGCTATAAATTGATTTTTGGCCATGAATGTGACCATCTCTTCAAATTGCCTCCTGGTGGTTATTTTTAAGCTAAAAAGTATAAGTTATAAACAATTTCCATTAATAAACTACAATTTTTGTTCATTTGCCCTTTTTCTGCCTCCATCTCACTTCAAAAAGTACGGCGCCTAATTTTGTCACTAGAATGCGACACAGGACGGCTTACAGTGGCTGCATTCCGCCAAGGCGAGCGCTATTGTAGCGATGGATCATTTTACGCTGGATTTCTCTGAATGCGTTGCTACGTCGAACGTCAGATCTGTTGACAACTGACGTTTGATGTAGCTTGTTCGCTTGTTTTGTTTTGTTGAAATGAAAACCTAATTTCTTTCTGCTAAGAGGTTTACTTAATGCAAAACGTAGTGCTAGAGATGCTAGTGGATGATGGTCTTGATATGGCTATTAAGGATCACATTTCGGAAATCATTCAACTATTGCAAGGAGCAAAGGATAGTTAAAAACATTAAAATTAACACAAGCCACGAAAATTTGCATTTATTTTAAGCGTTTCATTTGAGTGATTGCTAATTCATGCATATCGGCGCGCAAGCAGCTGTTAAATGACATAATTTGCAACTGTTGAGTAGAAGTAGCGTAATTTATTTCGCTAGGTAAAATGCACATCGCTCGAGCGTAGACAGCTGCTACGTGTAAAGTGTAGCCATTCATCCGAATTTTCTTGAGCGCTAGTGTTGGCGGAATGCAGCCAGTGACAACTATAATGACAAAAAAATGTATTTGGCTGTGTTTAGTTACACAAGTAACATGGGTCGCTGTTAAGTGACTACTAGAATATGGTTTAGAGTCGCAGTGACTTATGTCACCTCACTCCGCCAACTAGAATAGAGACAATTGTCTCCAGAAAGGTGACGGCTGAAAAATTTAATTTAACTGAAAAACATTCTGTCAGTTGGGGTCGAACATGTGCAACAACACAAATGTATTTACCTGATCGAAAAAAAAAAAAAAAATGAAATGGCCATTTCAGCTCTAGAAAGGACTACGACCGAGCTTCTTATGATCGCTTGTGTTGTGTGTGTTGTGAAATGTTTGTGAATGTTTCACAAATGATCGAGAACTGGACCTACATGTTTTATGCCGATTCCGAACGGCTTTTGTTCTCAAGAAGCTTTTTACTCTCTGAGGTTTGCCATTGTCTACAAAGACTCTACCCACTACGCCACAGCCGACAACTCTTCGCGCGTCCCTTCCTTACCAAAATTATATATCGCACTCCATCTACAAAACAGGCACAACTCAAAATTTACAAATTTTTACTTTTTTATGTTAAACTAAACGTAGTGATTACCTTCATCAACTATCAAAATTGTTCACTCCTCTTCTTACTCTTTAATTTAAAAAAAAAAATCATTTTGTCTTTTTAAAAGCAAAAGATTTTTATTTATTTTTAAGATTAGGTCTGAAATTGACGACGATCCAAAAAAGAGTGGCCGAGCAACAACCGGAATTTGAAAATAACAGATGGCCGCGAAAATAACAGATGGCCGCCCTTCATAATGACAGCTGTCAACAGTGAAGCTGCCATCTGCACAGGGATGTCAAAGCTGTGGGATCTACGATACCCAGCAGGGCCAATCTGACGTGAGATCGCCCTCGATCACATACTTACAAATTTTAATATTATATAACATATCTTTACAATTATTTTATAATATTTCCTTATAATAATAACATAGTTTATCATTGAGAAGTGGTGTCTTTACATAGCTTCATTTAATTTAGATAACCACTTTCGCATTCTTTTGGCTTCTACCACTCCATCATACGGTAGCTGAGTCAGTTGGCAGTTTTCAATATCACGGATAACGTATCTATCATTACCCAAGACTTTATGAACAACATACGGGCCTTTATATTTGTGCACCAATTTTTTATTCGTACCGATTACTGTATCAACGTTTTGAATTACAACAAAATCACCTACGTCATATTTTTTTGGGTTGGTGGAATGCCTTAAAACATAACTTAGACTATAGTCTTGAGACTTTTTGATGGCCCCAGAAGCCTCAAACCAGACTTTATGTAAATCACGTCTTTCCTTACAGTCACAGTTTTCACTTAAATACTCAGTCAATTCGTCAACTAGTTCACCACGCTGGTCTACACCGAACAGAAGCATGCTAGGAGAGTATTTCGTTGTACTATGAACTGAATTATTGATCGTATTCTACCTGTGCCAGCTTATCAACCCAGTCAGCATGTTCAAGAGGTTCACTTAATTTTCCGAGCATTGCTTTAATCACCCTATTGACTCTTTCAACCTGTCCGTTAGCCTGTGGAGATGCTACCGCTACTTTGACGTGCTCTATATTCTTCTTTAACAAATACTCGCCAAATTCCAGGGATGTTAAACATGTTTCTCTGTCAGATATAATTCGTCTCGGTCTACTATAGTTACCAAAATATTTATTTAAAGAAGCCGTCACTTCTAGTGTGCTGGTGGAGTTGGTAGGATATAATTTAACAAATTTTGTGAAAGCGTCAATTACGACTAAAATGTGTTTTCTTTTGGATTTTATTGCCGGCAGTGGTCCAAAGTGGTCAATATGCACCGTTTCAAAAGGTACAGAATATTTGGGTATGCTATACAGGTCTCTCTCAGAAGTTCGGACAGAGGCACCATACATAATACACTTAAGGCAGTTATCAATAAAACATTTTATTTTTTCTCGCATATTTGGAAACCAATAATATGTACATAGGCTATCGTAGGTTTTTTCGGATGCCTGATGGCATATTTTTTCGTGAATTAGCCGTATTACATTTTGCTCCATCTCTTGTGGTACGTACAAGGCTTTAATTCCACTTTTTCTTGCCCTAAAGACAAGTCCATCTACCAGTTCGTAGTTCTTAACCTCTTCAATCTCCAAACAGGTACGTATGTCTCTTATAGCATCATCCCGTTCTTGTGCAACTTGAATCTGGAAATCTACGTCACCCTCCTCTAAAACAGAGGCGATTTGGCAGCGGCTTAACGCATCTACATGCCCCATAGAGGAACCACTGCGATGTTTTATAGTGTAATTATAATTTTCTAATTCCAGCGCCCATCTTGCTATCCGCGGGTTTATCTGTTTTCTTGCTAAAGTCATAGTCAGTGAGTTACAATCGGTTATTATCTTAAAAAGGTATCCCCTCCAGGTAGACTCTAAATCGTCTTAATGCATAAATTATGGCTAACGTTTCTAGTTCAAAACTATGATATTTGGATTCGGCCACTGAAGTGGTTTTCGAAAAGTAGGAAATAGAATGGAATTTCTCACTGCCCTGCCGTTGAAGTAAGACAGCCCCAAACCCGATTGAACTTGCGTCACAATGCAATTCAGTTTCTTTTTCAGGGTTGTAAATTGCTAAAACTGGGGACTCAGTCAATTTAGTTTTTAAGTCATAAAAGGCAGTTATACAATCTTCGTCAAATAAATATTCAGTATTTCTTTTCAGGAGCCTTAATAGAGGCTTGGCTATTCGGGAAAACGAAGGAATAAAGCGTCTAAAATACGAAAAAAGTCCGATACATGAGTGCAGTTGCTTTTGATTTGTTGGCAACGGATATCTCTTAATAGCTTCTATATGAGCTTCACTGGGCTTTATTCCTTCACAAGATACCGACTACCCTAAGTATTCTATATTTCTAAAGCCAAACTTACATTTAGCAAGATTGAGCTTTAGTCCCTGTTGAGTGATACGAAGTAAAACAGTTCGTAAAATTTCAACATGCTCAGCAAAATCAGTCGTGGCTACTAATATGTCATCCATATAAATTACTATTTTCTTTTCGTCAACTAAATCTTTGAAAATATTATTTACAAAACGCTGAAATACCGCCGGGGCGTTTTTAAGTCCAAATGGCATCTTTAAATATTCATACTGCCCATTCGGCGTCACAAAAGCTGTGAATAGATCTGATTCTGGAGATAAGTTAACCTGATGAAACCCACTTTTCAAATCTAAAACCGTAAATAGATTCTTTCCCTCTAGATATTCGATGCAATCCTCGATTAGCGGAAGAGGATAATTATCCCGAACAGTAATTTTGTTGAGACCCCGATAATCATTGCATAGTCGTGTTTTTTCGTTCTTTTTTTTCACTAAGACAATTGGAGATGCATAAGGAGAACTACTAGGTCGTATTATTTCGTCTTTTTGTAAATCGTTTAAAATATTCTGTACCGTGGTTCTTTCTAAGTATGAAAGTCTACGAGGAGGACAGTGGAAAGGAACGTCAGTCGTCAAATGGATTTTCATTTCATATTTGTAGGGCTAAACTGATATATTTTTGGGTGTAAGGTAACAATCTACAATGAGTTTAATTCGGTGCGTTTAAGTTTTTCTAAAGTGTAGTCAACGTTCAATTCCATGTCGTCGACAGCAGTTTCAATACTGAATATGTGAGTCAATTCAGCAAAGTCAAGAGGATCGTCCTTACTTACTGTACCAACCGCCTCAGCATCCGTTACATTTTCAATTTTATTTTTAAATCCTATGTCTAGCAATCTTTCATTTCTTAAAATACCTTTCTTATATAAATTTATACACAAATTATTTGGAAAAGAAGTGCAAATATTCATATTTTTATTTATTTCATTAAGCTCTTTCATTTTATACTTAAGTTTTAATTCAATGAGATGAATGTTAAACAATTTCAAAAAATCTCGTCCTAAGACGATCGGAATTTGCATCATAACATCAGGAATTATTTTCAGTTTAATACATTTTGTTTTATATCTAAATTTAATTAGGCACTTGGTTTCTTCTTGAATATAAATTTGATTTTCACCAATACCAAAAAAGTTTTGTCCCCGTGCAAGAGTCTTAACCAAGGAATCTCTTGGAACACAAGATTGCTTTATAAAGCTAATAGGGCTGCCGGTGTCAAAAAGGGAAAGGAATTTGTTAAAATTTGCACTTCCAAACCAATTAATTTTAAAACCAATACTCACTAAATTATAAGCATTAACTGAATTTTCGTCGGAAACTTCATCAACGGCAGCAATCTGTCTATCAGCGAACGGCTTCAGAATCTTCTTAGGATTTGTGCACGAGCGATGCTCATGTCCCATCTGCCAGCATCGGAAGCAGGAGCCAACTGGTCGCAGTGGATGTGGGCAATTTGGTTTAATGTGCCCATTCTGTGAACAATTAAAGCACTTGATGACGTTTGTGTCAGCGGCCTGTTTCATGACAGCTGTCTTAACGGAAGTGGCGGCAGTGTTTCGTCCAACGAAGGCAGTAGGTTTCTTCTCCAAATATTTTTGTTGAAACCGGTTGATGAGCCTTTTTAATTCATCAACCGTTTGGGCGCCCATCAGTAAACTAATATTGGCCACGCCATCCCCGATTCCGTCGATTATAAAATCAATTACCTCTGTCTCTTCAATGTCGGAACGCTTCGCGATTGACTGCATAGTCAACACATAGCAATGCAGCGACTCATCTTTCCTATTCCATCGTCTTTGACTCAGCACACGATATATATTTTGGCGAGTAACAGCAACGTCAAACTCGTTGATAAGAGCTGCTTTTAGGTCTTGATAATTTAAAGCAGTCGTTGTAGCCGGAAAAATCCGAGCCGTGCCAATGAGTGAGCGTCTCAAGCTTAATAATGTAAGCCGTTCATTCGCATTTATTGACTGAATCACTTCTTCAAAATCACAAAGAAAGCTACGAACAGCATTCCCCACGTCATCTCCGCTTTATTTGGAAATGGCATGTTCAACGTCGGCAAAGTCAAGCTTCCTTTCATTGCAAACAACGGCAGCACCTTCTAATTCGCGAATTTTCTGTCTCAATTCTAAAATTTCCAAACGATGCTGCAATGAATGAAGCTCTTCATTATCAGCGCTAGTAACTTTGTAAACGGCAGAGGTACAAGCAGCGGCAGATGTGCTGGAAGAGCTGCCATTTACGGCGTGAGTGACGGCAGCGGCAGTGTTGACGGCAGCGGCAGAGTTGACGGCAGCGGCAGAGTTGACGGCAGCGGCAGAGTTGACGGCAGCGGCAGAGTTGACGGCAGCGGCAGCGCTGGCGACGGCAGCGGCAGTGACGGTGGAGACGGAATCGGCAGAATCGGAAGCGACAGTGACATCGGCAACAGTTGGAGCGGCAGTGGAGTCAGTTTCTAAAGTATTAGCTCTCACAATGTTATTGGCAACAGCATCAGCTGGTGCGAAGCCCTGGGGCGGAGCACCAACGTGTATCCCGAACGCTCCATCGGCGAACACAACTTCTTCGTTATTTTCAACTAAGTTTGCGCCATCCTCGGCTGGAGCAGCACCAGCATCAGTACCAAAATGCTCAGTAAAGAGCCGTTTGAGTTGCGTCCATGTGGCCGACGGTGGGAAATCCACTCCTGCTGCTGATAGCGCATCCATAAGCGTTTGTTTAGTTTCGCGTGTCATGTTTTTTTATTTAATATTTTGAATTTTATGTTGTTTTATGTTGGTAGGGAACTTTACCCCACATCTGAGTTTTTAAAAGCAAAAGATTTTTATTTATTTTTAAGATTAGGTTGAAATTGACGACGATCCAAAAAAGAGTGGCCGAGCAACAACCGGAAATTGAAAATAACAGATGGCCGCGAAAATAACAGATGGCCGCCCTTCATAATGACAGCTGTCAACAGGGAAGCTGCCATCTGCACAGGGATGTCAAAGCTGTGGGATCTACGATACCCAGCAGGGCTGCATCGACTGTATGAGGTGATTCACAATCGAGCGTAAATTTACTTTAACAGTCTCTTTGTTTTGTATGGAGTCCGTTGAAAAAAAATTGGTTTTTGCTTCTCCTGAAAATTTAAAAATTTTGAGTTGTGCCTCTTTTGTAGATAGTGTGCGATATGTGGTCTGCCCAGACCACTGTACTTAACAATCCCATGCTGCCATTCATCTGAGGGTTAAAGGTCTATAAGTCTTAAATGCTTTCCGTATTATTTTACGCCTACCCTGGCAGGTTTTGGCACAAATACCGTTTGTTTTCGTAAGTAATAATGAAAAAAATTTAAACATTAAAATTGTAGCTTTATGCGAACATGTTAGTCTGGGCCCTTTTTTTAACTTTTGCTTAAATAAATCGGCCAAGGTGCAATTGGCTCAAGAACTAAAGCCTCTTGACCATTTCAAGCGTCGTCAATGGTCAGAATGGTGGCAAGAAATGGCAACAGTGGATGATCAATTTTCGAAGAAAATCATCTTCAGTGATGAGGCACATTTTCACCTCAGTCGATTCGTCAATAAGCAGAATTGCCGCATTTGGGTGAATGATAATCCAAGAGTGATTGTCGAAAAACTAATGTACCCGCAAAGAGTTACTGTTTAGTGCGGTTTATGGGCTAGCGGCATCATCGGGCCGTATTTTTCCAAAATGAGGCCGGTCAGGCAGTTAATGTGAATGGTGTTCGCTATCGTGAGATGATAACGAACTTTTTATGGCCCGAATTGGAAGATATGGATGTGGACGATATGTGGTTTCAACAGGACGTGCCACTTGCCACACAGCTAACGAAACAATGGCTCTTTTGCGCGACAAATTCAATGGCCATCAATGGTTATCTCACGTGGTGGCGATGTCAATTGGCCGCCAAGATCATGTGATTTGACACCGTTGGGCTTCTTTCTTTGGGGTTATTTGAAAGAAAAGGTGTACGTCGATAAGCCAGCAACAATTCAAGAGCTAAAGGATGAGAAAATTCGGCACATTAACGGCATAGAACCTCACTTATGCCTCAGCGTCATCGAAAATTTGGACCATCGGATGGAGGTGTGCCGCCGAGGTCGCGGCGGCCATTTGGCCGATATTTTGTTCCATACATAATTGAGCCATACCAGTATTATCATAATAAAAAGAAATGACAATAATTTCCTAAATAATTTGTGTTTTATTCAAAATCAATATCGGCCCTTAAAATTTAACCACCCTTTACATGCAAAGACATTTATAATTGTTTATTTTGTTCAAGACTTGGAGGTTTATTTCGAGATGACGCTGTGATAGAGAGCGCCGCTGACGCCGTTCATTCTGTTCAGACTATGGGTTGGTGCGTTCAGCAAAAACACAAAAGAGAAATCGATTTTGATGTGGTCGAATTTCGGTCACAGGCGATACTTGTAATATTTAATAGTTAATCAGCAACTCTAATTAACATGAGTACGTGGCTCAGAGGATAGAACGTCTCAAAAGCCGGAAAATGCGGGTTCAGATGACGGTACAACTTGAAGTTTTTTACAAATAACAATTTTGTTGCTGAAATAAACACAAGGAAAATGCGTAATTTTTTTACTGCCGATATTATTGTTGTTGTTGAAACCATGTGTTGCATCGATTTTAATCCCCCATCTAATCCGCTGTATTGTTGTACTGTATCATCTACTGAGGTCTGATCCCGATAACATTCCGCAAATAAGCTGCACGATGGGAGCAACTTATCACACCAAAAATGTATGAAAGAATTAGTGCTCAAATACTGCTTTTGTTTCTATGTCTAACGAACACCCTACAACATGCATTTTCTATCCAATATATGGTTATGTATACTAACTTCTTATAATTTTTTAAGAATAATTCATTTTAAAAATTTACCATTAGTTTGACACCAAAAACCTTAACATATCTTCAAAACTATACTATAAGAATTTTTAGTACAATGAGTTTTTTAATACATCATTGTTACCTGTGGCAAGAAAAAAAGATCTGATATTCAAAGTTCTTATTTTACATGCAAAAACTGTCTGTTGTTTTTTTAATTTTGTTAAATCCTTTTCTTTCTCAATAATACTAAACTTGAAAATAATTACTTTAACAGTACCGGCCGTTAGCTGCCCATAAATGTTTTTAAACTTTATTTCAGAAATCGTATCTCTTTACTAAAATGCTCATACATAATATTTCACCCAAATAAACGCACCCTCCACTAAAGAAAATTTTGAAAGAAATCACTATAAATAAGGAATTTTCCAATACAACATGAAAATAAGCCGATTAGATTGAGTTAATTAGACGTCATTGTTTTGTACGTCCTTGGAACGCGCCTTCAACTTGAGCAACAATTGCATATGAGCTAAGAATGTAATACATAGAAACTTACAAACAGAGGCGAACAAATAAATACGGAAGTGTTAAACTAACTGCACATATTGATGAACATGGCTGTAACTATGTTTATATAAGAAAATATTGAATGCTTACCCTGCACCGAAGTCGTATCTAAAATGTTGCATCTTCTTTTAATGAAACGCGCTAAAATCACACAAAGGCACATCCGCAAGAAGTAATGAAGCTCGAAGAGGCCATATAAAATTAATATAAATGCCAAACAGCAAATTAAAAAGTGGCAAAAGAGCCACATGCTGATAATTGAAAAAAAAACCCAATTAATTGCAGCTCCCAAAACGTGCGCTAATTTAGATTTGTCGTAACTAGTAAAAGTTCCAAATAATGCGGCGTTTGGCCAATATCATCATTTTTGTACGCCAAAAGCTGCTGTTGTTCCTCCCGCTTTTGTGGTGGTAACATTTTTTTTTTACGTCCGTCTTCAATGTGTCATTTCGCAATATGAAAAGTTTCCTTGCGTTCCTGCCTAATACAAACACACACAGCTGTACATGAGTTCAGTGCTGCATATTTATACAAATTTTAGCTATCTTTTTAACTTATTTTGCTTCAATATAAAAATATAAAATTCGGTGAATTTTTATTTCTTTCTGGCCACGGCTCTTAATTCATTTAAATCTCATTAACAACTACTTGCTGAGTTCGTTGCAATATTCCTTAAGCTCTTCAATAAGAATATTTTTAAGATTCTGCGCACATTCAAGGATAGTAAGACAGAGTGTTTCAATTTGTAAAACAACCCTTTCAAATGAGTTCCACTCAAATTGTCATTCGACCTGCATCAACGCTTCTCCTAACGAGCTCAACGCACAGTGAAAAACGGATATAACTTAAATTTATTTATTTGTTCACAACTGACACAAAACGTTTTAAAAAAAAAAATCAATCATTTATTTAAACTTTAATGAACAGAAAATATGCATGTACTTTACGGGTTAAGATTATATGTTTATATATATATATATATTTTTTTTTTGTGCCGAATTATTTTACACTCCGCTACATGGAGTAACATTTTTATTTTTTCATCTTGGAAACTTAATGAACTATATATACAATTGCTATAATTATAGGACCAAGTTGGACACTCTAAAGATTCATATATAAGAATTAGTATATGTTAAGGAAATTTCATTAAAACAAAAAAAAAATAAAAAAATAAACGTATTTCAAAGCTCGTTGAAGCTAGCCATTTTTTTTTTTTTTTAATTGATGTCTTAATGCAAAAAGTTTTAAAGTGATGCTATATAACAAAACGCCAGATAATGATAAGCTCAATATTGCTGTTGACAATTAATAAATATTGTCAAGATCGAAAAAAAGATATAAACAATTACCTACACTTAAGACATTTTTTTGACTCATTAGAACAAAACAACAAGAAAAATTAGAACAAAAAAAGTTAGCTCGACTTGATTTAAATAGCGGTGTTAGCTTTTATGTTGCTATTTTCTACATATTTCATGGAAGTCGCAGTTTTTCAAGCTATTATCGAAAACTTTTAACAAGGTATCAAAATTGCACAGGTCACTATTAGAAGGACAGCCAGGAATGTGGACGGGGCGTTCCTGATGTAATGCTAGAATTTTATTTTCATTTTCGTTGCATCTGCAATGTTAGACAATTAATAAGTTTCAAGGCTGTTAAAAGCCAATTCTGTACATACGTATACAAAACAAATGCAACATTTGTGGCAAACGCATCTATTGCACTAGTTTTCCAAAATCTCGGTTTATTGAAATCCTGATGCGTTAAGGGTGCTGCGTCCCTATATAATCCTAAATGTGCAAGTAGCTTAAGCATAGTGCCTGAATGCGTAAAATAGAACGTAGCATTTGGTCTGTTTGATAAAGGACTGTAAGAAAGGAGGGAAAAAATGTTAAGATAAAAAAACGTAAATTTAGACAAGGTAAACTACATACCTTGCATGGCATACCAAGATATACCATAATAAGGTAAATTACTAATTATAATTAAGGTAAATTTTGTACGAAAAATCAACTCACTTTATGGCCTCAAACATGTCTGCAATTGCCGGGCATGCTATTTGGTAGGTTAAATTATATCCATATCCATCGACCCAGTAGTATTCCAAATCTTCTGCGAATTCTAAAGCTTTGATTGTTTCGTTGGTGAAAAAATTACACCAAATTGATGGTGATTTGCGTCGATTCCAAGCTGTTTCAAATGCGCATATTGTATAAATGAGTCGAGCTTCTTCAGCGGTTATGTCATTGAGTTGTGTTCGTCGTTTGATATAATTAATAGCTTCGAGCATATCGGGTCCCTGCAGAAATTTTCTAGCATTGTCCAAAGAGCTTGGGTTCTTATCAACATCGATCTTCCAGCGATTACAAAGTTTATAGAACTAAAATGGAAACATTATTAATCAAAATCGAATATAAGAGAATATTTATCATGTTGGTAGTTTCTAAAAATATTTTATAAAAATAATATTTGACCCATCTCAGAAAGAGTCATTATTTTATATCAAAAATAAATACATTAAATTTTATAGACTATTCATTAATATTAACTTTGCCGAGAGAAAAAATATTGTGTAAGGATGTATAGTTAAAATTCATATTTATCAAGAATCCTTAGTTTAAGGTACTAGAGTACGGGATTAAAACTAAAACTATCAAAATTTACGAAAAAGTTTTTATTTTTTTAATGTTTCTTTTTAGAGATGGCGTTCTTAGAGAAAATTCTCAACGAAATTGGATAAACCTTAATGCATTCGAAAAGTAACAACGACTTCTACGGGTGGAAGCAGCAATACCACCAACATGTTAAAAGGTCTGGGTGGAGGGTTTGGCCACAAGATAAAAAAAAAATTAGCCCAAGTTTATAAAAATCCATTAAGCGGTTCCTGAAAAAGCGTTTCACTAGTTTTAAAAAGTAATTTTTAGAAAAACACATTTAAACACATATATGAACATTAGGGTGGCCCAAAAATACAAACGTACAAAAAAAAGTGCACTTAGCTTTTTTGTAGAGACTTTTTTCTCAAAAGTCGCTGGGGGCTAAATCTGGAGAATACGGTGGGTGGGTAAGCAATTCGAAGCCCAATTCATTCAATTTTGCTATCGTTTTCATCGATTTGTGACACGGTGCATTGTCTTGGTGAAACAACACTTTTTTCTTTTGCAAATGTGGCCGTTTCTTGGCGATTTCAGCCTTCAATCGATCCAAAATTACACAGTAATAGTCGCTGTTGATGGTGGTTCCTTTTTGGAGATAGTCGATGAATATTATCCCTTTCGCATCCCAAAATACAGACGACATCATCTTACAAACCAGCTGTTGGGTCTTTGCTCGCTTAGGATTCGGTTCGTCGACTGCTGTTCAATCAGCTGACTGTCTTTTGGATTCTAGTGTGTAATAGTGAAGCCATGTTTCATCCATTATCACATATCGACGATAGAATTCGATTTTATTGCGGTTTAACAGCGCCAAACACTCGTCTGAAGCATCAACTCGTTGTTGTTTTTGGTCGACTGCTCACGCGGCACCCACTTTGCACAGAGCTTTCGCATACCCAAATGTTCGTGCAAAATGGTAAAAACACTTCCATCTGATATTTTAACAATGTCATTAAGCTCTTGCACCTTAAATTTGCGATCGTTGATAACCAATTTGTGGATTTTTTTGATGTTTTGTGGAATAACAGTCTGATTTGGGCGTCCACTGCGCTCTGCATCATTTGTGCTGGTACGACCACCTTTAAATTCAGCAATCTACTTTTCTACCATTTGTCTCGATGGAACATAGTCCGGATAATGTTTATCAAGCCATTATTTGGTTTGCACATAATTTTTTTGGTTTCCATCAGAATTTTAAGTACAACTGAATAACGACATAAGAATATCATTAAATCAATGCAGAATTGATTCATAAATAAGATTTTTAGTTCACATTAAATTTTTTAAAAATTGATAAATTATCCATTTCAATTATTCATTTTCGTTATTCAGAATAATGAATCAATTTTTTATTCATATGAATGGCTATTCACAGAGAATGCAATTCACAAAGAATTTCAGAATTTTCAATTATTCTTTTTTTATTTATTATTCATTTGTTATTCATTTTTTATTCATTTCCACCGAAGACATGAATAAAAAGTTAATCATTTGCACCGAAACCATGAAAAAAATTAATCATTTGCACCGAAGTCATGAACAAAAAAATCAAGCATTTGCACCGAAGCCCCTTGAATAAAATATGAATAATGAATAAAAAGTGAATAATGAATAAAAAATGAATAATGAATAAAAAAAAATAATTGAAAATTCTGAAAGTCTTTGTGAATAGCATTCATATCAATAAAAAAATTGATTCATTATTCTGAATAACGAAAATGATTGATTTAAAAATAATCAATTTTTAAAAATTGAATGTGAATTTCAATTCTGCATTGATTGAATGATATTTTTATTTCGTTATTCACTGATTCAAATTTTTGTAAATAAAATCAAAAAACGCATTCTTTTACAGCTCTGGCAGTCACCAAATTTTTTTTTAAGTATCTTTGCATCCTAAACCTGAAACTCATCACTCGATTTCTCAAACTTTATGAAGTATTTTTCTGTCAAATTGATCAGCGTAAATTGCATGTTGTTTTGTATAATTACAATGAATAGTTTCACTAATAAGAGACCATAAAAAGTTACCTATCGTTTGCTTAAACAAAAGTTCTATTAAACTTTTCACAATCTTCTGTAAAAAAAATGTTCTTCCATGTAAATTCGTAAACTGGTTTAAGCTTTACAAAAAATGTTTCTTAACCCGGAATTAACAGAATATTAAAATAATTTAAATATTTTATTGTACTGCAAAAACAAGCGCTTAAAACATTTTTCATACAAGAAATACATCTTCTAATTAATGTTTTTTTTTTTAATTAATTTAAGTACCTGGGGTGGGTCCATATACGGCAACAGTGTTATCGACAAATCCGACAGCAAGTAAAGATTTATAGGAATGAAATGAGAGACATGATGGATGACCAATTTTCTGACCCATAAAACCCTCATTGCTGCGCAGTACACTTTGCGAGCGACCGTTCTGATTGTAGATTGTTATTTTATGAGCACTACCACAAGCCACAATGTCGGCTGATTGATGCCCTGCTATGGCCATAACATCGGTTCCTACATCCCACTGATGTAAAACGGCAGAAGGACCGCGTGAGCGCATATCGAATACGCACACCTTACCTTGTACGCAACCAGTGACCAAAGTAGTTTGATTCACCTTAAGGCAAGCAGTCAAAATGGCACTGGAGTGTTCGCGGTAGACACGAATACGAGCTTCTTGTGGTGAACAGCGTTTGTCAAATAAACGCACACTTCCATCGCTACAGCCAGCGGCTATCAAATGGCTGCGTACATTGCACAAAAATGGTGCAATGACACGCACACTCGTATCGGCACCTATAGATATGTCGCTCAACTTAAGCTCTCTATTTACATCCCACAGGCGTAAGAAGCGGCAGGATCCACCACCAACTACAAGCTGTTCGGTGCATTGCTGCCAGGCAGTCACAATACCCAGACCGCTATCGTTCTTTCTGTATTTAGCTGACATAGAGGACGATGCTGAACCGCTCATGGATCCACCAGCATGCAGACTGATTAATGGCAAGGCCTCCCAGGCTGTAACAAGTCGGGAATCAGTTTGCGGTTCATTGGATGCAGGTTGTTGCCACACACGTATCACTCCATCTTCATGTCCTACCAGTACCATGCCCACATCATGTGCGTTAAGAATCTCAATTGAACTCACGCGTGCCGACTGCGAGTGCGCATAGGCGGACGGGGATGATGTGACGGACGACACAGACATTTTTTTCTTCTGCTGAATTGATTGTGGCGTGTATGAACGTGTTGAATTATGGCTCCAATCAAAGACAGAGACCTTTTCCTTGTAGGCAAACGCAATCTGGTTTTCATACGGCAGTAGTTTGACAATCGACGGCGTGAATTGAGTTTTACCCATCCAGATTTGAGTGTCGATACGCGTTTGTCGCGACTGCTGCTCGCGTGCACGGCGCCTTATTTGATGGTTACGCTGGAATCTGTAATCACGTGTACGTAGTTCTGTTGAATTCTTATCTATGGCCACTACTTGATGCCGCTCACTTTCCGCATTCGACGAGTAGCGGCTTTTGCCAGGGCGTGTGAAGTAGGAAATTGCCCAAGGTATAAAATCTGTTGTGACTATAGGCTTGAGAGTCTGTGATTTCGATTCAAGATTGTTGTCACTTGTGCTGCTGCGTGCTGACGCTGGTCCGGGCTCGCCAGTGATAGTAGTGTTCACCGGGCAGGCGCTGTCAGTTTCATCATTCATCGAAGACGTGCGTAGTTTACGCTGTAACAAAGTGTGTGGTTCACTGCCGGAGCCACCCATTAGTGGATTATTTCGCAACTTTGTGGCCCAAGAGGAAACTGCAGCTGTTTGTTGTGCTGACACCTGATCATTTACTGGTGGCGATTCGCCACCCAAATAGTTAACACGTGTGTTTGGGCTCGGTGGTAGGCTGACACTTAAGCTAATACATTTTTCATTCGAAGTAGCTTCCTTAGCTGTTATGAGGCACAATGCTGCATCACGAACGTACGCGATCACGTGCTGTGCCGTTTCCGCAACCTTGGGAAATGGATCGTTTCCCAGAGTATAGATGCCTTGCCATAGTTTTAGGAAAATCGAATGAAATGGAATATTTGTTGAAGACATATTCGAAATGGAGCCAGAACTAACGCCACGACGCATTGTGACATGTCGTTCCAAGCTATGCGTAGAGTGATGCATTGCAGATGTTATGCTCGTGTTTGCCATGCCGTGACTTATACTTGCGCTGCGTTCACCACCGCAAGTCGTTAGTGATGAGGAGGTATTCATAAACTCATGCATGTAAACGGTAACGAATTGGGACTCGAACAATAATACCATCCACTGCAAGGCAGCAACTAACTCCAGTCTTACCAAAGGTGACATATCCTCGCCTACTGTTTCCAGCAATGTGATGGCAATAATGCGATCAATATTATTAGCATGTTCTTCTGAACGATCTGTTACTGAGCTAATAAATGTTCCCAATGCAAACACTGCTGCTGCTCTGACTTCCGGAATGCCATCCTTTAGGAGTGGATAAAGTTTTTCATGCGCCAAATCGCGAACTCCTGACCAACGTGCTTTATCAAAGTTCTGCCACAACATTCCTATTGCATATGAAAATAATTAATTATTTTGCTTCTTAATTATTTGAAATTTTTTCTTGCATTGCTGGCAGAAATGTGAGTCTTGAAAGAATTGCATCAAAATTAAATCGTAATCATATCAGACTTACAAACATGGATAGAACTCTGTTAAGCTAAGAAAAAAGACACTGCAGCCTCAAATATTACCTATTAAGATTTGCTTTTGTTATCTATGAAAATGAAAATTTTTTTACATATTTTTTTAAAGAAAGGTGGTTTATTAAACAAATCTCATATGTGCGTTATGTGTTATTTTATGTTCAATCCTTTTCTTTAAATTTTCTTTTCGAAGCCCCACAAGCCGTCTGTTCTCAGAAACTCAGAAAACTCTTCTTTCACGTAGGCTTTCCTGGCTCTTGATATATTCCTGAACAATTTTCTAAAACTAAAAAAGTCCGTTTAGTTTCTCAACTATCTGAGGGATCCCTTAAATCATTAGTTGCTTGATTTGTGTTAATCGAACAAAAAGTGGCTGACGTTCTCTGACTACTAGGAGATGAATAATTCCCAGAAACTCTTTTATATTTTATACATCATGAATTCCGAAAAATCTATGAGGTCAGTGTAATATATTTTGTTGAAATATTTTTGTGTTTGAAGTGCAATTGAAAAAAAAAATTGTGTGTGTTAAGACGAGATAAGTTTCACTAGTGCATCAGCATCAAAATTAAAAAAGTTTGGAGACGAAGAAGTTATAATTGAAAATAATTTCGGCTGTTGTATATTATTATTTTTCTTTTTTTTTACTGCACCTTCTACATTAGTTTTATGTAGTTCATGCAAGAAAAAAATTAAATTTTCTCGAACTGCTGCTCGTGGACTAGGATTTAAAATTGCATTGCAACGCAGTTGTGAAGATGTTCGGAACATATTCAATCCTCACCATCCATCAATAAAGGATATAAATTAAACTGAAGAATTGTAACAGCAATTGGACTTTTATAAGGAGTCGGAAGGGAAGATATAAATATATTCTAAAGTGTTATGGATATTTGTCAAGGTTTAGGGATGTATTGGAAATCCCTCTAAGAAAAACGGCACGTCAGCGTAGCGCAGACGAAGTAATTTTCTCATATAAGACTACGAAAACGAACCGATTTTGCGATACGAAAACGTGCCGTATATGTAAAGTTTGGAATAAGAGAATTAGATAAAAAAAGTAGTAATTTGAATTTATTGGTACTACAAGGCCAGGGCGTTGCAAAAGCGGGATGTTGACGAAGAGTTTAAAGTTGAAATAATTTCGGCTTATTTTAATATGAAAAACTATGCAAGTGTTAGTGAAATGGCGGTTCGTATTCGGTACGGATGCGTTTCGCAAAATGCGTGATGTTTATATTTCTTAGAGGGATATTACCCTTGCTTTGAAAATTTACATTCGGCCGCATCAGCAGATTATAATCAAATAATTTCAAAAGCTGTTGAAGAAAAAAAAGAATTAATATCTGCTTCTGATTCCGACCTTAAACTTACATATATAACAGTTTCTGTAGATGTAACTTGGAAAAAAAGGGGACACAATTCACATTTTTGAGTTAAAAATGGAGGTTGACGCTATGGCTGAAATGTTTGGGAGATCGGTAGAAATGCATTGTGTATTAAAATATATTAGAGATGGTGATTCAAAGACATTTAAAGGCATTCTCGACATAAATCCATATGATGATGGCCCTGTAGTTCTAAAAAAAAAAGACACAAGAGCTTGTAATAAAATCTAAAAAAAAGTGTGTAGAACATGTGCTGAAACGTATGGACTTAAGATAACGTAAACTTAAAAAAGATAGTAAAGGTTATACTGATAAAGTTGATAATGAACTATCTTTATTCTATGGATTGGCTATTCGTCGGCATCCAGATTCAGTCGAGTAAATGAAGAACGAAATAGGGGCAACTTATTGAAATACAAGTTCAACTAATCAAAAAGCCCAACACATATTATTGCCCATCTGGTTCAGCAAGCTGGTGTAAATTAAGCAAAAAGCAGCAGAGAGTATATTAGATGACTTTGTTCATGAAAACCTTGTTCTAAATGACAGCGTATTAGAAGCAATTATGCCAATATATGAAAGTTTTAAGAAAATTTGTTAAACCGTTGTTTGGGCTCAGAAATCCAAAATAGTAATGAATGGATAAATTCATTAATCTGAACATTTGCACCGAAACATATTCATTCTGAAGCGAAGCCAATTGAAAGCGCGAACTACTTAGCTGTTTGCATTTTTAATGAAGGCTTTTTTTACCAGTTTTAAAAATTATGAACGTGCTGGGAATCACAATTTGACGGGATGAAACTCGGATACGTCCCTCAAAAGTACGAGCTTCTGATGCTACTAAGGAAGCTAAAACTGATCGTTTAGCAGAAAGAACTGCGGAAAATAATTATTTTGAAGACCGAATGTATAAAGCAGGAATCGCCGATTAACGAAATATAAGTACAGCGCCCGTTTATATGACTTTGACTGCCT
This sequence comes from Coremacera marginata, assembly GCA_914767935.1. NCBI lineage: Eukaryota > Metazoa > Arthropoda > Insecta > Diptera > Sciomyzidae > Coremacera > Coremacera marginata. Next base: position 52,449,057 of record OU612046.1, on the reverse strand, counting down.
GTAACTTTGCTTTAAATCTTTAAACGCGACTTTCTCGACTAGAAACTATTTTTTCTAACACGTTTGCCATGAAATCTCAAGTTCGTAAGGATCGATTAACTTAAAATGTGGTGTGAATATTTTGCTTTTAAATATTTTTAAAAAATTCAAAACTTTGAAAAAAGGCTGATTTTTCTAAACAGTCGCCGTTTCTTGAAAAATGTCTTTTTCTTTCCCTAGTCTGGTATACAGCGACATTCTTACTAATAAGAATCTTTATTTTTCAGATGACTGGAAGAGCTGAAATTTCAGATGACTGAAGGGCTGATGGAGACACCCTTTTTTCAATTTTAATTTTTTCAATTTTTAATTTTTTCAATTTTTAATTTTTTCAATTTTTAATTTTTCTTTTTAACTTTTTTTGTGTATTATTGAAATCTATATATTAATACGCATACAAAAAAGTTTGTGATCCCTTTTTACCTGTGTAAACTTCAACATATTTACATAAAATAAAACCTTTATCGATGGAAATGTATTTTAGAGTAAATATGCACAATATAATTCTTATTCGAATATGTAGTCATTCGGATAGGTAAAACTAAGAAAATGTACAACCTTTTTCTCAATGAGACAATGAGAAACCAACAACAAAATACATAGCGACACAGCTATGTTGAACATCGTTGCTGTAGCATACACGAGCAAGAGTAGAATGCGAGAGCGATGCCGACTTCATATAACACATTAAAAGACATTTATAATTATTAATTTATAATTGTTCAAAACTTGGTGGTTTATTTAGAGATAACGCTGCGACTATGGGCTCAGGCTATGGGTTGGTGCGTTCAGCAAAAGAACAAAAGAAAAATAGATTTTGATATGGTCGAATATCGGCCACAGGCGATACTAGTAATATATTATTTTACATATGCCTCGACACGATGCTATTAAGCCTCAACTCAACAAGCAAACCGAAATGAATAACTTCATTAAAGCATTTAAAACAAATTCGTATAGCGAAGACACCAATACCTGATATTAATATCATTTAAAAGTACGAAATTAATCAGTCATTCATCAATATTTCAACATTTTGGCAATAACAAATGCAACTCTGATGTTATTTTTAAAACTGGCACAGACGCAAGATTTTTTTTATGAGCTTGCTTTCGCATTTTGATATTTTCTTGCAAATTGTCTGGTGCAGCGGACTATAATCTTCCAGTAAAATGTTGGTCGAGGATCTGATTTTTGTCATCAGAAGACCTGCGGACGGCAAATAAATTTCTTTTCTATAAAAACTTTCCTTATCCTTAACTCGAAAAATTTCCTTAAATTTAAAAAAAAAAAAATGCTCGCACTCGTTGAGACTTGCACCTGAAGCTCCAGCATAAAAGGCAGTTGCTCTCACTACTCGTCAATCAATTGGTTTCAGCTGCGTTAATTTATAAAACATTTTAAGTGACATCAGTAGAATAATGGATAACACTGGTCAACACTGAAAAATTTTCTAGACTTTTGTTAATTGTTTTTGATTAAATTAAGGGTGCTGATTACGAAAACAAGACTATCTTTTTTCTAACCGCTCTAGTTTTTGAGACATGCTAACGAAAAATATTAAAAAACAGTTTTTTTTCCTATACTTGAGGTTACAGCGATTTTTTATTCTTAAAAAGTTAACATGGCATCTATAACTACACGTCTTCACATCTAAAATGCCGTCATATTTGCTCAAATATCTTTTTTTCGCTGAGATATCGTATTTTGAAATGTTCATGTTTGTCACCATATAAGCCCCATATTGAATTTTGTATTGCAATTATAATGCAAATTTCAAAACGCGATATCTCACCGAAAAAAAAGATATTTGAGCAAACTCAACGGCATTTGAAAGGGAAATACTTGTACTTTTAAATGCGATATATTTTATCTTAAGAATAAAAAAAATCACTGTGCTACATAACCTCAAATATAGGCAAAAACAAAAGCACTGTTTAAAAACTTTTAGGTAAGGATATCTCATAAACTAGAGGTATTAGAAGAAAATGATGGTAGATTCGTTGGTAAATAAAATAGAAAGAAGAATATTCGAAGAAGTTGGAATTTCCCACGAATGCCAGCTCATTAAAGAATCTTTAGCGCAGTTCCTAAACGAATTCGATTTGATTTCGTTATACAATTGTTTGGTTTGTTAGAAAGTGTCACTATAATAATATATTTGTGCATATATTCTTATCTAACTCCACTTTTGCATTATATAAAGCCTTTAACTAACTTTCTATTTTACACCCAGCAGAAAACTCGCTCAGGCCTTTAATTCATTGAATGGACTGAAATACAGGATTGAATTTGTAAACATAATCATGCATTCATTATTCAGTTCCGATTTCAAGGCTGAAATTAAAATATAATTCAGGCCTCCTTTTTACAGACCTGTATTCTATCCTGAAATTAAACAAAAAATCAATTCTCTTTTATTTCAGGTCAGATTTCATATCTGAATTTAAAATTAAATTTAGAATTTAGAGGCGGACACTTGTATGAAAAAATGAGGGCTGTTTTCACGTAAAGCTCAGGCCTTGGTCACGCCTATCAGGCCTGAACTCTTTCTTATGTCTGCACATATTTCGGTGGTGTTACGGTTCATATATTTTATAAAAAAAAGGTCGCAGTTAGCGCAATTAAAATATCGTTTTTTACGATATTTTGAGTTTAGTCGTTATTCCTTGACGCCACAGAAGGGACATTATGAGAAAATGACGTTTAAAATTTATTTTACGTATTAAATCGTATAAATAAGCCATTGAGCAACATTGAACCCTTTTCGAGTATATAAAACGTTTTTGATCGGTATAACATTCAATATTTTTTAGTTTCAGTCCTAAACAAATAAGAGCCAGGCCAGCGCTTAATTAGATATTTAAAAGTTAAAAATAAGGACACCTCTAAAAGCCAAATACCTTTATCGTCAACATTTTGTGGTTATATGAACCAACTTTAACTTTAAATGAATAACTCATATAGTATTTGCCCTGCGCCTACAATATCGAAGTATTTCTTTTTTCAATCTTCTATCTATAACAAGATAAATATTATACCTATATAAAGATGAATTTCTCCTATACAGACATTTTTGAATATGCATGGAAGGCAAATTATTACTCCTTAAAAGGTAAAAATGGAATATTTCCTCAATGGGTAATGCTCGTTGTTAACGTAATTAATCACAAAATACTGTCATTCATTATACAAAAATATGTTAATAAAGAGTTCAGTCTTTGGTAAATTTTTAAAGCCTGACACAAACGCTTTCGTTTTGATGACTGAAATTTCTTGTAATTCTTTCCTTATTCCTTTACAGCAATGCAATTTTTTTTTATATATATATTAATTTACCCAAACAAATGGCCAACCATTGGCGCAGCAACCAGCTTTCGTCGTTAAGTTGAACCAAACAGATCGATACCAAAGAGCCTTGTAGAGCACTTGTTTGCCCCAGCAGAAAATTATTTACTATACAAGCCAAAACAAACGCCGATAAAGTACGATGCTCTTTAGGCACTGTGACGTCTTGTAGCACAGACAAAAAATATTTGTTATCCTTAACCAAATCCACCTGGCAGGTTGGGTCAACAGCTAAAATCTTTGCCCATATAAACACTAAGACGGGGCGCAATTCTTTGGCCGAGCTGAGCAATAGTTTAAGTACGTAAGGAAAAATGCCAACACCTAGAGCTAAATTTACGGCCCACGGACCAAGATCCAAGAAACGTGCCAGCAGTTCCAGTGCACGTAGTCGATGAACTTGAGAGAGCAGTACTTGAAGCACTATGGGCAGTTGTTCTGGTGGTGAACGCGACTCTGATTCCCGGTCAAGCCATACCTGAAAAGCAGTCAGTTGCTCTTCAAAGAATGGCAGCTGCTTGTAAGTGTCACCCTTTTCTAATATATCAGGCAGTTGTTGTAGCGCCAAGTCCACAACCAAATCCCAGGCGGTCCACATCGGATGCCGAAAGCACGATGGCAACGCCGGATGTGAAACAGGTGTGCAATCATTTGAACGCAGTATTCGTTCAGCCAACAGGAAGTTGCGAAATAAACTGGCTACTAGCAGATCTTGACGAAATAGTTTCTGAAACAGCTCTCGTGGCAAGCTATTCCAGGCAATGGTGTCGGTGATGGCGGTGAATATCCAATTGAGCTCACCCATCATTGTGCGTCGATCATTTACCTTGCCCGGAATTTTGTCAATCAAATCGCTATGAATGCGCGGTACGAGATCAAATTTCTCCTGCATTGTGTACCATTTAAGTGCAATATTAATGGGTGTGGTCAAGCAAGATGTGAACAGATCTGCCGGTAGTTGTGCATTCATGGGCAGGATTTGATTGACTGAACAAGCAGCCAGATGGATGCAGTTTTTATAGCTCACCAATGGCAATGGCGGCGCAGATTGACCAGGCAGCGATGCACCACGCTGGCCGATAGCTAACGCTTTATCTAAGTCACGTTCATGCTGCTCGGCAAATTGTTGAAACGAATTAATTATAATTCCGGCATTGGAACAGTCGTATACATAAATTGAAGGTGCTGCCATCCAGCTTTGCAACTCAAATATGGATAACGGTATGTACTGCGTAAAAGTCTTGTTGAATACCCAAATCTCTCCATTGGCTGTTGGTTTGGGTACGCCATGGCCATTATAGTGGAATAGTATGCGTTCTCCTTTGGCATTGCGACGCAACGAGGTACAAAGTTTCTTGACGTCATCCACTGTGGGATCATGACACTTTTTGTAGCGAGCCCGAGGTTGCCAGCGTTCGTATTGCATCTGCAAATTGCTACCAATGAGCTCCATAGCTTTGGGTGCTGAAACCGAAGATGGGTCTATCCAACATTCCAGACGTGCACAGGGCTGTATTTTAACAACATCTGGTGGGTCGACGCCAATATTAAGACAGAGTACTAGTGCAACACTAGCGGTCTTCATGCGCTCGCGTATTCGCCAAGGTTGACGCTCATAAGGAATGCCTTCAATAGATTCCTGATGACGCTTGGCCTTGAAGCATAGTGGACACTGCTGATCGGGCACAATGGGTCCAAATGTTCCATTTGCTAACTGCTGCAGTAAAACTGGCAACTGTTGTGAGTCTGAGAGCGATGTCTTGCGGTTGTTGATGCCGGTACCACCTCCATGGCTGCTACTGCCAACACCGACACTTGCACATAGGCTGCTATTGCTGGCAGTTGTTGTTGTTGCTGATGACGGCGTACTAATATACTGAGGTTCAAACATTTTACAGCTTCTTCGAGATGAACTTTTGGCTCATATGTTAACCAACTCATCAACTTATTCAGCTATGAATTTTTTTTTTTTTCTTTCTTGCTTAATTTATCACTGGTTTGGGCAAACATAATCATTTGTACAATGCAACATATTAATATAAGTTTAAGTTATTATTTTGATTCCACCGCTTTTTACTAATTATGCACTATGAGACTCGGCCTGCCCTCATCGCATCAGTCACACATAACCACAAAAATGTGAAGAACAAATAGGCTGCCAGCAACACACTCGGCCAAGTTAAATTTGACCGCGATATTTATAAGTCATAAAATTTATTTAAGTTTACGCTGCGAACAAAATAAGGCGTATTTTCCACGGTTTATAAGTGTTCAACTATAATCACGTTTACAGAAAATACGCAGCAACATTTTTCAGCAACTTTCAACTTTTGACATATTTTTTTTTTCTTGTAATGCGAACTGATGCAAACGTCAGAAGTGGTGCGTTCGCAAACAGAGATAAATAAATGGGCGAGGTACACGTCATTTAAACTGAACGAAGAAAATCACGTATTTTTCTTTTTCTTTGAGATAATAGATGGGACGGGACATGGCTGACTAATATAGGTTGTCACTTAAGAGAAGCTCGGTCAAACTGTCAGAATGGATGAAAGGAAAGCAAGAAAAAAAAAAAATCTGAATCTGTACAATTTTTAGTTAATAGCTACTTTTACAGTTCGAGCAAATGCGAAAAAAAGAGTGCTTTTCTCTCTAGTGACTTAACCTATATTAATGAACCTTGGGATGGGAAACTCATAACATGTGTTCTCATTATATATATAAACTCATTATTATTAGATGGGAAACTCATTATATGTGTTAAAATGACAAACTTCTTATTATCTATACTATTATATAAAAGCTTTGTGACACTAAACTGATGATCCACACTCAAGCGAGAACCACTGATTTAGAGATATAAAAATTATATATTTCAGACGGTTTCGGTCGTATCAGCCAAAAATTTGGTAATTTCGCTCATATGCTTATTATGCAATTGTATTAAAAATAGGCGTGGTCAGATTCTATATACGCCTACCTTTACGAAATCATTATAATCCCTTAATGGTACACGTTTTCATAGTGAAATTTGGTATGCAGTTTTTATGGGTTCAAATGGCACCCACATATATACATAAAATGTTGCCACGCCTACTTATACCGCCCATCTATCTATCTAAATATATTAATAAAAATAATTTTCTGTTTGTTTGTTTGACTTTTATACAAATCTAAACGGATTTCGCTAAAACTTAAAACGTGTATTGATTGCAACCTAAATTAGATAACAGCAAAATTAGTTTTAACCACGCCCCTTTCACCGTCCACAAATCAATAAAAATGCAATATTTCCGACTGTTTCGATTGTACGAGACTAAATTTTGGTAATTTAGTTTGTATGGTTATTTTCGGCTATTGTACAAAAAATGGGTTTGCACGCCCGCTTTTACCACCCACAAATCAATGAAAATGCTATATTTCAGACGGTTTTGGTCGTATAAGATTGAAATTTGATAATTAAGTTTGTATTAAGTTTGTACTAAAAATGGGCGTGGTGGAACTATAATTACGCCCACTTTTAAGAAATCATTAAGACTCCAAAACTTCTGGACCGATTGCGCTCAAATTTTGGCAGTATATGTTTTCAAGCACGAGATGTTTCACTGGAAAAAATGTTTGCCAAAACCCCTTCCACCACCCACAAATAAAAAAAGTATGGTTTCTGGAACGTCCGTGGCGAAGCCGCGGACCACTAGATCCTACTAGTTCCATATAAAATGTGTATCAAAATCTATTGCAGTTATTAAGCACAAGAAAACTTCCCTGGTTTCAGAGGGAAGCAAAAGTGTTATCAACAAAGTGGTAGCGAAATTTTCACAACTCTATCATGGTGGAATAATAATAAGGTTTAAGTGAGTTTTTGGCAACACCAAGAATTTCTTTCATTCCGTCAAAAAAATGTGAGCGAAAGAGCGGAATTGTTGATAGTTGTCAAATTTTATTACTCGCTTGAGTTGCTAGGTTATGATGTGCTATAGTTTTTATAGTTTATCGTGCGAATTAAGTGTAAATAAATATTTAATGCAATTAATTTTGCCGTGTTGGCAATGGTTTTGGCATTTTACCAAAAACGTTCGATGGAATGTGCCAACGACATGAAGCTTTGGCCAGCATGCAAATTGCCTTGCATTCACATCGTCTGCTTCAAGAACATATCGAATGTCATGAAAGAATGTTTAATGCCTCAACTGATAATAGTTTATAATAGCTTGATAAACTGAAAATCTTGTTTATATTCGCAAAAAACACGAACTTAACAAAATTTATTTTCATTGCTTATAGATTTATCATTTTGAGAGAGAAGTGTCAGACTCACTAACACCTTATTATTATTCCACCATGAACTCTATTATTTTTCTTAGATCTGTCAAAAAAATCTGGCAGAGTGAGAGAGAGAGACTGAAATTGTTGATAACTGTGAAATGATTATTGTCTTTGTTTGCTTTTTTGATTTAATTGTGAAGTTGTAACAAATTGAAAGTGTGATAACTTACTTACTTTACTTACTTAGTTGGTCGTAACAACCCGTGTCCGGGTTTCAACCGACCTCATCAGCTCTCGCCAGGCGCCTCTGCTTTGCGCGCGCCTTCTCCAATCGGATACACCAAGTGCGGTTAGGGCTTCCTCAGCCTGGTCCATCCATCGGAGGCATGGTCTCCCTCGTCGTCGTTGACCAGCGACCCTCGCTTCGAGCACCTTTTTCGCTGGAGCTTCGTCGTTCATACGATGGACATGACCCAGCCAGCGTAGTCGCTGCACAGTTATACGCCGAACTACGTCAATGTCATCGTAGAGCTCATACAGCTCGTGGTTCATTCGGATGCGATAGTCATCGCCGACTCGAACAGGACCGAAGATTTTGCGAAGAACTTTTCTCTCGAACACCCCCAGAGCGGCTGCGTCAGTTTGCGAAACTACCCATGCCTCAGCGCCATAAAGCAGCACAGGTAGAACGAGCGTCTTGTAGAGTGTTAGTTTTGTCGATCGAGAGAGGGCTCTGGAACTTAGTTGCTTACTGAGCCCGTAGTAGCACCTATTAGCAATTATTGTTCTTCGCTTTATCTCCAGGCTGATTTCGTTTTTGGTATTAATGGCGGTGCCAAGGTAAACGAACTCCTTGACTACTTCAAAGTTATAGCTGCCGGATGAAACGTGGGAGTCTAAACGCCGAGCTCCCTTGTTTGTAGACAGCATATATTTTGTTTTGCCCTCATTTATCGTCAAACCCACTTTGGCTGATTCCTTTTCGATAGCGGCGAAAGCAGCGGTAACATCTCTCTTGGTTCTGCCGACAATATCAATATTTATTTATTTATTTATTTATTTAACTATCAACAATCGTTTAACAGTTTAAAGAGTAAAAATAATATATATTTACAGTAGATATATGCAAAGAATTTAAAATAATATAATACATAATAGATATTAAACAATTCTTAAAAGATTCTGTTTAAAGATATTTCTGTTCAATGTGAGATCTATTTGAGCACTTATGGAGTTGAACGCTGAGCACATGCTATTAATAGGATCTTTACGGCCATAATTAGTCCTATGATATGGGATATAAAAAAAGTCTCTTTGCCTAAAATGTCTTTCAGGCGCATAGATCTGCAAGAGAGCGAGGAGTGGCGCGCAGTCTATATGTGACATCATTATATCGCGAACAAATAGTATTAAAAAGTATTTACGTCTAGAGGCCAAAGTACTCAGACCTAGAAGTGCACACCTGGCTGCATAAGGTGGCATAAAACTCCAATTTATTTTAAACATGATATAACGAGTAAAACGTTTTTGTATTTTTTCCAGACGAAAGGAATCTATCTCATAACATGGATCCCAGATAACGCATCCATATTCCACGTTAGACCTTACCAATGATAAAAATAAAGTTCTAAGAGTATAAGGATCCTTAAAATCCTTCGTATTACGCCTCAAAAATCCCATCATTGCATTAGCCTTGGTAATTATGTTGTCATAATGGTTGGAGAAAGAAAATTTTCTATCAAATAAAACTCCCAGATCTGATTTAGACTCAACACGTGAAAGATCGCTATTTCCGCATGAGTAATTAAAAAAAGTTGGTTTTTTTATCATATAAAAAGTCATTATGTTGCACTTGGCAACATTTAAATAGAGTTTATTGGTTGAACACCATTTAGTCATGTTATTTAAATCAATTTGAAGCCTCAGATGGTCGGAATGTGATGAAACTGAAGAGAAAAGTTTAACGTCATCAGCATACATTAAGCAGTTTGTATGCCGCAAAAAGTTTGGGAGATCATTGATGAACAAAACAAACAAGAGTGGTCCCAGGTGGCTTCCTTGTGGCACGCCAGAATGGTTTGAAACGGATTTCGAGTAACAGTTACCTATACGAACGACTTGATATCGGTCAGAAAGGTAATTATTGAGCCAGGCTAACAAGGAGGAATGAAATCCCATTTGCGAAAGTTTTTTTACTAGAATAGCATGCTGAACTCTATCGAAAGCTTTGGCAAAATCAGTAAAAATTACATCAACTTGATTGCCACTTTCCATTTCAGATCTTATGAAATGAGAAAACAGTGCTAGATTAGTTGAGGTAGATTTTCCGGTGACAAAACCATGTTGAGAATCAGATATTGAATTTTTAATTACAGCATAAATCCGCTTTTTGACAATTGCCTCAAATATTTTTGGAATCAAAGGTAATTTTGATATAGGCCGATAGTTTGAAATATTTTGCCTAGACCCAGACTTATGAATAGGGACTATAATGGATTCTTTCCAGATATCCAAGAGCTTTCCAGTTTTTAATGATAAATTATATAAAAGAGCTAACGGCCGAGCTAACACAGCTGCGCACTTTTTGAGAAATAATGGGGGAATATTATCTGGACCAATTCCTTTGTTTACGTCTAGAGTGAGCAATTCTTGTAAGACATCTTCATCAGAAAGAACTAACGAACCCATATCAGTAATAGGGTTACCATTATAGTAAAAAGAGTCGCCACTGGCATCTAATAAAAAATTTGATTGGAAGTAATCAGCAAAAAGATTTGTGACATCTTTAGTGCTATTAGCAGTTTTATCGATGAAAAACATATTTTTAGGAAACCCTTTCGTATTTCTTTTTTTATTCAAGAAATTCCAGAAATTCTTCGGATTCCCTCTGATATCTGATTCCAGTTTGTTAAGATGAGATTTATAGAGTAGTTCTTTAAGAGATTCGTATTCTCTGCGTGCATGTAAATAGTTTTGACGAAAAGATAGATTAATTTTACTTTTTTTGAACAATTTGTTCATACGATTTTTTAGTTTAGAAAGGGTTTTGTTGAACCACTCAGGCTTAGAACTTTTTTTTATCTTTTTAATTGGAACAAAGCTTGTAAATGTTTCATTAATTATTTCAATAAAAAACTCATAATTATGTGACAAATTATCACCAAAACATACGCGCCAATCCACTGTCGATAAAAAATGAGATATTGTTGTGTAATCCATAATATTTAAGGAAAATTGTGTGGACTTTGTGCGGAGGCCACCACAATTTTGATAATAAAGTTTTAAAAATTTATCGAATGAGCTCACAATTGCATCGTTTTTATACGAAAAATTGCCCTTATTTGATAGGCTTTCTAAGTCTGCTGAGATTGGATGGACGGGCGCATGAAGTTTTTTGAAGCAGAAAAAGGTTTCACACGCACACCTGAAGGCCAAAAATTTGAATTGTATACCATACTGACGAGTTCCGCGGGTATGGCTAATTTAAAACTTATAAATTTCGAGTTCGAACCATCTTTTTTTGCCAGACTGAAACAGCATATTTCCGTTGAAGCAATATTTGCTTTAGAAGACACATATTCCAGAATTGCCTGATAAGTTGTGGTTGATCTTAAGTTTGAGATGTGAAACCACTTACGTCTCCTCATAACATTAAAATTTTCGCCAACATAGTCATTACATCCAATAATGGTATTATTAATGTATGAATGTTTTGTATTTAATGAGACAGTTTTTGGCGATAAAATTTTATGGCTAATCGCACTGTCATTAGGGTGGACGGGAGCATTAGAAACGAACGAACACTGACCTTCAACTTGTTCATCAACCTTTGCGCCAACTAATGCTTCACCACCAGCGTTCGCAGCATCCACAGCAAGAGAGTCAGCAACAACAATAGAATCAGCGTTAGAATCTGAGACTGCATTTTTAAGAGCACATACAGTATCAGTACTAAGAGAGCCCGCACTAACAGGAGCAGCAATATCGGCAGAGAGTGCACTTGAAGAATTGGAGGCAGCAACAACAATTTTTCCAACAACCGGTTTTTCAGAAGCAGCAACAACAGAGGCATATGATGAGATTGGCACGATTGAGCTATTATGTGGAGCCGGTGCCTTATTAGCATGTGGGTCATTTTGACCATTAGAACAAGTAGTAGTTTGTTGCACAGTTTTTATAGCGCGATTGACTGTCGGAGTTTTCCGCACATTTTTAGTATTTGAACTAACTAAAGCAGGAGAGCTAAGAGAAACACGTCGAATAGATGTTTTTAGCAGACGACCACTCTCGGCATCCTTTGTCTTTGAGCGCGTAAGAATGCGATTTTCTGCTGTCTCTTTCGTCACTTTGTTGTTATTCTCAACAGCTTGTGCGCTATTAGTTATTACCAAAGATTCGAATAAATCTTTAAGTTCTTGAATGGATTTAAATGCATTTTCAAGCTTACTAATAATATTAGAAACAGTTTGATTATTGCACTTGATGCATTTGACATGCAGATTTTTTGCACAAAAACCACAGTACACATTATCTGAGTTCGTCGCGGACGCGAACATTATGTAAAGTATTGGCTCACGAGAGCAAGTGATTTGTTTAATTTAAATTTAGAACGCAGCGTTAGGCGAATGTTGTATGGCCAACGATTAGACGAAGACTATCGTGCAATATCATCAGCGTACGCAAGGAGCTGGACGCCTTTGTAGAAAATGGTGCCATTACGATGCACACCGGCCTTTCGTACGATCCCCTCCATGATGATGTTAAAGAGATCGCAAGACAGTGGATCGCCTTGCCTGAAACCGCTTTCGGTATTGAAGGTTTCGGAGAGGTCATTTCCTACCTTGACGGAGCTGCGTGTGTTGCTCAACGTCATTCTGCAAAGTCTAATCAACTTTGCAGGTATACCGAACTCAGACATTGTTGCGTATAGGCAATCCCTTCTCGGGCTATCGAACGCAGCTTTAAAATCGACAAAGAGATGGTGTGTGTCAATTTGATTTTCGTGGGTTTTCTCCAGGATTTGTCGTAGCGTGAAAATCTGGTCTATGGTGGACTTACCAGGTCGAAAGCCACACTGATAAGGTCCAATCAGTGTTTTTGTAATCGGCTTTAATCTTTCACATAGTACGCTTGAGAGAACCTTATATGCGATGGAAATAAGACTGATACCTCTATAACTTGCGCAGATTGTTGGGTCTCCTTTCTTAAGTATAGGGCACAGTACGCTGAGGTTCCAATCGTCGGGCATGCTTTCTTCTAGCCATATTATGCTGATGAGCTGATGCATGCGCCTTATCAATTCATCGCCGCCGGTTTTAAACAATTCAGCTGACAGGCCGTCAGCACCCGCTGCTTTGTTGTTTTTGAGTCGTTGGATAGCAACTCGAACCTCATCATGGCTAGGTGGTGGTACTTCCACTCCGTCATTGTTGATTGGTAGCTTTGGACTGCGCTCTCCATGGGCGGCATTGGTGAAATCGTCGCCAGTAAGTAAATTGGAGAAGTGCCGTCTCCACAATCTCAGCACACACTGCGTATCCGTATTCAGATCTCCATTTTCGTCTCTACAAGGGGATGCTCCGGGCTTGAAACCTTGGGTTAGACGCTTAACCTGTTGATAGAATTATCGTGCATCCTTCTTTCCCTGGTATACCTCTAGTTCCTCACGCTCACGCTTTTCCTGCTCTCTTTTCTTGCGTCTGAAAAGGCGCCTCTCTTCCTTCCTCTTTTCGCGGTAGTTTTCTCGCACGGCTCGCGTTGCAGCTGACTGCAGCGTTTTTCTATATGCGGCGTTTTTTATTGCAGTCGCAATGTGACACTCCTGATCATACCAGTGGTTCCGAGGTTGCGGGCGCCGGAAACCAATGACTTCTTCAGCGGCAGCGCGCATGGAGTGGGATATATGCGCCCAAAGTCCGCCGGCGTCGTCGGGTCCAGAGGTTGGTTGGTTGAGCTTAACCGAGAGTTGAGCGGAGTAGGCTTCGGCAGTCCGTTGTAATTGCAGCTTAGCGACATCTAGCTTTCGTTGCATTCCTGTGCGTATGTTCTTCGCATTGCATAATCGTATGCGGATCTTGGCTGCAACAAGATAATGGTCGGAGTCAATGTTGACCCCCCGAAATGTACGCACATCTAGAACACTAGAGGCATGCCTTCCGTCGATTACAACATGATCAATTTGGTTTCGCGTTTTTTGATCCGGGGACAGCCAGGTGGCCTTGTGGATGTCGAGGTGCTTAAATCTGGTGCTACTAACTACCATGTTTCGCGCCGCGGCGAAGTCAATCAGTCTTAGACCGTTGTTCGTGGAGGTCTCATGAAGACTGAACTGACCGACAGTGGGGCCAAAGATGCCTTCCCTTCCGACTTTCGCATTAAAATCGCCGAGGACTATTTTCACGTCATGGACCGGAAGGTGGTCGTATACGTCCTCAAGGCTAGCGTAGAAAGCGTCTTTGACGGCTTCGTCCTTTTCCTCCGTCGGGGCGTGCGCGCAAATAAGGCTGATGGAGAAAAATTTTGCCTTGATGCGGATCGTGGCCAATCTTTCGTTGACAGGTGTGAACCGGGAAACAAGATGACGTAGTTTCCGGCTAACAACGAATCCACATCCAAATTCGCGCTTCTCCGCATGGCAGCTGTAGTAGATATCACAGTGTGCTTGTTTAGAGCAGCCTTGCCCTTTCCATCGCATTTCCTGGATGGCGGTGATGTCAGCCTTTATCGTTTTGAGGGCTTCCGCCAGTTGGATAATGGCACCTTCCCTATAAAGGGTTCGGACATTCCAGGTGCATATCCGTAAATCATTGTCCGTTTTTCGTTTGCGGTGGTCGTCAACGTAATTGGGGTTCTTATCCGAGGCTGGTTTAGTTTTCATTGGGCAGAAGTAATGTGGCGGGACCCAAACCCTGCGCACATTTCATGTTTAAGGTCTATGGAGTGACCCGCCGCTCAAATTAGCCGTCAAACTGACGGATGCCAGTTTGCCGTTGCCCAGGGAACACCACGTGGAGGTTTGAGTCGACTTGAGACGATTTCGACATGGATAATGCTGGCCTCGCCAGGTTGAGGCGGTTAGACACGTTGCCATGTGAAGGTTCGCCCCCTGTTCCCCAAGTGTGATAACTCGATAGTTAAATTTTATGTATTTCAACCACAGCGGCGTGTTATGGAGAACTAATTCTTCCATTCGCCTAGTTGGTCATTCAATGCGCTAAGGTGTTAATTCCAATCCAGATAATAGAGTATTTCTCGACTAACAGTATGTAATTAGGTAGATTTTATTGAAGCTCGTGGTTTACAGTTCTTAAACTTAGTTATTTTAAGCTAAAGTACATGTGCCGAAGCAACAGCTGTTAGCCAGCACAGAAAGACTGGAAGACTTCGACTGTGGCCATCACCATAATTAAACATAAAAATTAACGAAAAACGCAAAAAATAAAGGTGCCTTATTGACATAATCAACAATGCTCATTACAGCCAGCAAATAACTGAAGAGCTCAACTAAAAGCAGGTGAGCGATTCGAACAATTTGTCCAATTGCTACACGTTTTGTTTCAAGCTAAAGAAACATGCTATGGTACATGCTTTGTTTCAACTTAAACAAATGAAAAAGTAAACCGAATTGTTTATTTATTTGAACTTTAAGCCATTACCGAATGTCTTATCAATAATATACTTTATTTTAAATGTTTTTTGACCGATCATGTTAAGGCTTTGGAACACTGGTCTATTCAAGTTTATGTTGGCCTTGTGCGGCGGAACCGAGTATTGTTGAAAGCTGTAAGGGGTTTTTTCATTGTCAGCCCATGGTTTTAGGGCCCACTGTCAAAAAAAAAATTGTTAATTTTAACAAAAAATAACAGTAATCTTGGTTAAAATAGCATTAACAATAGGCAATTGTTGATTTCTTCTTAGAACAATCGAAATTGTTAATTTTTTGAAATAAAATTTTGATGGTTACAAAAATAAGTTGTTATTTATAAATGCCAAAAACTAAAATGTCAAACGTCAAAAATAAAACGACAGAAAAGTATATTTGTCAAAATTAAATCGGCGTCAAGGAACAACGACTTAACTCAAAATATCGTAAAAAACGATATTTTAATAGCACTAACTACGACCTTTTCTCGGAAATATATAAACCGTTAAACCAACGAAAAAGGTGTAGACATAAGTGGTTATCTATTCTGTGCAAAAAATTAACTTCTGGATCCTTCCAAAGATTGGCAAAAAAGGAAATGCCATATCGCTTTTTACGATATTTTGAGTTAAGTCGTTATTCCTTGTCGCCACAGATATCATTTATTTATATAATTTTATATAATTATAAATTTAATTCTTCAAGAACTTATGGTACATTATCTTCATTATCCAAATAATTTGCTGCAAGAATTTAAGCCACTAACTTAATTAATAATATTAATTGTTTTTAGTTATATTTACCTTTTTTTACAGTTATTTCCTTTATGTTACAGTCACCAGAACATAAATAAATTTTATGTTGAGTTTCATTTTATTTTAAGAATTAGATTTGTAGATTTTTTTTATTAGAAAAAAAAATATTTAATCTTCTGTACATTAAAAAATTTTTTCCAAAAAAAGGAAAAAACATAATAAAAAAAGCAAAATACAGAAAAAATACAGCAGTTTGTTATTGCTTTTCATAGTTTCTGCAACTTTATATTAAAAATATGATTTAAAATTCACATAAGCCACAAATATTACAAAATTCGTTTTGATCATAGGTCTTACTTAAAATAATTGTGATCCGACGTTTGTAAGAGGTGAAAAAACGACCACCTTGTTAATAACACCATGCATTAAAATATGTTACAGTTATTAATCACCAAAAAACTTACATGGTTTTAGGCTGGGGCCAAATTACGCGGTTTCACCGCAGTGGCGGTTTCGCACTCGCCCCAGCGAGAAGACTCGCGGTGGCACAAAAGTGTAATATGGCCCCTCTCATTTGAATGCATGCAAATTTCAATATTAAAAACCGCCATCGCTGTAAAACCGCGTAGTTTGGCCCAGCCTTATATGAGGGTTGTTTGATAACTTAGCAAAAAATTAAATTTCCCGAGTAGTAACTTTAAATGCTGATGCCAACTACCACCTGTAAATAGACTACTGTCAAAATTTCAGCTCGCTGTAACGCTTAGTTTGTGTTTGACAGCCATTGACAGCAGACGATTTTGTGCATTTTTGCGAAAATGGAAAAAGTGAATTGCGTGTGCTCATCAAGCATAATTTTTTGCGCAAAAAACCAAGGAAAGGCTTGATAATTACTATGGGAACTCTGCACCTTCGATTGAAATGATTCACAAGTGGTTTACTGAATTGCGATGCGGGCGTACAAGCACAAATGACGCCGAACGTTCTGGAAGCCCAAATGAGGTCACACCAGAAATGGTCACTAAATTTCACGATATCGTATCGTGAACGGGTGTGGAACATTTTGCGAAATCATTTTGATATGAAACTAGTAAGGATGGAGCTTCGGCAGGGTACCGAAGCTAAAATACCCCCCCCGCGGCCATATTGAAGTATATTCGAAGTCTTTAGCCACGACATACACGATGATATTCAGTTTTATGTATTAACGAAAGTTTTCTTATTTTGATGAGGTCACTTTGTATGGGAGGTAGGCGTGGTTTTGCTCCGATTTTGCCATATATCATAGGGATGGTTCATATTCTACATCAAAGCTAATGTGCAAAATTTCAAGACATTTCATTAATTTTTGTGGATTTTTAAGAGATTTTACGTTTAAAATATAGGCGCTTAGTATGGAAAGTGTGCGTTGTTTTCGTTCGATCTTGTCATATATAATAGTGATGGTCTATATTATATATCAAAGCCTATATGCAAAATACCAAGACATTTTAATTTGAGCAGATTTTTGAGAGATTTTACTTTTAAAATACAGCCACTTTGTATGGGAGGTAGGCGTGGTTTTCATCCGATTTTCCCAAATTTTATAGCTAGGATTAAGACTGAAGAGCAAAGCACTTGCAGAAGAACATGCCAAATTTGAAGGCATTTCTTTAACTTTTGTCGATTTTAAAGACATTTTACTGTTAATATAAAGTCACTTTGTATGGGAGGTAGGCGTGGTTTTCATCCGATTTGGCCCATTCTCGAACTTTATCTTCCTTTTTTAAAAATAAACTTATATACTAAATTTCATCGCGATAGCTTTAAAATTGCGGCTGTAATCGTGTCGACAGACGGACAGACAGACGGACACACGGAAATCGACCCAGATGATGCTGATCAAAAATATATATATTTTTCTATACCTGCCACGTCTCCTTCTTGGCGTTACAAACGGAATGACAAAGTTAATATACCCCTTACGCAGTACGAGTTGGGGTATAAAAATTATCCGTAAGAAGGGTGCCGCGTTTGCTCACTCTCGACCATAAACACGATCGCGTGGCTGATTCAAAGGCGTGTTTGGCGATATTGAACAAAGATAGAAAGGATTTTTTCCGTCGATAAGTGACCGTGGACGAAACATGGATCCATCACTACACACCAGAGACGAAGGAACAGTCGAAACAGTGGACTTCACCTACCCAACGTGCTCCGAAGAAGGCGAAGACGGTGCTATCGGCCGGAAAGGTTATGGTGACAGTATTTTGGGATGATCGTGGTAGAATCTACATCGATTACTTTCTACCTATGCACCTGAATTGGAACGATTCAACGACGCTTTGAAAGAGAAAAGTCCCCATTTGGTAAGGAAAGAAGTGCTCTTCCATCGAGACAATGCGCGCGTTCACAAAATTCTATGAATTTAAGTACGAATTGCTTCTTCATCTAGCATTTTCTCCAGATTTGAAGAGCTAAAAGAAGACTATATTGAGAAATAAAACAATTTTTGCCTTAAAAATCATTCTTTGTTCTATTTTTCACTGAATCATCAAACGGCCCTCGTAAGACAGCTAATTTCACGTACATATAGACCAATTCGGCACAATCTATTATGAAAAAATCTGACAGCTCGAAAATTTGTAAATGACGTCAAAGTCAAAAAAAAAAAAAAAAATTGGCAGACAAGATTACTCAAAAATAAGGTGATTGGTTTGAAATTTTTGTGGGCCTCAAGCAACTTATTTTTCAGGGATTGACATTGAGCTTTCTTTTTTTAAAGGTCTACAAAATCTTAAAAACCTACTTTTATCTTCAAATTATAAGGATTTTTTTAATTTTTGATTTCCGCAAGCCACAATTTTTTATAAATCAAAAATTTTAAAAAAAAACTCGATATCAATCCCTAGTATTAAGTATTAAGTGTAACAGAATTTTCTTTTGTTTTTAATTTTCCAAATTAGAGATATCCTGGCTACCAAAAGAGACCATTTATTTTCTTCGTGCTCCAGGGATTTTATTATTACGAAGAAATGACGGCATGAAAATGCTATTTTTTAAAATAACAAGAAAATTTTATTTTTTTAGAGCTAAATACTTTAAAATTGTACAAAAATTTTTAAATCAATATCTTTGCCGTTATTTTGTAATCCTCTCGTGAAAAACATTTTCCACAAAAATGGAAACAAGTTCCCTTAAAAATCAAAACTTTTGAATTTTTACCAACTGATTGATGAACTGGCTGAAAAACTGAAAATAAGAACTCAACTCATCTATACACGACTTATTTTTAACAACCAGTTAACAGCCTTAACAGTTTATCAACCAGTTTCACGATTAGTTGCTCTTCTATAGGGCCATTTAAGGAAAAAAATGGCAAATAACAGTACTAGAAAAAGTATTCGGTTTAGTATTTTTTACGACTTATAAAAAAAAGTCTTTTTTTATACGACATTATCAAAAGTGTCAATGGACACAGTTTCCACTGAGCAAAGCCAAAGCGAGAGCTTCAGTCGACCGAGCTTCTCTCAAGTGACCTAACCAATATTAATCAACCTTGCTTCAGTCCATGATAAAATTAACCAGGTAGATGCAAGGGATAGAGCGTAGACTCAAAACTATTAAAGCTCATAGAAAATAAGAAAACCGAATGCAAACAAACTCAAAAAATTTGAACGATTTTGACAGTTGTAGTTGACAAAAAAAAAAAAAGAGTACAAGCGGCTCTGCAGCTACCTTGTTAGTTATATCATGCTTCAGTCTATTCTTCTCGACTAATTTTTGCTTACAGAGACAATTTATGAATAATTTGCTTGTTAAATTAAATTGAAAATAGCGAGACTAAGTCGAATCGACTTGGTAAGAGTGATAATAATGGTGTGTGAATATGAAATGTTGATTTGACTGGTTCCATACCAATTGAAGGAAAGAAACATCGAAAGGCAAGAAACCATTTTAGAAATTTTACTTAATCGGAACAAAAGTAAAAGTTTTTGCATCAAATTGCTACTGGAGTGTAATGTGGTTATATTTCGATAATCCCAAATGCAAAAAATCATTAGTAGACCCCCAAGTGTCCATGGCGCCAATGGCATGCTGGTTAGGTGCGTAGTATGTAAGCCTTAAAAACCCATGTTCAATCCCATCTGGCACAGAAACCTCAGAGAATAAAAACTGCCATGTAAAGCTTCTTTTAGAGCATAAGCCGTTCAGAGTTTGCTTTTTTGAACAAAACAGAACAAAACAGAAATTTATTCCCTGGCCCACAAACAGCTAAATCTTAAGGCAAATAAATTTATTTTAAGAAACTGACTCAACAATTGTTCATGACATGGTTAACCCTTCATTGCATTGTGATGGAAATTTCCATCAAACAACTCAATGCAATGGTGGCGGGCGTGGCATAGTGGGTAGCGTAAGTGACCCATACGCCAGAGAACCCTGGTTCAATTCCCACCTGACAGAAAGTTTTTTCAATGAAAAGCTTCTTGAGAACATGAGTCGTTCGGAGTCGGCACAAAACTTGTAGGTCCAGTTCTCGATCATTTGTGTTCAAACATTTCACAACACACACAACACAATTGATCATAAGATCGGTCAAAGTCCTTTCAAGGGATGAAATAGCCATTTCGGTTTTTTTTTAATTCAATACAAAAATCCCCAAAAGACCAATTAGTGGTGATGATTTTTTGCTTGTGGCAACATTTACAAAAAAAAAAAAAAAAATCATGCAATAAAGGGTTAAATAATGAAAAGTGCATCTTCTCTGTACTCATTTATATTTAAAATGCAATTAAATTAGAGGTTAAATATGTTCAATAAAAAAATTAAAATAAAATTACAATTCCTTACCCTCAAAATAGGATCCCTGTGCATAGCTTCCGGATAAACTATATCACGTACTCGGTTTTGTCCAAATAGACCTGAGGCGAAGCTCTTGGCACTTTCTAAAGTTCTTTGCGTTGCTGTATACTTAAAATAGTATGCGACAGAATCATATGTATCTGGCAAAATATCTGGAAATCTATTTTGCATACGCTCCGCCAATTTGATTAACTCATCTTCTCCTTCTGCTACCAGGTACTTTTCTTCTTCCACACTCACATTAAACTTCCAATATTTAAGTTTTTCCAATTCGTCCGAACACATCATCGTATTCTTATTTTCAAGTATTCTTTTTTTTAGCTGTGTGAGTTCCTTCTGCGCTTGGATAATGATTTTCTTGCTGGGATTCCTTGCACCATGGCGATTCACCGACCAAATACGCGTTGCCTTGCATCCTATGATCATGATAAGATATATAAAATTATTCTACGCTAATGACTAATTGAGCCGTTTATTTTGAAAGTTGCATAAGTCACTTTGTTTTTAAATCGAAATATTTAAGGGTTTGCGTTTTAACATGTTTTAAAATATTGATGGCAACTTTCGAGAAGATGAATTTGTATTTATCAGTACAAATAATTTTAATAATAATAATAATAACAGCTCCAAAATCAACGGCTCAATTATCGTTACATAACAGCATGAATTTACCTGGATACTCAAACGGTTTGTCCTCGTTATTGGCTACCACTCTGTAAGGTGTATTTGAAGAGAGATGTAGCTCAATTTCATTACGTTTAATGCTAGAACATTGGGACTCCGCAGCATTTGACACTGTTTTGACACTGACCATGAGATAGATAATACAGAACAATAGACGTGTAAGCATTTTTGCACTCGATGATCATCAAATTAAAAACAAAAATTTGTTATTGAAATTAAAAGATAAACAAAAATAAACCAAAACTACTAGAACGTTAAATATTAAAATCTACGAAATTCAGCAGGTAAACAAAACACCGAAGTAAGTCAGTACTTTATAGCCAAAACGTAATACTGCGTTAGGTCGGTCGTGCGTTAACAGCAGAGATAAAAAGATGGAACACGCAATATATCTCAAGGTTGTTTCAGATTTCACCTTTTTAAATGTATTTTTGTTTTATTCAGAGATAAAGAGATGCAAAATACACGTATTGCGTTCGTGTTATTGGCTGTCTTAGGAAACCAGGGAAGTTTTTTGACGGTTAACACCTGTTTGATACACATATTTTGATACACATTTTATATGAAATCATGATACAATAATAAGGTACAGTAAATAACCAGTTATGTAAACGTAACGCAGCTCACAGTAGAGCAATGAATCGTAAGACGATTACTCAAATCTAACAATTGTTAAAATCTCAAAGTACCATATAAAATCAGAAAATTCGTTTGAGCATATTTTAACTTAATTACATTTCTTAATAACACTGGTTTACTGATTGTAAAATCAGTAGCTTTCGGTTAGTCTTTTTTTTTTTTGGAGCGAAAAAAAGGTGGTTCCTCTTAATAACATATATTGATGTGCGAACCTACACAGGCCATATCAAACAAAAGCTAATAAAATTTCTTGCACACGATTCATCTATATTTTTTTATTGTTTCTTTTGGTTTATGTATAATCAATTAAATTGTCGTGAAATTGTCGTATTTTTAAAATTAATTTAAAAAAAAAAAAATGATTGCGAATTAATTTAAGATACCGAAATATTTTGGTCAGTTTCATATTTTTTGTTTGAAGCCTGTACTTTTATGCAAAAAAATAAGCTACTGTTGAAGCTCATTTGAAAATATTTATATATTATTACGCAAGCGCATTTTTTGTGATGACGATTAAATCTATATTATAGACGCGATTTTTATAAATTGGATAGCAATTAAAAGGTCTTGCTCTGCAGACGTGCAAAAAAGTCTTATTTTTTTTAAATATTGTGTTTTTTTGTAAAAAAAAGCTGAAACAATTTTCTATGAAAAAATACCAAATTTTGTGTAATGCCTAAAAGTATGTGATAAATTTTTATTATAATGCTATGATAAGCAATAAATGGGCTACTTAACAAATCAACAGAAACATAGAAAATGTCTCTGAAGTCTTTGGTTCAAAG
This sequence comes from Coremacera marginata, assembly GCA_914767935.1. Lineage (NCBI taxonomy): Eukaryota > Metazoa > Arthropoda > Insecta > Diptera > Sciomyzidae > Coremacera > Coremacera marginata. Next base: position 52,426,054 of record OU612046.1, on the reverse strand, counting down.
GTAAAAATAGTCCTTAATATAAAAAATTACCTATCACTAGATATTTTTTATTTAATTGTTTTTTTTTTTTATAAACAATTTTTTTTAATTATATTATTCTTTTCAATTCCACTAGAGGGCCTCCTGAAGAACGTGCGTTGTACGGTGGACAGGGTATCATTGCATCAGTATTGCTGAAACAAAAAGTTCAAACGGCATATACCATATATTCTGTCTGTATTCTACGACATAGTCATCAAGGTCTGTAGAAAAAAAATACCAGTATGAAATAAATTTTTTGAAAGAACGTCCTCTTACCAGAGCTGTAAAGGAATGCATTCAATTTGACTTTATTTATAAAAAGGTGGATCAGTGAATAACGAAATAAGAATCCATTCAATGAATGCAAAATTAATTCATAAATAACATTTTTAATTCACATTGAATTTTACAAACTTGATTAATTATTCATTTAAATTAATCATTTTTTTTTTATTTAGAATCAGTGGCATAGATAGGGAAGTATCCGCGGATCCGGACACCCCCACAGCCGTGAAAACATTACCAACCCTTCAAACAAATTTTCTTTTTCTCAAGGAAGTATTCAAAATTTGATTTAGTTCAGGGGTGAAATCGGCTAAGGTGATAGTTGAGTCGCTGTTTTGATTGTCGTTGTTAAAAAAATACACCTAAATATCTGCCACATGAAATCAATAGGAAAAAGTGATTGTAAATTTGATAATCACCTTACATGGAGCAAAAGCGATGATTTTGATTTTCAACTATCAATTATTACTTTGGCCAATTCCACCCTTGTGTTTAATTTTTCTAAATAAGGCAAAAATAACTAGAGATATAAGTGCCATGTATAGTAGATAAATTAAATTTTGAACTAAAATCCAAAAGTGTTTTTGATCACAGCATCCGGAAGAAATTATGAAAGGTGGTGGTTAATCCGTTATATTCAAAGCAAAATCCGTTATGTTGTGCGATTTTTGAAATAAAACTTTTATAGCCGCGTACACAACAATACGGCGAGCTAGATGAGATAAGGGGTAAAACCAATGCAACAAAATGGTTCTTATGAAAACAACAACACAGCAATTCGCCATACTAGTTGTATTAAAACGAAAAAATTGCTATTTAACACATTTTTCCTATTTTTACTTCCACTGAGGATTGAACACATTATGCTGTGATCCATTGGCTTGGCTGTTCTATCCATTGGGACACGAAAGCATGTTTAGTTGCGTAGCTCAAACTCAGCTTAAATCAACAATCAGTTCTTCTTTTCTTTTCTTTTCTTTATGATTGAGTCTTAGCATGCATAGCTATTAATAGAATGCACAAAAAGTATTGCCAGCTCTTTGTCAACTCTCGTTTCGACTCATGGTAAAATAAAGAGGGCAGATGCATGGCTTAGAGCCGAGTGTCTGAACTGTCTAACAAAAAAAACGCAAAACAACACTGAGTGGAAACTCAGTTTGCCAAGTGACGGAAAGTTATTGCATTGGTTTTGACAATTGATTTTGACACTGTGAAAGTAAGCATGATCAGTACTATTATTGCGTAGTCACGCTCAATTTTTGGTGCTGTTTCTCATTCTTTTGCAGAAATTAAAACATTACCTACTAAAATGTATTTCTTGCTAACGTAAGAAAAGCATACAAGCGGAGGTTGTTTATGAATATAACAAAAAACATTCCTTGCAATGGGAAGGCGAAATGATTATTCTTAAGTTGATAAATTTGTTTTATTTGTTTGTTGTTTGTTTCAAAGTTTGCAAGCTAATAATATTTCAATTTAATATATGTATAGTTTTTTTTAGGAAGATTTGTTGTTTATTGGGCTGGGACAAAAAAAAACAACAACACTACCGGGTCAGCTGCAAAAACTAACTACATAGTATTTCAATTAATTAAAATCGATAAGTTGAAATATTGCCAGCATATTTACCACTAGATTGTTGATTTTTTCCAGAAAATATCATATATATATTCCTGTTCCCTTTTTTCTTCTTTGCTTAGTTTTAGTTCGTTGATACACACTTATCAATTTTTGTGATAACGATATTTTTTTATCGTTTTTCGAAGTAAGCCTTGCATTGATTGATTTGGAAACAGCACATGCTGCAATACTCTGCAGCTTGAACTCTGAATTTTCATATAAATATCATATCTTTTATATAATTCAAATGCAGTTTTTAACACAAATTTATATCGAAATTAAAAAAAAAAACGTATGCTGCGTTATTTGAAAACACAATCTAATGGTTACAAGTTTTTACATTATCAACTGAGCTACCAGACTAACTACTCTGCTTTTAAAGAAATTAAAGAAAATTGCCGCAGAGGCTAAGCTTGCAGAATATCCTTTAATGCGTCTGGCTTGTATTCGTCAATAACAGACTTGCAGAATATTCTTTAACTCATATGCAATGGTTTCGTCAACATTAAAAAAACAAACAGATCAAAGAAACAACGAAAACAGTAGAACAGGCGATATCGATAACTCTTCTCTCTTGTATTTCTTGTCGAAAATTTTTAAACGGCTTGTGTTCGTTCATTAAAAAATTAGTCAAATATTCTTCAAACTTTCTGCTTTGTGTTCGTTCATGTTTTCCCTACAAAGGCTTATATTTCGGGGAAATTTTTTCGTTAAAAGTTACAATATACAGTCAGATCTGGATTTAACGAACCCCTGAAATAGTGAACAGCTCGAAAGAGTGAAAATTTTTTACACGTTCTACTCTAAATAGTGAACAGAAAATCTCTAAATGGTGAACGAGCACCTTGCAAAAATTAGTCCACTATATCCAGATTTGACCGTATATCATTTTAAAAACGTAGCGTTATAGTCGACTGCATGACTGATAGATATGTCAAAGATTGCAAATCGGAAATAATCTGATTCAAAAAAGGGGAAAAAGAAGAATAAAATTTTTTTCATATTTGTCATATTTTACGTTGGAAAATGAATAATTCCTATTTTAAACGAATTTTTCAAAAACTGCCTACACAATTTTTACACACAAAGCACTTATTTTTAATTCCGTAAGGCTAGTATACGTATTAAACAGGCACGAATATTGGTATACTTACAGAAACTCTCGGAACACATATAAAAATAAGATTTGCGTTGCTAAAAAAAATTATACGTATAACAAAATTGAATCTTATTCCAATCAAACAGATATGTGGAAAACAATAAAGAAATAAGTTTAGAAAGAGGAAAATGCAAAAATCAGTGAAATTCCAGTCAGTGATAGTTTGGAAACAGATAATTCTGTCATTGATAATATGCTAAAAATATAATGCTAACTTTTTAGAAAGTATTAATGTGAAAGGGGTAACTTTACCTTATATACCTTCGGCAAATAATTAGTGTAACGTAGACATTCCTGAATCCCAAAAGATTTTTAAATTCAAAGAAATCAATTTAAATGAGCTAGAAGCAGTTTGTACAAAAATGAATTCAAAAAAGCTTTTAATGTAAATATTAAAATTATAAAGGATTGTTTGGATATAATTGGTCCAATAATACTACGAATAGTACTTTCGGTGCGGTGAGTTTCCAAGAAAATTAAAAAAAAATCTACCGATATTCCGATACCTAAAGAAGCTGCTACAAATGACTGTGAAAAACTTAAACCAATAAATATGATGTCATTACTAGAGAAAATTATAGAAAAGTGCGCGTGCGTACAATTTTATAAATTCGTGTGTGATAATGAAATTTTGATAGAAAATCAGTCAGGCTTTCGACATGATCATTCCTGTGAAACGTTCCTAAATTGGCTGATAACAACGCTTAAAGAAGGGAGACATGGTGGCAATAAAATAATAACACTATTATTGGATATTTTCAAAGAACATTTGAAACCATTGATCGAGATATACTTCTCAGCAAATTATCAAAATATGGTATTAAGGGCATACTGGAATGGTTCAGATAGTACTTAACAGACAGAACACAAGTGAAAAATATAAATAATGCAACGTCGAGTGCAATAGAAACATGCTTCGTTGTCACACAAAGAACCATTCTAGGTCCCATACTTTTCCTGTTTACATAACTGATATTTGTATAGTATTAAAAAAGGGCAAAATCTCCTTATTTGCGGATGATGCCCTATTGTTAATAAGTGGTAAAAACTTGAGTGAACTTATTGAAAGTATAACTATCTTCAAATGTAGTGATAATACACCAATTGTGTGGATGCTATCGTGTCTAAAATGGCTGAATATTAAACAACGAATCATCTTTAATGTCTTTCTGTTTGTGTTTAAAATTAAACATAATATGGTGCCTAAATATCTAACGTCGAACTTGATTTCCGTTGGTGATTCGCAGTCGTATACTTTGAGATCAAACTCCAGATCTTAAAATCAATTAAATGATCGTGACCTCAAACTGTTTAATGAATTGCCTTCAACAATAAAATCAGAAAGTAGCTTAAGAAGATACAAAACACAATTTATAATTCATCTCAAAGAGAATCTTATATAATAATTTTGATATTTGTTTTCTAAATACTCCTAATTAATTAAATTAAATATTATGTAATTTCTAAATTTATGGATATTTTTAAAAGTTATATTAACTAAATAAATACGTACATACATAAATACAATTAAAAATGGGATCTTTAGTGTTTTGTATTTCTTATAGTATTTTATAATTTGCAAGCTAGTAAGCTAGTATACCTTTGACAGCTTTTTTTTTGCTCAAAATTTATATTTTTCTTTTATTTTTTTAAATTTTCTTTTTTTAATTTTTTTTAAATTTTTATTTTATTTTTTGTATTTAACGCTTTTGTTAAGAAACTCTTTAGTTTAGTTTTCATTGGGCAGTAGTAATGTGGCGGGACCCAAACCCCATTCCATGTTTAAGGTCTATGGAGTGACCCGCCGCTCAAATTAGCCGTCAAACTGACGGATGCCAGTTTGCCGTTGCCCAGGGAACACCATTTTCTACAAAGGCGTCCAGCTCCTTGCGTACGCTGATGATATTGATATTGTCGGCAGAACCAAGAGAGATGTTACCGCTGCTTTCGCCGCTATCGAAAAGGAATCAGCCAAAGTGGGTTTGACGATAAATGAGGGCAAAACAAAATATATGCTGTCTACAAACAAGGGAGCTCGGCGTTTAGACTCCCACGTTTCATCCGGCAGCTATAACTTTGAAGTACTCAAGGAGTTCGTTTACCTTGGCACCGCCATTAATACCAACAAACGAAATCAGCCTGGAGATAAAGCGAAGAACAATAATTACTAATAGGTGCTACTACGGGCTCAGTAAGCAACTAAGTTCCAGAGCCCTCTCTCGATCGACAAAACTAACACTCTACAAGACGCTCGTTCTACCTGTGCTGCTTTATGGCGCTGAGGCATGGGTAGTTTCGCAAACTGACGCAGCCGCTCTGGGGGTGTTCGAGAGAAAAGTTCTTCGCAAAATCTTCGGTCCTGTTCGAGTCGGCGATGACTATCGCATCCGAATGAACCACGAGCTGTATGAGCTCTACGATGACATTGACGTAGTCCGGCGTATAACTGTGCAGCGACTACGCTGGCTGGGTCATGTCCATTGTATGAACGACGAAGCTCCAGCGAAAAAGGTGCTGGAGGCGAGGGTCGCTGGTCAACGACGACGAGGGAGACCATGCCTCCGATGGATGGACCAGGCTGAGGAAGCCCTAACCGCACTTGGTGTATCCGATTGGAGAAGGCGCGCGCAAAGCAGAGGCGCCTGGCGAGAGCTGATGAGGTCGGTTGAAACCCGGACACGGGTTGTTACGACCAACTAAGTAAGTAAGTAAGTAAAGAAACTCTTTCAAGCGAATAGTATTTTTTCACAATGAAAATGGATCTAAAATGTGGGGCCTTTTTTAATTTTTTTTTTTATTTTCTTGGGGTGGGTTTTCACGCAGCCATATGAAAATCCTCTAGCGCCTTTCTATTTAAAAACTCTATATGAGTGTTTTTTGGCCTTTTAATTAAATAAAATTTTAAATTCAGATTTCGTCACGACCTAACATTAGAAGCGAAGAATCATTCAGTAAAAATGTTTAAAAATCGAACAACCAATTTCTGATATCCGATCCCGATAATAATCTACAAATAAATTGCACCACTGGAGCTTCACTCGTTCCCTCCAATGAAATGCCATAATTTATTCACCATATATGTCGGATAAGCAGAATAAAAAAAAAATAATTTAAGGCACATTAACCATTTCAGTAGTGGCAATAAATAAGTTGCAAATATTTTTAGAACAGCGAAAACTTTAAAAACTACATAGAACTTTTTCATTTAAAATCTTCACAGAACGAGAATTATTCCCTAGCTCACGAACAGCTAAAGCTTAAGATTTATTTAAAAAAACCCACTCAACATTTTTGCATGCCATGTTGAAATATTAAAAAATGCATCCATTCTTCACTTATTTAATACATTATAAGTAAAATAAATTCAATAAAAATTTATATAATAACCAAAATAGCAATAACTTACCCTCAAAATAGGATCCCTGTGCATGGCTTCCGGATAAACTATATCACGCAATCGGTGTCGTCCAAATAGACCTGTGGCAAAGCTCCTGGCACTTTCTAAAGTTCTTTGCGTTGCTGTATACTTAAAATAGTATGCGTCAGAATCATATGTGTCCGGCAAAATATCTGGAAATCTGTTTTGCATTCGTTCCGCCAGTTCGATTAACTCATCTTCTCCTTCTGCTACTAGGTACTTTTCCTCTTCCACACTCGTATTACACCTCCAATATTTAAGTTTTTCCAATTCGTCCGAACACAGCATCGTATTCTTATTTTCAAGTATTCTTTTTTTTAGCTGTACGAGTTCTTTCTGCGCTTTGGCAATGATTTTCTTGCTTGGATTCCTTGCACCATGGCGAATCACCGACCAGATACGCCTTGCCTTGCATCCTATGATCATGATAAGAAACATAAAACTATTTTACGTTATTAACTTATTACCGGTTTATAACAGCATGCCTTTACCTGGATACTCTATTGGTTTGTTCTCGCTGTTGGCTACTACCCTGTAAGGTGTTTTTGTAGAGAGATGCAGCTCGATTTCATTACGCTTAATCCTAGAACATTGGGGCTTCTCAACATTAAGCTCTGTTTGAACACTGACCGTGAGATAGATAAATCCGAACAATAGACAACGTGTAAGCATTTTTGTATTTATCAGATCGTCAGATTAAAAACAAAAATTTGTCATTGAAATAAAAAAAAATAATTAAAAGATGAAGAAAAATAAACTATAACTGAGGGGACGATAGACAGATAGTAAATGAAATTCGTCAAGTAAAAAACACCAAACAACGAGAATGTTTTTTTATCAGCTGATTATTTTTTGGCGTTGAAATGCACAGGGTGTTTAGCCCTGTTTTTTGCACACTTTAATCGATAGAGTATGTCGAAAACAAGGCATAATAACAAGGTAGGGCCATATTTTCTAAGTGAAGAGAAAATATGAGGGTTGTTGTCAAAATCAGCTTTTAAACTCGAGTTTCTTTGTGTTCACATTTTGCTTGGGGGAGATTACGATTTCCTGGGCGAGGCGTTTTGAAAATGTATTCGCGAAGTACTTTCAATATAAATAAGAATGGCCAAAGGAACAATCGATTTGTTGTCGAGCTATCAATTTTTCAAAAATAATTTCATTTTCATAAGATCTTCTAAGAAAACTTTCTATATTTTTCTTAGTATACAACCCATTTTGATGATTATGGTAACATTTTAAAGACAATTTAATATACTTTAAGAAAAGATTTAAATAAAACAAATTCTTTCAGTGTTTCACATTTTATAGTTGCTTGTATGTAAAAGCGAAATATTTGCTTACATAAAATCGTAATTTTCCCACAAAGTATGGTTATTACTATGAATTATGATAGATTAATTATTGAAGCCTGAAAATTTATCCTTCATTTGGTATATATAACATATGACTTTTTTATTTTTATGGTGTTTTCTTTAATATGAAATGATTTACCATTTTAATTTCAAATATCTTTACCTTAATTGTTCGGCTTTCTTAATCCAAATTTCCTTATATCACTATTACAATAAACAACTGTTTATGCCCCCATAAAATAAATGGATTATATAATATGGATTTTTCTTAACAAATAATTTTATATTGAGAGAAAATAAGCTTGAAATTGTAATTTATACTTGGGGTTATTAGTTCCAAATACATATAATGAAAATATTAAAAAAAAAAAATGTTGAGGCTTGCCACCTAAAGTGTAATTCTTCACGAAATAGTTTTATATTTAGTAGGTATACGGTATAGGATATTTACCGACACGGGCACCGGACACATATTTGCTACTTTATGGACACAAAATATGAAATTTTTTCTGAAAAATTTATGGAGAAAACAGTAGAAGGCCAAACGACATTTATAAGGGCAGCAGTAAGAAAAATGTTCACGGATGAATTAGATCCCTATTATGTAGCCAACTCAACCCATTAAGTTCGGGAATATCACAATTTTCATATGATGTTTGAGACTTACTTTCTGCCATTAAAATTTACTTGAGAGTTTGATAAACTCTTATTTCTTTAACATTTCTCAAACTCTTAAATTCAATTACCAAAACTGTTCTTAAATCTTACATAGCTATCATGCTTTTAAAGATATTGCATAAAAAATTATATTCGCTTAAAATTTAACTTTTTTACATGCTTTTACTTATACTAGGAGGGGTAAGAATAGACCCGCCTCACCCCCTATCCCATACGATTTTTTCTTGTATTGACGAAAGAATTCACCAGCTTTTGGATTGACTCGCTATCTGATTCACCCTGTATGTAAAATAAAAAGACATGCTGAAGTCCAACTTTTGATTTATATAACATATAATTTACATTTTCGCATATAAGTTAACTTTTTATTTAGTAAAAGTTTTAAAAAAATATATTTTTCTGGTCATAAGACCTTTATTCAATCATTCATTGCTTAAGACTAAAACTTAACAATTTTTTACACCTTAAAGATAGCTCAGCCGTCTCACGTTCTATTTTTTCTCATTGAAACTGCCGGATTTATTTTAAACCGTTTTTTGCTGATTTTTTGATTGTTAGAAGTATTTACGGTTCATTTCCTTCCTCTTCCAGGTCCATAATTTTCATAGCCAAGTTCCTTAAACCATTTAATTGCATTAGCAACCAACAAACGGACTATGCCAATACTCCGAGATTTCGCAATTTCGATTGCCTAACTTGTGCAAAGCTATCATGTTTGAAAACATAGTGAACTAAACCATTAAAGTATAACTAGAGCATTGAGTATATATGTAACGGTTTCTGAAATATGTACAATAACAAAAACAACGTAATATCCGTAGTAAATATAATACGTTTTTAACTGGGCGAAGAAGTTTGCACACACTTATTTTTTGTCACCCTATAAAATATAAATTCCCAATAAAAAAAAAAAGATTTTGGTGATGATGGATCCGTTCCAATACCGGACAATATATAATTGTATCAGGGTCTGTACTTTGGGTTTGGAATTTCGAAATAAAAATAAAATGTATTTTCAGAAAAAATTATGTAATTATTTTGCACTAAATTTATTTTTTCATAATTCGTATGTTTTTTCTTGCTGCTGCTAGGAACACATTCAGTATCATCGACAACATTGGCTATTAGTTCAAATGGTTCTTTTTGCTTTTCATTTTAATTTCTTTAGAAGACAACATCTTGTTTTGTCTCCAAATTTTTTTAAGTAAAGCTTTAAGGCCTTACGCTGATGATATTGTTGGCAGAACCAAGAGAGATGTTACCGCTGCTTTCGCCGCTGTCGAAAAGGAATCAGCCAAAGTGGGTTTGATGATAAATGAGGGTAAAACAAAGTATATGCTGTCTACAAACAAGGGAGCGCGGCGTTAAGACTACCACGTTTCATCCGGCAGCTATAACTTTGAAGTAGTCAAGGAGTTTGTATACCTTGGCACCGCCATTAATACTAACAACGAAATCAGCCTGGAGATAAAGCGAAGAACAATAATTACTAATAGGTGCTACTACGGTCTCAGTAAGCAACTAAGTTCCAGAGCCCTCTCTCGATCGACAAAACTAACACTCTACAAGACGCTCGTTCTACCTGTGCTGCTTTATGGCGCTGAGGCATGGGTAGTTTCGCAAACTGACGCTCCTACTCTGGGGGTGTTCGAGAGAAAAGTTCTTCGCAAAATCTTCGGTCCTGTTCGAGTCGGCGATGACTATCGCATCCGAATGAACCACGAGCTGTATGAGCTCTACGAAGACATTGACGTAGTTCGGCGTATAACTGTGCAGCGACTACGCTGGCTGGGTCATGTCCATCATATGGACGACGTAGCTCCAGCGAAAAAGGTGCTCGAGGCGAGGGTCGCTTGTCAACGACGACGAGGGAGACCACGCCTCCGATGGATGGACCAGGCTGAGGAAGCCCTAACCGCACTTGGTGTATCCGATTGGAGACGGCGCGCGCAAAGCAGAGGCGCCTGGCGAGAGCTGATGAGGTCGGTTGAAATCCGGACACGGGTTGTTACGGCCACCTAAGTAAGTAAGTAAGAAACATTAGTTGTCACGGAATAGGTAACTAGGGATCGATAGCGCATGACGTCACACAAATCGGTAACTTACCGATTTTGTTACAGGAACGAGCTATAGCTTATGCCTTTATGATACTTAATTTTTTTTGTCCAATTTTAAAATCTGAAAACAAGTGGAGCGTGGGCAGGACAGAAATATTTTGTAAGAAAAGGATAAACGTTGTTACTTTTTTACTTCTGGTGTTTTGAAGAGCATCTGCATTAAATAAATTAATATTAACTACACACATCACTTCCCATTCAGCATACATTTATATTAAATAGTTTTGTTTACTCTAAAAATGTCAAATTTATTACTAACAGCACAGTAAATATTTGATCGAAACCTAACGTAGAACGAATTGAAAGAAACGGTAAAAAAAATGCAGAGAAAATGGAGTCAGTCCTACAAATTGTTCTCCAATTCGTACTATATGCGTACTCACTCACACCAATTGAATCCATGCATTCGTACTATTTGAACTGCTCTAGTTTTAATTTTCAATGACAAAAGTTGAAAAAAAAATCAAGTATCATACGGGCATTAGGAGCTGACAATTTGGGATTAGCCCTTATTTTCCGTACTATGTAGCGTTCGTCAGTAAGCTTTAAATATTTTATTTGGAGCAATTATGCCTTTATTTTCGACGTGATTTTCACAAACGAAGCGCAATTATTGAGCGCCGTAGATAATTTATCTTGGCAATTTCAGCAATTTTCCGCTGCGACAGTTCATTCTTATAATGTTGAATCACTAATTCACGCTGCTCAATCGTTGGACGGCGACCCATATTAGAAAATACACGCGTATCGCGAAAATACAAAGTGACCCTTTGACTTTTGTTATAAAACTAAAAAAGGTAAAACTAAATTTTAAATGACATTCAGAGACCATACAAAGTAATAAACCGATCATAGGATTTACAGTTAGTTACCGATGAGTGAATTTGGTGTGTGCATAAAATAACCTGTGAGATGAATTTAAGCAGAATTTTTTGTTTTCTTAATTTTAAGCTATTGAAAAAAAAATTGGTAGAGTAATTAATGCCGATTATAATGGGAATGCTTAAAAACCTACTTCCATGTTAATATTTTTTTATTTACTTTATTTAGAATGTGTTTTATATGTTAAATGAATATTTTCACAAAAAATGACTAGTTTTGCTATAATAGACTTCTTGATCTTTTAAATGATGCCAAATTTTTTTTATATTCCTGTTAGTTTTGTTGTTATTGAGCATGGATTCTCAAAGTGGGCATTATCGCCCCCCGTGGGCGCTGAAGGCAACCTGGGGGATGGTATTGAGCACACGAAATTTGGGGGGGGGAGGGCGCTGAGGGGCTGCTAGTGGGCGGTAAGAAAATAGAAACAACTTTTATTTTAATAAATAGTTTCAGTAAAAGTTACATTTCATACAATAATCAAATTCATTCGCTTTTCATACAAAAATCAAATTTTTTCGAATATCAAATATTTTGTGATAATATAAATATAATATCCCAGTCGGCAATGGCAGTAGTTGGAAGCGCTACTTGCAGGCCTTCATATGGATTTCGAAGTGCTTCCGCACTCATATCCAAGTATACTTTCTTTTTTATATGAAACGAGAAAATTTTTCAGGCCTTCCGCTCTCCCTCCTTTAAAGAGGCCTGCTATAAGCACTCCTTTAGAATGGCTTAAAGAAGAGGTTAACCAAAACAATTAAAAAAATACTTTTTTTTTATTTCTTTTTATGTATACCTACCTATTTAATCTGTGATTTTATTTTACATATATTTGTCAGATAGGAATATTTCTAAGTCATGGCGTTGATTATTATTCAGTATTTTTGAACTAATGTCTATATTAACTATTAACGAAAAAGTAACCCTGAAATGTAAGCAGAACCAGTTTTTGTAGGGAAAATATAATTGTTGTACTGCCCTGGGTAGCGAAAAATTAGGCCTAATAGAAGCGCTCGCGGAAGCAGCGATTAAGTCATATGTCTTACCGCCAAAAGTAGCAGTAAATGCACGCTTTCGTTAGAAGAGGCCTAGCTTCATTGCCTATTGGGATATATATAAATAAAGAGAAAAAAACAAGGCATTCAATCACCCATGAATTCAATTGTAAAGCAAATAAAAGTTTGAAGCATTGCCAGATCTTACCGTATCCATAATATAATCCATTGTACCGTACCTATCATAATATCTCATCATAAAACACCAATATAACAAACCATCCGTTTTGATTTGAGTGGGAATCAAGTTTATTCAAGTTAATTAAAAGCATTCAAATATAATTTTCCTCATAGGCAGGTACATTCTATATCCAGTACACATATAGTTTTGTTTCTTCTTAATTTTTTCAGCGTATACACAAACACAAAAAACTAACACAAAAGATTTATATTTTCTCTAACAATCCCACGTACAAACGAACGTTCCTGAATGTTTTCTTCGAACGCTCATTTTTAATGAACGATAACTAACGAACGTTTGTTGCTTTTTGTTGTTGTGTGAAAAATTCGTTTGAAAAAATACGAAACTGACAAATTTATCAGTGATAAATATAATGACGCCAGCAGAGCGTTCGTCATTCGTTCGTAAAAATATTCAATCACAATTTTATTTAAAGAGAACGATAATTGAGAACAATCATATTTCAAACGTTCTTCGCTCCCTATTAATAAAATTCAAATCACAGACAATTAAGAGGATGAAGCTGATATCTAACTGATAAAAGAGGTTTATTTAAAAATTTGAAACTGAAAATAAAATTTTTTATAAAGACTGAAGCTTTAGTTTTAAAATTCAAAATTTTATTACTGATAAAAAATGTATGGTCGAGATTGGATCTATTGATCGTTACGCATTGCTAGTTGTATTACGTTTAACACATTTTACACTCCCTGATTGCAGCACACCCCTGGCGAAGTCGGATATTCCAGCTAGTAAATAATATAAAATGCAAGTTTCATTTTCTTTTTCCATAGTTTTTACGAAAAAATTAGGTATTTTTTCCGAAGGGGAAGCTGAAAAAAATGTAAATGTAAAAATACAGCCTTAAATTTGGAAGTATGCACTGCATAAAATAAGCTGTGCGCCACTGTATGTGTACCATATATCAAAATAAGCATAAAACTAATCTTTTTTTATAAATTCTGCTTTATTTTAAAAATTTTGTGAGCTTCACTACTCAATTTCGCTTCACTACTCTTCACTTCGGCTTTGTCACAGCTCACAATTAACAGTGCTGTGCAAACAAAAAATAAAATAACGTAAAGGAAACTATCAGGATGCATTAAGGAATGCTTAAAGCCGAAATGATAGTTTGGGCGACAAAGTAGCATTCAATTTGAAAATTTAGCAATGTTTAGACTTAAAGTAGTACATAGTATATGTATGTCCCATCCGGGTCGAAAGGGTTAACGAAACTGCACACTCTAATTTGTTTGTGTGTGTGTGTGTGTGGGTGTGTGTGTAGAACCCCTATAGGAACAAACTAACTTGTTTTTAAAAACAACTAATTAAAAAACTAATTTAAAATAAAGTAGTATATGAACTACTTTGAATTATATTAAGGCGGCATCCACTTCAATTCTAAATAGCCTTTTTTTATTTAATTTTTTACGATGCCTTATGCATTCACGTAATAAATTTATGTATATATTTTTCAAATCAGACTTTCTTTCAACCTTTTTTTCAAAAGACTTTTTTATTTAATTTTTTAATATGCCTACGTAATGATTTATGTATTTTTTTTATTCAAAACAGTCAAACAAATTATCTTTTTGATGTATAGAAATTTAAAATGTTTATGCTTTTAAATTCATCTTCAGTAAGTGGAATATGAACTAGTTTTCAATTGATTTATTTTAAAGTAGTTACAAAATAATTTAAATTTAACTAGTTTAACAAGTAGTTGAAAATATATGCAGACGAAAGTCAATTGACTTATTTAGCGGACATCACCATACAAAATATGTTAGTTCGTTCTATGGAAAAAAGTCAGAATTTCAACTAGTTGTGGTTGACAAAAAACTACTTTATCAACTACTTTTTAATTAGTTGATTTTCCTACAGGGACGCTTTAAAAAAACATGCGAATCAGTTTTCCGAGTGAAGTTTTTTTGAATTTTAATCTTTTAACGTCTTTAAATCCACTAAAGCTTTCCTATTTACACTAACTGCAGTCGAGTCCACCCGATTTTGATTCACACAAACGTTATGCAGCGAGCGAGTTTTGTGCTCTTTTTGTCGGACAGTTGCTAAACAAGCAGCGATGTAAATTCGTGGTATACAATGTTTATTTGGGAAGTTCGACAGTGAAGACAGTTTCCTTTAGTCGTTCGCATACATTAGCTGGCACGCGCAAAAACACGACGATAAAACAACAAAAGAAAAAAGAAATCTAATTCTAATAAAAATAAATTTAAGAAACTACATATTACAGAGTCGCGTAGTCGCTGCTTCATGTTGACTACTATACATTCCTAGTCAGTTGTTTTGTCGATATAGATAGAAGTGAAAAAAAACAAAAATTATGCTCATCCAGCACGGCAATAGTTTAACGGAATTGCTGCAATTTAATGCGTGTCAAAGAAACCAGTTTGGCCAAAACCGAAAGCTACCCCTAATGTATGTGATGTGAAAACAACTGAATAAAATTGAACATATGCTAGGGAAGCAGAGGCGTCAGCAGAGATCTAGCAAAGTTCTATGATTTGCGCCAAAAATTCCAACACTACGAAAGTTGTGTTTCTTATAAAAAAATTTTACAATATTGCCAGCACTTGAACCATTAATTAAGAAAACTTGGAGCTACTCCAGCATATAGAAACTGGCTCCAAGTGCTGTGTTGGCAAATCCTGCGAAAGAAGAACTACTCTTTCTCGCTAGTTTATAAATCAATTAAAAAACAGTGCGAATAACTATGAAAATCTAGTTCAGCGCAACGTTTTCTTCTTATCATTGATTAAAATAAATTGAGTGACAAATTTAATTATGTGAAAACCTCGTTATAATCTTGACAACCAGTCAAGTTGCCGGAATAATTATGAACTCGGGTACTCTTCGAACATGCGCAGGAATCAACGCTCTAAATTCAATTCCTCTTATCTCCCGTCGTATAGCTTTTACATTGCAGCACAACACTTTAACAAAAAAAAAAAACCATTGTAAAAGCTCACATGCTACTATTTAAAAGCTAAGGACTCGCGTCGAGAAATTTTAGTTGTTGCTTACACCTTATTGAAGATACATTTGGTATTTGAAGAAAAATAAGAAAAAAAAATTTTTTTTTGAATCAAAAACATCTGTCGCCTTTTGAAGAGACCAAAATAAAAACCAGTTGCTTCTTTATATTCAAGCAAAGCCAACCTATTTGCGATTCGATGCGTTGCGATGTGATGTCTAAAACTCAAAATTCTGTTTTATGCGAGTAAATTGAAAAGTTAATCAAGTCGTTTGTTGATATCAACTGGAATTTCACGATTCCTGACTTAATATATGCAAGGTTAAGAAGCTTGTGTGTTGCGGCAGTGCGGCAGCGGCTAAGAATCGCAGTGACATTATTTATAACGCAACCAACTCAGTACGTCAGATCCTCTAAATGCGTTGCGAAAAGTAGTGATAGTGTGTGTTCCTTAATGCAAGTGATAAAGAATAATATTTCTTAACCCTCATCCTTAAAAAAAAAATTTTTAAATTCTAGCTTTTGGGCAAATTACGACCAGTACAATTTTATTACATTTTGTTAGTATTAATTAGAGTGTATCGAGCATTTAGAGCAAAACTAGCGTAAAATTTGGTGTATTTTTAAATTTTTTGGTATATTGGAAAAATTGCATGATTTGAAGCGGTGCAAAATTGTGAGTAAAGTGTTTAAAAAAATACACGTGCTCGTGCCAGCTGCATCTCTTTTGATTTCCTATTTAACAAAAATATGTGCTACAATGTGCTGTGTGAAAAAAATATTTAGTTGCATGGTATGATTTTTTATAGATGATACTTTTTTAATGTGAAGTTAGCTCCACATTTATTTTTTTTCCAAAATTCGGAAGTTGTGCTGTTATGTTCACGAGTTTCACAGTAATGTGCAATGGGTAAAACATTTTAATTTTGGCAGCGCGGCTAAAAAAAACTTGTGTTGTGCGGTAACTTGATTTGTGCTCTTCACAAAGGATGATAGGATATCTCAGATGTCATTTAATTTTAGGTCGAATTTGGCAATAACTTATAATTTTATAAACTTTTCTTTTTAATTTTTAGAAATTGTATTACCTTTCACATGCACCATAATACTAGGTTGATCGAAGATTATGATAAATCAAAAGCTTAAGTGAAAAAAGAAAACATTTTTTGAGCAAATTTGGTTTAATTTTTCAACAAGGTATATAACCTGTGGTTAGAGTGTGTGGCTCATACGCCAGAGAACCCAGGTTCATATCCCCCATCTGACACAGAAAGTTTTTTCAATTGAATTAATTTTTTGTTCGGCCGTCACCGCTCTGCAGACAATCGCAAACCTCAGAGAGTAAAAGCTTCTTGAGAACATAAGCCGTTCGGAGTCGGCATAAAGCTGGTAGGTCCAGTACTCGATCATTTGTGTTCAAACATTTTCACAACACAATTGATCATAAGAAGCTCGCTCAAAGTCCTTTCAAGGGCTGAAATGGCAATTTCGTTTTTTTTATCCCTTTTTTATCACGTCTGAAAAGTAGTCCTTGGGAAGCTCTTCAAAAAAGTTCCCAACTTAAGCTATGAGTTCCTCATTTGAATAAAATCGCTTGCCGCTGAGCCACCTTTTCAGGTTTGAAAACAGATAGAAGTCTCGCTGGGGGATAGTTCTGGCGACTACGGAAGCTGAGGAACCAGTTTAAACCTCATTTCAGCAAATTTTATTTGTGCAACTATTGATAAATGAGCATTTTTAAACGATCCAACAATGCTGAATGGCGGCCGTAGCATACTGGTTGAGGTGCATGGCTTGAATGCGATAGAACCCAGGTTCAAATCCCATCTGACACAGAATGTTTTTTCAATTGAATTAATTTTTCTGTTCGGCCGTCACCTCTCTGCAGACAATTTCAAACCTCCGAGTGTTAAAACTATCATGAAAAGCTTCGTGAGAACAAAAGCCGTTCGGAGTCGGCATAAAACTTGTAGGTCCAGTTATTAATTATTTGTGTTCAAGCATTTCACAACACGCCTAAGACAATTGATCATAAGAAGATCGATCGAAGGACTGAAATGGCTATTTCGTTTTTTTTTTTTTAATAATGCTAAATAATATGGGCTAGTTATGGTTATACGTTTTTCGAAATAGTAGATGAATATTATTCTTTGCAAAATACGCGTTTTTGGAAGATCCGTAGCACTTTCACCTGCATAAATCTATTTTTTTGACTGTTGCATGAACTGTGGTATGTAGAAATACATCTCTTGTTTTTCCATGGTTATGAATCAGTGCAAAACCTCCACTGGATATTGCGTAAGCATTGCCAAATTCTGTTGGGAAGTCGTAACACGAATTTGTTTTTGGTTCATTGTGAGCAAAACCAAACACTAACGCATCATACCCAAAATATCATGTATAATATATCATGCAAAAAAATATGGATAACTTGTTTATAAATCAAAAAATCTTTATTTATTTTTCAAAATTCACTTCATGCCCTCAAAGTAGTAGATTTAGACGTTCTACAACTTTGTATGGTCAAGGTATTTAGGTCGTAGTTTTAAACCTGCCCCGAACTGGTTCCGCTTATTTGCAATCAGCTCATTTAACGCATATTTAACACAAAAGTTGCTCCACTTTTCGCTTTTTATCGTAGTTTTTCCGATTTTCCGCTTGTATTTTGCAGATATTCGTACAAGCTTCCTCGCGTATTAAATCTCGTTCTTCTTTTAGTTCTTGTATTTCATCTTCCGTTAATAATTTCTGAATGTTTTCATTCTTCCGTTATGCATTTCCATACCAGTTAAAATTTAAAAAGCTGCTACTATAGTGCTTCGCAATGGCGTACTAATGTCTGCTGTACTCTATCAATAAATTTGTACAAGTTTTGTGGGTGTTCCACACAGAGCTTTGTTAGAAACGCTACTATAATTTTATGCATCCTCCGACGTATTAACAAGTGTTGTATCTGCGATCTGCTGCAATATTCTTCAAATTCACTCGATATAAACGCTGAGCCACAATCGGTAATAATGCCAGACCTGTGTTCGATGACGTAATCATGTTCTTGCAGAAACATAGCACACCTAGAGACTCTTAGTGGAACATCTCTCTTTTGCGTTGGTCATGGCGAACGCGTTGCAATCCATTACTATCTTGAATTTTATACCCATAACTCCACATTCTCCACTTCTTCAAAGCTTCTATGATTGCAAGAACTTCTAATTCGTATGAATGGTAC
Organism: Coremacera marginata; assembly: GCA_914767935.1. Classification (NCBI taxonomy): domain Eukaryota; kingdom Metazoa; phylum Arthropoda; class Insecta; order Diptera; family Sciomyzidae; genus Coremacera; species Coremacera marginata. The sequence goes on along the minus strand of OU612046.1, from coordinate 52,407,062 downwards.
TTCTCTTCAGCAGGTTTGGTTTTGCGACTCATGTACTGCACTGGATAAAACTATTGATCTTCACTATTTTTCTGAAGCAAAACTGCACCATATCCGTATTTACATGCATCCGTATGAACTTTGGTTAATACCTGAGGATCATAAGTTTGTAATACCGAAGCATTCACAAGTGCTGACTTCAATTGTTGACATGCAAGTAACTGTTCTTTTTAAATCTTTAATACTGAATACTGAATATCTTGAATATCCTTCAGGAGTAAAGTAGACAATAGTCTTGCTAACACTGCATAGTCCTTTACGAAGCGTCTAAAGTATGATGTCAATCATAAAAATCTTTGCGGTGTTTGCTTATCAGTTGGTATAGTGAAATTTTTAGTATAGTGAAACAGCAATTGTTTTCTGATCTGATGGTCTTATACATAGTTCCATTTTCAAAAATGTATCCTAGGAAAACCACTTTCCTCTTTAAAAATTGGCATTTCTTCCATTTTATTATTAATCCATTCCCTGCTGCTACTTGTAAGACCCGTCTTAGTTTACAAATGGCTTCATCTTCGCCCTTAGAGGGAATGATGATGTTATCCATGTAAACGGCTATAGTTCCATATTGGATTAAATCTCGAAGAACAGCAAACATCTAAATTGAAAACACTGCTGGAAAATTACAAAGCCGGAACGGTACGAGCAAAAACTCGAACTGACCGTTGTGCGACACGAAAAATATATACTTCCTAGAACCAGGTTCAACTGGAACATAAAAGAACCCATTTGTTGAATCCAGTGTTTAAAATACATGTGAACCCTGCAACCTCTCGAGGACATCATCAATAAGGACCATTGGACAATTGTCTTTTAGGATTTTCTCATTAAGTTTCCTGTACTCGCAACAAAGCGTCTTTGTACCATATTCTTCGAAGCCAAAATCGGTGATGCATATTCGAACTTAACCATACGCTTACTTGTTCATCGATAGTGTATTTGCCTGCATGTGACAACCGTCTCGGTCCATGGTACACTGGAATATCATCCGTAAGTGTGATCTTTATTGTTACTGGTGACTGTGTATAATTCTTTGTTGTATAATTTCTCAACATCGCAGCTATTTCCTCCGAATACTCCTTTTTGATATTTGTGAAATCTTCAGTTTGTCCAATCGCCTACTCTTTAACACACAAGTAACTGTCTCGAAACTCTTTCACCAGACCCATTGTAGCTTCTTCACTGCCTCCACTATTTTCTTTCTCTGCAACATCTATCTTTTTAAATACAGCACCACCTTGCCACATGCAAATCTCGACGTCTTTCAGAATACTGTTGCCAATCACTGTTGCATACCGAATTACTCACACGCGTACCACATGGAATACCTACAATGCAGCCATCCATCGTTTCCTAGTAAGTTCCACTTCTCTTTACCTAGTAACATACCACCCACTTGTTTAAAAGTGTCATATCTTAACAAGCATAGATCACACCCCGAATCTGACAAAGCTTCAAACGTCATATTGTTACATCTTACGTCTTTGTATATTAATCCGCATTTCTCACCTTGCATTGTGTTTATATTAACCCTCTCTATTTTACGTTGTTTATCCTGAGTGTTTACGTTACGTTAGCATTGAAATGCTCGATGACCCGCTTCATTGCATTTGACACATCGAAACTGTCTTGATTGTGTACAATCTTCTGTTATATGTATGCGACTCGTTTCCGCATTTAAAGCATTTCCTTACGCTATCCTGCTGTGGAACAAAGCTGAGTGTTGCTGGTAATTCCACCTATTTAGAGACTGGTGTGAATTATGAACCTTCTCGTATAGTTTAATTTGATCTTTCAAATAGCTTACTGTTCTTGATTGATACAGTACCGTTTTGTTGGACCTCGTATCAGGTATACCTTCGCAAAAGTACTTGATCATGATTTCTTCATCTAGATTTATCTGTTTTCCAATCTCCATCAAACAGTATAAATATTCGCGAAAGGTTTCATTGGGTTTCTTTCTTCGATTCCGAAGAAGGCGATGGACCTCGGCCGAAGATAATCTGCATCCAAAATCATCTAACAATGACGTCTTAAGCGTTGTCCAGTTGTAAATTCTTGATAAACTGCAAATAAATTATTTCGCAGCTCCTACCAATAGCTGCTTCGCATAAACAAATTTCTGCAAATCGTTCCAATCAACGGTTGACGCACTGTCCTTGAATTCGATGAGCCACTGTTTGATGTCAGGCGAATCGGTACCTGAATAAGAAGAGACATTATTCCTTATATCTTTTTATGGGAAATGAGTTTTTTCAACTATAACTTCGCGATAGTTTGCAGTGTCACCATATTCGGAACGAATAGAATCTTCCTCGGTTACCTCCACCGTCAATAAACCGTGGTGCTATCCCGTCTTGTAGAACAGTTTCAGTCCCTTTGTATCTAAAACCAACTCCCTCAATTTATCCTTCAACTGGTCAACAATCAAAGTCATAATAGTCTAAGTGTTCATTTCGTCTTATAATTTTTTTACGTAGAATTACGTCTTACAGCACGGTTTGTATGGGGGTATTTTCAAAAAAATTTTCAAGGTCATGCTAACCTCCTTGGGGTCACTTGAGGGTACACATACAGCCTTTAATATTCATCGTACAAAGATAAAATGTATGCCAAAATATCAGTTATGTCGTCAATAAAACTTTGGATTTTTGTCACTTATTTAATAAAGCCACAAGATAGCAAGATAAAAGAAGAAAAATGCATATATTTGTATGAGAAAAATGCATTAATGATTCAGTTGCAGCTGACGTTATTATGCTTGTTGCTTTACTTCGCGCCGAAATCTCGAACGCAACATCGTGTTTTTTGTTGAATAGAATCGTTTTATGAACTTCTCAGAGGTTTACAAACAATGCATACGAATATAAATGCTTGTGAAAAGCATGAAGTTTCCTTCTTTTTGGACGAATATTGCTAAAGCCTTGCTTCGCCCTGGCCATTTTGTTTCGTAGGCATTTGTAATCGCGAGCGCTCGCACTCTATTCATATTCACAGTGATTGGTACATGTATTCGCGCATTAATTTTAATGCAGAAGGCACATTCGTAGCTCGTATATTGACGAGACATTCAAAACGCCATTTGAATATACTCAAGTTGTTCTCTGATACGAACACCATTAGATTTTAATATCCCAATAAACCACAAAACGAGTCCGGGTTAGTTTCGAATTAGTTACAAAACCGAAAACTCGGGTCAGATATCTCTTATTCGACTCGAACTCAAGATGAATACGAGAATTTTTAACATACATTTTAATATGAAATTTCACATTCCTAAGAAATGTGGGTAAAAGTTTCACTTCTACTGTGCGTGGCGGCCACACACATAATTTTTCTTTTACTTACGCTTAATTTTATGTAAAAAATTTATATATTTAAATGTAATGAATTTATTTAATGATCTAATATTTCGAACATCGTCTGCCAAATGTTGCAAATAATATTGTAGGTCAAAAGCCTTCATAATAATCGATTTGGGTAAGTAATGACAATTTTAAAAAAATTATTCGAAAATTATTCGAAAACGATTTGCTTATTTTGAAATTCTCGTTTCGTAAGTGATTCGATTATATTGAAAATCTCGTTTTGAGAATGAAGTTTCTCCCGCACTAGGATTCAATAGCAAAACGAGAACGAACTTTGTTTTCGAAATGAATATCTGAGATCTCGGTTTCACCTTGAATTCGAAACGAGTTCCTTTGGTTTATTGGAATATTGTATATAAATATATATAGATAATATTGTTCACCTAGTTTGGGTGAATTTTGTTTTCAGTACAGACTGAGGGTTAAATGTCCGCCTAAGTAAATTATTCTTAAGTCATCGGTTAAATTGAACTTGAAGTGGGTTCATGTTTTGCCATTCTACAACGAGTGCAAAACCTGTTGACCGTGATCGTATTTTTTGCACAGCTTTTTAAACTGCTATAAAACAGTGCGTTAAGCCGGCTGATCCACCAACCAGTTGTTAAAATTCTTGACTAACAAATCGTATGCTACTTAAATTAAGCAAAATCAGCTCTTGATTTTAATACTCGAACACTTATCAGGAGTTGCACATAAAGCTAATTAATTAATTATAGACGACATAAGTAGCGACAAAGATAAAATGAAGAACGTGAAAATAATAGTATAGAGTAGTAGTCTTTCGTTATCGCCGCTATCAATATATATGCCATCAAAAGACACACAGACACACTCAATATTCTAAGGTTCAAGCACATGTTTTTAAAGAACGCTTCACTTATCACTTAAATAGTTAAGATCTAGCAATTTTAAGTAAATTTCAAACTTAAGTCTTCAAATTCAAGCAAAGTGAAATAAATAAAACCACATCAAAGGACATCTGTGACACACATAAATAATATCTATTATTTATGACATACTTAATATACTCATCAATTTTTTTACATTTCTTTCTAACTTCAACAAAGTTAATAACAGACTTAATTAAAACAAAAACTGTCACTACCCCGTCAGACGCCCCGTCAACGCTAAACTGACTATGGAAAACAGCGCCAGGATAATTAACGTGTTGTTTACTATGACGCATGATATAAACAAACACTTAAGCTCATAAGTTGCCATCTATAAATCACACCAGAACGAAAAAAAAAAACACAAAATAAACTCTAGTTATTGGTTCTGGACGTCGATAAACACAACAAGTCGTCGATACTACTTGTTGACCATCTGCCAGGGAGGCGACCAAGCCACGCGAATCACATTTTCCAAATACTATATCGTTGTACTCGACTCGCATTAGTATTCACTGAGACGCAAAAGACTTCACACCGAAATGCCGAATGAAAATAATAAATTGATAAACAACGGTTATCTGCGTACCGCGCCACAAATCAAAAGTAGTATAAAAGCTGGTGGTGGTGGTGGTGGTGTTGGAGGTATTGATAGCTCTTCCACTAATGCGCCCAGCTCAGCATTGGATGATGTCAATAATGCAACAGTAGTTTCTCCGCTGCTATCGCAGCAAAGCGCTGTAACAGCAGCTACAGTGCCAGTGGCGGAAATGGCTATAACTAACGTCGACAATAAATTGACAAGCATTCAGTCATCACTCGGTAACATGCCACACAATCCGCACAATGATCCTCACACCAAAGTACCTACAGTTGTATATCTCGGTACAGCCGATAACGGTGGGGCTGTTGGCAGAGTAGTTGGCAGTGGCGGCGTAGCTCGAACATCCTTGCAACGCACTGCATCTGTGCCATACAACAACATTATGACCACACCCGCCACCTCAACCACAAATTGGCTCTTGAAGGAACCAGCACTGCGAAGACGTTTGCTGGTCTTGGCCATTTCATTTATGGTGCTAGGTGCTGCTGTAGGAGCACTCGCGATATACTTTGCCGGTAGCTACCGTTGCTTTTCCACTTCAGATAGCAACCAGCAAAAACAACAAGAACATCAAGAACAACAACAAACAATCGATTACGCGGGTAAGTTAAAAGTTGCCACAGGCGTAAAAATTATTTCTAACTGTTCTCAAACTTTATTATCACACATCAGCATACCATACCGTCCATACCACATCATCATCAATCATTTTAAGTTTATTTCAAATTTAAAAGTTAAAACACAATTCTGTCATCTTGTCAAAAATATTAACTAAGTTTTGATGGGCAGGAGTGTGAGATATTTGTATACAATTTAATTTTACCTGACGTTCAACGTAAAACCTACTCAATGACATGCTTAGCAGACTTATCTACTCCACGCTCTAATAATAGCTTTAATAGCTGATGGTCGTTTTTTTTTTTTCTATGCTATCCTTTAATTTATTTATGTATGTATTTGAAAATTTAAAATACTCATTATCGATTTCCAATTAAACTGCACAATATGCTCTGTATAGGAAAAAGCCTTAAGGGGACACTTTTATTTATATTGTGGAACATCAAATGTAGTACAAGGATATTGAATTAAATGATAATTAAACTCAAGAAAAACAACTCTTGTAGCAACTCTTGCAGCAGTTAAAATGTGTGCTAAAGAGTTTTTATATGTAGTACAATATTGATTTAGGTAAGGAAGAGAAATAACAAAAATGTAACTCGTATTATGTTTTAAGAATTGCTTAGTTTCATTATAAAAACTACACCGAGAAAAAAACTAAAGGGGTAAATCTATATAATATTTTTGTTTGTTTGTTTGTATGTATGTATGTATGTTCCGAATAGGCTCCTAAACTACTCGAAGGATTTTTATTAAACCTATATCAAACGATTCCTTAAATTACTGTGCTGAACATAGGCTATATAAATTTTTCCACGCCCCCTTTTACCGCCCTCAAATCAATAAAAATGCTATATTTCAGACGGTTTTTGGCCGTATTTTGCCACACCCCCTTTTTACCGGCCACAAAAATAAAAATGATGGTTTTTTCAGATGGTTTTGGTTGTATTGGACTAAAATTTGGTAATTTTGCTGACTGTCAGCAAATATCATTAAAATGGGCGTAACTGTAGTACCCGACCTTGTTCGGATAGTGCTAATTTGAGTTGAATTGAATTAATAGCAAAGATGGATTAATTTGTATTCGTTTTGCTTGAAAAAATAATTAATTAAAGCCTATGTACACGGTCTTGGAGAGTCTGCTTAACATATTAATTTTATCATAACTTTTCATGAACTCTATCCTGCATTGATATACTTGGCAGTACATTTGGAGTACAAACGGACATAGAGTATATTTTACTGCATACACAGAGTGATTTAAGAAATACCTGAAATCACATTGATTGCGTTTTTTAAAATATGTTCGAGTGATGATTTCGCAAAGACCTTGCTCTGCAGACAAGTTTCTTCATATTATACATGAATACTAAAGAAATAGAATCTACGGAAACGAGTACAAAATGTTGAAGGATGGGTTGAAGTTAAATGAGATTCGGCTCTAGGTAGAGTTTATACGAATCATTGTAATTATTCTGATAAATTTCAACTTCGACTTCTGTTGGAACACATAAAGTGTCCTACAAGTTTCACTTATTTAAGAACTGTAGATGGTGTGTTGCATCCAAAATACCGCGTGGCATGCGAAGCTTTAGGTCTTCTTGAAAGTGACGACCATTGGAGAAATGCACTGTCTGATGCTTTGCTAAACCTTTTCTTCGAACTTTACATCAAAGATACTGTAACCAACCTTCTTTTCTGTATTTCAGTTTAAAAAGTATCATAAAATTGAAAACAATGCAAAAATATTTTTTTCTCCTAAAATTTTGGAAATAAGCAAGGCGATTCTAATAAAAATGAGCAATAGAATATCGCATTACCGAGATAATTCGTTCTTCGGTCGCTCAGTAAAATTGTGGAACAATCTCCCTGCGATCGTGTTTCCCGGCAGTTTCAATCTGTGTATATTTAAATCAAATCTTCACCGACACTACTCCATCTTTCCACCCTCCAACTAACTATCACCCTTCTTCCGAATCAACACAATGCTTTCGCATTTATAGGGGGCATCCCCTGAGTGCTGGTTAAGTCTAAAAAGGAAAGTACATATATAGAATTTCATAAATAGAAATTCAATAATAGAAATAGAAAATGAGTTTTGTGAATACAGATCCACACGATATGAAAATATATTTTTCATTAGAACTTTTGATTGGAAAAAATATTGGGTTTTTTTCTTTTAAAAATTATTTTTTAAGATAGACTATTTAAAAAAAAAAAACTAATTTTTAAAAAAATTAATTTCATCAAAAAAATCAAAGGGTACTCTTGTTCTTTAATGACAGAAACAGCTAATTAATTTTTGTGTAAAACTGAAACAATTTTTGCTAATAAATTTTATGGCACGTAAAAGAGAATTTAAAATGCAATTTTTCATTTGAATTTCTTTTACAACAAAAACAATTTTCATGTAACTTTTTGAGAAACATTAATTATTTTGGATCAATTTTGAAAAAAAGATTAAAAATATAAATGCACAGCAAATGGTATTCTTGTAATAGCTTCTATAAAGTAACTTTATTGAACTTTTTGACAAAAAAGAGTTGAGAGAAATATATTTAAAAACAGCGGAGATATTTGCATCGAAAGTCATATCTTTAAATTTAGGATGATTTCTTCTCATTCTTCGGGCAAACAAGTAAGAAGCACAAAGTTTGTATGATAGCACTGTAAAATATCAACATTTCGAATCAAATATTACCCACACGGAAAGTTCCAGAAAAAACAAAATTGTTGATACCCATAATGTTGTCGTTATCTATAACAAAATATTTTATATTTAAGAAAATTAGTGCATTTTCGTATAAAGAAAATTTTAATATAAACAAGTAAAAGTTAAAAAAAAAACAAAAAAAGGTAATTTTTAAAATTAGCTGAAATTAAACATAAGTGAAAATGAAACAATTTCGAGTACGGGCTCTGCAAGATATCGACTAATTACTGTTGAAAATGTCAACAACAAAATAACAATAAAAATTCTTGCGCCTTTTCAATACCTTCCGTTTGATACCAAATTTGTGTGTTTCTATGGAAAATAGTTAAATTATGGCGAAAAAACGAAATTTGAACTAATTTTAAAACGCCATTTTGAAACCCTAAACTATCGATTGAGCACGTACAAAAAAATACGTCAACCTTAGATTTTTGTCCTCTATCACATATCCGAAAATCACTCAAATCGGCGAGAGACACCTGGGGACCTTTCCTTGTCAGTTACGTACGAGAAAAGGGCACTACAAAGGGTATGTGGCCAATCTTACAGTCAGCGTTCAACAAGACATCGGTGGTTGACCAGGTATTGGTGCGGAAACAATTAAATAAGCTTCGTATGAAGGAAGGCAACGCGGTGGTATCCCACTTGCTGTGTTTTGAAAACTTAGTACGCCAACTAAAGCTGTCAGGAACAAATCTTGATGGCAGCGATATTCTAGCTAAGCTATTTCTTACGTTACCAGAAAAATTTGATCCTTTGATAACCGCCCTTCAAACTCTGGACAACAGCAAGTTAACTTATAGCATGACGAAGGAAAGACTTGTTTCAGAAGAGTCAAAGTTCAGTGGTCGTCATCAAGAAGATGTGGTAGATAAAACTGCATTTGCAAGCAAGAAAAATTACCGAAAGTGGATTGCAGACAAGATGAAGCACGAAGCGTGAACAACAAAGGTCTGTGTTTTATGGCAGGTATGGTTTTATGACAGGAGCAAAGAAAAATCCAATAACAAGAAGTTAGATTTCAAGTCGGATTCAGGAGCAAGCGACCATCTTAATAACGAAAAGTGGGCATTCGCAAAACTCGAGGAACTAAAGATTCCAGTTGAAATCAATGTGGCAAAGGATAAGGAATACTTAGTTGCAAATCATTCTGGAGGAATTGAAGGATATACCAACAAGAGTTTTGAAATTACCATGAAGGACGTATTATACATACCACAATTGCGAGATAATCTGCTTTCAGTGAGGAAAGAGGACAATGTTGTGGCATCGTCGACTAGGTGACATTGTGCAACAAGGCATTGACACCTTGATAAAAATCAACGTACTCAGCAGCTTGAATTCAAAATTGGATAAAATCAATTTTTGCGACGCTTGTATTCAAGGCAAACAGAGCCGAGAACCGTGTAATGGCGACCATTAGAAAGCATTTATTCCGACGTCTGCGGGACAATGGATACAGCTGCTTGGAATGAATCCAGATACTTCGTATCTTTCATTGACGATTATAGTCACTTCGCGATTACTTATGCTTTTAAGGAATATGAAGTTTTGACAACAGCTATGTTTGGTTCAGCAATTTCTAAACTTACAAGTGATCAAGGGCGCGAATACTTGTCGAAGGAGCAGATACCATGGTACAAGTTTAAGGGAATTTAAGTAGAAACTACAATTGCTTACACACCTCAACAGAATGAAGTTTCTGAGAGGTTTAACCGGATTCCAGTCGAAAAAGTGCGTACAATGCTTATAGAGTCTAACATGCCAAAGAAGATATGGAACGAAGCAGCGCTTGCTGGTGTAAATTTAATTAATCGATGTCCAACAAGATTTTTGGACAATTCCGTGACACCGGCTGAATAATGGTTTGGGACCAAACCGGAACTGGATAAGCTTAGAGTTTTTAGATGCAATTCCCTACGCGCCTAATGGATACAGACTGTGGAATATGGCGCTGCAAAAAGTTTTTACTGCACGTGATGTAAAATTTAAAGAGACGTCCTTTCCATACAAGAGTGTACACAAAGATCAAAGTAAAATTAATTCACCAGTTATTGCTCAAAGAAGCCACGAGCAAGAGGGGGAAGCTGAAGATATTGCTGTGACTTATGGTAAAATGCAGTTGCTTCCTATTCAAGTTAAGGACGACGAAGTTATCAGTGACAACTTTGAAGATGCTGTTGCTGGAGATGAAGACGAAGTAATCACACTAGCGCTCTCTTCACAAATAACTAACTTCATAAAACAACTAACGCCTGCCAAGCAAGTTTCTTGATTATATAACTGGGTCCAAAGAAAAATTCTGCTGCTGCTGACGTCTCAACAGGTGTGCCAGAAAAATACACGCACATTTTCGAATTTTCGGACATTTTCGAAAGAAGTGATGCCGACTTGTGGAAGAAGACAGTAGAACAACGTATGGAAAATAATAAAGGCACCACCAAATACGAAACGACTGAAGTCGAAATGGGTATTTCGGATGAAGGAAGATGAATGTGGTAATCCAACACGATACAAGGCAAGGCTCGTTGCAAAAGGGTTCCTTCAAAAATATGGAGTAGACTGCAATGAAACCTATGCATCCGTAGCAAAATTAACTACCATACGTGTTGCACTAGCTGTGGGCATTCATCATAATTACCATTTTCATCAATTGAATGTAAATACTGCTTTTTTACATGAAGACCTTGAAGAGGATATATATATGGCTATACCAGATGGAGTAAGAGCTGAAAAAGGTATGGCATGCAAACTCATAGATCCCTTTATGGTTTAAAACAATTGCCACGTTGTTGTAACGTCAAGTTTAATTCATTTCTGCTTTCACTTGGAGTTATAAGATCCAGACATGACTACTGTCTATACACAAAGATAAATGCACAAGATGTTTTGATCATCATTTTGTATGTTAACGATTTGTTAATCATTGGAAACAATTTATAATCTATTAAACAACAAAAAAATGATCTTGTCGAAAGATTTGAAATGTCTGACTGGTACGAAATATTTGAAAGTGCATAATAAATCAAATACCAACGAACCCATAGTAGGATATGCCGATGCTGATTGGGCATCAGACTTAGTAGATCGTAAATCAGCAAGTGGATATTTATTCAAAATTTATGGATGTACAGTTTCATGGTCCAGCAAGAAACTGTTGCTACTGTTGCTACTTCTTCCAGTGAAGGTGAATACATAGCTTTAAGTTCTGCATCTGCAGATGCGTTTTGGTTGCGAGGACTAAAGCAAGATTTGCATCAACTTAAACAAGAATCAGTTCCAATTTTTGAGGACAACCAAGGATGCATTGGCAGGGCCAATAACTTGGAAAGCAAAACAGCTAAGCACATCGATATCAAATTCCATTTTATAAGGGATCACGTAGCTAGTATCGAAATCCAAATTAAATCCATTGGTACAAAAGGACCATCAACCGATCAAAGGAAAATCAACCGATTCAACACATTTCAAAAATTAAATAACAAAAATAGGACCGTACGATTGAGAGTGGGTATTGAAATTCGAGCAAAACTTAGAAAATTTTCTATATGAAAATATCCATTCCGAAAATATTATCTTAAATAAAATTTTTAAAACTATATTTGCTGCGCGTCTTCAATTCCTAATAGTTACAATACATTCAAACCATGGTTGAATTAACATTTAAGGTTGTCAAAAGGAGAGAGCCCATAATTGTTAAAACGAAGTTGACCGCTCATACAAAATCTGAAAGCGATGAAAAAGCTTTAATTGGCAAAATGTAAACAAGGAAGGTTTTTGTATTTATTTTGACCATTATGGGTACTGAGAAGCAGGGCCGGATTAACCAGGTCGAGGCCCTTAGGCAATGCAATCTGGGCCCTTTTACCCTTTTCTAACTTCCTAAAATAAATTTTTTTCGACCACAATGCAATTATATTCATAATTACGCTATTTTACTACATTATGAAGTTATGACATCACCATTAAACAATAATAACAAATGAAAAGAAAGTATGTGTATTTTTTCATAAAATACAATTATATGCAATACAATTTCGGGTGGTTGATTTTCTAGTAAAGGAAAATAGTTTTGAAAGAACAATATGTTTAAATACTAAATATTTTTTCTTTTTAGAAACAACATCGTTTAAAATATTTTGAAAATTGACTACTTTTTCCTATATGTCATAAATGTATTTAAACGCTTCTGAGACATTGATGAACGAAGTCAGTTTTTCATGAATTTTAATTTCGAAAAATTAGGTTCACCCATCGTGTTTGATATCATCAGATTGGGGAAAGTTGATTGCGCCATATATCAAAAATCAATTCATACGATTGCTCGTCAGGTGCAATTTTGTCTTTCCCCATATCTACTACTTGCAACCTGAAGTACTTGAACTGCACCATCTCGTCTAGAAACTCAGGCTCAATGTTCTTGGAAAAATGTTTATTAAACTTTGTACAAGCCTCTTCAATTTCATCGTTGAACTTTGTCAAGAAACCTGTTAGAAAACCAAACAGAGAATTAATTTCCCGATAAGCTTCTAGTCGCCGCAACAATTCTGTATACAACATGTCTGGTACAGGCAAATAAGTTGAAAATTTTTGACTTCTCTCTCCTCTAAGCACAACAGCTTCTTTACACACGCTGATTTTCATGTATCAGTTTGTATTGTGTATCAGTTTTCTCATTTGCTTCATCTCGTAATCGTTAAATAGTTGTCGCTGTGAAGCAAAAATCTGAAAGCTATTTTAAAAGATTCGAAGTTCAATAGTTGTTTTTTGTAAAGATATACTGACACCTTTGATTCGATCCAGTATAGCAATCCAGAATATTGCCATTACTGCATGTTTTTCCCCAAAACCTTAAATAGACAGCTGGCCTAGTTAGCAATAGGCTGCAAAGCTTTCTGGAAACTATTGTATCTTTTTGACAAAGCCTTAGTAGCATCGGTTCTTGCTCAACACCTTTTGTCGGACACACTTTTCAGAACTATGACAACGATTGCTTACATGTATCACTTTTTTCAAGATGTGACTGTGCTGTACATTTATTTTCTTACTATGCGCCTGCAGACCATTGTAACAACCAGACATATTTGACACATTATTGTAAAACTGTAATATCGCATTTGAAGTTGATAATAGAAAAAATATTCAATACATAAAAAATATTACAAAAAGACAAGGCAATAATATTGTCATAGAGGATACAAATCTTCAAATTAATTGAAATTCTCGGTGAGCGGGGCCTCTAGCCAATGCAGGGCCCCTAGACAGTTGCCTATTCTACCTAATGGATAATGCGGCCCTGCTGGGAAGAAGTATGATCAGCCCTGCGACAACCTTATAATTCAATCATGAGGTCTGTTTCAACCATGAGGGGCCATATTTGGCGAATATGGTGCTCGTTGAACGATATTCACATTGCTTTTTGTCAAATATTCGCGTAAAATGCGTGATGTGTGTGTGAGCTGGTGCATTATCGTGGTGCAAAAACTATGAATTGTCCTTCCATAATTCTAGCCTTTAAAACACTCAAATAATATTCAGCTTTAACGATATTAAGTGCACGTTACCTTGAGAATCGAAGAAAACAGTAAATATGAACTTTATTTTTGAACGACTTTGTCGTGGATTTTTGGGTTTCGGCTCATCTGAATAGCGTCACTCTGCAGATTGTTGAGCTGTTTCGACGTCATACTCGAACACCCAAGTCTCGTCACCAGTAATGATGAGCTGCATATCCGTATCGTCCATTAAAAGCATCTGCTGAACGACAGTTTTGCGAAACTCTTTAAAGGAAATTCAGAAATTTTGGCACAAGTTGCGTTGCAACCGTCTCACGGTCACACGACGATTTTCGAGTACACTTTCTTTTACTGGTTGCTGGACGAGAAGGATGAGGCAAGTTGTCAACTGATGTACGACCCTCTTTAAACAATTTATACCACTCAAATACCTGCATACGTGATGGAACAGACTCCCCATAGGTTTTCTGCAACATTTTCAATGCGTCTGAACAAGAAATCCCGTTGATAAAATACAATTTCAAACACACTCTTTGCTCAACTTTTTTCCATTATGAAATTCGCAGGTCAGACTCAAGGTGAACTTGTTTACATAGCAATAATAAAGAAACTATGTAACAGATCACGCTAAAAATTAACATGCAAGTCTATAACAGCATTACCAGCCTTCAAAAAAAAAAAAAAAAAAATCATTAGCTTTATGACAACTGTTGTTGTTGCATTCACACAGTCCGGTTCAATTTCGAACAGAAGGTACATATGACAGTCTGAGATAAGATCTCAAAAATTTTCAACTAAAAAACAGCAGATTTTCGGAAAAAAGTTTTTATCAAACCGATTAAATAGCTAACTATTTCATACAAATAATTATATGTGCACTATTAGTAAAATTATTTTTGCGCTAAAATAAAAATTTTTCAAAATTCTGCTCTTGCAGTTATATTATTTATGACAACAGTAACATAACATAACAAAGACTTTATTCCATTGTCCTTTAAATTAAATAAAAAAATTAACATACAAAATTTCATCATAGTAAGTAATTATATGTGCACAACTTAATTATATGTGTTTGTTGCTTAATTTTCGAGCTTAATAATAAAAAAAAATTAAATAAAATTTCATATTAGTAATTTATATGCTTTTCTTTTTTTAAATAACTTGGCTCAGCCGGAATGGCATAGAATTAATCAAGGATTTTGGGTTGGATGAGCTGATACTTTGCCATTCTTGCTATTTTGCTATTTTAAAATCCCTAGCTGCCTCAAATTGCCTTCCATCCTTATATACTTTTCCATAGAGGATTCCCCAGAGATTCTCAATGGGGTCTAAATCTGGACCTATTGCTGGCCATTGCAGTAATGGTATATTTCTGGCTGTAAAAAACTCCTTTGTTCGCTTTGCACAGTGTATTGGCGCATTATCCTGCTAATTAGTCCAATTATCGCCACAAAGTTGGCCGGAAAATTATATTAGTTCATTGTCCAATTAATAAACGTACATTTCAGCATTCATTTTTGTTGATATAAAACACATTGGAGTCTTTCCTTCATAACAAAATGCAGCCCAGACCATCACCAATCCTTCCCTATGGACGCGCAAGTAGCAAGTGCGCCGAAATTGATCCCTATGCCGCCAATACTTCTTGGAACCATCAGGCCCATCTAAATTGAACTTTTTTTGTCACTAAAGATGATGTTACGCCATTCCTCATCCAAAAATTGGAACATGCTAGCGAAGGCCAAACGTGCGTTAATATGTCGAGGCAAAAGGTTAGGTTGTCGCATCTTGGAAGTAAGAGTTGTTTTAGGATTTTCATGTTGTATTTAAACTATTCTTCTTCTCGTTATGTTAAGACCCATTTGCAATATACTGGATATTCCCATACTGCAATATGCTGAGTTCTCCGTTTACACCGAACGTCGATGTGTGTTTTCCTACCACTCGGTCTAACTGTGCCATAACTACATTTTTAAGACATTTAAAAAAATTTGTTATTGTGTTACTGTGGCGATTAAGCCTTTTGGCTGTTTCTTTCATTTTAGCTCCATTTTCGCTTATTCCCAGTATTATTCCCTGGTCATGTTCAGAAAGGCTCTTTCCGATGGGCATTTTCAATATCTAACACGTAATAATTAAATTAACTTTATTAATTATAAATGAGAAAAACTTACCCTTATATTTCGCAACAATTATTTCCAATGCGAGCACTTAAAACTACCCACTGAACCATAAGCGAAGGTTTTGAGTAAGGTGAGAGTTTTGCGAACGTTTTTGGTTAGAATTTTTTTTTTTTTAAATTTTTTCTTTTTTATTGTGTCGCTTAAAAGTGCTTGTTATAAAAGATTAAATTCGTGAAAGCTTTTCCCGTAAAGAAAAATTGTGCATATTTTGCGAAATTCATTAAAAACTTATTTTGAGTAGAAAATGAATCATTTTTGTATCATTTCAGTAGGTAAGACTTCCTTGTAAATGAACCATTTTTTGTTCATAAATGAGTTCGGAAATGAATCATTTATGTTTCTTTTTTGCATTCTGAAATGAGTTCAAAAAAGAATAATTTTCTTATCATATCAGTAGGAAACAATTTCTCATAAACGAACCATTTTTTGTTCATAAATGAGTTCACAAATGAATCATAAATGTTACTTTTTATATTCTAAAATCAGGTAAATAAAGGAACTTAAAATGAAAATGTTACTTTTCGTAGAAACTTCATATGAACTTTTTTACCAGTGCGAGATGGATGTACTGCTACACGTATGCATTTCAACATTTAATTAATTTTCAACATATCTATCAAAAATTAAAATCAAGCCCAAATAGAATGAAACCCACGAAAACATTCCATGCAAAAATGTAATCAAATAAATTCCCCCATTAATAACATAACTATTTTGATATTTCATATATAATTTGGAAGTTTGTCAAATTGGAAAACAATCACGCCTTTTCCCCTTTGAAACATCAATATCATGAACAACACAATGCGTGAATTCCAGCCCAGGTATATTAATCCTATTAACCCAATGATTAATATGATCTCTAATTTTAGTAATAATCATTTCTTCTTTAACAAAATATCGATATGTAATTATAAATAGTATTATGCAATTCTAAAATTTATAATTCAAAAAGTTTCTTTTTTTTTAACTCATTATTGAACAAAAAATGGTTTGTTTTTGAGAGGCAATTCAGTCCAAAGATTGATACAAAAAGGGTTTAATTTCGTTTCGGTTTTTTACAAAAGAACTTTTGTATGGTTAATTTTTTAACTCATTTCCGAAGAAAAAACAGTTTGTTTCTGAGAGACATTTTCGTCCGGCGATTGATTCAAAAAGGGTTCATTTCCGAGTGCCGAAAAATAACTTTTTTGGTTTTTTTTTTAACTCATTTCCGAACAAAAAAAAAATTATTTATTGGTCTTTTTTTAACTCATTTTAGTCCGACGAATGATGTAAAAAGGGTTCATTTATGAGTGCCGAAAATGAACGTTTCTACCCGAAAAGGTTCATAAATGAATTCAAAAACGGTAGTTTTGGTTCACTGGGTATCAATTAAGCAACCAAACACCAACTAAATGCGTTATGCACATATAATTCTTTACTACTGATCATTCAATGCACCGTCACATTTTTTATATAACGGTACATTAATTGCATTACGAACTGCATACTAAAACTTGTTAAACAATAACAACGAATAACAAAAACAAACTGCATACATAAATAAACTGCATACAAACTGTACTATTCTAGGTGGAGAAAAAATGCAAGCAAATATTTATGCACATATAATTATTTGTATGAGGTATATCTTAAATGAAAAAAAAGTATAAAAGTCACACAATAAGTGCCCATTTTCTCACAAAGTTAATAATTAAAACACAAGGCATGTCTATCGATATTAAACAATATTTTTATCACTTGAATGTTTTTACGCCGAAATATCGTCCAAATATCGTTTATAATAAATAAATTCTCATTTGTAGAGCAGCTTGCAATAAAAGGTTATAAAACAACTTTTATTAACAATATTACTGTATAAACACATGGAAAAATAGATGAATTCACAGATCATAAAAATTTGTTAATTAACCACAAGGTAGTATTTGATGACTTTATCTTTGCTCTTTATCGACTCTTTCTTTCACATTCATATGACGCCTACGAAATCGCTTCAAAGCAAAATGAAACTAGAATCAAATATAACAAAAAAATTTTTTTAAATTCGTGTTGATTTAATTAAGTACGAAAATCACAACAGAAATTTTTGTAATTACCCTATAGGAACAAACTAACTTGTTTTTAAAAACAACTAATTAAAAAACTAGTTTAAAATAAACCAGTATATGAACTACTTTAAATTATATTAAAGCGGCAACTACTCTGATGTTGACATGTTTTAATTGCAAATTTTTATTAGATTACAAGTTTATATATATTTAACCATGTTATTTCATCAAATATTATTAACTTTAGGCCATCAGTAATAGTTTTCAATTGGTTGTTTTAAAGTCATTAAAAAATAATTTAAATATAACTAATTTAACAAGTAGTTGAAAATATATGCAGACGAAAGTCAATTGACTTATTTAGCGGACATCACCATACAAAATAAGTTAGTTCGTTCTATGGAAAAAAGTCAGAATTTCAACTAGTTGTGGTTGACAAAAAACTACTTTATCAACTACTTTTAAATTAGTTGATTTTCCTACGAGTATCTTAATCACATGCATATGCATACGAATACAATGTTAATTAAGAACAAACAATTATAATGTTTTAAAAATTGCTTCAAACGCTGTTATTTAAAGCATGGCGAATAAAAGACATCACAAAATCTCTTGTCGGTACTTTAGTATTTTTAAAAATAATATTTCTCCATTTATTATTATGATCTAAGAAGCTCGATGACATTACTGATAGTGCTTTATACAGGGTGACTTTAAACAGATAACTCGATATTAAAACAATGGACTCTGTCGTTGAGGAAAATTTATTTAAATTTTATAAATTTATCAATTTAAGGATTGATTGACCTTTTCAGTGGTGTAGGTAGCATTTTTCAATGTGGGGATGGAATTGTTTTCCGCAATAAACATAGAAATATAAATAATTTGTGAAAATACTCGTCCCAAATTTTGCAAAGTTTTTTTCTTTTTTGCGATCTTCCAACAAAAGTTAAGTTCTCAATGATAAAATTTTATTTGAAATTAAATAACTCCCCTCCCAGTGGAAAAAAATTAATAACTCCCAATGCAATTTTTGGTTTTATTTGAAATTCCCGAATAGTTGGGAGTCATTTCATTCTAAAGTAAAATTTGTGAAATAAATCTTAACGTTTTGGGAGCTATTTCACAATGAAATAAATCCTAATTTGTGTGGAGTTTCTTGGGAGTTTTTTTTTTTTGGGCTTATTTACTAAGAAAATTTTTCACTATACCACAAAGTATATGGTTATTCGAATTCTTCAACTAATTTGGCTATTTATGCATCTTGAAAAAGACTTTACAATTCTTTTAGACTCTGTACGTGTTAAAAAACCTTAAGGAAAATAAAAGCTTTATCGATAACCGTATATGTTATTATATGAATATTTTTATTAGTGTATCTTTCTCTATGCTGCATAACAGGGACCGTAACTGTTATGACTTTTTCTAAAAAGGTCAACAAATACTGGTTTCTTTTTGACTGATTTTATTCCGATCTAAAATAACAGTTAAAATTCTGAAAATAAAAATTAAAATTTGACTTTTTTCTATCATACATACGATAGAAGTTAAAATTTTACTTTTATTTTTTCGATCAGAAAAACCAGTTAAAATTTTACTTTTATTTTTTTCAATGAAAAATAATGGTTTAAAATTTGACAGTGACTTTTTTACTATCTTATATAATAGTTAAAATTTTCAAAACAATTTATAGAGCACATTTCCTAATTGAACATAGAAAAATCAAAGTGAATAAAAAACAGGTTAATTTTGTTTGCCTTCAAAATTAAGGTAAGGTGTACATTAAGGTGGGTCACTAAAAATATATACAAAAAGTCCCACCTAGAATGATAGCTTACCTTGAAAGTATTGGTGCCCCAAAAAAGTTTTTTTTTCTGTATTCAAAAAAACAGACAAAATGGTCTTTTATTCATAACCTTGGCATTTCTGGTCCGATCATAAAGTTCAGTATATCATTAGAAAATTCTTAAAGAGTACCACCTTGTTTTTTATATATGTCATTGACCTCAGATGTCATCTTCAGGTGGATATTTCAATTTTTATTGTTTTTTTTACTTGTAACCCTAAAATTCCGATAAAAAAAATACTATTTAATCAAAGTTTATTAAATTTGAATACACTATTGTTCAGAAATCAAATCAATTCATTCACTAGAAAAAAGTTACTGCACTTTATGATCGGATCAGAAATGCCAAGGTTCCGGCTATTTTTTGGGACACACAAAAAAAAAAAAAGGTTTTTGATGGTGCTGAAATGATTTCAAGGTAAGCTATTATTCTAAAAGGTGACTTTTTGTATTTATTTTTTCCCCCATATAAGACGACCCACACTAGCGTACATTCTTCCATGTTCTCTAAATATAAGATATTTCCTAGATAAGCTTCTAATTTCTTTCATTTTAATATCATGTCACTAAGTCAGATGGCGGCCGTGGCGCAGTGGGAAGAGCGCGTGGCCCATATGCCAGAGAACCCTGGTTCAATTCTTACCTGACACAGAAAGTTTTTTCAGTTGAATTAATTTTTCTATTCGGCAAACCTCAGAGAGCAAAAACTGCAATGAAAAGCTTCTTGAGAATATAAGCCGTTCGGAGTCGGCATAAGACTTGTAGGTCCAGTTCTCGATCATTTGTGTTCAATCATTTTCACAACACGCACAACACAATTGATCATAAGAAGCACGGTCAGTCATTTCAAGTGCTGAAATAGCCATTTCGTTTTTTCACTAAGTCAGCTGATAAAGCGATTAAAATTTGACTTCTCCTTTTGATTAGAAAAATAATAGTAAAATTGTAGCTGTTACTTGTGATCGAAAAATAAAACTCAAATTTGAACTTTTATTTTTGATCAGAAAAATAACAGTCAAATTTTAACTATTGTTTTCCATTAAAAAAAAATAAAAGTTACATTTTAGCTTTTAAATTTGATCAAAAAAAAAAAAGTCAAATTTCAATTGTTATTTTTGATAGAAATAAAATCGATCAAAAAATAATGATTATTCGTTGACCTTATTAAAAAGATCCGAAAAATGTAAATCTTTTAAAGTTATTATTCCTTAGCAAAAATGAATTACACTGCTATATTCAAATATCGAATAGACCCTCACCAAATCAAAGTTTCCAAAATCGTTACGAGTGCGGTACGAATATTTCGGAATCCGATTTCGTTAAAAAATCGTAAAGAAAATTGGATGAAAGGGTTGACAAGACTTCGTAACTATATTTCGTTACAAAATCGTTACGATATTTTGTTTCGAAGTCGTAATTTTTTATGTGGAATGTATTTATATGTAGAAAAGCCAGTACACAATCCTCTATCTATTAAGAGATTATTGTAATCTGCTGCAACATAGCATTAGTAATACTTAATATTGAATCAACAACTGTGCTTAACAGAAGCTTTTGTATCAGTGGATAGTGTATTGAACTCCTAATCGCTACGGTATGAGTTCGATTCCCCGCGGAGGGTCAAATAAATATTTTGAATACCTTTTTTGAAATAACATTTTCATGTTATAATTGACGCAAGGAACAAAGAAACATCCGTTTCTAAGAAAAATGCTGTCGACAAAAAAGTGTAACAGAACGAGGCATAAAAAAACACCCTGTTTATGTATGTATTGAGGCTCATTTTAGCACGTCTCACACCAAAACAAAACTCATTTAATATAAAAAACATTCTTCTCCCAATGCAGCAAAGTGCTTACCTTCTCCTTTAGCCATTTAAAAAACCTTTACCCATCCACCTAAATGAATATAGGCACAATCCTCAGTTGACACTTTGTCGCTCTATTAGGTTTGAGTAAAATAATGTTATGTTGACGAGAACAAGGGAATGAATGGATGTCATTAAGAGCATTTCATTAAAACTGAAGCAACATGTGTGTGGCACGTTCATATCAACATTAATGACGAAATAGTTAATTAAAGCAATATTCTAGTCTAGAGCGTCAAAATATTGGGCTAAAAAAACGCCCAATTTTAATTCAATTAAAAAAATTACTAAAAATATTTTTAGTATCCACTTTTTTTATAGATGTTTATTAATATTTCAATAATACACAAAAGAAATTTAAAAAATAATTAAAAATGCTTACAAAAGGGGTGCCTCTATCTTCACACGATTAAAATCCTTCTAGTCATCTGAGAAAAAAACAGATTCTTAATTAAGGGCTGTTCATACATAACGTAACATGTTTTTGGCAAACTTTAGAAGGTCACACTTTGTCACAAAGTCTTGATAAGACTAAATAAGGCCTTATTTTAAACGTTCACAAAAGGTTATTAAAATCTGCATTTTATTAAATGAAATAAAAATTTAAATGTATGCATACATATTAGTGCAGTCATTTGGGGAAAAAACCAGGTTACCTGGAATGTTTTCCGGGAGTTTTGAAAATGGGTACATTTTATAGAATTCGATGTGCTCTTTCCTAATTTCAACTTTGCCACCACGTATTGTTGCCGCTCGCACCGCCATATTGGAAAAATGGCGGCTAAGAACAGTTTTTTGCTAATATCTGCTTTCCAACTCATTCCACTATAAAAAGATGTATGTACCAAATGAAACTAAAAAAATTCCCTACAACTCATGTTATAACATTTTTTTCGCAAAATCATTAGTTTTAACGTACCGCCAAAGTGGAGCGCCGCAGTGTATTTCAAATAAAATAAAAATTTTGTATATTAAAAATATATATATCGTATTAGACTGCATTAGATTTGCATTTAAAATGCTTAAATATTTGGTATCCTGCGTGCCCCCCGGAATTGTAAACGATGGTTGCAAATGAAATAATTTGAGCTATTACAAGTTCAAAAAATGCCCGGTTCTGCTCGAAAATCAGATTCATTTTGGGATTTGTGGAAAAAAAAACACAAACCTTTTATTTTATGTTAAATTTGGTGAAGAATCTGATTCTGGACTTGTTATTACCCAATAATTTAGTCCGTTGCCACCAAACACACTGCAAAATTGAGATTTTCCGATTATTTTCATACTATTTCTTCATGCATACTCGTTAGGTCGATCCTGGTGATTTTTCAAAAATTGTTTTATTCTTTTTACGGTGTACGGTGCATAAAAAGTTTTTGAAAATTTATCAGGATCGACCTAATGGGTAAGCATGAAAAAAAAGGAGTATGAAAATAATCGAAAAATCTCAATTTTGAAGTGAGTTTGGTGCACCGGACTAAATTATTCGGTAATTCCAAGTCCAGAATCAGATTTTTTAATAACTCAAACTATTTCATTTACAACCATCGTGTACGTGTCTGCCCCTTATTTGAAAATTTATCTCAAAAGATTTTCATCGCCATAAAAAAATCTTTTTTAAACATCCTGTGTGAACTGCCAAAATCGTTTTTTCATCATAAATTTGGTTGTTTTTGTCTGATTTTCAAAAAGAATATGTCGTTGAAAAGGAATTGATGGGCACTACAATTGTTTTATAGGTGTCATTGACCTACAGCATCGACTTCCTTAAGTAATTTCAGTAACCCAAATGTCTACCCCCTAAATGAAATTGTTTTTTACTTTAAATAAAGCCATTAAAAACAAATTAAGTTTGCATTGAAAGTATTTCCATTACTAATAAACAAAAAAGTTACAGTCGATCTAAATAAAAAATTGTTTGGGCACCCTGTGTATTTCATTCAATTTCTATTTCAATTTGTAGAGTTTTTGAATATGTTCTAGAGTATTTCCAATCTCTACTTTAAAATAATACCCAAGGTTGATTTATAGGTTGTCGCAGGGCTGATCGTACTCTCTTCTCCGTACCCATAATTGTCAAAACTAGCCAATTTTGCGAATGACTACGAAAGAAAAACGGATGATAAAAGAGAAAAATGTGTTTCGACGCGTGTGAAATATTTAAAACTAAATTTCGGCGGTTCACACAGGGTGTTTAAAAAACAATTTTTATGGCAAAAATCTTTTGAGTTAAGCTTTCAAATAATGGGCTGACTTTGTGAACTTTCTTTTTGTATGGAGACCGACCCACTCTAGTATACAATTCCCGGGGGCACGCAGGATCCCAAATATTTAAGCATTTTCAATACAATTATATCGCAGTCTAATACAATATATATATTATTAATATAAAAAATTTTTATTTTATTTGAAATACTTTGCGGTGCTTCACTTTGGCGGCACGCTAAAACTAATGATTTTACGAAAAAAAAATGTTATAATATTAATTATAGGGAATTTCTCTAGTTTCATTTGGTACATATATGTTTTTATCGGGAAATGAGTTGGAAAGGAGATATTACCAAAAATCTGTTTTTAGTCGCCATTGTGCCAATATGGCGACGCGAGCGGCAAAAATACGAGATGACAAAGTTGAAATTCGGAAAGAGCACATAGAAATCTATTAAATGTACCCATTTTCAAAACTTCCGGAAAACTTTCCAGGAAAAACTACCAAATTACTGTACCATATAATGTAGTCGTAAAGTATGCCTAATAATTAAAGAACAAATTTGTAGGTAAATTTTTTGATCTTTCATTATTATAAAAAACTATTCGGAAAAGTATTGAAAGTTTTCGCTTTAAAGTATTTTAGCTAGGAGTTGCAATAATTAGTTAAACCTATTATTAATGCCGTTTAAGAGGACAAATAGAGTTTACTGTCTGTTATTTTGACTTAAATGACATATAAGAATTTTCCAAACATTTTTATTTACTTCCATTTTTCAATTGCAGTTTGTATAGTACAGTAAATTTATATGAAATCATTAAAATTAAAGACTAAAGAAAAATCGTCATGGAAGTTTAATGGTTTGTTTTTATTTTATTACAGGTACAAAGTTAACCGAAAATGATTTATGCCTTACAGAAGAATGCGTTCGAACTGGTAAGTTGTCAAAATTAAATTTCTATTACATAACATTATGTTCGAAAGTAGGTGCAATACGAAGTTTACTATTTATATTTCTGGCCTAATTATGAAAAACAAATATTAAGGATCGGAATTGGTTTAACTGTTATTCAAAATATTTTCCATGAAAATCAATACACTTTTGCATGTGTTTGAACCAATTTTGGAAGCTGTTTTTCCACTTCGATTGATTGCAATATCTTATTGATGCTTACCATACTATTACCCAAAGTTGACTTATGCACTGAACACATTGACGATGACAGGAACGTTACGACATCTGTCAAATTGTTTTTACATGCTTTTCTTATGGTGAATTTGGTGAAAATACATACCTCGACGACATGGCAATGTTGCTGCTGTCGGTGTAGAATTATTTCTAATTTTACGAGCGACAATTGAGCAAATATTTGGATTTGTGGATGCGTGAATGAAACAATCGTATGATATTTCCAGATTGCTGACTCTTTCTTCGTGTGGAGCGATAATGTCGTGCAGTCGTGAATGTGTTCTGTGCATTCATTTCATTTAGCATTAATCTCACGGTAGGTCACATCAGAGATAAAAAGATAGGAAACTTCGATTTTAGACTGTTTGAAAGGGATAGACTTATGTCCTGATTGTGTCAAATACTAACACAAAATGTTCAATACAATCACAAAAACCACAGAAACTCCCCTCAAACATGGGATATCCGAATTCATATACACAATTCGTGAGTTTTGCATAAAAAAGAGAGTTGAAAAAGGTGAAATCTGAAATAACCTTAGAAAACCTAAAGTTTCCTATCTCTTTATCTCTGTGTCACATGACGATCTTGCTTTATCAGTTCACGCACAGCATCGATCTTTTCTGGCACAGCAACCAATTTTGGACGCTCTTCACGAAACTCGTCCAAAAGCGAACGTCGGCCATTATTGAATTCGACAATCTTCGAAAATCTTCTGAAGTAGGGTATGTTTAACAATGGCAAGTTACCAATCGAAACGTCAGATGGTGAGTGTTGCTACCAACTGTTGCAAAGGTCAGAAATATTAATAGCAAACCACGTTGATACATGTAAGTTTTCCATTGACTAAATTTTAGGACTATTTTTAAGACTATTACATACATTTTACATTTTAAAAAATATTGTACTTATATATTTTCGAAAATAAGAAAAATCGCTTTTAATTTTGATGTTTTTTTTCGTAGGTTTTTAAGATCGTATTTTTTAATTTTAGTTTATTTCTTTTAAGTCTCCTTATTAGTTTAAAAAGAATTATAAAAAACTTTTTACAAATATTTTAAAACTCATTTTTTGTACAAGCTTTAAATTATTAAGACAATCTTTGAATAATATCACATACAATTTGCGATATCCTGTTTATAAATTAAAAAAAAAATATATGGAATGAATGCATGAGAACACATGCACAAGCGTACAGTGAGTCAAAATAGTCTGCATAGAAGCATCCATGGTTTATAAATACCAATAAAGCAACTAAAGTTAAATTTGAATTTTACTCTTAATATTTATTTTACTAAACCTAAACAGCCTTATTCAATATATTTTCTTAAACAATCGTTTAACGCTTGTTTGGTTTCGCACTGTTTAAGGCTTTCCGCATGCTCTGCGCAAACTTACTTAAATTGTTATTCATAAACATTTTTTTATACACCGCTTAATTTTGTAAGGTTTGTGTCTAAACAATCGAAAATCTTTTACAAAAATTAAGAATTCTTGTACATTTGCCAATCTGTTACTGAAAAAAAACTACTACAATGGCCGGTTATGGAGCATGTCTATGATAAATTATCATAAACATCAACCTTAATCGAGAAGACGACAAAAAATTGTAGGTTAAATTTACGCAGCCTTTAAACGCAAATTCGGCGTTTAAGTTACGCAGATCTTAAACAAGCCGAGAATAACGATAAGTTGTTTAAAGCTGGTTTAAAGTTACGTAGCCTCTAAAATGACATTATGAATAAGGCTGAAAGTGAGTTGTATATAAATAATTGCTTCAACAAAAAGTAACATCAAAATAAATAGAACAACTTTAAAATTAGTCTCAAAAATGGTAGGCTGTAGCAAAGGTACGGCCGCTGATTTACGTATATATGTTAGTAGCCCACAGAAAATTTGTGTGAAAAAGTTATATTTTATACCATAACCAAAGCATATTTTCAAATAAGCATATCTCTTTGTGTTTATCAATTTATATCCATTATCTACCTCCACATCTACCTCCCATACTCTCGATTTTCGAGTAATTTGAATAACTCGGCCCATACCCGAGTACCCGGGTATTTTGAGCTACTCGGGTTGTTTCGAACTTTCAAGCTGACCGGGTAGTTTAGAATTTTTGAGCTAGTATATGAAAGTGAAGCTGTTTAACCCATTAAGTCCAGGAAGAGCACAATTGTCATACGATGTTTGAGACTTATCCTTTTTTCGTTATTTTGAAGCATTTTATTAAATTTGGTCAGCCATAATAGATCCACCATCTTGAACTTTGAAAAGTAAACCTATGCCAAACCATTTTTTATTGTGGTTTGGCATTGATTCAGTTACTTTATTGATGCGAATAAGATTCACAAAAAAAAAATGCAAAAAATGTTGATTTTTTTTATTTAAAATCGCCATATTGGTCTTTAAAGTCATCATTATGCAAATCTGACAGCAGCAATTGAAAGAGTTACCTCAAGAATAGTATGTTTGGAATTTTTTATTTAAATTTTTTATGGAAAAAAAAGTCTCAAACATCGTATAAAATTTGAGTTAGGGTGAAAGCCACGCCTACCTCCTATAGAAAGTGACTTTTTCTAAGTGGTAATCCCCCTAAAAATTCCGAAAAAATTATAGAAATGCACAAAAGCTTTGATTTTAAATATAAACACTGGCTAGGAATTTAGAAAATTTTATAAGCGGTTGAGTTTCTAAAAATAAAGCAAAAATTAAAGAAATGCGCAAAAGCTTTGATTTTATATATAAACACTGACTAGGAAACTTGGCGATATCGAATGAAAACCACGCCTACCTCTCATAGAAAGTGACTCTATTTTAACAGTAAAGTCTTTTAAAAACCTAAAAAATTAAAGAAATGTCTTGAAATTTCGCACAAGAGCTTTGATTTTAAATATAAACCCTACCTACAAAATTCACACTACCTTCCACACAAAATAACGTCATCTTAGTTGAAAAATCTCTTAAAATTCGACAAAAGTCAATTTACTGACTTGAAAAGTAGTATAAAGTCAGGCTTTCTAATATGAACTCTGACTTTAAAATTTAACAAAGTAGAATGAAAACCACGCCTACCACCCATACAAACTGACTTTATTTAAACGGTAAAGTCTCTTAAAATGCAATGTTTAAGCTCTGATTATGAAATTTGACAAAATATAATGAAAATCACGCCTACCTCCCATACAAAGTGACGTTATCCAAATAGAAAACAAAAATATCACAAAAATTTATGTATTGACTTGATACTTTATACATAAGCTGTGATTAGTGCTTAGCTCCAGTAACATAGATTCGACATTGGATTAACTCGTTACCTCAACGACAAAACATCGCTTTTAAAACTAGAGATTAAATTTTTTCACTTACCAAAATAAATGATCTTTAATAACAAATCACTCAATAAATAACGGTCTTGACTACGACATGGCGCCTCAAATGAATTCCTGCTATGATTTTTCAATAGTGTCAACTTCAAATGAACGTAGTAAAAATTTTATGACATTTGGCTTAACGTTGGATTCAAAGCAATTTCGTGTGTTGATTGACTATTGCTATTTTATGGCAATGTTAACGAAAATGCTATCCCAGCTCTGCTCCATCAAACGTTAGTATGCTGTTATTCACCATGGTCGTACAGACACAAAAGATGCAGAACGCTCTGGTCCCCAAATGAAGCAGTTGTTGAAAAAAATATCGAAAAAATATTGAAAAAATATTGAAAATAATCATGGGCGACCACAAAGTGAAGTTAAGAAAGATTGCTGGCATCCTAAAGATATCAGAAGGCAGTGCATTTATCATCATACACGAACATTTGGATATGCGAAAGCTCTTTTCCAAATGGGTGCCTCGCATTCTCACAACAGAGCAAAAACATCGGCCGTCAGCTGAGTGACGTACGATCTGGGAAAACCGCCCAAAGCGACGGGATGCGCTCGGCATAATTTTTATTGATTACTTGAAACATTGACGGACGATAAATTGTGACTATTCCAATGCGTTATTGGAGCTTTTGAAGTCGGAAATTATGAAGAAAAGACTTCATTTGTTCAAAAAATAGTTTTGTTCCAACAAGACGGATTGGGTCTCGAATTGCTTCCGAACCCACCGTACAATCCAGGTCTCGTCCTCAGCGTTTACCACCTCTTTGCTGACTTGAAGAAAAATGTTCCGCAGTAAGAGATTTGTAAAAGATGCGGAGTTCATCACTGAAACTGACGCCTATTTTAAGTCCAAGGAAAATCGTTTTTCAAAAGTTAGAGAAGCGTTAAAATGATTGAATTGCCACCAAAGTAAACTACTTTGATGAATAAGAAATAATTTTAGCAAAAAAATGTTTTGTTCTTATTTAGGCCCTGGACTTATTGAGTGATGTATTATATGCTTTAAAGTACTGATGGTCCATTAATTCTAACCTACGTTTCGCTACGCTACGATGACATTAAACTCCGTAACGATCTGTCTATTATAATCAGGGCTTTAGGGTTACGAACTACTACGTATGACAAAAATATTTTCGAGGATTACACATAAACATTTTATAGAGCCAAACATGGAGAGTGATAGGAGTGTGATCTATTGTAAACGAATGCTCATAAATAGCTGTACTTTGTTAAGCACAGTTTAATAATGTGTTGAAATGTGCGCAGACTTTTGATTTTGTTGTAGCTTTTGATGAAGTAAATATTTTTTATGTTAATATTTTTCTTTTTAAGACAACACACTTAATGTTTTATAAAATAAATATTAAAAGTTCATTCTTTCTATTTCTTTCGATATTTTTTTTTTATTTTCGTATTAACAAGCCATGGGTGTTTGAATGCACACTTTTTTGACCCACTGTACATAACTTACATCTTCTTGTACACATCCGATTCTATCAATTTAGTTCTATCACAATAGCGGTGCCATCACATGTGTGCTGCTTGTGCTGGCCAAACAATTCCTTCCTGCGCCCACAAGACAACCTGCAAGGATGTGGCCATTGTTCACTTAATAGAAAATATATCTAGCGGCAATACATTTCAGTAATATGTAGTTTGAATGCACATTCTTATATTTGGCATTGTTTGATTGTATAGAAAAACTAGTATCTATCTTTCAGTTGATGTCGCCAGAGGTGCAACGGGGACAGCTATGATAAGAACAACTTTATTATTAAGAGCAGGACATTAGAAAGCTTTACAGAGTTTTAAAGTTTTATCAGTTTTTTAGTGAAATTTTTACTTATAACAAATGTAGTCAAAGTAAAATGTCCTTGCTATAAAGGCAGCAATCACAAGCAATATGAACATGTGCTTGGGATTGTTTCAGTAGAGGAAAAAGCAATTAAATTGTAGTTTTTCAAAGCCATGTTGCTTTAACTTCGTTCACATCAAATCACGAACTCGAACCTGCTCAGTGCAAAGAAAAATTTACTCCTTCGCATGTTGAATTTCAAATTTAATGCAGCTCCTTGACGTGATGTTGTTTTATGTACATGTAATACATGCAATTTTATTTATATATTACTACATCAGAGTATAACACGCACGTTTCCAAACCATGCATCGCTCTTTCAGGCAAGATGTTATGAGTGAATGCATCCTGGCTGCACACCGCGTTATGAAGACTATGAAGACGAATAATTTAATTAACATATAAATTAAATTAGTTCTACAGAGAGGATAATATTGGAGATACTTCATAGCAAACCCGAGCAGATATTGCATGTATCAGCAATGAAAGTGCAGAAGAATACTGTTATTTAAAATATTAATATGATAAAACTTAAAGGGAATATTGATGCAAGTAGATTGTTGTTTGATTTATAAGAAATCTATGCTGTGAATACTCGAAGTTAAAATTTACTAACTTACTTAGCTAGCGCTTAAAACTTAGTAAATTGTTTTTGGCAGGAGAGGGTTTACCCTTTTGAGGGGAGCTCCCATACAATGCACCCTAACCCCCTACAGTTAATGAAATCGATATTTACCTCTGTTAGGAGGGCAAGAGAGTGTTAATATTAGAGCCCTGCATGAATATATTCATCAAGTAAATACACCCTGATTCTCTGCTGTAGCAGTCACTGCAAGCAAAGCTGCAAACGAATAAATGTAAACAAGAGATCGTGTAGCAACAGGTCGTGTAGCGCAAGAGAATAACTTTTTATTTGTTCTCTGTTCTCTTTTCATACACTTTTGCACTGAGGTGAGCTTGCGATCTAAGCGTTGTTTCAGTTATTTCTCTGAGTACTTAATAAACTACACGAATACTCAGGAATCTGCTGCAGTAACCTGAATAAGAATCAGGTATGTTGGTTTTCCCCGCAATAAGCTTTATGTTAATGCATAGTCAGTTTGATGTTGGATAGAGGTGCAATCAAACGCATTTATTAAAGATAAAAATACATTTGTATTAATAAAAATATTTCATTCTAAATGGATATTAATATAGTGAGTAACATTAAAAACTGTTTAAGTAATAAAATACTGTTATAAAATTTTAAATCCTTTATTATTTAAAACACTTTAGTCTTTAAATGAACCAATTGGAAGTGGCATTGAATTAGGCAACAATTTAGTGGCTGCAAAATTTTCCAATGGCGAGTTTGTATCGAAAGACTTTAAAAAAAAAAGAGGTAAGTTTGGGAAGTTTTTTCTAAATTATTTAACCAGAGTCGAGAAGAAATCCAAAATTTTGCTAGAAAATTTTAAAATATAGTAATAAGTTAACGTATAACTTGTGTATAGTTTATTTCGACTGTAGCTAGACTCCTAGAGGGGTCAAATATATGAGCTGGTCCTATTAGTTTTTGCCCTTCAACATTTCTCCCGAACACACTACCACTACTGCCACCCTTCTTTGGGTCCCCAAACAAAAAACACAAAACCTGTCGTTTTAAAAAAATAGTTTATTTCGACCGAAGCTGGCCTCCTAGAGGGGTGAAATATATGAACTATTCCTATTATTTTTTGCTCTTCAACATTTCTCCCGAACACACCTACCCCCTATCTAACACCCTTCTTTGGCTCCCCATACAATAAACACAAAAGCTGTCAAAAATAGTTTATATCGGCTGTAGCTGGACTCGTAGAGAGGTAAAATATATGAGTTGGTCCTATTATTTTTTGCTCCTCAACATTTCTCCCGAACACACCTACCCCCTATCAACCACCCTTCTTTGGGTCCCAATACAAAAAACATTCTTTTCGTTCTACGAACGAACGAATAAAAAAATATTCTTTATTTGCTAGCTGCTGTTGTTAGTAAAGCATCATGCTCTTATTCTCTTCGTTTCTTACATCTGAATAAAACAAAGAAAGTGTAAGATCAGGTATGAGCAAAGCAGAAAAGAGATAGAGGAAATTTTTTACTCTATAGCAAGAGAATATATTCAGGGAGACGAAAAAGCATACTCATGCAGGACTCTAGTTAATATTTATGACTGACATCCATTATTTTTCAAAGAGAAACACTTTTCTCTTGGGACTAATACTCTCCGACCCCTCCTTAGGGGGGCTCCCATACAATGCACCCTAACCCCCCGCAGTTAAATAAATCGATATTTACCCTTTTCGGAAGGGGAGGAGAGGGTTAATATATAGGACCGACCGCAACTGGTTTTCAAAGAGGAACATTTTTCTCCTTGAGGCTTATTCCCTCCGACTCCTCCTTAGGGGGCTGCCATACAATGCACTCTACTGTTAATGAAATCAATATTTTCCTCTTGGGATGGGTAGGAGAGGGTTAATATGTACGACCGACCTCCAGTATTTTTTAAATTTTATATGTTTCCCTTGGGACCTACCCCCTCCTACCCCTCCTTAGGGGGGTTCCTATACAATGCACTCTACTGACTGACGACAAGAATGATTGCGAGGATAGAATAATGTTGGACCTCTAAAAGTTGAGTCATATTATGACGCAAAAAAAGACTCTTAATTTTTTTTTTTTTATTAGAACCACGTAAGTTGCAGTTTTATTTTAACCGTTCAGTAAAATAAATAGTTTATCGGGTTCTAACCTAAAAAGGAGACGTCGTTTTTTGTCCAAAAATACGCAACGAAAATATATTTTAACCTACAAAATCAACACCACTTCGACATATTGTCATCGCCTACTAAAGGTTCTAAATCAGTGGTGCCCAAACACATACTGCTACAATTTTTAGATTTTGTGCTTATGTTAGCAGCTCTCTCTCTGCACTGATAAAAACTAATCTGCACAAAATAATTATTTTGGCTCGTTCTTTCTTCATTCTGTTGTCAAAAACTTCTGATCTCCGAATCTATGTTGGCACCACGGATCGTACGTGCATCTTATAAACTGGAAGAATGACTTAAGGCTTACGTCAATAAAAAGTGATAAATTTAGTTTGGTGGCCATATGAATAGTAAAACATTTAAATCTTGTGCAACTAACGACTATATTTCTGAGTCAAAATTTACTCAATGCGATAATTTTTATTTTTTTAATGCGATATATTTAGTGATGATTTTAAGATTTTAAACAATTTTTTTTCTATAATTTTTCCTAGCGGCTTCTTTACTTTCGGCGATGGACACATCTGCAGATCCGTGTGATAACTTTTTTCAATACGCTTGTGGTACATGGAATAAAAAACACATAATACCCGAAGATCGTAGTTCAATCAGTACTTTCGAAGTAGGTCTTTCTACGTGTTCCTACCTGATAACATGTTTTATAAGAAAAAAATGTTAAAGAATTTTTAACCTTTTGCAGGTTTTAGCTGATCAGCAACAAGTGATCCTTAAGGGTGTTTTAGAAGAAGCGATAAATGATGATGATAATCAGGCCACAATTAAGGCTAAACTATTTTACAAGAGCTGTATGGATATACGTAAGTTTATTAAAAGACATCCCTTATTTTGATAAATAATTAAATAAAATATGTGCTGCAATGTGCCCAGTGTGTGCTATTAAATGCCGCGCTTTTATTATATGAAATAATATAAATTATTTTTATTATATGATTTAAATGATATAAATGAAAATCGAATATTGTGCTGTGATGTGCTCAAGTTGTGCTGCAATGTGCTGTGGAGAGAAACAATATTTGAACATTTGTGAGATCTTTATTCTATTTTTTTAAGATTTTAATTAGCATTAAACATAAGTTGCGCAACAACTTGCTGAGGTATAGTTAGTAAAAGGTGCATTTAATGTTCCAGGTTATAAAAAACTTTTAATTAAATATTGTTGGTTTACACCTGTTCTTTTACTTCTTCTTTTGTACCCCGCTAGGTACAAATTGGGAGGGATTAAATTAGGGAATCGTGCAGGCCAGTCGATAACACCAATTTTTTCTATTGTTCGGCCACATGTCCCGATAGCGGTCACCATTTCTAACCAGTTTTAATTCAACAATTATTTAAATAAAATGTTTTAATAATTAGCAGAAACAAAATTGACCTGGAACATAAAACGCACGCCGCATATGCTTCTATGTGCCTTTAGATGGTGGGTTTATTCTTAACTGAACAAACTTTCAAGTTCAGATCGGAATTTTTTTGTAAGAACTACCACATAGCTCGCAATTTTTTTCAAAAATTAAAAAAAAAGAAGTGGAAGGAGATTGTTTAGTATATAGAAGTCCAAATTTAGGGAGGGAATCCACTTTTAATAAATTGGACTCTCTCTCTGATACGAGTACGCACATTTTGGGGTTGTTTCCTGACAGCGAAATCGTTGTTTCCGGCAATTTCAATGTCCACAACTCGGCTTGGTTATGTCACTCAAGCCACACTACACCTGAAGGACAATATGTTGAGCTTTTTGCTGAATCAAACCAATTGATTCAAATAGTGAAGGAACCAACATTTTTCCGAAAATGATTTGCAAAGCCATACCATCTTAGACCTTTTTCTCACTTCTCATCATGAAAAATATGATGTGAGTGTCAATGCACCTCTTGGTAATTCGGACCATTGTACCATCTCTGCTGTTTTTTCATATTCTAACCTTCGCACCTTTTCGCCTAAAAGCCCCGAAAAGAACTGCATGGTTTTATGAAAGAGCAAATTGGACTGCGTTAAAAAATTTTTATCGCAACTTCAATTGGAAATTACCTTTCGCTGATAGAAACGTGAATGCCGCGGCTGTCATGGTACAAGAAATTATCTTACTGGGTATGCGGTCTCTATCCCCAATAAGAAGAAAAGCATTAAACCAAAAGACCGCACATGTCTTTTGACCGCACATTAATGAGACTTGCAGTATTGCAGTCAGGTCCAAAGAGGAAGCCTATCAGAATTGGCGTTCTGATAAAAATGCTGATACTAATAGACTTCGCATCGAGGCTAGGAATCGCTGTAACGCAATTTTAAAAAGCGAAAAGTTTCTTCATGAAACTCCCATTAGAGAACAGGTTCTTCTCTGCCCTAAAGGCAGCAAAAACTTTTGGTCATTTGTTAAAATAGTTAAAAATCAAACGTCTTCGTCGATTCCAACTCTTTTGAAAGATGACCAAATCTTCACTGACTCGGTTGATAAAGCGAACCTATTGGCAGGATTGTTTGCGCAAAATTCCACAATCTCGGTTAGCAATCAGCCACTGTCCTATGTCGAGAATGGTTTTTCTTCAATGCAAGAAAAATATTTTCGAACGAGAGCCGTAAAAAGAGTCCTCACAAACCTCAACACAAAGCTGCTGGTCCTGATGGCATACCACCAATTGTGCTTAAAGCGTGTGCTTCTACACTGGCTCGGCCTTTGCACAACTTTTTGAACATCTCCTACAGGACAGGAATATTTCCATCTTGTTGGAAGGTAGCAAAAGTCCAGCCGTTACCAAAAAAGGGCGATGCCACGAACCCTGCAAACTACCGGGCCATAGCGATATACTCCACGCCGCTCGCCAAAGTTATGGAGAGCATAATTAACTTCAACCTAATGAACTATCTGAAGCACAACGAATTGTTCAGTGATCGCCAGTATGGTTTTCGTAGGGCCCGCTCTACTGGTGACTGAAAAATGGAACCAATGCGTTCACTTATTTGGTGAGAGCAGGGTTGTTGCTCTGAGCACGCCATCAACGCAGGAGTACCGCAGGGTTCAGTCCAGGGATGATATTGGCTTTTCTGTAGAAGGGCCAAAATTCATATAAAAATAGGGCCAAATTGACATTAATAGGGCTTTAAGATTTAAAAATTGTAACTCAATATCAGAGGCCGTACCAATTATGCATTTTATAATAAAAAGCAAAAAATAATAATTATATTTTGACTTTAAAAATTTTGAGCAAAAAGTAATAATTATTTCTAGTTTTTTTTTGTTAGGGCAAAAATAAAAAGCAAAATCTAACCGATAATTTTTTGAGCACTAAATAACTGGTAAGTTTTAATTTTTTTTTTTTAAGAGAAAAATAAAAAGCAAAATCTGACCGATATTTTGTTGAGCACTAAATAACTGGTGAGTTTTGATTTTTATTTTTTAAGGCAAAAATAAAAAGCAAAATGTGGATCTAAGGTTACGGTTGAACCAAAGTTTTACTAATTTTAAGGCAGGAAATGCACTCTCCACGCATGATGACGATGATGATGATGACTCATTAAGAACTGTAATTTAAATGATTAAATGAAATCACTTCCATCTTAAATCAAAAATTTTGGGTGAAAGTGATAGAACTAGTTTCAGGTTATTCTTTCAAAATATTTTATTACACGCGTTGTTTGTAAAAGTTAAAAAGACGCCAAAATTAATCTATAGATAAAGTGTTTCTAAAAGAAAATTTTTAACAAGAACATTTTTCTGATTAGTCAATCCTAAATTTGATAAATAAAAATAAAAATTGTAAAGCTTTTCCACACAAACCACACACCAGATATTTCCATCTTGAAATAGTCGTAGAATGTCGGAAATGAATAAGCAATTTAATGAAGACTCTCCGTCAAGTCTTGCAAGTAGTCTAATTAATGAAGCGGGGCTAGGGTTCACTCTTTTCATCTAAACTCAACTTGGGAAATAAACTAAGCTTGAAGAAATTACTAAAAAGTTTGCTCTTAATGGGACAATGACTGTATTTAAAAAAACTTGTTTTAGTGAGAACAATTTTAAAGGCGTAGGAAATCTCGCCTTTACATAAAATACAAACAATAAAAAATAACATACGAAATGAAATGAAAAATCGTCCAACATTTTTCATACGAAATTGGGGTGAATGAAATAAAAAATGAATGGGAAATTCAAAAGAAAAATCACCAAAAAAATTGGACAATTTTGCACATTTTTTAACGAAATTTCGCTTTTTGCTGAGGGTTTTTTTTATACAAAAATCACCTACTTTTTTGGATGCAGTTCCGCTTTCTGTTTTTAACTGATAGTTCACATTGACTACTAGTGAAATGGTAATTATAACTCTTTTTTATTTTTATCACTTGATCCTTATGTTTTTTAAAAATTTGAAATAATTAACTTAAATCGGTCGAGGGTTATCCGTCACCTCTTTCCACTCGCGGTTGTCTTACCTTTACATGATCACAAAAAGATAACTTTTTTTTCTCCAGATATTTCTATTTACGAAATATATCAAAGATAGCTTACAATTGGCTTCCAGAAATTACGAACAAAAAAAATTACAAAAAACCCGAAATTTTCCATACAAAATCGGGCTTAATTCGTCGAAAAACAATTACCGAAATTTCTACCGATTATGTCATTTCTTCGGGTGTTTGTACCAATAAAATTAAGATCTTTTTTGCAAATACTTGAAAAGGAAGAAAGGCCCGAAAAATAAGCTTGTAATTTAGGGCCGAAAAAAAATCGCGCGTTTTCGCCAAATTAAAAATCAAAAAACAAATAAAATGAATGAAATCTTTGCAGATATTTTTACTGGGGAATATTAATTTACTACTCAAATCTGTTCTTTTATACTTTGATAATCTTATTTATAAATAAAGACCGAAAAACTGTTCCATTTTCCATTTTCTTTCGAGTCTTATTTCCAAACCATTCGTGCATTATTTCTTTCTTTCGGGCTCAATTGCATTTCAAATTGGGGCGTTTTTTCCGAAATTTAATGCTTCCAAAATTTCGGGCTTTTTTGCCATTTTTTTCGGGCGTAAGTTCTAGAAGCCTTATAATCACTTGTTCGTCGTCGTCTATACAAGCAACAATATTTTCAATTTAGAAGCAAAACCCTTTGTGACGGCGGATATTGGTTGTGTCATTTTATTTTTGTCAAGCACTACAACGCCGCTAAATTGCATTTTGGAACATTTTTCCAAAAAAATGTTGTACATTTTTTCGTTTTCATTGTGTAAAAATTTTTTATTCTTTTCGTTTGGGGGATTTTTTATTTTATTTTTCGGTGATTTTTCTTTGGCATATTGAAATCATATACATCAACCAGTAAACTTTTTTTTACAAAAATTCCGATTTTTGTTCGGTAGAATTTTCCAAAAGGGCCTAAAATGAATAAGAAGGGCCTCGGGGCTTTTGAAATGAAAAAGGGCCCAAAAAAGCCCTGAAAGCCCCCAAATATCATCCCTGGTTCAGTCCTATCGCCAACTTTGTTGTTAGTTTTTGTCAACGACAGAAGGTCGTGTGTGTGAATGACTTGGAAAAAATCTCCGAGTGGGATCTTGCTAA
The DNA here is from genome assembly GCA_914767935.1 of Coremacera marginata. Classification (NCBI taxonomy): domain Eukaryota; kingdom Metazoa; phylum Arthropoda; class Insecta; order Diptera; family Sciomyzidae; genus Coremacera; species Coremacera marginata. The sequence goes on along the minus strand of OU612046.1, from coordinate 52,368,376 downwards.
TAGAGTGGAATTTAATGCTAGCAAGACCCAGTGTTGCCTGTTAACCCACAAACGAATTAACTGTCCTTAGCACCCCTGAATACGAACGATGTAGATCTTGTGAAGTCAGATGCTCTTGATCTCCGTTGATGTGATCACATTTTCGATGTGTCGAAAGAAGCGGCCAAGTGTTTTGGTTTTTTAAAACGGTGCAAGAAATACTTCACTCCATCTGATCTTCGCGTGAACTATACCTCATATATAAGGCCGAAAATGGAGTACAATTCGCACATTTGGGCAGGGGCTTCAAGATCATATTTGGAGCTTCTGGATCGAATTCAACGTCGTGCGATATATTTGATAGAAGATGAAAATATTTCGTCTTTTCTTAACTCTCTTGGGCATCGACGCAATGTTGGTTGCCTAAGCCTTCTGTACAGGTACTATGATGGGAAGTGTTCAAGGGAGATACATGGTATCGATATATCTCTGCAGTCTTTATACCGCATATTGCTATATTATTTGAGCAGAGATAACTTCACGTTAAAAAAAACATTACCTCATAAAAAATCATGTCTTTTGAGTAATTTTCTTCTTTTTTCTAATGTGGCACATCATAGCACACATCGAGCACATCGCAGCACACTTTTTTTTTATAATAATAAATCACAAAATGGCGTTGCTAATTTTATAGACATCCTTAAAAACCATTTTAATACATATTATTAACATATCTTTTAAAAATCTCATTCTTATTTCAGCTCAGATACGCAAACTTGGCGAAGATCGCTTAAAGGAAGTTTTATCATCCTTGGGTGGTTGGCCGGTTATTGAAAAACATTGGGTACCACCGAACTATACAATCGAAGCTTTAATGGGTACTTTACGCGGCAACTTTAGTGAACCAGTTTTGATCGAATTGTACGTTGGTGCAGATGATAAAAACTCTTCGGTGAATATACTTCAAATTGATCAGCTTCCTCTTGCGCTGCCATCTCGAGACTATTATCTGAAAGCTAGCAGCGAAAATGATTTAAAAGCCTATCACAAATACATGACCAAAACTGCAATTCTTCTAGGCGCCAATGCCGAAACTGCTGCCAAGGAACTCGATGAAGTTATGCAATTGGAAATTCGTTTAGTCAATGTATCGCTACCAGAAGCAGATCGCCATGATACTAGCACCATTTATAAGAAAATAACGCTAAATGAACTGCAGCAACAAGTGCCCGAACTTAACTGGACCGAATATCTACAAACAACGTTGGGACATGAGATCAAGTTGCAAGATAACGAACAGTTGGTGAGCTATGCTATGCCTTATTTGGTGGAAATGGGCAAAATTCTAAAGGCAGCTGATCGGCGCGTGGTCCAAAACTATGTCATTTGGCGTTTGGTCATGTCGTTGATGACTCACATGATTGACGACTTTCAACGCGAACGTGTTGAATTTCGTAAAATTCTATTGGGTATTCAATCTGAACGTATGCGTTGGTCGCAGTGTGTCGAGTGGACAAATAAAAAACTGGGCATGGCTGTGGGAGCACTTTTCATCAGGGATAACTTTAATCAGGACAGCAAGGATACGGCATTGGAAATGATACATACCATACGTGAAGCTTTTAATGAGCTACTTGCTGAGAATCATTGGATGGATGATGAGACTCGTGCAGTGGCCAAGGAAAAAGCCGATACAATGAACGAACGCATCGGATATCCCGAAATATTAACCAATAACCTCGAATTGGAAAAAGAATTTACAAATGTAAGAGGATGGAAAGAAGTGAAGGGAATTACTTAGGAGACTATAATAGACCAAGTGAAAATTTTTTTTATAAAAACATTATCTTTTTTTTTTGGTATGAAGAGCCTTGCTGTCAAGGCTATTTACAGAGTTAAGTTTCCCGGACAGGAAATTATAATATATATCCCTTATATATATAATAATCCCTTCTCGAGCTATCGCACGCAGCTTTGTAATCCACAAATAGATGATGTGTGTCAATTTGGTTTTCGTGGGTTTTATCCAGGATTTGTCGTAGCGTGAAAATCTGGCCTATGGTGGATTTTTCAGTTCGAAAGCCACACTGGTAAGGTCCAATTAGTGTTTTTGTAATTGGCTTTAATCTTATATTAGATAACCTTATATGCGATGGAAATAAGACTGATACCTCGATAGTTGGCGCAGATTGTGGGGTCTCCTTTCTTATGTATTAGTCAGACCTTGAAAAAATCAAACCTTGAAAACATTGATAAATTGCAGTTATTTTTTGGTGTTACATTGTATTATTTTAATGATTAAGTTCTGAAAATCATGAAAATCAAGCATGAATATATTCATCAAGTGAATATACCCTGATTCTCTGCTGTAGCAGTTACTGCAAGCAAAGCTGCAAGCGAACAAATGTAAACAACAGATCGTGTAGCAACAGGTCTTGTAGCGCAAGAGAATAACTTTTTATTTGTTCTCTGTTCTCTTTTCATACACTTTTGCAATGAGGTGAGCTTGCGATCTACGCGTTGTTTCAGTTACTTCTCTGAGTACTTAATAAACTACACGAATACTCAGGAATCTGCTGCAGTGACCTGAATAAGAATCAGGTATGTTGGTTTTTCCCCGCAATAAGCTTTATGTTATTCTTAATGCATAGTCAGTTTGATGTTGGATAGAGGTGCAATCAAGCGCATTTATTTATGATAAAAATACATTAATATTAATAAAAAACACAGGTGCGTCGTTAGACACACGAGAGAAGCGAAGCTTTTTCGCAGTTACATAGATTTGATAGCTTAATCATTTTTTCTTTTAAATAAATTAACTTTTAAGTTCAAAAATTTAAAATAACATACAAAAAATTACATATATACAGAAAACATATTTACTGCTTATTTTTTTATTGTTGAATGTCAAATTTCCACACCAATTACATATACGGGCATATAATGCCAGCGGCTCTCCATTTTAACTCTCCACACATGGTTGTGAACTTGGCTGCACTGACTCATGCATGCGTTTGTTAATTCCATATTTATTGATATCATCTATTTTTTTGACACTTAATAACGCACTTGTGGGCATTGTTAATTTTCTTCCTACCAAACGCACCACAAACGCATTCACAATACAAACAAACCGATGCGGGAGACACCTTGTGGCAAATAAAAGCAAATTTTTGATAGTTGTATCATAGCAAATACACAATCCTCTATCTATTGATAGATGGCATAGAGTGCATAGAGTATACATTATTGCCTAGAGATTGCATCAACTCTGCTAAATCTTTGGCATGTTTTAACAGAGATTAACAGAGTTTTTTTTCTTCATGTTTTTAAGTGAAATAACTCTGTTAACACATGCCAGAGATTTTAGCAGAGTTGATGCAATCTCAAGATAATAATTTATACTCTATGTAGATGGTGACGATCAACTGCAGCATAGCTTCTGTTATAATTAGCATTGAATTAACAACTGTTTCTAACAAGTCTCTGTGGCCTGGTGGAAAGTGTATTGGACTATCATTTAAGAGCACGCGGGTTCGATCCCCACGGGCGGGGCATACGATATTTTTAGTATTTAATATTAAAGTATTGAATTTTCTTGTTGTAATAAGCGGTAGCAACAAAGAAACCATAAAATTTCCAAGAAAAAATCTGTCGAAAATTTTTCAGATTTCACTTCAAGCAAATCATAGAACGAGGAGTAAAAAGCTTCGCTTCAAAAATATTTCATTCTGAATGGATATTGATGTAGTGAGTAACATTGAAAACTGTACACCTTTACCATGCAATACAATACAATATTACATACAATATTGAACCATACAATAAACACAAAAGCTGTCGAAAACAGTCTATATCGGCGGTAGCTGGACTCGTAGAGGGGTCAAATATATGAGTTGGTCCTATTATTTTTTGCCGCTCAACATTTCTTCCTAAAACACCTACCCCCTATCAACCACCCTTCTTTGAGTCCCAATACAAAAAACATTCTTTTCGTTCTACGAACGAACGAATAAAAAATATTCGCTAAATATTCAGGGTTTGAACACTGATATTTTTGATATTTTTTATTGCTTTATTTGCTACCTGCTGTTGTTAGTACAGCATCGTGCTCTTATTCTCTTCGTTTCTTAGATCTGAATAAAACAAAAAAGTGTAAGATCAGGTATGAGCTAAGCAGAAAAGAGATAGAGGAAATTTTTTATTCTATAGCTAGAGAATATATTCAGGGAGGCGAAAAATCATACTCATGCAGGGCTCTAATCCGAGTTATTTTATTTGAAAAATTTCCAGAATATACAGGGTGTCCCAGACTTAGAGTACTATAATGTGGGGGGTGATTCCTCGTGATGAGACGAGCAAAAAATCGTATAGGTGGGGGTGGTCGCAAATGCCCCCAGGGGGCTAGGAGGGAAAAACATAAAAATAGGTGTCGTAACGTTTTAATCCATAGCTAACATATCTCTGCAACGATTAAAAAAAACATAACTTTTTGAAAAGAAAATTAAATTTGCTTTAAATTATTTTTGCAAAATTTTTCCATAAAGTCATAAACAAAAAATGTATAAGCACCTGAAGTCAAAAAATTGGTTTTTTTTCTTTAAAAATTCAACTTTCAAGGCAATTTTCTCAGAAAAAAAACCAAATGTTTTATTATTTTTTATGACGCAGTTTTTTTCCTTGGTCAATTCTCTAAAAATTTTCTAAAACCGTAACAAAAAATAATGTCTGCGTACTCTGAGTTGGGTAACATTATAACTCTACGATCGGTGAAAGAATGTGTCGATTCAGGCATGTGATGCACTTAATAATGAGAAATTGCTTTTTTTTCTTAATTCCGTTAAATCTAACTGTTTTACTAGTTATTGTAAGCAACAAAAAAACAAAGTCGCCTTGCTTGCATTAAGTACCCCAGTGGGAGGAAAAAGTGGTAGAATCGGAAAATCGATCTTATACGAAAAATATTATCTCTGAGGTATAAACAATGTATGATGGATTTTTAGAGAATTGACCAAGGAAAAAAACTGCGTCATAAAAAATAATAAAGCATTTGGTTTTTTTCTGAGAAAATCGCCATGAAAGTTGAATTTTTAAAGAAAAAAACCTATTTTTTTACTTCAGGTGCTTATACATTTTTTGTTTATGACTTTATGGAAAAATTTTGCAAAAGTAATTTAAAGCAAATTTAATTTTCTTTTCAAAAAAGTATGGTTTTTTTTAATCGTTGCAGAGATATGTTAGCTATGGATTAAAACGTAACGACACCTAATTTTTTGTTTTTCCCTCCTAGTCCCCTAGGGGGGCATTTGCGACCACCCCACCCATACAATTTTTTGCTCGTCTCATCACGAGGAATCAGCCCCCACATTATAGTACTCTAAGTCTGGGACACCCTGTATAGAAAAATAGCACCTAATCGTTAAAAAATCGGGCTTCATTTAGTGCCATAGCCGATTGTCTAAAAATGAAGTACATATAAAATTAATGAAGTAAACTTGTCTTCAAAACAAAGAAGCTGCTTCTCGAAATCAAGACCTCACTTCGTGAAACCATGTAAACATTCCCTCTTCTAGTTAGACACCTCTATGAAATATAGAGAAATCCATGCCTATGAATTGAAGGGAATCATATTTTTCTGAGTGTAGATTCACACTTAAAATATTATTAAACGTAAGTTTCAAAAAAAATTGAATGCTTATTTTTCCCCTCCCAATAGCTAACGATAATAGCGGATAACTTTATGGAGAACGTATTGAATATACTTAAATGGGATTCAGAAAAGAATCTGCAACTACTGCGAATGCCGGTAGATAAAGAGAAATGGACAACGGAACCAGCAGTTGTGAATGCATTTTATAATCCAAACAAGAACGATATAGGTAGGTATAATATACAAACACAAAACCTAAGTTAGTCAATAAACCATGTTTTTCTATTTGCACAGTGTTTCCAGCAGGTATTTTGCAGCCGCTCTTCTATAGTCAGTATTTTCCAAAGTCCTTGAATTATGGTGGTATTGGAGTTGTTATCGGTCATGAAATAACACATGGCTTTGATGATAAGGGTAAGTTTCAATTACAAATCTCTATGAATTTAGGAATAAAAATACTTAAAATCTACATTTAGGGCGCCAATTCGACAAGGCAGGCAATATGATGCAGTGGTGGAATAACGCCACCATTGAAGCCTTTCGCGATCGCACACAGTGCATTATTGATCAGTATAGCAAGTACAAGATTGATGAGGTGGGCATGTTCATGAACGGACGCATGACACAAGGTGAAAACATAGCCGATAATGGTGGACTCAAGCAGGCTTTTAGAGTAAGTCGCAGGTGTGCTTTTTTTTCGTTGTCTTAATAGCAGGCACATTAATGAATTTATAATTTGCTCTATTTTTTAGGCATACAAAAAGTGGGTGACGCGTCATGGGCCAGAACAGGAATTGCCTGGCTTAAATCTGACACACGATCAACTGTTTTTTCTAAACTATGCTCAGATTTGGTGCGGATCAATGCGTCCCGAAGACGCTCTTACCAAAATACGCTCATCAGTGCATTCACCAGGTTTCATACGTGTACTCGGACCACTCTCCAATTCCATAGACTTTGCTGAAGCATATCAGTGCGAACCGGGTTCGCCCATGAATCCTATACAAAAATGCAGTGTGTGGTAAAAGTTCGTTATAAGCTAAATTTATTCTTTTAGTTACCAATGACTTTTTTTTTTTTTTGTGTAACTGCATTTATAATTTATGTCTAAGCTATTTAGAAGTTTAATTAAAATTCTTGATATCTTTTTATTATGTAAAATACACGTAGCCAAATATAAAGTAAAGCGATTTCTAATTGTATGGTATCTATAATTTAACACTTATTTTCAGGTATTAAAAAATATCGAGCATCATATTTTATACTTCATATATTATGTACTTGTTTCTTTTTATTTTTTGTACAATAAAAAATATGTCGTATAACAAATCAGAGTGAACTTTAATTATAAAATGGTCTAAAAAAGAAACTCACGTGAAATTTAAGCGACATCGGATGCATTTAAGCCGAGTCTGCAGGCGAGTTAAGGCCTTATGGGAGTGCAGAAATTTCAAATTTAAGAATTTTTTTTTTTTGGAATATTTACTTATGTTTTAAGGTAAGTAACTGAGTACATTTATTGACCCAATAAGCAATTGCATTGGAGAAAGCTTTCACCTCAAATAGAGCTGTAGCCCTTTTCTCCATTTTCCATGCTGGATCTCTACGTCTCCTCAACTTGAGATCATAGCATATCTCAGCTTTCACCTCAAATAGAGCTGTAGCCCTTTTCTCCATTTTCCATGCTGGATCTCTACGTCTCCTCAACTTGAGATCATAGCATATCTCCAGCAAAATAGACCTTAGTTCTCGATTGGAGAAAAGGCCTCATCTCTTATTTGAGCTCCTGCCTTTTCTCCAACCGGTCTCCAGTTTGCTTGGCACAGCGGTAGAATGCCTGTCTCTCATCCGAGAGGTCTTGGGTGCTCCGGTATTGCCAGTTCGGAAAAAAAGAGTTGATTTAGTTTATTGGGTTTGAGATGTAATCGAGGTTGAACCCTTTCTCCACATTCTTAGAAAAATATATTTTTATTGCATATTGGGGAGTCTTCAGAATAATACCAACAGTATGTACAACATATAATACAACAAATAATAAAGAAAGAATACACAGTACAATACAAATAAAGAAATACACAGAAAAATTAAAGACACAGAAATCAGAAATCATAATAAATATGGATATACACATGCAAGACACAGAGTTTTGAAATTAAAGAAAAATACAAATGCTTGCTCAAGGCAAATTAAAAAAAAAAAAAACGAAATGGCCATCTCAGCCCTTGAAAGGACTTTGACCGAGCTTCTTATGATCAGTTGTGTTGTGTGTGATGTGAAATGTTTGCACACAAATGATCGAGAACTGGACCTACAAGTTTTACGCCGACTCCGAACGGCTTTATGTTTTCAAGAAGCTTTTCATGGCAGTTTTTACTCTCTGAGGTTTGCCATTGTCTGCAGAGAGGTGACGGCCGAACAGAAAAATTAATTCAATTGAAAAAACTTTCTGTGTCGGATGGAGGATTCGAACCTGGGTTCTCTGGCGTAAGAGTCACACACTCTACCCACTACCCACCAAATATCAGAAAAAAATTACTTAAAAACTAAAATTAGGAAACAATGAAAATAAGTCAAAAATCAAAACTATTTTCATATTTACACTTAATAAAGATAGCATTAAGAGTTGAAATTAGTCATTACATTAACTTACATTTAAAAAATTAAACGTGGAAGAAACTATTACTATGAAAGAAAAGTATTAAGAATTAAATATTACTACAAAAACGAAGAAAAATTATTAAGAAATTATAATTAGAATGGAGGATGGAATTAATAAAAAATTCAAATGGAACATTGAAATTTCAAAATTATAATTATAGAACTATGGAACTTACCAATGCATGGCCAATTCCAGCCGATTTCAAAATTTAGTAAATCCGGCATGAAATCAAACATTGGTATGCCCATTTAGTTAGCCTCTGTAAGTTCCAGGAGGGGCTCTAAGGTAAAATTCTGGCAAAAGTGGTATAGCTAAATTGATGTCTAGATTTAAATTCTCGTTTATACACTCCGTGTCAGCAGAATAGGTTCACAGCTTAAATGAAATACAAACCATTTTTTTTTTTAAATGAGCGTAAGCGAAAACTTTTTGTTGTTGTTTTTTCCTAAGTGTTTTATTATAAAAAGTTAGGTGAAGAGTTAATTTTCTGTTGTTCTCTTAGCTTTGGCATTACAAAAATATGCACTTGCTGATGTGTCATTAGAATAGGTTCACAGTTAAAATCTTCAGTTTCTTTCAGAGTTTCAGAAAGATCGGCATTTAAACAAATTATAAAAAAAGGTGTTACAATATTTTGTGGCAGTATGGGACGCGGAAAAACTTGGAGGAAAAAGTTAAAATTGAGGTGTACAAAGAGAAAAACTTAAGTACTCGTGAAATCGCTAGCAAAGTCGGTAAAAGTCAAAACATAGTTTGCAATTTTTTGAAAAATCAAATCGGCTTGGTAACAATTATTTGGTAACCCTTCAAAACATGATTTTCAGCATCAAAAGTCAGTCAAAAAGCTGGGGCAAGCGCCAGTTTTTCAACCGTACGGCGGGTAATTAATAGCGCTCAGTACCTAACACGACGTAAGATTAAGAAAAAACCGCCAATAAACCCAGAACTGTAAGAAAATTGGTTGAATTTTTGTTAAAATCACATGACTTGGAAGAAAGAATGCCAGTACGTAGTTTTCTCATACGAAAAGAAATTCAATTTGGATGGGTCGGATGGTTATAACTTTTACATTCATGATCTACGAATAGAGGAACTTTTTTAACTCGTTACCATAGCCGCAAGGCAGGAGTAATGGTTTGGGGGGCTATAACATATTTAAGAACCATTGTGCTGGAGTTTCCAATTTGCAGAATGACGGGAAATAGAGTATAGAGCGATGCTAGAACAAGCTTTCCCAAAGTTTTAGAAAATGTTTAGACCCCTGGAATGGATTTATCAACAGGATAACGCTCTTATTCATACGGCACTTATCGTTACAAGCTGGATTAGTGAAAAAATGTTAAACTGTTGTCATGGCCTCCATACTCTCCGGACCTAAACATTATTGAAAATGTTTGTGGTTGGTTAGTTCGGAAAGTGTATAACTCCAGTCGACAATTTGAAGACAAAGAGTCACTCATTTCTGCCATTTAAGAGGTTTGGAGTGAAATTTCTTTGAACTACTTGAAGCAACTTTATGATTCCATCGGAATCGGATTTATGAAACTATTTTAAATAAAGAGTTAGCACTCATTATTAAAAATGTGTTAAATAAAACAAAACTAAATAAATTAAGTTAAGAAAAAAATATTTTCGATTCCATTTCTTCAAATTAATGAGATGAACCTATTCTAATGACGCACCAAAAAGAGCATATTTTTGTAATGCCAAAGCTAAAAGAACAACAGAAAATTAACGGTTCCTTTATTTACAATTTCTCTTTACCTAACTTTTTATAAAAAAACACTAAAGAAAAAACAATAACAAAAATGTTTCCCCTACGTTCATTTTAAGAGAAAAAATGGCTTGTATGTCATTGACGCGAAGTGTATGCTAATACCAACTGGTGAAATATAATTAGCATTGGACCAACTAAAATCTTTTTGTGATTCAAAAACAAATTTAATTAAATCATTTTCAAAGAAGTTAAGTTTGTTAATACATCTATCTAGATGTATTAATAAATACTTACAAAGAGGAACAACTTGTGTATGATTATAAACATAGAAGTTTGAAAATCTTCTAGTGAAGGTTTCAAAAATACGGTTAATACATAATCTGAATACTTTTCGCTCAAATTTTTCAAGATGCTGCGCAGTAGTAGGAGAGATTCAGAACCAAATCGGAAAGCCGTACATTAGAGTGGAATGAATTTTTAACCTCATGGGCTCCATATATTTTTGAAAACTACCCATAAAAAATAAATTTTTGCATCTTTATAACTTTTAATATTTCATTGGCTTTTTTTCATTTTTTTAATTTCTGAAAACAAAAAAAAGTAGGATCTAATTTTTTTTATGCAAACCTCTTCATTAAAGCATAAATAAAAACTTGTCGATTTGTCCTGAGCATATTTTTTGTCCTGCAAAGAGGAGCGAAGATATATATAATAAATCGGGGATTAGCCGAAGCGGAGCACAGTGGGTCCCTTTTCGTGCCCATTGTACAAAGGATGCTACCGCTCGGAGCCCTAATACGTGAGCATGCTCCTTACATAAGCATTCTTTGCCACCCCAAGCATATCCTTCTAGATCAGCTGACTAATCTCGGCTTCGCCAATAAATGGACGTCCCAGAGTGGTCAATCTTTTTCTTGCCAACGCCGGACACTGGCACAGATTGTGTGCTGCCGTTTTCGGCTCCTCTAGGCATAGCCTACACGCATCGTCCTCGGTCAGAGTCATCTTCCTGAGATGGTACATGTAGGGACCGTGTCTGTGACCAGTGCAGTAAGCCAGCTTAAAGTCCTTCAATTGTTACGGATAACTTTTGCTGCCTCACTACGAGACCACTTCACGGCCGCCTTCGATTGCTTGCAATTAACAGCTTCTTCCCACCTTGTACGGCGTTCCAAGTCCGTTCATTGCTTAATAATGCCTGCCACCATGTTGTCGCCTATGGCGATACGTAGATCTGGTCCACAGAACTCTTCTGCTGATCCTTCTATCGCTAAAGAATCAGCAATTTCATTCTGTTCTATGCCAGAATATCCTCTCACCCACATAAGTGTGAGCTCATTTGTCTGAGTGCACCTATTGAGTTTGGTAAGACACTCTAGGCCAACCTGGAAGTGACGCCTGCACGCTGCTTGCACCTAATCACCGACTGATTTTCAAGGGCAGTGACAATTTTCTTGTCACTAACCCGGTCATCTATCAGGTGGTCCAGTGCATGCACTACACCAAGCATTTCCGCCTGGTATACAGACACAAACTTCCCTAACCTCAGTACACAGAATAGGCTCAACTCTTCTGAGTAAACGCCTGCTGCCCCGGCTCTGCCATTCATCTGAGAGCCGTCTGTGAATATACTGATATCGTTACCAGCGATTTCTTCACAGTCGATTCTATCTGTTTTATAACATTTTTCTGTAATCCTTACTCTCTGCCTTCCGCCCATAGGCATACCCGTTTCCCTGACATCTCTACGTGCAATATCAAGTATGCGCATATGACCATGTAGGGCCATTAATCCATGCAACGTAGCATTTCGCAACATCCTGAGGGCTGTTAGCGCCACCGTTGTCTTTATTTCTAAATCCAAAGACAGCATACCTAACAGAATCTCCATTCCGTTTGTTGGAGTGTTGCATATTGCACCTGTTATTCCAACACACGCCAGCCAGTCTCTTCTTAATGGTTTTCTGACTGACTTTTGTCCACCAAATCACCGAAGCATACGTGATGACAGGTCTAACCTCCATAGTGTAAACCCATTTCATAGACTCTGGGCAAGGGTTACCCCTAAATATTTCTCTTTTGTGGATCAAAAAATAACGATAAAAAAAATGTTCTCCTTCTTCAGCTCCTTAGCATCTCATCGCCATATTAAAAAGTAAATTAAAACTTTTTATGCATGATCTCTTAATCTAAAAAATTAATTTTTTCCCCCATTCCATTTTGTGAGGTTACGGCACAAAAAAATTTACCAAAATATGAGCTGGATCGGTTAAAAATTACCGTGCCGGATGCACATTAAAATTTGTGAAAACGAATTTGAAGCAAGATCTATCTTCCGAAGTCATCCCAATATTTCTCTAGAACATACAAAAAACGGAAGTATCACAAAAATTTATCGATCGCCTTCTGGTTATTTTCGCTAGTGGAGACATCGAACAAATATTGAGCACAAACATTGCAGCAGCTATTCAACAACTACTGATAGAATTCGAACGATTCAAAACGAGTTCAAACCATGTCTTTTGACGCGACATCTACAAACATAGGTTGATTTACGGAAAGTGAGGTTTTACTTGAACAGCTATTAGAGAGAGACTTGATGCATCTGCCGAAAGTAGTGTTCGAACATAAACTGGGCAAAACTCTGCTTTCCATCCAAAAAAATATAACATCAATCAAAATGCATTTCGTTAGATATATGTCTTGTATTGAAACAATAAGAATTTTATTAAAATTGTCTTCATATTAAATACTTTCTATATTATCTTCTGGCTTCTACACGATTCAAACAATTTATATTTTGGAATTTAGCTTGAATACAGGATCTGTATTTATGTATTAATAATTTCTTAATAAAAATAAATATATATGGTATTTTTTTTTTCTTAGTTAAATTTGCTAGCGATATATACGTTTATTTGGTAAAAACAGATATATTTACATTATAGTAATATATTATTATTTTCCCTATGGTACTATAAATTTATATTCAACAGCACAATTATTGTTTGGATTAATGTTTTTCAATTTAATTTGCTATTTAAATTTTTTACAAATTATCATGGTTAATTTACGTCATGGAAGAGTATTAAACTAAATAAAATTTCAAAATAAAATTTAATTTACTCACACTTTAATACATTTACATTACTAGGTAATGCAAGAGTTAACTCTAGCAAAACATATCATATCCGGTCGGCTTTGCTTTATTAAAAGCACGAAACTCATTGAACACATTCAATGAGCTCAATGGACTCACTTGCATTGTTATCACAAATATTAGGTACACACAGATTTAATTGTATGCGTCATTGCGGTTTCTTCAAGGAATGCTATGTGCGATTTTGCCTGTTGGTTCTGGCAGTGTGGCGTGACCAACTCTGCTCATTTGCTTTAGCAAAAATCAGATAAATAAAATTTCCAGCAATATTAATAGCAGCAGCTAGCCAAAAAACGATTCTCCACTGGTCCAGTGTCTCGCGATGATTGATTATCGACCCAATGACATAAGGCGCCAGGAAGCCACATATATTTGCTGCTGAATTCGTAATGCCGTACATGGTGCCAGCATAGCGCGGACTCAGGGCTATATGATTCATTTGATTGCCGGCATAGACGGCACCAGCGAAAGAGCCCACACCAGCTAGCATTAAAGTAACCCAAATCCAATTGCAACCTCCATATGCTATGCCAATTAGCCCAAGCGAAGGAACAATCGATGCAATGGAGTTCCATAGCTTGTATGAGTTCAACAGCGATATGTAATTTTTTTTTAACAACCAGTCAGCCAGAGAGGAACACAGAATACCCACAATCCAAGAGGTAAGATAGGGTACTGCATTCAATAATGCGTTGGATTGTATATCAAAGTGCAGTATGTTATTCATGTATGTCGGCAATTCGGTTAGTTGTGTATAGAAAGCCCAACTTTGTCCACACTGTGTGATGAGTATAGCCCATAGCGGCACCGATGTCAATATAGCCGACCAGGGTGTGTCGTCATTGCGTTGTGTGTGTACGACTTCCACATCCTCTGCAGCAGTATTTTGCAGCAGTGATAGCGTTCTCGACTGTAAAGTACCTACTTGTATGCTGCGCTCTATAAACAGGCGTTCCTTCTCACTTATACGTGGGTGCACACTAGGTGCATCATACACCAGGTACATCCAGAATATAAACCAAATAATGCCAATTAGTCCGAATATATAAAAGGCCGATGGCCAACCACCTAGAAAGTCGAGCGAGCAGAGCCAACCAGTTAGTGGCATGGAGACAACTGTGCCAATATTCGAGCCTGCATACACAATGGCGGCAAATTTATTGCGCTCCAGCGGTGGTATCCAGTAGCCCAACATAGCATGCATTGCTGGATATGTAACACCTTCACCCATGCCCTCTAGTATACGTACCAACACCAGAAACGGCAAGTTCCAGCGCGCTGCCAATGGAGTTAATAGCGTAAAAATAACTGTTACTAGCACACCATAGCCATAGATACGCTTGCCACCAATTATTTCTGCCATTCTACCACCTGGCACTTGCGTCATAACATAACCATAGAAAAAGGAACCCAGCACCAGACCCTGCGTCGCTTCATCCCACATGAATTCGCCCTCTGACAAAGGCTTGGTTGTATTTTTCACTTCAGGTAGTGGACAACTGTCATCCACGGTAACGTTGTCTTGTGGTATCGCCGTCTGATTCACCATGGCTACAATAGCCACCGAGAGATTAACGCGCATCGCATAAACTACTGCAAAGCCCAGAAAACCCATAAGACCAAATATATGGCGCGCCTTAGGAAAGTCACCATCTTCTGGAATTGAAAGTTATGTTATCAATAAAGTAATGACCAACCGTGTAATAATATAATGCCTTCTCTGCCTTGTATAAGGGGTGTATCAGCAAAGCCATTCTCTGCCTCGCTGTCCTCACCATCCGATCGTTCAACTAATGCGTCACTAAACACCACATCGCAGTCCGAAGCCTCATAATTGTATACGGTCGCTTCATTCGACCCATCCCCCAGATTAGCATCCAGCACCATTAGAACACACAGTTATACTGCTAATACTTTAAGCACTTAATACTTAACTATATTTTAAACACTTATATTGTTAGATGTTAATTCATTTATTGCCAAATTCGCCACATCATACTGGTTTGGTTTGTTTTCTGTTTAGAACGAATGCAAAACGAGAAATAGAAAGTTGTAGGGAACCAAGTGGAATCCAAAAAGCAAACGAACTGTCAATGCCAGCTGATTTCCAAGAAAAGATAAAATTAACAACCACAAAGAGAGGTACAAAAGAAAAGAGTTGAGTTTTATCTAGAGTTGGGTTGTTATTTAACAATCTGTTATTTTGCAGCTGTTATTTTGTGCATAACAGTTGCGACTGTTATGTGTGTTTAAAAATAACAGGTTTAGGCAGATAACGATTTCCGGATCGCCGCGATTTAAGTGTTTTTTAGTAGAGCACAACAAAATAAAAATTATGGCCGAACACAAAACCGAAAACTCAACTAGTTATCGAGTTATCGATTTATTTAATTTTTCTTAGCTGAAAATCTGTTCAAAAAAATATCTATATTTTTGTCAAAATCCAATGAATCTGAAAGGTTGATATGTCATTTGAAAGGTAATTAGATTTTCTTTTCAACAATATGCCACTCACATATCATTATAAGAATATTTTGAATTTTAAAAGGGAATTTATATATTTGAATTTTTTTGTTAAAAGAACCGTTATTTTATACTAAATTTGAGTTATTAAAGTACTAAAAAAAATATTTTATTTTTAAAAGCTTAAAGTTCAACTATTGATTTGATATATAAAAATATATGTACATATATTTCCTTAAATTCACAAAATATTAAATAAAACAGCTGTTTGATTTAATAAAATGGAAGCCACGGAACTATTGAAGATGAGTGGAAATGGTTTTTTTAATTTTTAATTTTTTAAAATTATGAATTTGGAGCTGAAAAAGCCAATGGTGAAAAAATTGCAGACCGCTCTTAAGTAGTTTAGAAGTTATAGACGTCAAAAGCTAAGAAAATTGGCCTAAGAACTTATGATTTTTTTCCTACAAAAGTAAACATTATGACTATCAAAAGGTTATGCTATTACCTATTCAACGAGCAAATAATCATAGAAATCCATGAATTACTTTAGTAGATGAACTGTTTTTGTACTCAGTTTGATCGTGTTTTTATCTATGTAGCTGAAATTCGAAATTTAATGAAAAAAAATAAATTTATTTCTTAAATTAAAATTTTTTAAAATTAATTTTAGTTATTACTATTTATTAATCAGTTGTGAATAATAAACAGGATAAACCATCAAGTGCGCATTATGCGTAAAATACAAAATATCGTCGCCTGAGTAAGATAAGGTTGTATATGTAAATTGGCGTTTTTTAAGCTAATGATGCCATCATTAATTTTTAAACGAGATCTTTCGAATGCCGTAATCCATTTTTTATATCTCTCTTAGTTTTTAAGATATTCAGTAAAACAATGTCGTATGTGACACTCAGTTATCGTTTGAATAAAATATTTTCGTATGTGCGAAGAACTTCACATACGACAAATTTTTTCATACAAATTCAGATTTTTGTTGTGCTTAGTAAAATAATGTCGTATATGTTCGTTGTAACAATGTAAGTTCAAAAGGACATTTTCAACGAATATTTAAGCTGATAAATTAAATTCCTAAGGTCCTTTAAGAAATTCAGATGTTGTTAGAAAAATAATACATAGTTTTTCTATACTTGAGCTCAAGTTACGCGTACTTAATCCATTTTTTTTATAAGTGAAATTTTATGTTCCATAACCGTTGTAAGATCTAAATTGCTCCTTAAAATTTATTTACTAGATTGAATTTGAATAAATTTATATTCCTATTTTTATTTAATGATATTTTATTTTAATTATTTGTCGTGTGTCATACAAAATATTAGGCCCAGCACATAAATATGTTTGTAAATGTCACATACGGCAAATTTTGATTAAAGAAAATCCTCTGTATTTTGTTCAATAATTCCCCAATTTGTGAAGTAAACGATTTGTAGTTATTTTTACAATACTTGCGAGTTAGAATAAAATTGACCATCAAATTATTGAGTAATTTCATTCTAAGCTTTGATTACGATTTCCTAAAGCCTACGAATGTAACATACGACCTTATTTTACTCGGGCGACGAAGTGTGGCTAATATGTAAAATGTTATGACTCAAAAATAATGCACAGATGTTTATGGTTAATAGCTCGTTAAATAGGTAACAGCATAACTTTTATTTTGTTTAGTTATAACCATAATGCATAGTTTTGTAGAAAAGTTAAAACTAAACCGAAAGTATTTCAAGCCAATTTTTTAAATTTGAACCCAAATAACTTCTAAACGACTTGAGAGCGACTTGACATTTTACCGGATTTGAGCTTAGAAGGTCTTAATACATATAATCCAGTTATGGGCAAACTAATACATAAACATGCACAATTGTGTAAAACATTTTCTGACTGACATCAGTTGAATATCCAAATTACGTTCACAGCTTCTCATAAGCACGAACTAAAGCCATTACTCGGCTACTGTTCGTACGTTTCACAAAGATGCTTATAGCGTAGGTGTGATAGCATTGCGTCGGCAGCGAAAAGCAGCCTATGCACATGTACATAGGAAATTCAAAAATGCCCTTCACTGATTTCAAAATAAATATTCATTGCAACAATCAACTCTTTTTTAATTCGAAGAGAAACCTGTTATTTTAAGATGCTATTTTTCTGGAACAGTTTCAGCCGCAACTGTTATATGAAAATAGCAGTTTTGCCCAACACTAGTTTTATCTAAAAAGCAGTGCAAGCAGTCCACAAAAAGCAGCGTTTCCCAAAGGTTATTTTCACTTAAGTGGTTTTGTATCAAATATATAATCCAGAGTTCAAACTTCATTCTAATATTAAGAATAACTAGCTAATTCAGTTTTAATTAACTTTCAAATATTTTAACTGGTAAAATATACGTAATTTTTATTAAGCGAAAAAGAGTGATTTCTTTCTCAAGTTACTTATCCTATTGTAATCAAAAATTTTTTAAAATTGCCCACGAGTCGATGGTCAGTGGTTTTAAGACCAGTGCTACTATTTTGCAAGAACCTAGAAAAACAATTCGACACCCACAATCTTTCTGCAGTCCAATAAGTAATCACCTATAATTCGCCATGTTTAGTTTGATACACTTGCAAAGTTAATCCGTCTCTGCATGATGACACTGAGCAAAACCAACAAAACAGTTAAAATTGGGAAGGACATCTCCCCTTCCACACTTCCCCCATTCGATACTAATCGAGATTTCAGACAATTTTACTTTTTAATGTGATTAGTTTTATTTTATAAAACTAGCGAAGATGAGAAAGTGCTTAAAAAATTCACTTGAAGGTATCCAAAAGGGAAAGAATAAAAAACCGCGCCTGAAAACACCTAAAGAAATGTAATAAAATTAAGACACAATAACCGCATGTTTATGTAATCCGAATTGAGAACTCTCGTTCGTGAAAGAAACGACCAGCGATACTTTTTGATATGGAAAAATGTATTGCTTATTGTGTCCCACACGAACGAGAGTGCTCTTTTCGGAATACATAAACATGCGGTAAGTCTTTTGGAGTCATAAAAAAATGTTCGTTAAACTCAGCCACAAAATTTGTTGAGGTGATGAGATATATAAATTTACTAATTTCACAATGTATGCCTCATTAAACCAATTTTCAATAAGGGAATTTTTTTAACTTTCCGAAAGCATAACATCTTTAATCTGACACACTTGATTAAGTTTAAAGTTTTTGCTCTGACTGGCTTAATTTTGAACAATTTTAACTTTTAGTCATATATTTATAGTTTTTCAGTGATCATTCCTATGATGTAATGAATTGTATATAGCATTCTGGCATTGTAAAAACAATTTTAATTTTATATATTTAAACATTTATTTCATTTTTCAAGAGTTTGATATTTAAACCGAAATAATTTCAACATTTTTACAACAGTCAGAATGTGGTATAAAGCAAATTGCAAAAAACTACATTTTAGCTTAACTAGTCAATTAGGAATATAAAATCATACCCAATTATTGAAAATCTAACCTTAACTGGCAATCAGCGCTATCCACATTGATATTTTGTAGAATTAAGCAAATATGTAGTGATTTAAGAATGCTCAGTTGGCAAATATTGTGCCGTAGGGAAATACTACGGTTTTCTGGCTATCATCCTCAGCTAGCATAGTTTCGTAGTGGTATCCTTTATCCATAAATACAAAGGAACGATTCATTTCAATATGCTCACGCAGACAATCAATTGGAACATCAAAGCAATTTATAAAGAAGTTCTTACACGCTTGAGCTGCGACAATTTCATATGCTTGAGCGTGGTTCTCACTCCATATTGAGGCATTTACAAAATTGACACCCTGTTTCTGGCACAGTCCGTTGGCTTCCTTTGTTGTTCGGAAAGCATGAAGTGTCGCAATGAGCCCCACATTTATGCCCAATTGTTCATGTGTAAAATCGTATACAATTGTTGGACCTGCCAGAGAACCCTCCGTAGCTTCCTTGGGCTGTATGGTTTTTGCATTAAAATTTTTGATCTTCTGCAAAATTGCTGAATAGCTACCAGCCAAAGCTGTTGTTGGTTTGTAAGAAACCATTTTATCCTGAACTTTCGCAGTAAAGTCAGCCAAAACAGACTCTTGAACAAGGACTGTTACAACAGTGTTCGTCAATGGATTCTGTAGAGATTTAACCAAGTGATATGAAGCTGCATTCAAGTCGGAGCCGCTTAAAACAAGCATGAGAGTAGGTTCCTGAACTGTGTTTGGCTCCGCAGCAGCGCTTATCTTAAAAAACGAAATCTCGTCAATTCAGTTTTGTGCTAATTGATGTTCGCACTTACCACACTTGTTGTTCCAGTCGCTGTATCATACTCCATTTTCTCAAACATATCCTTCGTTATCTTCACTATCGTCATATTATTAAGAAACAGTTGAGGAAACTATAAATATGTATTTAACCAGAAAGTCGATTAAATACAGATAGTTCAGAGATCTTGTCCAAATCAAAGATCTTATCACCGGTGAAGGTTATCACATTTTCCATTGCTCAGTGTTGCACATCTTAAGTTCTAGTACTTTTCTTAAGGTGACAGCCATGATATAAAAAGTACTATTCTACCATGGGACTAATCACTGTTAGGATGCATATAAAATACAGCAGTGCGCAGGTCTTTTAAACACACAATGGCCATCCGTTCTGTATTATACAGAACAGTGATATAATAAAAGTTTTCATTCTGTTTGTATACATACTTTACAATGTGTTCTTTACAGTTAGATCCACGTAGTGTTGTTTAAATTTAACCACCAGTCAAAACTGCGGATCTAAAATACTTAGTAAAAATTAGGTTACAGTCTATACTAGTTATTAAGGCACCTCACGATCCACAGAAATAAAGTTGTTGGGGTCGGTTCCTCAAAATAATCTTTGGCTTATGTTATAATGATTCCCCAAATATTTCGGCTCTAGCAATAGCCATCCATGAGCTGGAATGGTTTGAAACTACTTCTAACACTTCAGTTTTTTTAAGTTTAAGAAAACAAATGGTGAGAAATCATATTAATGAAAAATATCTTCCAATCTGCATAAAAAATTTTAAAGTTTTTGCTGTCGGGCCAAAGAAAATGCATATTTTCATGCATTGTTTAACTTTGTTTTATGTTATTTTTACTAAAATTCAAATTTAATATTTTTCCTTGCCATGTTGCTTGTATTCAAATAAATTGTAGCAAACAGTTGTTAATTTTTTGTTATTTATTTTAATTTAATTCTTCAACTTACACTATAGTTTATCATCAATAGATTTGACTAAACATTTATTTGACTAAACGTTACATGACAAAACAAAAAAAAAACTCAATTTGAATTTTAGTGAAAATTACATAAGAAGAAGTAAAAAAAAGTTATGAAAAACCGCATTATCTTCGGTCCAACTGCAAAGCTTTTCAAATTTAACTCTGCAGTTTGGGAAGTTTTTACATTACTATTATTTTTGACCAATTAGTTTTTTAACTACCAATATATATATAAAAAACTCGATTTCCAGAGGTTGTTTCAAACCATTCCAGCTCACGGATGGCTTCGCTAGACACGAAATATTTGGGGAATCACCATAACATAAACCAAGCATTATTTTGAAGAACCGACCCGAAAAACATTTTTTCGTGAGGTGCCTTACTAGTTGCAATAGATTAGGATGTTGAGTTTTTCCGTGCCATGGATATTTTCTATGAGCTCAACCTAATAGAATGCGCAGAGTAAACTTCAACAATCATTGCAACTACTACCCCTCGTCAGAATAGTTCGGCCACATTTATTTTTGTCTTTCTTTGCACAAAGAAACTCCAAAAAATTATTGAAAAAGGCCGAATTAAAAAAAAATGTTCTTCCACAACAACATTTGAGATCGAAACTTAATAAAATAAGAACAAAAAAAAAAATTGCATTTTACAAACACTCTTTAACTACGGCCAAATCAAATATAAGACTTCATTCAGAAAAGTTCGACCACCTGAAAATTGAGTCATAATAGTTTGGTCTATTCCATATACCATTGTTTGGTGTCCCATTTCTGACATATGACTGCTGCGGTAAGACGAGGTATTGTATCCACGAGTTTCTGGTAATACTCTGAAGAAATTGATAGGCAAATATCCCTTTATTTTGTCCATAAATCTCCTATACTCCTAGCAGGATTGCGTCTCAACTCCCTCTTAGTTTTTAGCCACAAGAACTCTATTGGAGATGGGTCCTGACTACAGGAAGATCAGGAAATAACGGGATGATGATTATTCTTCAACCAGTACTTTTTTGTTTTCGCTGTATTATAAATTGTAGTATAAATTAATACTCACTTCCTGCAGTTTAAAGGGTGCAGATAAATGCTTTATGTCAAAGGTTCGGAGATTTTTTTATAAATTTTTAAAGTGTTGATTATTTGACCCAATAAAAAATTCCTGACGATATTATCCCCTAGCCACACATGCCAGTCCGAAGACAGTAACAGTTAGAAAAACTCAATACAATCTCACTTTTCACTAATACACTCACACCTTGACATCACTGGCTGTCCACTGCCCTATAGGAACAAACTAACTTGTTTTTAAAAACAACTAATTAAAAAACTAGTTTAAAATAAACCAGTATATGAACAACTTTGAATTATATTAAGGCGGCATCCACTTCAATTCTAAATAGTTTTATTGCATTATATATGAAGTAATTGAAATACTACTTAAAAACAAGTTTTGACATGTTTTAATTGCAAATTTTAGATTACAAGTTTATATATATTTAACCATGTTATTTCATCAAATATTATTAACTTTAGGCTATCAGTAATAGTTTTAAATTGGTTATTTTAAAGTAATAAAAAAAATTATTTAAATACAACTAATTTAACAAGTAGTTGAAAATATATGCAGTCGAAAGTCAATTGACTTATTTAGCGGACATCACCATATATAAGTTCGTTCTATGGAAAAAAGTCAGAATTTCAACTAGTTGTGGTTGACAAAAAACTAATTTATCAACTACTTTTAAATTAGTTGATTTTCCTACAGGGCTGGCAACAACTTTTACTGAGACAGTGAATTTTGACAACCACAGCCAGTGCGAAATCGAAGTAAGGAAACAGTGTTGTATTTTATCCCTAAAATATTCGAACTTTAAATATGCACTTTTCTTTCATGTCTTGTAGTAAAATATATGCAATCATTTTAATTGCCCTTATTTGACACATAAAATATCATATGAATATGTTGCATTCATTTTGGAAAATATTGATAAACATATTTTACAAAATAATTAGTTCCCCATTTTTATCCCATTTAAGTTTCGTGCTGTGTTGGCATATAAAGCATCACTGAATAAAAGCAACCGAAGTTGTTTTCGAGCTATCGATTTTTTATAATTATTTCCCTTTATAAGATCTGCTGAAAAAATCTCTATATATATCTTAGTATACATCCGATACTAATAGTAATTGTACTATTTTAATGATAATATAATAAGCTTTCAGAAAAAACGTAATTGAACTAAATCTGTGGAGTATTCCACATTTTTTAGCTGCTTGTATATAAAAGTAAAATATTTGCTGACATAAAACACTAATTTTCTCAAAAGTACCATTATTAGGTACTATAAGTTATGAAAAATAAATTATTTGAAGCCTGAAAATTAATCTTTAATTTGGTTTATATATATATTTATTTAGTTTTTTTTTTTATATTTCTTATGGAGTTTTCTTTAAGATGAAATGATTTGAATGGTACGGAATGTTGTTATTTCAAATATTTTAACTTAGTTGTTTTGCTTTCTTACTCCGTATTTCTTCATATCACCATTACAACAAGCAACTGTGATTAACGAAGCATTATAGTTGTAACATTTCTGGGAATTAATATTTTTATGCTCCATCGAAAAAAGTTTGCAATTTTTAATTGATCGTTTTTTTCAATGGCTTTAATTTTATTATGCGTATGCTTTTAACAAATGCAAATGTAGTCGCGGTAAATGGATATTTATACAATTTTCCAACAAAATGCATTTATTATGAATGGAGGAACATCACAAAAAGATCTTGAAGTACATACGGTTGAATCAGAAAACTTACAACATGTTGTTACGTAAAACGTCAGCGAGATAGTTATATCTAGGAGAAGATAAAAGCCTTGGAAGAAAAAAATTATGTAGAAGAACTTTGTGAAGATTTCTATTATTATTTATAATTTCAAAAGCCTTCAGAAATTGTGCAGAAATACAGTCCCTAACCAAGCGCCCATAAAAAAATGGATAATAAAATATGAAATTTTATTAAAAGGATTTGCCTTTGTAAGGAATGTTAACAACAAGCATGAAATGGTAATTTTTCAAACTTTTTAATCAAATGTAGTCTTGATTAAAAAAAGGTCTAAACTTTTGTTTTTTAAATGACAGGTATAGTTTTAGACTTCAAAAATGAAATAGATTTTTAGCACCTTGATCAGTTATAAAATTATATATATATTCAGCCGTATTCTTAATAAGTTACAAACCTCTTGTAAACCCTTTATAAGGCTCATGCCTAAAATCGTTATTCATAAACGTTCAATAACGAAAAAAACCTCTTGTAAC
The DNA here is from genome assembly GCA_914767935.1 of Coremacera marginata. Lineage (NCBI taxonomy): Eukaryota > Metazoa > Arthropoda > Insecta > Diptera > Sciomyzidae > Coremacera > Coremacera marginata. Next base: position 52,344,149 of record OU612046.1, on the reverse strand, counting down.
AGCTTCACAAATGAGAAAATTTTAAAATAGGAACAAACCTTCTCTAAACCTTCTACAAAGCTATTTTAAATTTTAATGTTCTCAATTGAGAACAATCTTCTCATTTTGTCTCAAACAAAAATCAAAACAAATAAATAAATAAAAATAATTGTGTTTGTTTGGCAGTTGCTATGGGCAGCTGTATTTTTTAAAAGTAAACAAAATTTTAAGGCCCAGTTTCAATTTTTTTAGAAAAATTTTCGATTTTTTTTTATTTTATTGTTTTGAAAAACATCTTAAGAATGTGTAAAAATTTCAGAAAAAATTTCGAAATCGTTTAAGAGATGTTTAAGTTTTTATGAGTAGTAAACGCTCATAAAGTAAGGTAAACAAAAACTTTAAACGCGGTTTTTTCGAAATGACATTTTTTGAAACGGCTTGCACTTTAACTGGAAAAGAATTCGTCCGATTAACTCAGATCCAGTTTTACTATTTTTAAAAATTAAATACGCTTTGAGTGTTGGCGGCCGTGGCGTAGTGCGTAGAGTGTGTGACTCTGACGCCACAGAACCCAGGTTCGAACCCGCCATCTGACACAGGAAGTTTTTTCAATTGAATTAATTTTTCTGTTCGGCCGTCACCTCTCTGCAGACAATGGCAAGCCTCAGAGAGTAAAAACTGCCATGAAAAGCTTCTTGAGAACATAAAGCCGTTCGGAGTCGGCGTAAAACTTGTAGGTCCAGTTCTCGATCATTTGTGTGCAAACATTTCACATCACACACAACACAACTGATCATAAGAAGCTCGGTCAAAGTCCCTTCAAGGGCTGAGATGGCCATTTCGTTGTTTTTTTTTTTTGAGTGAATCGACAAAATCAAATAAAACGTATGTATTTTTGCTTAGTATTTAATTTATAAGGTACGATTTCGTTCACGAAAAGTTGGGTTTTTAATTTATGCGGCTTTTTTTATTTTCTTTAAATTAAACTATTCTAAAAAACTTTTTATGTATTTTTTTTTTGTTTTTCGCTCCTTGGAGAGGAAATATCTGCAAGAGACCTTTCCTTCGCGCCCTCATCTTTTGCACGCTGTATGACCATAACTATCGATGCAAAAAATAAAAAATAAAATTGTTAATTTAAGACTTAACTAAAAATAAAAATTATTTTGATATTTAGTAAAATAAAAAAATACAGTCATTCAGAAAAGACCGCTTTTCTACTCATAAAATTGAAACTGGCCCTTAAACAAATGCCTGCCAGTATATCAAATTCACAAACCTATATATTTGTTTTTAAAATTTTTTTTAACTTTAAAAAGCGCTTTAATTAATGAACGTTTGAAAGCTGTTTTAAAATATTTTTATGAATACGGCTGATTATATATATTATATATATACATAATTATATAATTTATCAGCAATGAAAATTATATGAAATCGCTTAATAAATTCACTCTACTGCTAAAATAAATTCCTTATAATCGTACGTAACATTATTTAAGGCCTCCGGGAGTTTTTCGTAGAAAAAATTAAAAATTTATAAAATTTTTTTTAAGCTGTATTTGATTTTTGACCAACATTTTTTTACATTATTCAAGATTTATCGATACGAATTCGTCGATAAAGTAGAAAAGTGCAATCCCTCGAAAGACCTTAAATTTTGCGGTGGGCAAGATGTTTGTAAACTGATTCATCTGAAAATTTTTTTCGGTTTTATAAAGAGTCCTTGGGCAATTAATTATTATATTTTTTTACACAAATTTTTTGATTTGTTACCAAAAAAGATCTTCAGTTAGTGCACAAACAATTTTCTTTCTACATCCACCATTTTGTCAAAAATTAATATTTTCCAAAAATCAAGGATTAAACGACCAAACCGATTTTTTTTTTTTTTTTTTTTTTTTGAGATGAACTAGTCTCCAGATATCTTGCTCACCACAAATTTAAGGCTTTTCACGGCATTGCACTTTTCCACCTTAGCGACGGATACTTTTGGACCAAAATGTCAGGGATAAATCTTGAATAGTAACACTTTAATAATGAAAAAATATTGGTCTAAAACAAAAGACAGCTTAAAAAAAAATTTTTAAATGTTGTCTCGTTTCTTCGAAAAACTTCACGGAGGCCCTTAAAAAAATGTTTACTCTATAAAAGCCATAAGCACTACTCTAGTCAAAAAGTAGTAGGGTAGTATTATTGTCTTGCTCTCGACAACACTAATTACGACATTCTACTGAGGTTGGGTTCACCAGTTTTTTCTTTGTAGATGACTTTTATTTGTATCTGAATACGCAGTCGGAATAAGATATGTCGTTTACGTTCATCTAAGTGCTATATTGAAGACCAACAAGTGCATCGAAAAGTTAATCCAAATACAATAGAACTAATTGTTCACAGTGCATTATCTGTAATCAAAATAATTTAAAACATCAATTCAAAGCGTCCCCATACAATAAAATGACTGATTTAAACGATATAATGGGATCAACATTCGTGCGAGTAAAGGTAATTTTTTAGAAGTGGCAACAGATGATGGCAGAATTTTATGCAAGCCATAAAAATGAATTGATTAGATACCATTTGTTCCTAGCTGTTTAAACAAACATATACATATTATCTATTATCAAAATCAAACAATAAAAACTCCCATTCAAAATTTGGGGCTGAATAAATGAATTACTCATTTGTACTGAGCACTATAAACTCGCGAATTTGATAAGTAGAACGCAAGAGAATTCAAACAAGCGACAATATTAACGCTCTCATGCAGTGATCTAGTATGAAGCGCAAGCATTGGACCCCCGGCGCAAACAGCTGTTTAGTAGAAGAATTACATATATCTACAACCGCAAACAAAATGCAACAACTTCTATGGTATGTTTAGTCAATGCAACAAGAATAACAAACGCCACCCCCAGACGGGCGAGATGGGCAGTTGTATGGATTCAATAAGTTCCAGGAGCGGTGCAGTGCAAATACGTTGCAAGTGTTTCACATGCATAGAAGTCGTGAAGATTTGCACTTGCGATTTCATAACTAAACAGAGTGTTACAGTTTGAAATATTTGTAGTCTAGTTTTTGAAGATAACAGAGTACAGTTCTAAATTTAAATATATTTTAATTATAGGAAAAGAAAAAAACTGCTTTATAAAAACAAAAAAACGCTTTTGTGTTTATAAATACTACTTAATTGTTTATCTGTTTATATGTTTATCTCTAGTTGGTAACATTTGTGCATTTTTTCTTCATCGCAAATGCCATGCTTGGGATCGAGAGTCGCGGTGCCTTTGAATTCTACAATTTCTTATTTATAATATCACTATTTTGGACAATGCATAGCAAGGAATCGATCGAAGCAATTCAAACGGTAAGTAACAAGAACTATTATTATTACAAGCAAAACCTGTCTGATTTTTGAATTTAGTTTCTGTTTTATTTAAAGTAAAAAATGTATTAATTTTTCCTTTGGGCCCAAGCCTTTTTCTTTTTATATTCAAAATGTGTATATGGAGCTCCTAAATCCAATCTAAAAAACTATCACTCACAAATGGTTTCGGGGATTTAATTCGAGAAAGTTTGAAAAATTTAGAATTTTAAGTACAATATATGAAAACGTCTACATTTTTGTACTTAAAGTTAGTTCTAAAAATTATATATAATTATTACAAGGCTAATTATAATCTTTTCAATGTGATACCAACATTAAAAATCCGTCCATTACTTTGAGAACTTATTTGGTTTTGTTTACTATGGATGCTTAAGTTAAGTGACGCGAAAAATTCTACTGATCATGCAAGGTGTTTTCTCCAATTATTTCTGTTTCAAAAAATTGGTGCCGGAGGCAAGATTTAAGTGATTCTTTTATAAAATAAATATTTTTTAAAATTTTTTTAGTGTATAATTGGGTGTAGCATAAAAGAATAAGGTTTAAAACTTGTTGAAGTTACAATTGCAAAAAATAAGACGTGAGTGATGGGAAAAATTAGCGCGGTAGGAATGAAAAAAATCAATATATAAAAATTCATATAATTTTAAATGCTTATATTGAAATATGTATTTCTTTTAGTTATGAAATTAGCTGTAGATCTGAGTATTCATTGCTATTTGTAGTTTTGGCCGCTTAAATTACACTGTACGAAAGATTTATGCAATGGTAAATCATTTTTGAAACACATTTTGCCTTGCTTTTAACTGGTATACAAGTGAAACACTATTTTTTGCATACTTTCAGGCTTGGTTGTTAAATAAGTTTTGTGGAGAAGTTACCTTGTTTTAAATATTAACATCTTATGCTATGTCCACACAGAGAGTTTAGTTTGAATGCATAACTATTCATCTAGTGGTAATGCAAATTAAATTTCCATTACCATTAGTATAGAATGGTAATAGGAAAAAAAAATTGCATTACCATTAATATGTGATGGCAGTGGAAAAAAATTGCATTACCATTAATATGCAATGGTAATGGAAGGAAAAATTGCATTACCAATAAAATTTAGTGGTAATGAAAAATTTTAATGATAATGGAAGAAATTTGCATTACCACTAAATGTTTAATGGTAATAAAAACATATGACTTTCCCATTAAAATTTTTCATTGCCTCTAAATTTTAATGGTATAACACTAAATTTTGTAAATATTTTTCATTACCATTAAAAATTAAGTGGTAATGCAAATTTTTTCCATTATCATTAAAATTTTTCATTATGCTCTGAGCGTACCTTGCAATCTAAAAAGTCGCATCTGAACGTACATTTTCATCAGAAAATTAGCCCACTTTTAGGCATTTGTTCAATACGCTGAACGTACATTACGGTCAAAAAATTTGAATATGAACGTAGCTTTTGTTTTAGAACATTAACATACTTTAAGGCATTTCTCAAAGTGAGTTTTGATAAACTCAGAAAGCAAACTGAGTTTAGTTGAGTTTCATCCAGCAAAATTGTACTGGGAACTCAAGAGTTTATTTTGATTCCAGCGGCAAAACTCAATTTTGAACTGGATACTCAAAGCAAGCTCTCTGTGTAGACATGCTATTAAGTTGAATTTCATCCCGTATAATTGTACTGCAAACTTATTTTCTTGAATTTAAGTAGACAGCCATACAAAAACTCAACTAACCGAAAAACTCATTAAAACTAAAATTTACTTTTAAATATTTATTTATTCGTGTTGCGAGACATTAGTTAAGGGTTCGCTGACCTTTAACGATTTTTAATTTGAGCCATTAACACAGAGAAGCAGTCAGTCATAATTTTAATATTGTACTCAATCAAACATTTCCTAATCAACATTAGCTTTAAAATTAGTTTTAAAAATATGAGGCTAGCAATTATCAAAATACTTTTCTTTTGACAGATACATGTACATAAAGCAGTTGATAGATGCATGTGCATAAAATTAAATTCTTAGCCACAAATGTCATATTAAAATATAAATGTATATATATTTATTTATATGTAATGTATTTGAATAAACTAGAAACATATTTAGTGTTTTCAACTGAGTTTTTCAGCTTTGCTCTTGCTAAACCAGCTAGAATTTTTTCATATAAATAGAAGCCTTAAGTAACTGGAAGAAATACATGCAAACTTCATGCTTGGTCGAACATTTAAAGTAAAGAATTTAGCTGCTAATACTATCAAGTGAAAGTGTGTGTGCCGCTTATGAGAAATTTACATACAGTCCAGTCGTCAACACTTTACCAACCTGACCATACAACTTGAGTGCTTTAGAAGGAATTGCTTTAGAATGAAGTCATGCGTGCTTTTGAAGAACTTAACTTTGACATTCTTAAAGACTCATACTGCTGCCTTTAAGCAGAGTAGTATTTCTTTTGTGTTCTTTTGTGAAGTGTGATACTGTCACGCTATAATGAAAACTAAAGGAGTTCCTTATTTTTTTGGTATGCAAGAGAAAATCAGCGAATAAAAATCAATATAACGAATTGCTCAAAGATGTTTTTTTTTTCTTTTTAAGAAGGCGTTAAACATGTACAACAAATTGTAGCGTGAAAAGAGAAATTAGACCTAATTTATGTACTTCGTTAGGGTTTCACCCTACCCATTCCTTAAACGATTTTATGATGATTAATTAAAGAAAATTTTAAGAGTTAAAGAGTAAAAAAACGAGTTCAAATATTACTACGAATCTCTGTTAATAGAAATATATATATATATACTAGCTTAAACCCGCCGCTTCGCCGGGTTTTCAAAAAGTTTTCATTCAAAAATTGATAGTGGGTAGGCTTGATTTTTCGCTACCAAAACGATTTTTTATTGTTTAAGTAATACTACAAATTATTAACCTTAAGATTGTTATATCATCTGAAAGGAAATCGAAAACCTAAATTTTGGATTTAATTTTTTTTACAACAAAAACAACTTTTATCCAATTTTTTGGCTTAAACTAAAAATTTTTGAACATTTTTTAAAAAAATTTTTAAAAATATTAATACTTTGGTTTAGTAAAAATTTCAACTTATGTTTGAAGGATATTTTAACAAACAACATTTTTCAAAAAAAATTATTGAAATCTATTACAAACTGACTGAAATATTTGCCTTCAAAGCTAAAAGTGTGAATTTCAAGTCGTTTTTCTCTCATTCTCAGCTTATAATTAATACTAAAAAGATCTGGTACTAAAATTTTTCACAGTTTTCAAACTACATACATGATTTTGGTATCATATTGAAGGAAATTTAAAAGCGTTTATTGATTTTGTTCTCGTTTAACCGAAGTGCAATTTAATCCATTAGGACCGAAAGAAAACCATAAAAACAGACATTTTTAGACTTGAAGCAACATTTAGGTGAAAACTATGTATGCCATTGAGTAGAAATAAGTTATTATTGCATGCTAATTTTACTTTTTTTAAAAAACTGGCACTAAAACTTTTGAAATATTATGCAGTATTTAATGAAAATTCGAGACGCATATGTTTCCATATAGTAACATTGGTTGTTAATGGGTTAAAATAAAGTATCCTATTGCACTCTCTGCTGACCTATAAATATGTGTACAAAATTTTATAAAAATCTGAGTTGTCGTTTAAACGTGATGAGTGAACATAAAAAGTGGCTACAGATTAATACAGATAGATATTAGACCTGTTCATAGTTCTATGTAATTTGCTAAGGTATCTCCGATTTTCGATCACCTCAAAAAATCTGAATATTTTACCTATAAAAATAATATTTAAAAAAATTTCATAAGAATGTTGAACACTGGTACGTCTCTCTTCAAAAATTTATATTTTAAGGAAAATTCAATTTGTAAAATTATCATTTTTTATAAATTGCCTAAATGAATTTGGTAACAATATTTATTTTAAGTATAACATTTTTAAGGCATTTGGGTATGGTAAATCGAATGGTAAAATTAAAATTGGAGGTTTTTAAACAAAAAAGTTGACTTTTTCAATGATCAATGATTGTGATAAAAACGCAAAATGAATATGAAAATGTTTATGAAATTTTGACTTTGAATTAAGTTTTTAGATTTGTTCTCCAACAAAAACTAAAAATGACTAACCTATGTTCTGAAAATTTTTATTACCTTTCAAACAAATTAAAAACTATATCCGAAACACTTACCTTGCTTTTCAACTATAAGAAATGCTAATTGTTTTTGCTCCACTTCCATCTACGCGACATCATTAAATACAAGGAGTCCTTTAGCTGTTTTTCTGCGTTTAAGGTTATTTTGATCTATGTACCATTCGGATGGATATTTTTTGAAGAATTGTGTTGATATTGGTACGATGCTTTTATCAAATCTGATGCAATCAATTACAATTTTACAATACAATTTTATCACTGATACAACCATGTATGTGTTGTTGTGGAATAAGTCTTAAGTTTAAAGTTATCCTGTATTTCTACTGAGCGTATTCACTCTGAAATGAAACGATCGACAAGTCCTTTCAAGAGCTGAAATGGCCATTTCGTTTTTTTTTTTAAAGTGAGATTCCACTTATTTTATAAAACAAACAAAAAATAAAATAAACAATACAACTCAAAATGAACACACGTATAAGTTAATCTATACTATTATATTAAAATGAAACTTAGATTTTGTCTAATGTGTGAAATAATATTAAATACTTAATACGTGAAATTTCCTTTATTTTTGTATCTTGCTTTATTAAAATAATAATTTTTTTCTGCTTTAAATTAATATTTTGATGGCTTAAAAATAAATAATTATCAATTTTTTTTAACCCTAGAGAGGAAATCATATCTTACGCACATTGTGTAGGTATTCTTATTCACGCTGTAAGACGTAATTCTACGTCAAAATACTTACTATGCGTCAAACTAAGCAAAACATGTACACATGCAAGAGAACATCAATGGCTAAAACTATGTGAAAAGAAAAACCATTACTAAGAGAGAGACATGAGAAAATTTTAAATATGCACACAGTGTACGTCGAATCGATGTAGATTACCTCTCTAGGGTTAAATTGATTTATAAAATTGTTTACTTTATAATATGGTAAGCCCAAAATTTGGTTGAATTTAGTTTTTTTTTTTTAAATAGTGGTTCGAAAAAATCGCTGTGAAAACACTAAGGTAGGTGTTTCGGATGTAGTTTTTAATTTGTTTGAAAACAATGTACTTAACTTAGTGTTTTGCCACCTATTGGCTTTTTTGGAAAAAATAAAAAAGTCGTGTATTAATAGCAAAAGAAAAAAAAAAGCAAAAAGAAAAGAAGATAAATAAAATACTAAAAATATTAAAATTAATAAAAATAATAAATAATAAAAATAATTGAAATAAATAAAATAAATCAAACGATGAAAAATTAAATAATACCTACAAATAATCTTAATATATAAAAGGCAAGCATGCTGCTTCGCACCTAATATTGATCAAACTGTAATAATTTTTTGCCATTATTACAGTGCTTTTACAACATTTACTGTGCTGAAAAATGTTCAGCCTAAAAGTATACACATGCATAAAAAGGAAGTATGCTGCTCTGTCACTTATAAGTATCAAATTGATTTTCTGTGCATATTTTCAGGCTGAACATTTTTCAGGATAGTATATGTTTGTATATTCCACTGTACTAATGGAAAACATCATTACAGTTTGAGCGATATTAGGGATATTGACTTTTATGTATTAAGATGCCGCTGAAGCCGGGTTCAGTGCATGGCACTTTGGTTAATCGAAAATTGCATTGAAATACAAAAAAGCAAGTAAATGAGCGAAGAGCTAAACATTTGCCTTGCGCTCTTTGGCATTGATAAAATCCATTGTTTGGTTTTGTCGTATACAAAACTAGCGCAATTCACAAGCTTGTGTATTTGACATTGCAAATTTGTGCAATTGTAAAAATGTTCCATCAATCGTGAGCGGTCTTCTTCGGTTCAATTTGCAATACTTGTTGCAAAGCATGATATTATCAGTAGATTACTCACTGACTCTTTAATAAATTTTTTTAATGCGTTTCTCATGTTTAATTCGTTTTTTATTTATTTTCATTATCTTTGTTTTTAGCGACTTTATTTTTTTTTTTGACAATCAGCTGTCAGCTTAGAGTTCAGTATTGCATATGTAAAGTAAATATAAATTATGGGCTTTTACCCAATAGGCAATGAAGCTAGGTCTCTTCTAACGATGGCGTGCATTTACTGCTACTTTTGGCGGTAAGACACCTGACTTTCTCGCTGCATCTCCGAGCGCTTCTATGAGGCCTAATTTTTCGCTACCCAGGGCAGTACAACAATTATAATTTTCCTACAAAAACTGGTTCTGCTTATATTTCAGGGTTACTTTTTCGTTAAAAGTTAAAATATATATTAGTTCAAAAATACTGAATAATAATCAACGTCATGACTTAGAAATATTCTTATCTGACAAAAATATGTTAAATAAAATAAAATCACAGAGGCAAGGTATACGTAAAAAGAAATAAAAAAATTTGTTTAATTGTTTTGGTTTACCTCTTCTTTAAGCCATTCTAAAGGAGTGCTTATAACAGGCCTCTTTAATGCAAGGAGAGCGGAAGGCCTAGAAAATTTGGCCATTTCATATAAAAAAGGAGGCTTGGTGGAGGGTTGACGCCAACTATATAACTACTAAACATTTTCCAAAACTTAGACGCAATCTGACAAGTGGGCGTAACAGCCCCCAAACAACTTAAACACAGTTTGCGCTATATCTTTGAAATGAAAAAAGCTACAACAACTCAAATCAAAGCTCTTACTGACTGTGATAAATTACGTAACAGACGCTTGTCATACAGAACAAACCATTTAATATGCGATTTCCATGGAGGCTGCAATTTAGTACCGCACGAAAAAAATAAAAATAAATATGATGTGAAGTCACGAAAAGCGTATACTTTTTTTATTATAAAAAAATAGACATCATACCCTTATGAATATAAAAATTTGAAGGCAGAGACAAAGCTAGTTTTTTTTAAAAATATTAAAAAACAAAGCATTTTTAGCTTTAATAATAAAATTTGTTTTTAATATAAAAAAAAGTTACAAATAATGGATAAAATATTTTTTGATGTACAAAGAAACTAATATGAATACTGTAGCGTTTACAACAAGTGGTCTACGCTGTTTGCGCAGCTCTTCGTTCAGGAGTTATGCCATTTTAAAGAAAGTGGAAAAATCGTGGTAGAAACAAGCGACAAGGCTTATTTCCCCATACAAATTTTTGTAACTTCGGCTCCACATGAACTATCGGTATGAAATTTTCATGCCCTAAAACCCGATGTACAGATTTATCTCCGTCTAACTAGGCCATTCGAAACACTGTGCGCTGTCTTTATTAAGGGCATAGTGAAGCCACAGTAAATTATTTAATTTGTTCGGACGTTGCGTGTGGGAATTAAGTAATTAAGTAACTAAGTACATAATTGGGTAATTAAGTAATTAGGAATCAAATTGTTGTAATATGTTGTTCTTTCCTTGCCTCAATCATTTCATTATTACCTTTAGTCAATACCTTCTATTTTTAATAAAACAAAAACATTTACGAAACACTAAACATTTACTAAAAAGAAAAACTACATTTGTGAAACACTGGAGGGGATTTGATCAGCATGGTAAATTAATTAATGTATAAATTGCTTAAATAAATAAAATTTAAATGTTTCTCCAAGATAATATCCTAAAACTATAAGTTTTTAATAACTTTTAATTTTTCATCTGTGGTTGGCCACTTTTGGGATTTGCCCATATACAGGGTGTTCCGCAATTGAGTCAACTATTTACGGAGTTGAAAGGTTATGTCGAGCTAAGCAAAAAATCGTATCGGAGGGGGGGGGTCTATTTTTACATTTTTAGGAGCTACAGGGTTAATTGATATTTCACGACTTTGGTTTACGTTATTGTTTCTAGCAGATAAACTAACTTATATAAAACTTATTTTGATAGCTCATTATAAAGGCAATAAAATCACCTCTCTCTAACGGCATATCAACAAACCCCATCAACTTAACCGTTACCGAGCTGTGCTCGTGTGAAGATGAAATCAATCGATTGAAACTACCAAATTTAAATTTTGAGTGCAAATTTCTCAGAATTTCGCATAATAAATGAAATTTTGTAATTTATTCGATTGTCTTTTCAATGACATCAAAAACATAAACATATCTTAAAAAATAAAAAAGTTGGCTGTACTAAAAAAATTATACTTATTAGAAAACAGTGATATTATCTACTGCATAACTGATTGTAATGTCATTATTTTTCATTATTTTCAAATAAGTATAATTTTTTTAGTATAGCTAATTTTTTTATTTTTGAAGACATGCTTTTGTTTTTTGTGTCATTGAAAAGAAAATTGAATAAATTTGAATAGATCAAAAAAAAAATTTAATTTATTACGCAAAATTCTGAGAAATTTGCACTCACAGTTGCATGAGTGAGTTGAAATGAGTTCTCAAAATAAGTTTTATGTAAGTTAGCTTTTCTGCTAGAAACAATAAAGTGAATCAAAGTCGTGAAATATTAGTTAACACTGTAGCTCCTAAGAGTGTGAAAAGAGACCCCCCACCCCCTCCCTTTTCATATGAGTTCTTGCTTAGCTTTTAGCTCCGTAAATAGTTGCACTCAATTGCGGGACACCCTGTATATTTATTTTATATTCACAGTTGTATTTCAAAATTTTGATTTTCTTGGGGTAGTTTTGGCACACATTGAGCACACATTGAGTTTATTTCTTTTTTAATAATAATGTTAAAATTTTTAGTTTTTACAAAAAACTTAGCATTCAAAAGTTTCATCTTTCTGGATTTTTAGAAGAAAAATTTTAACTTTAAACCTTTTTCACTCAGTTGTGCAATTACCTCTCGATGAATACCAATATATTTAGATCTATTGAACAACGCTCTGTGTTTTCCTTTTATTATTTTGTGTTTGCATTATATGCATTAGTTTTTTTCACTTTAATCTTTCTTAATATCTAGCCCTATTATGAATAAAATTTCTCGTGGAATTGAAAAAAGGAGCTTTCATTTCTTAGATAGGGAATAATGCTTTTAAAGATTTTTTTTCTTGTGATCTTAGAAATTGACGAAGAATGCAAGTATTTGAGTCCAAATTTTTCAAAAATTCCGTGAACTTTGTTAATAATTCGAAAATTCTCTTTTTTTTTTTTGATTCCGGGCGAAATTTTATTCACAATATTTTATTGTGATTATTTTTTATGTCAACGACTAAATTTGCGTCATAGCCAGATAAGCGTAAGAGAGACAAGTTCCTCCGCCACAGCAGCACAACAATAGATAAAAATATACCCAGTATTATTTTTCCAGTCTCGGTTATATTGTTAACTTAGGTACTAAGATTCTAAACGAACCTTTTACAGATATTTTGAACTAGCATGATATATTCCATAAACTTCATTTATTTTATCTTATGTCCCACTTTGTATATAAAAAAAATAAATGTTTACTAAATACAAATCTTAAATTGACATTGAATGCAATTCTCATCTTATCTCATCTCTCTCTCTCTCTCTCTCTCTCTCTCTCTCTCTCTCTCTCTCTGGCATTTATTTTTAACTTTCTGTGAGAATTTCTTGGTTGCGACATTTCGTCAGTTTGTTAAGATAATCAAACAGGTTGTAACAGACACAAAATGCAAATGAACAAGAGCACTTTCGTTTTCATTCTTTAGAAATGATATTAGAAATTAATTTTTTATTGTTTTTGTTAAAATATAAACTTAATTGAGAGATTATAATTGTAAAGAAAATCTCAAAGAAAGAAACACAGAATCATTGCTGTGCTTCTTTATTTCGAACGTTTTGCAGCATCATCAGCATCTTCTTATCTTATATCATCTTATCTTATTATAGTTCAAATAAGTCTTCCTTGAATACATTTGTTGTTTTACAAATAGCGTTAGAAAACACTATTTGGTTAAAATACCGGAGTTTGTTTAGAACTAAATGAGATATGAGATATGAGATAAAAAAAATAGGGCTGCGTGTACTCGGTACACGCATTAAAAGTTATACTTCTTTGGCAAGATTTTGATAATGAATCTTTATATACTTTCACACTGGTTAGAAATGTATACCAATAGAATGATAGGATGTGTAGGGAGATAATGAATATAAATGATAAAACTCCGCTTTAATGAAATAATTTATATTTATTGTTGAAATGGTGCAAATGAAACTATCGTCTTGTGATAGCTAAAATAGAAGATAAATGTCTACGAGCTGACCCCTTCTAAATATTGCTTAAACACACATTTCGTATTTTTGAATTAATCCGGCTTATTGTTGATTGATAAATTTAGATTCGCTTTAAAGAATTGAATTATTTTGTTTAAATCTTCTGAGATAAAATTTTGTGCTCTCGGCATTGTTCAGCATTATTAGTCTTTGGCTGTATTTTAGTTTTCAATATGCCAAAGTTCATTGTGCTTAAACTATTGAGGTGTAACTTGTAATTCAAGATCGTGGATAGTATTGCCACCTAAATTTTTACCACAAAGATGCCACCTAATAATATATTTTTTACGAGTTTAAAAGATTTTCTAACAGTTTAAGAGGGCCGCTGATTTCGAATCTGATGTCACAATTTTAAAATTTATAGCTAATTCACAATACTGCTTTAGGTCGGTCATGCGCCGATCGTACTTCTGCAATTTTTTTACAAAAAAAAACTAAAAAATTACTAAAAATTGCGAAATCAGTTTCTTAGCCAATAAACGCAAAGCTATCAACTATTTTAAAATTCTGAGTATATATATATAAATTTCACTTAAATCCGTTCAGCGGTTCTCGAGTTATTGGCCAATACAGAAATGCTCAATTTATAATTTATGCTCTCTGTACTCGCACGCATATACACAAATACGCATTGTTACGTGGCGATTGCTAAAATTTCATCGCAAACCGCGTTGAATAACTTCGTTTTAATAATATAAAATTCATTAAAACTTGAATCTTATTACTTTGATACCATAAATCACATAATTTTTAACTATGGCACAGATTATTTGTGGGATAATCTAATAAATCCAATGAAACTCAACAATACCCATATATTCAGCTTACTCAATGAAAATGCAACTCTGCCATAGCGAAGAATGTCAAACGCACGACCGAGTAGAACATTTTCCTACTCATCTCGTTAGATCGTACTTAACCCCTTCGTTACGATATTTACGATCAAAGTACGATCAACGGTTGAGGTCCTATTACCTAAAGGGCCCTATAGACGAGCAACTAATCGCAAAACTGGTTGATAAACTGGTAGCTGGTTGTTGAAAACAAGTCGTGTGTAGATGAGTTGAGGTGTCATTTTCAGTTTTCAACCAGTTTATCAATCAGTTGACAAAAATTAAAACAATTTTGATATTTTGCGATTCACATCAACCAGTTCTTCAACTGGTGATGTGTTTGTAACAAAATCAACAACTTAACGTAAGATTCATAGTAAAAAAAGTATTTGCATTCATTTTCAATATAATATGCGCGATGTATTCAAGAAGAAAAAGTTTTTGAACTGGAATTGAAAAATTGGTCCAAGTGTCTGTAGGTAAAACCATCAACCAGTTTTACAATCAGTTTTGCGATTAGTTGCTCGTCTATAAGGGCCTTAACGCATCGACCTAACGCAGTATTGTGAATTAGCTATTAATGTGGCGGATTACGACTACAGTAATAGTAATCTTCTATATTATTACGCAAGCGCCTAAAAGTATGTGATAGATTTCTATTGTAATGCTATCATAAATAATAACTGGGCTACTTAACAATTGAACAGACACATAGAAAGTTTCTATAAAAACTTGGTGCAAAGGTAAAAATAGTCCTTAGTACAAAAACAAAATTGCCTATCACTACCCTCTAAGAAAAACGGCACGTAAGCGTAGCGCAGGCGAAGTAATTTTCTCATATAAGACTACGAAAACGAACCGATTTTGCGATGCGAAAACGTGCCTTATATGTAAAGTTTGGAATAAGAATATTAGACAAAACAAGTAATAATTTTAATGTATTGGTACTACAACGCCAAGACGTTGCAAAGCGTTACGTTTACGAAGAGTTTTACTATGACATAATTTCGTTATATTTTTATATGAAAAATTATGCAAGTGTTAGTGAAATGGCGGTTTGTTTACGGTGCGGTTTCGTTTCACAAAATACGTTATGTTTATTTTTCTTAGAGGGTAGATACTTTTTATTTTGGCTTTTTAACGCCACACGGGCTTACTAGTTTTTATTAATAACGATTATTGTAATTCTAATAAAAAATATTTTGATTCCGATTACCGTAATCGTTATGTGATAAAGCTCTGGTTATTTTATAAACATAAAAAGTTTGACTATTTTTTTAAATATATTCAAATTGTTAGGTTTTTTTTCAAGTTCTTTTTTCAGTAAAGCAATGAAAAAACATTAAAAAAAAATTAAAAAAAAATTAAAAAAAAATAATGACTCAGCATCACTTGTTTATAAGTTCTCCTTATCAAACTTCTCACATTAACATATTTTACACGCCCTCTAAAATTTGCTAGCATTTCATTTTAAACACCAAGTTGCAAATCTAAAAAGAAAATAATACATCTTTACTAATCATGTACAAGTAAAGCGTCCAATTTACGATTAAATTTGATGATTTTTTTTTTATTTTATTTTTACTATCACTGCTATCATCGTATTTATTCACAATATTAAACACTAACCGACAAATATTCTCTACATTTCATATTCATTTCAGGCGCTCGTGATAAACGCTTGTAGCATTTTCTTTGATTTAGTCGGCATTATACTGTTTATTTTCTTTATGAGTGAGTAGAAAGCATTTCATCTCTAGACATTATTTTACTTGAAATGAAACTTGTTGTTTTTTTTTTTTAATTATACAGTTATAATGAAAAAATCTTTATAATTTCAGATGGTTGGTCTATAGCATTTGCTATAATAAATTTACTTTTTCGCCCAGTCAGCGTTGTGCTACTTTATCGCGAATTCACTAGTCGCGGTGGCAGCTTGCAAACAGGATCAGTTTTCCCCACCAGCCAGCAGAGAAGCTACCAGGATATAGATAGACCTATACAGCCAACACCAACGAATTCTCAGCCAACACAAAATGTTCCAAGTATTTTTTAAAGCTTAACAGACATAGTTTTGGACTCCATCACATTAGAGCGTTTAAAAGAATCTTTAAATTATTTTGTTAAAAAATTGTTTTGCATCATTTAGATTTTATATCTAGATATATATATTTTTTTTTAATTTTAATATAATATAAATTAATTTTTTTCTGAAATATATTCTAAAACATAAACTTATTAACCATAAATGAAGAATTATTTTTACTTTTTTTACTGAAGACGACGACAACAGCAGATCATAGCAATGAATGATGTTTATATAAAAATGTATAAATAGGTCTTACTTTATTACTTCATAATTTTAATAATAACATTAAATGTTTAAACGAGAAAATATACAAATAGTCTAAAAACAAAAATACTTGATAAAAGTGTCTAACAAACAATTGAATTAAAATCCTTTAGCCGCTCGGAATTGATATTTCATATTATCACCAGACAAACAGGCAACCTGATTTAAAAAAAAAATATATTTAAAAAAATTAATTTTTGTTATAAATCTACTATCAATAATACTCGTACCTGCACCAAATTAAAATAAAATGAGCCCATTAACAGAGCTGTTGATGTGTTTGTTTGCTTCAGGCATGAGTAAAGCATGTCATCGCAGATACAATGGGATCTGTAATGAATGAAAATAACTGTATTTAACAAAGTTATAAGAGAATAGTTATAATAATGCGCCTACTTTGTATAAACCGATTCGTTGCTCAGATCATATTTTCTGCGAAAGGAACCAATCTTTACCGGACAGAAATCATGTTGTCTGCAGCAACGATCCATGTTGATTTCAGTACCCAAATCACTATAACTCTCCGCAATATCACCAGTTCCGCACCATTTGGTACCTATTAACAGTTATGTCATTAAGAGATTTTATAAAGTTTGTGCTAAACTAATTTATGGCACGAAGTTCATTCAAAAAGTTGCCGGCCTAACATAGAACAAGAATTTTTATTATGAAAATATTATTCCAATTTTTTGAACATTGTATTACTGTGCATCCCCAGTTGAAAGTATCAACTGTTTTTTGCAATTTTTACAATTTTTCATATCAGTCAAGTGTGGGTTTGTCCTAATGTCCATGTAAACTAGTGCAATAAATGATTTATTTTTAAAACATGTACCTGTTTAAACTGTAATCATTAAAAATGTGTCTTGTCCCTGGTTTGCAAGTAATGTGCAACGTGCAATAAAAAACACAGGTGCGTCGTTGGACACACGAGAGAAGCGAAGCTTTTTCGCAGTTACATAGATTTGATAGCTTAATAATTTTTTCTTTTTAATAAATTAACTTTTAAATTCAAAAATTTTAAATAACACAAAATTAATTACATATATACAGAAAACAAATTTACTTCTTCTTTTTTTATTGTTGAATGTCAAATTTCCACGCCAATAACATATACGGGCGTATAATGCCAGCGAATCTCCATTTTAACTCTCCACACATGGTTGTGAACTTGGCTGCACTGACTCATGCATGCGTTTGTTAATTCCATATATATTGATATCATCTATTTTTTGTGACACTTAAAAACGCACTTTTCAACGCACTTTTGGTCATTGCTAATTTTCTTCGTACCAACAGCATAGAGTGTAAATAATTATCTAGAGATTGCATCAACTCTGCTAAATCTCTGGCATGTGTTAACAGAGTTATTTCACTTAAAAACATGAAGAAAAAAAACTCTGTTAACCTCTGTTAACACATGCCAGAGATTTAGCAGAGTTGATGCAATCTCTAGATAATAATTTATACTCTATGCCAACAGCACCACAAACGCATTCACAATACAAACAACCCGATGCTGGAGACACCTTGTGGCAAATAAAAGCAAATTTTTGATAGTTGTAGCATAGCAAAGACACAATCCTCTATCTATTGATAGATGGTGACGATCTACTGCAACATAGCTTCTGTTATAATTAACATTGAATTAACAACGATTTCTAAAAGTCTTTTTGGCCTAGTGGATAGTGCATTGGACTCTCGTTTAAGAGGACGTGGGTTCGATCCCCCCGGGCAGGCTAAAAAATATTTTTAGTATTTAATATTAAAGTATTAAAATGTCTTGTTGTAATAAGCACTAGCAACAAAGAAACCCATCAAATTTCCAAGAAAAAATCTGTCGAAAATTTTTCAGATTTCACTCCAAGCAAACCACAGAACGAGGAGTAAAAAGCTTCGCTTCAAAAAACGAAACAAGCTGCGAAGTATATGGAGAATTAACCCCTGACCTGAGAAACTATCGACGTGCCAGAAATGTCTCAATTACCTAAAAAAGACAGTTGAAAATTATTCCATTCCAAAATTATAGTATTTGCTCTGCTAAGTTAAGGTCGTCTCTTCCGTCCAAGGTTCTATGGAATAATTTGAAAAAAATTAGCATTGATGATAAGCATCGCCCTAACTGTGAAATTCACCCTGACATTCTTAATAATTTTTTTCTTTCTAGCATTCACGAAAGTCAAAATAGCAATTCAACTTCTTGTTTTCTCGTATCCCTCTGTAGAGCTAACATTTCAGTTCTCTATGGTTACGGAAAATGAGGTAGCTAAAGTTTAACAAAGATTAAATCAAACGCTGTTGGTTATGATGCTATTAATATAAAATTCTTAAAGATTATTCTTGCTCATATTATTAGCCCTTTAACTCATATCATTAATCATTGTCTTACTACGTCTTCGTTTCCTAACTTATGGAAATCTGCAATTGTAACGCCAGTGGCAAAGAAAACTACTGCTTCTGCGCCTAATGATTTTAGACCTATAAGTATTCTTTCGTTCCTTGCTAAGGTTGCGAACATAGTGAACGCTTGTTGCTGAGATGAGCCGAAAAACTCATTGGAGCAATAAGGAAACCAAGTCATGCATCTCTTTTGCTCCAATGAGTATTTCGGCTCGGCTCGCCTGCGGAACCTAAGAATTACTTACTTACTTAGGTGGCCGTAACAACCCGTGTCCGGATTTCGACCGACCTCATCAGCTCTCGCCAGGCGCCTCTGCTTTGCTCGCGTCTTCTTCAATCGGATACACCAAGTGCGGTTAGGGCTTCCTCAGCCTGGTCCATCCATCGGAGGCATGGTCTCCCTCGTCGTCGTTGACCAGCGACCCTCGCCTCGAGCACCTTTTTCGCTGGTGCTTCGTCGTCCATACGATGGACATGACCCAACCAGCGTAGTCGCTGCACAGTTATACGCCGAACTACGTCAACGTCTTCGTAGAGCTCATACAGCTCGTGGTTCATTCGGATGCGATAGTCATCGCCGACTCGAACAGGACCGAAGATTTTGCGAAGAACTTTTCTCTCGAACCAATGAAAATCTTCTCTGCCCAATGAAAACTAAACCAGCCTCGGATAAGTAACCTAAGAATATCGGTTGATTATATCGGCTTGTAATACAGCTAATCCTTCTAGTGATCACTTACTCGGAACTTGTGTATAGTAAGCTAGACTCACGGTCTCAGCTTAAGTTACAAATTGCGTTCAACCATGCTACTCGATATTTCTATGGCTTACGTAAATTTGATTATCTAGCTGAGCTTAAAAATTCTATACTTGGTTGTGATATAATAAGTTACTCTAATGCCAGAAACTGCATTTTTCTGCATAAACTCATCCATTATACGACTCCTATCTATATCTTTGAAAAACTACAATTTAGTAGGTCACACAGAAGCCAAATGCTTATTATTCCGAACTTTAACTTTCTTAATTCTACGAGATCATTTTTTGTGGAACTATGGAACGCGTTACCTAATCATTTAAAATCGATAGTGTCACTTCAATAGTTTAAGCATGCTGTTCTGGGGCATTTCTCATCACCAAATACTTATTAAAAGTCAGTCCTAATTTGCGTCTCTTTACTCTTGCCTGCCTTTTTATTATCTATTGATATATCTCTCTAATTTTAAGTTTTGCATATGTATAACTACCTTCGATTTCTTGCTTTAATTTTTGTTTTCTGAATATATATTGCTATAAAGTTAAATTTATTTTTCTAAAAATACTTTGAAATTAACAGTACGTTCAAAAAGTCCATAGGATGACACATAGATGGCGTTACTAGATTTTTTCCATATGATTTTTATTTGGTACCAACCTTCAAACGATACGTATAAAAATTTGACAAGAATCTGACAATTGATTCGTGAGTTATAGCATTTTGTGTGCAACTATTGTTATTATGTTATTCCACAAAACATCAAAAAATCCACAAATTGGTTATGAACGATCGCAAATTGAAGGTGCACGAGCTAGTTGACATTGTAAAGATATCAGATGATAGTGTTTTTACCATTTCAAACGAACATTTGGGTATGCGAAAGCTCTGTGCAAAGTGGGTGCCGCGTGAGCTCACAGTCGACCAATGCGTATCGACCAGTCTGTATTTTGAATGCGAAAGGAATAATATTCATCGACTATCTCCAAAAAGGAACCACCATCAACAGCGACTATTACTCTGCACTTTTGGATCGATTGAAGGCTGAAATCGCCAAGAAACGGCTACATTTACAAAAGAAAAAAGTGTTGTTCACCAAGACAATGCATCGTATCACAAATCGATGAAAACGAAGGCAAAATTGAATGAACTGGGCTTCGAATTGCTCATCCACCTACCGTATTCTCTAGATTTAGCCCCAGTGGCTTTTCCTGTTTTCAGATCTCAAGAGAATGCTTGTTGGAAAGAAATTCAAGTCCAATGATGAAGTAATCGCTGAAACTGAGGCCTATTTTGACGAGAAAGAGAAATCGTTCTATAAAAGTGGTATCGAAAAGTTGGAAAATCGCTATACTCATTGTATCGCTCTCGAAGAACTATGATAAATAATATAATCGAGTTTTATCAAAATTTTGTTTTTTTCTTACTAATCCTACGGACTTATTGAATGACCTGTTACATTTAACTGTTTTTAAATTCCATTACATTACATTTAACAATTATTTTTTAACTGTAAGTCATATTGTTTTATTTTTCTGTTCTGTAAAAATTATCTAGTCCATAAGCTTTGTACTTAAAAAGAACTTAGTTTTTATTGTACTGATTAACTATTAAATAAATCTAAATCTAAAATTTATCGCGCTGTGATAGAGTTTTTGTACTCGTCGTCACAAATTAAAGCTGAATTAGACGAAGGTTACCGGGACTCGGCGCCATCATATTCCACAGCAAAAACGTCAGCGAATGAAAACCGTAAAAAAAAAATAAAGAAACCGATTACAACATTTAAGAAAAATACACCAAATAGTTTTGGATAATCGCCAAAACAAAGTAGGAGAGCTTGCTGATGCTGTGGGGGCCTATCCGCAGGGCGTAGTTTGGAAAATATTGACGTGGGAAAGCTCTGCGCACTTTGGTTGCCGCGTTTGCTCAATCTCGACCAAAAACGTACTCACATAAACATTGCTAAGATTCTGTTAAAGCGGTGTAAACGAAAAGAGAAGGACTTTTCGAGCTGATTCATCACTGTGGATGAGTCTTGGGTCCACTACTCTTAAAATAGAATAGCAGTCGAAACAGCGGGCTGAGTGAAGCCCACCTGCTTCAAACAAGGCAAAGACGGTACACTATGCCGGAAAGGCCATGGCAACTATTTTTTTGGAATACCAAATATTGCTAGTCGATACCTGAAAAAGGAATAGCTGGATACTATGCAGCATTATTGGACAAATTTAAGGCCGTAATCAAAGAAAAACGTACCCATTTGCAAAATAAAAATGCTGTTTTATCAAGGCAATACACCAGTTCACACTTCGGTTCAAAATTCACGAATTTCGATTCGAATTGATTGGCCTTATTCATCTGACCTTATTCACCAGATTTGGCCCCCAGTGACTAATTTTTGCTTCCAATGTTGAAAGTTTGGCTCGAAGGGAACAAATTTTCGTCAAATGACGAAGTCTTCTAAAACGTTAGCGACTTTGAAGATCTAGATGCCAGTCACTATTTGCAGAGGTTAAAGAAGTTGGCAACATCACTGGCAAAAATGTATAGAACTTAGAGGAGATTATGTTGAAAAATTAAATCAAAAAATTTGTCCTATGATAGGCTGAAAACTTTTTGAACATTTGGATCGTAGGATTGACTCACCAGGTATAATGCCGCTTAATATTGTCAGTGGGCTTTGTGGAAATATATTCCCACTCAAACTATTGGTCACGCTTTTAGTTGATGTGCTACGCGTAGATGTTTCAATGGACTTTCCTTTGCTTCTCGATGCCCGTGTTGCCTTGTCAACTGTCTCACATTGAATCATCAATTTAATCATCTCTTTAAGTGATATTTCCAATGGCTTATTGTACTTGGACAAATCTTTGAGTAGAAGTTTTCCCTCATTTTCATTGCTAAAAAGGAGAAATAATTAGTTGGAAGTGGATTAATTATAATTTTATATTAGGTTAATATTTTCGAATCGGCAAACAATTGAATTGTGCTATGAGAGCTATTTTGAGGCATCTGTATACTAAAATACATAAATTTTATGAAAATTGTGAGTTGATTAAGCAAACGTAACGCATTGTATTAAAAACTATTCGTATAGTTTTACAAACTTTTTGTTATAAATCGTTTAAATATGGAAAATACCCCGAATCAATCAATAAGAAAAGCTCACATCCAAAGTGTTTACTTACACTTCTATAGCTCTTATTGGATAAATGGTTTCGATCAAACTTCACCCAAACCTCATTCAAATAAACAACGAACACAATGGCACCTATCTCCATATATATAAAAATTACGTGTATGTTCGTGATGGCTAAACTCAAAAACGACTGCACCGATTTTGACCAAACTTTATGTACATGCTCTATGGGGCGTGAGGAGTGTTTCTGTGTAGTTTGAAGTTCGTCCGACAGATGGCCCAATATTTAGTTTTTTTGTGTTTTTGCACCGTAACTCAAGAACTACTGCACCGATTTTGACCAAACTTTATGTACGTGCTCTATGGGGCTTGAGGAGTGTTTCTGTGTAGTTTGAAGTTCGTCCGACAGATGGCGCAATATTTAGTTTCTTTTTGTTTTTGCACAGTAACTCAAGAACAACTGCACCAGTTTTGACCAAACTTTAATTAATATCTAAATACTTTTTATTTTATCACTATAGGGGTAGCGAAGCACACCGGGTTCAGCTAGTAATTAATATTAGTCAAGCCTTTTGTCGACCATAAATTGTCGTTTGTCATTTTTGGTCGTATGATTGATGTTATGATGGATTGATCGGCTTGATTGTTGTTCATTGTCAATAAAATATGCTTGCACGTGAAGTACGCTTTGGTTTTTTTTTTTTTGTTTTAGTCTTAAATGAAACATTTTATTTTTGGAAAAATTTTTGTATTTAGATGAAAAAAAATTAAATAGCTTTATTTTTAGCAGTTTCATATTAAAGACAAACCAATTTATATATGAAGCCACACACGAAATAATAATTTTCCTTTCCATTGGCCCATTTCCTTTTTGTAAAATTCAGTGAGTTTTGCAGGAAACGAAAGCAATGTAATTCGAGGGCGTAAGATCTGTAGTCCGGACTATAGGGTGAATGGGGTAAAACATCCCATCCGAACTCGAGCAATTTTTCGCAAGTCACTAAACTCATATGAGGCCTGGCGTTAACGTGATAAAAGATCACCCTCTCCCCATTGACCCGCACAGGACTTTTCTATTGGATGGCATCGCTTAGTTTCTGTAGTTTCCCACAGTAGACTTCAGAATTTATGGAGTAGCTCGTGGTAGACGGGCCATTTCCAATCCAACCAGATTGAGAGCGTTACCTTCTTCTGATAATGTCTGCTTTTGCTTGCCTCTAAAAAAGCAATTTTGGGCGTATATGCCCATCAAAGTTCTCCATTTTTAAAAATCATCCTAAAACACGACTTCCAAAGAAAATCAGGAAAAACCATGGTAGAATAAAATCATGTAGATACAATCCAGCAAAAAATTTTAATGTGCATTACTTGTATGCACATAAAGAGCGCTTCATTCTCCTTGCAATTAGTGCTGTTTGCATAGCGCTATATTTGTAGCACTTTCCATAACGATAACTTTGTACTTGAAAAAAAATGTATTAGATGTTAATATAAAAAAAAATTATTCCAAAACTTTAAACAATCATTAAAACGTTCCACGTGAATAAAGTGAATAGTTTAAAGTGTTCGCGCTTCCATTCGAAAAAATACATTAAATGTAATGTATTAAGCGACAAATAAAAAATTAAATAAAAGTTATATTTAAAATGTATGGAAAAAAAAACTGTTTTTTTGGAGCGCTTCAAATGCGCTAATGGAGCGCTCGCTTCCCTGCTGGGAAAATAGAAAATAAGATAAATGCAAACAAAATGAAAAAGTTCGAACGATTTTGACAGTTACGGTTGACAAAAAGATAGTAGCCCTGCAGCTACTTGGTTTTATTCTACCATGAAAAAACTGAGTTGATATATTTATGCTCCAACGCGTACTGCGTAAGGGGTATATTAACGTTGTCATTCCGTTTGTAACGCCAAGAAGGAGGCGTGGCAGGTATAGAAAAGTATATATATTTTTGATCAACATCACCTCCTGACTCGATTTCCGTGTGTCCGTCTGTCTGTCGACACGATTACAGTCGTAATTTTAAAGCTATCGCGAAGAAATTCAAAATATACGTTAATTTTTAAAAAAGGATGATCAAGTTCGAAAATTACCCAAATCGGATGAAAACCACGCCTACCTCCAGTGACTTTATTTTAACCGTAAAATGTTTTTAAAATACTCAAAAATTAAACAAATGCCTTGAAATTGGGCACGTATGCTTTGATCTTGAATCTTGCTATGAAATTTGGAAAAACAGGATGAAAACCACGCCTACCTCCCAAAGGCAAAGTGTGTTTATTTTAAATGTAAAATCTCTTAAAAATCCACACGATTTAAAGAAATGTTTTAAAATTTTGCACATAAACTTTGATATTTAATATAAGTAATGATATAAGGCAAAATCGGATGAAAACCGCGCTCACTTCCCATACAAAGTGGCTTGATTTTATATTAAAAAATTAAAGAAATGTCTTAAAATTTTGTACATTAGCTTTGGTACATAATATGAACCATTTCTATGATATTTGAACAAATCGGATGGAAACCACGCCTTTCTCCCATACAAAGTGGCTTTATTGAAAACGTTAAATCGCTAAAAAATCTGCAAAAATTACAGAAATGTATTGAAATTTTGCATACAAACTTTGATATTTAACATAAGCCACTCTATGATATTTGGCAAAATCGGATGAAAATCACGCCTACCCTCAATACAAAGAGACGTCATCAAAATTTAAAAACTTTCGTAAATATATATATATATATAACCCAAGTTCCGCCCATGTCGTTTATCCAACCCATACATATATTCTTCGGTAAAATGTGGAGTCTTTATATTAAAAAAGTGGGTGCCGCATTTTACTTTGTTTACAAATTACTCTATGTGGCAGCTAAAGGGTACAAATATTTTTGCAGATTATACGTAAAAATTTTATAGACGTCTAAAGACTACGGATATACTTCAGTACGGCCGCGGGGGGGGTATTTTAGCTTCGGTACCCTGCCGAAGCTCCATTTCTTACTAGTTCCAATTAAAGCTTTCACATCGTTTTCAGATTATCTATGAGCTCTCAACTTCGTTTTGACACTTACGGTAGTCTGCCACTCCGAAGTGCATCTACCTTCTCTTATTCTACCATGCTCAAGGCTGATTAATATAGGTTAAGTCACTTGAGAGAAGCTCGGTCGAACTGTCAGGATAGATGAAAGGAAATCAAGAAAAAAAAAACCTAAATCTGTACAATTTTTAGCTAACACTACTTTGACAGTTCGAGCAAAGGCGGAAAAAGAGTGCTATTCTCTCAAGTGACTTAACCTGTATTAATGAACCTTGACCATGTTCATGTTTATAACCAAAAAAGTTTAGCACAAAAGGGAAATAACGAAAAATACGTCTTGTTTAATAAGCCAACAGAAATTTTTTGCTCCTCTTTTCTGCTTCTCAAAAGCTATCACGAAGGTCACGTAGAAATTGCTCTCACATTTCAATTAAAGCAGAATGCACCTGCCATTCGAGAGTCGGTGCCTGCCTTGCAGAACATGCCGATATACTTTTTTGCTATATATTATTTTAAAACATACTTGTTTTGATTTATAAAAAAGGTAAACAAAATTATATGTCACATCGTCACAGAAAAATCAGCATGTTGGCTTTTTATTTTTGTATGTCATTGCGTCACTCAACTCATACAAAATTTTAACCGTTCACATTAACATGTCGTCGTTAGAGTCTAATTTATGACACAGTTAGTCATCGAATTGTTGTGACATTCATTCACACAGTCTGATTACGAATGCCGTTGAAAATGAATTAAAAAATTACAGCTTTGTCACACAATCTAAACCAGAGCTGGGCATTTTGCGATTACAATTACTTTCTAATCACAATCACATTAATCGTAATATGTAGGTAATATTTAACGATTACGATCACTGTCATTGTAATGTAAAAAACTATTATCACAATTACTGTAATCGGTGTACACACAATAAAATCTATTGATTACAATAACAAGTAATTGTTATCAATGAAAAATTACAATTAGAATTATTGTTATCGTTATCATTTTTTTTTTTAATTTAATTACTGCATAAATGATGGCGTCTCAAAAAAAAAAAATTAGCTTAGGACTCATACAAGCTTTTTCTACAATTTCTGTAATCGTATTGAAGAAATTTTTGATAACGACTACAGTACTTGTAATTACAATGCATGTACTTATAATAAAAATATTTCGATTACGATTACAGTAATCGTAATCCTTATTTTTTTAAATCGATATTTTTCTTAAGATTACGATTACAATTTGTAATTGTAGTTTTAATTTACTTGTAATCAATAACGATTAGCGATTAGTCTTTGGAGAAATAAATTATATTTTTATACTTACTAGATCTCTACCAACTCACAACTGAGTAACAACTTTTGTGGTCCCAGCTCCGTAATAGCTACTGTACAATCATGATGATAAATCATAAGCAAAGAATCATTTGTTAACCGTCTACCACTGTAAAAATTAAAAGATAAAATAAAAAGATTATGTAAAACGTGTTTAAAATATAAAATTAAAATACTGCAAGTAACTACAACATATTTGAAAAACAAGCACGTAATTTTTAAGTAGAAATTTTAAACAATGCTGCCAAAACCGAGGACTATGGAATCGTTTCAAGGGAAGATCACTGGATAATATAGACCACTAGATAATATGGAACACTGGACAATATAGACTGATGATAACTTCACATTTTGACGTTAAAACGTTACGTCTTAAGGAGCACTTTTCCAAAATGTTAAGCAATAGTGGTATTCGCTCTTTCGTGTATTAGATGTACTGATTGTAATTGTACCGATAAATACAAGGGAAAAAGTGAGTGACTTCTTCCACAGCAGTGTATCTACTATTGGCTACACTGGTGAACGTTTTTTCCTTATTTTAACATTTTCCATTACAGATTCCATTACAGATGGATTTTAAACAGTTATAATTAGAAAACGATATGATGTGACGAGCTAGCGCGAAAAATTATGGCGAACAAAGGACAAGAAATGGTGCCAAGAATGCTGCCAAGTAATGTCAAAATGATACAATTAACACATACAACTACATTACAATCATCTTTTGATGTTGTAAAGAAACACATAAAGTGTAACTTCAAAAGCTATGGTATTTGTTGTTGCATGTGTATTTAGTGTAATTTTTTGACAGAAGTACACTAGTGTATTCATAAATACACAAAAGAGCGAATACCACTAATGTATATTAAAGAAAATACCACATCGTTGCATTGAGTCATTACTTGCATTTAAAGTAGGTTTTTTTGGCATCATAACAAAAATAAGCAGAAATCCTTAAGTCGTTAGGCCTCAATTCTACGGTGGTCCATCGCTTGAATTCAAAGGTACCAACCGGTGCAGGTACCCGGTTGAGAATGTAAAGCACATCGATCTAGATAGTTTTACCCGTGATATAGGTAAAATGCAAACAGTCACCACAAAACTTCCCCAAGAGCCGTTTCCAATATTCAGATTAGCAATTTCCAGGGGCTTCTGACTCCTATGCCTACAACTTTGAAGTCTGGTCAAAAAGATTAACAAAAAAATATATGATAACGTTATCAGCACATTGAAAAAGCCCCTTAAGCAACGAAACTACAAAATCGTTGCATGAAATTACTACTCGCCGAGTATAGATACCATAGCAAATGTTATTTTTCTTTAGTAAAGGTTGGTTCTTTGTCCTAAAAAAGAAGTTTAAAGAACGAAAAAGCAACGGCGTTACATGTAATTATTACTCAGATAGTATATGTGATATGGTAAATATAATAAAATGAAAATAAAGGATAAGTTAGTGCATGCAATATCGTTAGTTAATGCAAATACAAACTCGCTAAGTAAAATTGCTACGGTAAATTTTATTTTATGACATTATAGGTTGGTTTTTTTGGACTCATAACGACAATAGAAAAAAAAATTGTATGACTTCATGTGACCGCGGAGACAGAACCTTAATGCATCGAAAACGCAACAAAAATTAAAGAACTTGCATGAAATAATCATTCTCTTATTATTGGAGCTTTTAATGGTATGACAGTTAGGGCTGTTATTAATAACGTCATCAGGACGCTTAGGGCGCCTTTTATTATAACTTAAGTGCACTATCATTGCATCGAATTATTGTATGGCGCTAAGGTAAATGGTAATGCACCAACGTTTGGAGTGATTTTTTACCCTAATGTAAAAAAAAAACGACAAAAACATATTGGCAAAAAAAAAAAAAACAAGGATTCCAAAAGAGGGTAAAGTGGAAAGAAAAGCCTTGAATTGCACCCCTACTAATATCATATGTTATTTAAACATATGCATGTGATTAAGGGGAATGTTTTCCTAAGCCTTCTCCAAAAGTGCTTCCAGAACTTCTTCAAAGGAAGATTTCTTTCAGATATTCATTAAAGTATGGAAGCCCTTTGTTAAGTTTAATTCAATATATAATTTGAAGTTTAATTGGATTTAAATGCAATTTAAAATGCCTTTCATGAGAAATGTTGCGGCCGTGGCACAGTGGGTAGAGTGTGTGGCCCATACGTCAGAGAACCCAGGTTCAAATCCCACCTGACACAGAAAGTTTTTTCAATTGAATTAATTTTTCTGTTCGGCCGTCACCTCTCTGCAGACAATGGCAAACATCAGAGAGTAAAAACTGACATGAAAAGTTTCTTGAGAACATAAGCCGTTCGGAGTTAGCATAAAACATGTAGGTCCAGTTCTCGATCATTGCCATTTTGTTTTTTTTTTATGAAAAATTAAAGTACTTCATGAGAGCACCATAAATGCTCTTTTTGGAAAGGCTAAGAAGAAGCACAATTAGACATATGGAATATCTTCTGGAACCAGTTCAACTCCAACAACGTTCATTATATGGTATAGGAACATATTATATGACAAATTAAGGGCCATGCAATTCTACGTCAGACAAGTGTCAGAATTGCTCCAATAATAACCGAGTTATGAAAGGAGACATCTGTAAAAACTTCGAAATTTTCACATTTTGTTTTCTTTCTTTAAATTTAAAGAGCTATTTCAATTTAAAACATAAAAAATCAAGGTTCATTTTTATTTGGTGTCAATGGCAACTTTTTTTAAGTTAAGCTTCTTAGGTGACGATGTGACGATTTTTATTGAGGGAAAATTTAAAAATACACGTATACATGTTTATAAACATGTAACAATAAAGCGAAAAGTTTTGGTTTATAAACAGGTAACAAAACAGTGAACAGTGTTTTTTGTAAACATTGTATATAAACACATACAATATATATAAGTGCTGTCTAAGAGAGACACCGTGGTTGGCAGTTTTAGGGGATCGCTGGTTTCGAACCTGATGTCAGAATTTTACAATTGAAGATGGCGGATAGGACTGCCACATCGATTTTATTTTTGCGAATTCTTGTAATTTCGAAATTCTGACAACGGATTTGATTTCAAATCTGATATCACAGATTTTAAATTCAAGATAGTGGACAGGACTGCCACCTAAATTTTTTATTTTTACAAATTCGGTACTGGGGCAAACACTAGGTAAAAATGGGTGGCTGAATCGAAATGCGTTGTCAGAATTTCAAAATTATATAATTTTTTACAATAGAATTGCCACCTAATAAAATGTATTTGTACCAGTTTTAAACATCATATAACAGTTTTTGTGGTTCGTTGATTTCAAGTCTGACGTCAGAATTTTAAAATTCAAGATGGCGGTTAGGGTGCCACTTACATTATTTTGTATTTTTGCGAATTTTTGTCATTTTAAAATTCTGACAATGGATTTGATTTCGAATATGACATCACAGTTTTAAAATTCAATATGGCGGATAGGGTTACCACCTAAATTTTTGTATTTCTACGAATTTTCGTAATTTTGAAATTCTAACAATAGATTCGGATTCAGTAACTCATTTTTACCAAGCGTTCGCGCCAGCACTGAATTCGTTAAAATACAAAAAATTCAAATGGCAGCCCTATCCGACAACTTTTATATTTTTTTTTTTATTTCATACATCGTTTCCTACTGATTTACAGTCAAACAGGTAAAAGCGAAGATAAATCCCTGTAATCCTCGGGGGAGATTTTAACGTAAATTTTGCATCAAATGATTCTCTATCGCTAACTTATTTTCTTCACGAAAAATTTTATTTGCACATAAATAACAATCGCAATGAATTAACAATAAAATTCGGAACTACAACAATAAAATTTTTCACGTTATCTCAAAAATTTTTAACCACGGACATCTAACATTACCAGGGCCGCATTAAGGCGCAGGCGAAGCAGGCGGTCGCCTAGAGCACCAAACTTCGAGGGGCAAAAAAATTAAGAACCAAAAAATTATGTATCTACTTATTGGAAAAATTACAAGAAAAAAATTAGAAGAGCGAAAAAATGAGAAGAAACAAAAATTGGAAGAGCGAAAAAATTAAGAGTTAAAAATGGAGGGAGCGAAAAAATTGGAAGGTCGGCAAAATTGAAATAGTACATTAAATTCTCCACCACCGAATTATCGTACAATGTCCCGGCTTATACTCGTCAAGAAAAACCGTTCAATTTACACTCGTCAAGAGTTGACGGTCAATTGTTCTTCTTCTAGTTTGCACTGATGATTCTGGATTAATATTAAAAACAACGGGGCAACGAACGAACACAAATCGAATTGCCCAAGAATATTGACGGTACGGTCAATTTTATTCTTTCTCTTTTGTTACGATTCCCGCACCAAACACAAGACTTGATCGTCAATACTTGACAAGTATAAACCGGGGCAATAGTGTACCACACGTAAAGAATTATCTTTTTTTTTTACTACAGCGTCAGATACTTTTCAGATATATTAACATTCGAATGCGCCTCATTGTCGTCTCCATGAATCTGTTCTGAAATCGCGGTTACAGCTGATATATAAGCAGTCATTTGCTCTCGGTTTTTTATTTGTACGTTCGTGTGATTTTGTTAAAAAAGTTTTATTCAATCTATGATGATTTTGGAATGTGTCCATCTATCTGACGCTGTAGTAAACAACACAAGCGTCAATTCTCGTAAAACATAATTGCGTTATCGGATAGTCTTAACGGGCGATCGCCTTTGCGATCGTGTTTTGTTTATTTTATATGCACGTATCTAACGTATTTTCTACACGTCATACGAGATAGCGTTTTAAGCAATAGCCGTGCGTTCACTGTGATCCACGTGTGTTGTAGCATTTCATTTAAATAACGTAAGTATTGCAAATGTGAAGTGTGTGTCATAAAAATAATAAAACCAACATTAAAAAATACAATAAAAAAAATACTGTGCTATTTTATGTTTAAATTCAAAAATTAATACAGTCGACTGACTTCCTGGTTGACTTATGAAAAGCGTCAACATTTTTTTGCAAGAGTTCAGATCAGAAGAGGGTCTCAAGAGTATTTTAACTGATGGGAAAGAATTAGCAGGTCAACTTGGTTCTAATTCAGAATTCGAGAATGAAACAACTCTTCGTTGAAGAAACAAAAGAAGCAATTTGATTACGAAGGTAGCGATTAACCTGTCGCATCAGGAATAACATCTTTCAAGGTGAGTTTCTTTTACGCCGTTTTGAACATCGCGATCGAACCCCTGGAAGAAAGATTCGAACAACTGGGGAATGACAGCCAAAATTTTGAATCTTCGTAACAAGTGTTTCAACCTGCAAAAAATGCTAACTCATGAAAACGAGCGTGACATTGACAGCCAAGATTTAAATGAAGAACTTTTAGATTTATCGCCCATGTTGCCATCTAGAAGTTCTCAAGCAGATGCTAGACGAATTACTAAAATTAAAATGTACTATTTATGAATACTTATGTATCAGAATTTTAAATTATGCGTTAGGGGGGAGGGGGAAGGGACGGGGCGCCAAAAACAAGTTCGCCTGCAAGCAAAATGTACCTTGATCCGGCCCTGAACGTTGCTGAAGGAAAAGATTGAAAAGAAAGACATTTTTCAAAATATGTTTTCTCCCAAATTACCTGAAAGTTAGTTTCAAACTTTCGTTATAAATAAACCAATACCAAATGATGCTCACCTGTAATTCTTCGTTTGTCGTGTCTGACGATTTTCCAAGATTTGATGTGTAAATGAAGAAAACATTGGAATTCCTTGCAGGCTTTGAGGTAAACTTAAACTAATTGTTGGCTTAGCTCCAGCCGTACTTAAAAATCCGAGAACTGCACCTAAAACAATGCAGAACACTTGGAGAAGCTTCTTAATGTCAACCGCATTCATTGTTGTGGGTGTGTTGAAAAATTCAGCAACAGGTTAAATAATAAAAATTTCCACAGCCTTTGCTAGTTTTAAGCATTTACATTTGAACTTTTTGTAGCATATTTAACTGATTTCGTATTCGAAATCAGTATTTTGTTACTTAATAACTTTTCACTCAAATCACTTTAAATCAATCACTATAAATCAGTTTAATTATTTGGGCTCGGTGTATTAAAATGGTAGAATTAACTTGCTAATGATTTTTGGTTTATTATTTGTTGTATTTAATTTGTTTTAAAATTAATTATTGATTATATTAAATTCTTCATAATGAGTTGAGTTTTGGCAGTTTAACGGTGATTTTTTTCTTTTGTAGGCATCTTACTCTACTTCAGCAAGGTGTTAAAATATATTAACTTAGTTACAATATCTATTTAACGTTAAAGGATACGTGGCCTATTTGTCAACACATGCACTCACACATATTTATAACTACCATGGCAACTTCGTGAACGCACAAATCGTTGTTTTAGAAACTTAAAAAAATATGCAAGTTGGTAGCTGTTAATGGAAAATACGTTGTAAATATCTGTGGGAGTAAACAGGTGTTTGTTTAAACAAGTCAGGATTCAGTTGCTTGAAATATATATGCGTAAAGTTTGATACGCCTTTGCTTAATTATTATTATTGAAAATAAAAAAATATGTGCTGCGTTGTGCCCGTTGTGTGCTATTTTGTGCTGCATGGGAAATAAAATTAATTCTTGATTAATGATTGTTAACGTGAAGTGAGCACCGCTATTGATGTCTTCTAAAATTTGAAAATTGTGCTACACTCTGCTCCAGCTGTGCTCTAGTTTGCTATAGCGTTATTTGAAAAAAAATGCAAAATGTGGATTTTTATTCTGAAAACTATTAATTATTAATTAAAAACATAACTTTCCAATAGCTTTAATCGCTTTTATTATTGCATAATAGCCAATATAAGCATATTCTGGCCAAACCTTAGCCAACAACTCTTCACTTTTTTCAGGCAGTAATTGTATTTTAAAAAAATATATGTATATATACGTAAACTATCAATATGTACATATACGAGGGCAACCTGAGAAGTCAGTGACTTTTTGAATAAAAGACATAATTTCGGCAAAAAATTCGTTTTATTTTTCATGGTTTCCAGCGTTTTTCTAACTTTTTTATTAATTCCAAAAAAAATAAGATTTTATCAAGGTCCTCAAAATAGGCTTTTGATTCAGAGATGACTTCTTCGTTCGACTCAAATTACTTACTGAGCCATTTCTTCAGGTTTGGAAATAGAAAATAGTCGCAGGGGGCTAAATCTGTAGATTATGGCGGATGGGGTAGCAGTTCGTAATTTAAGGATTTTTGCCATGGCGATTACAGACGAATGCGCCGCAGCGTTTTCATCGTGGAAGAGCACTTTTTCTTCGACAAATGCGGTAATTATTGATTCAAATCAATGTCAAATTTACCCAACACCTATACATAATATTTGCCTTTGATCGTTTTACCTTTATCAAGGTAATATATGTGAATAACTCAGCATGCATTCCTTTTGCGAATTCGGTGCTGGGGCGAATAATTGTTAAAAATGGTTCGCCGAATCCGAATCCGTTGTCAGAATATCAAAATTATGTAAATTTTTTACAAAAGAGTTTTCAACATCAAATAACAGTTTTAGGGGGTCGCTGATTTCGAAACTGATGTCAGAATTGTAAAATGCAAAAAGAAGGATAAGGCTGCCACCGAGACTATTTTGTATTTTTGCGAATTTTTGTATTTTTGAAATTCAGACAACGGTTTACAGTTATAGGGGATCACTGGCTACGAATATAATGTCAGGATTTTAGAAAGCAATGAATTAGAATGACGATTTTTTTTTTTTTTGTTTTTTGCGAATTATTGTCATTTTGAAATTCTGCCAACGGATTTGATTTCGAATCTGATATCACAGTTTTAAAATTCAACGTGGCGGACAGGGTTGTCACCTAAATTTTTTGCATTTTTACGAATTCATATAATTTTGAAATTTTGGCAACGGATTCGAATTCACCCATTTTTACCTAGCGTTCTGAATTTGTAAAAATGCAATAAATTCAGGTGGCAATACTATCCACCATCTTTAATTTTTTTTGAAGCGAAGCTTTTTACTCCTCGTTCTGTGATTTGCTTAGAGTGAAAACTGAAAAATTTTCGACAGATTTTACCTTGGAAATTTTATGGTTTCTTTGTTGCTAACGCTAATTACAACACGAAAATTTAATACTTTAATATTAAATACTAAAAAATATGTTTTGGTTCTCGTGGGGATCGAACCCGTGTCCTCTTTAATGATAGTCCAATACACTAGCTATGCTGCAGTAGATCGTCACCATCTATTAATAGATAGAGGATTGTGTACTTGCTATGCTACAACTTACAAAAATTTGCTTTTATTTGCCACAAGGCGTCTCCAGCATCGGTTTGTTTGTATTGTGAATGCGTTTGTGGTGTTGTTGGTACGACGAAAATTAGCAATGCCCACAAGTGCGTTGACAAGTGCGTTTTTAAATGCCAAAAAAATAGATGATATCAATAATTATGGAATTAACAAACGCATGCATGACATCGGCAAGGCATCTAAAATGTTTGTTAACTTTTGTTTCGTGTGCGCTCTTTAATATATATTTTTGAAGCGAGGCTTTTTACTCTTCGTTCTGTGATTTGCTTGGAGTGAAATCTGAAAAATTTTCGACAGATTTTTTCGCTACGTAGTACGCTGTTGTAGGAAAAAATTTGTTTAGTGCAGCCAAGTTCACAACCATGTGTGGAGAGTAAAAATGGAGAGTCGCTGGCATTTGACAAAACTTGACAAAATTTGACATTCAACAATAAAAAATAAGCAGTAAATATGTTTTCGGTATACATGGAATTTATTTTATGTTATTTTAAATTTTTGAATTTAAAAGTTAATTTATTAAAAAGAAAAAATTATTAAGCTATCAAATCTATGTAACTGCGTAAGAGCTTCGCTTCTCTCGTGTGTCCAACGACGCACCTGTGTTTTATTTCATACATCGTTCCCTACTGATTTACAGTTAAACAGGTGTTGGAACTCTTTGTAGAAGCGAAAATAAAATCCCTATGATCCTCGGGGAAGTTTTTAACTTCTATTTTTGATCAAATGATTCTTTACCGCATACTAATTTTCTTTACGAAAAATTTGGCTTGTACATAAATAACAATCCCAACGAATCAACAATAAAATCCGAAACTACAATAGATGCAATTTTTTCACGTTCTCTCGAAAATTTTGAATCACGGACATATGTATATCTCATATTTTAGTTACTAAAAACCATAATTATCAGTATTATCAAGGTTGATTTATAAGGTTGTCGCAAGGGAGTGAGCGAGTACCCATAATTGTCAAATCGAAGTTGACAGCTCATAGGAAATCTGCAAGTGCTCTCTATTATCATCCGTTTTTCTTTCGTAGTCATTCGCAAAACTGGCTGGTTTTGACAATTATGGGTACTGAGAAGAGAGTGCGATCAGCCCTGCGACAACCTTATAAATCAACCTTGAGTATTACCAATTGAAGCATAAATCAATTATAATGTAAATATTGAATAAACGGAATATTTTTTAATGATTTTTGTATTGTAGATCTTTTGAAATACTCCCTCTCTTTCTATAGCTTTCTCTTCGTCTCCTACACTAAAAGCTTTCTTATTCTAGGAGAGAAAGAGTGTGTACAGAAAAAAGTTAAACTTCTTTTATATATACAGAGAAGCTATACAGAAGCTATACAGAGAAAAAGTTTTACTTCTTTTCTGTATACGAGTTTCATTCCACTGGTTTTTACCAAAATCGGCGTTTTCTCGTAATCAGCTTTTTGAGACGAGTGACTATTTTTCTCGGGAACTTTAAATCTGATCTTGTAGAGGTTTTGTGTATTCGTTATATTTATGAACCTCCAGAATTCGGTTCTGAAATTCTGGAGAAAGAGGGCAACATTTTTTAACTTTCAGTGTTTTTTTTTCAAACACGTCTTTTTAGTAGTATTCAATTTATTTTTTTTTATATTTTTTAAGGTTCAATGCCTGTTAGACCTAAAAATACACCAATTGCACAAATCGTCATCAAAATTGGATGTATAATTTTCCAGACAAGTGATCACTCGTCTAAAAAAAAACCAACTTGAGAAAACCTGTTGAAAAAGCATTAAAATAAAAATAAATCACAGAAGAAATTGAAGTAGTAGTAAAGTTGTTTTTTGAAATCTAAAATGGTACCTTAAACGTGTTTTTCATAGGCATAAAATATGCATTTTGTATCGAATAAAAGCTAAATATTTGCCTTAGACCAATAACAATACAACTCTATACTTAGGACACCATTTTCCGTAAGTAATGTATTTTGAATTTGACATTAAATATAATTTATTTTGAATTTGAACTACACAAATAAAAACGAAAAAAAACGAAAATGGCCATTTCAGCCCTTGAAAGGACCTTGACCGAGCTTCTTATGATCTATTGTGTTGTGTGTGATGTGAAATGTTTGCATACAAATGATCGAGAATGTTTTACGCCGACTCCGAACGAATTATGTTCTCAAGAAGCTTTTCATGGCAGTTTTTACTCTCTGAGGTTTGCCATTGTCTGCAGAGAGGTGACGGCCGAACAGAAAAATTAATTCAATTGAAAAAACTTTCTGTGTCGGATGGAGGATTCGAACCTGGGTTCTCTGGCGTAAGAGTCACACACTCTACCCACTACGCCACGGCCGCCACTACACACAAATAAGCTTACCATTAATTGCCACATGAATTTCGCGTTTGATTTTGTAGTATTATTTAATGAACAATCCCTGCAAACATTTTCTATAGCCTCAGAATCGCCAGATAATCGCTTGGAAGATGAGACAATCGCCGGCGAGCTCATTTGAGAGTCATCCGGGTATCGCCGAATGTAAGCAGCTGAGGCCATAAAAGCGATTCGTCTAGAAGATTCGCGAACAAATCTCCCTTAAGCGGGGGCCTTAAGCGATTCGCTGGGAAGATTCGTGAACAAATCGCCAAGGGGGGCCTTAAGCGATTCGCCGGGAAGAGTCGCAAATGAATCGTCAAGAAGGGTTCTTAGCGATTCGCAAATAGAAGAGTCGGAAACGAATCACCGAAAGAGATATTAAGCGATTCACTGGGTAGATCCGCAAACGAATCACCAAGATAAGTCCTAAAAGGGGTCAAACGAATCAGCAAAATGGGTCCTCAGCGATATGATGCGAAGTACCGTCGTTGAACGTAATAAATTGTCTTAAAAATTAAAAAAAAAAATTAAAAGTTAAAAAACGCTAAAAAAACATTTGACATTTTTTTCACAAGTTTCAAAAGCGATCCATCTTCCAACGATCGCCGGATTGATCAAAGTTGAGATTTTGAATTTGAGAATTCA
The DNA here is from genome assembly GCA_914767935.1 of Coremacera marginata. NCBI lineage: Eukaryota > Metazoa > Arthropoda > Insecta > Diptera > Sciomyzidae > Coremacera > Coremacera marginata. The sequence continues at coordinate 52,305,258 of OU612046.1, read as the reverse complement.
AGATTTTGAAAATTTTTCAAGATTCGCGCATTAATCGCTTGGCGATCGAAAAGTGATCCATCTTCCAATGATCGCTGGAATGAGCGATGGAAGATTTTGAACATTTTTATTGAATCGCGCATTTATCGCTTTTCCAATCGAATTGCGATTCATCTTCCAACAATCGTAGCAATGAGCGAAAGAACATTTTGAAAATTTTTTTCGTAAATCATGCATTAATCGCTTGGGCGATCGAAAAGCGATTCATCTTCCAACGATCGTCGAATCGAGCGAAGGAAGATTTTGAAAATTTTTCTTGAATCGGGCGAACGAAAAGCAATCAATCTTCTAAAAACCCTTAAGCGAATCGCAAGTGCATCGCAAAACCAGCTTCTCTTCCAATCGTCTTCCAAATGTTTGCAGGGATACTTCAATGAGTCTAGAAATTACTTGAAATTAGAACAGTTTTATTCATAACTTTGTCTTATAACTAATTCTGACTTTATCAAATTAAAAGCCATTCGGTTGCTATCTTTTGAACAGAAACTATTGCTAACAGGAATTAAAAATACTAAGTAATAAAAAATAAAATAAAAATTTAAAAAAAACTAATAAACATTTCCAATTTAAATTGCAAAGGATTATAGTTTAGGATATGTTATCATTTAACACATTTGTTTATTCGGTTTTAAGTGCATTTCTCATTTTTTTGGCAAATTCCGGGACTGTAAGACAAATAACAGGACTCGGGACACCAATTGAAAAATCGTGACAGTCCCGGCGACCTGGCAACTCTAATATCAGCACAACTTGAGCACATTACAGCACAATTTTTAAATTTTTGAAAAAGTTAATGACGGTGCTAACTTTCCAATAAAATGGCATTACCCCATGAGTATTAAATCATACCATTATAATTAGTTTTTTAAATTTGGCACGTGTTATCAATTTGGCCACTTCGCAGCATGAGTTCACTTTATGCCAAATTTCTACCAAAAAATTTTTTCGTATTCGATTTTACATCACAAACTTATAACGAAGTTCTTTTTAAATTTTTTTAAAATTTGTACCCGATTTCCTTTAAATATCACCAAACTTTGCACTTAAAGGATTCATCTATGTCAATACAACTTTGCAATTTCTCTGACTAATTGTCACGTCACGTTAAACTTTTAATTTTGAAAACGAACTAATGAAGACATCTCGTGGGCATTGGCTTAAATATAACCCATTAATGATTTTCAGTCATTTAACTGACAATTATACTCAACTTTTACGATATATCAGCTATTATTATTATTAAATGTTGTTCAATATTCAAACTCTAATCGTTAAAATTTGATCTCTATTCGCGTTATTGAAACTAATGCGTTTAGGTTAAATGAAATCATTATTTGTTTATTTGTACGTTTTCCAAAAGTTTAAAGTGAAAGTGTTTGAGTTACGATAATCAGTTGGTTTTTGATTTTATTTGTTTAACATAATCATAAACTTGCCAAGCTACAATTATAGCCGTTAATCGATAGTTTTGTCTCAATTCCATTTCTCTCATGTTGTATTTTAGTGCTTAAAAACTAAAATAATAGAATTAATCCTTTATTCACGAATATCGTTTGATTATGCAAAAATATTATTTTTATTAGAAACAAACTGTATTAATGCAAACAAATTTCTTGTTTTTATTTAAAAATCAAAATTCTATTCAAAATAAAAAGTTTAAAATATATAAAGAAATATTTAAATTTATTCACTTTCCACTTCCTCATTCCATTTTATGAGTAGACTCCAACCAAACACTATCAATATTATGTATATCGAAATGCTATAAAAATTATCAGGCTTTTATGTGCTTAAAATGTAAATACAATAAATAGTAATAGTTGCCAAATAAGTTTATTTATATTGGAATAGTCAATACATTGACACACTCAAAGTAGTTAATATGCATAAACGTTTCCACTTCATTTTATGTGTTCATGTGTTCATTGTATACAACTAGCTTGGCCAACTCGAGGTAATTACAATTGCGATCAACGTTTTTGTTGCTGATTTATTTTATATTCTTGTGTTTCAACTGAAAGTAATTAGCATATTTGTATTATAAATAAAGTTTTTTTTTATGGTATTGTTATATTTTTACACATACATTTCAAAACAATTCCTGGCGGCAATTAATGGTTCCATTCATTTTGCTGTCAGTAGTTTTTAATATAAAGTTCAAAATTTAAAAAAAAAAAGTATTAATATTCAAAGGTTTCAGTTCAAAAACTTTTTTACGTTCTAAAACTGACTTATTGAAGTGAAACTTTTATAGCCGCGTATACAACAATACGGCGAGCTACTAGATGGGGGGTAAAATTCATCCCCCATAAATGTAAAAAATGGTTCTTATGAAAACAACAACACAGCAATTCGCCGCACTAGTTGTATAAAAACGAAAAAGTTGCTATTTAAATTTTTATATTTTTGCTTCCACTGGGGATTGCACACAGTACGTTTGTATCAGGGATGATATTTGGGGGCTTTCAGGGCTTTTTTTAAGCCCTTTTTCATTGCATAAGCCCCGAAGCCCTTTTGATTCATTCTAGGCCCTTTTGAAAAATTCTCCTGAAAAAATATCAGCTAAGTAGTACAGGGTAGCCCTTATTCGAAGCGCCCATCTGGCAATACTGTAACTTTCCGCAGTGATGCCAAATCGACTAATGCCATACCGCGTTTGAAGCGTCATTCCAAGCAAATGTTTACAATGGAACAGTACACGCCACGCGAACGCTCTAAAATTGTTGAAATTTACATTCAACAAAACAAGTCAATAGTGAAAACTCAACGTGCTTTCAAAAAAATAAATAAAGTGAAAAGTGCGCCTTCCAAGAAAACAATTTATCGTTTCTATGAAAGATTTACAACTGGTAATACTCTTGGTAACCCAAAGAGGCCAAATAAAAAGCGACCAAGGCGATCGGATGAGAATATTGCAGCCGTACGAGCCAGTATTGAGCAGTCACCAACAACATCCCAAAATCGCCGTTCTCAGCAGCTCGGCATTCCCCGATCCACTTTACAACGCATTTTACGTGTTGATTTGAATTTGTTTCCGTACAAAATTCAATTGGTAAACAAATTGTTGCCTACCGATAAGCCACGTCGATTGGAATGGGCCCAAAGAGTCATCGAAATGGCTGAAGAAGACGAGCAATTTTGGCATAAAATTATCATGAGCGATGAAGCTCATTTTCAGTTGAACGGAACGGTAAACAAACAAAATTGCCGTATTTATGCCACTGAAAATCCACAAGAGATTCAAGAGGTACCTCTTCACGATGCAAAAGTCACTGTTTGGTGCGGCGTTTGTGCTAAAATGCTCATTGGGCCGTTCTTTTTCGAAGATGATAATGGCAACAGAGTTACTCTCAATCAGGAGCGTTATCGCGATATGATAAACAATTTTTACGTGCCAATCGTTCGTCGAAAGCGTATCAGGCACTACTGGTTTCAACAAGACGGCGCGCCACCACACACAAGCCGCACTACAATCGATTTTTTGAAGCAATTGTTCCCTGGCCGTTTGATGTGAAAAAGTGGTGATTTCGATTGGCCGCCAAGATCACCAGATTTAACGCCTCCAGACTTCTTTTTGTGGGGTTATTTGAAATCAAAGGTTTACGTCAACAAGCCAAAGACCTTAGAAGAGCTGAAAACCAACATCCGTCAAGAAATAACCGCAATTCCCATCGAAATGTTGAAGAAAACCATGGAAAATGCTGCAAAACGGGCACAATATGTCGTAGAGGCCAATGGCGACCATTTACGAGATATCATATTCAAGAAATGATGTAAGCAAATCTACTTGAACCCAATTAAATGATATTTAGGACGAACAGACAAAAAATTGTGGTTTCTTTGATTTATTTAAAAATAAAATGGGCGCTTCGAATATGGGCAGCCCTGTATGTCACATCGATGTAGAAAATTTAAATTTTAAATAAAATGATTTTAAATCGATCTCAATAAAATAAGTTCTGTTGAATTTTTTTAAATTATAGCTTTAGAAAATCAAAAAACTTTAACAATTCTCCTCAATTTTGTTTTTTTTTTAAGCTATATGTAAGCTTTATTTAAGCTATATACCACCTTGTTCAAAAAGAAAGGTTAATTTATTGAAACAAATTAAAGTACAAGTTTATTAATCCGAATCAATATTGTCGCCTTCAAAGTAGTCCCCGTCGGCTGCAACGCACTTATGGCAGCGCTTGATCCAGTCACGGAAACCTTTCTGGAACACGGTTTTTGGTATGGCCTTCAGAGTGTTCACCGATTTTTCCATTGACTTCTTCTTTGCTGGTGAAACGCGTTCCTCGAAGCGGTTTTTTGACTCGATCGAACAGGAAAAAACCACACGGAGCCAGGTCAGGTGAATTTGCCGGCTGCTGTATGGTTATCGTGTTGTTTTTGGCCAAAAAGTCACGAATAAGATGAGCATTGTGCTATGGTGCATTATCGTGGTGCGTCTCAAGCCCAATTCATTCTTCAAAATGTTCTGAACGGATCCAATTGAAATGCCGACGTCCTCTGCTATCTCTCTAATCGTCAATTTGCGATTTTTGACCAACATTTCTTTAATTTTTTCAACGTTTTCTTCGGTAGTCGAACACGATGGCCGCCCGGTACGAGGGTCGCCTTCTACTTCGTCTTCGTCACTCACAAATCGGTTAAACCACTTGTTTGCATTAGGTGTGTTTCCGTACTCTACACTGTGTAAGATTTGTGTAAGTTCAAACTGAGAGAGTAAAAATTAAATGTGAGAATAGTTGCAAAAGTACGGAAACAGCTTTTAGTAAGTTTCAAGCACAAAACAGATGATTTTGACTGCAGGCACGTCAAACGTAAATTGCGCCTATTAAAATTATCGCCAATTTGTTTGTGAAGTTGATGCTTGTTCTTCTTGATGCTTGTTCTTACTTTACTCGGAGTCTTGAGTTCTAGCACACTCTGTGCACTTTGTGTGCTCGAGAGAGAGGTTTTATGCTTGTTCTTCTTCTCCCATTTTAAGCACAGAAAGTACGGAAACAGAAAATAGTGTCCCACAAGTTACACAGTGTGAGTACGGAAACACACCTATTCTGATACGATAGAGCAGAGTCAACGTAACATTTCACCATTTTATCGGCGCTCTGAAACCATTTTTCACACAAAATTTGATACAAACTCGTTGCTCAACTTTTTCTTCCATCGTAGAAATTGAAGACACGAAAAAAGTTGTTGTAAACAAAACACTGTCACTTTACCAAATGTCAACGAGAGACGCTGATATTTGGCAGCCTTCTCATAGACACATGTGAAAAAATTTCCCTTTCTTTTCTTTTTGAACAAGGTGGTAAGCCTACGAGGTTATGTTTTTAATACACTACAGAAATAGTACACTTGTAAAAATTTATTAAAACTGTAGAAAATGTTTGAAAAACTAATGTTCTTATATTTTATATAAAGCCACCATGTAAGTATTATGCAGAAGAACCACTATTTTGTAGTATTGATTGACATCTACAAGAAAATTCCTTACAAACATTTGGTATCCACTATAATGGAGGAAGTATGAGGATTTCTGCACACCCTTCAAAAGAATGTCTAAATTTTCGAAACGATTTTACTTATAATAGTATCTCAAAGTAATTCTATAGGTTTAAGAATGGAATTTTGAGGTGGACAGCTTCAAGCACGATACATTCCTTACAGCATTTTATCATGCATATAGATGAAAAGGCGAACCCTTAAAAAAGGCTCCATCGTAATCTTAAGTAGCCTTAACCGATTAAGTATTTAATATCGTCAATTTTCAATGAACTTCCAACCATTTCTTTTTTTATTTTATTTGTACCAAAAATAATTTCCGACGTATGATATCCTATATGGGCATTTCCACAGAAAAGTCCACTGTCACCCAAAAATTAAAAGTTATTAAAACTTATTATTTTTAGGAAATATATTTTATAACTAAAAGTTATTAAAACTTATTATTTTATGATTACCATAATGATCGTCTTTTTCACAAATGTAGTTTTTCTTTTTAGTAAATGTTTAGTAAATGTTTCGAAAAGTTTTTGTTTTAGTAAAAATGGAAGATATTGGCTAAATATAATGACAAATGGTTGAGGTAAGGAGCGTAAAATATATTTCCTTTGTTTTTTAATTCCTAAATTGCAATTACTTAATTACTCAATTGAACCCTAATGGAAAAAATGTCACGTTCAAATTGTCACGTACGCAGGCATTTGAGTGGCGCAGGCATCTATTGATGTTCAATAAGCGATGAAAATATAAGTAAAAAGTAAAGGAAATTGTGCGAGGTAGATATATCGACTGGATCGGCGCACACCGTCTTACATGATGATTTAGACATGCGACAGGTTGCAGCGCGACTTGTGACAAAATTATTGAACTCAAAAATATTTTCGCAAAACTGTCGCTCAAGACATGCCTTTAATGCACGATACGGACATTCAGTGCTTCATTACTGGTGACGAGACTTGGGTGTACAAGTATGACGTCGAAACAGCTCAACAATCTGCAAAGTGGCGCTATCCAAATGAGCCGAAACCCAAAAAACAACGAAAATGTTGTTCAAAAATTAAGGTTATGTTGACTGTTTCCTTCGATTTCCAAGGTGTCGTACACTCGGAATTCCTTCCGCAAGGTCAATCGATCAACGCTCAATATTAATTGAGTGTTTTAAAGCGTTTGCGTGAGAATATACGGTGAAAAAAAACAAAATAGCCATTTTAACCCTTGAAAGGACTATGACCGAGTTTCTTATGATCAATTGTGTTGTGTGTGTTGTGAAATGTTTGAACACAAATGATGGAGAACTGGACCTACATGTTTATGCCGACTCCATAAGGATGTTCTCAAGAAGCTTTTCATGGCAGTTTTTACTCTCTGAGGTTTGCCATTGTCTGCAGACAGGCCGAACAGAAAAATTAATTAAATTGAAAAAAATTTCTGTGTCAGGTGGGATTTGAACCTGGGTTTTCTGGCGTATGGGCAACACACTCTACCCACTGCGCCACGGCCGCCACCATATACGAATATACGGCGAAAGAGGCCAGAATTATGGAAGGACAATTCATGGTTTTTGCACTACGATAATGTACCAACTCCTACATCACGCATTCTACGCGTTAATTTGACTAAAAACTATGCCAATATCGTTTAACTAGTACCACATTCGCCAGAAATGTCCCCGTGTGACTTTTCCCTATTCTCCAAACTCAAATTGTCGCTTCGTGGAAAACATTTTGAGACGATTGAAGTCATCTAAGAGAATTTGTAGAGGGAGCTAAAGGCCATTCCGAAATCGATCTACCAAAAATGCTTTTTAAGGATGAAAAAAAAAGTTGGCATATGTATATCACCTCCATATGTGATAGAATAAATATTAAAGAATAATTAACCGTTACTGTTTCATTTCCACAGTTTTTTTTCAATTTTGAATTAAAATAAAATGAATGTTTATAGTACAGTAGTTTTACCTAGAAAGCTTTCCGGGAGTTTTTGAAAATGGGTGCATTTTATAGATTTCGATGTGCTCTTTGTGAATTTGAACTTTGCCACCTCGTATTGTTACCGCTCGCACCGCCATATTGGCAAAATGGCGGCTAAAAACAGTTTTTTGCTAATATCCCCTTTCCAACTCTTTTCACGATAAAAACATATATGTACCAAATGGAACTATAGAAATTCCCTACAATTCATGTTATAACCTTTTTTTTCGTCAAATCATTAGTTAAATCAATAATTTAGTCCGGTGCCGCCAAGCCCACTGCAAAATTGATTGCATGGTGCTTGGCAAAGGACCCGCTTATCCCTATGCTACTTGTCTAATCACGCTCACTTTTCTAGACTACGGAGTAAAAACATATATGTGCTTATAATACCAAAGCATATATGTGCAAAATATGGTAGCAGTCGGACAAACCGTGTAAAAGAAGTTCGATTTAAATGCATGTGACACGAGGTTTGCCTAATGCCGCTCAAGTTTCTTGACTACTGATAACAAAGAATTGCAAAATTTGGTTGAAGTCTGATGAAGTTTGAAGAACAGTGTAAAGGAGTTTGATTAAAATAAAGGCGATACGCCCCTTGTTTTATAAACATTTAAGGAATAAATGTACAAAAGTCGGGCAAACGGAGTAGGAGTTTGATTAAAATTCGTGTACCACGCCTCCTGTCCAATACGTCTACTTTTCTATAATACAGTCTGCATTGGCATTTAATGTACATGCATAATGATGTTTGAATTTGTTAAACAAACTTGCATCTTGTTTATTTGCGATGAACCATTTAACACAATTTTATAGAATCATCCGCCCAATAAGGCACTGAAAACAGAAATTGCAATATCAAAACAACGCCAATCCACGAAACAGATGGCGCAAAAAGACACCGTACCCAAAAAGCACTTATAGAAATCGTGCTAATCGGATGAGAGGTTTAGAATTTTTGCGATATTTCGAGATTTAGTAAAAAAGATAGGCCTTTAGTAATAAAGAAATTCTAAGGCGAATTTTTCTTAAGCTCGACTTTAGCTATCAATCAATAGAAGGCTAAAAGTTGAGTTTAAGATAGATTTGATAGATTTGAATTAGATTTAAATAGATTGATTTGAAAAAACACTTGCCGTACTCAAAAATAGCTATATACGAGCGGTCATGGCGTTTTTTTACAATTTCTTTGAAAGAGATTTGAGCTACAGCGCTCCCTGATGTTCGAGATAGAGAAGAATAGATAAGTTCAAAACACTCACCGTATCCAAAAAGCCAGTACAAATTTGTTGGGCAATGCGACTGTTGCATAGCATCATTTAATAATTGCAAATAGAAGCTGACACCCTCGGCGGCGAAGCGACATTAAAGCTACGATGCATGCTCCACTTATCAACACCGACAAAATTTGTTGTTGTTTTCGCGGGTTAAAGAAAAAACTGGAATTTGAGAGAGCTTCTATTTCATCTAAAAATTCCATGCAACCGCGCTAATTATGTTCACGGTCCGAAGCTGAAAACAATTCGGACAACTGGCAGAAAACATGTTTTGAACAGAAAACTGAAAAAATCTTTGCCAACTTGCTTTCAGCCTTGCCAAACAGAAAATTATGTGTGGACAAAACAATGAGTGAGAAAAAAAAATATATGTCGAAACATCCAAAATTTGACAGACAAGTATCCAAAGTGAGGCATGCGGCTACGTGGCAGACATTTGAAAATATCGTGTCCTTGCTTATATATTGGGGGTTGGAATTAGTTTTAAAGGTTTTCTAAGAGATGGCGTAACTATCAATAGATCGCATCGGGCACACCTGTGACTATATTCATTTCAAAGCACATTGTCTAAGCTTCATTTTTCAGTATGTGTCATTCCACTGAAGTGTAAACAACATATATTTTTTCCTCTGTGAACATGTCGACTTTCGTTCCAACAAAACGCAATTTGCGGGAAGGTTTACTTTTGTGCTTCCATTTGAAGAAAAAAGCGGTTGAAGCACAACGCACGCTTACGGGGACTATGCTCCATCGATTTCTACTTGTGAGTACTGGTTCCGTCGGTTTAAAAGTGGTGATTTTGATACGGAAGACAAAGAGCGTCCGGGCCAGCCGAAAAAGTTTGAAGATGAGGAATTGGAGGCTTTGCTCGATGAAGACCCGTGTCAAACCCTTCAAGAATTGTCAGAATCATTGGGAGTCGACTTATCAACGGTCGGCAAACGCCTGAAGGCCAGGAATGATTCAAAAGCAAGGAAATTGGGTGCCGTACGAGTTGAAGCCGAGAGACGTTGAACGGCGATTTTGCATGTGCGAACAACTGCTTCAACGGCATAAAAGGAAGAGTTTTTTGCATCGTATTGTCACTGGCGATGAAAAGTGGATCCATTACGATAATCCTAAGCGTAAAAAATCGTGGGGACCACCCGACCATGCATCAACATCGACGGCCAAGCCGAATATTCATGGCGCCAAGCTTATGCTGTGTATTTGGTGGGATCAGAAGGGTGTCGTGTACTATGAGCTGCTAAAACCTAACGAAACCATCACTGGGGAACGCTACCAACAACAATTGATGCAATTGAGCCGAGCATTAAAGGGTAAACGGCCGGAATATGGCAAAAGACACGACAAAGTGGTTTTTCAACATGACAACGCACGGCCACATGTTGCAAGAACCGTCAAGGAAACGTTGGAGGCGCTGAATTGGGATGTGCTACCCCACCCGCCTTATAGCCCAGACATAGCCCCTTGCGACTAACACCTATTCAGATCGATGACGCATGGCTTGGCTGAGCAGCGCTTTACTTCTTACGAGGATACCAAAAAATGGGTCGCTTCGTGGATTGCCTCAAAAGACGAGTCGTTCTTCCGGCGCGGAATCCATATGCTGGCAGAAAGATGGGAAAATGTTGTAGCTAACGATGTACATACAATACTTTGAATAAAATACATTGTACCGTTGTTTCTAAATAAATGCTCAAAAACCGAAAAAAAACCTTTAAAATTAATTCCAACCCCCAATACAACAAATTTCCCTTAGTTTTTTTCTCATTTGCTTTGTTTTTGAAACAGTTCTTTTATTCGGGTTTTCTGATACATGTACCCGAACCGGTTTCAACTTTTTCTGATTTGCCATCATTTATTATTTCGCTTTAAACTTTTATTAGCTTTACAATTCAAAAGCATCTAATAGACAAGGTGATTGAATTCTTTGTTTTTCTCTCCTTGTTTAAAGTGACAAACCACTGACGAAAATATTGCATTACAATACTTTGTAATACTTTTAATATTCGGATTATTGTATGAATAGTGTGCACAGCTTAATTTAAATATTACCAAAACTATTTATTAAAATGAAAAATTGTTTCCATATATCTACCGCCCACTTGCTGCGTTTCAGTGCCACCCAAATTTTCGTTAGCTCAATATTGCCCCCAGAGCACCTTTAGCGCCCACAAGGGGGCAATAATGCCCACTTTGAGAACCTATGCTTTAAACCAAAATAAATTTGTTCTGTTTCTAACACTGCAATTCTCGTCAACAGGTTTTAATGATTTTTGTTTTCTTAATAGCTAAACTTTTTTGAGGTCATTATAGAAAAAAAATATATTTGTTAAAATTTTTATCTAGACATAAAGCAATAAAACAAAATTTAACAAAACATAGTTTTGTAAGGTAGCTCCCCATGAAATTGCATCTGTATTATATTTAATCAATCATATAAACACGTTTTACTCAAGTAAAGCTAGTTTCTAGGGGAGAATAAAAAAAAAAAAGAAAAGAAAAAAACACAAAATTTTTCAACTATTTGAATTGCGTGTTCAATTTCCTTTCTCTCATTTACTTAAAATTTTTAGTTATTATAAAGAAAGTAAAAGTCTATTTTTTCATAATTTATTCAACTACATGAATGTTTGCAGTGAGGAACGCCCCTAGGGGCAGGCGAAACAGTCTGTGGCGCCGAAAAGTAGGGGGCACTCATAATGATGATGAGACAATGAAATTAATAACTTTAAACCGGCATCATTTCTTATCGTAATTCTAAGTTTAAATTGCACTTGATAATAGAAATTCCAGCACCATTGCCTACAGATGATGCAAAAATAATAGCACCACAGCAGTAGCGTAAGTTGTTCGTACTAAAAAACGTACATTTAACACAGTTTTTTAAAACTTTGTCATTGAATCTTATTTCAATGCAATCATTGATCTTATTGCAATGCAATCAATCACAAAGCAATCACTTTCTGCAAATAAACGCATTTTATTCAATGCCGATGTTTGTAGAGAAAGTTGTGATTTGAAGCCACAAAAAGAATAGCACTGCTGCAGTTTGTTTCAAAAATAAACGAATTGGTTCTTAAAAATCTAAGAATGAAGCATTTAAACAGTAAGGTCCGTAGTACAGAAAGCCAATTTTCTATTCATATTCTGGCAATAATGGGTCGTGGAAAGCACTGCAGCTCTGAGAAACGGGAAATAATAAAAAAATGTATTTCCAAAGGCAAATCCTATGCGCAGGTGAGGCAAATTATGAGGTGCTGCAACAAAATGATCCGAAATGCATAAACATATGCAAAAAAAGTGGAGTCATGCGGTCAAAAGCACTCAATGTAGCAATTACTTGTAAATAGCTTTATCCGGCAAAGCAAGAAAGAGCCATTTAAGCCTGCAATAGTGCTTGAAAAAGAGCTGAATATTAAAGCTAGCGTCAGAACAGTTTATAACCGGATAACATAACCTAAACTTTATGAGAAAAAGTTTCTCTCTAAGAAAAAAAACCCTCCGAGAAAAGTTCCTCTACTAACTACAAAAATATGCAAGCAGTTAAGCGTAACAACTTTGCCAAGGAGCATTTGAACCAGTCAGTGGAAAAAAGGAGGAACATTCTGTGGACGTACCAAAGCAAGATAGTGTTGTATGGTGGCGTGAATATGTGAGAAGACAAATTCCAGATAATTGTCTAAACTTACTTTTCATACTACGGAGATGGCCCTACCCTTTGGATAAAAGCAATTATGGACGGACAAACGTGATGGACCAACATGGACCATTGAACAATGGTGATGCTGCCATATGCTAAGGATGAAATGACGTTGTTGTTGGTCTTCCAGCAAGGCAATGACCCCAAGCTCACGAGCAAAAAAACTGAAAAGTAATTTAGGAATCATTCAACCAATGTTATGGATTGGCCTGCACAGTCATCAAATTTCAATCCTCTAGATTGACCTCGAGTGAGAACCTCTAGATTAATATTATAAAAGGCGGTTTATAATATCAAAGCGGCAAGCAATAAAGCTCCTTGGATTGCAGCCAAGGCTGCGGAGCCATACTTCAATGGAAAAGGGTAAGGCCTTGGTGGATTCAATGCCAAGTTGGTGTTCGGTAGTTATTCCCAACAAAAGACACCACAAAATATAAAAATTATTAAAAAACTATGTAGTAAGCATTTTAATCATTATTTTGACTAATAAATTTAGTATTAGAAGAAAAAGTAAACTAAAAAGTGGATAGTTTGTTTGAAAACAAAAACCCAAACTAAAAAATTGAAGAAGTAAACGGTTTAATAATTCGTTCGAAAGCAAAACCTTAACCGAAATAGTTGAAAAAGCAAACTTAAAAAGTTGAAAAATTCGTTCGAAAATAAAAATTCAACCTAAATAGTTGAAAAAATTCAACTTAAAAAGTTGAAAAATTAATTCGAAAAAACTCTCAATTTTAATATTTAAAAAAGTAAATAATTGCAAAGTAAACTCAAGAAGTGAGGAACAGGAGGTGAACCTCAACCTGGCGAAGCCAGCAATATCCATGTCGAAATCGTCCCAAGTCGACTCAAACCTCCTCGTGGTGTTTCCTGGGCAACGGCAAACTGGCATCCGTTAGTTTGTCGGCCAATTTGAGCGGCGGGTCGCTCCGTGGACTTTAAACATGGATTTTGCGCCCAATGAAAACTAAACCAGCCTCGGATAAGAACCCCAATTACGTTGACGACCACCGCAAACGAAAAACGGACAATGATTTACGGATATGCACCTGGAATGTCCGGATCCTTTATAGGGAAGGTGCCATTATCCAAATGGCGGAAGCCCTCCAAACAATAAAGGCGGACATCACCGCCATCCAGGAAATGCGATGGAAAGGGCAAGGCTGCCCTAAAAAAACACACACACGCTTTCTACGCTAGTCTTGAGGACGTATATGACCACCTTCCGGTCCATGACGTGAAAATAGTCCTCGGCGATTTTAATGCGAAAGTCGGAAGGGAAGGCATCTTTGGCCCCACTGTTGGTCAGTTCAGTCTTCATGAGACCTCCACGAACAACGGTCTAATACTGAACGACTTGGCCTCGGCGCGAAACATGTTAGTTAGTAGCACCAGATTTCCCCGGATCAAAAAACGCGAAACCAACTTGATCATGTTGTAATCGACGGAAAGCATGCTTCTAGTGTTCTAGATGTGCGTACATTTCGGGGGGTCGACATTACCTCCGACCACTATCTAGTTGCATTCAAGATCCGCATGCAATAATGCAATGCGAAGAACATATGCACAAGAATGCAACGAAAGCTAGAAGTCGCTAAGCTGCAATCACAATGCACTGCCGAGGCCTACTCCGCTCAACTCTCGGTTAAGCTCAACCAACCAACCTCTGAACCCGACGACGCCAGCGGACTTTGGGCGCATATATCTCTCTCCATACGCGCTGCCGCTGATGAAGCCATTGGTTTCCGGCACCCGCAACCTTGGAACCAATGGTACGATTACTGGTGTCGTACATCGCGACACCAGTAAAACACGCCGCTTACAGAAAAACACTGCAGTCAGTTGCAACGCGAGCCGTGCGAGAAAACTACCACGAAAAGAGGAAGGAAGAGAGGCGCCTTTTCAAACGCAAGAAAAGAGAGCAGGAAAAGTGTGACCGTGAGGAACTAGAGGTAAACCAGGGCAAGAAGGATACATCAAAATTCAATCAACAGGTTAAACGTCCAATCCAAGGTTTCAAGCCAGGAGCATCCACTTGTAGAGATAAAAATAGAGACCTGGTTACAGATAGGTAGTGTGCGCTGAGATTGTGGAAACAGTACTTCTCCACTTTACTTCTTGGCGACAATTACACCAATGCCGCCCATGGAGAGCGCAGTTCAGCGCCACCAATCAACGATGACGAAGTGGAAATACTACCACCTAGCCATGAAGAGGTACGAATTGCTATCCAACGACTCAAAAACAATAAAGCAGCGGTTGCTGGCGGCCTGTCAGTTGAAATGTTTAAAACCGGTGGCGATGAATTGATAAGGCGCATGCATCAGCTCATCAGCAAAATATGGCTAGCGGAAAGCATGACCGACGATTGGAACGTCAGCGTACTTTGCCCTATACTTAAGAAAGGAGACCCAACAATTTGCGCCAACTATCGAGGTATCAGTCTTATTTACATCGTATACATACAAGGTTCTCTGTGTTGGCGTACTGTGGCAAAGATTAAAGCCGATTACAAAAACACTGATTGGACCTTATCAGAGTGGCTTTCGAAGTGGAAAATTCACCATAGACAAGATTTTCACGCTACGACAAGTCCTGGAAAAGCCCACGAATATAAAATTGACACACATCATCTCTTTGTCGATTATAAAGCTGCGTTCGATAGCCCGATAAGGGATTGCCTATACGCAACAATGTCAGAGTTCGGTATACCTGCAAAGTCTGTAAAATTTTGTAGGATGACGTTGACCAACACATGCAGCTCTGTCAAGGTAGGAAATGACCTCTCCAAAACATTCAATGCCGGAAGAGGTTTCAGACAAGGCGATCCACTAGCTTCCGATCTCTTCAACATTAACATGGAGGGGGTCGTACGAAAGGCCGGTGTGCATCGTAATAGAACCATTTTCTACAAAGGTGTCCAGCTCCTTACTCTGGTGATATTGATATTGTCGGCAGAACCAAGAGAGATGTTACCGCTGCTTTCACCGCTATCGAAAATAAATCAGCCAAAGTGGGTTTGACGATAAATGATGGTTAAACAAAGTATATGCTGTCTACGAAAAAGGGAGACTCCCACGTTTAATCAGGCAGCTATTACTTTGAAATAGTCAAGGAGTTTGTATACCTTGGCACCGCCATTAATAACAACAACGAAGTCAGCCTGGAGATAAAGCGAAGAACAATAATTGTTAATAGGTGCTACAACGGGCTCAGTAAGCAACTAAGTTCCAGAGTTCCACTCTACAAGACGCTCGTTATACCTGTGCTTATGTATGGCGCTGAGGCATGGGTAGTTTCGCAAACAGACGCAGCTGCTCTGGGGTTGCTCGAGAGAAAAGTTCTTTGCAAAATCTTCGGCCCTGTTCGAGTCGGCGATGACTATCGCATCCGAATGAATCACGAGCTGAATGAGCTCTACGAAGACATTGACGTAGTTCGGCGTATAACTGTGCAGCGACTACGTTGGCTGGGTCATGTCCATCGTATGGACGACGAAGCTCCAGCGAAAAAGGTGTTCGAGGCGAGGGTCGTTGGTCAACGACGACGAGGGAGGCCATGCCTTCGATGGATGAGCCAGGCCGAGGAAGCCCTAACCACACTTGGTGTATCCAATTGGAGAAGACGCGCGCAAAGCAGAGGCGCCTGACGAGAGCTGATGAGGTCGGCCGAAACCCGAACACGGGTTGCTATGGCCAACTATTGAAAATAAATGAGTAAGTAAACTCAAAAAGTTGATGATTCAACAAAAATTCTCCCTAAAAAGCCGAAAACGTAAACTTAGAAATTTAATACTTCGTTGTAATTTGTTGTGAAATAAAAAATTTTTGTACAGCAAAACAAATTCTTCTGCCGTTGCTATTATAATCGCTGCACAGTTTGTCAGCGTTTCAAAACGCTACGACGACATTCGACTCCGTTCCGATCCGTCTATTATAATCATGGCTTAAATAGTTGTAAAAGTAAACTTGTAAAGATAAAACGTTCTTAAGCAATACCTCAACTGAAATTCCAAGTTCAATTGCACCACAACTAATGGTTGCAGTATTATCTAAAAAATCAATAACGTCCGAATATTTGTGACACATTCAATACAAAGCCTCTGTGTAACCAAATGCATAATAAATGAAAAAATAAATGAAAACAAAAGAAACAAACAAGCTCAATAACTATTTTTAGGCGCCTCACAGCTATGTCAATAGGTGTATATCTTATGATATGCGTCACATAGAAAAGAAAGCGAATTTTTTGTTTCATTTTCATTTCTTAATTGCTGATCCTGTGCTATGCTGTGTTGCAATGAACCAACTTTAGCACATTGTTTGGGTTATGTTTCTACATTATTTTATTGCGATATTTAACAAAACTGTCGCTAGCAGAAGATAACTTAAACTTGACTGCTAAAGAGCTCAGTTTTCCTTCTCCATGTTAATGGTTACGCTGAAGCAGTGAGACAGGTTTTAAATTTTCAACCTTGACCAACTATTTGTTCTTCATAATTATGAAGAGTTAACCGTTTTAAATCTTGGCAACAACTCTTCGACATTTAAGCCCTCAAAGCTTTTTTTTTTTTTATAAAATCTGTAACTCTTGAACGGTTTAAGATTTTTCAAACCGGTTGCGGCGCTATTTAGTTTTCAAATATAAATAAAAAAATGTTTGTGGTTAGTTGACAGGGTGTTTCCAAATATAATTTTTTTTTTGCTACTACTTATGTGCACTTTTTTTGCTACCAAAATATAGTAAATAAGAGTAAATTTGTATTTCTTGTAAAATTTATTCAATATTATTAAAAAAATATTTTTAAACTTTGCTTAATTAAAATACAAATAACATGCAAATAGCCTCATAATACTCATATTGGGGTGTTCAAAAAGTCAGTACGGTTTTTAATTTACAGTTAAGGCTCATTTATTTTATAAATGAAATTAACATTAATCAAATATTTACTCGCCGTTTTGTTTGAACGCCTTCTTTCATCTCTGTGGTAGCTTCATTGTTCTGCGTAGGTACAAGTCTCCACTTTTCTCTGCAAAAACCTCTCAAGGTGCTGTTTAATAAGGCCGTCATTATCAAAGGTTTTAGCATTCAGTAAGTTTTGCGGGGAGCGAAATAAATGATAATCCAATCGATTAACCAGTTCAAGTCCAAGTTTCTATTGGATGACATCGCTCAATTTCTGTAGTTGCCCACAGTAGACGTCAGAATTTTGGTTCAATTCTGTGAGAATAGCTCGTTGTAGAGAGGTCCCTTCCAATCCCTCAAGATTGAGAGTATAACCTCAGCTGGTGATTATCTGCTTTTGCTTGCCTCTCCGGCGCTTCATCTTTCTTGGACCAGCTTTTTTTCTGTTGATATTCTGTTGACCCAGACATCCAATTTTTTTATGAAACCAACCGTACTAACTTTTTGAACAAAACAAAAACATTTTATACCCGTCAAAATATGTGAACAAAGAAAATTAATGCACAACAAACAATTTGAGAATGTGACAGTTTGAGAAGTCAGTGACTTTTTTAATTTTCTGTGTAGTAACTTTAAATGCAGCACTGGCCCTGTCAACTACCATCTGTTAATAGACTACTGTCAAATTTTGAGCAAGTTGCGGCAAGCGCCGCCGAACGTTCCTGTCGTTCAAAAGAGGTAATTCAGCCAGAAATCATCGATAAACTCCATGGAATGATATTGAACGTTCGAAGAATAAAATTTAATTTCTGCGAGCAGTAAAATCAAACAGATTTATGAAAAAGTTTTCATATATTCTGAATTAACTCAAGGTATATTAATCCAGTTTCTATAGGACGCAACTGCGTTGCCGACTTTTGGGAGTCTAATGTTAAAATCAAGTAATGCAAACCTTAACAAAAACAAATTGGGGAATTTTTGATTTTTAGAGAAAAATTTTAGGTGTGCGGGGTGTTCGTACATACAACTTTTTCCAGCACCACGGAATCTACTCAAGCGACAATAGTGGATTGAGAGCTGTGGCGTGACCTTGGAGGACAGTTCCAAGGAACTCGAAAAACATTTCAAGGAAGCGGGTTTTATAAATGCACCTGGAGACCCACTAGCTAAGCGATCTCGGCTTATATCAAGGGCAGTATCTTCGTTGATGAGTGATTGTGCAGAAGTGGGCGAGGGCGAAGAGCTAGTTGATTATAACACTCAAGCTTGGTAACAAGTTTTATCATTGAATATGTTAAATTGTGAGCATCTTAACTTTTCGACCATTACATTGAAGTGGAAGATTAATGAACTCTTGCCATGCCCTGCATATTAACGAACTAAAGAAGAAGATGGCCGAGTTAGAGGCAAAAGTAGTCACTCTAAGAAAATGATGGAATTTATAAAAAAAAAAATTGTACCCCTTTTTATTTTTTTAGTACAAAAGCAACATTACTTATTGTCATTTCCTCTGTTTGACATTATACTCCCATTCAGTCAGTTCTATTTATAGTACCTGGATTAACATACCTTGAATTAACTGAGTTCCAAATTTTGTAGCATATATCTTTTGACGTATAAAAGATAGGCAAAAAAAAATTTTAATTAATAAAATTTGGAAGTTTTTAAGTGAGAAAATTGCAGTCAGAGACAAGTTTCCTAATACTCTATGCGACATTATGCAAAGAGCTCTTTGCAGAATTGAACGATGGGCCAAGCCCTGTGGTCTTGGAGTAAATCCGGCTAAAACAGAGCTGATCCTATACACCAGGAAATTCAAGATTCCGTCCTTAACACCAATTACACCAAATGGGTCTGTTCTGTTCCTTGCGGATAACGCAAAGTACCTGGGACTCATACTCGATAGGAAGATCAGCTGGAAATTAAACACAGCAAGCAGAGCGCACTAAAAAAGCCACAGTGGTACTTTATAAAGACAAGGTGGGGGTGGGGGTTCTCGCCTCGCATTGTTCACTGGCTGTATACTGTGGTCATAAGACCTATTCTTCTGTATGGATTAGTAATATGGTGGCCGTCATTAGACAAGGTCACATATATGAAGCAACTCCAAAAAGTGCAGAGAATGGCATCTATATGCATCAGCGGTGCTCTGAAAACAACACCGACTGCTGCTTTAGAGGCTATATTTCATCTTCTTCTACTGGACCTAGACTGGTTGCCAAATAGACAGCAGCCTGTTCGGCGATAAGACTCAGAGAACTAGGTGTATGGAAAAGTCTGACAACGGGTCACTCATCCATACTTAATAACTTCAACTTTATTCCATCAAAGACTGATTACTGCAAGCCCTCGTTTTCCTCCGAAAGAAGCTATGGTACGCTAATTCCACCTAGAACATACTGGGCCAATGGTGCGCCATGGAAACGAGGGTGCCTATATTTCTATACAGATGAATCAAAATTAAACGACAAGGTCGGTTACGGGATCTACTCAAAAGAGCTTGGGGGTTTCTCTGGCTCGTAGGCTTCCTGACCACTGTAGTGTATTTCAGGGCGAAATGATGGCAATATTGAAGGTTGCATCATGGCTTTCAAACAATGTTGTTTCGAAACGGGATATTTATATCTTTTCGGATAGCCAGGCTGCGATCAAATCGTTGGAACAAATAGCCACACACTCTAAAGTCGAACTATTTCAGCATCAGCCTAATATGGGTACCTGATCAAATGGCATAAAAGGCAATGAAAAGGCAGGCGAGCTTGCTAGGAATGGAACACGAGCGGCATCAGCGGTGCTGAACCCACCGAGTATCCCATTAGCGACTCTCAAGCTGCTAATCAGTCACAACATTACATCGAAAGCCAAGACTAGGTGGGCTGAGCTCTCGACATGCAGAGCATCAAAGCTTATCTGGCCGATACTAGATCCCGGCCGATCGAGAGCACTTCTCTCACTGGCAAGACCAGAACTAGCCACAATAGTGGCTGTCAACACAGGGCACTGCTGGATAGGCAGACATGCCCACAGGTTACGAGTTATCTCGAATGACTTCTGCAGAAAATGCTGGGACGAGGAAGCGGAAGAAACCATCTCCCATCTTCTGTGTTCCTGCCCTGCGCTAGCCAGAGAAGGCAAAAATATTTAGGCTCTTTCTTCTTTCATGAGCTTAACGACCTGTCAACGACTAACGGCAGGCGTCTAATAGGGTTCATCAAGAGCTCAAGGTGGTTCCATTTTGAATGAAGGCCTGTGTGCAGCGGTATCACAATGAACCTATCTGGTCGAAATGAGCTGGTGTATGACATTGTACATATACCGACTGCCGCCTCTACCTATCCTAACCTAACCTTAGTGAGAAAATACTAAAAATTTCGAAATTCCGAAATCGAAATAAATTTTTTGATGTAACTTATTTTTGAGCAAATTTCAGTCCAAAAAAGTAAGTTATGCACTGCTTACGAATGGTCAAAAAAACAAAAAAAAAAGAAACAGTATTGTATAAAGAGTATAAGGAAGTGAAACTTCTTCTCTGTATACAATCTTTCTATTCTATAATAAGAAAGGTTTTAGTGTGTCCAATCCAAAAGAAATATATTGCAATATTCCATAAAGAATATTCTGTTTATTCACTAATTACATACTGTGGTCAAAAAATACAGGGAAATTTGAATTAAATTTGTTTGGGGATTCCGATTGGTAGAAATATTTTTTTTTCCAAGGTTGCATGACTGTCACTGACATCCAACGGGTCAAATAACACGTCAAAATATTCATTAGTATTTGAGTTACGCGTGCTTTTGTAAATAGCTAAAAGTGAATTTTTCGATTTTTTTATAATCAGCTCTATTCTGAATGAATAATCCCCAGGAAATTGAAAAAGGGGTTTTTTCATTTTTTAGACAGTGCATAGTGCTTTTAAAGATTTTTTTCTTGTAATCTTAAAAATTGACTGTGAATGCAAATATCTGCATTCAAATTTTTCAAAAATTCTGTGAACATTGTTAAAAATACGAAAATTCTCTTTTTCAACTCCAACGGAAATTTCATTCAGAATTGGGCGGAATGAAATTTATGCTGCCGAAACGTTGAAAATGTTGCAGAAGGCCTTCGGTGAGCAAGCTCCATCGAAAACAAGAGTTTATGAGTGGTACAAAATGTTCAATAAGGGTCGAGAAAGCGTTGAAGACGAGGCACGGCCGGGATGACTATCAACGTCAACTGATGAGCTACACGCCAACAAATTCAAAGAATTGGTGCTCCAAAATCATCGATTGACAGTCCGAGACCTTACTGACCTTGTTGGAATATCAAAATAGCGAAAACTATTTTGAGTGACCGTTTGGGCTGAATTTCATAGAAAAAAATTCGTAATCATTTCGACAAAAACTTGATCCACTTCGACACTTAGCCATATCGTACCACCGTATTCGCCTGACTTAGCACTATGTGACTCAAGAGACCACTCCTTGGACACCGTTTTGAATCAATAAAAGAGATAAAAACCAAAACGAAGAAGGAATTGAAAGCTATGCGTTGGCACAAGTGTATTGTATCCGGGGGGAGGGGACTACTTTGAGGGGGATGAAATGAATTTAAAAGAATATATAAGGACTCCAAATAGTTTTTTTTTTTTTTAATTTTTTAAATTTAAGAAGTTTCACTTCAAAAAATAAGAATCAAAACTAGTATTTTTTTTTTTTATATTCATTTCGGTCATTCTATGGTATTCACATTATCAACTATAATAATCCACACTGTACGCGTCCTGAATTGCTTTGGAAAAACGCGCAACTAATGCATGTAAAACTCACCGTTAGACCTTTACCGAAATTCGTTTGAATAATTTAATAATTTTTAGATTTATTCCTTTTCTCAAAAGACTTTCAAAAGAGTTTTCACTTTTATTTATTTCATGTTATTTAAATATTTTATGCAGATTTAACGCTACCGAGCACCAAGCTGAATATTAATCGAACGTCAACAACAAAAAAATTTCGCGCTGTGGGACTTTTATGTAGGGACCCACATATCAGACATGTACGTTTCTATGCAAGTTTTTCTGTACATACTTTGAAACTTTCACAATTTATTGGTACAGCAGGTAATAGAACACTGCAACATTAAATTTTAATCTAAACTTTTTAATGCTTGATATTTTTATATTGTTTTTAACGGATTTCACATCATATCGCAATCACGTCACACGATGTTTCGAAACACATTATTAGCTAGCTGGTTGCCTTCATGGGCCACACATTTTCAATGAAATTCGGTCAACTCGTAACTCATGCACTCATGAACAACAACAACAATTAACTGATCACACACAATGCTGGTTACCAAACTTCTATTGCCACAATTTACTAGCAACTGCTTGCTGCTGATGCTGCTGTTGTTGTTGGTAAGACACTCTAGAGCAGACTCAGCAGTCGCTGAGCATTACTGACCAAAGTCAAGATTTGTCTGCTATACTACCAACAAACATATACACAAGCACACGCAGTTGCACCTCTTGCACAACCCACAATTCCCAAGCTTGCTGCTTGTCGTAGTCGTCGTCGTTGTTAAAGTGTAAAACAACAATAAAATCAATCTGGAACTGTGCAAATTTCGATCGAAACGATTTCACTGGCAGTAAGCAGCTCGTCGTCTCTGTGTGAATATTAAAAGAGCCAAAATAAAAAAAAAAGTACTTCAACTACTACGAGCTGCTGGAACCGGTCGGTACACTAAATTGTTTGCAACTAAACTGAATGCTTCGCTTGGTTATGAGCACTACACAATTTTGGCCCATTGATCAAAAATTAAGTCTTCTCTGGCCGGAAGTTAAGTCAAGCTTAAAATGCGCTCTTTTACTCTCATCTCAGATACACTCTCACTCTTGGACGTATGTGACATATTAATTTGAATGTCTTACTAATCCGTCAACACTACAGGCTGTGGGTCTGTGGGAAGTAGACAAACAAACATACGCACGTTGACCACCAGGGAAGAGAGCTAATGTGAAACGAGCAAGAAAACTTAGAATAACAAGAATGGCAAAGCAAAACCTTCAGCTAAACTGCTGCACGTTAAACCACCACAAAAAGTTTAAAAAGTTTTAAAGATTGTTGGTGAAAACTGCTCAGCAATACCTTGATCTCTCGACTTTGCGACATCAGCGCGAATCTTTTTGAAGAAGCTACAAACAAGTTAATTTAACCACGTGAAAGACACTCTCGCCAAGTAGAAAACCAGATGGTACTCATGAAGCTAACTCTTGTTTTTGTCGTTTTTGCCGTTTTTGTTATTATTGTTGTTTTTGGCTGATAGTTATATTTAGCTATGAAAAGTGATAGTTGGCCATTAAATGCGCTCTAGTTATTCTTTACTGTCTTGGTGTCAATTTCTAGGCGCCTTCAAATTATAGCAACATTTGAAGGGAAACGACAAGTTGTAAAGTACGAGCATATTATAGTATACCGATTAAAATCGCTTTTTTCTTTTTCTTTCTTTTATTGAACCTGATGCATTGGGTGAAAAAATATATAGAAGAGGATTCATGTAAGGTGTGTTTCATATATATAACGCCACTTCGAAATTTTAAATATTTTTGTAACGGCCAATTTAAACAAAAGAAAATTCTGAAGAATGAAAATTCCCCACAAATTCTCGATGGTTGTGCCTGCCTGTTTTTTACCGAAAAATAGAGTCAATCTGCTCTCCAGCACACGAGTGCAGTCAGCGCTATTCATCCTTGAACTTACGAACTGCAGATCCATTCAATTTCAGAAAGAGCACCCCATATCATTCTCTTCACCAAAATTTCTTGATGAAAAAGGAAGTGGTTCGCGGTGTATGTCGTACCAATAATGCCGGAATCCATCCGGGCCATCAAGATTCCATTTTTTCTCATAGGAAAAAATGACAGGCAAATGACATTTAATAGATGACTGATGGCCAATTTGTTCCTAAGGGCTATGTTATGCTGGCGGTCATGGGCACGTCATGGGCATGCATTGTTTTTGTTTCAATGCAAATTGAAAAATTGAGAGCGAGAGAAAGATAATAAATTTTGCCCACCATGGTCACCAAATGATTCGATAAAAATATGAAATCTCGGGATCAAAACAGTGTTGCGTTGTGGAATTATTCACAACATTTGTGTTTTCGCATTAAAATAGTACAATTTCAGTATATTTTCAAGATCCACAAGATTTTAGAGCAATTTTAATCAATAGTTCATAGATTTGTTTCATAATTTCTTCCTACCAAAAATTCAGAAAAATCAAAGATAACCAACCAAACTACCAAAAACTATTTTACAAAAATAAAACTACCAATTTTGGTCCAATTGGACCATTTTGATGCTCGAATTATTTTCCGCTGATCGCGGTCACAAAGGATTTTTTTTCCGAAGTTCAAAAACTTCGAATAAAAGTCAAGCCCTAACAATTACCATGAAGACAATAACAGACAATAAAAATGACAGACAATTGTCCGCAGTGACATGCGGCAAGCCCACCACCTTATTTTTATCACTTGTACTCACATTTTGGTGTGCGTGCGCCTATTGTGTTATTTACAGTGATTTTGAAATTGTATTTCAGCAAAAAAAAAAATAATGAAATTAAACAATAAACATTTTCGAACAATGATTTTTTACGATTTTCGACGTGAATTGACAAGAAAAGAATAAATCAGCTTAGTTCGATTTTTGGTGATCAGCACCACATCCAGCGACTGTAAAACGCTGGTTTAATAAGTTCGTGGGTGGACGTAGTTCTCTCCAAGACGAATGTCGTGAAGGCCGTCCAAGAACAGACCAGTAAACATCGATGCTGTGCGTGATCTGTTAAAAGCAGACCGACATGTGACATACCGTGAGATATAGTCATCCTTGGGCATTAGTGGGACTAGCATACATTTGATTTTGCATGATCATTTAGGCGTTGGGAAGATTTGTTTCCGTTGGATACCCCATAATTTGACGGATGCTCAAAATAGGCTCGTGTCGATTGGTGCAAGGAAATGCTAAAAAACTACAGCTGGGATGGTTCGAAATACGTCACCGGCATCGTTATAGGTGATGAATCATGGATCTACGCTTACACGCCCGAAACAAAGCAGCAGTCCACTGTTTGGATCTTTCAAAATTAGGAAATCCCGACAAAACTTTGCCGAGGACGAAGCACATCCAAACAAATGGTCGCCAGTTTTTCAGAAGAACCTGTCATGTCGCAACTGTACCACTTGAGCAACGTAACAGATACAGTTGGTTTATACTTTATGGTACACAACCACTTGTTTGCCGGAAGTCTTTGGAAAATTGAGGAAAACCAACTGCAAAACAAAGATCATCCGATATCACGACAATGCGAATTTCCACGCATCAATGACAACAACATGCAATAACAATAGAGTTCAGCTACTACAGCTATATCGCACTTCCTCAGCATTAACCCATCTAAAGCCACTACCCAGTAATCATTGAAAATATCAATTTTATGGATAACCGTGACCACAAACAAGTTAATGTGGGAAAAATTTACCCACCAATAAATGGGTTGGGCTCAGGGACAACACAAGACGTAAAAACTAACCATGCGTATATATAGATCTAAATTACACAACTAATTTTAATCTACTTTTGAGTTGACCTTTTGACAAATTAACATCAAAAACGCTACAATTGTTAACAAAGGAACTCATGCGACTTAAAGGAGCAGTAGCCATATAATTTGTTCTACTAAATGGCAAATAAATTAAGTTGTTAGCGTTTCTACTGCTTCTACGGTTAGTGTTAAAATTTATGTGAGAAAGAAGTTCTGGAGAATCGAATACACCTGTTATGAGCTGGTGTAAATATACGATATCTGCCGATTTCCTTCGATCACCTAAAGACTGCATTGTTAATAGTTTTAAACAATCCTCATAAGGAGGAAGGTCTAATATGTCAGTTCCACTTAAGCCCCTTAGAGCAAACTGAACAAAACGTTTTTGGATTCTTTCTATTCGATCAACATGCACATTGTAACTTGGGGACCAAACTTGACTTGCATACTCTAAGTGAGGACGCACGATTGCATAATACAACGTTGTAGTTGTAATCATGCTATTAAATTCTTTGGCCCAGCGTTTTACAAAACCAAGCATTGAAGATGCTTTTTTACAAATATTATCAATATGAATGTTAAACGACAGCTTAGAATCCATGCATATACCTAGGTCTTTGACGGTGTCTACACGACTCAAGGCAGTATCTTTAATCTTATAATCAAATATAAAATTATTCCTTTTTCGAGAAAAGGTCATAGTTTGGCATTTATCTGAATTTAAAAACATATTATTTTTAGAACACCAAACTTCAAAGGATTTTAGATCAGACTGGAGTAGATCTGAATTATCTCTAGAATTAATCGTTCTGTATATTTTCATATCATCGGCATAAATAAGCAGATGAGAGTGTTCAATGACGTGAGTTACATCATTGATAGCTAAAATAAACAGAAGAGGACCAAGGTGACTACCCTGAGGAACACCTGATCCAGCAATAAATTCAGAAGACAATGCGCCTCGGAAACGTATTTGATAAGATCGCTCCACCAAATACGATTTAATCCAGTTCACAAAATATTGTGGAAATCCCATTAACTCAAGTTTAAATAAGATTAGATTGTGTGGTAGCTTATCAAATGCCTTACTAAAGTCAGTGTAAACACAATCGACCTGGTTACCAGAATCAATAGAATTTAAGCAGAATGTTGTAAAATCGAGAAGATTAGACACAGTGGATCTGCCATTCACAAAACCATACTGACGAGTTGTTATGACTTCCCCACAGTGAATTTTCACCCGATCATACACCATCCGCTCAAAAAGTTTTGGAATCGATGAGAGCTTAGCGATAGGCCTATAGTTACTAACATCGTTCCTGCAACCCTTTTTAAAAATAGGACTTATAAATGATTTTTTCCAAAAAAGTGGAAAATAACTTTCGTTAATAGATTTATTGAATAATAAAGAAAGTGGTTGACTCAAAACGGAACCGCATTGTGTTAACACTGCGGCAGGAACACCGTCAGGTCCAGCACCAAACTCCTCATCGATCGATCTAATATACATTAAAATATCCTCTGGAGTGAAGGATATATGTTCCAAAGATACTCTGGGTTCGGAATTCATATATTCAAAGTACTCTCCATCAGGAGTAAAAGAATCTGAACAGAATGATTCTTTAAAAAGATTGGCGAATAGGCCACAAATTTTGACGGGATTGTCAGTAAATCCCTCAGGAGTTCTAAATGAAGAAGGAAATCCA
Source organism: Coremacera marginata (assembly GCA_914767935.1). Taxonomy (NCBI): domain Eukaryota; kingdom Metazoa; phylum Arthropoda; class Insecta; order Diptera; family Sciomyzidae; genus Coremacera; species Coremacera marginata. The sequence continues at coordinate 52,277,553 of OU612046.1, read as the reverse complement.
TCAGATTTCTTCTTTGTGTTTACGAATCCCCAAAATTTCTTAGGATCTGTCAATATTCTCAGCTTAACATTATCTAAATATTCGTGATATAATGTAGCTGATCGATTTTCAAATTCCAGAAACAAACGTTTGTAAGTTTCTAGGTTGTTTGAGCCTAAGCTACAGACGTATTTCTTCCATGCCCTATTCCTGTTGTTGCGAAAAGTCTTTAAATCCTTTGTGTACCACGGATACGCAGAATTCCTCGCAAATTTGAGACTATAAGGTACTGATTGAGAAAACACAGCAAAGAGTTCCTTATAAAAAAAATGTATGGAGTCATCGAGGCAATTTACATTTATATATTCTAAAATTGCATTAAGTTTACCATAAAGCAACTGATTCAACTTCAAAAAGTCAGCATTTTTAAAATTGAATTCATAAAGCTTATCTGCTGAATTAGAATTTACTATATTTGCTCTGTCGGATTTGTACCAAATACTCAATGGTGGATGATATTCATCAACAGTAGTTAGAGCATGAAAGGCCCTCTTAACAACAACATTGTTACTGTCTGTAGTTAAGACCAGGTCAAGAAGTCTTTCAAGACTATTATAAATACAACTCACTTGTTGTAAGTCTGAACATATATTATCAACAAATATATGTTCTTGGCGGGTCTTCGAATTAGATGCACAATATTACGTATCATCGTCAGAAGAATGCCATTTTAAATCAGGTAGATTGAAATCGCCCAATAATAAAATGTCGTCATTAACGTCAAGTAAATCAATTATGTAATCTATGCACTCCGCAAGGCTTGCATAGACCTCTACACTACTCTTAGGAGGAACATATGCATTAATAACATATACATTAGAGTTACAATGTATAACTTTAACGCAAATTAGTTCAATATTAGAAGAGCAGGGAATGTCAACAATAAAACTGACAAAGCAGTTCCTCACAGCCAAAAGGACACCACCACCGACAGAAGAAATATTGTCAGTGTATCTGTCTTTTCTAAAAACTTGAAAACTATTGTCAAACAATTCCAAATCAGTAATGCTTCCGTTTAGCCACGTTTCTGTTAACGCGATAATATCCTCAGAGCAATTTTGAGTTGATAGAAATAAGCTCTGCGTCTTAGAACGTAGTCCCCTTACATTTTGATAGTAAAGGGACAGCCTATTTAGTTTTTTTGAGTCTGGCGGGCGGCTTGAGTCACCCTTTTAGACTTATTTTTTGGCTTGAACTCAGTAACAAGAATATTATCGGCCCACAAATTAGATTTAAGAACAGTTGTAAAATCTTCGGCTGCAACTGTTAGAATAAAAGAAGCATGGGAAGGCTTATTACCAATTTTTTTGCATGAACAGAATGCATTTGAGTTCACTAACTTGGATTGCCTGACAAACGTCAATATATTTTCTATTGATGTGTCGGGCTGAAGACGTGAAATGAAAACATTTCTGGTCCTCGAAACTGCTCTTAAAGTCATATGACTGTTAGGCGTAGTTGAAATCGTATTTGGGCTACTAGTCAATGGAGGAATAGAAGATGGTGTATGAGAAATCACCGTATTATTATTTTCTGATGGCATTGCTGGGGGCTGCTCTGCCTTGGAAGGTCTGGAGGACGCCTTCCGACGCTTATTTTTGTTTTTGTTTTTCTTCTGTCTTTTAGAGCTTTTTAGGTCTTTTTCTGATGAAACTGACAAAATTCCGGAAGATGCAGTCATGGACGAAGGAACCGAAATGTTATCCTGAACAGTAATTTCATCAGAAACGCTGGTATTGGGTGCGGCACTAAATTCGCTAAAAAATTAAACAATTTCTCTGAAGTTATTATTTAATAAGTTAAGGCTTTCCCCAAAAAGCTTTATTTTAGAATAGAGTTCATCCGGGGAAAGGGCCCTGCACGAAGCACAATACCAGCGAAGACCAGATCGGACTGACATTAAATCGTCAAGGCACGATTTAGAAATACCAGCACAAGAAGCATGGAACATTCGCTCACATGGGCCAGAACAGCTGAACATAGGGTACAGAATATTCTGGCTTTTGCATTGCTCGTTCAAAGAACAAGCAGCAATATTATCAATGGAAAAATAATCCATTGGAAAAAAAAAATATTTAAATTATTTTGTGAAAAATAAAAATGACTAAATGCAAAAAGTGCTTTAAGGGTATATTATTTTAATATTTAACATGCAGTGAGCGCAACAGTTAAAAAAGCAACAACAACCACTACGCTAGCGATAAACAAAACACCGCACAAAGAGGAAACCAAAAAGAAAAAGAAAAAAAAAACGACAAAACAAGCAAGCATGCAAACAAAACCTCTCAATTAACATAAGCAAATTTAGTTAGAAACTGGTGAAATGATTTTTTAATGTTAAATCAACTCAAATAAAAGCTTTTTTGAGCACTCAGAACGTGGAATTGATGGGTTATCCGCCTTACAGCCCCGACTTGGCACCCAATAAATGCGTGGTGAGCGTTTTCTATGCCCGAACAGACCGTTGAGGCCTTCACAAACCTGGTTTCGGAGATACCAATTTCAGAGTGTCAAAACTGTTTCGAAAATTGGTTCCAAAGCATGCAAAAGTGTATAGGAGAATACTTTGAAAGTAATAAAACCATTTCCACTGACTAATCACTGTATTTTTTTTTTCATTGTTAGGCGCAAGACTTAAAAGGCAGCCCACGTATTATACTAATAATTGTACCTATGAATTTTTTTTTTCTAAGTAGAAGAGAACAATTCGTCCCACCGACAAACACTCGGTGGGACTTGTTAAATACTGTCCTGAAAGTAATATACCTACAACGATATATGGTCTAAACATTGCAAGACTTCTACTATATTAAAAGTCAATTCCTCAAAATTTCCGAAATTATTTTAAAAACAGCCACAAGTATTTATTACAAACAATCGAATCTAATATTATAGATAGAGAAAAGTACACACAATTAGTTAGTAAAAACTGACTGATAAGATGTAATCATTTCAATTTGAGTTTATTTATATTAAAATCTTTTTAATTAAGCAGTTTCTATGCAACTGATACATAAACAAAAAATTATCTGTCTAGCCTAGTTGAAAGAGGTAATCCGATTTTTTGGTTAGCTATCTAAATAAACCTCCTAATCTCATAGCTATGTTAACGGCAAGATTTATCTGATGACTCATTTGTTGTATTAAATGCTCTGTTATTTCAAAGTGTACAGAAGGTTGAAACAATATGATTCGATTAAGAAGTAATTAGCATTTATATGTGGTGATGAAAAAAACATTTGCTTAGTCTTCACGAAAGCATTGTACCCTGATAACTATCTACTTTATTTCTCTTTTAGAAAGTTTTCCGCACGAAAACATCCCACTTACATATCGATGATGAAGAAAAAAAAAACACGATCATTTTTGAAACATGCTTGTTAAAATTTATTTCTGGCTATTTCGTGCTTAACTGTGGAAGAATATACATTATATACTGGCTACACTTGAAAGCATATAATCAATAAATTTGTACAAATTATCAATGTATATATTATATACACAAAATATTAATTACTCTGCATTTTATTGTACATAATGGTCCTTACAAGCAGCGTATTTCTAGTTAAAATATAATGATTCAAAAATATACGATAAAATCGAAATAATAACTTTCGGAATAGTGCCCCGGAATATTTAGCAAATAAACACTATAATTCAAATCAAAGTAAACATTCATAAAAAAAATCACTAAGTTTAAGTTTGAAAAAAAGTAATTAAAAATTTGATTAACTGCAACCGGAACACAATTGATGATGATGATAAAAAGCAATATAAATTTGCAAAAACACAATAATAGCAATAAAATAAAAAAGAATTAATTTAGTCAAAAATAATGCAAGCAATTAATTAAAAATTTTTCAATGATTTAAAAGAAATAAACAATGTGTTCTTATGGCTAAAAAATGTTTAAACGCAGCATGATTGGAATAAAAAATACATTTGAATTATGCATACACTATATATATATATCTATTAAAATAGTTATCATTTGTGTGTCAAACATTATGTACATAATTTTGAAGACTGAAATATTTAAGTTACTTGAAATAAACTTTGATACCTTTAAAACGTTTGTTTAAGCTTAATCTTAAGAGAGCATTCAATCAATCAATATATTTATATATGCATGTATATTCAATATATTCGACGTAATTGAGAAATATTTTAAAGTGAACAATAAAATCAAACAGCTTAGATACAAAATGATAGATATACTACTTAACATTATTAAGCTAAAATAAAAACACAGTCGCACAAAAAGGACGTGTTAGTGTATAGAATAAGTAACTTTTAATCTTAATTTTGCGCGTTTTTAAACATAATTGCCCATTTCATCCATTCTCGACAGAGCAAAGCTATTCTGGACATAAGTCTGAACGTGATGTAGCTGTGTTTGATACATTTATTTGATGATTAGGTTGAAAAAGGCGTTGATACATTTTGGCTACACATATCAAAGAACTGCTGTTTCACATCTTCCAGAGAGCTATCGTCGCAAATTTCAGGATATGTTGGTTTCTAGCAAAAAAAAAATCAATATAAAAACAAATAATTAATAGAATGCACCAAAAATTTTAGTTTAAATCTTAAAATATTATGTGATTCATTTCTGTGCTCTTTTGATCCAACATTTTCAAACATACTCACTCGTTTTTTCAACAATGTCTCAACTCAACAAACCTGATTTTCCTGGAGAAGCTTTTCAAGCTTCTAATAGACTTAGGAAATTATTCAATCTTTTCCAACTAGTTTTGCAAAAATAAATAACTTTAACACTGCAAAAATAACCCGAGATATATCCTTTTTAGTGAAAAGTTTTTGGGTTATTAAATTAATTTCTACATTTTTTTTAATTATGACGTTGTTCTTTTTTTTTCTCTTTTTATTATTTAAATTATTTTTAACTTTTTAAATTATTTTTTATTTCTTTATAATTTTTTTATATTCCAATATTTTAAACTCCAATTATTTTAAAATTATTCCAGTTTGAGCGTAAATGCTTCCCACCCGTCGTAGGACGGGCTTTTATACTAGTATTCTATAAATATTCGTAATAATTTCGAATTTTTAATGAAAGAAACTCACAATTGCTTTGCAGTATGCAAAAATATATATAAACTAATTATACTAATGGGGAAAAATCCCAAAAATTTCCAATGTTTGTTGAAACATAGTTCTTAAAATTTGATTAAGACTCAAAACTCTGCTATATCTATTAAAAATTACACGTTTATTTAAACACATCTATGTAAGTGTCCAAAGTTATTTAAGCTTTATTAAAATTAAATTATTTCAAAATAAGTCTTTAAATTTGATGGTTCATAATTACAAACAAAATAAAAGCGACTTCAAATTAAGTATAAGCATTTTTGACAGTTCTTCAATATAATTTGTTGTCAAATAGCTTGCACTAAATTTAGAGTTGACTTTTATTTTGTTTATGATTATGAGCCAATAAATTTAGTTTAATAAAAAGCTTGACAAATAATATAATAAATCATTCGGTATGTGATTTTCTTCTTGAAGATAAAGAAGTTGAAGTTGCCTATGAATCTTATTAGAAATATAATTTACAAAAAGATTACAACAAAAACTGGAAACAACAAAAAAATCTTAAAGAAAAAAGTCCAAGCGAGAGTTTCAAAAATAACTTTCAAAAACTCAAAAAAAAAAATTTAATCTTTACGGGGCGAAAACATACTTTTATTATAAACCCTTAAATATTTGCATCTTGTTTTTGAATTTATTTTTAATTTCAAAATATTTTCGAGTAGTGGAAATAATTTTTAAAATATTAATTTTTAAAATTTACAAGCAGTGAGTCAATTTAAAGATGCTTCTGGGAATGCTGATTTTTATATTCTTGGCTTGGCAAAAATAAGAAATTCTTTAAATTCATTATAAAACATTAAATATGGGGTATTACTAAAAAATAGTTATTGTGATTATTTTAATATATCTTCCTCTTGGCGTTAAACTTGAAGGGTCTTTCCGTGGACTTTAAACATGGAATGTGCGCAGGGTTTGGGTCCCTCCACATTACTACTGCCCAATGAAAACTAAACCAGCAAACGAAAAATGGACAATGATTTACGGATATGTATCTGGAATGTCCGGACCCTTTGTAGGTAAGGTGCCACTATCCAACTGACGGAAGCCCTCAAAACAATAAAGGCAGACATTGTCGCCATCCAGGAAATGCGATGGAAAGGGCAAGGCTGCTCTAAACAAGCAGACTGCGATATCTACTACAACTGCTATGCGGAGAAGCTCGAGTTCGGATGTGGATTTTACGCCAGCTTGTTTCCCGGTTCACACCTGTGCACGAAAGATTGGCCATGATGCGCATCAAGGCAAAATTTTCTTTCATCAGCAACGAAAGCTATATGTCGCTAAGCTGCAATTACAACGGACTGCCGATGCCTACTCCGCTCAACTCTCTTTTTAACGCGACTGCAGTAAAAACGCTGCAACGCGAGTCATGCGAGAAAACTACCGCGGAAAGAGAGGCGCCTTTTCAGAATCAAACAAAGAGAGCAGAAAAAGCGTGAACGTGAGAAACTCGAGGTGTACCAGTGCAAAAGAATGCACGAAAGTTCTATCAACAGTTTAAAGTCTAATCCAAGGTTTCATGCCCGTAGCATCCACTTGTAGAGATAAAAATGGAGATCTGGTTACAGATACGCAGTGTGCGCTGAGATTGTAGAGACAGCACTTCTTCAATCTACATACTGGCGGCGATTTCACCAATGCCGCCCATGGAAAAAGCACTTCAGCAGCACCAATCAGCGATGACGGAGTGGAAGTACCACCACCTACCCATGAAGAGGTTCGAGTTGCTATTCAACGACTCAAAAACAATAAAGCACCGGGGGCGGACGGCCTGCCAGATGAATTGTTTAAAACCGGTGGCGATGAATTGATAAGGCGCATGCATCAGCTCATCAGCAAAATATGGCTAGAGGAAAGCGTGTCCGACGATTGGAATCTCAGCGTGCTTTGCCCTATACTTAAGAAAGGAGACCCAACAATCCTAACCAGCTATCGAGGTATCAGTCTTATTTCCACCGTATATAGGATTCCCTCAGGCGTACTGTACTGAAAGATTGAAGCCTATTACAAAAGCACTGATTTTACCTTATCAATGGACTCTTGATCTGGAAAATCCACCATAGACCAGTTTTTTACGTACCGACAAATCCAGGAAAAACCACGAAAACCAAATTGGCACACATCATCTCTTTGTCGATTATAAAGCTGCGTTCGATAGCCCGAGAAGGGGCCTATACGCAACAATGTCAGTATACCTGCAAAGTTGGTAAGACTTTGTAGGATGACCTTGAGCAACACATGCAGCTCCGTCAAGGTAGTAAAAGACCTCTCGGAAACTTTCAATACCAAAAAAAGTTTCTGATAAGGCGATCCTTATCTTTACAAAATACGGCAATAAGTATATGATGTCTACAAACAGGGAAGCACGGCGGAGTTTATATACCTTGGCACCGCCATTAATAATAACAATTATGTCAGCCTGGAGAAAAGCGAAAAACAATAATTGCTAATAGGAGCTACTACGGGCTCAGTAAGCAACCAAGTTCCAGAGCCCTCTCTCGATCGACAAAACTAACACTCTACAAGACTCTCATTCTACCTGTGCTTCTTTATGGTGATGAGGCAGCTGCTCTGGGGGTGTTCGAGAGAAAAGTTCTTTGCAAAATCTTCGTCGGCGATGACTATCGCAACCGAATGAAGCTCTAAGGGATTGACGTAGCTCAGCGACTACGCTGGCTGGGTCATGTCCATCGTACGGACGACGAAGCTCCAGCGAAAAAGATGCTTGAGGCGAAGCCCTTGAAGCCCTAACCGCACTTTGTGAATCCGATTGGAGAAAGAGCGCGCAAAGCAGAGGCGCCTGGCGAGAACTGATGAGGTCGGCCGAAACCCGAACACGGGTTGTTATGGCCACCTAAGGAAGTAAGATTATTTTAATGTAATTCATGAAATCCTTATATTAAAACAAAAAATCAGTTGTACTAAAACTTATAAAAAAACAGATTTTTATATAAACTGTTAACTCTGGTCAGAATGACGATTCTGATAGTGATGAAGCAGAAACTTTGTATTCTTTTATTAATTAGATAAAATCTGTTCAATCGTTTTATGTTCTCAATTATTTAAGAAAAAAATCAATATTATTTTGGAAATAATGAATGAAAAGTTTTACCCCCAATTAGGCTAAGCATATCCAACACGCAGCGAGCTTTTAAAAACGTAGACTACGTACCATACAAAAGTTGAAATTTTTCCAACTTTTGTCTATAAACTATGCTGACGTCTAGTACAAGACAGCATAGCTGCGTGTTGGCTATGTTCCTTCTGTTTGGGGGTTAAGCTTTTTTTTTATGTTTTGCACATTTTGTTTTAAAAGTAGCGTTTGTTAAAAACCTTGCGCTCCCAAATAAAAATATATGCTTAAAAACTCTACAAGACATTTTTATAAATTTTTGTTATTGCTGTGTATCAAACATCTTCATCTGCACAATTATTTCGTTGGCAGCTATACCAGGTGCAGACATATGAAATAGGGAAAACATCTAAGACAGATGTAAAATTAATAACTTTTTCATAAAAAGTAGACGATGAAAATATTTAACTTTTAAACTTAATGTTTAAATTTAATGTTCAAGCACCTTAAAATCCTGCACTTATAAAGCTTTATGTGAATATTCTTAACACACAAACCAACGAATTATAAGAACCTCTGACGAACGCCTAAACATGTCCTATGTCATGCAAAGACGAATAAAATTTTTGTATGAGCAATGGATGAATATTATGAAAAGATAGTATTTGTAATTTTACAAGGTCTTACATTCATAATGTTATTTTCGCCACGCAATGCTTGCCAGCTTTCCAGAATAGTAGCATATTTCAAATATTTCTCAAACTCACGCAATGCTTCGTACACATGACAAAGACCAAGATAATCATATTCTAAGCCAGAATATGCTCTGCCAAATAAACGGAGACCTGACAAGAAAGGTCAAAATACATAAATAGCCTGCGATTCAATCGGTTCAAACAAGAAAGCTTATAGATTTAAATGCAATATAAATTACTTATTTCAATGCTGCGCAAGTAGAGATCCTCTGCCTTTCGATACTTTTTCATTTGATAATTATACAGCGAAGCTAAGTGGCCGATTGAAAGACCAACCTCATAGTCATAAGCGCCCAATAGATCGGTTTTTATTTTAATTGCTTTTTGATGCATGCGCTCTGCTTCCTAAAACAAAAAAAAAAAACATTAATATTGCTATATTGAATCTTATTCATTTAACAAAAAGATTGCAATGTTTACCTCAAATCTGTTCATTGTTTGATATAAGCGACCCAGATTTCCGTAGTGTTTGGCTGTCTGCACATTTATTTCACCGAAAACTTCTAGCGACAATTGTAAGGCGAATTTGTGCAAATCCTCCGATTGTTTTAGTAGCCCTTCCTCATCGACACCATCAGACATTTTATCGAGTGCAATTTCCTCCAACAGCAACGCTTTAACACGCTTAGCTGATGCAAGCATCAGATGATCACTGGGCACTAAATCCTTCATAATATCCACAGCCTTCTCAACATGATGGCGGGCACGATTAAAATTTCCAGTGCTGTATTCGTGTACATAAAAAGCATACGAGAGATCTTCATGTGCAATAGCAACGTGAAAATTACTATTGCCTAGTACTAAGCATTTTATCTTCAAGGCTTCTTGATAGACATTAACGCTGCGATAAACAGAGTCGACATTGAGCAGAAAGAATCCATAGTCTAGTAGTGTGTCTGCATACTTTTGATGTTGTTTCCCAAAAACCAATCTAAGGCAAAATAATTTAAAAATTTAGCAATTAAATTAAAAAAAGAGTTTCATTAACAATTACCTAGCTCTGCGTGTAGCTTGACAAATTAACATATTGGCGCGTTGAAAGTCCCGCTTAACAACGCATGCTTTAGCCGCTTGTCGCAATACGTCGATGGCGATTCTAGGAAAAGATAAAAATTAGCTATAACATGAGTAAAGCATTGAGATGAAAATAAAGAGATGATTATTGTTGGCCCAATTATGAAGCTTTAGACGTTTTTCTTTCTTTATACATTGGAAAGACTAAAAGAATACATGTTTTTTGGAATGTTTTAAAAGGGATTTATTTATAATAGCAAAAAAAGAGTTGCAACAGATGAAGTATGACCTTCAAAGCAGCGGTCGGTGTTATTCTCAGAGCAACGCAATGTATGAGCTTTGCGGAATTGATTTTTTTTGTAGAATTGGATTTTTTTTATATTCATCCAAAAAGTTGAGCAATAGACCATAATTATAAACCAAGTCGGTAAAAAATTATTTCTACTGTAGAAAGTTTTCTAACGATAGTGCTATAAGCTCGGTTTGGTATTTATTTATTTATTAATTTATTTACTCGAATTTATTTATTTATTTATTTGCTTAAGTCTATGGAATGGATCCTTACAGACAAAGCTTAACAAATCATTAATGTATAACAAATAAATTAAAACTAAAAATAAAGTATTTAACAAAGATTTAAAACAACTTTTCGACAGTGAGAAATCAAACAAAACTCGAAGCGATAAATATATTTCCGTAATAATGTGTTCAAAATTATATTTTAAGGCTGTGATTTTGAAGTAAATGGTAATTTTAATCAATTTCATTGATTAACACCCGCAGCTGACCAACAATTAAGTCGCAAGCACACAAGCTAAATTTATTTGAAAACAAACTATTAGCACTACGTATTAGGGATATAACTTTTTTACAACCTGATATTTACATGGCATTCTGATAAAAAAATAACGTATGAAGTTTTTTATTTTTTTATTACAAAAACTTCCCCAGGGGTGACATATATATATGAAAATTATACACTTTTTCATACAAAGTAGATTTATTAAATAAAATCAAAAATATTTTTATATGCCATTCTGTTATAAGATATAATGAAAAATAACGTATAGAAAGCTTATTTTTATTGTTAAGCCCCTAGGGAGTGGGGGGGGGGTGGTATTTAACTTATATAAAATAATTTTTCTAATATGAGGCAAATTTAATGTTATTGGATTGAAAATATATAATAATTTATATATTTAATTATAATTTATGGCTTGTTGTTGAAAGTAATCTGTATTTAAATAGGCTTAGGAAAAACAGTTTAGTTCCACTTTCTCCTGTGTTTCTCGACCGATTTTAATGATATTTTTAATGTATCAGAGTAGGGAGGAGCACCGACGAATTTAAAAAAAAAATGCTAGCATAGGGGTAATATGGCATTCAGGATGTTTCTCAACCAATTTTGATGATTTTTTTTTTAAATGAATCAGATTAGGGAGAAGGAGTGCAACGAATAATTTTTAAAGAAAAATGCTAACTGGAATACCCGGCGTCGCTCGAGGGTGGTATGGCTAAAAGGTCAAGTTTCGACCACTGGCGTACTCTAGTAAAATAAAAATTTTTAAAAGGAAAAATGTCATTCTTATCGTAATATCAAAATATTTCGCCAAGCTCATATAAATATTGCATATCATCACATTTTATATTTTCAAATATAAGCTTTTGCTCATTCTGAATGTAGATTCCTTTCAACAGTTCATACAGTGTTGCGCAAAACAAAAGCAGCAAAATTATTGCGCTGCTACAAAACCGTCTCTCTTTTTTAATATTGGGGACACCCAAAAATTATTATAGGAACCAAAGCATATATTCATACATCATATAAAAACAAAATTATATTCAAGTTTGGTTTGGGTTTTTTTATTAAATTTAAAATTAATGTGTCTACATTCAATTTGTCTGACTGCAAAACAAAAGCAACAATATTAATATTTGGTGTAAGACCCATTATTCTTGATTACCGCTGCACATCTGCGCGGCATCGACTCTATTAAATTAGATATGGTGGTATTAGGTATTTGTTCCCAATTAAGTTTAAGTGCTTCATACAGTGCAGTCTAATTGAAAAATCTTTGACAAGAAACTTTTCTCTTCAAAATCCCGAAAAGATTTTCAATGGGATTCAAGTCTGGTGGTTGTGCCGGCGAATCAAGCACTTGAATCTCATTGTCTCTAAGGTAATCTTTGACGAGCTTTGAAGTGTGCTTCGGGTCGTTGTCGTGTTGAAATGTCCACAGAAGCGGCATATTCCACTCTGCATGTGGTAGCATCTTGCTTTCTAAAATGTCTTTATATACAAATCGATCCATAATTCCATCGATTTTATGAAATGGTCCGAATCCACTATAGGAAAAACAAGTCCACACCATGATACCATCGCCTCCGTGCTTAAATTCATTTTGCAGTTTCGGGCTTCAAGTCGTGTACCCGTGCGGCGCCGTACCGTGCACATCCCATCTGAATTAATCAAGTTGAACTTTGATTCATCGCTAAACAAAACGGTTTTTCATTTTTAAACGGCCCAATTTAGGTGCTCTTTTGCAAAAGTGAGCCTTAAAAACAATAAATTGCAACTCGTTCTCACAATTTCAAACGGAATTGTTCGATTTATAACACCTCACCTTTTTTGTTTATGCTTAGCTGTAAGCAAAGGTTTCTTTGTCGGTCGGTAACTTTTTAAATCGTTCTCAACGGCTCGTCTGCGAACAGTGCTGTGATGGATATCTAAACCAAGTGTCCGAACAACCTCTTTGGATGTGGCAAATGGATGTCATTTGAACACGCCACAAATTTTCCTGCCATCACGCAGAGACGTCTTCCGCGGCCGCCCTCCTGAATGTACCGTTGTTACGATTTTTGTGATGCTATATTTCTTTAGTAATCTACGAACTATTGACCGATTAATACCAAACTGTTTCGCGATAGATATTTGCGAATTTCTCTTTTTATATTCGGAAATAATTTGTGATTTTAGAGCTTCACAGCATTTATCACGTGCCATTCTTAATTGGATCAGTCAATATCACAACTAGCGCAAAAACAAAACTAAACTGAAATGTTTATGACTCACAAACAAGAAGTACTTTACAATAACGGAACTTTTACCAATAATTATTGGAACTACTGTTCTCATTTTACATTTTTGAAGTTTTGTTGCTTTTGTTTTGCACTCAGACAAATTGAATGTAGACACATGAATTTTAAATTTAATAAAAAAACCCAAACCAAACTTGAATATGATTTTGTTTTTATATGATGTATGAATATATGCTTTGGTTCCTATAATAATTTTTGTGTGTCCCGAATATTAAAAAAGAGAGACAATTTTGTAGCAGCGCAATCGTTTTGTTGAATTTGTTTTGCGCAACACTGTAGTTACCAGTGAGATCCGTTATTTAATTATAGCATATATTTGGAGATGTTGGTTTCCCGCATAATAGCTCGTCCATAACATGTCTCAACATTAAGTCAAGAACATTGTGATGACACCCAATGAACTGAGGAGGTGGTAAGCCAATAGATTTCATAAAGTTTTGAACAAGAATAAGAACGCCATTTTTCTTGCCCGTGTTAACGCTTGTTATATCAGATACTATCATTTTAATTGACTTCCATAACTGAAATTTATCTAAAATCTTAAGTATTCCATTAAAAATCGTTAAGGTTCGACCATTCTCCAAGACCAGAATACCCAAATTTATTTATTATAATGGCAGATTTTATGGCAGCCTTATAAATACCAGAGTGCGAAGGTGTCGGAATATCAATTCCTGACTTTGCCAACTCTTTGCAGACTATATCTGGTTTTTTTTTTTTTGTACTTAAATTGTTATTTTCTACCAAAAAACCAAACAGACTTTGTTAAGCATCTGTTCCTTTTAAGTCTTGCTGGTGGATAGTAGACTTTACCATCACCTACATATGAATCTTGGTCATCATCTACTCTTATATCCGAATCAGTCTTCCTCTAGAGAAGTTGAATTATATTGCTGCTGTTGCACCAAGTTTATTTTGGATGGGTGTACTGGCACAAGTCTAGTCGGTGTATATCAACCTCTTTTTTGCTAAATATTTGAATGCTTTACAACTCTTTATCCTCGGTACTTAGCCATACACCTTTTTCATTTATTACGGCAAATATATTATTAAATTTTATTAATAAATCTTTACCATTGGGATATTTTAAATGTATATCATAGCTACTTATGAGCCTTTAGATTTTTCTTTCCACTGACATCTTTGTGATTAGTGGAAAATTGCATTTTCTTCTCAGTTCAATTATTTCATAAGACACAATTTTAAATCTCTTTCTTTTTAGCTTTTCAGTGCAAAGCAATAAATCGTGCAATTACTAATGCCTGTTTTAGTAGTTTACACTATTCACTCAATGCAGTTTTTACACTAGGAATGGTTTGCCTTTTTGTTATACCTTTTTTAAATTAAGTTAAGTTATTAGACCAAACTTTTGAGTTTTTAACACGCTATTTTCACTTTTCTTCAACATTATCTGCAAGTAAAATGCGCAATTATTTAATTACTTTAACCATTTTCAAGCACAATTAAAAACACAACTTATGTTTACTGGTAAAATTTTACTTTTGATGAAATAAAGTATTTGAAGTTAAAACAGTGGCGCTACATCACGCTAAAGCTACTCAATATATTCTTTTTTTATTTTTGAACAAGAAAATTTAAATTACAAAATTTTTTCACCACGCTAAGCCTACTAAATATTTTTAAATTTTGAATCTAAGTAGGCATTCACATATACTAAAAAGATGGCATTTTCAAAACTTTAACGGAGGGCCTGGGGGACCTTTTTGGAAAACTATGTACAAATTGTGTCATATTCTTTAGTTTTTAATAATTCCTCAACCCGTGAGCTATGTAAATTTATTTTTTTTAGAAAATTGTTAAAAGTCATACCCCTACTACGTATACTGAAATATTGTAAGCACAACACATGCTTTTTTAATGGAAGAAATCAAGAATTCGATTTATCTCCAAGGATCCTGCGTTGTCGCAACAACTATTTTTTCCTTTTCCTCATCATCAAACAAAAATATATTTAAATTCCGTCTCCAAAACATTTAAATTTTTTAAATTTAATGAATTAATTTCAAATAAAAAGCACAAACGATACGTTAAAACGATAGGATTTGACAGTTGTTAGACATACATCAAGCAAGCACAGCGATATCGTTATGACGATAGAAAAATTTTTAAGTTACGTGAAAATAAAGTATCGTCAAAATGATATCGTCAAAATGATATCGTCAAATGATTCTCGTCATACGTGGTGAGAGCCCAGGAGCTCTTTGAATCAGCTCATTAATTGCATAATTAGACATATGAAATTGAATATAGACTATGTTAAAACTGCGCAACTGTATTGGCAGTATATAAAAATTTATTAAAGTCAGAAGAGATGAACTGTCAATGTTCCTAGATATTGGGTATGTTTCCGTACTCGATTGTAGTAACTTGCAATGTGCTAGAACGTGTTTAAGAAGAATAACGTGCTAGAAGAATAAGAATCAAGAAGAACAAGAAAAATGTCAAATTCGTTGTTTGGTTATGTTGTGCGATAAACAAATTGTTAAATATCAATGTATAAAAATAAATATAAAATATCAAGTTAAAATTGGCGTCGTTTGCGTTTGTTAAAAGTTAAAATTGGCGCTGTTTACATTTGATAGGCAATCAGCTGTTTTCGTGCTTGAAACCAGCTAGAAGTCGTTTTCGAACTTTAGACACTATTCTCAAATTTAATTTTACACGCTCACATTGAACTTTACTCGACTTTTACTCAAAAATGTGTACGGAAACACACCTCTTATATCAAGTATAAAAATAACGGAATGAACTTTTCTTCGCGCCTTCAAGGTTTTTAATTTAATTTAATTTAATTTATTTAATTTGATGGTGTACAATAAGACTATGTCTTTTCTAGTACTTCATTGGAATTTGACAATTGCTTGTTTAACAAAATTTAATAAAATTTAACTTAAAACTAACATTTTTTATTATTTTATGCGTTATGCGTTTTTATGGCTAAAAGCAAACATCTTACATTATATAGTGGAAGATTTTCACGATAATACAGCGAACGAAGAGCAAACTTTGTATATGGTTTTTGAATTTGTTCCACCCAAGAGGTATGAATGGCATAATGCGTATTCCAGATGAAAGAAGCGTATTCGATTTTCATCGAATTCGAAAAGCATTAAAAAGTGATTTAACAGAATAAGGGTTAGAAAACTCTGAACTATTTCTGCGTATTAACGCTAGAAGAGATACTGCTGTAGAAACAATAAAGTTAATGTGCTCATTAAAGGCGAACTTCAAGTCAAATACTACACAAAGATATTTTATAGATTCAACACACTTGAGGGCTATTTTAGAAAGACAGTAAGAATTATTTAGGAATTGATTGCATTTAAAAAAAGTAATCTAGAAGCATTTAGAAATATTTAACAGAAGAGTGTTTAGTTTACTCCATTGAAGTAAATTATCAAAATCAGATTCTAAAGAAACAGTATCAGATATGCTACTAACCCTCTAAAATAGTTTAAGGTCATCAGCATAAAGTGAAAATTTTGAGTTGCTGAAGATTTTATTTATATCATGCTGGATACTGCCTAGCGATACACCCGAAACAGCAGGGAACTAATAGGAGTTAACATTATTAAGGTAATATTTAATCCAATCTAAAAAAGATGTGTGAAATACCATTTTCAACAGTTTAGAGAAATCCGTGTAAATGGTATCAACTTGACAAGCAATCTCAAAGGACAAAATGCAGTATTGTATAAAAGGAAGATTAGTTAAGGACCGACCAGAAATTAAACCATGCTGTTCAAGACAAAAAATATGTTTAACTAGAAAAAATATTTTGGTTTTCAACAATTGTCTCAAAAATCTTCGAAATATTAGACAACTTTGAAATATATTGGAAATAGATTAAATAATGGTGAATAATATAACAGGTTCTCTGAGTGCTCTAAAGTAAATGAGATTTATCAAGATTTAAATGATGTCAAGAATATGAATTATTTAATTAATACAAAATACCGTTACACATGAGAAAACAAATAAATGCTTGCTTACCTTTCGGGTGTACTTCTTGTTAACTGACGCATTGCCATGACGCTCCACGTATGACTATCGTCGTATTCACTGCGTGCAAAGAACATCGCCGAAAATTGAGTATAAATATTGGCTAAAAGACACTTGGGTATATTCTCCGGACACACCTGCTTCAGTATATTCATAATTTCTGAAAATGTGCGCTCCGCAGACTTGAAGCTGCACAAAGCTGCCTCAGAATGCAATAATCTGAAATAAGTAATAGAAAGTTAGTTGTTAAAAACATGAATAAAAATCCTTCAAACAACTACCTTTGCAAACAATCCAAACGTACGATGAGCGCTGCATGATCTTGGGCAGTATTTTTAAGTCTACTTGCTACGCATGTCAAAATCTGTATGCTTTCCGATAACCAACCAGCTTCTGAGAGAAAAGAACCTAGACGTAGTCCAAACTCAATGGTGTCCATATTAAAATCGGCTTCATCGGCAGTTAAGTTATCAAATTCAATTTCATCTGTTTCGGAGCCACTTTCAGTTGTGCAAAGACACTCGATGTCTTTTACAAAAATTGAGGTTTTACTTGTGCATGACATGTTTTCGTTGTATTTTGCATATTTCTGTGACTTCTTCAACAGTGTGTAACGCTCTGTAAAGTTCCGCTGCAGCTGAGTTGTTAATGGTTTGTTGCTGCTCATCAGCGCGGTGAGGCACTGAAACAGTTGTTGGCGCGCAGGATCATAACGCAGCAGACGTTCGAATATTTCCAAATCGGAAAGTTGATCCAGAAGCATGTCCTTTAAATGTTCTGTTTGTGACATCTACAAAAAAATAGCATTTCAATAAAACTCTAAAGAAGCAATGCTAATCTATGTCTACTACTCATACAGATAATTTTATTTGCTTATAAC
Source organism: Coremacera marginata (assembly GCA_914767935.1). NCBI lineage: Eukaryota > Metazoa > Arthropoda > Insecta > Diptera > Sciomyzidae > Coremacera > Coremacera marginata. Next base: position 52,259,555 of record OU612046.1, on the reverse strand, counting down.
CTCATCAATAACATCAACAATAAATATATTGCAAAAATATTTTATGCGTCTTATTAGTTTTTTTTATTACTATTATTGACTTAATGAACGGAGAGTTTCATTTGCAAAACTACAAAACAACCTTTTTTATCAACGCATAGACGCTAGACATGTGAGTGGAAAGAGCAATAATTTCAATCCTCTAACAGAAAGAACAATGATGCATAAACAAACAAAGACATCGTCGCTGTATTAATTACTTAAGGGCGTGGTATGGAAGATAGCTTATCAGTTCTTTAGCTATGAAAGTTGCTTGTTTTGAAAAGTGTCGAAACTATTATTGAATTTATCATGAGGAGGTCCGATCGCAGATGTAGCAGCAGACTGCGAATTTGAAGGAAAAACATATGATTACTTCTTAAACTTTGCAAGCCAGGTTGAACTCCCATGGAAATAAAGTAATGAAGTAGGTTGGCCTTATGGCGGCAAGGTGGATCATTTTCCGAGGAACTCATTTACATTTTATTATACAGTTGCTAATCGGTCTTGTATGTTTATTGTTACCAAAAGAGTTTGACCAGCTGATTGCAGCACCTTAGCCATTGAGTAGGTGTGCGTTCTACGTGCTGTGTGTGTGTATCTGCTGGTAAACGCAAATCAAAACAAGTTGTAAGCAAAAAAATAATATATAGGAGAAAGTGTAGAACTGCTCAAGTAACGAATTTTCAGAAACTCTCCACGATACTCCGCTCTGGTGCTGTTTACAACAGAAATGAATACGTGCCTAGGAGATTGGGTTCGTAAAACATCATGGGTATTTGTCGATCCTTCACATATGGAAACCTTTTGAATGTTTTGCAAATGGTCTTACCTGTGCATAGATTTCCACAAGAACACCTTGAGGCAGGTATCGCAGCTGCTGAATGCTGTTAAGCGTAGATACTTTGTAGTTCAGATTCGCGACGTAGCAAAGCAAACATTGTTCGTACAAAGAATCTGGATTGCTGCGTGAAAAGCTTTCCTGCGCCATATTTAACTATTTCTAATGCTCACTGCGCTTGATATGAATGTTTTTAATCTCTTAACGTTAATTTTCACTGTTTTTGCGATAAATAATGACATGAAATAACCAGCGTACGAATATTCTCCACAAGACAAAACGATGACAAAGACTAGTTACTAGAGTTGCCAAATAGCCGAATATATTGAATTTGTCATACCATGTCTCCACTTGCAAGATATCTTGCGATTTTGTGGGATTTCGTCAAATCTAGATTGAAATTTTGGGGATATAGCAGCTTCCGGTGTACCAAGATTTGACTATAGGCAGAAACAAAATAGACGAAACGAGACGATTGCAACTTGCCGAACGTCTGACGAGTTGAGACGCTAGCAGTTCGGTTCTTACGGAACAAAACGTATGGACCAAGGTTGATTTATAAGGTTGTCGCAAGGGAGAGAGCGCGTACCCATAATTGTCAAATCGAAGTTGACAGCTCATAGAAAATCTGCAAGTGCTCTCTATTATCATCCGTTTTTCTTTCGCATTCATTTGCAAAATTGGCTGGTTTTGACAATTATGGGTACTGAGAAGAGAGTGGAATCAGCCCTGCGACAACCTTATAAATCAACCTTGGTATGGACAAGCTGTTTGGTTCAGCTTCGTTAAATTACGGTTGTTCATTTTGAGCAACAACATTGCATTTCATTAAAGCGAACATTTTCGCCTGTACTCGTTACGGAGCAACTCGTCTAATTTGGTTATGGATTTGTAAAGGCCAGTCAATAAAATATAGGAAAGACCATGGTGGAATAAAAATAAGGTGGCTCATCCGAAAAATCAGAAAAAGTAGGCTGCCTTATTTTGACATTTTCATAGAATCAAACATCAAACCATGTACGAAACTTGTCAAAATAAGGCAGCATGTCAAAAAATATATTGTAAAATGTCATGAGATGAGAACACTTTATAATTATTCCACCATGGGAAAGACAAAAAAGTATCGATGCATAGATTTCTTTTCGGGGTATCCATTTAAAAAAATATTTCTTGGTAATGAAATCTGATAAAAATTAGCAATATTTCTTTTATCATACAACCGATTAAAGCAAATGATATTTGGCTTTTCAGAATATGAAATCTTTAAGAATATGAAAATATTTAACTGAATGATATATGTTGATTACTTTATAATTTTTACTAGTTTACTTCTTTGCTAAAAATCGTTATTATACCGAAATGTAAGACCTTGCATTCAAAACGGATATTCTTCGTCAACGCCATTAAACTTTGGAATTCACTACCATATATCATCAAATCAACTGTTAATTCTAATAACTTTAAGCAATTCCTTATGTCCTACTATTTAAACATCTAACCTCTAAACTCTATTCTTATTATTTTAATTTTTTTCTAATTGGTTTTATTATCACAAATATATTAATTCTCATGAATATAAAGCTTTGAAGTTGGCGCTTCTGATTAAAAGTTTGATTATATTAGCGCCGACCTTAAAAGCTTTATATTCATTAAGAAATTAATGTATTTATGATAATAAAACATATTAGAAAAAAATTTAAATAATAAATTTTCCAATGTAATAATATGATTAAATAAATTATCAAATATGACCACGAAATTAAAAGGAAAAGTTATTTTAAAATTATTTTTTTACTTTATAGTGATTTTATAGTCGGTTTTTTTAAAGTTTTTATTTCTTCCTTTTGAGGAAGAATAACGCCCATTTTTTTTACCGTAATTTGTAATGACTGTGTCTACCCCTACACTAAATTGCAGTACCCTAGTGTCAATATTATTCGAGATACAGTGTTTTCTAGTATTGCCACGCTCCGTTCTCAAGTACCGCCCAATTTTAGATGAGCACCTCCGTGTATATATATATCTGTTCACCAAAAATGATGGCAATTAGGCATATGGCTTAGGAGTTATCGATGTACATACATTACAGAAACCGACGAACTTGAGAACCTCCTCCTTTTTGAAGTTGGTTAAAAATCCATACTTTTGAAAATATAACTTTGTACATCTTACATTTTTATCTTGATGATCTGGCGATTTTATATAAAAATTTTTCATGTTTTGGTTTTTCGTAAAATGGTGAACCGTCACAAAAAGCGACGCAGGTGAAAAATTTTTATACAAAATCGCTCGATTTTTTATAAAAATTGTTCCTATTTTAGGTTTTTCAAAAAAGAGTGAAACGTCAAGTCATTTTTTCAACTTTTGACCATTATAACTAATTTCAAGTTTCAAAGTTCGTATGGACTTTGATATTCGGCATAATTTCCAAGTTTTTCGCATGATTTTGATGTGTAACCCGGCGGACACACATGGAAGTGCAAGAACGAAAAACTTAATACATTAAAAAAACACACTCACATTTTCTAACTTGCAGCGCTACTTGTAAGGAAATTTCAGAGACAGTGAATTTTTTTTCACTTGCTGCAAGTAAATGTCAGAAAGGCGAATAAAAGTGATGTTTTTGTTGTGCTTTTGTGGATTTTTCCGGAATTTCCGCAATTTTATACAAGAAGCAACATTAGTTACATGTTTTCCTTCTTTTCTTCTTTCTACATTTGAAGCAATACTGCATTTGCAGGGAGAACCTTTGCATTCGACGACATGTTTTCCTTTTTTTCTTATTTCTTTATTTAAGCAATACAGCAATTGCAGGGAGAACCTTCGCATTCGACACATTTTTAAATAGTAAAAACTTGCACTTGAACATCTGGATGCTGAAGCAACTTGCAGCTAATTTCGAACTTTTTCGAAGGCAATATATCGCATTCTATCTAAAAAGGAGCCACAACTCAAAATATTAAAAATTTCAGGAGAAGGAGAAACCAATTTTTTCCAAAGGACTCCATTCAAAGCAAAGAGACAAAATTCTTTTTTTTTAATTAAAGAGTAAGATGCTTGAACAATTTCGATAGTTGATGGAGGTTATTACTACGAATAGTTTAACATTAAAAAGTTAAAATTTGTGAATTTTGAGTTGTTCCTGTTTTGTAGATAGAGTACGATATATTGGGTGGTGTGTATAAAAACTGTATGCGAGTGTTCACTCATGTTTTTTGAGGGAACACTCATTTTGGTGTGAATAAAATCTACTTTCGTTAAACTTAAAGAAAAAACTCCACTACTACTTTTTGACATTTGAGAGGACTCTCAACTTTGGTGTGAATAAAATTAAAATTTGAAAGCTCTGCTTGAGTGAGTACTCAAGAAAAGTTGAGGGTGGTGAATACCTGTCTCCATTAACCATCGCCTGCATATTTAATGAGAAATAACCTTTGCGATTAAGGTATTCATAGCCGTGAGAGCGTGGCTTTAATATTTTAATATGCGTGAAATCTAAAGCACTTATTGGCCAGAAAAAATTCTATTAAGGCTTCCACTCTCCTTTTGCTTCTCTCATTTTCTGAAAGGTGATTGGAAATTTAATCCATTTCCTTACCTTCACACAAAAAGCACAACATACATTCAACACAATTTTCGAAACTGTTGTTATAAAAATGCCAATGTCCTCCCCGAATCCAACTTGAAATCCCGGGTCACCTATATATGTAAGAAATATTTCAATTTTTTAAACTTTTGGAAATTCCCTTCCACACGTTTCTCCAGCATTATTGGATAGGAAATGATTGCCTAATTATAGCGCGGTATCGAATTGAAATTTTTACCATGATTTGAAATCATCGACTGTTATGCCGAAGCGTCGAATATTGTAAACTCTTCTTTTACGCGTTTCTATATTTATGAACATGCTTAATTTTTTTTTTTTTGAAATTTTTCCTTTTACTTTCCTGTTTGTTTATTTCACGCAGCAATTTGACAACTAAAATTAACATTTCTCATCTCATTATTATTGAGTGAGTGCAAGCAATTAGAGGACATTTTTTTCACACCGAATTGAGTGTTCACTCTTAACGAAACACTCTCCTCAAGGGAATCCTCCCAGAGTGTCTACTCAGTTTTTATTCACACCACCCAATCTCTGTGATTGCAAGTGATTACTTACACGCATGGCAATATTATAAGGTAGGGCCGATTCGCTTAGTGCCCTCACACGTCAACGAAGAGTGGATAATAAAAGGTAGTTATATGTCAAAACGACGAATTGCAAATGAAGAAAATATTTTATGTTTTCAAGTTGCAAACAGTGCGGTGGCGTGTGTTAAATTTGTGATAATTTAGGTAAAATTATTATAAAAACAGTTAGACTGTCAGTTTAAACGTAAATTAACAAAGCGTAATAATAGCATTTATTACTTTTGCAACTGTGATCACCTCAGTTTGTGTTTGCCGTATTCAATGATTTTGCAACCGTGTTATATATGCTGTAGATAGGTCATACAAATATAAGGCACAAAAAACACGTCCAAGGGCTACTTTTATTTACGCGAGTTTGCGTATTTGCGTTTGCATGCTAAACAACAACAAAGAAAAATACGCTTAAGTAATTTGGCGTAAAAATAACAAATCGGAAATTAAACAGGCCTGCGTACTTAAACTGTGAATAGCCCAAGTGTAATAAAAACTATAAAATGTGAAAGAAGTCTTAAAATTGCAAAAAAACCCTGTAACAATTTTAACCTAAAAACAACTGCGAAACGTGAGCATAAAGAAGCTCGAGATGAACAGCTGATTTTGGTATCTAGCCCGCTTTATTCTGCTTTCTTCTTCATTTCTCTCCAAGTCGGCCCTACCTTATAGTTCTGCCATGCTTGCACGTGTGTTCGCAGGATAACACTTAACGAAGAGTGATTGCCATCTCATAAATTATTATATACAAAATTCCTCGTTTTCTTTCAGTTGTTGTGGAGTATTTCTGAAATTTTAGGAGTTCTTTAGTAGCCCAATGTTCATTAATATAGGTTAAGTCACTTGAGAGAAAACCACTCTTTTTCTGCCTTTGCTCGAACTGTCAAAGTAGCTGTTAGCTAAAAATTGTACAGATTCTGGTTTTTTTTTCTTGATTTCCTTTTATCCATTCTGACAGTTCGACCGAGCTTCTCTCAAGTGACTTAACCTGTTTAATGAGCCTTGTAGTAGCCCAAAATTAACAATCGTTATTTAACGAAGCTGAACGAAACAGCTTTTCGTCTCTACACGTTACGGAGCAACTCGTCTATTTTGGTTGTGCCCTTATATAAGCGTTGCCTAAGAGGGGCACCGGGGTTGGGAGTTTGAGGGGATCTCTGGTTTCGAATCTGATGTCAGGATTTTAAAATTCAAGATAGCGGATAGGATAATTAACTCGATTTTTTTTGTTTTTGCGAATCTCCTTGTCAATTTTTCAAATTCTGACAACGGATTCTATTTCAAATCTGTTTTAAAATCACAGTTTTCAAATTCAAGATGGTGGATAGGACTGCCACCTAAATTTTTACCACAGGACTGTCACCTTATAATATGTTTTTTAGAAGTTTTAAACATTTTCTAGAAATTTTAGAGGATGCTGATTTCAAATCTGATGTTTCAATTTTAAAATTCAAGATGGTGGGTAGGGCTGCCACCTAAATATTCACCACAAGTTGCCACCAATTTTAAAATTCAAGATTTTTATGAATTCGGGGCTATACTATACTGTTTCTTTTTTTAATATAGAATTTACTTGGCAATTAATAAGTTTTCTCGAAATATTCTTAGCCTTCAGCTGTTATTTTTATCGAATCAGCAATGCTAACAACCGTTTTTGAAGGGCTTTTTTAAGTGGATTTTAGTTGCTTCGTTAAAATGTACACGTAATTGAGTTAATTACTTGGAAATTTTTTTAATGCCAGGATTTATACTGTGTGTAATTTTTGTAACGATAACTTCTTTACTTTATGCGTGACAGCAAAAACGTATTTACTTCATCTCAATATATTTGTAATTTACTCACATAAGCGATGATAATCTTTGGTGTCATTGTTGTGTCATTGTGTAAGGATACAAAATATTTAAAATTTATTAGCATATTTGGTGTAATGGCCATATTTTGAAATCTGGTGGAGCAGTTTTCTATATTTCTTTTAAAACTCAACTTCTCCTAAAAAAACAGGTTTTTTGAGTTGTGACGTTATTAGAGCACGAGGTAATTATAATCAAACATATTAAATTGATTTTAAACTTATGTTTATTCGCTATTGAGTTTCTTGGAATCCTTGACCAGTGTCTTGTCACATCTCGAAAAAGCTGTTTTGCCATTGTGATTCATAACAGAATTAACCAGTATTTATGCACATTTTTACTAACTTTAATTATTTTTATTTCCAAATGTTAAAACACTTCAAAGGAATCAATTTCGACATCAAGAAGAGAAAACTCGCTTGTATTGCCGAAATACCACCACTGCCGGATAATGTTGCGAATCAGCATGAATCTGGTCGTTATAAATTCAAAGAAGTGGAAAAATAGAGCACCTAAAGGGAGACAAGTACGTAATATTAGTTATCATTAATTGGTTCAAGTTGGCTCAAGTAAGTCAAGATCTTACTTGATGTAAGCAAAGCACACGATGCGATCATCAGTTCACGTATTCCCAACTGATCTTCAGTATTCGTATTCAGATTCTCCATAGTGAGCAACAACTGTGTATGCACAAGAATATCAGAAAGCTATTAATTTATGTTTATTTTCAAGTGAAATAACTTTTCTTACTTGCTGCAGCACAACATGAGCCAAGGGCAACAGGGAGGCACTAAAAAACAAGTGCTTTGTTATAGCACCGATGCACCTGGAGCTCAAGAACGACCTTATCATGCGACGCACACTGATTCGCTCGTCCGGAATTTCAAAGGGCATGTTGCAGATTTCGCAGCGGCTGTCACGCCGATGCATGATCCAACGGCGCAGGCATTGCAAATGCACGAATCCCTGTAGAAAAGCAACGATTTGTTTTGACACAATTGGTGGAATAATTCCGTACTACTTACCACGCTGCCTTTGCAGCGACATGGACAGCGTAAAATCTGCATGTCGCTGCGATTCCAGCGACAAATGCGGCAAGAATTCCCAAACTCATTGGCCGATTGTACAGATGTCATCGACTTGCGCTCGTCTTCAGCCACGGCAGGTGGTATTGGAGGCACCAGCGCCGTTGTCGTAGGACCAACATTCTGTGCAGTTGCAACGACACTATTGAACAGACGAATCGCAGTTGCCTCCGACAACGATTGCATCGCAAGATGCAAAAAGGTTGTTTGACGTGGTTTCACAAATAATTTGTATGTCTCTTTAGGTTGTTAACATTTTCTTTTTTAAATTTTTATTATTTTTTTTTTAATTTTGACAGAAAATACTACAGAAATGTAGACAATAGATTTGGGATAAAAATGACAAACTTTTCTAATACCCAAAAACCTAAAGCTTTTTGAAATACATAAAAGTAAAGTAGAGGTGTGTGTCAGTTTAAAGACTCCTAAGAGACCCATCTAACATTGCTTAGACATTTTTTACCACAAAAAGTAAGTGAGAACGAAAGCTAAAAAACACGGATTTGGTCAGAGGGTGGTAGCTATACTTAACATTGATATCTATAGATTTTTTTTCTCGTTTTGAATGAAAAGTGATTTTAATAAATTTTGGTATTATACATATTTTTAAAGCGTTAGCTTCCTTAGCTAAATTATTTAAATTATACGCGAATAAAATTAAATGTTTACAAGCGTCGGTGACAAAGAGTCAAATAGAATCCACTTTCATCTACTAACTTTGCCGATTAGACGGCGCGCTTCTCAATAATCGTTTCTTAGGGAATTCCCAAACCAGGTTCTGACACAGAGGACAAATGATCCAAAAAGAACTTTGTAAACAAAAGTTCTATCTGCGAGTGTGTATGTTTTACATAAAATATGTTTTACAAAAAGGTTTCTGTTTAAGCGATTTTTGAACATTTAAAACTCATTTTAAAACAGCTTTAAACAACACATCGTTATTCAAAAAGGTTTTACAAGGTTTTTTGTATAAATTTGCGTAATTTAAACGCCGAAATTAAGGTTGATGTTTATGATATTTATATCATAGACATGCTCCATATGCAACCTTTGTAGACAATCAGTAACAGATTGGCAAATGTATAAGATTTGTTCTTTTTTGTAAAAGTTTTTCGATTGTTCAAATACCAACCTTATTAAAGCTTAGTGTGCTTTAGGAGCGAACAAAAAAAATTGAGATGCGTTGAACGAATGTTTAAGAAAATCTATTGAATAGGGCTGATAATGTAAAGCTATGTTGTGAGACTGTCGGATCCCAAAAACTTAGGGCCCAAACCTCTTCCCCCTATGTCACAGTTCGTTACAAAGTCTTTAAAACCCTGATTAAGTCTTTCAATCACGAAGCATTTTGAAACATTCGGGGATTCGGGATTTTAAAAATTGTAATCCCGTAATTTTTCAAGTTATATATTTTTATTTACCTTGTTAAAAGAATTTTTATTTAACTAACATAACACCTATACACCAAGTTTCACTATCGAAACATGTACAACTCAGGAATTATAATGATTTCTGAACACTGATTGTAGTTGTAGTCCACGCCCATTTTTAGTGCCGTTGTCGACAGTAACCATTTAAGCTGAGTTAGAAAATTTTTGTCTGAAATAACCAAAAGCACCTGGAAAATAGATTTTTTTATATATTTGTGGGCAACAATAACTAACCCTTACAAAAAGAGGTGTGGCAACTTTTTTACTAACCGAGATATTAACCGTAATAATATATGTTGTAAATTTGGTGGCCTTACATGTAACCGTTGCTGAAATCTTCATACACCTACCAGCTGTACGATTTAACTGTATACGATTTATACGATTTAACGTATACAGCTGGGCGGTAAAAGTTGGCGTGGCAACATTTATTTATATAGTCTCATTATCACCACACCAAGTTTCATTATCAAAACATCTACAACTCAGGAATTATAATGATTTCTGAAAATTGGTTATATTTCGATCACACCTATTTTTAGTGCATTTGCCGAGAGAACCATACGAACTAAATTAAAAAATATTATTCCAATACAACCGAAATCATCTAAAATTTAGCGTTTTTACATTTTTTTGGGCGTTAATAGCCTTGACAAAAAATGTTTTAAATTAAGTGCCCTTAGGTGTTACCTTTCCTGAGATCTTAACGGATATCGATTCGATTCGAATCGATTCGATATCGAACGATTTTATATATCTGTGGACATTTGACCAAATAACTTATTTCGAAATACCAAATTTTTCAGGAGAGCGAAAAAACTAATTTCATGCTGCACAAAACGGTTTCCTTACGTTTTGAAACCAATGTTAAAATTTTGAATCCGGAAGAGATTTTTTTCAAGTTAATATTTTATTGGAGATTTTATAAAAATGTTAAATAAGTGGTTTTGTCAAACAGATTATTGAGACAAAATTTAACTTATCTGAATAAATGTGCTTTTTCGAATTTGATTTAACATAAGTATTTAAATTTTTCGTACTTATTTAGAATAAGGATGTTTTTTGAAAAGCAAATTACAAAAAAATTGGGAACTTTATGTCGAGATAAGTTGTTTTTCCGAAAGATTATTACAATTTTTCTTTTGAATTTGAACTAATTTTTTAACATATCTCAAATAAGTGGTTTTGTCAAACACAATTTGAAAAAAAAACACAGGTGCGTCGTTGGACACACGAGAGAAGCGAAGCTTTTTCGCAGTTACATAGATTTGATAGCTTAATAATCTTTTTCTTTTAAATAAATTAACTTTTAAATTCAAAATTTTAAAATAACATAAAATTTATATATGTAATATACAGAAAACATATTTACTGCTTATTTTTTATTGTTAATGTCAAATTTCCATGCCAATTACATATACGAGCATATAATGCCAGCGACTCTCCATTTTAACTCTCCACACATGGTTGTGAACTTGGCTGCACTGAACAAATTTTTTCCTTTAACAGCTTACTGCGTAGCGAAAAATCTGTCGAAAATTTTTCAGATTTCACTCCAAGCAAATCACAGAACGAGGATTAAAAAACTTCGCTTCAAAAATATATATTAAAGAACGCACACGAAACAAAATTTAACAAACATTTTAGATACCTTGCCGATTTCATGTATGTGTTTGTTAATTCCATATTTATTGATATCATCTATTTTTTTTACGCTTAATGCATAGAGTGTACTTTATTATCTAGAGATTGCATCAACTCTGCTAACAGTGTTAACAGAGTTATTTCACTTAAAAACATGAAGAAAAAAAACTCTGTTAACCTCTGTTAACACATGCCAGAGATTTAGCAGAGTTGATGCAATCTCTACATAATAATTTATACTCTATGCCAACAACACCACAAACGCATTCACAATACAAGCACACCGATGCTGAAGACGCCTTGTGGCAAATAAAAGCAAATTTTTGTAGCATAGCAAATACACAATCCTCTACCTATTGATAGATGGTGACGATCTACTGCAGCATAGCTTCTGTTATAACTAAGATTAAATTAACAACCTTTTCTCACAGGTCTTTGTGGCCAAGTGGGTAGTGTGCTTGGTTATCGTTAAAAAGGGCATGGGTTCGATCCCCACGGGAACCAAAACATATTTTTAGTATTTAATATTAAAGTATTAAATTTTCTTGTTGTAATAAGCGCTAGCAACAAGGAAATCATCAAAATTCCAAGAAAAAATCTGTCGAAAATTTTTCAGATTTCACTCTAAGCAAATCATAGAACGAGGAGTAAAAAGATTCGCTTCAAAAAATCGAGATTAGTTGAACTATCATACATGATATCTCCTTCACTAAATGCCGTATATACTGGAAATACGACCAAAAGAAGCGCCCTGAAAATGTATCTCCATTATAAAAAAAACTTGATAATTGTCATACTTCGACTTAAGTGGTTTTGTAAATATATATCATCTCCCTACGCATCCATTTATTGTTTTCGCTTAAACTCCCAACAAGAAAGTAAATATTTACCCTGCATTCGTAATAAACATAAATTTTACGTATACGAAGCATACTTCCGCATAAGAAGTATTCGTAGGGTAAAATTGTCTTATAATCAAAATCACGCGAAATAAGATTTTTGTCAACCCACGAATCTTTCCTATCAAGTTTTGTCAGTATTGCCATATCACAGCTAATATTTTGGTATATTCAAAGTTATTTTCTGCAATTTTTACTTTCTGCTGTCATTCATATTAAGGGCAGAAATGCATAAGTGTTGTAACGTTATCGTGAACATACTTTTTTGTGAACACTTCCTTTTTTACATTCTCAGCTATTTTCGAGAAAATGGAATCGCTTTTATTGCGTTTCGACTCTTCTAGAAATAAGCATTACAAACTTTAATGAAAAGTTCAAAAGCCTCAACAATAAAAAGCTTCTTCACTCCAGCTCAAATGTGTTATACTTTATTTTCAAATACAAATTAGTTAATAATCGTCAATATGTTGTTTAAAAAGATTTACACAAAGTTACAATTCGCTCGTTTTAAATATAAAATTAAAAAAAATCAAATTGAGTACTGGTTGAGTAATTGTTAAATGTGTAACACCACAAAGTATACATATTTGTACAAATATATGCACATTATATATGTGTGTGTGTGTGTATGTTTTTTTTCAATGTTAGTATTTATATAGTTGATTAGATAATTCTTATAGATACAGTTAATATTTATAGTATATAGTGTGAGAATATTTTCATTTCTTTTATGGTCAATTGAAATTCAAACAATAATAGAATATTTGAAGTTAAGTCAAATGTAATAAAATAACAATAAAACATATAGGTATTATTTTCAAATATTACAGTTACGAGCAATACAAGTCAGAATGGAACTAAACTAGATGGTTCAAACTATTTTTAATTTTAACTGAGCAAATTCAAATGTTGGCCACAATTTCTAGTAAAATAATAGTTAATACGAATGAACAATACAATAAAATGCTAAAATATTATTTAGTTTTTTGTTTTTAATAATATTTATGTCAAATACTAAATCAATAAACGAATATTGCACTGGCAAGAATGGGGATTTTTGGAGAGGTGTTAGATTATTATTTCACTTTACTGACAATTGCGAAAACGACGATATATGCTCTGAACATAGACAAAAACGCATTTCCAATCGGGTCGCTTCATCTCTACCATATCCTCGACATCAAGAAGTGGAGCTATACCGGCTTTTTCACTATAATTATATATAGAAAATTAAGTTAAATGCATAAATAATAGCTATAAATCTGTGGCAATAAGCAATAATCGCTTAAGTCGTTTTAAGGCAGATCTGAGTTATTGAAGTAGCTATATTCTCTGAGAATATATCTATGTACACACAATTTGAAGCTTCTAGCGTGATTCTAGCCAAAGTTTTGATATAAAAACCAAAAACCTTTCATACAACTTTAATTAAAAACTTTGAAGCAAGATTTCTTCAAACACAGAAATCAGACTTAAGCTTTTATTGCTTATGGACACAGAAATATGTGTAAACTTACTCAGCCACTGTGAATGCAATTTCGAAATTGTGCTTTCGGCTTTCAGGTGTTAATGTACTGTAGTCGAAGGCATCTGGTAAGAAATGATGTATAAGAGCACAAAACGCTAAACCATCTGACCAGCTCGTACTGAAGTTTGTTATTTGAACGTTCTGTGGGAGAAATATATGGAATTTAAGCAAGAAATTGACAAGTGCAAGCATAGTATTAATAAATGATAAAATATGTTAATTAATGCAGCGATAAAGAAATATATTATAACTGAAATTAGATATATAAAAACATGAAACTTTGACGTTTCGCAACAACAGCTAAACATGCACACTTGCCTCGGCATTGATGAATATGCCAAGTTAACACTTTGATTAATATCGCATTGGCAGCGTTTTATTTATGCCTAAAAATAGCAAAATTGCAATAGAATTAGGACTACTTTTCTAAGCTTATTTTTTAATACATAGGTAAGTAAATTAAAAGAAAAATCGAATTATTTCGAAGCAGCTATGTTTTTAATTTGGTTACTTTTTGAACGATTTCAACAATGGTCATGTTTTGTTTTTATTTGATTATTGCTAGTATCGTCTAAACGTCAACGTTAGCGTTATCGTAATCGTTGTCTTCGTTATAACTTCAGCTCAACTCAAAATTGTTTAAGCAGCACTTATGTAAGATGATACCTCATATTCCTTTGTTTTGATCTGGCACCACTGCAGAAGTTGTTCCTTGACAGTGGCAGCGCGCGCATTTAATGCCGGATCAGTAAATTTGAATATTGGCGCGGAACCGGAACCAGAAGCGGAAGCGGAAGCAGACCCCCCAGATGTGGTTGGTGTTGATGGCGATCTGACAAATGTTTTTGGTTCGTTTATTGATTTCAAATACATTTTTTTTTATATATAAGCAATCAACTAAAACATCAATATTTATTTAGTTTTTTTTTAATTTTAATTGTATTCCCGATAAAACGTGTGCTTAAACAAAAACTATATAAAAATACTAGCTATTGTTATATTGTTTTTTTAATATTAAACTTTTATTTCTTGTCTTGGCCAATTCAAAAAAAAAAGTTTTAAGATAATTCCATACCAATAAAGTTAAACCTCGAGCCAATGCTAAACATGTATTGGGTACATTTCCGGTGCATTCGTTTCAGTTTTGGAGAATTAATAAAGTACGAGATATCAACTAAAAATGTGGTGTGTACATTTAAAATGTGGTTTCTTTTTTTTATGTGCTTGATGTATTGAACAAATGTTTGAACCCATCACCAGAGTGTTGTATAAAGCTTTTAACTAGAATTATTATCATTATCAATAATCTACAGAAAAGCTTTTCTTTCTCTTCAAAAGTGTTTTGAAGTAGCGATTTAACTTTTTTGAAACCATTTGTTTATTTAATCAAAAAATCATATTCAACCTCAGAAGAACAAGACAAAACAATGTAATAAAATGTCTGTTTCTTTTTTAATCAGCACAAAAAGAAGAATGAAGAAATGAAGAAAGAACAAATGAAAAGATTTACACGTGTTGCACAACCATGTTTAGCAACATCGATTCAACGTGTCAAGTGTTTTTGACAAACCGCTTTGCGACATGCATTGTCGCAATTCTGCTTTGAAAAAACAATTCACTGATAATGATAATAATTCCAGTACTGCTGTTTTTTCACTTAAACATGTTAGAATAACCTAAAAATAGCTTACTTTGGAGATTGCTGGGTATTCTGTTTATCCAATTGCTTGAACTTTGCAAATGGGGAAACAGGTTTCGATGCCTGACTGACTGTTCGTGTTGTAACTGAAATTTTAAAATACATTCATGTAAATACACAATAAGCTATTGATAAATTTCTAGAAATTCGAGATGAATTTACCTTTTGTGGTGGTTGTCACAACGGCTCCATCATTATCCTTGACTTCACTTTTCTCGGTAGTTGTAGTTTGCTCTGTCAAATGGAACAATTTTTTTTTTATGAATGAAAATGTAAACATACTGAAGACATGCATGTTAAAGAGAAAATAAAATTTTAAAATAAACATATATTTATATTAATATATAGTCGGCGCTATGCATAACAAAACAAGAGCAAAAACGAAACTTACTATTATACAAAATTCAATAGTTTTAATACGCAATTTTAACGCATATAAAATAACATTCAGACATAATTCAAATTTAACGCACTGCAGGCGCATTTAATATACAGCCAGCGTATAAATATCAATTTCGAATATGTTAGAAAAACATTAAATCGAAGTATTAAAGGATTTTCTAATTCAATTTTAAATTAATAAAGTCGTTGGAATTATAAACAAAACATCCAAAATACAAAGACAAGAAACTACAACAAATTTCAGATATTGTCAAATTAAATTAACTCAGCTAACATTGATTTTACCAGAACTTGTAATTAAATTAAGAAAAAAATTTTAAAAATAAATTTGGATGATAAGAGTGTCAATATGTTTTTAATTTTGAGCTATAATGAAATATGTGAAATTTATGAGATCTCGATTTTTTAAAATGTGAAAATAAAAACAAAATGGAACAGTCTTAAAAGTGCATCAAAAATTGGATTTTTTGGTATTGTATTTCAATAAGGCATTTCAGGGAAAAAATGTTACCTAAAAAATAATGCAAGACTTTAAAGTCAGCAAAATGTGTAGCATGATTTTAGATAGTTGTAGCTTAAGGCTGTTTTACATTGGCTGCATTCAGCGGAGTCAACTGTTGTGAACTATTTTGGTAGCGATACCTTAGTGAGCGATGTTTTTCTTTGAATGTGTTGTTACTCTAAACGTCAGAAAAGTTGCTGAAGCTTAGAGTGAAAGTTTAACCCTTAACTTTCTTAAAAAAAGAAAAGATTATATTTCTTTCATTATTTCACCATTCATTCTATAATGCTCAGTATACTTCAAGCTTTCAAGTGTTTGCACGCTTTCGCATTTATCAGTCGAGTTGTTATTTGAGGCGTTAAGTGAAAAAAAAACATAAACTTGAAACTAAATTTTTTGAGGTGTACACATTAAGGGTTAAGGCACTCAACAGTTGTGTTCGCTCGTTTAAATGGCGTCCGCTACCTGATCACTTTTAGTGAGCGCTCCCATAATTGTACCATTCAGCAAATTTTTAAACAACTGTTGCCAACTGTTGACTCCGCTGAATGCGGCCATTATCCTACTGCGTATTACGATATGTCGAAATTTTCATTTGAGATAGAATGTGAAACAATTTAAATAAAAAACCAATGAAATGTTTTCGAATCTGTTTTGATTATATTAACTTTGTCATTCCGTTTGTAACACCAACAAGGAGGCGTGGCAGGTGTAGAAAAGTATATATATTTTTGATTTGCATCATCTCCTGAGTCGATTTCCTTCTATCCATCTGTCTGTCCGTCGGTCCGTCTGTGATCACGATTACAGCCGCATTTTTAAAGCTATTGCGGTGAAATTCAAAATATAAGCTTCTTTCTAAAAAATGGAGATCGAGTTCGAGAATGAGCCAAATTGGATGAAAACCACGCCTACCTCCCATGCAAAGTAGCTTTATTTTAATCGTAAAATCTTAAAAATCCACAAAAATTAAAGAAATGTAAATCCTGACTATGAAATTTAGAAAAATCGGATGAAAACCACGCCTACCTCCCATGCCAAATTGGCTTTACATTATCCGTAAAATCTCTTAAAAATCTGCTTACGTTACAAAAATGCCATGGAATTTTGCACCATCACCTCCCTCCCATAAAAATTGGTTTTATTTAAAACGTAAAATCTCTTACAAGTCTGCAAAATACAAAGAAATGTCTTGGAATTCTGCACATAAGCTTTGATATTTAACAGAAACTATCTCTATGATATTTCGCAAAAACCGATGAAAACCACGCCTACTTCCCATACAAAGTGGATTTGTTTTAAACGTAAAATCTCTTAAAAATCCACAAAAATTAAAGAAATATCTTGAAATTTTGCACATAAGCTTTGATATATATAATATGAAATATCTCTATGATATTTGGCAAAATCGGATGAAAACCACGCCTAACTCCCATACAAAGTGGCGTCATCGAAATAGAAAAACTTTCGTAAATATATGAAACTGAATGACATAGTGTCTGTATGTACCCAAATTGCACCCACATCGTTTATCCAACCCATACATATATTTTTCTATATAGTGTGGAGTCATTAGACCACAATCGTGGGGGGGCATTTTACTTTTTATCGAACTTTTGTTACACCGTGTGTCTGACTTCAATCAAATTTGCACACATAATCCTTGCTCATTTGAACAGTCTTAAGTCTATAAAATTGGGCGGTAATAGACGGCATTTTGTACTAGACAGGGGGCGTGGCACTTTATTTTTAAACTAGCTCCATCTACACAGTTTTTCCGATTTCAACCAAATTTCATGGATATATTCATTAGTATAATGAGAAGTTTTAAGCCTGCAAAAGTGGGTAGGATTGGACAAGGGGCGTGCCAATTTAATTCTAATCAAACTCCCTCTACAGCATTTTTCCGACTTAAACAAAATTTTGCACACATATTATTTGGCATAAGGATCAGTAGTTAGTTTATGAAAGTGGGTGGTACTAGACAGGGGGCGTGGCACTTTATTTTTAAACTAGCTCCATCTACAAATTTCGTGCATATATTCTTTAGTATAATGAGAAGTTTTAAGCCAACAAAAGTGGTTGGGATTGGACAATGGGCGTGTCAATTTAGTTCTAATCGAACTCCCTCTATACCATTTCTCCGATTATAGCCAAACTCTGCAAATATATTCCTTATCATAAGGAGCAGTTCGTAGTTTATAAAAGTGGGCGAAATTAGACAGGGGCGGGATACTTCAACCAAATTTTGTAAATATATTCTTGGGAATAATAAGAAAGTGCTTAGTCTGAAAAATTTGGCGGAATTCAACAGGGGCGTGCCTCTTTAATTTCAATCGAACTATAGCCTTTGTCTGACTTCTTCCAAATTGTCCACACATATTCTTTGGAATAATGAGCAGTCAGTAGTCCAGAAAACTGGGCGGAAATGAACGCGGGGTGGCACTTTAATTTTAAACGAAATTATATTACACCGTTGGTATGGATTTGCACATACCAATCAAATTTTGCACATACATTCTTTAGCATAATGAGCAGTCTAAAAATTACTCTATGTGGTATTTTGCTCTAAGGGTAAAATTAAATTAAGCGTATGACACAAATATTTTTGCAGATTATACATAAAAATTGTATAGACGGCTAAAGACTTCGAATATACCATGGTAGAATTATAGGGTAGGCTCAAGTTGAAGCAAAAAGGAAGCTTTATGTCAAAATCGGCTGGTCGAATTTGAGTATTCTTATTGTTGTTGTTGCCTTTATCATTTAAAGTTTAGCGTTCTCACAGCTTTGTTGTTGCAAAACTTGTTGTTTGAGCAGCCATTTAAATGTGAGTCTACCTTATAATTGTATCATGGAATATACTTCAATCCGAAGCCGGGGGGTTGTTTTAGCTTCGGTACCCTGACGAAGCTCCATGCCTTGCTAGTTTTAATTGTAGTGCAAGTATTTATACTCATTTTCACAAATTTTCATTGCCTTATCTATATTTACAAAAAAAAAAAAAATACAATTTCTGCCGTAAAAACCAAATTTTTGAAAAAGTGGGTGTTAAGATCGATATTTTTTATATGATAATGTAATAATGCGATACCATCGCTTATGAATTACACAAATTTATATAAAAATTCTACCCCAAACTCATATAATTGCCGTTTAAAAAGTGAGTCACACAAAATTTACGAACAAGCAAAATGATGAAATCCATAATTACATTGACGACGACAGCAACTTTGCCGCGTCTTCCAAATTGTTTACATCTTTTTCTTATGTAGAGAATTTGGTGTAATGCCGCAGCGTTTTGTCGTCGATATATAATTATTCCTAATTTGACAGTTTGTCGTTGCAGCCGTCGTCAATGTGTTCAAGCTATTAATTTTAAGCAAAAAAATAATCATAAAATGTGACATTTTTCAATATTTTGTCTACTGTGTGAACGCCTACTTCATAGAAAATATTTGACAAACAATACGTTTCCTTCACTATCTTAAGAGTACTATTTAGTGTAAACCATGTGTAAATATCAACAAAAACAAATCCCAAACATACTTTTTACATGATGAAAAACAAAACTTCACGTGTAAACGCTGATATCGTATTAAGCTAAATGCAAGCTGCTTGTTTTAGGAATATAACGTGCATGCAGATATATGTATATTTAATGCTTAAACTCTATATAATAAAATTAACTTCAGACCAATTCGATAATAAAAATTTCACAAACACGCATGCGTCAAAAGCAGAGCTGAATTTGTTTGGTTCAAAAAAAAACAAAAAAAAAAAAGTAACGAACAAAAAACATATTTACAGAAGGAGGGACTACATGGTTTACTAGTAGGTAGGTAAACGACATTCAGTCATTATAGGCAAAATAGCTAGCAGCTTGAAGCAGGATACAAAAGAACACAATTTTTATACGAAATCACAGACCTCTGGGAGTGGAGAGCTGCAGCTGGGTTTAACTGTTGTCGCTGTTGGATTTTTGCATGTCAAACTCACAGATAGTCTTTAGTTGTTGATTTGAAATAATCGCCGGACAGCTTCACAAAATCTAAAGACTTGTTGAGATTTCTTGATGCGGTCTAAGCAACTCGATAGTAGCACAATATTATGCAGTGATTTTTTGAAGTAGTAGTAGAAGTAGCAAAAGTATAGCGGCAGCAGCAGCATAGTTAACTTTGTAGCTAATCGTTTTCTATGTTCGTATGATATATATGTGTATATATATTGAGGGAGTAAGTGGACGTGTCTGTTTGTGTGGATGTGCGTTGCATGTGTAGGGAATCGAACTCTTATAGTAAAACCACATGTGGTCCCTCCACTTCCGTGTTCGTTTTTTAGCTTATGTTAGGTTATGTTTAGGTGAGGTGTCAGTCAACATTGGTGTGTCGTTTTTAAGTTGAATATCGATTTAGAGGAAATGTAAAACTTGTGGCTTGTCGAACTAATAGTTGGGTAGGTTTCGTTCCGTGCGGTTGCGTTCGAGAGCTGTTCAAAGACTTGAAATTTCATTTGGAATGAATTTCTTTTAATGGCTACTTTTGAGAGGTGTAGCTCTTAGTTATAATTCTTCTTCTTCTTCTTCTTCTTCTTTCCTCCTATCTCTAGGAACCCAGCAAAAGCTGTTCGAAAGCATCTTCTACATTGCTTTCATCGAGTAGATTGAGGTTGGCAATGTGCGGCATAGTGGCACTTCTGGCCAATCCACTGCCTCCACTATTTGCGGCATTGGTGTAAGCGCTGATTGAAGTCAGTGATTTACGACTTGCAGCTGAAGCTTTTGCAGTCGTTCTGGTACGATTGATGGTGGTTCTTTTTTGCGTTGATGCCATTTGGTCAGCATCATTGGTGCCAAAGTAGGCGGCTACGGTTTTTTGCTTTTCGCTAACCACCGCTTTATCAATACCAGCTTCGAACATTTTGGGCATAGCAAGCGAGTGACCGGACTTTGAGCGTCGCAGTTCAGTGCCAGCAGCGGTGCTGCTGCTTATCGAGGGAGGAGCGGTATATTGACTCTGTTGTTGCACTATTTGGCTCCAGGAGTCGCTCTTACTTAATCTGTTAGGTCGATTTTGACTTTCAGTGTGCTGTGACTCAACTTCGTTACGTCTGGACATGGAGCTAAACGCGCTGATGTTATTGTACACAATATTACGAGGTATGAGATCTTCCATAGATTCCGGTGGTGGATCTTGGGGTGTAGCTGGTGTATTCACGATGGTGGGCTTATTGGTAAAGGTAGAGTGTTGCACCACTTTTTGCGTGGATATATTCACTCTGGTGTTTGCCTGTGTTTGTTTGGTTTGCAATTGATTCTGGCCGGTGGTTGGGCTTTGGTATGAATTCGGTACGTAGTGATGTCGCTGAGGAGGTCCAAATTTTTTCAAAATCGGCATATTTTCATCTCGCGGCAGAGATGACTTGACAATGTCTGGGGTGTCCATGGGAGCTGAAGATTTGTATTCTTGCTGAGATCGTTGAGTGTAGTCAAAAGAGTCTTGATTTCTGTTTTGCTGTTGCTGCATGTCCATTATATTACCTAAACTCTTGTGACGTACTTGATTGGAGTAGAACTCTTTCTGCTGCTGTTCTGCTGCTCTAGAGGACTGTTTGTCACTGTTATTAGAGCGATCGAGCTTAGGTTTCTGAGGTTGTGTTTGCGGTTTCATCTGTTGCTGCGGCGATTGAGTGAATTGCTGTTGTGGTTGTGGTTGCGACTGTAGTTTTGGTGTTGCGGTTTGGTTCACTACATGTTGTGCCTTGGTATTAAGTGGTGGTAGCTGTGGCTTGGGGCGCACTTCAGGTTTTATATTGGGGATTGACTGGTTTTGATTTTGAGATGGCATTTGTTGTTCAGCTCGGTACAAATCCCTCAACGGAGCACTTTCGGTGCGAGTAAAATTATGCGGAGACTCGTCAATGTGAACGGCATGTGGAGCCACATTAGTATAGCCTTTATTCAGATTGTAGGCATTCGACATCGCACCATTTGTTTTCCTTTGGCTGGAGTATGTTTCCAGACTCGTTTGCTTCTTCAAGATCGGATTATGTTGTTCTTTTCTGGGCGCCATGTATTGATGGCTATTTGAATTTGTATCATTCATCATTAACGGTGATGGTGACACATACATTGGATTTTGATGATATTGTGTAGCCAAACATTGCAACGATGCCGACTTTGAGGAGTTTTGACTTAAGTACAAAGGTGAGCGATTTTGATCAAAATTGGCTAGCTGTGGAAACAGCGGCTCAACAATAGGTGCTTGATACGAACGACCATCCGGAGAGAGACACACCCTTGGTGAGGTCTGTTGTTCTGATCTGTTCCTGGACAAATGCTTTTGTTCACCATTGTTGTTGGTGTTGCTTAAGTTTTGTATTGTATGCAGTAAGCTTCTGGCAGCTCGCGAATTCTTGCCATACACTTCATCATCGCTGACGTGATTTGTTCTACGTCCTACAGTAACTGCTTTCTGAACTTGTGGTTTTCCCATCACCTTCGACTCGACGCGATATTCCATTATGTTGCTGTCAGAGTCAAGATCATCATCAGTGTAGTCTGTTTGTGGCATGGACATAAAACTGGGACTAGTAGGTGCACTATCCAAGGGGCTAGCATAATCAAACTGACGTTGATACGCATTTGGAGCCAGATTTTGGGAACTGTACAAAGGATTGGTGCTGGACAAAACCAGCGGCTCAGCCTGCGGATTAGTAAGTGAATCTTGTCGTGAGCGAGGCAAGTGTTCGTTGGCCAATGCAGTAGACAAACAGGGATAGCTTTGGTAATTCATCGACGGGATCGGTGCATAGTCGGTGTAAGTGAACGAGATATTTGTTGGTGGTGGTGGTGGGTAATTAGGGTTTGAGTAAAACATTGCATCTGGTTGATAATTATGGCCAATAAGATGAGGTTCTGTGGTGTTCGGCAGAGAAGGTCGTTTTCTATGCTGGTCTATTAGATGTTTGTTGCCATTGTTTGAACGTAATGAGTTTTGGCGGTATATGTGCTGCGTGCTTCCCGGTTCTATTTGTGGTTTTTCTTCAAACTTATGTGCTCTTTGCTTAAGAGCGGCGGAATTAGGTTGCTTAGAGAGCCAGGGTAGTCCAATGGGCGAAGTGCTACAGGATGAGACAGAGGTTGAGCCTTTAAATTTATGCGCCAAATATTGCGGGGATTCGGAATTTATTGCATGTGTATCTAATTTCGGTGACTGCCAGGTATGAGCTTTGTTCGTTGTCTTGAAAGCAATTGGTTTGATAATATTTTTCTGATGCAACTCATTGTTGTCAATAGGTCTGAATACCGATTGCGGTGCATGAATGAATTGATTGACAGGCATGGGTTGCGGAGCACTTTGCATGCGTTCCTTTTCTGGACGCTCTCTTTCGCGATATTCTCTTTCCAGCTGTTCCTTAATGGATCTTTCTTTCGCCTGTTGCTCCCTTCTCAAATGTTCCAAATGTTCTCGTTCGAATTGTTCTATCTTGAGGCGTTCTCTATCGTAGTGGTCCCTCTTGAGGCGTTCCCTTTCAAGATGTTCTCGCTCGTGGTGCTGTCTCTCAAGATATTCCCTCTTAAGGCGCTCTCTCTCTAAATGTTCTCTTTCTTGACGTTCTCTTTCCAGACGTTCTCCCTCAAGTTTTCGTCTACGTTCCGCAACTTCTTGTTGACTTCTTTGCATTCGGGCTTTTGCGGCGTAGTCTTCATCAAAAGTTGGAGCTTGCTGAGTTTGTTTCTGCCAATGAATTTTAGCCGCATTTTGTGCTGAGTGGCCTGGAGCTTGTGGTGGTTTTCCCGTTGTGACACTAGCAGCAGCTCCTACCTCAAAGGTATTTTTTATATTTCCAAACTTATTGGTCCAGTTAGATACCGACTTGGAGTTATTCCAACCCAGCCCTGACTTGAAACTCTGTTTATTGATAAAAGCCAAAAACTTGTGATCATTCTCGGTTTTAGGCTCGAATGGTGGCACAACATTGCGCACCTTCTGCTTCACAGTCACTTGTACGGCGCGTTTTAAACCATGCGAAACGTTTTTATCATCAGCATCTGATTCCGCTTCGAATTCCATAGCATAATTTTTATTTTTCGGTATATCTATGGTATTAGCTCGCTTCATGAGCAGTTTTTTGTTTGAAAAGCGATTTGATTTGGACGTAGATTCAGGTGATTTATCGTTGGTGCTGCGATCTGGCTGGGCTATGTTTTCGCGGTTTTCAATTTCCTGAGCAATGTTTTGGCTAAAACTGACGGTGTACTCACCAGATAGAGGACGCTTTGGAATATTTTTTACCGTGGACGATTTATCAATGCGTTGGTATTCGGTCGAATGTTTCAAACTATTTGGGACAAACTGATTTGGGCGATATAAATTTGAGGCAGGTTGGGCTAATATTATTGCACTAGACGAGGCATTTTTCACAATTGGAAAAGACGGTGGCTGCTGCTGCGTAGTATTACTTTCTGGAGTTGTACAATTGGAGATGTTCTCCATTAGCAGCATATCTTCCATGTAACGTCTAGCGTCTTCAAGTTCTTCCCGACTTACACCGACCGTATGACGATTATTGCGATTACGCCGCTTAGCAAAACGTTGTCTATTGGTACGATGCTCATCTGCTTCTGGTGAGGAGGTCTCCTCGCAATTGCCACTCACATTGTTCTCTTTAACGCAACCATCTGCAGCGACCAATGCTGGATCAGCTAGCTTTTCGGGGGATATCAAACCGGACTGTAAACGTGCCACTAGTGCCAGCAGAGTGTTGCGTTTTCTTTCGTCCAGCGAAATATCCTTGCCCTCTTTTAGCGAACTCTCCAGACGATTTAGTGCTGTGGTAACCTCCTTAATCAAGTTGGTATCACTTTGCATGTGTAGCTTATCACGAATACCAGCTGCGATAAGTCGCAAATCTTCACCGCTCTCCGTGCCAGAATCTTCCCGCTGCGGAACGCTCAGTCTTGCTGAATCGTCAATGGTTAGGGGCTTCTTCAAGTCATTCGTACTCTGTCCCTTAAGGTCTGTGTTGTTGGATTTGGTGTTACTACTACTTTTTCTACTTATACTATCGCCAATTCTACTAGTTCTTGTATTCGTCGTATTTGAGTTCGTCGTATCGGAAATTTTGCTGTACGGAGTGGCAGTTTTAACTTCGTTTTGTTGTACTAGAGGCATATTTTTATGCAGTAAGTCTTGCAGCAGGGGCATGAGTGACTCACCCTTCGGTTCAGTTTTACTTTCAGGCAGTGAACTTTGAGACGTTTTCTCACTACTTTCCTTCGGGGTAGGTTTTGTTGCTACTTCTACTGCGGAGCTTCGCTGCTCTTTTTGTGCTGCGACCTCAACTGGCGATACTTTTATTTCTTCTTCTTTTGCTACTTTTTGCTTATCTGTAGTCTTTGAGTCACTGACTTCACTTGGCTCATTTATTTTAACGCTGACAAGAGCATCTTCATCAGCATCTGAATAATCGGTAACTTCCTCAATAATTTCTTCGTATTCACTGGCACTACTGCTTTCAGCATCAGTATCTCCTTCTTCAATTTGGGCAGCAGAAAGCTCAGTTGTCACGCCTTCTACTACGTTTTTGCACACTAAATATTTTAGATTTTCATAAATTAACCATAAATTTGTCATCAGTTTCATCATAAAAAACATGTTTTACAATTTTTAAACACAGCAAAACTTCACAAATCATGAGAACAATGGATTGAGTCTTTAATTCAGAAGAGTGAACAATAAAGTACAGTTAAAAAAGAAGTAGTAGCGATAAATTTCCAATTGCGACAGTGATTGTGACAGCGACTGTAGTGTGAAAAAATTAATATGAAACTTTACGTAAACGTTAAACGTAATAAAAATGAAATGGAATAGACAAGGATTATGTTGAAAGGGAGAAAAACAGCTATAACAACAAGTAGCTATACCTAATTTTCTTTTAAATGGACGACCACGTCAATTGGTCACGCGCCTTTTTCACTTAAGAAAATTGGATCTAAAAATTTAAATAATTATTACACGGCCAGTGAACTACAAATTGTTATGTTGTATATTCAATCGAAATCCATATTCCTTTCACCACAAAGTAATACGCATAAATGTACATACCTTCACGTTCCGCCATTAGTTGTCTCAAACGTGCGCGAATTGTGCGACGCTCTTCGTAGCTTGTAGCCTGTTCAAGCTGTAAATTGAAGATATATATATATTTATAGTATTGCTGTTGCCAAAAATAAACGAATGCAAGCTTACCAAGTTTTTTAAAATTTCTTCGTCCCAGATCTCCTCAATGTCACAAGTTTTACGGGCAACTGGTGATGAAGAGCTTCCGGATTTAGTCGTTTTAGTTACACGTGTAGTTTTAACCTAGACGAAAAAAAAAAGAATGTAGAATGAAAATCTACTGGAAGCTGGAAAGTAATTAAAACAAATTAAATCTCTAAGCATAATTTTCTAAAACTGATTCCTACTGAATTTGATGCAACTCGGTTATTTATTTCGTAGTTTTAAATTACAACCCTGTCAATTGTTTGTTAACAACCGCAAATGCACAAAAGATTCATTAAGCACTGTTTACACGCGTAAATTTGTTATCAAGCAAGTGATCAAACAATTTGCCAAACAGAAATACTAAGGTTGTTTTTTAAGCCAGTGCTTGCTTTGATTTTGTTCAAAATACATGGAATTTTATTAGATGACCATTTATTTGTGTTTAATTAAGAGAATACATTCTGCAATTTATTTCTAAACACATCTTCGGGTATATGTTTATCATGGCTGTATCTCACGAATGTCATCCGAGTGACAAAGTTTTCGACGACTTTTGCAAGTATTTGTTTTATTATTGTTGGTTTATCAGCGTATACTAAATTAAGGAACATATTACACGATGCTTGCTTGCTTGGCGAGCTCGGTGTTGTGTTGTTGCTGTCAATGCAAAGCCGTCAAAAAACAGTGAGAATAAGAGCGGATGAACCGGATGAACCGGATGAACCGGATGACCGAGCAAGATAAGTTCATTTACTGCTCGCTGTATATGGCTGAGGTCAGACGATGATCGTTTGAACGCCATTTAATGAACTATTTTTTCTCTCTATCACATTTTGATTGCTGGTCGGTCAGACGGCAGCGAATTGATTGGCGTTACTTTTCCTCCTCCCTTTTTATTTCGTACTATAAAAAAATTGCTCTTACATGACCAGTTGTGCTTGGAGGGTATTAGTGAGCTCATGCGTTATGTAATAGTGGAATAAATATAAGGTTTTCTCATCCGGAAAATTTGAAAAAATAGGCTGCCTTATTTTGACTTTTTTATAGAATCAATTATTAAACCATGTATGAAACTTGTCAAAATAAGGCAGCATGTCAAAAAACATATTGAACAATTTCATGGGATGAGAACACCTTATAATAATCCCACTGTGGTAGTAGTGACAGTTGGCTTCACAAAATGGCTATCATATGTTGTCATTTGCCTGTACACTTTTTACACTTTATTCTTTTTTTTTAATTTTTTCGTTTTCTGCTTTGCACAATTTTTGACAACCTATTATTGCCAAAAGAACTGTCACTACCACCTGGTCAGTTGGATCATGCAATTATATTTACACAACGGGTGACCATAGGTTGTCATTTGGTTGTATATATAACTTCTACTTATGTTTACTATTTTTCATTTTCTGCTTTGTCCCATTTTTGACATTTTATGACCGCCAAAAGAACCGTCACTACTACCTTGTTAGTTGCATCATGCAATTATATTCACACAAACGGTGACCATAGGTTGTCAGTTTGTTGTATATTTAACTTTTTATTTGTTTTTACTTTTTACTTATTTTTACTTTTTTCATTTTCTACTTTATACTATTTTTGACATTTTATGATCACTAAAAGAACTGTCACTACCACCTTGTTAGTTGCATCATGCAATAATATTCACACAATCGGCGAGCACAGGTTGTCATTTGCTTGTATATTGAACTTTTTATTTTTTTATTTGTTTTTATTTTCGACTTTGTACGATTTTTTAACAATCTATGAAAAATGTAAACAAAAATTTAGAAGTTAAATGATCAAGCAAGTTACAAGCTATGGTCGCCATTTGTGTGTATATAGCCAAGAACTCTTATTTTTATACAATTTTTTTTTTATTATGTTGTAGTATAAAGGTACTACTTTTTCTCAAAAAAGTACTTTTTACCTACTAAAAGCCAGCATACTCGTTATTTTGTTACCTAGAAACACTGTCCTGAACGATGATTGCTGTCATGTGCAGCGTTCAAAAATGAACAAATTTTGATTGCTCTACAATGTGTTCATCCGCTCTCGCTCTCACTGACAGTTTTGCATGGAAAGCAACAACAAAACATATCGAACGCCGTTCAAACAATCATCGTCTGAAAGCAAGCACCGATCAGGACAGTGTTGCTGGGTGGTGAAATTGAAGGTTTGCTGAGTAAGCAGCTTAAAAGTACTATTTTAAAGAAAGTAGTACTATTCTACTCCTATGTATGCAAGCATATTTTTCGCAGGTTAATTAATGAAACAAACAAACAAAAAAATTCAATAACAATATGTGTGTGGTTTTAATGCAAAGTTTGGTAAGCATTAATATTAAGTTTCAATATAGTTGAAATATGAAATAAACTTATACCACTTATGAATTTTAATCTAGACAAGATTATAATGTCGTGCTGTAAATGGCTTAATGTAGTGGCTGAGAAATCCTTCTAATCATAAACTTAATTTTCGCTGCATATTGTTTTGCTGAGTCAATTTCCGGGAGACACCATGAATCCAAATCAATTTCCATACTCATTTAGAGATTTTTTTTTTCACTTTGTACGCAAAAATTTAAAACTGTGTGTTTGTGATGTGTAGTAATAAGATACGACATTTGATTAGAAAAATCAAACGATATTCGATTTGTGCATCAAACAGTCATTAAATTTCATCAAATTTTCAACAACAACAAATTTCATGTTTTGTACACGACAAACAGAAAAGTTTTAAAAATTTTGTTGAACGATTTGACAAACAGTTTAAGCATGATGCAATTTAAAATTTGGTAGTGACAGCTGGCTATTTTCTCACGAATGGCGAAAATATATGTCATTTGCCTCTCTAATTTAGTTTTGTTTTTTATCGTTTATCGTACTTTTGATACTTATGTCCGCCAAAAAAATTTTACTACTATCTTGTTCCTTATGTCATGGTTTGAAGAATGTTCAGAATGTCATATATTTTGCTTGTTAAATTGTTTGATGACTCGTTTGACAACAAATACCAAACAACAAATTTGACAAATTTGAAACATTAAAGGAAAATTTTAAAACTTTTATTTTGGGTTACTAATGCACCTTTATAAATAATTGTCATCCTTAGTTTGCATTAAACTTCTTATTCCGTCCTGAATTAATAAATAATTTAAACAATGTAAACATTCAAGCAAAATGTAAAATAAGCAATCATGTTGAATTAAATGTAATCATTTGTACAAAATATAGTGGAGTAGAAAAAGTAGTCAAATTTAATGAATTGTCAAACGTTGCTCGGGGTCACCTCGTTGTCGTGTAACCACCTAACAATCAAAATGTGAAAGTGAGTAAAAAGAATTCATTGCTTGCCGAGCAAGCGAGCATTGTGTAATATGGGCCCAGGCGCAAAACCGAATTTAAAATCATGAACTATCATAATTGGTTTAAAGTTGCTCATTTTTAATTTACTCGTTTTCGATTTTAGCAAAATTTTAGACACAACAAACAACAGTTGAAAATTTAAAAAAAAATCAAATATCTCAATCGGTTCAAAAGTAATAGAATTTTGGCCAATGAAAACCTATTCTGAGCCACTGTGCGCCGAAACCCTTAAGCTGGAAGTTCATTAACTGCGTTTGCATTTAAAAAGTAGAAAAAAAAATAAAAAGTGCAATATACAGACAAGTGACAACCTATGTTCGCGGTTTGTGTGAATATAGCCTGCTGTTACTACCACCTTGTTAGTTGCTTCATGGTTGTTCGCTATTTATAACGAGCTGTCAAAAAACGCAATTTAGGCTGTGTGCTATTCTGAAACTTTTCACTCGGATGATGAAATTTTGACAGTCTGAATGAGAATATTTGGCACTTGCGAGGTGAATATGACTGTCAAAAATGCATGTAGCCTCAGGGGCTAGTATAAATTTTGACAATTGGCAAGAGAATTTTTGACACTAGCATAAAAAAAAACTCTTGTAAGTTCGCGCTTAAAATAACTAAAGTGAAATTAATGAAAGCTAAACTTTTTAGTTAATTATAAATTAAAAAAGCACAAAGAATTAAAAAATAATGGAAATCCCAACAAAACAGCAAAGGAAGTTCTACGTTATATGTAGAACTATATTGCATACTGTCCGCAATCCAATGAAACCACTTGCTACTCGATAGGAAACCACTTCATACTCTATTGACCATTCATGATGCTTCGCTGGAATAAACTCCACAATTTTGCGAAAAGAGCTAGCAGACACTCTTAAATGCATTTAAGTTTGTGCATTGTCTCCATTCAAAATGCCATTTAATGATTCGGAATAACCTATTGGCCTAATATAGATTATATCCTTAAAGGAATAAGGTCTTAGATAGTTGTCCGAAGCAGAAAAGTAAAAGCAGTACTTACCCTTCCCCCTTCCTTTAAAAAATTCATAAAGAAGTTCAAAACTTCCGACAGCAAAGCAACCAGAAGTGGAAAATATTTGCGTAAAATTCTCTTCATTTTCAGTTATATCAACAATTTTGCAAAATAAATTAAATTCTCGCGCTAATACACTAACGAAATCTAAAACGCCAAAATTTCTAGTTAAAATATCATTGTTGTTTTGGCACAGCGAAAATGACAATGTTATTTCAACAGACAGAAATTGTATTCAACTCAGTAACTTCTTTCCTACCAAGAGTGAAAAGTTTCCGAATAGCACACAGCCTTACGCAAGAAAAGTTGAAATATTTTCAACTGCGTTCTCTAACTTTACGCACGTAAACGTTGAACTCGCTCCCATAAGCTTTCACTTATTTCTATTATGATTGCGCCAGCGAGTAGACGGACGCAAATGCAAACGTAATTAATGAACTTTCGGCATTACTCTCCCCTTAAAAAACACATTAATTGAAGTTAGATCGAAGTGAAAAAATACTTGTGAGTAGGAAATTACTCATTTCATAATACCTGTTTTACTATTAAAAAACTAAATCACACCGTTTTACTTATTTTTTCTGTTTATGCCCAAGTCCGCCTATAGGCGGAGTCGACATTTTCAGCTGTAACAAATTATTATTCATTTTATTCAGTCATTGGAACAATTTCCTTACAGACTAGAGACTATTTAAAATAACAATTAGGCTAAAGTAAGAATAAACTATTAATATACTTTTTAAAAACTTCTTTAGAAACAGCAAATTCAAAAAAATTATTTAATGATAAATCATTATATAAAGACAAAGCCCTTGTAATAGGCTCATTTTTAGCATAATTAGTTCTAAATTGTTTAATAAAAAATATTTTAAAACGTCGCAGCTGCCTTGAAGGTACATTAAACATAATTTGTTCAAGCAGGGATGAACAATCAATATTTCCGACTAAAATATCGTATATGAAGACTAAAGAACTAATCTTCCTTCTTGTTTCTAGAGTTTTAAGACCCAAAAGCAAGCATCTTGCATTATACGAGGGCATAAAGTCAACAAATAAAGGTCGCAATGCAATTTTAGAAAAAGATTTTTGAATCCTTTCCAATCGAAAAGAGTGCGTGGCATAAAACGGGTTCCAAATTATTGCTGCATATTCTAACCTAGATCTTACAAACGAATTGTAAAGACATTTGAAAGTGTGTGGATCCTCAAACTCAGAACTATTTCTTCGTATAAACGCAAGCAAAGAGTACGCTTTAGGAATTATAAAATTTAGATGGTCAATGAATGTTAGCTTTGAGTCAAAGATAACTCCCAAGTCCCGAATAGTATTTACTGACTGTAATAGTGACTCACCCAGAGAATAACTGGACGAAGTATCAAAATGAAAAACGAACTTCAGATTCGTTTTTCACTTCAACAAATTAGTCTTAACTGATTTTTGAAGCTCAAACAAAAAATGTGGCATTCCCTAATTTTGAAAAATTAACAATTTGAGTTGTTATTTTTAACAAAAAATCAACAATTGCCTATTGTGGATGCTATTTAAACCAAGATCATTGTTGTTTTTTTTTTGTTAAAATCAACAATTTTTTTCTGAGAGTGTACGTCTGTGCTAATTTTTGCAATTATTACATATTTATTTTTTAAACGACATAAAACTTCATAAGAAAAATTCTAGTGATCTATCTTTTGGTTATTTACACAAAAAAAAAAGAAACAAAAAAAAATAAAAGAACAAACTTACTTTTATTTTTGAATAAGAATAATATTAAAAATTAACGATTTTGCTTGGAAAGTTCGCATATCTTTGATTTTAATTTTATACTGATACTTACAGATTTGTTTTATCAAAACACCTCCCCCCTACGAAATTGCTTCTTGCTCTTGAATATTAAGAAAATATATGTCATGGTGGTAATACCAGCCGAAATGCCAAAAAATCATTGAAAATTACTTTATAAGAATCGAATCCTGTAAGTTGTTTCGTGACGATCGTTTAGATCATAAGGCACACCATTCATAGAAACAAGTTTCATCAACATATTGATCAAAAAATTTAAATATTGTATAATCTTGACTGCAAGTGTTTTATTTAACTTTATTTTTGAAACGACGAAATGGCTTGCCCATTATTTGCTTGGAGTTTGACAAACGGTCGAATCAAAGTATAAAGCGGGCAAAGTAAAGACAAAACAGAGAATTGAATGATTGTGTAAATCTGGCCTACAAACAAATCTTTCGATTAAATTGTCGCGAGTGTTTCTTTGTTTATTTTTTTTTTCATTAAACAAAATACGTAAAACCTGCTTTGTTTTAATGGCAATTAAAAAGCTTTTTTTACTCAGCTATAAAACTTTGTATTTATTTTGTTTTCCGAACTTATTCTGCGCTGTTTGATTGTTTTGCGTTTCAGAATTACAACAACAAAATTATTTAATTTAGCAATAATTTTAAGGCAAAAGTACATAATTTTGTTTTTCCTTTTTTGGTAACGTTTGCCTAGTGTTTTCGACACATTTAAAATTAAAAACAAACATAAGGCACGCATTTATCGCATTCTATTTTTGGACATAAATCATTCTGTCTCAAGAATACACACTTGAATTTTAGAAAATTCAATTCATGTCGTTTTTCATTTTCTCTGATTTTGTTGGTATGACGTTAAAGAAGAGGAACAGTCAAATAATTATTTAATATTTCTATAGCATGAAGTGAAAACATTTGCTAGGAAAAGAAATTTCGTATGGTTTTTAATTGAGAACATGAAAAAACTACTTAAGCTGATGCACAGCCATAAAATTAAATCATTAAAAAAAGAGCAAAAAAAAAAGCTGCTTAAATACTCAAACCATTTAAATGGTTGCACGCTCCATGCTGACGTTCGGTGGAAATGAAGAAATCTGTAGAGTCTGTTCCGTTTCGTGAACTTATGGGTGGCAATGAAAACGCATGGTTTTCGCTAATCGAGATATATGAATAAATTTATATTAATAATTATTGCTTTATTTTAAGAAAAAAAACTGTTCTAATTTGCAAATTTTTCCATCAAATATTTTTGAATAGCGTTAAAATACGTTAGTTAAAAAAAATAAACTCTTTTAGTTGTTTCATTTAAAATTCATAAATTTTTCAATAGCTTGAATTAATTTTAAGCTCTTTAATAGCACACACATATTCATTTTATTTTTGTTAAAATCTATACCAAAGAATATGCTTCGCAGTTCCGTTCCAGAGACAAAATAAATGTTTCTTTGTCAGAAATTGGCACAAATTGTTACATAAATATAGCGCTATACAATTTTTCTTTTTTTAATAATTTTTTAATAAAATTTCCTCGCACACTTAATATTTTAATAACTCACACACTGAATTTAAACTGCACAATTTTAATGTTCCCAAAACATTTAAAAAATTAATACCATGCATTCCGCGCAGAGTTTCAATTTGAAGACAGTTGCTAAAATTTCAAAGACTTACTAAAATTCAGTTCCCTTTTTATGAACACTTTTTTTATTTAGTTTTTATTTTTTATTTTTAAAATATTTTTTTTTTTTGCCTCCTGGTATTTTCAATTTAGTTCACACGGCAAACTTTAAAGTCCGGAACGCAGCAGTTTTGCATTCAAAATGTTCTTAATTTTATCTCGTACCGCGAACGATTATCATAAAAGATACAATCATCGAGTATTTGTATACTTGTATGTTTCTTATAAAAATATCTCTCCAAGAAAATTCTTTCGCTATATATATATAAAAATAGTGATCAGTTCTATTTTTGACTTTCTCTGCAAGTTGTGGTTCCTCTTGTTCTATTTGAATTACGAAAAAATTATAAAATAAGTGCAGGTAAAATTCTCAAGTATACACATTAAACGAACAATTACTACAGATGTTTTCACTTCACTTTATGCTGCTGCAATGATTGCTGTAATTGTTTTAATTTAAGTGCAGTAAAAAACACGTTCACTTTTCTAAAAAATTAGATCATACGATTTTTTTTATTTTATTTTATTTAATCCAGAATTATTCCATTATATTTCGACTAGTGCTAAATGTGCTCGTACCTACATTTCCGCCAAGAAACAAGGCGATCTATGCGCTTCCACCGCTCAAACAATACTGATGCTTTAATCAAGAGTCTCATCACGCTAACGGTTTGCTATTAGAAAGTGCCGGATTATGCATTATTTACCCTATATTCAGAGGTAGCAGCTACTTTTACTAAGTTTTCTTATTACTCACGAAAGAGCTGAGAGCATTAAAATTGCGCCGATCAACCTCATTTTATATAACTACATAATAACTTTTAAAATTGGTAGCAATTCATTATAAATAATAAACGTGCCGCTGTTTCGGATTTTTTTTTTTCATAAATTTTACGAAGAAATTTGAATGCTACATAATAATATTATTTCAACAGACACTATGTGGCATATAAAATTATAAAATGAAGCGTCACTTATTGAAGAAGAACATTAATTAAAGTTAAAATACTCCTTTTATTTCGTAAATGCGCTCGCAACTTTTTAAAAAAACATTCGCAATAATGTGCTTTTCTCCAATGTTGTCTACTTTAAGGGAATCTAATAAGACCAAAAAAATTTTTTTTACATTTAAAGGCATCAAAATTTGAGATAATAGTGGTATTCAATGAACTACGTATTTGTGATGTAAACTGCGTATGTGTGGTAAGTTTTATCATGATACAATTATAAGGTAGGCTCACATTTAAATGGCTGCTCAAACAACAAGTTTTGCAACAACAAAGCAGTGAGAACGCTAAACGCCAAATGATAAAGGCAACAACAACAATAAGAAAACTAAAATTCGACCAGCCGATTTTGACATAAAGCTTCCTTTTTACTCCAACTTGAGCCTACCTTATAATTCTGCCATGAGTTTTATGAACTTACGGCACATACGCTACCCTGTAGGAAAATCAACTAATTTAAAAGTAGTTGATAAAGTAGTTTTTTGTCAACCACAACTAGTTGAAATTCTGACTTTTTTCCATAGAACGAACTAACTTATTTTGTATGGTGATGTCCGCTAAATAAGTCAATTGACTTTCGTCTGCATATATTTTCAACTACTTGTTAAATTAGTTACATTTAAATTATTTTTTTAATTGCTTTTAAATAACCAACTGAAAACTATTAATGATGGCCTAAAGTTAATACGAGGGGTGCCTTTTATATTTCGGGATTAGCGAACAAAAACAAATATCAATCATCGAAAATCACTTTATTGTTTTTCAAAATATTCTCCATTAAGATCTATACACTTTTGCATGCGTTTGAACCAATTGTCGAAGCACTTTTGCCACTCTGATTGAGGTATCTCCAAAACATGCATTCTGAATGCCGCAACCGCTTCTTCGGGCGTCGAAAATCGTTGTCCACGCAGTTTATTCTTCACGGTTGGGAATAAAAAGAAGTCATTCGGTGCCAAGTCAGGACTATACGGCGGATGACCCATCAAATCGATGTTTTGGGTGCTCAAAAATGCAGTTGTTTGAGCCGATGTGTGAGAGCTCGCATTGTCGTGGTGAAGAGTGATCCGTCTTCGGCGGTTGGTTTTCCTGATTTCTTGGAAGACAACTGGCAAACAAATGGTTGTGTACCACTCAGAGTTGACTGTTCTGCGTTGTTCTAGTGGTACGGTTGCGACATGTCCATATTTTCCGAAAAAACAGGCGACCATTTGCTTGGAAGTGCTTCGTGCGCGAACAACTTTTGTTGGATTTGGCTCATCTTGAAACACCCATACAGTCGACTGCTGTTTACTTTCGGGCTCATACGCGTAAATCTACGATTCATCACCTGTCACGATGTCATAGACGTGTTTCGAAGCACAGCGATCGTATTTTTTGAGCATTTCCTTCGACCAATCGACACGAGCCTTTTTTTGAGCGATTGACAAATTGTGTGGGATCCAACGCGAACAAA
The DNA here is from genome assembly GCA_914767935.1 of Coremacera marginata. Lineage (NCBI taxonomy): Eukaryota > Metazoa > Arthropoda > Insecta > Diptera > Sciomyzidae > Coremacera > Coremacera marginata. The sequence continues at coordinate 52,222,856 of OU612046.1, read as the reverse complement.
TTTTTTTGACAGTCAAATGTTTATGCAATATTGAATGTATGCTGGTCCCACTTATGCCTAAGGTTGCCTCAATCTCACGATAGGTAACATGACGATCTTGCAATATCAGTTCGCGCACAGCATCAATGGTTTTCGGAACAACAGCTGATTTCGGACGACCTTCACGAAATTCGTCTTGGAGTGAACTACGACCACGATTGAATTCACCATACCATCGATAAACACTGGTCCTTGATGGAGCTTCATCGCCAAAAATTGAATTAAGTTCATCCATGCACTGTTGCTGTGTTAATTCACGTCGAAAGTTGTAAAAAATAATCGCACGAAAATGTTCACGATTTAATTCCATTTTTAGACCGAGATGAATCTTTTAAGTTACTATAAACAACACAAATAACGCTCGTATGTCAAAACGTTCTGATTACGTATAAGCCAACAAATGTCAAACTTTGCTATAGAGCTTTCAGTTGACAGATTGCAACACCAGGGTTGCCAAATCCCGAAATATAAAAGGCACCCTACGTAATATTTGATGAAATAACATGGTTAAATATATATAAACTTGTAATCTAATAAAAATTTGCAATATAATTAAATATATAATTATAAGTAGTAGTATAATTAAAAGTAGTTCATATACTGCTTTATTTTAAATTAGTTTTTTAATTAGTTGTTTTTAAAAACAAGTTAGTTTGTTCCTATAGGGTATTTACACCACAAATACGGTGTTAATTGAATACCACTAATATGAAACCAAATAATAACACAACAAAACAAAAAACTTAAGTTTTTTAAAGCATAAACTTCTATACAAAACTAGTTGAATATTGCCAAATAAAATCTTCTACACGAAGCGAGTCAAAATTCTCAAAGCTCTCTAAGAAAGTTCAAATTTATAACATCAATAGACCTAATTAAACTTAAGTTATACGAGTACAACCTGTTTTTATTGATTGTAGCATATGGTAGACTTTTACATGATTAGAAAAATTTTTGAAGTGAAATCCTCTTTAGGCGCGTTGAACACTTTTTGGTAGAGAGCAAAACTATAGATTTGCGATATCATCCCGCTGTTAGCATTCCTATTCAGGGATTAAACGAACCGATTACCAGACCGATTACCGAAGCAATTACCAAACCAATTACCGATTACCGAGGCGATTACCAACGGATTACGGAACCAATGACCGATTTCCGAAACGACTACACACCAATTACCAATCAATTACTGAACCAATTACTGATTACCGAACCAATTACCGATTACAAAAGGGATTACCAACCGATTACCAATTGCCGAAGCGATTACCAATCGATTACCGTTTACCGATGCGATTAGGAAATGATTACCGAAGTGATTACCAACCAATTACCAAACCTTTTACCAATTACCAACCCATTACGAATTACCGAAGCGATTACCAAACCAATTACCGAGGCGATTACCAACGGATTACCGAACCAATTACCGATTACCGAAACAGTAACCAACCGATTACTGAACTAATTACCGATTACAGAAGGGATTACCAACCGATTTCCAACTGCCGAAGCGATTACCAACCGATTACTGTAGTGATCACAAACTGATTACCGAAGTGATTACCAACCGATTACCGTACCTTTTACCGATTAGCAAAGCGATTACCAACCCATTATGAATTACCGAAGCGATTACCAACCGATGACCCAAGCAATTACCAACCGATTACTGAAGCGATAACCAACCGATTACCTAAGCAATTACCAACCAATTACCGAAGCGATTACCAACCCATTACCGATTACCGAAGCGATAACCAACCGATTATCAATTACCGAAGCAATTACCAACCGATTACCAAAGCGACTACCAACCGATTACCGAAGCGATTACCAACCAATTACCGAAGCAATTACCAACCGATTACAGAAGCGATAACCAACCGATTAACAATTACCGAAGCGATTAACAACCGATTACCGAGTCAATTACCGATTTCCCAACCAAAGTAATTGTGTTACAAATACATTATATACAAACATTAAAAAATAACAATAACACATTCAATAACGCATATATTGATAAAAAGAGTTAAAAAAGAACAACGCGTCTGATTTGCTGACTCTAGGTACTTCAGAAATGCATAACAGCTATGTTATTTTATAGCTTTCAGTTTTCACTTCGGTCGGCAGGCCCCCCACTGCCTACATTTTTTCAATTTGTTTTCTCTAATTAATTAAAATTCGACTTATTTATCTTTATATGGCTCTTTCAATAGCTTTGTTAAATTTTACATACCTTTTATGTAAAATTTTAACCGTGACAAAAAACAAATTTTATTGGAAACGATTAAACCATTTTCGTCAAGGTGTATAAACATTTAAGTGTTTGTCAAAGTAATTAACTTCACATTTGAATTTTTGTTTCTGGTTTATCTTGAGAAAAACATGTGTAATTGAAATAAATTTTCTTAAATTTTTGTGGTTGAAAAAACAAAAAATGTGAATGGTCTTTAAGAGTTATTTTAATGAAAAAATTCTTGTTTTTACTTCTGTCTCTTCTTCCTTATGTTGTCGACAGTTAAAGCGATTTGGGAAAATAGAACTACGAGGGCAATTTGATAAGTCAGTGACTTTATGAATTTCTCGCGTGGTAATTTTAAATGCAGCACTGGTCCTGTCAACCACCATCTATTAATAGACTTCTGTCAAATTTTGAGCAAGCTGCGTCATTTAGTTTGTAAGCCATTGAAAGAAAGTAGCATCAAGGCTAATTGTGCTCTTTCTTAGCTACCATATTGTCAAAATCAATGCAAATAATTGTCTGTCACTTGGGAAACTAATTCTCCGCGTAGTGTTGTTTTTGCTTTTTTTTTTTTTGACAGTTATGGTGGTCGGCTCTCAGCCGTGCGACTACCTTCATTCATTCTTGGTTAGCCCGACTCGGAGAAGAAATAAATAGAAAGAAGAAAAAATGCAGCTAGTTGTCAAAATCAGCTGTTCATCTCCAGTTTCTTTATGTTCATGTTTTGTAGTTGATTTTATTTAAAAATTTTTACAAGTTGTTTGTGCAAATTTAACACTTCTTCAACATTTTATAGTTCTTATTACACAATTTTTATAATATTTTCACTCAAATTATTATAAATTTAACACACGCGAACACAGTGTTTACAATTTGAAACCAATATTTTTATTTCATTTGACATTTCTACGAACTTCGTCGTTTTGACAACTAGCCGACATTTTCATGTGCCTGTCAACACTGGTCTCACTCATGGTAGAAGAATACAGGTAGATGCAGCGTTGATTGTGTTCTCTTCTTCGTTACTGCCGGTATTGTCAATGGCGCTCCCTGCTTGCAGTTAATATTTTATTTATGTAGTTTTACATGTTGTTTGCTTTGAAGCAATTTTTTATTACTTAAATATCAATAAGAACACGAAAAATAACAATTTTTTACAATCTTGAATTAAATAAACAAGACAATTTCAACTATTTAACTTCGTTTACATTTGACAATTCTTGATTTCTCACATTTTTCTCATAAGGGCAAAACACATTCAGAAGGGATGACGAAGTGGGTGAAATTTTCGTGATTTTTCAAAATTTTGAAAAATTTCTAGACTCACTCTTATTCTTTTTGCTTTGACATTCGCCGTTGGTTGGTTTCTTTGTTGTTTTTCAGCATTTTAGCGCAATATTCCTTAGTGATAATGGATTTAAATGAAGAGTAATATATTTGAGAGCAATAAAACGCAAATTTATGCTTCGATATAACTCCATAAGCGAAGAATTTTTTGATTGAATTAATCAAGGTCAAAGTGATTCAAATGATGTCTGTGAATATTAAATAGCTGCCTCACATCAAAATGAGTCCGTAAAGTGAGGCTAATGCAAACCGGCACCATTAATCTAAATATCGAGTCTAGTATAGAAAAAGAGCTACGAATAGCACTCTCCTCGATGACACCTAAATTTGAAAAACTTTGTACTAATAAACAAGCACACCCATCACATTAAAGATAAATTTAAAAAAAAGTTAATATAAGTATTTACATATGAACCCATGTATACCTGTCTACGTAGTACGTACCATATTCTTATTTTTTTGTTGTAATAAATTTTTCAACATTTAAAAGTGTGTGTACTACTTTATGAAATATGGGAGTCGCTTAAAATATATTATTTTAAAGGGCGGCGCCGAAGCAAAATGTTTGGAAACTGCTGGCATACGTGTTGTTGAACGTTCAGGTCACCAAAAAGAAATACATGGAATGATATTGGACGATTGAAAAATGAAAGTGCGTGAGATGCTTGAGGCTGTAGACATCTGAACTGAGGGCGTACATCACATTGTACATTAATATTTAGTCATAAAAAAGCGATTTGCGTGACGGATGCCGCAATTGCTCACACTCGACCATAACCGCAGCCGAGTGACCACTTTAAAGGAGTGTTCGATGATGTTCAATCGCAAACAGAAGGAATTTTTGGCATCGTTTTTTTAAACGTGGACGAAACATGGTTAGATCACAACACACCAGAGAACAAGGAAGAGTGTCAAAAAAGTGGACTTCTCCGTGTGAACATGTACCAAAAAAGGTCAAGGTGGGTCTGTCGGCCAATAGGGCGACAGTTTTTTGGCCACTTGCAACTAAGTATTTTCTATTTTCAAACCTGAACAAATGGTTCGGCGGTAAGAGTTTTCGGTCGAATGAAGTGGCCATCACTGAAACAACCGCCTATTTTGAGGAACTTGATAAAACCTACTATTGAAGGAATAAAAAAATTGGAAAAACGCTGAACTGAATGTATCGATGTAAAAGGAGACTATGTTAAGAAATAAAACGCTTTCTTGCCGAAAAAGTTTATCTTTTATTCAAAAAGTCACTGAAATTGCCTTAATAGGAACGATAATTAACTGATGATTATCTGACTTTAAAAAGTTGACTATTTTTATTTTTTCAAAATGCCCTTTAAAATAGATTCAGGGAGGTGAGAAGAGATGTCTGCAAGAACCGTAAGCATAAAAATATTAATTTTTAGAGGTCGCGCATCGCGATTTTCTATTTTCCATATAGAAAATCCTTTTAATCCTTTTAATCCTTTTAATCCTTTTAAAATCGTTTCTCATTCAGATAGGAGATATTTTCATTACAATTTAAAATTTTTTTTTCGTGTCAACCTAGGAGCCAGCAGAATGCCCGCAGTGCGAAAAGAGGTCTTTTAGAGAAAGTGTTGTATCTGTGTTTATGAAAAAAAAACATTTTTTTTTAACATAAATGCATATTTCACCAAATTTTAAATTTTTGAAACTGTAACAAATTTCTTCTAATAAAAACCATCACCTCAATATCAGTCTCTTTTACACTCCTCTAAATGTATTTCCGGCTTTAAAAAAAATACTTTAATTTATTTCATTTTATTTAATTATTTAAATCTTTTTGAAAGCAATTTTCTATAAAGACTTTTATCGGAACTTTTAAATATAAAAGTCCCAAAGAACTCTTATTACTGACTTTTTGAAATAAAAGTCTTTAACCCATTCCAGCCCGATGGGGTGAAATTTGGCCCCTTCATAAGTATTTTTTCTTTTAGCGTTCAAGACTAAATGGTCGGAGCTTTTTCTTTGATGTTTTGTGGAGTGAGAAATAATGAATGGGACTTAAATTCCTTCTTGAACCATATTGTGAAATTTTTCGCATTTAGTTGCTATTACCCAGGGTAAAAATTCATCAAATTTTTTTTATTTTGGGTATTCTCCAACATTTGAAAATTCTAAAAAAATAGAAGATGTTTGAATTCCCAGTAGTTTTCTCCGTTTCTATGTTCTATATCTATATTCTGTGAAATTTTGGTATCAGTTGGTGTATTCATCTGTGTATTATAAACGAATTACTTGAAGGGGGTGAAATTTCACCCGTCCGGCACTAGGTGAAAATTCTATGATTTTTTTATTCTGGTGCAAATAAATATAGTTATTTATTATTAAAGCTTTTTTAAACATTTTATAATAACTTTTTTACATTAGTGTGCTGTTTTTTATTGTTGGAGCTTTGCTATTATGGATTTTGTGTGGTGATTTTTGGATTTAATTGCCTGGGTTGTGATTGGCTGAAGGAGTATTTTTGATAAGTCATCTTTCAAGTTATGTAATGGTGCCTTTGATATATAGTAAAGATTCTTTAATGCAGGTATGTGTAAAATAGTTGTTTTTTTCCTCTTTGAAATTGATTGTCTGGACTCTGATAACGCACTACACAGTTTGAAATTTTGACGCAAATTTGTCAAAGGGTTAACTATGCTTGTGGGATAATTTCTTCATAGTTCCGTTTTGGTTACATCATCAAGGAAAGCCACTAAATAACTTTTTACAGCCTATGTTCCCAGACTCTTAGTTCGATAACCTAAGCTGATGTAGATTATGCATAGTGTGGGTTAATTGTATTGAAGAGCATTAGACAGAACTAGATAATTATCTTCATAGGGATGGTTGTCCTTGGTGCCTATTTTTAGTGATTTTAACAGTGTTGTGAAGTACTCGGTTATAGTTCCGTTTTAGCTACATCGCTCAAGAAAGCAACTAACTAACGTTTCAAAGCCTATGTCTTAAATTCTAATACGGATGAAAAGCCTTGCAATTTGTATTTTTATACGAAAGCTTGGCTATTATGCGTATTTGAGAGCATAAGCCAGAACTAGTCTTCACAGGATAGAAATTCTTTAAAAATTGTCTGTGCAAAAGGCTGTTGGGGCGGTTGAAGTCTGTGACAATCTGATGTAAAATATATGGCATAGATTCGGAAAGTTCTATGCAGTTGTAAATTAGTACGTTGGATCGAGTCTATGTAGATATCACTGAAGTTATGCAATGATACCTACTAACACAATTAAGATTCCTTAACTGCTAATAAATGAGTTTATCATGCAATGCTTAGGGCTAACGCAATGATTTGCCACACATTTATGTTTTACAACACACTTTAGTGTTGCCACACAGTGAAGACAACGTTTACCATTAACAAAAAAAAAAAATAAAATAAGAAAACTAAATGTTTGGACAACAATAATAAAATAAGCTTTCAATATACAGAATTTTGGCACACCAGATGCCGGACGGGTAAAATTTCACCCCATCATTGTCTCAGGTGTTCGGACATGTAGACACCTAAAATTTGTTTTATTTCTATTCTAGGTATCTCTCGCTAACATATGAATTTGAACAAAATCGGCCAGCGGAAACTATGTGCAGGCAGCAATGGGTTAAGGACTTTTATAAAATTTTTTAAGAATAAAAGTCTCAGAAGACTTTTTCATTATAACTTTTTTGAAAAAGTTAACTCTTAACTTATATTTTTATATATATAAAATAAAAGTAAATTCTAACTTTTATAAATAAATTAAAAAAAAATAATTATTTTACTGTTATTTCCAAGCTCTGATTTCATTTATAGATACACAGCAGACAAGTGCAAATGGCGTAATTTTAAATTCTCTTAATCACTTTAAACCTTCAATCTTTCGGCATACATACGAAATTCCGTTCTGCACTAAAGATGTTTTAACAACATCGATTTCTTATCACATACTATAACTCATAATATGAAACTATTTCTCTGAATGTCTGTTTTAGAGTGATTCTTACCTGCTGTTTATTAAAGTTGTTGTCATCTTGGTTCGCATATATTTTCGTTTGATTCGTTGGTAAAATTGTTTCTACGCCACTCATGATAACGCTTGCACCTAGAAATTTATTGAGCAATGCACGTGCCTCTTGGTCTTCCGCTGTATCACCATCTTCGACAACTGTAAAGTGAAAACGCAACTTAAGCATCATTCTGTCTGCCAAGTGTTATTTTAACTTGCCATTATCAGCATTTCGCATACGTTCCAGAACATCATCAACGCCAGTTATAATTTTGGACTCTTTGCTGCTGTTCAAAAATGATCTTGTTGATTTCTGACTTCTAACCTCTCTGTGAATATTCATTGATTCAGAGTCGGTGTCAGCTTCATGAGCTATGTGGGACGAGTGAGTTTGCTGCCTATAGCCACCATGCTCGATTTCTTCGTTATCATCATCGGTTCCAGATACGTTGTATATATTTCTTTCTACTTTTTTACTAGCCTCCAGAGTATCTGTAATAATTTTTATGAAATGAACTCAATTCTCAAAGAGTATTTTTTTATTTTAGTTACCAGAATCATCGGTTGCGCCTGAACGAGAATTTGTTCTAAATATTAAACCTGCCTTTGGATAACTACTGGTTTTCTCCGTAGAAGTTTGTGATTCTTTTCGTATAAATTTTTCGCTCATTTCCTTAACAGATCCACGTCTAACATATTTTGTTGTTGATGTCAAGCCATCGGACATGTCAGGGTAACCGGTAATATAATCTTGATCGGGTGCACCAGTTATCTAGAAATATAGGTTTAAAATATTGGTCAGAAGAGAAGGTGAGGCGATAATTAAGTGTTACGTACATATTTTCGTTCAATCTTCTTTGTGCTCTCTGTCAAAGATGTATCGGACTCTAACTTCCTTTGAATTTCTTCAAGTTCTTCGGCATTTGTAGAATATATGAGCTCCTTGCTTTCCACAATCGGTTTAGTTTTATTGTCAGAGTAATACTTTTCTTCAACTACATAACCTGTGACTTCTGCATATTAAAGGTAATTATTGAAAAGTTTTTAAGCTATTGAGTATTGCTTACCATTTGTTGTTTCACAGGGCTGAGTTTGTGGTTTCTTCTTCAAAGCCCGTATGCCAAATAATGGCAATCCATTTTCATCCGTTGGTCCGATGCCATAGCTAGAAGTAATTGAATCTTCGACCTGATTACGACGATGACTGGTTGTAGAAGTGGATTTTGTTACATTGCTACGTGTAGTTGACGTAGTTGATGGCGTTTTTGTGGGAGATTTACTTGGATTCTTCAAAACATTCTTTCTATCAGTCCAAACCGGAGTTTTTTGGTCCTTGGGTCCAGGGGCATTCTGAGGTTTAGATGATGGGGTGTGAGCACTTTTTGTAGTCGTTGTTGTTACTACTCGAGTTCTACCTTGCGTTGGCGTACTTCTCGGAATCTCCTCTACATACTCACTGTCAGTTTGTTCCTGTTGTGTTGTCCATGTAGAGGGCTGCTTTTTGTCTTTAGGTCCTGTACCCTGAGGCCTAGATAATGGGCTATGACCACTTCTAGTAGGTGTTGTCGTTACTACACGAGTCCTGCCTTGCATTGATGTCGTTCTCGGAATCTCCTCTACATAATCACTGTCAGTTTGTTCTTTTTGTGTTGTCCAAGTAGGGGTTTTTTGATCCCTAGGTGTTTTGCTTTGCGGTTTCGGTGCCGATCCGTGACCACTTCTTGTAGTCGTTGTCGTTACTACACGAGTCCTGCCCTGCGTTGACGTTCCTCTGGGAATCTCTTCTACATACTCACTGTCAGTTTGTTCTTGTTGCGTAGAATAGTCCTTGGTTTTAATTTTCTGATAGTTGACAGTGGTTGATACTAACGGTTCTTGAGGCTCCACTGAGGGGCTGCTACTTCTTCTAGTATACATTGTAGTTCTAGTAGGACTTGGAGATTTCGAGAAATCATCAACACCTCTTTCCGGTTTTGTCCTGGTCGTAGTGGTTTTCAGATCATTGAGCGAGTAAGTGGTTTGTTCACTACTTAAAGCTATGTTCTCATTGTTTTTGCGCACCAAACGAACTTGGGCACGAATTCTTCTGCGGAGATCATAAGAAGTGAAGGTTTCCAACATCTGCTCCAGTATATATAAGTCAAATATTTCTTCAATGTTAATGTTTTCAATGTCCGTCTTGTTTGTGATTAGGTTCAAGTGTTGGGGCAAATCGAACTTAACTGCAGAGTTTGGTTTTTGATCGTATTGGTTTTCTTCATCTATCGATGTTCGGCGTGAGTAGTTGGTCTTATTGATTTCTAGGGAATCACGTCTAGTATGCTCTAAGGAACTCTTTGTGGGATCCATGTACGACGGACGCCGTCCTGTCTGAGTTGGAACGCTTGGCTTGCTTGGACTGGGCTTGCTGGGCTTTGCCGTTGAGCCTTTCTCAAATATGTTTCTACGTGCTGCGACAGATTCTGGTGAAGAATTATAAAGAGGTGAAACTTTGGAAGGTTTCTTTGGGACTGGCGAATCTAAAGTTTTTTCGTTTACATCATTTCTGGGTCTTGAACTTTTTGGAATGTTATCTACGGTGCGTTCAGTGATTCTAGAAGTAGTAGTTTTTGTGTGATGATATGGCGATTGTTTGGGAGATTGTGCGCCTACTCTAGGTTGTTGGGTGTATTCCGGGAATAGGGGCGTGCGAACTGGCGACCTTCTGTCATCAATAACCTCAAATTCGTCCTCGCTTCGCTCGACTGTTTCTTTTCTCGAGCTAACATTCCTGAATACATGCTCATCAATAGTTTTAGAAGAAGATCGCCTCGGGCTATCGTGGGGTGAACGCGTAGGTGACCGGTGTTGTGGTTGTTTGGAATATGGTGAACCAGCTCTATCGTCGGGCTTACTTTTACCAATATATTTTTGCTTTGTTGTTGTGCTAGTTACTTCGTACTCATAATCATTTTCTGGCAGATCTTCTTCAGTGTCCGGAATATCTTTTGGAGTTCTGGTGGGAGATGATCTTTTAGTGGTTGGCTCAAACTTACGTTTGACATCAGATACGTTTGTTTTGTTGAACAGAGTTTTGGTGTTATTCACGTGAGTCGTTTTTGTAGTTGAGACATTTTGCTGTACATCGGTTTCCGAATCATCGGTGTAACGTTGTTGCGTGACTGTTTTACGCAATAATGGCTTAGTTCTGTCTGGACTAACATCCTGTTTAAATGTTCTAGTATGTGGAGCTCTATCATCTACGTTCGTTGGTTTCCTAGTAGCATTTTTAGTAAGTTGTGGCTTCTGGTCCTTAGGTACACGCTTATCGTCACTGAATATTGAAGCTCTTGATAGAATATCCTTTTGACGCCTCAATTCAATTGATGTAGTATGAGTCTTTGTCATCGGAACTAAATCATCTGAGTCGTTATCGTCAACCGGACTTTTCTTCCTTTCGTCGTCTTTATCAGGAATTCTTTGCGTACCTTTGCGGGTAGGACTCGGGGAGCTCTTTCCACGTGGCTGCTTCTCCAGATAAGTAATATCCTTTAATGATGGTTCATATTTGTGTCCTACTGGAAATTCTTCCTCAGGTTGATAAGATTTTTGTCTCTCAATCAGTGCAACTAGCTCTGGAGCTCTTTGCGGCAAAGTAGCGGCCAATTTTTCAGGTCTGCTTGGCGATATATACGCATTTTTATTAACTGGCACTTTTTCATGACGTCTATCATAAGTTGGATGATCCACTTCTTTCGTAGACGTGGTAAATACTTCATTGGTAATTTTTTCAGCAGTTTTCAAGAATTTATTTACTTTCTGATCGACTGTCAGTAGACATTCATCATCTTCAGGTACATTTTGAGGAGAATGATGAATTTCTCTAACTAGTTTTGGAGCTTGTTTTGGTTTCTTTGTTTCTTCAGCCGTAAGTGTAAACTTTGAAACCTTATCGTGAACACTTAGCAAGCATGCATCGTCAGAGCGCTCTAGTGATTGATAATCCAGACTAGCAGGTGCTTCCACAGTTGGGCTGTCCAAAATCTCATTAATGTTGTCGGTATTGTCAATAGTTTCTGTTGTCTTATTAACATTAACTTCAATTATTTCACAGCCGATAAAGTCATTGGAATCCTCTTCGAAGATTGGAATAGTTTTTACCACCGGCTTCTTGCGTGGCTCATCTTCTGGTTCCTGTACAACGTCGGGATAACGAGGCGTTCCTGTATCTACATTGCTGTATACTGGAGTTGGTACAATTTTATCAGGAGATGGCTCACGAGAGCTTTTGGCATGTTGTATATCAATAACAACATTTGCCACATCTCTAGAATCGGTTCTTGTAATGTTATCCAATGTTGTAAGATTTATTGACTTTGTCGTTAAACATTTGTTGGGGCGTCGTTCCGGCTTGGTGGTTGTAGTGGGAGCTAAGGAGGATATCAGTGGTTTTTTAGTCGTTTGGGTTGTGTTCTTAATAACCTTTTCACTAATTGACCTTGACATCATAGCATCCTTGTCCTTGCGTGTTACGCGATGAACTGGAGCAGATTCCTTTCTTTCTGTTACAGAAAGTTTCTTAGACAGCTTCTGAGTCAAAGTATTTCTGAGGAGTTCTTCGTCAGTTTCCATTGGTTTTGTTGGTTGTTTTCTGGGAGATTTTGGTGATTTGGGTCCGGTATGATCTATGATAATTTCTGTGTGTACTGAAATATTACTCGAACGTCGGCGTTCCGTTGAACGTGCCGGGCTCACATCGGGTGAAGATTTAGTATATTCCTCATCTGTGGTTTCGTGGTCTGGACTCGTTGCTCTATGGTCTGGTGAAGTCTCTTTGCTAGGCTCACGTCTTGATTTCCTAATTTCAGGACTTTTCAGAGTGCTAGTGTGAACGGTTGAAGTTTTCTTTGAAGAAATATTCGCAAATTTATTTGTTGTAACAGTACGATTTTTTTCGACAGTTTCACGTTCTTTTGTGCGCAATTCTGTTCTATGTAGTGGCTTTTGATCTGTAATATTTCCCTTGGAAGGTCTTTTAGCAGGCAAATTTTTATTAGGTTGAGTTGGAACTTCAACTCCTGAAACTGGTTTGCGCACGCCTGAAGTAGTATGAGGAGTTGAAGTTCCTTTCTTAGGAAATAGTTCAGGTAAATTCTCTTTTACAGGAGAGCCAACAATTTTGGTTACTCTGCTCACAAAGTTCTTGCGTTCAGGGGAATGATCAACCTTCGAAGGTTTTTTAGGTTTCTTAGAATCCTTGTCTTCTGGCAAACATTGTTGTTCTGGAGAATAGTAGTGTGTTGTAGTTTGTGGATGTTTACGATCTGGAGAATATAACCGTTCCGGAGATTGCTTTCGTTGTGGTCTATATTTGGTATCTGGCGAATATTCATGTTCAGGTAAATATTCGCAGTCCGATGGAATTTCAAGTTGTGGATGTTCGATTTCTGGTGAATATTCCCGCTCTGGTAAATGCTTGCGATCTGGAGATTTCCTGCGATCCGGTGAATGTTTATCAACTGGTGAGCGCTTTCTCTCTGTCAAAGGTTTTCGTTCTGGTGAATGTTTTTGGCCTGGGGAATGTTTACGTTCTGGATAATGCTTGGCTTCTGGAGAATGCTTGCGTGTTGGAGACTGCTTGCGCTCTGGATAATGCTTGTCTTCTGGGGAATGTTTTTTTCCTGGTGAATGTCTGCGTTCTGGGGAATGCCTGCCTTCTGGATAATGCTTGCGTTCTGGAGAATGTCTATCATCTGTGGAATGTTTTTGTTCTGGCAAAAGCTTGCGTTCTGGATAATGCTTGTCTTCCGGAGAATGCATGCGTGTTGGAGACTGCTTGCGTTCTGGATAATGCCTGTCTTCTGGGGTATGTTTACGTCCTGGGGAATGCTTGCGTTCTGGGGAATGCTTGCGTTCTGGATAGTGCTTATCTTCTGGAGAATACTTACGTTCTGGAGAATGCTTACGTTCTGGCGAAAGCTTACGTTCTGGAGCGTCCTTGCCTTTTGGAGTGTGCTTGTCTTCTGGAGAATGCTTACGTTGTGGTGAATGCTTGCGTTCTGGAGAATATTTTCGCTCTAAGATATTAGTATTTTCTTCCGAATATACATTTTGGGAATGTTCATTTTTCGAATATGTAAGCGAATATAAATTTTCTGGTGAATACTTGTCTTTTTGTGATACCCGTTGTGGGGAATGTTTTCGTTGTGGGAATAGCTCACTTTCTGGAGACTGCTTATGTTCAGGAGTATATTTCTGTTCTGGCGTATATTTTCGTTCTGGTGAGTGTTTCCGTTCTGGTGAAAGATTACGTTCCGGTGAAGATTTACGATCAGGCGACAGCTTGCGTTCTGGTGAATATCTTCGTTCAGTGTCATATTTATCTTCAGGCAATAGCTTACGTTCTGGAGACTGATGAGGCTTTCTTATATATTCATAATCTGTCGGAATTTTCTCTTTTGGCGACTGATGACGTTCTGGCGACTGAGTCTCTCTGATATTGGTTTCCAACTCTGAATGAGTAGTTTTTTTCATTTGATGGTGAGTACGTTCCGTAGATGTTCTTCTCTCCTTTATTTCAATGTCCTCCTGATCAATATCGCATTCAGAGTCATTTTCAGTTACAGAACTAGTATCATCTTCTTCGGTTGTTTTTGGTACATCATGTTGTTTGGGTGATTTTGGAGCCTTTCTTGGAACATCTTTTTGGTCTTTTCTGATAACAGTCACATCAATTACTTTAGAATATTCTGTATCATCGTCAGTATCCTTAGAAATCGGTCGATTTTTAGTACCGGTTGGGTAAGTATCCCGAATTGGCTTTTCAGCTTTTCTAACTGGACTTTTTTCCGGTGAATGTTTACGTTCTGGTGAAGTTGTTCTGGTAAGATAAGTATTTCTTATCTCTTGATTTACTTGTTCTTTTAACTTCTGTTCCTGTGTTATTCTGGTTTTTGATCCATATTCAGTCACATATGTCTTGTCATCTTCTTGCGGTATAGTTGTACGTGGTTGTTGGTATTCAGGGGATTTTTTGTTTTTAACATCCTTTTCAATAGTTGTTGTAACCGTCTTTTTATTCAAAACGGTACTTGGCACATAACCAGTTGGTTCCATTGGTTCATTGGATTTTGGTTCTTTGTTAATAATTGGAGAAAAGTCTTCATCAGTTTCGTTTGGTTCATTCCTGAGTGGTGTACGTCTTATATCTGGTGATGGTCTTCTGTCTTCTGCCACCGGCTTTTGTGATGATTGTCTTGGTTGGCTTGTTTCTGGAACTTTACGTTCTGGTGATGTACTTGGACGCTTTTGTTTTAAATTCTTCACTTTCTCAGTATTGATATCGGAAAATTCAGTTGTATCAACTTCAAAATCTTCTGTAGTTATATAGGAGAGTGGAGTTTCTGAATCATCAGATGGATAGGTAGATGGTTTCTTAACCCGAGGCTGTGGCTTTGTTTTTGAAGTAGTAGTCTCAGTGCTTACGTCCGTTGCATAAATATGCTTAATATCCTTTGATGTCGTTTTAAGTGGTGTATCCTTATCGGGTTTCCTATATGGAACTTGATTTGTATAATTTGGCTCATCATCTTCACAGTCTTCAATTCGAACAACAAACTTGTCTGTTTGAGTGTCTATGATTGTCTTCGATGGTACATCTTGTGGTCGTACAACATCCGTTTCCGTGTCAATTTTTGTAACATAAGTTCTTTGAGTATCCCCAGAATCCTCCATGCCCAAAATTTGACGGCAACGCTCTTCGAAAGTTTCACTGCGACTTAAGCCCTTTTTCCTGTATGTTGGCGAAGTAGGAACATTGGTTTCATTAGGTTTAGGTTCCTTAGAGGAAAGTGTGCCATCTGGATGTTCATTATCATCTATTGGAATTTGTTTTTTGCTTTCTTTAGTTATAAATTCATCAGCAATAGTTTTAATATTTTTGGTTTCTTGAACGTGACGGTTCGTCTGTCGTAGAAGTTGTTCTGATGTATCAATAACGGTATGGGAAGGAGTTCTTGGAGATTTTTTTACAGAATTCAGTTCTGGTTCGCTATCATCAGTTATTTCAAAATTTTTTTCCCTTTTTATAATATTATCGTCAATCCGTTTCTGAGGCTGGTTTTTATCAATAGGATCATCAGTTGGTTTTCTGGGTTGTTTCTTATCATCAGGATACTGTGATGGCACTTCCTTTGTAACGTAATCGTCGTCCACGAATTTTTTTGGAATTTTCTTATCAACGGGGTATTTGGATGGCATTTCTCTTCTATCAACGTCATCGTCAATCGGTTGCTTGGGATGTTTTTTGTCATCAGGGTACTTGGATGGCATTTCTCTTTCAGAAACGTGATCGTCGATTGGTTTCCTTGGTTGTTTCGTATCATCCTCATCATCAGTTGGTTTCCTGGAATGTTTTATATCATCAGGATGCCTAGATGGCATATCCCTAGTCACATTATCATCGTCCATCGGTTTCATGGGAAGTTTCTTATCAACAGGATACTTTGATGTTTGTTCCCTTGAAACATAATCGTCATCAATAGGTTTCCTGGGATGTTTCTTATCATCAGTTAGCTTGGATGGCCTTTCCTTTCCAATATCCTCATCATCAACTGGTTTTCTGGGATGTTTCTTATCGTCAGGATACCTGGATGGCGCTTTTTCAGTCACATTATCAATCGGTTTCTTGGGCAGCTTCTTAACGTCAGGATACTTTGATGGCATTTCCCTTAAAATTTCGTCATCATTAGGTTTTCTCGGATGATACTTATCATAAGGATAATTAGATAGCATATCGTCTTCATCAATTGGTTTCCTTGGATATTCCCTATTGTCAGGATAATTTGAAGGCAGTTCTCCTGTCAAATCATCATCATCAATCGGTTTCTGGAGTTGTTCCCTATCCTCAGGATACTTTGGTGAAATTTCTCTTGTAATGTTATCATCGTCAATTGGTTTTCTCGGATGTTGTTTTTTGCTTTCTTTAGTAATGAATTCATCAGCAATTGTTTTAATATTTTTGGATTCTTCAACGCGGCGGTTAGTTTGTCTTAGAAATTGTTCTGATGTATCGATAACGGTATGGGTAGGAGCTCTTGAAGACTTTCTTACCGAATCCACTTCTGGTTCACTGTCATCGGTATTTTCAAATATGTTGCCCCGTCTAACACCACCATCTTCAGTAGGTTTCCTGGGATGATTTTTATGATCAGAATACTTTGCTGGCATTTCGTTTGTAACATAATCGTCATCTGTGGGTTTCCTGGGATATTTCTTATCATCGGGATAGTTTGATAAAATTTCCTTTGTGTCATAATTATCGTCAATTGGTTCCCTAGGATAGGTCTTTTGATCAGCATACTTTGATGGTATTTCACTTCTAATAACGTCAGCTTCAGTTGGCTTCCTAGGATGTTTCTTATCATTGTCATTGGGTTTTCTCGGCTGACCCTTACCGTCAGGATACATCGATGGCATTTTCTTTGTAACATAATCGTCACCGTCGTCTATTGGTTTCCTGGGATGTTTCTTATTATCCGGATACTTGGCAGGAATTTCTTTTCTAATAACTTCATCGTTAACTGGTTTTCTTGGTTGACTCTTACCATCAGGATAATGCTTTGAAGGCATTTCCCTTCTGTCGACATCATCTCCAATTGGTTTCCTGGGAGGAATTGATTTATTATCTTCAGGATACTTCGATTCCGGACTTTGCAGTAATATCTCAATTTCAGACAAGCTGATTATATCATCATTGATATCATCTATATTCTCCGAGTCATATTCTTTTCGTACTGGGGATTTAGTTTTTGGGTAAGTGCGAGGTCTACTACTATTAGATGCTGGTGATGTTGGTAAGTTTTCTGTTGAATTGAATTACACCAAATGATGTACTATTACAAGCTCTAACTGTATGTTTTGGCTACGGATTATTGATTAGTTACGTTCAAACTACTATTGTTAGTTTATGGTTAGACGCTCTACATATAAATATTGTGGTTAGACTACAACGAACTGTCCAACTCATGTTTCTCAAAGCAATCTGTTATCTGATCTTCAATTACATTGTCATTCGTGTCTGTTGGGGTTTGGATTTGTTTTTTCGTGGCTTACTTCAATGATTATGGAATTTGGTGGATTGGCTTTAGCTCCATTACATGTTGTGTTGTATTGTTTTTTTTTTTTTTTTTTTTTTTTTTGTATTTGTCTTATGTACTTGCAAGCTTTATGTTTTTTGAGCGTTTCTTATGTTTCATTACTTGACCATGCAAGAAAAATAGTTTCATAGAATATAGTTGTAGGAAGGCAGCATTTAGAAAAAGCATTTGGCAAATGGTGTATATGTTAATATAATAAATATTCAAGCTATGTTAATATAAGTGCTGTGATTGGTGATTGTTAATTTGTTGGCGTGTTCTTACCGAGAGGCTTGGTCGTTGATGTGTTATCGGACGGACCTAGTTGATAGAAATGTTTCTTTATACAAAGTGGTTCCTCGACAACATCGTTTCCGGGGAAACTAGCGTCGTTTGTAGAATATTGAGTTTTTGTGATAGTTAGTGGTTCGTTAATAGGAAATTTGCTTACTGCTGACATATTTATCTGATTATCTGAAGGATAAATATCCGTTTATTGTACCAATAAAGGGAAACTTATTTCGTACCTGATTTTGGCACATCGACTGTTGTTTTCTTGACCGTGGTGGTTGTGGTTACGGTTTTTGTTGGCGATGGTGATTTCGCAAATCGCTGTGGTGTATCATAAGGTTTCGTAACTGGTTGTTTGCTAGGTGAGGTTCTACCGACACTCTTGCTGGGAGATTGACGTGTCACAGTACCAGAGCTAACGCGACTTGTTTCCGATGGAACTGTACTATCGTGCGAGCCCTCACGATGATCGCGTCTGGTTGAGGTTTTCGAACCAACACTGGAGCGTGATGTGTAACGATGTTGATCGGAATAGCTATCACGTCTGGTATTGTCTACTGGCGAAGAGCTTCGCAAGGAGGCTGCAAATGCGCGATGAGCGGCATCAACTTCTTTCTCCCTACGCACTGTGGTGTGCGTAGTTTCTGTCGTAGTATTTTGTTTCTTAGTTGTTGATGTATTTGAAGTTGGTGTTTTTGGCTTAGCCTGCGAAGGTGATGTTGAGGATGGCGATTGTCGCTCAACATATATTGGAAGCTCCTTGGAAGTGGTATGTCCACTAGTTGGGGACTCTTTGTAAGGACTAGTTGGACTAGTTTTTACTGAAGGAAACCCATTATTGGTGGAATAATCATCAGTAGGTTGAGATCGGCGTGGACTGTTTGGATGGAATGTTCTTGGAGAACCCTCGCGTAATGGTGAAGATTCCTTCACCGATGGAAACCCATGCGTTTGAAAGTCAGGTGCAATGTGAGTTTCTGAGGGACGAATTTTGTCAACCGAAGGATAGTCGCGATCGTGCACAAATTCTGTTTCCACAACACGTTCAGTATTTGTCTTTTGCTTTGAACTGCTTCTAGTCTCTGACACGATGACAACATCTTTGTCCCCAGTTGGTGACATATCCGTAATGGGTCTCTTGGACACGGGATGCTGAGTATCACTTGTTGGCTGCTTGCGATAGTCATTCCCAGGTGCCTGTGGCCTGTCACTTGAAAACTCCTGAGTCGGTTTATCGGAACGTACAGATGGAAAACCATGTGTTTGAAAATCTTGTGGCTGATGTCCACTGCGTATATTTTTATTTCTAGGTGGTGCCTGATAGGAAGGTTGACTATCTTCAACTTCTTCAATAGTCTCCGAAGTAGTTTCAGTTGAAAAGCGACGACTTGACTTCTGTACCGAGGAAAATGTTGCAATATTGGAAACATCATCAGTTACATGATCTACAGATTGCGAATTGGGATGCGCATTGCTTGGATGGCCCATTGGACTTGGTCTACCACTGGATGGTCGCACTTTTTGCACATTATCAACGCTATCTACTCTGGGCTGTCTTGTAGGCGAAACCTTACGACGATTAGACTCGGTGTCGCGAGTGTTTTGAAGCCTAGTATATACATTTTCCTGATCCTGAAGATGGCGTTCCGATTTCTTTTGCACATTTGTCTGATTCAGTTGGCTCGATGTAGTAGTGCGCTGATGAGTGGTATCCGAAGTTGGGCGCAACTCCTCCGTCTCATAACGCTTATTTCTAACGATTGTTCCATCGGGCAAACGCTTTACTGTAGTGATCATCTTTACATTAGGCTTAGGATATTCCACAGTACTTGAGATAATTTCTCCGGGCTGGGCCATTAAGAACTGAACTCGTTGTTGATATTCTGGAGAAGCCTTGTCCATGTCGATGTAACGCTTGTTCTCTTCTTGAGTTTTTTCTGTCTCTACTTGGGTACTAGTGCTGGTCTCCTGCCTATTTTGATTGTATTGTTCGGTTGTTTGATATTGACGGTTCAGTTCGGATTGTCGATCGGTTTGTCTAGTTTCTCTAAATTCTTGTTGCTGTTGTTGTTGTTGCTGCTTACGATATTGCTCCTCATGCAAATGTTGCTGCTCCTCCCGCTGCTTGTCATAACGATTTTGCACATTCTGACGTTGTTCATTAGTTGTACGACCGTCCGTCAAGTATTGAGTCTCTTGTGGATTTTCATCATGGTAAACAGTTGAAGAAGATGAGATCACTTGAGATGAGGATGATGTTTTGGAACTACTTTTTATTTCAGTGCGTCCAGAATTAGCATCGCCAATAACAACATTTTCTTGTAAATGAGTTTTTGAGCTCTCGGCTGCTTTTTTAACATAGTTTTTATCATCACCCTCATGTGATGCACTGGAACGTTGCTCATTGCTGCCAGCAAATTCGGCAATACCACCGTTAATTTTTTCAACTCCTGAAAATTATGTTAAAAATTCGATATGCAAGTTGAAAATATTTAAATCAGTTAAAAAAAAAGAAATGTTGCAATATGCTGAATGGTTTTCGATCTATGAGTAAATATGAGTTAGTCAAATTCAAAATTTTACTTCACAAAGTGATTTATTTTGATCTACACATGATCTATATATCTATAGTAATGTATTATGTGAAATGTTTTTTTCTTATAACGTTTTAATGGGCCGAAAATCGACTAAATTTATTTTGATGACTTACCATCAGTTTTTGCCAGAGTCTCAGTACGGAATGCTCTACCATCTGGACTTACTTCAGAGGAAGTTTGCACATCCCAACCCGTTGTGTTCGGTTGGTTTAAGCTTAGCGAATGAAATTTCATGTCATACGTGGGACTGATGGAATCACGTACTTCTTTAGATTTCAAGCTTTGGAAACTCTGGTCAACGAGTGACTCTCCATGACGCGGTGTCAACGGATCTTTGCCAAAACCAGAACCCGGCTGTTGGGACATTATATCACTCCCTTCTTGATATAAATCGCGTAAACGTGAATCACGTAATTGAAAAAGTTGTGAATGTATTGCTTTTCGACGGTTTGTATCCTCGGTTTGCTGCCACTGAAAAACAAAAAGGGTTTGAATTAGTTTAAAATTTCATATAATAATTTTATTATCAGCAAAACAATACAATTTTTTTATATACAAAATATTCTCCTTTTCTTTTTTATATCAATCTGTTTGTTTTTATTTAAGAGAGACCACTTTCTGAATGCTATTCAAAACATTGCAGATATATGATACAAAGCCAGGGGGTTCAAGCCTCCCCCCCTTACCCCTTAAGAAATATAGAAATATAATAAAAATTAGTCTATTAAAATCAAAGTATGTTTTTTTTTTATTTTTTACCCTGCGTTCACACGTGCAAGTGCAAGTTTGGAAAACTCAATACATTCAAATAGTTTTACTAACGCTGCAGCCACACGTGATAGTATTGGCATGCCAATAAAGAATACGTATTTACTTCGAAAATATTCCGAAATAATCAACAAATTATGCTGCGGCCACACGTGATAGTCAATGTTCATTTGCGAAATGTCGTCAAAGCCAAAGGTTCGACCACTTTATTATTCCGTTTGCTTTTATTCAGAGATGCTTTATATGCCAACACAGCACCAAACTTAAATGGGATAAAAATAGGGAACTAATTATGTTGTAAAATGTGTAAACCAATATTTTTCAAAATGAAATGCAACTTATTCATATGATATTTTATGTGTCAAATAAGGGAAATTAAAATAATTGAATATATATCACTACAAGACATGATAGAAAAGTGCATGCTCGTGCATTTGTAGGATAAATAGGATAAATTCGGACAAATATATTTACAATAAAAAAAATTGCGGTTTTGTGATTTTAAAGCTTTGTTTTCAATAAATTATTGCATATTAGTTTTAGTTTAGTTTTTTGTTCTTTATATTTTATTTAAAATTTTTATTCTAATGTCCACTATAAATGTAATACATAGTTGTTTATTGCCGTTTGACGGAGAAACTGTTGAACATAAATTAAAAATTAGAGTTTGAAAATCGACACATTGCTTTTATTTCATCTTTTTAATCTATTTATTTAATCTGCTGGTTGTATGAAAGATGATGAAGAAGATAAGGTTTATGAAAGATGGCAGAACTTCTTTTTGGCATTACTAAAAATTTGTAAATTAACTATAAAGATATATTTACTTAATATATTCACAAATTACAAGAACTGAAGTGCACTGCTGTATCAGAACGATTTTATAGCGAATGGCCAATGGGCAAATGGCGAATAGAAACTTCACTTCCGAAGCGACCGCCTAAGCGAAATATTAATATTAAAGTATATAGAGCATTAAAAAAAAAATATAAAAAAATTGTCTGAAAAAAGGAAACAAAACGATATTTTATCAAAATTATCGCGTCGAATGTGTTACACATTCCAATTTTTGATGAATTGCCGAAGATCGAAGTTAACGAAGTTATAACATGTCGCCACATCTAAGACATTCATCAAAAATGCAAAGAACAATCACGGATTTTTCGTGGATATTTTATAAGATACGGCAGCACAGTATTTTATAATTTTGACATTCCAGGTCGGTGTGGTAAATCTCTTAACCCTACTTTATTATTGTATCATGGGCTGCGGTTGTCAAAATTCACTGTCTCAGTAAAAGCTGTTGCCAGTGGACTGCCAGTGATGTCAAGGTGTGAGTGTATTAGTGAAAAGTGAGAGTGTATTGAGTTTTTCGAACTGTTACTGTCTTCGAACTGGCACGTCCCAGTAGGCATTGGCAGGCCTTCGAAGGGCTACTAGCAGGCCTTAGAATGGGTGTCGGAGGCATACTCTACTCATATCCAAGCCCATATACTTTTTTATATGAAATGGCCAAATTTTCCAGACCTTCCGCCTTCCTTGCTTTAAAGAGGCCTACTATAAGCACTCCTTTGGAATGGCTTAAAGAAGAGGTTAACCAAAACAATTAAAAAATATTTGTTTTTTTATTTCTTTTTGTTTATCCTACCTATTTATTCTGTGATTTTATTTTATTTTACATATTTTTGTCGGATAAGAATATTTCTAAGTCATGAAGTTGATTGATTATTATTCAGTATTTTTGAACTAATATGTATTTTAACTTTTTATCGAAATATAATTAGAAGCAGTTTTTGTAGGAAAAATATAATTGTTGTACTGCCATGGGTAGCGAAAAATTAGGCCTCATAGAAGCGCTCGCAGAAGCAGCGAGGAAGTCATGTGTCTTACCGCCAAAAGTAGAAGTAAATGCACGCCTTCGTTAGAAGAAACCTAGCTTCATTGCCTATTGGGGTGTGGCTAGGGGGTAACACACTCACATTTTCGAACTTGCAACGCCACCCAGCAAACATTATGACTCTTAAAATATTCTTTAAAGACTCCTAAAAATAAGTATTTATCGTCATAATGCGCTCAAAAAAGACTCTTTTATGAGTACATTTTCGTAGGTTGTAGGCTCCAAAATATGATTCATAATAATGACAGATTGTCATGACTCTTTTTTGACTCAAAATTAAGACGCTTCTAAGGCTCAGCAATCATTTAACAATCATAAGGTGCTTATCAAAACTATACGACACCAAACAAATTTTATTTTGCGTTCATGCCAAATTTTTATTGATTACAGTCAGAAGAAAGCTCAAACACAGAATATGAGAGAACAAACTGTGCTTCTTTAAACAAAGTATCTTTATCATCTCTAATCACTGGTTTGAAGGAGTACCGTTAGTAAGCATTGAAAAGCACACATTTCTGCTTAACTGCAATCGCATCAAAACTATACGACAGTCATTTAAAAGTTCATCAATAAAGAGGTCGTGTCCTTGTCAGTCTGAATATAAACATTAATGGCGGAGCAATTTTTTTTCAAAGAAAATGTATGCTATATTCGAAATCTATGCTAAATTCTAAGCAAAAATGCTGAACGAACAATATCTCAAAAATTACGTTTGACCTCCCCAATTTTTAAAATAAAAATCGAGCGAAGCTTAATTTTTCATTCAAAAATTTTCTAATTTTGTGTATTTATTTACATATAAGAAAAACTTTGCAAAAATTTTGATAATAGAAAATCATGTGTGCATTGCTGGCGAGAGTTTATTTTTCTACTTTCAACCGTCACCGTCATAATGCCTTCTCTGTTCTTTTTAACAACACATCGCACTTTGGGAGAAATATTGACAAGACCCTCGTATTCAGGGTTATTCCGAAAGTTAACAGGCTTACTTATTTTTGTTAGGTTTTGTTATTTGGATTTATCCAACATGTGGAAAACCCCCTTTTGCATGAAATATGATCGCAAGAATTGCTGTATATGGTCATCCAAAGTTGAGCGCCTAAAACCTTTTTTTTCTACAATATTGCTTACACTGCTGTGTACGAATGATTGTAAAATCTTCATTTAAGAATAGAATTAACTCAAACTTGGTTTTTTAGAATAAAAATACTTTAGACGTGCTTTTCAAGTATACATTTTTTCCAATTAAATTTTGCTGTTAATATACGGGTTCCTTAAGTTGTGCCTTTTTCAAGTTTTTTTTTAAATTATTTATTTTTATTGAGCTATAACTTTTCTGATTACATCTAATTTCTCGAAATACTTCGGATAAACAAAAAAATATAAGAAATTTCAAGATCTGGCAACGGTTGTCTTTTACTCTCGAATTCTAAAAGTTCTGATAAATGATAATACGGAACGTCACGTGTAAGCGGGGGCTCAAATAAAATTTATTCGTCATTAAAATTTATCTCTTCCGCATAATTGATTGAATTGATTGTAATTGATTTTTGGTGTTTTATAAACTCTAAGGCCAGGGAAAGGGTCGCTTAAAGTATCTCTAATATACAATAATATGCCGCTGTAGCAGAGTGTGTTCAGTGCATGGTACTTTGGTTAATCGAAAAATGCATTAAAATATACAAAAAACTAGTAAATTTCATTTATTACGCAAAATTCTAAGAAATTTGCACTCAAAGTTGAAACTTGGTAGTTTCAACAGATTGATTTAATCTTCACACGATCACAGCTCGGTAACGGTTAAGTTGGTGGGGTTTATTGATATACCGTTGGAAAGGTGATTTTATTGCCTCTAAAATGAGTTATCAATGTAAGTTTTATGAAGGTTAGTTTTTCTGCTAAAAACAATAACGTGAATCAAAGTCGTGATATATTTAATAACCCTGTAGCTCCTAAGAATGTGAAAATAGACCCCGCCCTCCCATACGATTTTTTGCTCAGCTCGACATAACCTTTCAGCTCCGTAAATAGTTGCACTCAATTGCGGGACACCCTGTATATTAACGAAAGTTTTCCTAGGGGAGTTTTCCGGAAAGGCGTTGTTTTCATTCGATTTTGCCAAATATCATAGTGATGGTCTATATTATATATCAAAGCCTATATGCAAAATTTCAAGACATTTCTTAAATTTGAGCAGATTTTTAAGAGATTTCACTTTTAAAAAAAAGCCACTTTGTATGGGAGGTAGGCGTGGTTTTCGTCCGATTTTCCCAAATTTCATGGCCTCGATTAAGATTGAAGAGCAAAGCTTACATGCCAAATTTCAAGGCATTTCTTTAATTTTTGTGGATTTTAAAGACATTTTACGGTTAATATAAAGTCACTTTGTATGGGAGGTAGGCGTGGTTTTCATCCGATTTGGCCCATTTGGCAAAAATAAATTTATATTTTGAATTTCATCGCGATAGCTTTAAAATTGCGGCTGTAATCGTGTCGACAGACGGACAGACAGACGGACACACGGAAATCGACTCAGGAGATGATGCTGATCAAAAATATATATATTTTTCTATACCTGCCACGCCTCCTTCTTGGCGTTACAAACGGAATAACAAAGTAATATACGCCTTACGCAGTACGCGTTGGGGTATAAAAATCATAGGGGTAAACTCATGATTTTCGATGATAGAAACACTTACAGATCGATTCTGTGCGTTACCGGTAATAGTAATCTTGTTACCGAAAATTGTTACCGGTCTTAGTAATCGGTATTCTGTGCACTAGGCAACGCTGTCAAATGTTGTAAGTTCTTTTAAGAAGAAAAAAAGCTCTTTTCTTGCATCTGGCTGTTTTACTTGTTACCACCTAAGGAGATGGTAACAATAAGCACTGGTAATGCTTGGTTGCAGAATACCAAAAGGGTGTAATAGTTACCAAAAGGTAAATTTCTTCGGTAACAAGATTAACATTACCGCGACAGAATCGATCTGTTAATTGAACTATATGTCAAAATTAAGTAGTTTTTGCAAATATGAAAGTGTGAAAAAAGGAAAATTAAAAAAAAAAAGAAAAATTGACAGCAAAAGTTAGAAAGAATATTTTAGAAGTTTTTTTAAAAGAACATAAAAAGTTGAATTAGCGATATAACAGTAAATCTTTTGTTATTTCTCCAAATTCATTTAAATGAACTTTCAGACAAAGAAGATTTGATAAAAGTCGATTGAAATTTCTTACAAAATCAAAACTTTGAATTTCCATTGATTTTTTCTCATTCTGACACAATGACCTTGCTTAAAAAAATTGCATTGCACTGACAAAATCTACAGTTTTCGAGATATAGCAATAGTTTTGATATCATAATAACGAGAATTTTTTTTAACATGCTGTCCGTGAAAAAAATGCTTATTGTAGGGTAACCGCAAGAGATGGTGAAAAATGTCTCAAGTATTTTTTGCATATCTTATCAATGTCTAAAATTCTCTGTCACATCAAGTTCTTCTATCTCTTACAGTTTAGCTTTTATTTAATACATGCTCTTTTTTATAAGCTTTTATTTAACTTGTTTCATTCGTTGTCAGCAAATCTTGCAAACAACTTTTCGACAGCTTGTAAGTCTCCGATTAAATTGAAATTTATGCTGAAACTTAGCATACATGTGTAAGCCCGGTGACATTGCAATATTATGAAATTTGTTTTTGCCACACCCCCTTTTACCGCCCACAAAGCAATAAAAATACTATATCTCGAAAACTTCTAGGCCGATTCAGATGAAATTTTGGTAGTAAATTTCCTTCAAGTAGAAAATGGAGTTTAAGAAAAAAATTTGACCACAACCCCTTTTACCACCCACAAATTCAAATATCTCCAAAACTACCTAGCAGTTTCAGCTAAAATTTTGGCAGTAAATGTCCTTCAAGTATTGCATGGGTTAGAAAAAAATGTTGCCACACCTTCTTTTACCGCCCACAAATCAATAAAAATGATATGTCTCCAAAACTACTAGGCCGATTCAGCTGAAAATTTGGCAGCACATTTACATCAAGTAGGAGATAGGGGTTTAAATTTGGCCACACCTCCTATTCTCGCCCACAAATCAATAAAAATGCTATATCATAATAAAGTATATAATGCAATAAATAATGTAAATGCTATAAATAATGTTAATATGTACTGTTAAGGTTAATGGTCTAAAAAATCAAAATGCTATACGTAAGGCTTTCAAAATAAAAGATGTTCATAATAAACCTTTAAGACTAAAAAGTAAAAAATAAAAAATATAAAAATTAATTTTTAAAAAAATAAGCTTTTATTTAAAACCAAAACATGAACTAAAAAACTTTAAAAAAAAAACAACCGACTACAAAATCACAACAAAGTAAAAAATAATTTTAAAAATTCTTTTCCTTTTAATTTCTTGGTCATATTTGATAATTTATTTAAACATATTATTATATATGAAATCTTATTATTTGAATTTTTTTCTTATATGTTTTATTATCATAAATATATTCATTTCTTGATGAATACAAAAGCTTTTAGGGTCGACGCTTATATAATCAGACTTTTAACCAGAAGCGCCAACTTCAAAGCATTTGTATTCATCAAGAAATTAATATATTTATCAAATCATATTGTGCAGCCAGACGTTTCATCCGATACCTCATACATCATTCTACCTCTTTCTAGTCCTGAGATCCCTTATAAACTTTCAACGTTAACATTTCGGGTCAGAGGCCATCAATTTAAAATCTTACATAATTCGGCACATCCATGGTGCAGTACCTTTCGAATGACATACGTTTCATTGCTCTAATTTTGAAATAAATATTAAAAAAGTGTACGACAACATTTGATGTTTGCGTATAAATATTGTATATAAGATTTAGCTTATAAATAGATTATACCTACTTTTAACACTTTTTAAAAATTATTTTTCAAGCATAAAATTGTTTTTCATCTAATTATTAATTTTTTTTTTTTCTCATTATCTATTTCAATGTCCTTGAATTATTTGTTTGTCACAACAAATTATTGCATACTCAATTGAATAAATTGAACAGCCTGGCGAAAGTTAGCAAATAATGTGAAATTCGATTTAGACGTTCAACCTACACGTTTTCGATTTTACAGAATCAGGCCTTGTAAAGACTTCGGATGTTGTACATATTAAATGTCAGAATCGCCAGTTAAACAAATCAATATGTCGTCATTTTAACGACACGTTGCAAAAAGTTGCTGTGTTGAATGTGTGTTAATGCTCCAAGTAAACAATTTATGACTTTTTTTGCTAACCATCAAAGCGGTCACAGCCATCAAAGTTGGACTCAATAACGATAACATCAGACACAAACCGCCTTAAATGCAAGTTAGCTGAATGTTGGAACCATATCAAGCCCATAAATGCCTATACAAAATCACAAAAGGTGCATAGAGCTCTGATATTAATTTTGTCCATTTAATTTAATGTTTCGATTACATCTCGATTTATTTATGAGAATATTTTCGAAACTGAAACTTTACTCATTACAGTTTGAGACATTTTTTTTCTTACTTTTTCATGCTGATTATCTTAAGTATTTTGAGATTAAATGTCAAACGAATTGGTAGAATGTTTAATGTTATAATAGAATTGATAAAGTATCGTTAATGAAAAATAACCACAGAAACATCAAAACAAAACAAAAAATAATGTTATTAATACGAATGAAGTACGAAGTAGAGGTGATATCATCACCTCTCTGAATATTCTATTGAAAAAAAACCTGCTTCACAAATGACTTGGACAGTGTCATAGTGCGTTAGTTACTGAGAGGGGGAAGAGAACTCTGCCAGAGGCTACACCTAAGTATTCAAAAATTTAAGAAAGTCATTGTTTGAAATGACTTGATTCAAATTTTTCGTGCTATTTAAAATATATTTTTTTCATGTATTTCACTGAAGTAAGGAAAACTATCAATGTTTTAAATATGTAACACTACGCGACAAATTCCACTTCAATGTCTCAGGATGGAACGATTTAAGCACCCAGTTAAAGTAGAAGGTTTGGTGAAGTTAGCTAAAAGTTATTTTTTTATAGATATTTGAAATTCTGTGAGGTTCAAGAAAATTTTTTTAAATTTTTTTGAGGTTCTATTATTTTTGTACTGGTTGTAACTTGAAAGAGGTTGAGAATGAGTTTGAAGTATGAACTTCCTTCCGCAAACAAGTTCTTATTGACTTGCTCTACAACTACTTCATAAAACTAACACCAAACCATCGGTCCTAATTGCGTATAGTATCGAAACAAAAGAAGTCTACGTCTCATTAAAGATTATATTGGAAATGGTACATTACGACAAGCTGCGATTTGAAAGTCATTGCAATACTTTGTAGTTTGCAAAGCGGATAAGTGAAATATATGTGTTTTATGTGTGGTTGGGACAGCAAATATAAAGGTGACTAATATAGAAAACACGATTGGGTTTGTAGATCCAACGATTTTGTGCATTCTAACATAATTCGAGATAGTTTAGTGCCGAAAGAAAAAATGCAATTCATGTAAAGCTCGGGATCTTAAAAATTTAAAAAAAAAAAACAGTGGCTGAAAGGAGTGAAGTTTTTCACGCGTTACGTGAAGTTTTTCCTAAGACTTAGCGGGTGCAAATTGAACGAAGGTTCATAAACTTTTTCTCTCATGTATTGTGAATGGCCCTCAAAATTCGAAAACTGACCAAAACCGAGGCGTTGGACAAAGTTTTAATTCATAATAAATTGATTGTTTTGCATTCTATGAAAGTAGTCATCGCATGCTTGTTGGGCAAAGAATGATTTGAAATCTATGAAAGCCATTTATATACAATGTTGAATGTATTAACGATCATTGGTGTCAGCATGTTATTAATAATACACTTTTTG
Organism: Coremacera marginata; assembly: GCA_914767935.1. Lineage (NCBI taxonomy): Eukaryota > Metazoa > Arthropoda > Insecta > Diptera > Sciomyzidae > Coremacera > Coremacera marginata. The sequence goes on along the minus strand of OU612046.1, from coordinate 52,192,662 downwards.
TATCATCATTTAAATCATTTTGATCACCAATTATCTGCTGAGTCGGATTAAAAAAGGCGAACGTTGCCACCCCGTTGCCTAGCCATTTGAAATGAGGTAACGTGGTTCAATATTTTTTCTTTCAATCCACGCAATTTAGTGTAGCTTAAAAACAACCTTGTTCAAAAAGATATGTTCATTCACACTGTGAACCGGATTTAACTGTCCGATTCGTACATTTTATTTAGTAGGTTGCCACATGTGTCTATGACAAGGCTGCCAAATATCAGCGTCTGTCGTTGACATTTGGTAAAGTGACAGTGTTTTGTTTATAACAACTTTTTTCGTGTCTTCGATTTTTACGATGGAAGAAAAAATTGAGCAATGAGTTTGTATCAAATTTTGTGTGAAAAATGGTTTCAACTGCGCCGATACGCGTAAAATGTTGGTGAAATGTTACGGTGAATCTGCTCTATAGTATCAGAAGGCAAACAAGTGGTTTAACCGATTTGTGAGTGGTCAAAACGAAGTAGAAGACGAGAAATAGCAGAGGTCGTCGGCATTTCAATTGCATCCATTCAGAACATTTTGAAGAATGAATTGGGCTTGAGACGTGTCGCTGCGAATGCACCATCGCACAATGCTCATCTTATTCGTGACTTTTTGGCCAAAAGCAACACGATAACCATCCAGCAGCCGGCAAATTCACCTGACCTGGCTCCGTGGTATTTTTTCCTGTTCGATCGAGTCAAAGACGAGGTCATGGAAAAATCGGTGAACGCTCTGAAGGCCATACCAAAAACCGTGTTCCAGAAAGGTTTCCGTGACTGGATCAAGCGCTGGCATAAGTACGTTGCAGCCGACGGGGACTAATTTGAAGGCGACAATATTGATTTGGATGAATAAACTTGTACTTTAATTTTTTTTTCAATAAATGAACCTTTCTTTTTGAACAAGGTGGTATACCAATTTACAGACACCGTAGAAAAAATCACCCGATTCAGTACTGGCAAAAATTTGTTGATGGAGTAAGAACATATTTGAAAATGAAAAAGAAAAAGATAGAAGAAAAGAATTATCACAATTTTAAATGGGAAATCCTGTTGATTTGCGTTGGGATGTTTATAGCGATGATTGCAATGATAGCGATGATTTTGCATAGGAACCACCAACACAAAGAGTTCGTACAATGTTCATTTTTATAAAATAAACTATCCACAACATCTTGTAAACGTGTTTATCTTTTGTACTAAAAAGCAAAATTTAATACTGTATATAAGAAAATAACGGGAAAAATACAAAAAATCGTTAATATTATTCTAGCCATAGCTTACTTGAAAAGTAATAGATACGGTCAATCAGACTTTAACCCCTGATGAACAAATTTCAAGCTCTTTCAAGTTCCAACCAGTACCAAATTAATAAAATTTTAAAAAAATCTAAAAAATTTCATTTGAACCGAAAAAATTTTAAATGCACATAAAAAGAATTTTTAGCTAACTTCACCAAACCTTTTGTGAATTTGAGTACCTGCATATGCTTGCTTTCTTTAGCTGGGTGCTTAAATAATTCCATCCTGAAATTTTTGTCGCACAGTGTAATTTGTTATTTAAATGTTTTGGCAAAATGGAACAAAATTTGTTTTCTACTATGCAATTATTTGTAACCTGTTGCATATAAGAGATATTCAAATGTTTTTAAGAGAGAAGGTTTATGCTTTAAATAATTAAGAAATTAATTAGAGAAAACAATTTTAATTGGTACAAAATTCAGATAAGCAAAATTCCACTTATGACCGGCTTAAGATTTTAATGGAATAAATGGAATAAAATCTTAAAAATAAAAATTACAAAGTTAAAGAAGTCAGTCAAAAGTCAGTTGACCGGTTTAAGATTTTAATGGAATAAATGGAATAAAATCTTAAAAATAAAAATTACAAAGGTAAAGAAGTCAGTCAAAATATGTTAACAAATTCAATAGTGAAATAACATTTGGAAAACAAAACAAATTTTTCAAAAACAGAAAAACATATTCTAATCTATTAGCAGGCTAACTTGTAGATGCGGATACGAATGCGTACATTTAAAAATAATATCGGCGCATACGTATGAGGATCCGGATGTTATCAAAACTGAATTAATCGATTTACTGGTATGATTTTTTTTTTATTAATTTTTGTCATGTAATCTTAGCAAACCAAAGTTTCTGAAATCATTTTGAATTCGTTACAAATATTTCGGAATCCGATTTCGATGCAAAATCGTACAGAAAATCGTATCAAGGTACGAGTATACAGGGTGTCCCGCAATTGAGTGCAACTATTTACTGAGCAAAAAATCGTATGGGAGAGGGGGAGGACATTCTTAGGAGCTACAGGGTTAATTCATATTGCACAACTCTAGTTTACGTTATTGTTTCTAGCAGAGAAACTAACTTACTTATTTTGATATCTCATTTTAAAGGCAATAAAATCACCTTTCTAACGGTATATCAACAAACCCCACCAACTTGACCGTTACCGAGCTGTGCTCGTTGAAACTACCAAATTTTAACTTTGAGTGCAAATTTCTCAGGATTTTGCGTAATAAATGAATTTTTTTTTTAGCAATTTTGTAATTTATTTAATTTTCTTTTCAATGACACCAAAAACGTAAGCATATCTTTAAAAATAACAAAATTGGCTGTACTAATAAAATTATACTTATTAGAAAACAATGATAAATAATGACATTACAATTAGTTATGCAGTGGATAATATCATTGTTTTCTAATAAGTATAATTTTTTTAGTACAGCCAACTTTTTTATTTTTTAAGATATGTTTATGTTTTTTGTGTCATTGTAAGGAAAATTGAATAAATTACGAAATTTATTTTGAAAAAAATTTCATTTATTACGCGAAGTTCTGAGAAATTTGCACTCAAAAGTGAAATTAGGTAGTTTCAATCGAATGATTTCATATTCACACGAGCACAGCTCGGTAACGGTTTAGTTGGTGGGGTTTGTTGATATACCGTTGGAAAGGTGATTTCATTGCCTTTAAAAGTTTTTCGGCTAGTAGCAATAACGTAAACCAAAGTCGTGAAATATTTATTAACACTGTAGCTCCTAAGAATGTGAAAATAAAATTCAAATAAACGTATTTTGATAGCTTATTTTAAAGGCAATGTAATTTGCCTTATAGCTTATTTGGAAAGGCAATCTGTAAGTTAGGTTTTCTGCTAGAAACAAAAATATAAATCAAAATCGCGATATACTAAGTAACCCTGTAGCTCCTAAGAGTGTAAAAATAGACTCAACCCTCTGCCCCTCCCATACGATTTTGTGCTCAACTCGACACCACCTTTCACTTCAGTAAATAGTTCCACCAAATAGGTAAAAACGTATTTTAACGCCACCTTACGAGAAACTAACGGTACTTTTCTGACCGCAAATGGACGCAAAACTAATTAGAGCTATTTGGTCTTTCCATAGTGTTAAAAATTACCGACGATAGATATGTATCTTAGACGATTTTTATTTGGCGTAAAATTAAATGGGATACGCGGTAACACGCGCCGCAATACGCGTTTCCGAGCGGATTGATCTACTCAAATTTATTTATCAAAAATATTACTCACACGTTTTTGGCAAATATATTTTAAATAATTACAATAATTTAGGTAGATCTGGTATCAAGACTGTTGTTCACTATATTATTTTTCCTTGTACGAGAGAATTGGAAAAGGTTACTCCGAGAGCATTTCGTACAAGGGGCTGTTCATAAATTACGTAACACGTTTAGGGAAGGGGTCAAGCATTTGTGCAAGCACGTAGTGTAACACGGGGTGGGGGAAGGTCAGTCGTGCATTACGTCACAACAAAATTATTTAGTACATCTAGTTTCAAAAATATTAAATTCTATTAAAATTTAATTTAATTGTAAATTTTGCTTTCATTTTATATCATTAAAAGAACGAACTTAATAAAACGAACGATCACAAACCGAAAAGAGACAGCTTAAACTAGGTTTAGACCGAGCAAAATTTAACAAGTGGAGCGAGCAGCTTCAAATAACAAAGATCAAGAGCAAGTAAGAGCAGCAAACGGAGCTAAAGTAACGAGTTTTTGCTGAACAGCTGTTATAACGTCACCCTCATCGAACATCGAGCGAACATGAAAATTTTATAAAAAAAATGTTATAAATGGCGATAAAAACGTGATTTAAATACTTTTAACTCTTGCATTATAAAAAAAAATAGTTTTACTATTTTTAAAAAACTCAATCTTTTTTAAGCAATACAACAGTACAAAAAATTTTTAGTTTATATGTTTTTAAGGTGGAGTATGTTCCCCCCGATTTACTCCCCATAAAGCCGTTGAATATATATTATTCGCTTAATTAAACTCCACAATAAGTTGACGTGTTTTGCTTAAGTTAAACGGCTCAATTCAATGACTTCGCTTATATCAGATATCATCGTTTTTAACTGTCCTTCCTTTTATATTACAAACATAAAATGTTCATCCTCCAATAGACAATTTTATTTGCCATCAAGTAGTTTTCATTACCCACGATCGTATCCTCGAACAACTGTCTCAATCTCTTTTAATCTCAGCAGAGGTATTATTCATAGCTCATGACTTCAGTTCTTAAGAGTGGAGTTTGGCCCAAACCAAAGAAGGCACTAACTAGTTTATGACAAAAACAACTTGCCGGTTATGCGCAAAATGATGCGAATATAGAATTAATATTGATGCGAGACACCGTGAATGGTAATGACGTAATTTCTTAAAAAGAGTTTTATTTGGCACAACACATTCATTAAATTGACAAAAAACTTCAAGATCGAGAACGACATTAAAAAAGGTTAAGTAAACTTGCAAGCAGTTGCACACGTAGTAGGTACAGATGTTCATACAGACAACGGCAGTATAATAATAAAAAATCAACATTGTGCTTGTGACATTTCGAGGTCATAATTTTTTGGCAATTAAGTGACTTTTAGAGTTTTTTTTTGCTCATAGAACAATTAATTTAAATTTTTTGACTAGTATACCACCTGTTGTTCGGCACAATGATGGCATCATCGGAACATATGTTGCTGCAATTATTGAGCCATCACTTTAGTCAATTAACTGTGATTTCATTTGAACAGAATTTAGTTTAATTGAACATATAAATATTAGACAGACTTAATTCTTTTCTAAGCTAATCACTATATGAAATAATTTGAACCTGTTAAAGTCGAGTTATATGTATGTATAATTTTTAATTCGTTCTATTATCCTAGCAAAAAATCAAGATATCAATACTAATATCTATACTAACCAGAATAAAATTTTATCTCAGCACCTTTATTTGTTATTTTATCTCGTTATGTTAATTTTTTTTTTTTAGTAGCACTCTCTCAGTTTAAGTATGAGTTTTTGATTAAATATTTGATTAGAGTATCTTTAACACAAAGCATATACGACGATTACTTTCCTGTTAATGATAACGAACACACTTAACACTATATTTTTGTTTGATTTAACAAAGTCGAACGTTTCGAATGAGCACCAAAATCAGACTGAATTTTAAATTTTTTCAAACCTAGCAAAAACGATCAGCAATAAAAATTTAAGTTGAGTCGGTGCGCGTCAGGCACACGATAAGATGCGAAGGTATACAAAACAAGTTATCAAAAGTAGTTTGCAAGATTTAGCCCACAACAAATATTAACACGAATATGTAGGTATGTCATCAAAAAAGGCTGACTCAAATCTCATATCTTATGAAAAAGGCGAAAAGCTACTAAGATCGAATTTATTCCATTCGGTCTGGTTGAAACTTAAGCACCCTAAGCATATTAAGGCATAATACCAGGGTAAAATTGGAAAAATTGCATGGTTTTTTTTTCAATTTAACTACGAAAAACCGATTGATTTTATACTAGCTATAAAACCCGCTCTGTATTGTGGTAGTGCAAAATCGTGCATTTCATTAAGGCAAGTATTCACTCCAGTTCCTAATAAACAAATTCAGTTTTTATAATTGGAAAGTTTTTGAAATTTTGGTGTTATATGGAAGATATTTCATTTAATCTTATAGTTTTTTTTTAAGTGATGTCTGACTTATAATATTAACTTCCGTTCATTCTCTATAGAAAGTTGATGCATTTTTAGATTCAGGCTTGTATGGGAGGTGCCACGCCTCATATATTTTGCAATGATTATGTTTGATAATATTCAAATCCGTTCTCAATTTTAGATCGCTTGCTTCTATACTTGCCGAACTATGGCATTTTAAAACTCACAGTTGTATGGCAGAAACCACGCCCCATTGTTCAATATCAACTTTACTTCTTGCAGTGATTATGACTGATAAAATAAACTCCGGTTCTCAATTTTAACACTGTAGCATCTATACGTGGCAAGCTATTGCGTATTAAATTTGAGTGTTATATGGGAGGTGCCACGCCTCGTTGTCTTATATTGACAATGTTCCTTGGAACGATTGTTATATTATTTAAAATTTACATAATTTTATATAATACAATTAAATTAAAAAAAAATTGACAAGTTGCAAGGGAGGTGCTACGCCCCGTTGTATAATCTCAAGCACATTTTTTTGATTGATTAACTACCACATTTTAAACTTGCAAGTTATATGGGAGGCCCAACGCCACATTGTTAAAAAGTTATTATTTACGGGGGCAATTTGAGAACCCAGATAACAATTTCACCTAAAGATTTGAAGTTATTCATGCTCAACTTGAAAAGGCCTTATATAAAAGTAATTATTCATGCTTTTCTTGAAAGAGCCTTGTGAAAGCCTTGAAAATTAAAATTTCTTTGTATAATTTTTTATATAAAGCTTTATTCAAAGACACATTTTGGGAAGTAGTCAAGAAGATTTTCACTCAAGCTTAATTTTTTTTTTTTTTTTTTTTGATAAACAAAGTTTCAGTTTGTGAAAACAATAACATTAGAAATTCCTGATTTAAATAAAAAAACATTCAATATCATAAAAAAAACTATTTCAATAAAAAAAAAAAATTCGTCTGAGCGCGGGATTGAACCTAGAAGTTATCTGTTGATAAACTATCTCCTTAAACCGCGCGGCTACCGATGCAATTTATTGATTCGAAATTAAGTGCAGTTATGAAGTAATTGCAATCGAGAGCTTTATTAACTTGTTTTTAAGGGAATTCATAGAAAATACTAATTAAGTTTCAACGTCTTAATAGACGCGAGCAACGTCTTGAATAGACAAGTGGGTAGAGCGTGCGGCTGGCAATACAAAGGATCCGAGTTCAATCCATGCTGGTTTGGGATATTTTAAATATAGAAAGATTTTTAAAATGTATAAGTTTTCTGTGCCAATTAAAATGAAATGTTGAAATGATGAAACGTAGAAAAGGAGATTGCTAAAACAATTGAATATATTTTTTTAGTTTCCGAGTTCCTGAAAAAGCCTTGAATAAAAACCTTAGATCAAACTTTATATAAGTTCTTGCATAAAGGATATAATTTCATACGCCTTTTTTCCTTACATAGACCTTCTATAAAACTTGTTTCAAAGATTGATCAAGGAAGTTAAAATTCTCCTTCCTATATAAATTCCTTACACAAAACTCTACTGATGGCTTATTTAGGTGAAATTGTTATCTGGGAATTCAGTGGCTTTTTCTATTTCCCAAATAGTAACTTTAAATGCAACACTGATCCTGTCAACCAACATCTGTTAATACACTACTGTCAAATTTTTGATCAAGCTGCGTCATTGGCCGCATTCAGCGGAGTCACTATTGGAATAGTGTTGTGGACTATTACGGTAGCGATACCTTAGTGAGCGATGTTTTTCTCTAAATGTATTCTTACTCTTAGCCAGAGCCATGATACAATGATAAGGTAGGGCCGCTGCGCTGAGTGCTCTCACGCGTCAACGAAGAGTGGATAATGAGAAGCAACATATATGTCAAAACGACGAATTTCGTAGAAATTGCAAATGAAAAAAATATTTTATGTTTCCAAGTTGCAAACAGCGGGTGTTAAACTTGTGCTAATTTGTAAAAAAAAAACTAAAAAATGTGAAAGAAGTCTTAAAATTGCCAAATAACCTGTAACAGTTTCAACCTAAAAATAACTGCGAAACGTGAGCATAAAGAAATTCGCGATGAGCAGCTGATTTTGACATCAATGTAGCTTTATTCTGCTTTCTACTCCATTCCTCTCCGTGATGACCTTACCTTATAATTCTGCCATGGCCAGAGCTAATCAACTGGCGGCAGCGCGGGCAAAGAGCTTTCTCAGCCGTCACACGTATTTAAGCACACATACGCTGCTATAGCTTTCAGTATGATTTGAAAACTCATGAGGGAGGATGTCGATGTGCATTCCCTTCAAACTTAATAAAAAACACGCACGCTGCTAGAGCTTTCAGATGCGCATTTTTGCTTATTGTTTTGCTTGCAAACATTATTATAAATAATAAACATTACCATTCACTAAAAACACTAAATATTTAACAAGTGTATCAAAGCAACTTTTAAAAACTTTATTCTGCGCAACCACCTTTTTTAAAATCGTTACTCTGCGTAATTACCTTTTTTAGAAGCTTTACTCCACGCAACCATCTTTTCTTTTGACGGCACAAAGCTTTTCAATGCACAAATACATAGACATAAGTGCCGAGTTTGTGGTTGTGTAGGAAGGTCTAGCTCTGCTCTAAGCATTAGAAAAGTTGTCAAAGCTTTGAGACTTAACTTTTCTTAAAAAAGAAAAGATTATATTTCTTTCATTATTTCACCACTCATTCTCAAACAATCAGTGCATTTCAAGCTTAGCTGTGTGTGCAAGCTTTCGCTTTGATCAGTTGTGTTGTTATTGAAGGCGTTCTTTGAAAAAAAACATAAACTTTTAACTACATTTTTTGAGGTGTACCTGTTAAGGATTAAGGCACTCAACAGTTGTGTTAATGAAGCATAGAATTTTTTTCTCGATTAAATGGCGTCCGCTGCTTGTTGCGGGATTCCCAAACATCTTAACGACGATTGTCGCTGTAGTTAACCAGCGAAAACTGGCATTTACTATGAAACTGTGCATGCTGCATGCACAATGACCGATAACGACAACTATTATTATCGTTAACATTTTGGGAATCTTGCTACTGATCAGTTTTAGTGATCGCTCAAATAATTATACCATTCAGCGGATTTTTACATAACTGTTGCCAACTGTTAACTCCGCTGAATGCGGCCCTTAAGTTTGTGTTTGACACCCACTGAATTGAAAGCTGCCAAATTTGTTAATTTCAATGAAAACGAAAAAAAACACAGGTGCATCGTTGGAGAAACGAAACTAGCAAAGCTTTTTCGCAGTTTTTTTTTTTTGTGTAATAAAATAACTTTTAAATTCAAAAACTTAAAATAACATAAAAAAAACCAAATGGCCATTTCAGCCCTTGAAAAGGCTTTGACCGAGCTTCTTCAATTCATCAATTGTTGTGTGTGTTATGAAACACAAATGATCTGGACCTACCAGCTTTATGCCGACTCCGAACGGCTAATGTTCTCAAGAACCTTTTCATGGCAGTTTTTTACTCTCTGAGGTTTGCCATTGTCTGCAGAGAGGTGACGGTTGAACACATATACAATAATAAGGTAGGGTAAGGAGATTCACCACACCGACCTCGAATGTCAAAATGTGTTTTAGCATTGCCATTTTTCTGTATTATTGATATATGTGGGACAAATAATAAGAAAGGAAATTATTTATGGGATAAATAGGATAAATTCGGACAAATGTATTTACAATGAAATAAATCGATGTTTTGTGAAAGCCTTAAAAGCTTTGTTTCCAGTAAATTATTATTGCATACTACTTTTAGTTTTTTGTGTTGTTTATTTCTTATTTAAAATTCTTGTTCTAATGTACACTATGAATGTGATACATAATTTTTTGTTGCCGTTTGACGGAGAAACTGTTAAACATAAATCAAAAACTGGTTTTCGAAAATTGACACATTGCTTTTATTTCATCTTTTTTTTCAGAAATTCTTTCTGACATTATTAAAAATTTTTAAATTAACTATAAATATATATTTATTTAATATATTCCCAAATTACAAGAACTTTTAAAATTTAAAATTTTATAGGGAAGGGCCTATGGGCAAATGACGAATGGAAAAATCCCAAAAATAGTTCAAAACTTTTCTAATAGTAGAATAATGTACATCACCGTTTTCCAGTGGCTACATTTAATAATTTCACTTTCGAAGCGAACGTCGAAGCGAAATATTAATATTAAAGTATAATAAGTATAAATTGTCTGAAAAAAGGAAACAAACAAAGCGATATTTTATCAAATTATCGCCTGTCCAATGTGTTAAACAATCCAATTTTTGACGAATTACCGAACATTGAAGTTAACGAAGTTATAACATGTCTCCATAGCTAAGCAATTCATCAAAAATGCAAAGAACAATCATGGATTTTTGCTGGATATTTTATAAGATACGGCAGCACAGTATTTTATAATTTTGACATTCCAGGTCGGTGTGGTGAATCTCCTTGCCCTACCTTATTATTGTATCATGGTCGAACAGAAAAATTAACTAAATTGAAAAACTTTCTGTGTCAGATGGTGGATTCGATCCTGGGTTCTGTGGCGTATGAGCTACACACTCTACCCTATACGCAACGGCCGCCACATAACATAAAGTAAATTAAAAAACACACGTTAATTTTCACACTAGTAAATTTTATTGCCTTTCATTATTATTTTATTTATTTAATTACATGTTACATTTATTGTATTTTTAACGCACTTGTGGACAATTGTTTATTTTGCCATCACGCTATGCAAAAACATATACATGCAACAAACATGTACCAGAATACTGCCTTAAAACCGCAAAAGTTGTGAAATTGACAAATAGACATATGTACTTGTACATCATTCCGAAATTTCTATTCAGATTCCGGAATCTATTCCGAAATTTCATGAAAAGTAGTTGGTCACATTAGTTGTAACCAGCTAACGCCGGCTAAATTTTGATTGTAGCTCCTTAACCTAGTTTGACAGAGAAAAAATTTATACGGATTTTAATATATCCAAATTTTGACCTTAGAATCGTGATCGACGACCTCAAAAACCACTGTATACAAAATTTGGCTCTCGAAAAGTCAATAATTACAATGGTGATGTCCGCATTTCCGATGCTGCCGTTTTAAATTTCAAAATTTTGACACCAGATTTATGATCAGTGACCCTAAAAACCTCCGAAGTACGATTTTTGTGGCGATCCGTAGCCCCTGTAAATTGATGCGCATTTTTGAGCAGTTCTGTGTTTTGAAAAAAAGTGCATTGATATAGCAGTCTATAAACGATTTTTCGCTGAGAAAAATTTCGTCTGAGCTATATGGTCCCAAGGATTTTTTTACTCCAGGATGTTACTCCAGATGAAAAAACATTACTTCTCTCTATAGTCTTATAAAATCTTATAAATTTTCTTAAGTCAACTTGAACGAAAAAAAGTACCTCATCTCTCCTAAAAAACATCGAATGACGGTGTTTTTTTAGTAGCTTAATTTTTTTAACTTTACCCTGGTCTTATGCCTTAAGTTCAACACTTAATAATGCAGTCATTTGCCGGTTACGTAGTATGTACTTGGAAAGTGGGCTGAATAATTATACTATTTTTAAAGGGTATTTTTTTGGTGTTCATTATAAGCGCCCACGTACCAAATATTCACTGTATTGCAAGTTGTTTTCATTAGCACACTACAGCAGTAGGGTGAACAACAATAATAATAAAATATTGTTATTGATCGATCTTGGCAAGAAGGTATGGAAATAAGTCAAGTTAAAAAAACAAAAAGTCAATCATTCTAAGCGAGGCGTTTGAGTTTAATTTCGCACCAGACGGCAGACAATAATAAATTACATATAAGTACATAAGTATAGATAAGTAAACATATAGGTTATAAACATATTAAATACGAGCATTTACAATTATAACAATTATTTGTTTATCATAGCATTTGAATTAATGCCATCGGTTTTTAAACGTGTACGGAATTTTTGCGCCAGCTGTGTAGCAGTTCAGCTACCGGCAATTTTTTTTTTTTCTTATTTTGTTGTTTTTTCCTTATTGCCTAACTTTGTAAGTAGTCATAACAAGCTTAAAAGATTAATAAAGAAAAAAAAAAAACTTAAATGATAGACTCCATAGTCCAGTGTTAGTACTCTAAAATCCCATTATGAAGTTTCTGGGTTCGAATTGAGGATGCGTTTGAATTTTCTCCACTCTTTAACTTTCTTGCAGTATTATTCCAAAGAGGAAAAAGGGTTGTTTCCAGTAAATTGGCAAAAAAAAAACGAATAGTTTTAAGGTTCTATTGAATAGAAATGAATAGAAATTGTTTTCCCTTCCTTAAAAATGATTTGTTTTTATGCTATCATAGTGCTAATCAGGCCCGTAGCCAAGGGGGGATTTTAGGTGTGCAAACTCCTTCCCCTTAGAGTCCAGAAAGTATGAAAAAATTACACAAATGAGACTATTGAATTCAAAATGTAATTTTTTTTAAGATAAAACTGAGATAATGATGGTAATTTCGTTTAACTGATGAACATTTTTTTTGACCAAATGAAGGATTAACTTTGCTTATAAAAGTCATAATCATTATATTGGAATTTAACATTATACCAAATACCAATATTAAAGAAGCATTTTCAATTGTGGATTTTGATACTCAAAAAGCCCCTGATATCCGGAAATATATATATGAGAAATTATACCTGGGTCGAATATAATTTAATAAATTGTAGAAAATAAGGTTTACAGTTTTTAGGCAACATCTAAGCTTATTGAACTCAAAACCTTTGAGAAAGCATTCGTTTGAATGGAAATTTTTAAAAGCTGTGCGATGCAAAAAAAAACATATACCCCGAAATTTTACACATAATGGGGTATTCCACGTAAAGCGGATGACTAAAAAATTTTGCCCATTCTATTTTGGTGTTTTCTTGGTACATAAAACATCTAAAATCTTCAACTTGGCACAACAATTTAGCCCTGTGCGAAGTCTTTTCCAAATTACAGGTTTCGAAAAATCAGCTTAAATCTAAATATATATAGATGCTTTTTTTGAAAAAAAAAAAAAATTCTCAAAAAAAAAATATTCTTAAAACATTTTATACAATCCAATTTTATGGGGATTTGATGATTTTTTTAATCATGTTACCAAATTTTCATAAGAAAAATTTTTAATTACATTTTTATAAACTAGTATGTTAAAAAAAAAAAAGCAATTTCAAAGTTCAAACATTTTATTTTTAATTTTTTTAATTTTTTAATTTGCAAATAGTTTAAATTTAAGTCTCCTACTGGTTAAATTATTAAATATTCAAAAACAAGTTACCTCTAAATTCTTTTCATAAAAATTTATCCAGCTGAGTAATGGCTTTCAAAGAAAATCTTATGTGATAACTTAAATAATATATTGGGTATAAGATATTGGTACTGTACTAAAACCAGTTTTCGAATTACGGTTTTTAAAAAATAATAATAAAATTTAAATATGACTTATTATAAATTAATATATTATGTACATTACGGAGTCGATTTTTCTGCTCAAAAAACTTTATAAAAAAAATATATAATAATTGTTATTGGGAATTGAATGATTTTATCAGTCATGATATTAAATGTTCATACGAAAATGGAACAGTTAAATTTTTAAAGATTTTAAAATATTTTGTTTTTTTTTAAATATAATTTAAATTGTCGAAATCGTTTTTGATAACAGTAATATTTTGGCCTCTAACGCTAACTCGAACTAAGGTGCACACAGTTCCAAATACTTGTACACAAGCTAGGGATAGCCATCAAATCTAACCAAATCTAAAAACTAAAATTTTTTCTTCTCCCGTTTATGTGAAATGTCCGATAAAAGTTGTGAATCAAGCTTCAACAGGTGAACTTATTAAAAAAAAGTTTTAATTTTTCATAGCTAATTTTGATTTTGATTTTAATAAATTGCAAGAAATCTTACCAATTTTTACCTTTCAAACTAACATTGCTGAATTAATAAAATTTTGTCAAAGGAATTTTAATTGTTTGTGCTAATTTTCGGAACAATACGTTTTAAAAGACAATTAAAAATTCTCGATTTGGACCCTTTTTCAAAAAATTATTGGCAAAAATCGAAAACTTAGTACTCAAAATAAATTTGATAAAAAAATTCAATAAACTCTTGTCATTTCTCTTAAAATCATCTGAAAACAGACATATTCAATAGTCTTAAAATAAAACGAATTTGTTTTGAAAAATTTTCAGTTCCTTGCTTTTAGTTTTTTACTGCTATCTACTTATAGATTTTTTTTTATCAAAGCGCCCCCCTAAGGTAAATCCTGGCTACGAGCCTGGTGCTAACAGCAGTTTTAATTGTCTAAAAAAAAAAAATCGATAAATCGAAAAAATCTAAACTTGCTTATTATGATATATTTAATTATGGTGTTGAAAAGTATAGTTCGAAGCCTTCCTGGGAGGTTTAGACTCCAAAATTCGCCGTGCGCAAGGACCCTGCATAAAACGTACTTATTTATTTTTTTACGTAGAAATCTTGACCGTTAAAATATCTGCAGATATGACCTTTACTAATTTTGTCAATCTCACACATCAATGTTACCTGAAGCAAGAAAAAATTATCAGAATTTAATGTTTTGATTTTCGATACAAGTTGCTCTGCTGTTTTTAAATATTTTTAATTAAATATTAAATACGCTAACCAACGCTTATATTTTTGAATCTTTTTCAAGAAAGGTCCATAATATTAATATGTTTTCTCAAAAAAATGGCGCAAGAACTGTTTCTTTAATATTTTATATTTTTGAATCTTTTTTTGTAAGAAAGGTCCATAATATTCAATGTTTTCTCAAAAAATTTATTAACAATTTAAATACAAAATTATTCCTAAAAAAAAGGGATAGGAGTGTTCACAAGAAGTGTTGAAAGGTAATAATTAATAGGATCAGCTCATAAATTTGACTCCTCTAGGGGTCAATTCGAGAGAGATATGATCTGTAATCAAGTTTTTGTGTTTTTGTTAGGTGACCCCAGAAGGATTTCAGATAAGCGGTAGGTATATTCAGAAGAAATGTCCCATAAATTTGACCCATCTTTGCGTCAATTTGAAAGAGTTTTTTATTCAGAAATGTGATATTTTTTCAAAAAAGATTCTAAACAACTCTAAAAAGCATTTACCGAATAATTTGACGTTGTACCTATGATGCTAAGTTGAGACTTCAATATTTACTTTGCAGGTGATAAAATTCGTCCACTAATTGAATTTTTCAAGGAAGCATTAGGTTTGACTACCCAGTGGGAAAAACCATCCTTCTATAATGCCTTATAGCCTACTTACTTTTCGTCCGCGAGTCATGCAAACGTCCCTTCCAAATCCCCCATTACTTTTACAAAGGCATGGCCGCCTCTAGAAAGCTTCCTTCTGTAAAGTATTAAAAGCATCATACGTACTTACGTTTTTCTTTACTAAAATAAAGTGCAGGGAATGTACTCCCGACGATCGGAATCGTTCGTGTTTCCATACTAATGCACTTTATTTAATAAGTAGGATGTATGCATGAAAACGTAAGGTACCCGTGCTGTATTGATATACGAAGTGCACGTTATCCATTTAAGCCTCACCACAACGGAAGTTGTAAGCACTGCTTACGTTCTCACTTACAAAAGAAGGTGAAGACGTAAGGCCATGAAAACTCAATACTATTAAGCATAAAAAGACGATCGATGCGGTTTCCAATTATTTTTGTTTCTTACTTTAGTCACCATAAGCCTAATGTAGGGTGAGTTGGAGTGTTATGTTAACATATGAGTGAATGAACTACTGCGATATGTTTCTTTTAACAGTATCTAGTTTTTCATAAGTGTTGGAAGTAGGCAGACATACATTTTATTAGGGTTCTTAAAAAGCGTACAAAATTTTTGTTAAAATGTTTCTTAAGTTAAAAATTTACAAAAAATAGCGTTTCGGCTAAAATTTTCTTCAGATTTTTAAAGTGAGTAGATGTAAAATGTGGATTTGTTTAATATCTTTAAATATAACAAAAGATTTACCATTTTTTCACGTTGAGGTAAAATTCCATCAATGAGGAAAAAGCAACTTACATTGGGGCGATGTGTAACACTCACGTTGGGGTGATGCGTAACACATCTTACACATTATAATTGACGGTAACCCATTATGGACTGACCCATGTTGCCGTTGATCTAGAATAATGAAGCTTTCCAAAAATACTTAGCTTGGTCTAACTTAGAAAAAAAAATTATACGATATTCTATGATACAAGCAAAACCAAACGTTTTGCGCCAATATTGATCACAAGAATTTCCACAAAACATCAAAAAAATATACAAAAACCTATTTCGTTAAAGACCAAAGTTGTGTCAACTCGCGGGAGCAACGTATGTCAGTCAAACTTCATAAAAATTCACAAAAGTTAAATATAAAGCCTAAGAAAGACGCTCCACCTTGATAAGAAGGTTAAGGATAAGAATTACCACCTTGTCCAAAAAGAATGGTTTTCGAAGAATCGATTCGAAAATTTTTAGTAGGTTGCCACATGTGTCTATAACAAGGCTGCCAAATATCAGCGTCTCTCGTTGACATTTGGTAAAATGACAGTGTTTTGTTTACAACTTTTTTCGTGTCTTCGATTTTTACGATGGAAGAAAAAATTGAGCAACGAGTTTGTATCAAATTTTGTGTGAAAAATGGTTTCAACTGCGCCGATACGCGTAAAATGTTGGTGAAATGTTACGGTGACTCTGCTCTATCATATCAGAAGGCAAACAAGTGGTTTAACCGACTTGTGAGTGGCCAAGTGGAAGTAGAAGACGGCCCTCCGTCCCGGGCGGCAATCGTGTTCGACTACCGAAGAAAACTTTGAAAAAATCAAAGAAATGTTGGTCAAAAATCGCAAATTGACGATTAGAGAGATAGCAGAGGACGTCGGCATTTCAATTGGATCCGTTCAGAACATTTTGAAGAATGAATTGGGCTTGAGACGTGTCTTTGCAAAGTTGGTACCGAAAGAACTCAATTTCATGCAAAAAAGAGACCGAGCTGCTATCTCGAAAGACATGGTGGAAATGGTCGAAAACGACGAATCATTCATCGAATCCATCATTACTGGTGATGAGACATGGATATACGAGTATGACACGCAAACCAGACATCAGGCGAGTGAATCAGGCTCAATTTTTTCTTCTATCGTAAAAATCGAAGACACGAAAAAAGTTGTTGTAAACAAAACACTGTCATTTTACCAAATGTCAACGAGAGATGCTGATCTACTAAAAAAAATGTTCGAATCGGACAGTTGAGTCCGGTTCACAGTGTGAATGAACCTTTCTTTTTGGTCAAGGTGGTATATTTTACTTAATTTTTCTTTAGATTTTTTAGAGGTTTAAAATAAGAGATCAAAAAAATGGAAAAATCCCAAATTCCCCTAGCTTGGAAATGTAAGCAAACGTAATTGTTCAGCCTTGAGAGAAAACTGGTCGATTAGATAAATTCTTAAAATTTTATATTCAGCGTTAACGCAACGCTGAACAAAAATGGGTCAAAGAGACAACAACTTAAAACTCTGAAATGCAATCACATCAACGGCATTAAAAGAGATCGGCCCAGTTCATACTATTCAGCCCAGACCAAAATCCAATCGTGGTAGGATGTTAATGAAAAGATGTGTTCTAACAACGCCACAGAAACGTTTACAGTTGCAGGTGCAGGAGATTTCAATAAGTTCTTATCATAATACTTTTACTAAACATAAAAAGTCAAAACAAACAAAAAAATTAAAGTTCCTGGTTTTCAAACCGTCATTTTGTTGGTGTTACACATCACCCCACCGATTTAAAAAAGGCCAAAAAAACATATTTGAAGTTTTTGTCCTATTTCATCCAATTCTCCTTGTGATCAATATTCAACAGCCATGAAAACACTCACATCGCATTGGTTCTTCTGGAAGGGATAGGCCTTAAAACCAATCAAAAATTCATGATCTTAACACTTTTGTTGAAACAAATGCAAACGTGTTACACATCACCCCACTTCAGGAAATATAAACCTTTTTGGAAATATAATGAAATGATTCAAATGTGAATGATTTTCTGCTACAATTAATTTGATAATTCAAAAAAACACTGTTATTTCATAGTTTTGAGTTTTTCATAGCATTAAAATTTAATATCGGTCAACAGTCGCCACATTGCCTTTTTTTCAACATCCAATAAACATTAGTTATACAAATTTGCAGATATAAAAAGTTCTTTAACGCTTTGAACTCGAAAGCATCTGCTGAAATGTTGCTCAGATTGAATGCCCAAACTCGGTCATAGCCGTATATTTTTATGAACATTTTAACCTAAATTTAAATTTTTTGTTTATTTTTTTTCTGTGGGCGGAAACTTTTGCCGGTTCGCGTGTATTTCATAAATTTAATATTTAACTTTAGAAAAAAAAGTGGATTTAATTTATTAATCAAAAAAGTCACGAAATATCGTACACTGCATTATAAACGACATTCCAATTAATGTCAAACGCCAAATCAGTAACAACAATAATTTATAATATCGAATGAAGTTCTATGTACATGGCAAGGATTGAATGTTTTTTGTAATTAACGTTCAGCATTATATTGAGACAGTTAAATTTTAATAAAAACTATAAACATTACGTGCTTATTTTCCATATTTTTATTCAAATACTTGTATGTAGATTAAACATATTTTTTACACTCATTTTTTTTTTAGACACTCATAAATTAGTCTGTTCCAGACTTACCACTGACTCGCTCACGTAAGTCAGCCAATATGACCAAAACTGTTGATTATTGTTAACAGCTGGTCGACCAGCTTCAACATTTAAAGTGACGTCACTTTAAAGCCAAGTGCTGAAAATGGATCGTGATTCTAGCTGCTTCAGCCAAATGTTTTTAAATGCGTTTCGTCTGCCAGACTCGTTCAGTTCAGTGGACAGCATAGACGGCTTATCGCTGTGTCGCCAGACAAATATTTTGATTCATGACTCATCCTTTGGTTTTGCATAAATTCAATCGATTTTTTTTTTTTTTTTAATAAAACATGTTGGTGTTACAAGCTTGGTTTATAATTTTTTTTTTATCCGTCGGATATGTCGATTTGTAAATAACTCTTTTTTTATTAGCTCAAGTCTTGATTTTAAAATTTATGTACATACTCGTTTGCAGTAAGAGTGTCACCAATGAAAATTAGTCATTTTTGAGTTGAACATGCAGTAATTTTTGTTCTTAGAATTTCTGTTGAATGTTCCAAGAGATAGAAGCTTTGAATTTCATGAACTTCAGTGAAGCATCATAACTTAGGCAAGAATTGAAATATAAAGTACCTACAAAAATTAGCCCCTATAAAGTTCTTAACTTTCAATGTTAAAACAAGCTTGACAAAATATGAAGTCTTTGTATATCTGCATTATCTGTATATCTGTATGTAAGATTAATCTTTTTTGTCTGTTTGAAAAAATTAATTTTAAATAAAGACTGTTAACTAAAAAGGCTTTTATAAGCAGTGCGGTTACTGCCGACCGTAGCGAAAACTTAAATATATGAAAAATTTTAAGTTATGAAATAACAGTGTTTTAGTTTTTAAATTTAAAGTAGTATAGAACAATTTATTTTTTAATCATTTCATTATATTCCAAAAAGGATACAATAGACTTGTGGTAACTCAAGTAAGAAACAAAAATGTTTTACTGGAATTTCAATAAGTATCGTGTCGTATCGCATCGATCGTCGTTTTATATTTTGTGTATTCCAACCTAATGCTTCATTCGAATATTCAATTATTGGTTGATTTTTATCATCTGCAAAGTTAATATTGAAGTATGCTGCTAGTATCATGGTCAATTTTTTGATAAATTTTTTTTCGAGTATTTTAGAACCTTCAATCATCAAATTTTTGAATAGAAAAGAAATCTCTGCCAAATTGCACCTAGCGGTGTCAAATATATACGTTGCTCCTAATATTTTTTACCCTTCAACATTTCTTCTAAGCACACCTATCCTCTATATGCCATCCTTCTGGAGTCCCCATACAAAAAACATAAAAACTGTCGATGTAAAGTTATAGACCAAGGAAAACATCTTTGGTCCAACAGTCGGAAAGTTCAGCCTGCACGACAACACATCCGATAACGGAATGAAGCTGATTGACTTCGCCGCAGCACGAAACATGGTCGTAAGTAGCACTAGATTCAAGCATCTCAATATTCATAAGGCCATCTAGTTGTCCCCTGACCAAAAAACGTGCAACCAAACTGATCACGTTTTGATTGACGGAAGGCATTCTTCCAGTGTATTAGATGTACGCACGATCCGTGGTGCTAACATAGACTCGGATCATTATCTTGTCGCAGGTACTCGTCTGTGCGCTGCAAAGAGTGCGCGTAACCCTACACAAAGAAAGCTAGACGTCGACAAGCTGCAATCAAAACGGACAGCCGAAGTCTTAGCCACTCGACTCTCACTCTTGCTTCAAGAAAGCACTCCTCTAATCGACGATATAGGCGCGCAGTGGGAAAACATCTCCCACACTATGCGTGTGGCGGTTATCGGCTACCACAGCTCCCGCCAAAACCAGTGGCACGACCAAGAGAGTCGCGACGCCACTGCAGAGAAAAACGCCGCCTGCAAAGCCACCAGATACAGAGAGAAGAGGAGTGACGAGAGTCGTCTTTTCAGAATGGAAAAAGTGAGGCAGAAAAGCGCAAGTACGAGAAGATTAAGATGTATGGCGACAGGAATGAGGCCCGAACATTTTTTGAAAAAATAAGACGCCTAGCCGATGGCCTTAAAACCGGGGCCTCCTCCTGCAGGTATGAAAACGGGAATCTAGTAACAGCTATCTAGAGTACACTGACGTTATGGAGGGAACACATCTCTAGTCTTCTGAATGGCGATGATGACAACAATTCCTCCAATAGAGATGATATCCCGGAAACTCCAGTTATGGATGACAGCGTTGAAGTTCCGTTGCACGACTATAATGAAATCTTGGCAGGAGCCGGTGGTCTTCCCGCTGAGCTGTTTAGGAACGGATTCAAAGCTCTGTTTAAATGCATTCACTAGCTTCTCTGCAGAATATGGTCAGAAGAATGCATTCCAAACGATTAGAACCTCAGTGTACTCTGCCCAATACACAAGAAAGGCGATCCCACCATTTGTGCTAATTACCGTGGGATAAGCCTCCAAAATATCGCATATAAGGTCCTGGCGAGCGTATTATGTGAAAGACTGAAGCCCATCGTAATCCAACTGATTGGACTTTATCAGTGTGGCTTCAGGCCTGGAAAATACGACAAATCTTGGTAAAGACTCTAAAGAAACAATAGACACCAATCATCTTTTTGTCGATTGCAAGGCCGCCTTCGACAATCCAATAAGGAATCACCTATACTCCCCCATGTCTGAATTTGGTATAACTGCAGAATTAATCCGTCTATGCAGGATGACAGCGAGCAACACTAGCAGCGCAGTTTAAATCGGGTAGTATCTCTCCCCCCCCCCATTTTTTACCAAACAAGGTTTCAGAAAAGGTGATTCCTTATCGCGTGCGACTTTTTTAACCTAATTATGGAGAAGATCATTCGAGCTGCTGACCTGAGGCAAAGCAGCACAATATTCTATAAAAGTGTTATGCTGCTAGCTCATGCTGATGATATACATATATATTATTGGCCCAAAATACACTGTTGTGCTCAGACTGCTTGAAAACGGTTTTCTTAGGCAAGGGATGTGGGGCAGGCAACGTGAGGTGCTCGAAATTTAGCGCACCAAAAAAGGTGCGCCATTGGTGACGAGTGACTAACACGCACACATAAGCGTAGTCGTCATATTATATTAGGGGGTTCGTAAAATTTACCACACTAATACAATCAAACGCAGTTCATGTACACAACCTAAACTGGTTTCACGCAGACTGCACTCAAAGAAGTATTTTTCAAATTGACAAATTCCTAGGATAAGTTGATCAATTTTTTGTCAGTATAGAGTCAACAAAAGCGTTTGTCAATTTGATTGAAGGTGAGAAGTTTCAATCATATTAACAAAATTGTATTTTGTTTATTTGATAAACGGATAATTTGATTTGATAAAAGCCTTTATCAAGAATGTCGCGATTGCATTGTACATTTGATAAATGAATTTGTCAATATGAATAAAGAATATTTCAACCTGAAAAAATGGTTTGTTGAATAGAAAAATGCTTTTCTGTTAAAAATATATTTTATTTATCAATCATACAAAAATGTTTTGCTATTTTGATAAAATATTTTATTATTTCAAGCAATTTTACAAAAAATAACAAAATCAAATTTAATAATGTATCACTAAGAAGAATGTAATTTCTACATTAGATCCACTCCTTAACTCCTTACTCCCACTGCATTGTTATTGAAATAATTTTTTTGTTTCACAAATTAAATAAAACGTACACAACTCACAAAATAGCTTTCTATAATTTCTGCGAACAACAAATAACGCTACCGAAATGCCAGACCTCTATTTTTGTTGTAATGATTAGGTTTTTTAAATTGATAATTCATTTCATTATTACGAAATTGAAATTTTATCCGCTTGACTCAAGCGATTATCAATTTTATAAATAATTTCTTCAGCACAACAAAACTATTTATCAAACCAACGAAGTAAGTTTGTTAATGCTATTTATAAAAATTATAAAATTTTATTCCAACTGATTGACGATTTTGTTATCGTGAATAAGTTTATATCAAGTTGAGAAAATCATTTTTCAAACAAATAAAACACATTTCTTTAAATCAACACATTCAATTTGTGAACGTTTTATTATGTTTTTAATCAAATGGATAAAATTTCTTTCGAATTGATAACAATATGAAGCATTTATGATAAAATTTAATCGATTGCACAATTTGGTTTTGTTAAAGAATAACAAAAGTTATTTATCAATTTTACCAAGAATTTTTCGTTGAGTGTGGCCACTACAGTGTATTTTTGAATAACTGACTGCTCACGCAGACTGAGCACTACAGTGTATTTTTGGCCATTGGCCATGACACACGCGACTTCAGAGCAGCATTCTCCAAATTCGATAAAGAGTCGAGTCGCATGGGTATGGCAGTGAACGCAGATAAGACGAAATATCTGCTGTCAACAAACAAACAATCCCAGCGTCTTGGCACCCACGACACTGTTGACAACACCTCCTTCGATGTTGTGAAGGACTTCGTCTACCTCGGATCCAGCAACTCCACCAACGATATCAGTAGAGAGATAAAACGAAGGATAACTCTTGCCAACAGGTGCTACTTTGGGCTTAGTAGGCAATTGGGAAGCAGAGCCATCTCTCAACAAACAAAAGTCACGCTCTATAAGTCACTAATCATGCCCGTCCTGTTAAATGCAGCACAAACGTGGACATTGAGCAGTTCTGATGAAAAGAGCGTTCGAGAGAAAGATCCTTCGTAAAATCTACGGACCAATCTGCGTAAATGGCGAGTACCGAATAAGATGGATTGATAAGCTGTATGAGCTATACGCCGACATCGACATAATAAAGCATATAAAAATAGAGCGGCTTCGCTGGATAGATCATGTTGAATGGATGGAAGACGACGCTCCAGCGAAGAAAGTATTCGATTCGGTACCCAACGGCGGTCAACGCAGAAGAGGGCGACCGCATCTCCGTTGGAAGGACCCAAAAGAGGACATTTTGGGAATTTCTTACACCAGGCGAAAACCGCCTTACGGTTGTAAGCGCCACCTAAGTAAGTCGCTTATAGTTCATATCTCTCCAGAATTGACCTCTAGAGGGATTAAATATATGAGCATTTCTTCTCAACACACCTGAACTAGGGAGTCCAATCGAGGAAGGTTTTTTCGATCCCGGGACTATCGGGATGGAAAATCTTAATCCCGGAATCTCGGAACTATTTCGGGATCGAAAAATTTAAATAAGTAAATAATTCAAAAAATTATTTTCTTTTCTCCGGAAAGAGTCTTTTCACTTTTAAGCCTCAATAAAGGTTTTTATAATTCTATTTTAAATGTGGTAATGTTGGAGCTGTACAGCTCATCGAATTCGGTTAACTACAATTCAACGTTGTGTGGAAGCTCAGTACGACAAGATATATTGTTTTGCGTTGCTTGATTATTTTTAGCAATGAATATTTAAGGGGTTAAATCCAAAACGAATTTATGTTACTAGTTCTTGTCACCTAAGCTACACAGCTTGTCAGCTTGGCTCAAATTTATTTCTTTCTTGTTATTAGAAAATATCGGGATCCCGAAAAGAAAATCCCGGGATTGAAAGGATCTTAAATCGTCCGGGATCCCTAACCTGCAGCATATCTGCCTCTCTTAACAGGAAGTCCCCTACAAAAAACATAAAAACTGTTGATTATAGTTCATATCTCTCCCGAATCGACCTCTAGATTATTTATTTATTATTTTTCGCCCTTCAACATTTATTCTCAATACACCTACTCTCTACCTACCAACTTTCTGGAAGTCCCCATACAAAAAACACATAAACTCGATTATACTTCATATCTCTCCCGAATTTATCTTTACAGAGGTCAAATATATGATCCGGTCCTATTTTTTTCCCATCAACATTTCTTTTGAACATACCTACCTCCTATCTGTGACCCTTCTGGGGGTCGTCATACAAAAAACAAAAACATTTCAATGTTTTCTGCTTGTTTGGTACCTGAACCAGAAATGCAGGCATTAACAATGCAAACCTTAACAGTGTTAACATTAACAGTGATGACGTTAACATTACTGGTGTTAACAGTGCTGACACGAATTCATAACTTTTGCCCCTAACAAAAAGTGTTCAATGCGCCTAAAGAAGTTCTCACTCACTTCAAAAAAGAAATTATAAATGTTGTTAAAGGATACTTTCATCGATATACACTAGTATCCAAAAAATATATTATAGGCTGAGGAACTAGTATTATGTTGACAAAAGAAAAATCGAGGTATTCATACACTGAGAAAAAAACATACTTTAAAATTAAACAAAAAATTTTAAAATATAAATTTAACGCGTTTGTGTTTCTACAGAACAAAATTTAAAACAAACGTGTTTTTTTATAATTCTCATTTCATATTCTCATTCTCATTTAAAGCTCACTTTTTTTACAATTTTCTCTTATTAATTCTGTTTTATAACAAAAACTTTGTCGGTATCTGAGATTGAATTAAAAAATTATGTGTTGTAGAGTCATTGAGCAGACAATTGACACCAAGCTGAGAAAAACCATTTGATAGTTTGAAAATATTTTTTAATTGGACTTTATTTAAAGGTCAGATGAAATAAAAACTAATTCATTATTTTAATATATAACATATTTCAATATTTCAAGCCACAATAAAACAAACGTCATCGAATGGAGTTTAGATTTAATATTCGAGGGGTCTCATGGGTCGCTGATCACGAATCTGATGTCAAAAACGCGAAAAAATTAAAAAAATGGCATCGAAAAAATTCGCCTAAAATAGTTGTTTTGAATATAAAAACTTTTGTTTTAAATTTTATTTTTAAATAAATGTTCTTAAACTGAAAATGTTAGCATTTAAAGTATATTTAGAAACATTGTTTTGAAAACAAAAGCTTTTGTTTTAAATTTTACTTTATAAACATTTGTAGCTTAAATTTAGCTTAAATTATATTGTTTAAAACTCTATTTCAAAAACATATTTGTTTAATATGAACACAATTTCATTTAATTTTAACACATATTTCCCTCAGTGTAAGATGTATTTCTTATTTTATTCTACTATTTATATATTCTATTTATATATTCTATATTCCATATATTCTATTTCTATGGAACCCTTTTCCATTTCTCGCCCTTATTTTTGCAGATATTTAAACGTCGAAAAATATTCTCTCCCGTTTCTAATAATAAAAATTAAGCTTCTATATGTGGAAAGTTTTTTAAGATTTTAAAATTTTGGTGTTGTATGGGAGGTGCCACTACCCTTAGTTAAATCTCATCTATTTTTTTAGTGATTATGCCTGATAATAAAGGGTGATTTTTTAAGAGCTTGATAACTTTTTTTTTAAAAAAAACGCATAAAATTTGCAAAATCTCATCGGTTCTTTATTTGAAACGTTAGATTGGTCCATGACATTTACTTTTTGAAGATAATTTCATTTAAATGTTGACCGCGGCTGCGTCTTAGGTGGTCCATTCGGAAAGTCCAATTTTGGGCAACTTTTTCGAGCATTTCGGCCGGAATAGCCCGAATTTCTTCGGAAATGTTGTCTTCCAAAGCTGGAATAGTTGCTGGCTTATTTCTGTAGACTTTAGACTTGACGTAGCCCCACAAAAAATAGTCTAAAGGCGTCAAATCGCATGATCTTGGTGGCCAACTTACCGGTCCATTTCTTGAGATTAATTGTTCTCCGAAGTTTTCCCTCAAAATGGCCATAGAATCGCGAGCTGTGTGGCATGTAGCGCCATCTTGTTGAAACCACATGTCAACCAAGTTCAGTTCTTCCATTTTTGGCAACAAAAAGTTTGTTAGCATCGAACGATAGCGATCGCCATTCACCGTAACGTTGCGTCCAACAGCATCTTTGAAAAAATACGGTCCAATGATTCCACCAGCGTACAAACCACACCAAACAGTGCATTTTTCGGGATGCATGGCCAGTTCTTGAACGGCTTCTGGTTGCTCCTCACTCACAATCGCATTAATTGTTTGCTCACTTTCGGGCTATTCCGGCCGAAATGCTCGAAAAAGTTGCCCAAAATTGGACTTTCCGAATGGACCACCTAAGACGCAGCCGCGGTCAACATTTAAATGAAATTATCTTCAAAAAGTAAATGTCATGGACCAATCTAACGTTTCAAATAAAGAACCGATGAGATTTTGCAAATTTTATGCGTTTTTTTTTAAAAAAAAAGTTATCAAGCTCTTAAAAAATCACCCTTTATTAACTCCAGCTCGATCTTTATAGAAAGTTAATGGACTTTTCAGAGTAATATGGAAGGCGCAACGCCTCATTCTCCAATCTTTCTAATATATTTTGCATTGATTCTTTAAAAAAATGAAATTCTGTTTCCAATTTTAAAATGTTTACTGCTATCCTTGCCGAACTATACCATTTAAAAACCCACAGTTGTATGGCAGATACCACGTCCTATTGTTCAATCTTAACCATATTTCTTGTAGTGATTATGACTGATATTATGCACTCCTGTTCGCAATTTTAAGACTGCACCTTCTATATGGGGCAAGCTATCGCATTTTAAATTTGAGAGTTATATTGGAGGTGCCACGCCCCGTTTTTCAATTTGACAATGTTTCTTGGGGCGATTGTGTCTGATGTTATATTATGATTATATAGTTCTGAATTTTAACACTAAAACTTCCATATGCAGTTATTTATTTCATTTAAAGGTATGGAACACCTCCAATATGGTACCACACCCATTGTCCAATATTGACCATATTTAAAGGAACGGTGGTGTTTAATAGTATGTTACTCTTGTTCGGAATTTTAAGACTATAACTTTTTATGTGGTAATTTATCGCATTTAAAGCTTCGGAGTTGTATGGGAGGTGGCTCCCTCATTAATTTAATCGCAACCATATTGCCTGACATGATTGTTGCTAGAATATATCGATTTCGATCATAGTTTTAAAACCATATCTTCCAAATCTAGTGATTAATTGCATTGAAGGTTTCAAGTTCCCGACAGTGGTCATACGAACTAAATTATTCGTATTAATATTATATAATTATATATATTATATATTATATAATATTATATATTATATAATAAATTATTAATATTATAATTTAAGTGTAATAGTCTGGAATATAGCATTTTTTTTTTGAGTTTTCAGGGTTTTCAGAAAACAAAAAAAAAATCCAAAAGCGAATCGGGAGCTCTATTCTCGAGTTAAAGAATTAAAAACATATAACAAGACTTTGTTTTATTAGATTTATACAGATAAAAGAAATAAATAAAATAAAAAATCATATACATATCAATACATACCATTTTTTTTAACAGATCCTCGTTTCTTATAGTCTTAATATCGCATTCAGGATCCATCTAAAACAAATAAAACACAATTAAAAAACTTCTGTAAAAACTAATATATTGAACTCTAACTACAATAGTTACAAAACTACAAATCAAAGTTTTTAAGTTTCCCGGAGTGACAAAAAGCTTTCTTTTCTTAAAAGCAACTCCATATTTATATGGAAAACAAGAGTAAATTTGAATATTTTGAGTTAGTTGTTCCTCTTTGGTAGTAGGTTGGGCACGATAGTTATGCAATAGTATGTGGAATAAATGCAAATAATTTCTTTTTTAACAATGATTGATAATTGAACACTTTAAGAAAGTTGCATGAATCAGTTTAAATATATTTTTTTAATTAAAAAAAAATATACGAATAAATAAATACTTATGCTGTTGTTCCATATACGTCTAGCGTTAATTGGTTAATAGATTAATTTGTGATAAAATCTTGAAATGCTTTGTTTGCTAACCCAACACAATCCCTCCTGCTAATTTTATTTTTATGATAATATTTGCTTGAAATAAGAAAAGAACACACTTTAAAAAAATCAGTTAAAAAAATCACTGCAAAATACGTTTTGGAAATTAATGCCATAAAACTTGTCTTAGCCAATTATATTAATTTTATGGTTATAACATGATGTTTTTACGATGGCAAAACCATATTTCAAGTGTTAGAATTCAATCGGTCATTTAAAAAAACAAAGTAAAGTTTTTTCAAAAATAATTTTTAAATTAAAAATAAACGCCAAAAGGCAGACTCATACATAACCTGGTCAAAGTCCATGCAAATATATATATTTTTTTCCCCTTCAAACAATACCGCGTAATCGTCGTTTATTGCTTAACCCATTAATTCACAATGTCCAATTTATTGGTCAAGATGTTCGATGGCTTATTCTCTAACGGAAGCCTGTTTATTTGTTTCTAATGCTAACGTTTGTTTTATTCGTGAGAGTGATTATATTCCTTTTTAGTGAAAAATCACGTGTTCTCATTATATAAAGTTTTTTTCTTTCTTATAACAATTTAAAATGAAGACTCGGCTATAATACAATAATAACTAGTAAAAAATTAAAAATTAAAAAACTTTTAATTTTAAAACTAAAAGGATCTTAATAAATAATAATAATATTTATAATATTACACGCATGAAATTTTTATTCTAACTTGCGCGAGTATCTTTTAGGTAATATTTAATAAGAGCTGCCAAGTGACGCGGTTTTTCCCCCCATTTTTCCGGATTTTTTTACTAAACCGGTATGGCGGGGAAAGCAGCTTTTTTTAAATTTTTTTAAATCACTTTTCTGATACAAAATATATCATCTGCAGTTGTAAATTCATTTTAAAAGGATAAATTTTTAAGGTTTACACTTTATAGAACCAGTGGACATTGTTTTTTCCTCTGTGTTCTTAGGTAGGTAAGTTGAAGCGGTCATCTCCCTTATGACACACTTAGGCCAATAAGGCCCGTTGTGGTACCATAGGTTGATTTCCCTCTCTATTCAAACCAGTTTTAACTCTTGACAAAGCTAAGGATTCGGTATACCGAATATTCTGAAAGATCGTCTATTTTTAGCTAGCGCTGGGCAAGTGCAGAGAAGATATGTTGTGGATTCCTTCTCCTCTTCATCTTCTGCAGAAGCAGCTTCTGATTTCTATTTTCTATTTTTCAGATTACCCATAACCATTTTATAGACTGAGAAAGACCTTAATTTTTTCTTACAAATAAAAAATAATTTTTTATATAAGCCAGTCCCGGCCGAAAATGAAGCTAAAAAACCAGAAAATCGCGTCTTCATGAACATTTTGATTAAAACCCAATTTTATTAATGTTTTTGATTCTATTCTATTCTATTCTATTCTATTTTGATTCTATTAGAATAGATTCTATTCTATTCTATTCTATTCTATTCTATACAATTCTATACTATTCTATTCTATTCTATTCTATTCTATTCTATTCTATTCAATTCTATTCTATTTTATTCTATTCTATTCTATTCTATTTTATTCTATTCTATTTTATTCTATTCTATTCTATTCTATTCTATTCTATTCTATTCTATTCTATTCTATTATATTCTATTCTATTATATTCTATTCTATTCTATTCTATTCTATTCTACTCTATTCTATTCT
Source organism: Coremacera marginata (assembly GCA_914767935.1). Lineage (NCBI taxonomy): Eukaryota > Metazoa > Arthropoda > Insecta > Diptera > Sciomyzidae > Coremacera > Coremacera marginata. The sequence continues at coordinate 52,162,421 of OU612046.1, read as the reverse complement.
ATTCTATTCTATTCTATTCTATTCTATTCTATTCTATTCTATTCTATTCTATTCTATTCTATTCTATTCTATTCTGTTCTATTCTGTTCTATTCTATTCTGTTCTATTCTATCCTATTCTATTCTATTCTATTCTATTCTATTCTATTCTATTCTATTCTATTCTATTCTATTCTATTCTATTCTATTCTATTCTATTCTATTCTATTCTATTCTATTCTATTCTATTCTATTCTATTCTATTCTATTCTATTCTATTCTATTCTATTCTATTCTATTCTATTCTATTCTATTCTATTCTATTCTATTCTATTCTATTCTATTCTATTCTATTCTATTCTATTCTATTCTATTCTATTCTATTCTATTCTATTCTATTCTATTCTATTCTATTCTATTCTATTCTATTCTATTCTATTCTATTCTATTCTATTATATTCTATTCTATTCTAGTCTATTCTATTTCATAACACAAATATAAAGATTTAAAAATATATTTAAAAGATATTTAAAAGATTATAAAATATTTATATTTATTTTAAATATACATTTTTTAAAAACTAACTGTATTAGAGGTGAAAATAACAAAGCAGGACTAAAAAGCCTGTGAGATTTAAAATTTTTATTTGATCCTCAACATGTCTGTTTCATCTGTTAAAGGAGCGCCTTTTAAAAAATTTTAATTTTAAAAGTTATTTTTCTCTAAGAATATTAATGTCTAGAACTGAGAAAAATCAGTAATGATGTTGGCACAGGAACCAGATGAATATCTCAAAAATCAACAAATTTTATCAAATTTCTAGTTGTTCACCGTTCATTAGCTAATTGTAATGATGAAATACTTCTATTTCTTTTTAACAGTTTACCTTTTGATAAGAAAATAATATTACAATCATCAATTAAAGATCACACGTTTCAGTCCAATAAATAAGACTATGAAAATTGCTCAATTTCGGTATTCGAAAGGGTTCCGGTGATGCACCAAAAGTACTTACATGAAATTACGACTTTATTTAAGAACTTACATACAATTACCATAAAATGTTCTTTGTTTGAATGAATTTAGAATTAGTCCAATGTACACGTTCATTGGCTCAATGAATCGCTGTTCTTAGTTTAAAAACAAGTTTTACGCCAATAAACTGTTCGACTTCTTATCAGACTCATTCATTGATTTATACGAACTTATTCTTATAGCCAAAGAATCGTTGCCTTAAATCAAGGAAATAGTTCATAGTTTCTAAGGACAGATCCATTGAACTAATGTAAAGATTTCATAAGCTTAAGGGACAGATAATGTTGCCTAAGAAAATAAAGTTCTTTGTACCAAAGAACTGGTACTTTAAAGAAAAATTTCATAAATATAAAGAACTTATTAATTGAATGAAGGTATACAATTCATTGTTCCAAAGAACTGATACATTGGAAATGTTCTAAAATTTTAAGAACTGATACATTGGAATTTTATTTAAGTGATCTCCTGATAAAAATTTTTAAGGAAATTTTTTTAATGTTTTTTTTTTTTTTGTTTTTTGTAGAAAGAAAAATATATCCTACGACAAAAAATAGGTCTTTATTAGCCGCTACACCAACTCATCAGCAGTCTTCTGTCATTTCTGCAATCGCAAATTTAGAAGAAATAACAAGTCTTAAGTTTTAAGACAATACCTACTTAAGACTTAAGTCAATGAATGTATTTTTTAACATTAAAAGCTTATTTTCAAGCAACAAAGTAAATTAATCAAAGTAAATTAAGCTGCAAAAATTTGTTCTTTGAATCAAAGAATTTGTTATTTAAACCAATGAATTGTTCATTGAAATCATCCTAAAATTTGTTTATCAAAATCCAATAATATACAGGCCATACTTTAATACAAATTGAGTAATTTCATATGGAATGATGCATATCCTAATCACCAACCTGATCTGTGTTAGAATTTAATTAAACCGCAAGGCGAGTTTCTTTTTTGCAATAAATTGTTTAGCTACGCAAAATCTAAGCAATAATGAATGCACGACGTGTGAACTTGGTTTTAAAAATAATGATGATGACGATGTTGATGTTGATGTCTGCAAGCTTCAAGTTCTAACCAATTGATTGATTTGTGGTTAACGCGATATAGAAGCACGTACTTTACCAAGGTCAGTAGATCAGTTGTAACGAGCACACACAGTATAGATAGTTCGAATTTTTGCTTTATTTATACACTAACAATTTTTACTGTTAATTAAACGAATTGACATAGAGTTCACTTAAAACAATTTATCTCAGTTTATGCAGCGATTTTTTATTTCACCAATTAATTGAAACCAAATTTAAATTCAATATTTTGTTTTTTTTCTCCCTTTTTCAGACTAACTTGGAACATAATATGATGGCACAACCGTCGGTATTGAGCGCGAGTGATTAACTGATCGATGCAACTGCAATTGTACTTGATTTAAGCCTCATTGTTAGACTCAAGTAAAGTATATTCAATGTGCGACTGCGAAACATTTAGCCAGCAATGAGATCTCGACGACAGACTTTGAAACAGAATAAAATGTCGATATTTGTTTTTGTAAACTTGTTTCGAATCTACTATAAGTTGTTGTTTTGTGATTATACATTTGGTAATAAAAATAAAAATAAAAATAAAAACAGTTTTTAGTGTTACAGGGTCTCATTACCAATTTTGGAAATTCTGGAAATGTCCAAATGTCCCAAAAGACAAAAAGCCTGTTTAGAAGTTTCAAAAGTACGCCAACTTGTGCACAACTCTGCGTAAAGTGTATTGTTGTGGTCCTTACCATGATCCTATTATGGTCACATATAAATATGTATTTACATGTACTCAGCACTCGAAAGCAAACCAAGGTTAGCAGGAATTCCTAAATGGTATGATCTAAAAAGGTAAACGAATCCGCATAACGTTACAGGGACCTTTCGATTTAAGTTTTTTTTTTTAACTGGCTTACCCTACATTTAATATTAAGTGAAGCAAATCAGTTTTGAGTACAAATTATTCAAATTTTATTTCAATTTAGATGAAATTGGTATATTGTAAAAAACGACAGAAGGTCGTTGATAAAAACCAGAAACAAAGTTGGCGATAGAACGGAGTCCTGCGGTACACCGGCGTTGATGGCGTGCTCTCTGGACGATATGCCATCGACTACAACATGGATCGTTCGATTCACAAGAGAGCACGTGATCAACAGAGCAAAGTTACCACCGACACCATATGCAATTAGTTTAGACACGAGTGCTTTATGCCACACTCGGTCAAATGCCTTCGAAATATCCAGAGCAACAACTCTGCTCTCACCGAATAAGTGAACGCATTGGTTCCATTTTTTCAGTTAGGAACGCCATAAGGTCACCAGTACAGCGGGCCCTACGAAAACCATATTGACGATCACTAAGCAATTCATTGTGCTCCAGATAGTTCATAAGGTTGAAGTTAATTACGCTATCCATAACTTTGGCGAACGTAGACAATATCGATATGGGTCTGTAGTTTGCAGGGTTCGTGGCAACGCCCTCTTTGGGTACCGGCTGGACCCTTGCGACCTTCCAACAAGATGGAAATACTCCTGTCCTGGCCGAGCCGAACTAGAAGCACACGCTTTAAGCACAAGTGGTGGTTTGCCATCCGGACCAGAGGCTTTGATTATGTTGGTTTGCAAGGACTTTTTTAACTGCTCTCGTACCCAAATATATCTCCTGCATTACAGAAGACGTTCTTTCAACGAAAGGTAGTGGCTGATTGCTTACTGGGATTGTGGAGTTATGTGCAAACAATCCGGCCAACAGGTTCGCTTTATCAGCCGAGTCCGTGAAGATTTGATCATCTTTTAAAAGAGTTGGAATAGATGTTGTAATCAGCAGCAGATTTTTTTCCAATACCAAGGTTTTTTAAATTCCTCCACAGCACCTTAGAAGGAAGTGAGGTGTTAAGCTTAGCAGAACAATAGTTAATTTTAGATTGTTTAGTTATTAAAACCAAGGCGTTTCTGGCAACTCTGTAGTTTTCTTAATTTTCCAGTGAAGGGTTCTTTTTCCACTGACTATGCATTTTATTTCGTTTTTTAATTGTATTTTTTACAATACTATTAAGCCATGGGCAGGAAGCATTTTTGATAACCGTGGCACGAATGGGAACAAGTCTAACAAAAAGGTTGTTGAGCATGTTAGAGAAAAATTCTACTTTTTCGTCAATATCAGGCAGAAACCATATATCATTCCATGGAACTAAGCACACATCATTGTAGAGGGCAGGAAAATTTATAGATTTAAAGTCTGGGTACGATGCTGTCTTTGAATAACTAGAACGATATAAGTTCATGTCGAGTTTGCAAAAAATTAAATCATGATCAGAAATTAAATAAATCAAATACGATTCAAGATCAAACAAAAGAACAGTTGATATATCAGACACAATTAAGGGAGTCCTCCGGTAATCTATGCCAAATTTTAGCCTTTTTTCAAAATATTGTGGAAAGAGAACGAGTAAAGATATTTTAGTTCCGTTTTTTGATTTGGATAGCTTAATTTATTGAAAAAAATACAAAATTTTGAAAAAGTGAATTTATGGACCGTTCAGAAAGTTCTCGGCCTGGTAACGAGGTTCTCCGGAAAAAAGGTGGGTCCAAATTGCGCACGATTCCAAGTGTAAACATCGTCTGAAAAAAAAAATATTCAGTTACTTAGAATGAATGTCCCTATAGCCCCTACCTCGGAAACAAAAATCGAAATTTTTTTAGGGGGGGAGCCGCCACTTTGAAAATGAAAAATCGAATTTCGACCTTTTTTTTTGTAGTCTAGTGTAGAAAAAAAATAGTAAACATTATTTTTTCGGCAAGTTTGAGGTAGGGGCTATAGCGGCGTAAATTCTGCGTCGTTTCATGCCTCATATATCAAAATCGGTCAAAAACTGTTTGAGTTATCGTGCGCAAAGTTTTGAAAAACATGGTTTCGAGAAAAACGCGTTTAAAGTTTTGACTTCAATTTTGAGGCACACAAATGACATTAACACATATTTTTTTAATACAATACTTACGAATATTAATCGGCAATTCCAGCCCCATAAAGTGTGCCTTCCTCCATCTCATAAAACGAGTTTTCCATGGCTTTTTGGGCTCTGCGGGCTGTGCGACCCTCTTTCGATGATGCGTACGTTTTTAGCTCTGAGCGTTGAAGTCGTTTTCCGTCGCGAGATTCAGCATACATCTCGGCTTGTGGGCCGATGACAATACCCATTGTTGACGCGTAGCTTTCAGCGTTCGAAAATAAACTGAATCTCGTTCGTTTGCTTCTTTCATGTGAACACCTGGGCTCAAAATCATTTCAACCCCTAAATCAAAACATGCATGTATACATACTGCATGTATACATACTGTGTGTGTATATTTTGTAATATCAATACATATTTTGGAAGAATTCCACAGAATTTTCGACTAATGACTGCAGGCAAATAAACAACTTTGCTGATGCGTTATTTTGACGAAAACATACCTACACAAAAATGCCTGTATCTCCTAAACTATTTCGAATTTTGAAAAATCCTTTTGGGAAAATGTTTTTGAGTATCTGAGCAATAGAAATATGAAAAAAAAAATTGAAAAAAAATTTTTCGGATTACCAGAGGACCCCCTTAAATAGTCTAGAAGCCAAGGGACATTGTTATGCGAAAAACGAGTGGGTTATTATTATAGTATCATTCACAATTGACAGACCGACAGAGGAGACATTTTCATACATAGATTTAGTTACATTATCATTGTGACATATTTATTTGTCACAAATGGTAGAAAATTTTTTGTATACCTATATTTTTAAAAAAAAAAATCGAGATTATTAAACTTAGTCTATTAATAAGTAATTCCAACAAATTTATAAAATTTTGAAGATGATTAAAAGTTTTGGAATAAATATACGAAGAAAACGGAATTATTTTTAATTGTTTTCCAATCACAAAAATTGTTTGCTTTCTATAAATATTTTTTAAAAATATTAGCTTTATTTTAAAACATTGCCTTAACTCTAAAGTTAGCATAATTTAAAATATCGGAAAAAAATATTAGTATTCCATCAATTTTAAATATTTTCTTTAACAAAGTACCCAGCACACCAAAGTTGTCTTTAAGAATTCGTTACTATTTCATTACAGCAAATACCAGAACAATTTCGATTTTTATACGAATTTAAATCGACATTCGATATGTGCCGATTATACGATTAACTGATTACCAATCGATTACCAATTACCGATTACCCAGCCAAAGTAATTGTGCTACAAATGTATTATATATAAACATTAAAAAACAGCAGTTTATGTTCAATAACGCATAAGCCGATAAAAAGAGTAGCGGGGGAGGGGTGGCCGAGGCGTAGTTGGAAGAGTGTGTGGCTCATACGCCAGAGAACCCAGGTTCGAATCCCCCTTCTGACACAGAAAGTTTTTTCAATTGAATTAAATTTTCTGTTCGGCCGTCACCTCTCTGCAGACAATGGCAAACCTCAGAGAGTAAAAAACTGCCATGAAAAGCTTCTTGAGAACATAAACCGTTCGGAGTCTGCATAAAACTGGTAGGTCCAGTTCTCGATCATTTGTGTTCAAACATTTCACAACACACACAACACAATTGAAGCTTTGACACGAATAACGTTGTAAGCGACAAATTATAAGTTTTTAGAAATTGAAAAAAATGTTTTTAATGGCGCACTTAGAGTCATTTGATTTCGATTTCCAATTTATTGGGGTAAGAGTTTTAAAGAAATTTGTCTATATATATACGCCAGAGCATTTTTAACGGTAGTATACAAAAAAACTATTTTTGATTAATTTGTCGCTTACAACGTTATTCGCGTCGACGCTTCAATTGATCATAAGAAGCTTGGTCAAAGTCATTTCAAGGGCTGAAATTGCCATTTCGTTTGTTTTTTTAGGGAAGGGCGGGGGAGAGGGGGAAGCGGGAAGCGGGAAAAAGGTCTTAGTATTTTTAGTATTTCTAATTTTTTTGCAAATAATATAGGAAGTCCATGGGGAAGGGGTCAGTGCCCCTTTATCCCCTGTGGACTGTCATGTGCGTGTCAATTTACTTCCAGGTTATACGTTCAAAGAGTATGTTTTGTTATTCTTTTTGCAGTTTCTTCATTTAAAAAAAATTTTTATACTTTTTATTTATATTAAGATTTTAATGCTAAGAAAATCGAGGAAAAGTTTTCTTTGTTGGAGGAAACGATTTCTGATAGATAAAAGTATCATTAAGAGCGTTTTAAGTAGTTTTAAGTTAAAAAACCATCCAACAAGGAAAAAAGACGTCACAAGAACTATAAAAATTCCGTTTTTCAATGAAACTTGGGTTCAACGTCGAATTTACAGAAAAAAAGCCATATTTTTAGACTTAAGATGCTCAAAGTTGCTTGAATGATCCTCATTTTTCAGTTTTTAACTTTTTACTCGGCTTATTATGGGAAATCACCTCCCGTGTTTTTGTAACTTTGTCCAGTTTTTTCATATAAATTGCCCTATGTGCGTCGCCAGGTTGAGGCAGTAAAACACATTGCTATGGAAAGGTTCGCCCACTGTTTCCCTGTTCCAAAGTATATCTTGATAAAAATCATCAATTTTCGAATCCCCGTTATGCAAAAATGCTTAAATGAAAGTTTTCAATTTAAATTGCATTTAATTATTATCACAGTGTAGGGTGTGATCTTCGTTTCAGGCTACTTGCATCATCCTTGCAAATAAATGCGTTTTTCTACACTTGGTGACATCACGCTTTTATCATAAGCAAAAAATTCAATCTTGCAACCTCGATACGTTTCAAAGACGACGTCACTTTGTTGTTTTTTTATTATTATTGCAATTTATTGGCAAGTGCGTACAAAATGCTTACATATGTTTTTTTATTGCTTAAGTAAGAAAATTTTCCCTATTAGGATGGAACAACTTTAAATTTCATTGAAAAATTGAACTGATGCTGCAAAAGCGATGACACTCTGTTGAGTGTATCTTAAATTTTATTTGTTAACTGAACTGTAAATCCAAACATAGTTACTCTTAAATAACTTATTTGGAAAAACTAAACAAATGTTCAAATATGTCTGAGTACTCGTATGTAACGTATGTTGAAATTCATTTCAATGAAGAGCCAATTTTTCAGTGAAGAGTTCATTTAGATAATAGAACTTGTCGGATCGAAAAAAAATATCTTAATAAGTATATCGTTATATCTAATACAGTGTAACCATGTTATTGAGTATTTCTATCCCAAGAACGTTATTCAAATTTATAAGTTTTTGACAAAACAACTTTTGAGTTTGTTGCTTGATATAAAATATTTTTGCTCTTGGAATTTTCATGATATACAAATTTCGAGTTCACTTTTTAGTTGTGGAAACAAATTTTAATTCAAAGATATTCTGAAACTATCTGCGGCAGATAATATTTGCACAAAAGATAGCTAATTATTCAGTGTGTTTTGAGCTTCGTAAAATCTGCTCTATGTTTGCAAGTGATAAGGTCTTACGTTCAACATTAGTTAGAATATGAATCCAGTTGGAATACTAATGCTCAAAGACAAAGCCTTGGGAGCTGTCTCCAAGACCTAGCACGCATATTCAGAGTGAACGCTGACGCTCTGCAAGATAAGTCATTATACTCTCAGCAAAGAATCTAGGATGTTCTCTCATAAAAAATTTGTTTTTTAATGCTTAGAGGACAATGTCTTGTATGCATATTTTCAGCAGCCGAGATGTCCTCTTATCAAAGAATTGTTTTTGTAATGCTTAGACGTTAATGCGGACGCTCTGCAAGACTCGTATGCATATTTTCATCATACCTATGTCTATGATCGAATTGTTTTGTAATTTTGAACCCTCGAGACGATTGTTGCAATGTGAACAGTCAGTTGTGATTTACTGTTAATTGGATTTTTTGTGGAAACTTATTTATATTGTGTTTTTTTTGTTATGCTTTGTGTAATTTTTTTTAAAATGATTAAATGAAATTATAATTAACTAGCTTATACACGGTGTGCGTTGCTACACTCGGCAACTATATATTCAAAACTTTTATTTGACCAATGCCCGTCCTAGTTTTCCGGTAGCAGGACATCACCAAATAGTTACTCCATTCTGAGTTTCAATGTTCTGTGATTTTTACTTTTAAATCTATTCGATATCAAAAATTTGGACCCCCTTGACCAATGCCCGTTAAATTTTCCTATTGGAAAGGCAATGTTCCACGAATATTTTATATGAGAAATCGTATGGGCGAAAGGGGATCCACTATTTTTGCACCACCTCGAAAACCGCTCATTCAATGTTGTAAAAGTAACTTTTAAAACCCGTGCCATGACTGAGCAAACACACCCTAAAAATTTTAACAACACCATTGGAACGGTTAAGAAGTGATGGAGTAACATACGGACACCATTCGATTTTTATATATAAGAAGCTAAGTGCTCTATTGCTGTTGATCGAGAGTGGGCATTAGAAGAACCACGTGGTATTGAAGAAGAATATGTAGAAGAAAACAATAACTTCGACTTTAGCATTTTTCAACCAAAAGCTCCATCAACAAATGAAAAACTGTGTAGTTTATTTAATGCTCTATTATGCCCTGCATAGAATGCTCTTTTTTTTGCGACTTGCAACCTCTCTGCGTGTAAAAATGTGCAGAGCTAGCCTTCTTACATTTGGAGAGAGAGCGCATGGTTTTGTTTATATGCATCCGTTTTGAAAGACATGGCTTGACGCCGTTGTTGAGGACATGTCAACAACAAGTCTTGAAACTCGAAGTGGAATTTTGTTTGAATAGCGGTCTTCGAAGACCGCTATGAAAATGGATCGATCCGTCTTGGAAGAAACTGACTTGTCTCGAAGATGCCTTAGAAGATGGGTCGACCCATTTCCTGCTGGGTACATCAAGCTTCTAAAAACTTAGCGATATGGTAAATCAGTTGATGTGCCGTAGTATCAGCTTTAATAAAAAAAAAATCCAATATTTTTGCATGAAATTAGAGACTTGATTTAGCATATTTAGAATGATCCGATTTAGTTGAAATATGGGCAAATCCCAGCGTGTTCGACGTTTCATTCGGACACTTCTTTTAAAAATTTTCCATACGATCCAGAGATATATTTGGAATAATGTATATTATCGAAAAGCTATCTATTGGTATAGTAAAAAAATAAAAAATTTTTAATTATGACAAATTATGATTATGACAAACTTAATTTTATGACAAAATTTTTATTTTAAACATGCGTTCGGGTGTTTCACGAAACGGAAGTCATTTTGGAACTAAGTTCATTTTATGCCTAGATTTGCGAATTCATCAGCCGTATAAAAAAAGTCAGAAGACAATATTTTTTATAAATTTAACAAGCTTTCAGAAAAGCCATACGCGTTCTTTATGAAGGGCATAGTGAGGTCACAGTAAATTATTTTATTTGTTCGGACGTTACGTGTCGGACGTTTCAGATTTTTCCATTTGGAAATATTGGGTAATTAAATCATAAAGTAACTAAGTAATTCAGAAACAAATTTAATATATTATTTCCTTGCCTCAATAATTAAATTTACGAAATACGACAGTGTAACGTCGTATTGCTTATTTGCTTATAATACCCTGTTGCTGTTGTTGAAGTCGTATCCTTAAGCATTTTTGAAAAACATATACAACAGGGTTCTCACAAATGAATAACAATTTTGTGCTATTTGAATATAACACGCTGATATACAACAACTTGTGAAAAACCTTATTGTTTCTTAAGCCAATACCTTCCATTTTTAATAAAACAAAAACATTTACGATACACTTACTAAACATTTACTAAAACGAAAAACTACATTTGTGAAACACTGCGGGCGATTTGATCATTATGGTAAATGAATTAATGTATAAAATGCTTAAATAAATATAATTTAAATATTTCTTCAAGTTAATATCCTAAAATTATAAGTTTTTAATAACTTTTAACTTTTCACCTGTGGTTGACCATTTTTGGAATTTGCCCATATGCACCATTTTGTTCGATAACTTGTTACCATTTTGAACGTGCAATTTTGAAGGTCCGTGGTATAAGATGGATGTATAAGAACCTCGCAACCAAGCTCCCGGGGCTTCTGGCAAGTCACTATCGATTTGTGGCCTGGCGTTCTCCTAATGGAACACAATTCCTATCCTATTAGCCAAAGCTGGCCAATTCTGAGCGATTGCTTCCTTCAAATGGTTAAATTTTTGACAGTACTGATCCGAATTGAATGTTTGGCAGTAGGGAGCAGCTCATAGCAGATAATTCCATGGCAATCCTACCGAAAACAACTCAAAACCTTTCTTACCATCATGCTTGGACACCGTTTGCACTGGCTTAACACGATTCGACCACGACCGTTTTCCCTTGACGTTATCGTAAGTGACTCATTTTTCATCACGTTTAAGAAATGGGTGGATTTTGTTGCGATCCAGCAGCGATTCGCAGATGCAAATTCGGTCCATGATTTTTTTTTTTTGTCAACTCGAGGGGCAACACCGAGCTTCTTATTGTGTTCAGCCTTATTCCAAACTGCAATGTTTAGCTCCTGGGCAATCGAAAAAGTGCTTACATGACGGTCAGATTAAACGATTTCCATGATTTTATCGACATTTTTGACAATTGCGGAAGGGAATCGACGAAATTATATCCAAGATTGGCTGTAACAGTAACCGGAATCATAAACACTTTTTACATTTTCTACCACATTCTCGCTATTATCTGAGAAAAACCGCAAAATATGCCGTATTTTCTCTTTGCTGGTGTCCATCTTTACGCGCGCTCCATCTTTACGAAATCTTATCTTTCTAACGTCATCTAGCGTAACCCGATTTTCAGATTTCCTTTTGTAAATGCACAACGTCTCTGCAAGTTCCGATATATAGTCACCTAGTGTCATGCTTTCATTGCTTTTTTTGTGCAACACCCACGAATTTATAACTGTTAGATCAATCAGGTGATAGAATATTCTAATATACAACTTCCGACTCTATTCTGATCCTATGCCTGCCCAAATAGCTGTCCATAAGATCAACGTCCCCATATGGACGTTATAAGCTTTTACTATTTTTGGACAGGCTATGGGAATTGTTTTTTTTTTTTCTTTTATCGAATCTGTTGACAGTTTGGACTGGTTCAGAGCCCACATAAGATGATTCTAACGTGACAAGCTTATTGTCCTTCCAGCAAGTCACTGAAATATCACCACCTTCATAGTTTGCTACTTGTTCTTCATAGCTTCCTCGCGCCACAGAGTCCTTCATGAAGTATTTTACAGCCGGCAGTTTACAATTTGTTTCTAGGCGGTTCCTCTGAATGGTACCCAACGCATAAATACAGCAAAGGAATCAATGCATAGAAGTTATCAAAATATAAAATATAGTTCATTCAACGTGGAACTGCACGGCACAACCGAATAACTGTATTACCTACTGCACCAAGATCTGGTTCATCAGGCAAACTTTCGAAATCTTGCTTACCTGAATATATCTCAATATTATAGGCATATTCCCATAATGAACACAAAACAAAGAGTTTGAAACCCCATTGATGGGGTTTGTTGGGGAAGTATTGTTTCGTGAAATGTGCTATCTTAGTGGAGCACATTTGTTCATCCCTGGACAAATGTCCTCCATTGGAGCAGCCTTTGCTCAAATGACACCTTAGTCTAAAACAATTATTCAAACATTCCACTACAGGTCATATTTTAAGAAGACGATCGTGGTTTGGGTGACCAATAGGCTTGTGTTGTGCGTTATCATTGAAGTGAATAACAGATCTCATTCTTGCTATGCTGTTTATCGTCATTGTCTGCATAACATTTTTGAAGCCAAATTTACCCCAATAAGATCTGACATTTGAATAGTGGTACACGAACATAAATATAATGATGCCTATAAACTTCCGGATTTCCGTGGCATTTACAGGGTGACAATTCGCAACACCTATTTTTTGTGTAATGTACAAATTTGTTTCCTCTACTTTCTTGTTAATATGTCCTCATTTATAAATTGTAAAAAAAATTGTAATGGGGTTTCAAGATTTCTTACTTCGGAGGAAAGTTCTGTGTTCCCTATAAAACGTTTATTGTACTCCCAATCAGTATTGCCAGTTAAAAATACCTCACAAATTCTCTTTTTCTCGCATTTAATGCTCAAAATTACCATACACCAAAATACCAAAAATTACCTCAAATTACCACAAAATCACGAAAATTACCACTAAATGCTGCAAGTCAACGGAATACCTCAAAATTGCTTAAAATATCACATTTGCAGTGATTATCAAGAATTTTCAAAAAACTGAACTGAAGCAGAGGTAAATTGCAATAAATTTTAACATTTTTAATTCATACAATCAAAATTTTTACAATTATTCGTTCGGTTAAAGTTTTGTAACAATTTCAGTGAATAAAATTTTTTCTTCCAGACATAATAGTTATTTTTATTTTTCACTTTGAATTTTTAACTCTTTACTTGCAAAACACCGAATAATCTTCAATCACAAACACACAACCATAAACGTATTCATAAAGTGTATTCATTGATTTAACCTTTTCTTTATGCTAACATAATATTTTTCTAGGTAGAAATCTCGTTTTGGTAGTTTGTTGCAATTTGTGATATTTTTTTTTCTCTCGCATCTAACGCACATGTAGTAAAAATTTTCGCTGAATTCAACAAATAAAAAATTTTCTCGCATGACATTTTTCTCACATAAAACGGAGATTTTTACCTTATACCGCAGCATCTCAAAAGAGCGTAAAAAATACCAAAAGTACGATTTATCGTGCTGCCAATTCAAACTATGTACTTAGGTGTCATGGAAAACATCTTCAGTTTTGTCTGATTTTTTTGATTAAACTTGTTCAAAAATATCTTGAAATGCAGTAGTAATTCGTCAAGACCAATAAAACCTCTTGACAGAAACGGCTTCACATATATTTGTATCAAATTTAATGTGAAACTTTTGAATTGAAATTTTATCAAATTGTTTAAATTACTTGATACTAAAAGCTTCAACTAAATAAATATTCTTTAGATAAATTTTTGAATAAATTCATTAAGTTCATAATATTTATTTCTCTCTTATATATTAAGGCAACCGTTTTCATCGAAAATAGGTTTTATTATAATAAAAATATTAATACATAAAATCGTAAGCTTAATTCCTACAACTAATCTCTAGTCAGTTCTAAATATCTGTAAATATGTTTATCTAAAATAAAAGTTGTGCTTTAAATTATCTTAGAATGTAATACTTTAATCACATTCGAGCATGATATTTTTTTTCTCGGATTAAACGATTTGCTTAAATATAAAATGTGATATAAAGCAATTGGAAGAATGTAATGAATTGCAATATATTGGCACTTTTGAATTAAAAAAGAGGAATCATTGAAACTGACAATTCCATCAAAAAAGACAATATAATGTACGAAAATATACACAAAAAATGTATAAAACGAGTTAAAAAGAATTGCTGGAGCATAATGCGATAACTTATTATAAAACAGTATAAATAAATATTTAAATGTGTTAAAATTGGAAGAACGCAATGGAAGTCTCAGTGAACATGGTTATGTATGTTTAAGGCTAGTTTCTAGATAAATGCATCTATACATCACCGTTCATTCTATCAGAAACTCTTGCATGATTTATCGTTTGACTAATTCAAACACAAAAATGATTTCATCTAATTGCACTTTTCCAACTACACGTAGATAGGTCAAAGAACAACTCAATATAACGTGATTCTAATCGGTCACGCCCAAATGCACCAACTGCTGCATGCAGCGCGACAAATATGTTGGATCAGGAAACATATTGAATTGAGTTTTGTGATCAACACTATTCCATATAACGACATCTTCGCGTCCGGTAGTTACGGAACGTCCGATAGAGAACAACAAACGCCTGTCAAAGGCAATCTTTAAAAAGCGCAACACCTTACGTCCAAGTGGACAATCCGGCAGATAACAAATTCGTGGGAAGCCAACGGCAAAAAATGCACGCCCCGGATGAGGATGCTCTTCGGTTTGGATGCCAGAAACAATGCTAGAAATTATTGTTCATAATTATAAAAGTTGATTTCATTGCAGCATTACTTAGATTGCTTACTCGTAAATTATTTGAATTGTATTCTGGCACTCATGTCCAGGCAGACTTTTACTAATGATGCTCCATGACATTGTACCTATCGGTTGATTGCCCACCTTTTCACCATAAACGATGCCACATACTGGACACTCAATAAACAGATTCTAGAAAAATGCATTGAAGGAATGAGTAAAAGTACAATTATTTTCAAAATATACTACCTTCGAAATATCTTTTTGCTGTTCGATGATCATGCCGTTCAGACACTGCAAATGCATTAAATGTTGACAACGACTCAAAGCTATAGCTGGATTTTGTGCATTGTGCACTAGTTCTTCCATACACATGGGACAGGGTTGCGCATTAGGCCATTGAGGTGGTTCCACGACCTTAACAAAGCGCGATATCATGTCACTTGCGGGATCAACCCCAACAATGGAACCAGCTATGGGCTGCTTCTGCAAAACTTGATGAACATGCGGGGATGAAGCATGCCGAGGCAGCGGAGGTGGAGGTGGAGCTGGCGCACGTTGTTCCATTGAAGTTTGCAACGAAGGCAACGATGGCACAAAAACCTCATCACTTCCCAGTGAGCAGTCCAACAAGTCATTGACAGATATGGCAAAATTGCGGCTACGTAAGCTCTCTTTACTCTCATGGCTCAGATAAGTAGATACTGTGTCTACGCTGGGACGACGATTGGACTTAATGCTGCTCGTATCTGTATCGGACGTGCGTGTACGTGATCGCGATCTATGGGATCCAATGCGATTGCAACGCTGCTGTTGCTGCTGCAAAGAACCCTCGGAGCAGCGACTGTGGTGGCTGTTCATGGAAGCGGTGAGAGATGTCTTTGAATGTGAGAAGTCTTGTGCATTGTTCAGCGCAGCAGATGAGCATGTTCCAGTGTGCTTTGTACTATGGCCGAAAATGTTGAGATTATTTAAAATTTGACGGAGGTTTGTCGTTGATGTTTCTGTGTTCTTTTTATTTGATTTTCGCTGTTGTGGAACTGGCGGAGGATGCTGCTGCCTTTGTTGTGTCTGAGACCCGATCGTCATCATGCCATTTGCATTTTGGGCTGTGCGTTGGGGCTTCGTTGATTCGCTCTTCAACGATAAGTTTGTAAATGTCTTATGTATCTGATTGGCTGCGTTCTGAGATGCGTTGAAGTTAAAAAGTTGCACTTTGAATAGAAAAAATAAAATATTTAAGTTAAATTAATTTATATAATTGAATCTTTTCGTATATTGAATCTTTCTTTAAGAAACTAGTAATGATTTGAAAATCTTAATCCTTATCCTTACTTCTTGCATAATTGGGTAATTCAGACACTTGTTGCATCGTTGCAAATGCAAAATTAGCTGCTTTTACAAAAAAAAAAACGCACTGATATGCATTTGCAATATGGTGTATTCACAAAAATGTTTTCTTGCAAAAACGCATTTACAACGACGCAACAAGATCGTGAATTACCTTAATGTATAAAACTCATTCGTTGTATATTTATTTGGTTATGCGTCTTTCCAGCTTAAAAAATTTAAGTGGAATTTTGAAGGTAAATTATATGCGTTATGGAAAGAAGTGCATTAAAATGTATTTACGTATTATTTTTGATATTTAACACCAATTTAATAAGACAACATGGACAAGTTATACGGCAATAATGTTAAGGGAGGTTTTAGGCAAAAGCAGTTAAAATTAAGGCAAAGTTTAGAAGATGTGTTCTAAAAAAGTTCCAAAAAATTCCATTTGCATGTTAATTTTACATCATTAGTATAAGTAAAAAAAGTTTTTTGTTTGTTAGCATATATTTCCTATACATAAAGATGGCGCTGAAGTTGTTGTCCTTCAAAAAAGGTAGTTTTTCTGCCCACATCATAGAGCGACTCCAGATAGTCTAAAAAAAAACTGCATTCGAAAAAGGCACCTGAACGCACATCTTTTACCAAAATGGAATGAAAATATGGAAAATTAAGAAAATAATGAATCGTACAAATAAAAGTCGGAAAATTTACGAATTTTTCAAAGACGCTCATTTTGGTAAAAGATGTGTACAATAACATTACAAACAGATTAAAAAAAACAATTAAAATCGGTCGATTAGTTTGTTTGCAGTAGTGTGGACCGTTTTCAAAAAGTATGTTCGAGAAAAACGCATTTAAAGCTTCAAACTTTAAAAGCATCAAAGCGGTCAAACTTCCAAACAAAACTGTAACAATTAAAATTTTTTTTCAAGGTATAGATTATACAGTATATATACATAGGAACATTCCATACACACATATACTCTTACATACACACATACAGCGAACATCACGGCTTTAACAGCTTCTTCGATTTGATCGGTTGGTGCTCTGGGGCACCGGGTATTAAGCGCTGTAGAATCTGTATTATAAGCGGAATTGATTTGAATTTTTTTTTTACATATTTTTACATATTAAAATAAAAAATTTGATTTTCAAAAAATTATTTGCCTAAAACCTCCCTTAAGACATTACTTCGGTTTCGTCAATGATGGATGGAGTTTAAGGTTGAAACCAGAAAGTGAGAAGCTAAGATTCATAAGTTTCATCAAAGTACTCTTCGAGTGGAAAGATATTTTATTATGTGATGAAATACTGAAAGATGGTATTGTCAAGCCCAAAAATATTGAACAAATGGTGATAGTACCATCCAACTGATCGCCACGATCTTAATGTCACAGTATTTAGGAAAAAATACCAAAGCTGGTTTTAGTTTTAACAAAGACTGCTGCATTGTCATATCTATGGTTAAAAATAAAAATAATTACCAGATGAATTTTGACAGTTCAATTTTCAAATTGAAAATTTGACATTCTTTCTAGCATAAACGTAATCACAGCGTTTTGGTTTACGTACTGTGGTTTTAAAATTGTATTTCAACAAAAAATGGAATTAAAAAATGAACATTTTTTTTGCGATGCGAAATGTTGTGAACATTTTTTATCGTGGATTGACATGAAAAGAATAAATCGATTAACTTAGTTTGACTTTTGGTGATGAAGCACGACACACAGCGAATGTAAAACGCTGGTTCCATGAGTTAGAGCGTGGTCATTGTTCTCTCCAAGATGAATTTGGACATACCGTGAGATAGCCATCCTTGGACATTAGTAGGCCTTGCATATAGTTGATTTCACGTGAGCATTTGGGCGTCAGGAAAATGTGTTACCGTTGGATTTACCATAATTTCACGGTTGTTCAAAAAAGGCTCGTGTCGATGGTGCAAAAAAACATTATGAAAAAAAACTGGTGCAGTCGTCAGTACTGCCGACAGAAGCGTTAGCTTCTTAACATTTAAAGCACAATTTAATCTAGTACTAATTGTGTGCAGTTTAATTAGATGACCAGGGCTCGGATTTTGATGCGCTTTAAAACATCCAAAAATAACCTAAAAAAAAAACCTACTGTCCTATAAAAATATGAATGCCCCAGAAACCCATAAAAACGCCATTAAGTCTAAAATTAATGAATATATTTTTAATTGTTGGAACCTACATTATTTTCTTTATTTATTTATTTATTTAAACTTTCATTCAGGGAATAAAGCCTCATGCTAAAACTACTAGAATTTTATTTTAAATGTTTGGACCTACATTATTTTATTTATTTATTTAAACTTTCATTTCAGGGAATAAAACCTTATGCTAAAGACTACTAGAATCTAATATGAAGAGCATAAGTCACTAAAAGTACATAAATATTTAAAAAATAGCCTCAAATTAGATTCAAATTAAATTAAAAAAATAAAATGGAATTAAAAATTAAATCGAAAATTTAATTACAAGTAAAAATAAAAGCAACAGAATAAGTTTAAGATTTTTAGAAGAGTTTATAAAAACAAGTGCACATAACTCACACTCACATAACAAATATTTAAACAAATATATACTAACAGGTCTAATGCACATGATACACTAACAAAAATACTGGCGATGCGAAAACGATTACGTTGCTGATTAAGTTGAAACAAATTACGATGTACATTTTTGAATTTTAAAAATAAAACAACCATCTATTGTCGGCATAACATGTCTTCTGTATCAAAAAACTTATTTCTACTTCAGCACAGACAAGAGCGCATATTTAAAAGATGAAATATCGTTTCTACTTCTATCGAATCTACTTTTAGTTTCATATCTCAATTTTTCAATGCATATCTCCATTGCTTAATAAAACTTTCTAAATACATTCTCACAAGAATTGTCAAGTTTCTATGGCTCGTGATATAGACTGAAAATTACAACTTTTATACCCCAACGCATACTGCGTAAGGGGTATATCAACTATGTCGTTCCGTTTGTAACGCCAATAAGTAGGCGCGGCAGGTATAGAAAAGTGTATATATTTTTTATCAACATCCCCACCTGAGTCGATTTTCGTGTATCCGTCTGTCCGTCTATGAACACGACTACAGCCGTGATTTTAAAGATATCGCGATGAAATTCAAAATGTTAGCTTCTTTTTAAAAAATTAAGATCAAGTTCGAAAATAGCCAAATCGCATGAAAACCACGCCTACCTCCAATACAGAGTGACTTTATTTTTACAGTAAAATATCTTAAAAATCCACAAAAAATACAGAAATACAAATGCAATAAATTGTGCAGGTAAGTCTTGATCTTCAATATAAATCCTGAATATGAAAAATCCTGAATATGAAATTTGGAAAAATCGGATGAAAACCACGCCCACATTCCATAAAAAGTAGCTTTATATTAACCGTAAAATCTCTTCAAAATCTGTTCAATTTAAAGAACTGTCTTGCAATATTTCACATAGCCTTTGATATATATTGTAGACCATCACTATGATATTTGACAAAATCGGAAGAAAACCACTCATACCTCCCATACAAATTGACCTTTTTTAACGTAAAATCTCTTAAAAATCCACAAAAATTAAAGAAATGTCTGGAATTTTTGCACAGAAGCATTGATATCTATATATATATAAATTTAATATAATGTATCCCTATATTTGGCAAAATCGGATCAAAATCACGCATACTTCCCATACAAAGTGGCTTTATTTTAAACTAAAATATCTTAAAAATCCACAAAAATTAAAGAAATGTCTGAATGAACCATTTCTATGACATTTGGCAAAATCGGATGAAAACCACGACTACTTCACACACAAAGTGACGTCAGCAAAATAGAAAATTCTATTCTTGATTTAGTTTACGATGTTATTACATGTTGCCACTGAATTCATCGTGTCTGTCGTGGCTTTAAAATTATACCCTTTATTTAATTGTTGGAAAACAATGTTTGAGCCTCTGCTTTGACTTAAAGCCTTTCAAGAGTATCTAAGAAATGTTTAACTGCCCCTAATAATCACCAAAACCACTAAAAATTATAAAAAAAAATATATAGAAGTCCATAAAAATGACACTAAAAATTACCTAAAACTATGAAAAAAATACCTAAAACACAGAAATGGTAAAAAATGACGAAAAAACGCCTTAAAAATTTTTGACTTCGGTACATGGAGATTATGAAGAAATATTTTTATGCATATGCTTAAAAGCATACTTAACTTTTCATTAAGATTCATAAGTTTTGCGGAAATCAAAAATTCGATTCGAAATCAGAAAGTATGTAGACTTTGTCCTTCACTATCCTTCACTAA
This sequence comes from Coremacera marginata, assembly GCA_914767935.1. Classification (NCBI taxonomy): domain Eukaryota; kingdom Metazoa; phylum Arthropoda; class Insecta; order Diptera; family Sciomyzidae; genus Coremacera; species Coremacera marginata. Next base: position 52,141,640 of record OU612046.1, on the reverse strand, counting down.
AATTCTTAATATTTTTTGCTAAAAATTTCTTTAATAAACTTGAAAAAATCTATCTATAGTATTATTACGCAAGGGCATTTTTGTGATAACTATCAAATCTATACTGTAAACGCGATTTTCAAAAATGGGGTAGCAATTGAAAGAAGTTGCTCTGTAGATGTGCAATGAGGTCTTATTTTTTCAAATATTGTGTATTTTTAAAAAAAAAAAAGCTGAAACATTTTTCTATGAAACAAGCTAAATTTCTTTGTGATGCCTAAAAGTATGTGATAGATTTTTATTGTAATGCCATAAAAAGTAATAACTAAGCTACTTAGCAATTCAACAGAACACAGAAAGTTTCCTTGGTTCAAAGGTAAAAATAGTCCTTAACATAAAAACAAAATTATCTATCAGTAGATATTTTTATATTTATTGGCGTTTTAACGCCAGACGGGATTACTACTTATAAACTTTAAAGTGTGTGCATATTCATTCATTCAATTAATACTTTATTCATTTTAAATGTAATGCTAAAAGCTAACGTTTCCGTCAGCAGTCCTGACAACTCTACCCCGGTTTTTTTGTCTTTTTTCGTTCTCTACTTTATACTATTTTTAACAACCTATATTCGCCAAACGTACTGTCGCTACTACCTTGGTAATTGTATCATGAGCTAACACTTCAATAAAACAAACAACAATTTTTGCCCCAAGATACATCAACAAAACGCTTATAAACAATCATCCCCGAAATTAAATACGCAAGACTACACCAAAAGCCTAGCGTTTCTCGTAGCATTTCCTGACTTCATATGTGATGCCTGTAATAGACAGTATATCTTAAGAAGAAGAAGAACAATTTCTACGAATACGAATTTCTAGTCCACCAACAAAATACACACGCAAAAACAATTCTTAGCGAACGCACAGAATAACGATGAAATTAACATCAGCATCGTCAAGTGAGGGTTGTTTTTTATTGCGTTTACATGCATTTGTTGTTGTTTAAGCGCAACTGACGCTTATACTATTATAAAGTTTTAATTGCACTCCCATTAATACCTTCGCAAAAGGAGCTAACGCTTTAATAATGAATCGATACTTTTTAACTAAAATCAAATTTAATGATTAATTAATCGAAATCATAAATTGTACTTAGATTTGAGTTCAACAAATGATGTAAGGATATTTGACAATTTGAAAGAGTATTACGAATAGCGATTACCACTCCACCACTACGAGAAAGTCCCGTGGTATCAGTTTTTACGAAAAATATTGTATAAAACATTCAGCCCAGTTATGAAACATTTTCTCCCAGGAGTTTTAAAAGTGAGTTTCCGTTTTAAAGATAGCAGATAAAGACATCTCATTTATTTTGTTTTGCACTCATAAATGTTGACGGTTGAACAAATTTGCATTAAAAAATTCCAAAAAGTTTTTAAACTTAATCTTAAAAACGGAAACTCCCTTTTACAACTCCCGGGAGAAAATATTTCATAATTGCGCTGGTTATGAAATAGTTTAAGTGATTTGCCATGTTACCAAAATAGAATTTTAATTCCTACTAAATTTTATTAAATATTCTTACAAAATTATTAAAGTCACAACATGCACGATCCTAGCATGCAATTTATATAAATTTCTAGTCTTTACCACAAAATCGGAAAAATAAATTTTATTTCAATTTCATCTCACCATTAAACTGTTGTGCTTGTTGTTGTGTCAATTTAATCAAAGGGTAAGGAGCCTGTTGGGTGCGGCGTATGCTGCGAAGTGGTCCACTTGGCTGGCGTGTCTGTGTCAAATTACAAAAGTTAATCGTATACGGCAGACCAAGGCTAGTGTTGCACAGATCCAGAATTTGTTCACCCTAAATATAAGAAAAATTAATATTAAGCATTATTAAGCTTTCCTCATCAATTCCCAACTCACCTTTGCCCAAGCATCTTCAATTATACACTGTACACGCATATTGTACGAATGCCAATCGTTTAATGTAGCACCAGCCCACTCCCACTTAGTACCCTTTCCGGCCGGTGAACTAGGTGTGTACAACATACGCCGCACATTTATCGAAGCCATTTCTGGGTCTTCAGAGTCTTGTGTCATTGTCCGCACATTGACATATAACTGATTTAGACAAGGATCCGCATCACTCAGCAGGACCCTTGTTAGTTTTTTGGCATGTGCCCGTTCCAAATGTTGCGATACTGCCGGGCTATATGGTAGCCACTTGGTTTCGCGAGACTCAAACTCCCATACCACAACTGCATGCGTGTTAGCAGAAGCGACACCTGCCCCGACTGCATTTCCTCCAACAGATCCAGAAACATTGATTAACGACTGCATGCCTTCGGTATCAAGTTAAATTATCCTTCTTCTTTTTTTTTCTTCTCAAAAAATATCACTCCGACCAAAATGCATTTTAAGCATTTTTGTGTATAAAAAATATATAGCAACTTTAATTTTCCAATTGAAGAAGTTCAACTAGAATCAAACCTAGTTGAACAAACAAAAAATAATAAAAATGGAGGATACCGACTTAATTCTTGATATTCTGCATACACTTAAAAATGTAAAGTTCTCATTTTATTTGTCCTGTTCAAACCACACTATTAAAATAATAGAACTAAAAAAACAAACTTGCTACATTTTATTTTAATTAAAAAGAAAATCAACTTAACAAATTAATAGAGCTTTTAAGGAATTGGTGCACAAGAAACAAAAATTGTCAGTGTTGCAGTAGTTGAGATTTTTTATCGCAACCAGGTTTGCATGGAGAAAAATAAAACGTAGTTAAATAATAAAATTTTTTGCCCATGGAAATAAAATTTGTTTTTAAATATTCGTTTTGGAAACATGACAATTACCATCTTTTCTTCACGTATTTTCAAAAGTGATGACCAAAAAAAAAAGACTCTTTCGATAGTATCGTAAATGTGGTCGTAGATTGATTGATTTCTTGTTGTTAATTTTTATGTTGGGTAAAAATAAATGTAATTCAATCTAAAGCCTGAAATACAATAGCGCGATAGTGCGATGCGCTGAAGCTATGCGAATTTGTTACGAAACCTTACGCGCGTTGTCCTCGCAATCAATGTACAATAAGAAGCGTAACAATAGAAAAAAATATCCATTTATTTTTATAACAATGTTAGAAATGCACAAAGAAATTAAAAGTTTAAATATCCTTAAACAAAAGTATCACATAATTTATGTTCTTTTTACAATATAAACACGTCCACTTGTTTCAAAGTTAAAAGAAGTAACACATAACCTAGTGAAGCAGCAAAATTGTCACAACTTATAATCTGCTTTTTGTATTACATTTTACTAAAAACAAACTCATTTATAAAATAAAAAATTACAAACAGCTATTCGCTCAAATTGTTTATTATTTTTCAATTGCATTTTCATGACAACTCTTCATCGCATGCGCCGTTTTTCAAATTTTTGAAAATGTGTCGCATCGCACAATCGCATCGTAAAGCATTGTAAATTGCTACATAAAAACTCTGCTTATGAAAATGCTTTGACAGCTCATGCGAGATTTTTACGTTGTCTCGCAACGCACTCTCGCTCTATTGTACTTCGGGCTTAATGTTTAATAAATTGAAATAAATATTTCGGAATTATTTGAAATTATTATTTTTCCTGCAGTTAAGAACTGCAGGTTTGTTGTTGGACTAAAAAAAACAGTAAAATGATTTTTTATTTAAAAAAACATGGCCTTTTCGGAAAAAAAGGACTTCATTAAAAATTTTTGAGGAAGGTTCTATAAAGAACGTTTAAAAAATAAAATCTAATTTGTATGCCCCTGATCACATTTAAAATTTTTTTTTTAATATTTCTATTGAAAAGCTGAGAAAAGTCTATATAGATTGAATTAATATTCTAGATGGGTTCCCTGTAAGCACAGTAAATGTAGCGCTTTTTCTTGTGATGTGCTATGCGTTGGTTGTTGTACTTGCTATTACAGAAACATCAAATGTTGGCTTTATATTTCATGCAATTGTGTAAAGTTTATATAAGTTAGAGGGTTTAAGCATGAATTTTTCTCCCAGTGAGGATCAACCAGACCTACAAGTGCTTACATCAACATTGTACGATCATTAATTTAAACACTCCAAAGGCTCAAAGTGCGACATAAAAACGATTTTTGATAGCAAGAAACCACCCTACTAACCTCCGAGAATGACGTAATTCTACGTAAAAAAAAAAACGGTTCTCAACTTTGAAATTTTCAACTCTTCGAGGATTCCAAAGTGCTGACCAAAAAAAGTCCTGAACACTTTCTACTAAACATTTCAATCTACTGGGGCCCTATTCTCTAACTGTGGAAAAAGCTGTGTACACTAAATATTGTACACTAAAATGGAATATCTGGATTATTTTCACTAAGGTTATTGAACCTTTACCTCTGCCATTTCAAATTGTTTGCTTTCTGATAAGAAACAACTTTACAAAATAAAAGCAGCTGATTGCTGGTATAAGTTTGCCAAATCGATTGTTTACATAAATCGAAGAGCAAATATATTTGGTTTTATATTTGTTTAATTATATTTTATATTTGGCAAAAGCTTCTCCAAACATTTGATTTATAAGGCTGATAAGCTTATACTGTTTATTTGTGACAGACTGTGGCTTTGTGATGAAGAGTGACATCAAAAGAAGGGGGAGGTGGGGGAGTCTAAAATTTGAAAGAACCATGTTACGTAATTTATGAACAGCCCTTTAAAGGCTTAACAAACAGAGTTATACAGTATGCAATATGCAGTTTGCATTTGTCAGTATAAATAACGTAATGCACAAATTGCTTATGCACTCATATCAACGAAGTGTATTTGGCACAATGTACAGTACAAGAGGAACAATTATAAATTGTTTGCCCTCTTTGAAAATTTTGCATTCTGACCTGTCAAATTGAATAGTGTTCTTTTATTGAAAATGTTGATCTTAAAAAAAAGATAAAGTGCAGAATTTTAGTACTCTCAAGATAGACGGCTCAAAAATTTCGCGCTCAAATGCTACCAACTGAACGCTAAAGTTTCACATTATCTTTGACATTTCATTAAAGTTTAAGCTTTCTGACGGATCACTACAAAATATTCTCCAAAAATGTTGCAAAACAGGTCAGTATATTTATACAAGGTCAAAAAACAATTAAAAGTAATGGGAATTCTTTTCATTACAAAATGGATATAAGATTCAATAAAATTTTCTAAATATTCCAAACGAATATATTTGAAGTTTCACAAAAATAAACAACATTCATCATTGGAAATGATGCATTTTTCTGATCTTTTTTCGACTAAGAATAGGTCACCAAGAAATTCTGCACTCTCAGACGTCAGAATTTTTGCCGAAGAAAGAAATCGTCACAAATGCATTTTAACATTGAACATAATTTATACGAACATAAGCTTTTGGCACACATTTCTTTTTTGTTCACAACAACATTTCATTTTGTGAGTTGTAAATGTGTATTCTTTGCTAGACTAACAGTGCACTGTCTTGTGGAAATCATATGTAAACAATACAATTACTTGCGTAAATATTCACAGCCAAAATACTATACCCATGCCAAAACTATAAGGTAAGCTCAGATTGAAGTAAAAAGGGAGCTGAATGTCAGAGCCAACTTTTAAAATTTGAGTTGTATAATTATTATTGCCTTTATTGTTTAACGTTAATGGCCCTCACTGCTTTGTTGTTGCAAAACTTTTAGTTTAAGCAGCCAATTTTAAGTGAGGTAAGGTAAACTTCTAATTGTATCATGCATTGTACCTGCATAATACAAGTATACGTGCACCATTAACGAACGATTTAACTGAATGCAGATGTCGCTGCGATAGTTTGAAAGCTTTTAGTTTTGACATTACATCAACTTCCGTCTGCTCGACTCCTTTACCTTTTTGACAGGCAGACATAGAAGCAGCTCTTTTTTGAGCCGCGAATTATCTGTATTTTTCTAATACATCGCGTACTAAAACAATATCAAGATGGTTGTTAAGAAGGTAAAATATAATTGTTTTGCCGATACACAGTTTAAATTTAACAAAGAAGATAGTGTTTGTGTACTTTAAAATGTTTCGTTTTAATTAATATTGTGGTTTTTGCTCTCTTTGATATCAGCCCAGACCAAAGAAGAAGCCAGTGACCAAAAAGGTTGCTCCAGCACCATTGGCAGTGAAGAAAACTGTTGTCAAGAAAGTGGTCAACCAGCTCTTCGAGAAAAGGCCGAAAAACTTTGGAATTGGTAAATTTTTTGCATTTTGTGCCAAAGTTCCTTCATTAATGTTTTGTTTGTGTTTACCTTTTAGGTCAAAATGTCCAACCAAAGCGTGATTTGTCCCGTTTTGTTAGATGGCCAAAATACATTCGTGTCCAGCGCCAAAAGGCTGTACTCCAGAAGAGATTAAAGGTCCCTCCTCCAATACATCAATTTACTCAGGCTTTGGACAAAACCACAGCGGTGAAGATGTTCAAAGTGCTCGAGAAGTATCGCCCAGAATCGTCACTTGCGAAGAAACAGCGCTTGAAGAAGATCGCTGAGGCTAAGGCAAAGGGTAAGGATGTGCAACCCAAGAAGAAACCAACCTTCATTCGTGCTGGCACCAACACAGTCACCAAGTTGGTCGAACAGAAGAAGGCTCAATTGGTAGTCATCGCTCATGATGTTGATCCTCTTGAGGTGAGTTTTCTTACTTTTGAGTATTTGTTAATTAAGATCAAATGATGATAATCTGAATTTCTTCAACTGAAATTTCGACTCTAAGGAGCTCGCAATTGGCTGTGGCAACTTGACATTCTGATGATATTTTGTCGTTATTATACTTATAAATTGTAAACTTTAATGATGTGTTTATTTAATGAATTTTTTTTTTTGTTTTTGCTTTAGTTGGTGCTTTTCCTGCCTGCTTTATGCCGTAAAATGGGTGTCCCATATTGCATCGTTAAGGGCAAAGCCCGTTTAGGTCGCTTAGTTCGTCGCAAGACATGCACTACCTTGGCTTTGACTAACGTTGAAACTAACGACAAGGCCAACTTCTCAAAAGTTTTGGAAGTCGTCAAGACGAACTATAATGATCGTCAAGACGAAATCCGCAAGCACTGGGGTGGTGGTGTTTTGGGTTCAAAGAGTTTGGCCCGTATCGCCAAACTGGAGAAAGCGAAGGCACGTGAAATGGCACAAAAGCAAGGATAAGCCAAATGACATGCGCATTCTTTTTTTTACGTTTGGATTCAAACTAATAAACAATAAATATAGTTTTAAACAATAAAAATGTATTTTATAAATTGGATTTTATTTATATTGGTCTAATCGAAAAATGGTTTGAGTATTTTGTAAACGCAACAATTTTTTGTGATCAATCTGTGCTAATATCAGACTTGAAAAAATACAGTTCATAGGGGAATAAAGTATAATATAAAAAATGTGGCGCAACTAAATATAAGCAAAAGCTCTTTATATTTTGGTTTGGTTTTTATAAACTTAATCTGGTCAAGAGTTTATTGAATTGTTTTCGATTTAACAACGCTTCAATCTCAACTAAACATCGAGATAATTTGATATAGCCATCAAAAATTCCGCGAACATTGTTAATACGAAAATTCCCTTTTTCAATTCCGGGCGAAATTTTATTCACAATAGAGCTAATTGATGTTACCTCTATGAAAGTAAATACATTTTTCAGTGAGCCACAAAAAATGTTTGTGGAGAGAAAAAGCTTTCTCGTTTATTTGCTTTACTATTTGATTTTATGAGTTATTGCTTTTTGCTCAGTGTATTTTTATACACATAACAGATTGCATCAACAGTGCCATAGTTGCCAGCGATGCTTTCAATATCCCAGCAAACAAATTCTCAGTTTTTGTATTAAAAAAGTATGCTTTACCAATAGCGGGTTTCAGACGATACAGTATGCTGTCAAGCCTTTCGTAATGGCTTTAAAATCAAAATATTTTGATTGCAAGTTGTCAGTCTGCTATATCAAGCGTTCACATCATCCGACATTTTAGTTTCTATACGTGCGCTTAGAACGCGCGTATGAACGAAAAATTCAGTGCCAAACAATTTATTGTAATAAAAACCTCGTTGTTCTATAATGAGAAATTACACAAAGAATATGTTTGCAACAACACGCCTGCGGTTTGAATACCACAATTGTATACAAACTTTTTATTAATACGTTTTGGAAATCAGCCTAACTCTATCTTATAAGGCAGATTTACTTTCGGCAACTAATTAATTTATGTTTAATCAGATTTTTGTAAATATGAGCGCAGTTATCAGTAACCGACTTGTAGTTGAGCCTCTTCTTGTAGCTGCATTGATTATGTGTGACATTTCAATTGTGTATCTCCGTCTGTAGTTGCATTTTTTTTTTGCAAAATTTTTGTGTTTTCAAAGTCGGGAGTGTGGCTTCATTGTATATTGTGGGCTGCAAGTGCTATTTTGTTGCCATTTTTGTTCTTTAAGTCCAATTTGTGCACTGAATTTCTTGTCTTTACTTTTGATTTTGTCGTCCCAACATATACTTTTCCGCATGTGTTGTTTATAATACGAATTCTCTTTCTTTTCTTTTCCGTCTACTTTGCATGTTATTTGATAAATCAGATTGTATTTGTCCATGTTATCTTTTTTAGATTTTGTGTTGTTGTATATGTTTTAAATGGAGTTGTGAGAAGTTGGTACAAGTTGAAAAGGGTTTTTGCTGTATATTTGCAATTTTTAAGGTTTTTCGTAAAGCCTACCACATATGTGACTCCTTTATATATGAGGCGATGCCAGCAAGAGTAGCCTAACCTACAAAAACATGAAAATTTAAATAAACAGATTTAGCATCCCAACTGCACTCTCATGACATTTTGCTGCATTAGGATATTGATTGTCAACTCTATTAACAGATAGCAGCACGTAGGCCTATTAAAAATGCATATAAATTAAACTTGTATGTATGCAACACTGGCCTTACCCACATTGATATTATTGTTGCGCCTTCTTCAATTCAATTCAATGACTAAGATTTTAAAAAAAAACGAGCCATTTTGTGTAAAATACAAATATTCAAGCCAAGCAGAGGAATGTTTTGATGAATTAGACCTAAAAAAAGAAATTCAAAACTTTCGAACACTTTGGAGTTGTAGCCAAACGGAAACTGCATAAGTGTCGAAAAGAAAAATTACCTTCTCCAACTTATTGCTATTCTCCCACTCCCCCAACCACCATGAGTTCTTTAAGATTTTACGAAAAGGCCACGACGTGAGAGCTGGAAACGAGGCTTACATATGTAAAGAAGGTAGTGACATTTAAAATTTTTATTTTATTTTTAAAAGTTTTCTACCCGCACACTGCAGTTGATTGACTCAACAAACAAACTTAAATTTTGAATCCCAACTGTGTTACTGCGACAGTGGCATAACCCACATTTTTATATCTTTTTTATGAGAATTCCCCATGTTTAAGCCTCTTAATGTAAAAACCAAACTTGATATCTTGACCACTTAAAAAATTACAAGCATTCATAATTTTATCTGTTTTCCAACTGTAACATTTAAAGCACAATAAAAAACATATTTGATTGAACATAACTGTATTAAATATGAAATCAATTCCATAGCTTGAATAAAGCTAGAAATGGGAATTTTTTAACTTTCACAAATTTTATCTCCTTAACCACTTGCGAGCGGACTTTTTTTATATATATTTGGGCTTAGCAGGTCCAAATACATATAATAGAAATATGAAAAAAGAATATTTGAAGTGTAATTTTTCAAGAAATTGTTTTTTTTTTTTATTGGGTACTAGCAATACCCAGTGTTGCTACACCCGGCAACTATATTGGAAAAGAATAAATATATTCAAAACTTTTATTTGGCCCTTTGTTTGATGCCGCGCTCATAGTCCAATGCCTGTCCCAGTTTTCCGGTAATGCCTGTTCAAGTTTTCAAGGACATCACCAAGTGATAACTCCATTCTGAATTTAAATTTTCTCTGACTTGTACTGCAATAACTACTCTGTATCGAAAATGTAACTTGTATGGCGAATCTACGCCCCGTTTTACAATGCCTGTGCTAGTTTTCCAGTAGAAAGAGCAGGCCAATTAGTAGCTCCATGCTGAGTTTCATTTTAATTCCGAGGATGTGCGAAAGAAGGTTAAAATATTTGTATATTGTTCATAAAAAAGTACCTCAAAAAAGTATTTCAATTAAAAATTGGTGGTGGGTGGGGATAAATTTAAAATTTTATTCAAATTGGGCGAGCTGTTTTGGAAGAGTTCGACCACAAACACCGTGAGACGAGAATTTTTTATATTAGGTATATAACCAAATGTAGTGTTGATTTTAAAAAAAGTGTAAACTTTTATATATCAAATGAAAGGTAAAGTTTCTGGTTTTAAAAACAAAATAGATTTTTATCTCAAATCTTTGAGAAAATAACGGTTTTATCCGTAAAAAAAAGTAAATATGATATGAAATCGCATATAAAATTCAATATATTGCTGAAATGTATTGGATTTGTATTTTTCTGAAAGACAATTTAATTGTATTTCAATTAACGTTTTAATATTTAAGATCTATTGGATATCCAATAAAGTTTTTGAATAGATCTTGTAGCAAAGGAAAAATTTAAAAAAATACCGATAAATCGATAACGAGTTTAGGTATCGATTTTTTGTTCGACCATACCTATTTTTTGTTCTTTTAAACAAAAAACACTTTCAGATAGTAGCGCCCAGGAAATTGTAATCGTGCCGATGTTTCATATATACGCTCCATTATATAAAATATTCAACATTTCGTGTTATTTTTAAGAAATCCTTATCGTTGTTCTATATATTTGATTTAACCCTTTTGACCTGAATGGTACATATATGTACCAGTGCTAAGGAAAATTATTTATACGGAAGAAATTGTAAGCCATGATATATTTTGCTTTTTAGTACTCAAGCTTAAAAATTTAAAAAGTACATTAAATGCAACCCTGATATGCATGCATTTTGCGTTTACGTAGAAGCTCAAGACGGGAGTTGTCTGGATTTTCCTTTCTTCTTGCATTTTCTCTTATATCCTAATATTATAATAAAAAGTATTTATTTCCTTAAAAAAATAATTCGTGTTATATATGAAATTTTGATAAGCAACGTTATTAAATCTAATACGAATATTTGTTGATCAGAACAAGCCATGGTAGTGAATTTCACTGAAAAAGTGAAATGTGAAAAAATAGGGAAAACAAAAAAGTTGGAAAGATTATTCAATATATATTTTTCAAGTGTTGATTAAAGCCTTAATAACGATTGCGACTCGATTAAATTACGAAACTTCAACGTGAGAGATCTAATTTTTGGAAACTTCATCGCATCAATAGTTTCGGAATATTTGATTAGTTGGCGTTTAGCCCTAGTCTGCTTGTAAGCAGATACATGTTTGTGTGATTGTGATTTGGACTAACTATCCGGATTGTAATTCGCATTCACACTCAGACTCTGACGCACCCTAACTTTTGCTAAAGAAAATCGTTTGTTTTTCAATAGTTGCACCCAAAGTGTTGAATATCGGTGTAACACAAACACTTTTGGCCATAAAATGCTTTCCAGCTGGATGAGGATTATTTGAACTCGGTGTTGCAAAAAGACAAAACAAAAGCTACAGACATTTGAAACGACCTTGTAGCTCATAAAGTAGAAGCCATTACATTTTGGCGTTATGAGTGTGTTTAATGATTTTCAGCGTCTGTGGATGCAACGTTTTCCACAGAGTTCGCTGTCTGATGCCTGGGAACAAGATGTGCGCGCTAGCTTGGAACGTCATAAGCTTAAAATAACTGAGCTTACAAAAGAGCTAGAACAGGAGACGCTCTATGTGGAGTATTTGGAGAGGCTGCTTTGCGATGTTGACAACTACCGTGAATCAGGGGGTGACCCAACAGCGCTATTTGAAGCAGCTTCTTCAGGGCAACACACACAACAGCAGCAATTAGACGAAGATAGCAGCGCGTATGAAGAGCCAACAGCAAGTAAAACTGTAAGTAATGATTTTTCCTCTAGCTGGTTTAATTTTCCAATTGTCTAAAAATGCACTGGTCGGTCTCTAGCCCTACCTCAAATGTTCCGGTCTTTTTTCAACTGACATGTGACACGCATATATGACGAGCAAATGCTAGTTACAAAAACTATTTAAAAGAAAGCAAGCAACCTTCAACAGTGGCAGAGTGACAGAAACTAAATACGAAATGTTATCAAACTCGAACCACAGTTATCAATATGTTTCCAATGTAGTCAGCTATTTCCAAGACTGCTCTCTGCTTTCTAAAATTAAAAAAAAAAAACTTGGTTATTACTTGTTTAATTAAACAAAAATAATAAATGTTTATCTTATCTTAGTCCCTACAATACGAGCGCAATCATCGGGCACTTCGCCTGGGTTGATTCTCTTTTTCAGCTCAGCACTGACTCGAAACGATATCAGTACATTTTTATCTGCATTTCGTGTTTTCTTTCTTCAGTTTCTTTCCGCTAATTTTTATTTCAAATCGAAGGAGTCGCTAGTAAAAAGTTTGCATTAAAACAAGTATGTGCATTAATTTTAAACGTGGAACATTGAGAAAATAGTTAAAATACGTGTATAACAGTAAATAAAAAGATTTATTACGTAAACTTAATAAGCATTACGAGTGCCTACTTTGGTTTTCTGGAATCCTACAATCCAGTCTTGCCGAGCAAAATATGGCATCGTTTAAAGAAAAGTTCAAATTATGGACTAGAGGGGTAAATTTATAATTATTCTTAAGCAATAACATCTAGACATTGTGCCACTGTGTAGTTGAGGAAAGTGTCTAGCTTGAGTGCTCTATCTGTGAGTCATTTACCTTCCACCCTACTGATGAAGGCACGCCTTCTCGTATTTTGATTCTTATTCAATGAACTTGGTGTGTTTTTATCTTGAATTTTGTTGTTAAATAATCCTACGCAACATTTTCAACCATTTTGATTACACATTTTATTTATTTATTTGTTTTTATTAATTTATTTATTCATCCCCGGATTATAAATTTCCTTACTGTTTGACTTGATATATTTTCTATAATTATTAAATGGTTTGAATACTAAAGGAATTACATATATTTTAAAAAAGGGGAACGCAAGCAATTTTTCAAGGCATACATTACAAGTATGCCTTTCCCTCAATCGTAAAATTTTAAAGATTAAAAAAAAAATGCGAAAATAATGCATCTAATAATTGCCTCAATTTCCACATTTTTTAAAAACATATCCCGTAAACTGTGATCCGCCAAATGTTTGGTTACAAGTTATATATTTTACTGTATAGAATGGTTCATGAAATAAATTCTGTGATCCGCGAAGGTGCTTGAATTCTAATAAAAAGAAAAAAAAAACTGGATAATAAAACAATAAAACCGCGTATAAACATAATCAATGACAAGCGAGTGTGAAACTTTGTTCACTATGTTATATTATTTTTTTTTTATGAGTTTTTATATATTGTTTATAATTTGTTACAAGACATTTGATAAACATTGAATTTTAATTTAAATAATAAAAATATCCCTTTCCCAACAATCAATAAAGTTGACAAACAATCAACGAAACGTCGCAAATCAAACTACGTTTTAATTGCATAAATATGTTATTTATTTAAATTCATCTACTTGGCTAAGGCCCTTACAGATTACTTAGAACAATACTTAAAACTAGGTTAACATCACAGGTATCTTTATTTGATTGTGGAAAGCACATAATAAATTCTTTAAGGTGTTTAATGGAAATATTGCTACACAAGCTAAAATCTAATTGATTCGCAATTGTATTGCAATTTGAAAGGCAACGAGAAAGAGGTTGATTAGAACCATAATTAGTTCTATGGTAAGGAGTATAGAATTAATTCAACTCTCTCAAATTACGCGGCGGGACATTAAATGAAATTAATGCTAACAATTCAGAAGAATCCATTTTACCGTTAGTTTATCCTTAATGAACATAATATTATTAAAGATACGTCTATCAGATAAACTACTGAGGCCAAGTATACGGCAACGTACCCAATAAGTAGGCATTGTCTCCCAAGTGTATTGGCTTTCAAGGCAAATCTTGTAAATCGTTTTTGGATATTTCCAATTTATATTAATCGATACACTATAAAAGGGGTCCCACACAACCAATGCATACTCTAGTAGATATCTTACCAGACTAAAAAAGGTTGTCCTTGGTATTAAAGGTTAAAAAAGTCCCTGGAATTCCTTTTCAGAAATCCAAATTGGGAGTTAGCTTTTGCAATAATATATTCCAAGTGAGTATCAAAAGTAAAAGTGAAACTGAAAAAAAAAGTAAAAGTAAAAAAACAATAAGTGTTATGGTCAAAAATAACAGCAAGGTCTTTAAATTGATTCACTCTGCTAAATTCTTCATTGGAGTCATACTTATACTCATAAATAATGGGGTTTACTTTCCGAGCAAAACTGAGGACTTTATTTATATTGAGGACTGGCCGTGGCGCAGTGGGTAGAGTGCGTGGCCCATACGCCAGAGAACCCTGGCTCAACTCCCACCTGACACAAGAAAGTTTTTTGAATTGAATTAATTTTTCTGTTCGGCCGTCACCTCTCTGCAGACAATGGCAAACCTCAGAGAGTATAAACTGCCATGAAAAGCTTCTTGAGAACAAAAGCCGTTCGGAGTCGGCATACAACTTGTGTAGGTCCAGTTCTCAATCATTTGTGTTCAAACATTTCACAATACGCACAACACAATTGACCATAAGAAGCTCGGTCAAAGTCCTTTCAAGGGCTGAAATGGCCATTTCGTTTTTATTTTAGTCCAACACAAACTACAAACGCAAAGAACAAAGATCTAGAATTTTTGAATTTTTGACTTCGAATCAACACCTAGATCCTTTGTTACATAAATTCTTTTCAGCTTGACATTACCTAGAACATAAGCAAAAAGTATCGGAGAGTTTTGTCTGTAGTATGACAAAGATCGATTTGATGATCGATTTAACTTGATATTTGCTGATATGTGATTAGTGTCAGATGATCAATTTGATTTTATTAGAAAAATTAGTTTGTTGTAGACCAATTTAAAAAAAAAAATTGAGAAAAGTTGAGATTTTGAACATTGGTCAATAATTAGAAACGTGATCGACTTTGATGAGAATTTATTGATACTCAGCTTATTTTGGCTCTCAGCTTATTTCATACAGTGCTATTTTTACATTTTAGAACACTGTATCTTAAAAACTAACAAAATCGTCAGATTTTGAATAAAGTTTAATAAAAGTTTCTTGATCATAATAAAACAAAGTACACAAACATTAATTCGGACATGCTTAAGGCTGAAAAACCCTTTTGGACGGAAGAAATGCAGGTCACAGCTTATTTCATGCAGGTGCTTATTTCCACTTAGTTTTCAGCGTGTCGCGTTCTGTACGGGAATTTCGTTTTCTATGTTCTTTTTGAAGTATTAGTAGTCAACTGTAGTCAATTTTTAGTGTGATATTGTACGTGTTACGAAATAGAAGCATATTTTGAAAAAGTTGGCCGTCGCACGACATTTAAGAGCGAGAATTGCTATTAAAGCGTTTTAAGAACCGCCAATCCCAGTGGAATATTGCTCAATTTGTTAAATTTGAGACCCGCCACATTGCAGAGCATCATTGAACGCTTCGTTTATGAAAATTGAGTTCAAAATATAGGCAAAGGGGCGCTAAACAAAATGTTCAACCGGGCCGACGAACAGTTTATTGTCCATAAAATTAAGGTGAACCCAAAATGAATGGCTCTAAATCTAGTCACGCGTATACAGGAAGGACTCGGTAAGTCGTGCAGTGCGCAAACTGTCCGCAGCGTGCTCCAATACCACTACTTTAACCGCATGTTTATGTATTCCGAAAAGAGCACTCTCGTTCGTGTGGGACACAGTAAGGAATACAGTTTTTCATATTAAAAAGTATTGTTGCTCGTTTCTTTCACGAGCAAGAGTGCTCATTTCGGATTACATAAACATGCGGTAATAGTCGAAAAGCCATAAAAAATTTCTTCACTAGCAAAAAAAAAAAAACAGAATCGACTTGCCCCGGCTAAGGAACACACCAATAAAAATTGGACTTTTGGAACAGCGTCACATTCTAAGGTGAGTCTTAAGCATTATACTGAGGTCCAAAAAGAAAATTTACAGTGAAGCATGGCGGTGATAGTGTATTGATTTGAGCCTGTAGTCAGCAGTCGGGGTTGGAAATTTGGAGTTCAATGCAGGTAACATAAACAAAATCATGTACCTCAATAGTTTGCCTCAGAGTGCAGCGAAACTTAGAATACCGAAAACATTCTGTTTCTACCAAGACAACGCTCCAAAGCATAAATCTGATATCGTGTAGTGTTGGTTGATTTGAAACTGACCGCATCTTTGTTGAATGGTCTGGCACAGAGCTCCAGACATGAATGTTGTTAAAAATTTATGGGAATTGTTGGAAAATAAAATTCGGCAACATGATATTTCCAACAAGGAGCAGATAAAAAAAAGTCATATTAGAAGAGTTGAACAAAATTACCCCAGCAACTACTCAAGAACTTATATATTCGATGCCAAAAAGGCTTCAAGATCTAACAAATGCGAAGGGGTATCATACTAAGTATTGATTTTTATGTAAAATTTAAAATATTTTTATAAATTAAAATCTAAGTTTAAGTGCATGAAATAAACTGTGGCATGAAATTAAGCAGTATTTTCATAATTTTTGTTTATTAGTTATCACAAACATTTTTCGAATTTTTAAATTTTATAAATTGAACTTAAATATGGCATTTAAATATTTTCAATATCTTGCATAGTTTTTCAATAAATGTGTAACCAATTTTAAAATTGGAACTGCATAAAATAAGCTGTGAGACACTGTACCATGGCAATATATCAAGTCATGGCTGGCTTAGCTCGCTCGAAAATTAGTTGTAATTCATTGATAAATTTCGTTGATTGAAATTGGCATCCAGCTTATAGAGCTCATATAAAAAGAAATACTTTTAAAATCCCTTTTTTAAAAATTGTAAAGGGAGTTTTAATGTGTTGGTTTTATATATGCATTTTAAACATTTTAAAGTACTAGGGTCAATAAAGCTAAATTTTGGCCATCTCTGAATATGGTGAAATGCATGGAATCCATTAATTAGGCCCATTCAAACAATATCAAATCAATTTTAGGCTAAACGAATACGCTCCACCCATCTTCCACTCCTCTTTAGAACCCAAAAAATAAAAAATACGCAAGAATGAACTATTATGAGGAATATGGCTATGTTTCGATAAAAGAACCAAATAAAAACATACAAAAACCAATGTTAAAATTTTGTGACTGCAATGAAATATACATACCTTATAGGCAGTCCAGAATATTTTGTGTAAAATCTTAAGTTTTCCAAAAGGTGGTTTGGTGAAAATGATTTTTATTAAAATTGTTTGAGTGGGTGCAGTTCATGAATTTAATGAATATTAAATCATTTACAAAGGCAGCCGAATACTGGTAGTATTTGTCTTTTAAACTTATGCGGCGTGTTGAGGTTTTTGACGTATACATTGATTTTACCATAGACAAAAATTATCTAAGCTCAATTAAAGAACTTTAATTTATTTTTCAATAAAACTTTAATCATCTCAATTAAAAAAATTCTAGAAATCAAGTTTGAACTTACGTGAATCCAGCAGTTCTGCGGATAATGATAAAAATAGCCGATTATCCCTAAATACCGATAATAAATATGAAAACTACAACATATCTTCGAAAAATGATACAAAGCAAAGTTTAGAGCAGGAGGATAAAGATGTGGGCACTGAAAAGAATGTGCGAAACGTGCAAAATCAAAAGCACGGTGCTCTTAATCAATGTATAACAGAACTTGTTGCATCCGGTCTAAACCAAACAGATCAAATACGATCAAGTGCCAATATTGTGAATGAGGAGGGAAGCAGCAGTAAATCACTTAAAAATAAAGATTCTACTGCTGCATCGCATTTCGTTACGGTCATAGAAGTAAAAGAAAACAAGGCTATTACAGAAACGCCACAAGGGAAGGATAAAGATGCTGCAGCAGCTGAACAAGTATCATCAACAACTTTGACGGAAAGTAGTGAGAACAACACATCCACTACAAGTTTCAGCAGTTTTGAGCGTTTGTCAAGCAAGTTTGAGCCTTCTGCTCCACCCTTGTCTTACATTGATGTTAAGAAAAAGATGCCGCCAAGGTGAGTTATTTTAGTATATCTAATTTTACCATAAATCTAATTATCAATACACATTAACAGGCCGCCACCAAAAAATATACGCAAAGTTGAACCTCCCACAATTCCCGGCATATTTTCTTCATCGCCAAAACGTGACGCTTCTTATGTCGGCTGTGCTATGCCTCTTCCTGCCACCTCTTCAGGTAGCAGCTCTTCTAGACCCGCTGAAAGCCCAGCAAATTCATTAGAACGCAGCATTAAACCATCAGATATTTTACGTCAGAAATCTACAGATCCCCAAGAAGCTAAATCGTTCATGTCTAACCGCAAAACTACACCAGACGTTGGCAAATATATGCAAACATCAGAGTTAATAGAAGAACATGGACGAAAAGCGGGCAAATCAGAAAGTCTTGAAAAGACAAAACGTTCGGAAATAAATATAACACAAAGCCCTACAGGCAGTTTAGGACGCACTGTATCTACTCCGAATAGATCAAACACACCTGTGCGTACTGGTTTTAATCCCATGGGTGTTTCACCAACTGGCAGCTTAACTAAAACTGCAAAGAGCGGTCTTGATGACAACACTTCCACTGGAAGTTTAGACAAAAAATCCGGCACAGTACCGAGCTCAGAAGCTGAAGGCACTCTACAGGATATTGGTTCGAAAGAGTCTTTGGCTTCCCAGGGAAATATATCCGAAATTGTAAATTATGATAATTTCTACTATAAAGAATTTTTCATTCAAATTATTTTTTTTCATAACTTTTAAAGATTAAAAGCTATGAATCGATTTCATCATTAAGCTCGGATGGAACTAAAGCTCATCAGAACATGGATAACGAGCCATATTATGATACTGTTCCTCTAGACAACGGCGAAAGCGAGTATGTGTACATAAAACCAGGTGGCACTGGTTCGACATCGAGTCGTGACGATTTATCAACACCGGGTAGTACTCTGCAAACATCTTCAAATATTCATAGTGGCGGTGCCTCCCATTTGAATAGCCATAGTAGCGTAGCAGATCCTGAGTCACCTGGTCGTTCAACAAACTATGTCAACATTGATTACTTTTTACAGTATGTATTGGATCCGAATTTTGATTTAACATAAATTTTTAACTATTCGTATCGAGTGATGATTTTATATCTTATTTAGTCAAAGCAATGAAACCAGATCCAGTTCTCTTGACAGCGATGGTGAATACGAGGGTCCACCAATTATGCGAACAATATCACATGATGAACAGACCTCACAAACACCGGGTGCTTTGCGTAAGGTAAGTAATACAAAAATATTTTTCATTAGTTCTAAATAATAAAAACTTAGTGCGTTTAATATTTTTGATAAATCCCTTCCATTTTGGTATCCGATTAGATCAAAATATTTCTTAAGAAATAACGCAAGTTTGTTGGCTAGGTGTTAACCTTTAAGCTACCTAAAATATTAATACTTTAAAGATTTGTTTATTCTATTAAAATTCGAATACGTTCCACCACATAACGGCTCACAGTCGGCAAATCTATTCTATTTTTGCGCTCTCAAATCATTATATATTGAAATAATTCCTTGAAATTCGGTATATACAATTGTGACAGATGAAATGTAAAAATTCTATAAAAAAATCATCAAAACTTTGAAAACTTAAACGATAACGAAATAAAAAAATACCAGATATCTTTTGCACACAAACACAAATGTATTTGTACTCATTTAATGACAAGTACATAGAATTTTTATTTGCATCTTAGTGCAAATTACATAGAATTTCAAATTGAAACTATAATTAAGGTTAAACGTAGGAGAAGAACAATACTTACGTAATACAATACTGTATTACTGTTGCATACAGGGATGGTAAATAACGACTATTTTTTAATATTTAGATCATAAGTCATGTTTAAAAAGTTATTATAAAATAATTTTAAATGTAGCAATATGACGTTAGGGAGTCAGATATCCCATTTTTGCCATGATTATTTATGATTTTAAAGATAGAAATCACCTTAAACCAATTATTTTTTTCGATTAAATATAATAATTATTTTTTTATCGTTATTTTTTCGACCAGATAAAAAATAAAAATCATTTTGTGATCATTATTTTTTCTATCAGAAATAAAAGTTATTAATCAATATTTTTTAGATCAGGAATAGGTATCAATCACTGATCGATATTTTTTCGATCAGATTAAAAAAGTATTTTTAGGTCGAAATTATATCGATTAAAATTTATTATATCGATTAAAAAACTGTTATTGAGTTCATAAAATATTGTACCGCTCGGAGTCCTCATACGTGAGCATGCTTCTTACATAAGCATCCTTTGCCACCTCAAGCATATCCTTGTAGGTCAGTTGACCAATCTCGGCTTCGCCAAAAAATGGGCGTCCCAGAATAGTAAATCTTATGCTTGCCAGCGCCGGACACTGGCACAGAATGTGTGCTGCTGTTTCCGGCTCCTCTAGGCATAACCTACACGCATCGTCATCGGTCAGAGTCATTTTCCTGAGATGGTACATGTAGGGACCGTGTCCTGTGACCAGTGCAGTAAGCCAGCTTAAAGTCCTTCGATTGTATTGGATAACTTTTGCTGCCTCACTACTAGACCACTTCACGGCCGCCTTCGATTGCCTGCAACTAACAGCTTATTCCCACCTTGTACGGTGTTCCCAATCCGTCCATTGCTTAATAAGGCCTGCCACTATGGCGGAATAAAGATCACACTTACGACCCTTCAAACCCACGTTCACTATCATACACTCAAGTTGTAATGGGCAAAGGTTTCAACCACGATTTTGACAAGCATTTGGACAAGGCTATGGGCAAGGATTTAAATAAAAACTAGGACAAGGATTTAAATGAGGAAAAGGTTTAAAATAGTAGTAGATATGAAAGAAGCAATAGTAACAGAAAATAGTAGGAGAAAATAGTGATGGAAAATACTAGGGCAAAATGAAAGAACATAAATAGAATACAGTAGTATTAAAAAGTAGCAGGAAATATTAGATAGAAAAATTAGTAGACGAAATAGTAGTAAGAATTAGTTGTGGAAAATAGCAGTAGAAAATAGTAGTATTAAATAGTAGTAGATTTAGAAGAAGAAATAACTGTAGAAAAAGGACCAGTTAATAGAAATCTCACTTAAAAAAAAATTCTAAATAACGGCCACCGTCATGATGTACATATGCTTCATTTTTTTGATCGATATAATTCGACCAAAAAATAATTTTTTAATATGATCGAAAAAATATCGATCAGTGATTGATTTCTATTTCTGATCTACTCTTCTATTTCTGAATAACTTTTTTTTCCTAATCGAAAAAATAACGATCACAAAACTATTTTTATTTCTGATTGGAAAAATCACGATAAAAAATAACTTATTTCTGATTGAAAAAATAACGATCAAAAATAAAAATTATTTTATATCAAATATAAAAATTATTTTTGATCGAAAAAATAACGGTGAAAAAATAAATTTTATTTCTGATCGAAAAAATAATTATCAAAAAATAACTTTTATTTCTGATCGAAAAAATATTGACCAAAAAATAATTGCTATAAAATGATTTATTCATAGCGATAATCGTTATTTGCGGTTCCTGGTTATATACCTTGGATAAATCTCGGAAACAAAAGTTTCTAAGTTTATATTCTGCAACTTTTTGACTGAAAAATGAGGAGTGAGAGATTTTTGAGAATATCACTGAATAAGTTGTTTTAGTTTAAATTTGCTCAAATATAATCAAAGCTTTAAAAATATAAATTGGCCAAAAAGGCCTTAATAAAAATTAAAATAAAAAATAAATGCTGTTTAATAAACATTTTAAAATACATTTTCATAAAGAAGCTTTCGACTACCTGCAATAACAGATTTTGTTACCAACAATAAATAATGTTGTATTAAGAATTCTCATACTAAATAAATCAATTAAAAATATATAATTTGTAGTTTCACTTGTCATTAAATAAGTGCAAACACCGTATGAGAGCCGTTTGTACCTTGGAAACAAAGGTTCTTAATAAATTTGAATCGAGTGGCTAAACTTCAGTTTATTTCATAACTATAAGGTCATGAGGATGGGTATAATTTGTAAAATATTTTTGGGAAAATCTTAAAACATTCCCATAACTAATTTATCGGTAGCTTCAATTACGAGGAGAGCAATAAATTAACCCAACTTTAATACTGAATACTCCATTTTGAGTTCACAAAAAATTAAATATTTTATTTGAATATTTTTCAAAACAAAAGCTTTTCCTTACACCTTCATAATGTATGTCACTTTGATAATGTATTTCGCAAAGGATAACTGAAAAGACTTTGAATATGAAAAAATAAATATGAGTCTTCTAAAAATTT
This sequence comes from Coremacera marginata, assembly GCA_914767935.1. Taxonomy (NCBI): domain Eukaryota; kingdom Metazoa; phylum Arthropoda; class Insecta; order Diptera; family Sciomyzidae; genus Coremacera; species Coremacera marginata. The sequence goes on along the minus strand of OU612046.1, from coordinate 52,119,051 downwards.
TTAATAAATTATATGATTTATACGGTTAAATAAAAACAAATTGCTCGCAATAGAGCTATGATGGATTAATTATCCTTTATGGATAAAAGGGTGTACTTGTTGGAATGCTAAGAAGGTTTAAAAATACAAGGCATCGCAGCAATAAGGCTCAACCAAAATAGCACTCGATAACGAGTTCGGACGCTAAAAGTTCGGATCTTTCAGAAAAAAACTGTTTCGATCAGTTTCGATAAGTTACGTTTGTTCATTTTGAAAAACAACATTCAAATGCATTTAAACAAACAGTTTTGTTTTTAATCATTACAGAGCGTATCGTTTATTTTGGTCAGATCTATAGAAGGATCACAAAAATCATATTCTTTTTGAGCGTAAAAATAATGAAATTGCCGATTGTGGGCGTACGTAGCTTATTAATCTTACAAGAGCACCTCTTTTCATACGGTATTTCATAGCCGTTTTACCATTTCATTGCACTGTTGATTTATGTGGGCTTAGTTTTATTCGAAAACGTTATTTTAAAACATTTTAAGGCTATTGTAGAATAAAAATTATTTAGTATAAAAAATAACTTAATTACTACACAAAATTATTTTTTAAAATTTTAATTAACTTAATACCACACAAAACTATATTTAAAACTAACGAATTAATATTCTCTTTTCAACATCTTTTTAACAGAATTTAGTTTCAGCGATTCTTGTAAGTATATAATAATCCATTAAGCACTTATTAATAAATGAAAGAAAGTACACAGTACGTTTACGTTATGCTGTGAGATACAGAATATCATTTTGTAGCGTTATTGTTTTTGTTTGCACTCGCGATATCAATACAAGATTACTACACTATGGTCAAAAGAGAATATAAAAAATAATATTATACTTTTGTAATGTTCGACTGACAAACAAGGTCTGTTCCCATATTTTTAAAGTAACAACGTGTAAAATAAGAATCTCGAGAGAGTAAACAAAAAAAAATCTCTTAAAAAAAGCCTAAAACACAAAAAGTACGGGAACACTGTCCAGTAAAAAAACCAAAAACTTGTTTAAATAGCTTACTTACTTACTTAGATGGCCGTGACAACCCGTGTCCGGATTTCGACCGACCTCATCAGCTCTCGTCAGGCGCCTCTGCTTTGCGCGCGGATCCAATCGGATACACCAAGCGCGGTTAGGGCTTCCTCAGCCTGGTCCATCCATCGGAGGCATGGTCTCCCTCGTCGTCGTTGACCAGCGACCCTCGCCTCGAGCACCTTTTTCGCTGGAGCTTCGTCGTCAATACGATGGACATGACCCAGCCAGCGTAGTCGCTGCACAGTTATACGCCGAACTACGTCAATGTCTCCATAGAGCTCATACAGCTCGTGGTTCATTCGGATGCGATAGTCATCGCCGACTCGAACAGGACCGAAGATTTTGCGAAGAACTTTTCTCTCGAACACCCCCAGAGCGGCTGCGTCAGTTTGCGAAACTACCCATGCCTCAGCGCCATAAAGCAGCACAGGTAGAACGAGCGTCTTGTAGAGTGTTAGTTTTGTCGATCGAGAGAGGGCTCTGGAACTTAGTTGCTTACTGAGCCCGTAGTAGCACCTATTAGCAATTATTGTTCTTCGCTTTATCTCCAGGCTGATTTCGTTGTTAGTATTAATGGCGGTGCCAAGGTATACAAACTCCTTGACTACTTCAAAGTTATAGCTGCCGGATGAAACGTGGGAGTCTAAACGCCGAGCTCCCTTGTTTGTAGACAGCATATACTTTGTTTTACCCTCATTTATCGTCAAACCCACTTTGGCTGATTCCTTTTCGATAGCGGCGAAAGCAGCGGTAACATCTCTCTTGGTTCTGCCAACAATATCAATATCATCAGCGTAAGCAAGGAGCTGGACACCTTTATAGAAAATGGTGCCATTACGATGCACACCGGCCTTTCGTACGATCCCCTCCATGATGATGTTGAAGAGATCGCAAGACAGTGGATCGCCTTGCCTGAAACCTCTTTCGGTATTGAAGGTTTCGGAGAGGTCATTTCCTACCTTGACGGAGCTGCGTGTGTTGCTCAACGTCATTCTGCAAAGTCTAATCAACTTTGCAGGTATACCGAACTCAGACATTGTTGCGTATAGGCAATCCCTTCTCGGGCTATCGAACGCAGCTTTAAAGTCGACAAAGAGATGGTGTGTGTCAATTTGATTTTCGTGGGTTTTCTCCAGGATTTGTCGTAGCGTGAAAATCTGGTCTATGGTAGACTTACCAGGTCGAAAGCCACACTGATAAGGTCCAATCAGTGTTTTTGTAATTGGGTTTAATCTTTCACACAGTACGCTTGAGAGAACCTTATATGCGATGGAAATAAGACTGATACCTCTATAACTTTCGCAGATTGTAGGGTCTCCTTTCTTAAGTATAGGGCACAGTACACTGAGGTTTCAATCGTCGGGCATGCTTTCTGCTAGCCATATTTTGCTGATGCATGCGCCTTATCAATTCATCGCCGCCGGTTTTAAACAATTCAGTTGACAGGCCGTCAGCACCCGCTGCTTTATTGTTTTTGAGTCGTTGGATAGCAACTCGAACCTCTTCATGGCTAGGTGGTGATACTTCCACTCCGTCATCGTCGATTGGTGGCACTGCACTGTGCTCTCGATGGGCGGCATTGGTGGAATCGTCGCCATTAAGTAAATTGGAGAAGTGCTGTCTCCACAATCTAAGCACACACTGTGTATCCGTATTCAGATCTCCATTTTCGTCTCTACAAGTGGATGCTCCGGGCTTGAAACCTTGGGTTAGACGCTTAACCTGTTGATAGAATTTTCGTGCATCCTTCTTGCCCTGGTATACCTCTAGTTCCTCACGCTCACGCTTTTCCTGCTCTCTTTTCTTGCGTCTGAAAAGGCGCCTCTCTTCCTTCCTCTTTTCGCGGTAGTTTTCTCGCACGGCTCGCGTTGCAGCTGACTGCAGCGTTTTTCTATAAGCGGCGTTTTTTACTGCAGTCGCAATGCGACACTCCTGATCATACCATTGGTTCCGAGGTTGCGGGCGCCGGAAACCAATGACTTCTTCAGCGGCAGCGCGCATGGAGTGGGATATATGCACAGGAAATTCACTTTTTCCATTTTCGCCAAAATTCACAAGACCGTCTGCTGTCAATGGCTGCCAAACACAAACGTCGCAGGCGCCCAGGCGTCGCAGCGACCTGAAATTTAGACAGTAGTCTATTAACAGATGGTAGTTGACCGGATCAGTGTTGCATATAAAATTACTACGCGGGAAATTAAAAAAATTCACTGAATTATCAAACGGCCCTCGTTATACAAAAAATAAAAATTTCTATCCCACTAATAAAATTTCGCTAATCCAATAATATTAGTTTTAAAGGTCACATAAAAAGATTTCTTGCAGTTTATTATAATCAAAATGAAAATTAACTGTAAGAAATTAAAACTTTTTTTAATAAGTTCAGCGGTTGAAGCTTGACCCGCAATTTTTTTTGGGACATTTCACATAAACGGGAGAACCAAAAAATTATAGTCTTGATTTGGTTTTTTGTTTTTTGCTATCTTACGCCTCTATTGATCCCTAGCTTGTGTACAAGTATTTGGTCCTGTGTGAACCCTAGTTCGAGTTATCGTAAAAGGCCAAAATATTACTTTTTCGGAAACAATTTCGACGATTTAAATTATATTCAAAACAAAATATTGAATCATGAAAATATAATATCATTATATTCTAATATAATGATTATGACTTTTATAAGCAAAAGATTAAGCGCAGTTTATTAAATTTGTGTTAAAAATGTTGGAACTTTTACATCTTCAAGTAAATTTACATCATTATCTCTAGTGTTTATTAAAAAAATATTTCGTTTGATTTTAATAGTCTCTTCGTATTATTTTTCCATACTTTCTTAACTCTATGGCCCTAAGGCCCCCTCCCTCCTTGGATATGGGCCCGGTACACATTAATGTTTTAGTGCTTTTATTTTCACAATTTATTATTACATCTCATAAATAGAGAAGATAAAAATATGCACGAAAAAATCACTAAAATATGCTTGGTAAATCGGAAAATATGCCTCATAAAAATGTTAAAAAGCTAAAACAAAGATAAACAGTTTTCCGAATTAAAAGCATTTTTGTGCCTTGATTGTTGTATGGACTTCATTCGCTTAAATCAATTAATTATATTAAAAAAAAATTAAACAAATGTTATTTTTAACATTCCGTACAAGGGTAAACCATTTTAACATATTTCACACAGCCGATAAGAGCTGACCTAATTTATGTCTTTATACTCAAACATAACATTTACATATTGCAGAACTCAAAGCGCTACTAAAAACTTAGTTTATTCATAAATGCAACGGAGCTTGCAGCGACTAACATCGGAAAGGTTTTTTTAAATCCCCACAAACACCTTTGGATGGATTCTAAGGAGAAATATAACCGAATTGGCTTCATCTCATTTTCAAATGGAAATAAGTCTGATTTCGCAAGATTCTCTCAAAACTTGCCCTTGTACGAAATGTTGCATTATGACTTTGTGTTTTATGGCGTGTGTCATATTGTAACGCTCAACAATAAATATCACAACGCCTAAATAATGTCGTAACGCCTAAATTTAAAGAGAAAAAATGGTCACAACAGCCAAATAAAATGTCATAAACACCCAATGCTTTAATTTTGGCCATATGGCATTTAATTTGATTTGGCAATGCCCAAATGGAATGGCATAACGCTGAATTTTTTCCCCCTTGGGTGATGTGACATTTGATTTGGCTATTGTGACCATTTTCTTTTTCAATTTGGGCGTTATGACATGCTTTGGGCTTTGTAACATTTTTTGATTTTGGCCTTATGACATGACAAAACGCCACAAATATTTGCTTTCGTCAAATAAACACCCAAAACCAATTATGAAATAACGCCAAAATTAAATAAAGCCCACAATTTTTGGTCTATTTCGTAATTAAATAACACTTATTTGCATGGAAAATTTTTGAGCTATATTTAATTAGTTATTTTGAGCGTTATTTCATTTTATATTTTGGGCGTTATTTTACTGAACACATTTTTTATCATTATTGGGCCCCACATACATATAATGTTTGTGTACATTTTTTGAGTTCCATACGCCAAACACTAACGCTAAAAAATAGATGAATAACGTCAACTACGTTTATTTTCGTTCTCTACTATTAAGAATAGTATATTCATATATTATCATTACTTTTAATCCATATTTCATTTCAAACATTGTTCTGATAAATGTTCCTATCAAAGTGTTATAAGAATGTTAATTATACTGAAGAAAAATAAAAAAGCTAAACGAAAAATTCATAAAAATAGTTCAAACAAATATGACATTGAAGGAAAGTTTCCACGCATGATACAATTAATATAAATACAGAACAACGTAATGCAATTAACTTAAAGTGCACTTTAATTTTACTGAAACAATTTTTCAAACTCAACACATGTGTTCTTCAACATAAAAATTTTAATTTAAATTACAGACATCCGGAAATATTCGAGGGGCTAAAATTCGTTCAATACTCAGCAGCATAATTAATAGCGAAACAATTTATGTCGAATGTCTTAACAAGATGATACAGGTTAGTTCAACTTCAATTTACTCACAACACAAACTCTAATTCTAAAATTGTCCTAGTATAAAAAAGCAATTCACGCTACATTGGGGACATCGCAGCCTGTGATAAAGGAAGAAGATGAAAACACAATATTTTTCAAAATTGAAGAGCTATACAATGTGCATACATCATTTCTAGCCGACTTGAAGGCTATCGTTGCGCATGAAGGTGGAGACGTTCTGATTGGTGATGCTTTTAAACAATTGGCTGACATGTTTAATTTGTATAGTGCATTTTTACACAACTATGGCCAAGCCATTGAAACCGTAAAAAAATGTAGTGCCAACAATCCGCAATTCAAGAAAATTGTTTCCACAATAATCTTGAATTTGCAGACTGAACAATCACTGACACTTGAAGACCTGCTGCACAAACCAGTGGCCAGAGTACAAATAAATGCTTTGGTTTTCAATGATCTGCTAAATGAGACTCCATTGAATCATCCCGATCATCAGCCGCTACGTCAGGCTCACAAGAAAATCCATATGTTTTTGAAACAATTCAATGTGGTCAATCAGCGTTTACCAACGGAATCCAACAGAAACTTAAGACGTATGGTCAAAAATTCGTTTATTGTTGAGCTTGTCGATGGTCATCGCAAATTGAGGCATTTGTTTTTGTTTAACGATGTGATTGCTTGTGCCAAATATAAGGCTTCGGGTAAAGATCGCATAGAATATGAGCTCAAATGGTTTATACCGCTAAAAGACGTGTGGGTTTCTGAAGATAACGAAACCACCAGCGACCTTAAAGAATCTAGTCCGGCAAATATATTGCAGCTCAAGACTCAAGCATGCACCGTGCGCGATCAGCTGTTGCTTGAGGAAAAGGATGAAAAGGCAAAGAAAGCGAATGGCTTGCGCGTTGGAGACAAATATCGACGAAAACTAGCTGATCTTGAGTCACAATTGGTTTTGGCATCGCCAAATTTAGTTTTCAGAATTTTCAATAAAACGACCAACAAAACCAATGTCTTCTTTTTGAGCTCCGACTTTGAACGAACACAATGGATAGATTCCATAAAATCTTTGAAGGTAAGAGTGCTTAGTTTACGTTCCGAATAGCTTTAAAGAATATATTTTTGCAGGAAACTTGCAATATTCCCGGTGCCAACATAATTAATGCCTTGGAAGTACACGCTTTCATCGTTGCAATGCAAAAAGGAATGAAAACTGAGATGGGCTCATATCTGATGCGCAATACAAGTGATGAAAGTCTTTTAGTGGGCGATCTGCACTTGACCGTGCAAGGTCTTATAGGGCTCGAACAACCAGCAGATTTATACATATGCATTGAAGTCGATTCATATGGGCACTACTTTAGGAAAGCCACAACGAAAATGGTTTGTCGTAGCATGTCACCACTGTGGAATGAAAGTTTCGTTTTAGAACTAGAAGGCAGTCAGAACGTAAGAGTTTTATTGTATGAGGCACGTGATATACCAGTGCTTAGAGCAAAGCATGTTATTAAAGTAAGTTTCCTAAAATTTTAAGCATTTATAAAATTTTTTAAGTGCAACTTCTTAGGCAGCGATGTGACGATTTGTATTGAGGAAAATTTTCAAAAAACACGTATACATTAGATGAGTTTTTTACAATTTTGTTTATGATTCGTACACTAGGGGGGTAGATATGAAGAAGGATATTAATAGGATCAAAAATGTGAAGCTTTGAGTTCAATATCTCTTTAACCGAGTGTGGCGCTATATAGCATATACTATAGCATTCGCACATTTATCTAAACCAAAAGAAAATCGGCTTAACTCAAACGCAAATCAGTTTAACCTACGTGCAAATAAAACTAAACTAAACACAAGTCAAATTAAACCAAATAAAAATTAAACGTAGTACATCTGGATTTATATCTAATTTAATTAATTAAAATTCGGCAAATAAGATATTATTAAGTACATATTCATAATAGTACCTCGATTGCCACCTCGGTTTTTTATTTATTTTTGCTTATATATATATAAATATATTTAAAAGGGTTTTAAACATAATCGAACAGATTTATGGGATCGCTGATATCGAATCTGATGTTAGAATTTTAAAATTCAATATGACGGATAGAGTTGCCACCTAAATTTTTTATTTTTACGAATTCGGTGCTGGGCGAACACTAGGGAAATATGGATCGCTGAAGCCGAATCCGTTGTCAGACTTTAAAAATTATGTAATTTTTTACGATAGGGTTGCCAATAGCAAAGGGATTTAGCACAGAATATCCCGGGATTTCGGGATTCAAAAAGATTAAATAAAACCTTTTTATATATTTTCGTTAAAATTAGTTAGAAACTGAATTCAGTGTGGAAAAAGCTATGATGTGGGAATAGCTTCTGAATACTAAGGCCAATTTACAGGCGTGAAAAATTCCATGTATCAGAAAAAACCTGGTTACTAGCGGAGAACTTACACAGGTCACTAAAGACTCGAACTTTTTTTTACATTCTCTTATCATTAGCGGAGTTCACAATCTTCTTACAAAATTTTGCATCATTGCATACATTTGCTATGAATCTGAAATCGGTATATTTTGTTAGTGTAGTGCAGATATATGCACTAAAATATGCAAATTCACTGATGCAAGACCATTTGCACTAAATTCTGAACTACCCTATTAATCTCTCGTAGTGCAGTTCTTTTTCCTTTCTGTATTTAACAATGGTCAAAAGGTTTATTGCTCAGTGGATATAACGTTTAAATTTACTTGTTATATGTCTGTCAAGAGCCTTCTTTCTTATGAGAAATAAGCTGGGATCCCTACAGCGAGTGCTTTGCGTCTTTACTGCAACTTTACCCCTTCATTTTGTATCACGAATAAACACAACAACGATAACAAGAAGCAATAGATTTTTGTATGAAATAAAGTAAAGCTTCTCGTGTCTTGCTGATCGTTGGTGTTCTTTTTCGTTATACAAAATGAAGGAGTTAAACCTGGGGGCGTAGAACTCAAGAATTCGCTAAGTTCGAGTTTTTTAATGTTGGTTAAAGGAACAAAGAAAAAATTTAACTAATGACCACTCCTTAAATCTTTCTAGTTGAGTCGCACTTGGTTGACTGAAACTTTCCAGCCAAAAAGTATTAAGTTGGGCGAAACTATTTCATTAAACACTGCGCTAAGATTTGTGCCCGGTGAGGTGACGCTGAGAAGAGTGCCTACATCAAAGCCGGGTGCGCTTTTTGGAGCCAAAATGAGTCAGGTTTTAAAGTGAGTCTGCTCTGAGTCTAAATAAGCAACATTTCAATGTAAAACTACGTTGAATTATTTTAATGTATTCCAGACGTGAAAAACGTGACATTCCATTCATTGTGAGTGCCTGCATACGTGAAGTGGAACGCCGTGGCATGTCAGAAGTTGGTATATATAGAGTAAGCGGATCAGCGTCGGATTTGGCAAAGCTAAAAAAATCCTTTGAAACCAGTGAGTATAGACAATTGGATAAATTTGTGTAAAATTAATATGATAATTTTCAGACGCATACGAGGCAGAGCAGTTGCTTAAAGATGTGGACATTCATTCAGTGACAGGCATATTAAAATCATATTTGCGTGAATTGCCAGAAGCTTTATTTTCAGACTCACTTTATCCAAAGTTTTTCGAAACATTTAGCCAGTTTAGCAACAACAACGAAACCGCTAGAATAAATGAGCTCTTAAAAGTTTTCGAGGAATTACCACAAACGAATAAAGCTTCCATCAACCATATACTCGATCATCTAATAAGGTGAGTTTAACGTTTAACATGTTTGTAATAGTCACTCCTCAACTTAACTATTTTTTCATCATTTACAGAGTACATCACCAAGAAGCTGATAACAAAATGTCATTGCATAATTTAGCAATGGTATTTGGACCCACTCTTCTACGTCCCGGACAAACGCAAACCAAGCAAAAGGATCTATTGGCTTCGAGTACTGTAGACGTAATGGCGCAAGCTGGCATACTCTATTGCTTCCTACAGGCACGCATTAAGAAAGATTAAATTATATATTATTGAACAGTTTATTGTGTATTGGCTCTATTTAGTCTTTTCCCAAAGCTTAAATTAAATCCCATGCGCTTCCGTTGTATATATATATATATTTTGTATTTAAATACTTGTTATTTCTATTCCTCAGTAAAAATTAAATGCAAAGAAACAAACTCTTTAAGTTGCGTATTGTACGGAATCCCTTTATATTGTAAATACCATAGCAGGACATTTCATTAAAATGAGCGCATAAAAGATCAATCTGAGTATGAAAAGAACTGTTTTGGCAATATAAGCAACTATCTTAACGATTTAATAGCATGGTTTAAGCCCGGATCAAATTAAGGAATATAAAGCTTAAATTTTATGATTTTTTTAACCATAATTTAAATCTAAAATTTTAGTTTAACATTTGACTATGTTAGATAATTAAACAAAATTAATATATAGAGCTTTTATTAGGCACTCATAACAAAAGAAAAAATTAGCACTTAGTTAAAACGAATGATAAATATTTATTATACGCATATTCCACGAAAATATATATTGTATTCTTTGTAATTCTTATGGTGTAATTTATAATGATTTATGTAATTTTTATTGTTTACAATTACAAAAATATTTTGTAGCTCCTAACACAGTGTATTAAAATAATATATATTTAAAAAATAAAATAAAAACATGTGTTTATGCATCACTGTCATCGTCTTCACCTTTGCCCGCCAAAGCTGCGTTTGCATCCACATCATAAACAGATTTTTTACTACGTTTAGCTGATTTATCAGACGTTGAAAATTGTTGTGCCGTTCGCTTGCGCAGCTCTTCAACATCTTCGTCATCTGTTGAGGCCCATTCGAGTACAAGACGTCTGCCGTATAAATGTGTACTTTGGCTGAGAGCTTCAAATGCTTTCTTTGCGTCACTTTTCGAAATGAAATCAACGAAACCAAATCCGCGATGTGTGTCTGCGCCAGGTGCCATTTTAAGTGGCAAACGCAGTGTGCGCAACACACCGAAAGCTCTGTAAAAAAATTTTTTAGCAGGAACATAACTTAGTGTGTCAAATTGAAATTTACTTGAATAGATCCCTGACTTCATTGGCTTTGGCCTGGAAAGGAATATTGCGCACAAGTATTTTAGACCCGGTTTGTTTTGTCACGTTTGCACCTTTCCGTGCATTGGAATTGTTTGATCTGAAAGAATTGTGTAAATACGGTGATAACGAAATAATAATTAAGTACTTCAATGTGCGATCACTTCGTTTCAGTTCAACTTGATTGCCATCTATAAAAGTAAGTTGCATTTCCTTGAGTGCTTTTTCCAAAGTTTGTTGTTTCTTAAACTGTATAAATCCATAGCCCAAAGAAGTTGTCTGACTCGGATTGTTTGGATCTCTTTTTTTTGCAACTTCAACGGTGTGTATTGAACCCAAATGCTTAAAGTGGTTATATACAGTGTCCTGCACAGTTTTAAAATTAAGGTTACGCAAAAATAAGGTTGTATTCGGTTCTGGCTCGTCGTCGTCATCAGCAGCTTGTTCCTCTACAGCAGCTTCCGTTTCTAATGGCTCATTTTCATTGTTCTCAGTAGCTATCGTTTCATCCAGGTTTTCTTCTGCTTCTTGTTTGGGTATCATGGGTTCGCCGTTTAAGCTAGTTTTGAACGTATTCTCTGGCGCCCATTCCAGATAAAGTGGTAAATTTTTAAATTTACTATAGGCCAATTTTTTGAATGCTTGTCTTGCTTCGCTTGAGTCACAAAATTCAATAAGAGCTGTGACACCACTAGGTGGCAGCACAATTCTACCAATGGGTCCAAATTTAGCAAAGAGTGGCGTCAGCTCATCTACTGAAGTGTCCGCAGGCAAATTTTTAGCTAAAATTATCGTTTTTGAACGTTTTGCTGTTGTTGTCTCGAAAGCATTCAAATAGACGCCGTTTTCTTCAAGAAACTTTTTCATTTCAATAACGATTTGTGTTTCACCCAAAGCAATGCGAACAGCTGCACTTGAGCCACCTTGATAGGTGTCTAATATCTGAAACGATAACAAACAAATGATGTCAATAAAGTTCTTTACATAATTAAAACACAAATAAACCTTTTCTTTGGAAGTCTCAAACTTCTTTGCTAATATTTCAGCGATGGCATTGGAGCCTAAGAACAAAGAATTCCAGGTCACCGCATTGCCTGAAGTCTTTTTGAGTTGCATCGCCTTCTTCTGTTTAAAAGATAGGCTCGCATCCTGCTCATTTAGTTCGTTGTCATTATCTTTATTTTTAGCCGGTATTAAGTGCAGCAGTCGTCCATGGAATATGGAACCGTCCAATTGATTAAAACACTGCACCGCATGCTCTGGCATAACGAAGGTTACTGTCCCAAAACCTTTGATTTGTCTTGTGACCAGATCTACTGGTAAATTAATTTCAGCTATAGGACCAAAGGGCTCGAATACTTTTTGCAAGTCGTCATCGGTCACGGTGTACGCCAAGTTGCGAAAAAATATCTTTCCCGATTCGGATATATCTTCCTCATTGCGTATGCTTTCCTCTTGCTTGGTCCACTTTGGATTCTTTGTGTCTACCTTGTCAGCAACATCCGCTCCATCAAGTTTGGCTTTAGTTACTTTGTTTTTCTCTGTGAAATCGGAAAAAAACACCTGCTTGCCTTTGATGAAGCTTTTGTCCTTCAGCATAGCCTTCGCCATGTCTTTTTCATTTTTGAATCCAACATAGCAGAATCCATGAACGTTAGTCGGCAAGCGCACGGAATATGGTTTAAGTGGTTTGAAAAACTTTAAAATTTCCTGTCGCTTAAGTTTGTACGGAACATTATGAATCTTTATAGTGAAAAGATCAATATTTTTATTTTTCGATGCTTCTTGTTTCTTGTCGACCTTTTCAGAACATATTAAACTCTTCATGTATTCCAAATCACTAATGGGTTTCTCGGCCAATTTCGTTTCCTCTTCTTTGCTCGAAAGTTCTAACTCCTTCTCCAGTACATCATCATCATCGTTATCGGCTTTTTTGACAGCATCTTGTTTTTTCTCCTTTACCGAATCATTTCCTTTTTTGATTTCCGCGTCATTGCTCCATAATACTCTATTCTTATCATGCACTTTCATAAACTCCTGAAATTCCGGATCATCTTTATGCTTTCCAATGATTTCATCAAACTTGGACACTTTTTCCGTCTTTTGTTTCTCAACGGATTTAGTTGATTCTTCTTTTAATGGGAGTTTGTTATTCTTAGTATATTTACTCCACGCTCTTGGCTTATCTTCGCCATCCAATGTGGAGCATAGTTCAACTTTCACTCTACTTGTTTGAATACACGTATTATTGAAGAAATTTATTGCATTCTTTGCCTCTTCTTCAGAACGGTATCCAATAAAACAAAATTGTCGAAACTTTCCATCAGGCGTGTACTTCAGCTGTATGTCAGTAAGCGTTCCTTTGCTACCAAATATATTTCGTATCTTCTCCTCTGTTATCTGTTGGATAAGATTTACATTTATTTAATATCAAAATAACCAGGAAAGATTACTTGCATTTTTGGGTAATTGTTTAACTATAATTCGCGACATTTCAGGAATATTTCAACAAAGTAATTGCAATAAATTAAAAAACACGCATTGTTTATATTCTAGTAGCACACGTGAAATAAATACTAGTGCAGCTAAATATGTGACTACCGAGTAAATTTCTTAGCGACTGGGTAGCATTTTGACATATGACTACACTGACAGAAAAGTAATAGCACTAAAATAATAATCGTTATATTTTAACTGAGAATTTTTATTTCCATGTATAATACTAGGCACGATTACGATTTTCTGAGTGCCGCGATTTGAAAGTGTTTTTGTGTTAAAAAAATCTATCATTGCCAATATGCAATGAGTTGGGCTATTCACAGTATAAACGTAAATTAACAAAGCGTATTTATAGCATGTGATATTTTTGCAACAGTGAGCACCTCATGCAGCGTCTACATCAGACAATTTGTCTTAACAATCCCAATACACTCACACATTTTTACTAACACACTCACATTTTCTCAGTCGTCAGCTCAATTGTCAGGCAGACAATCATCAAGAAAAAATTTTAAAAAATCAAAAGAGCCATATATATTATACACCAAATGAAAGGTAAATTTTCAGGCTTCAATAATTAATTTGTAATAATCCATAGTAATAACGGTACTTTTTGGGAAAATTATATATAATATTATATATACTATGGCCGAAGCGGACCACAGTGGGTCCCTTTTCGTCCTCATTGTACAAAGGCTGCTACCGCTCATAGCCCTCATGCGTGAGCATACTCCTTACAATAGCATCCTTTGTCACCCAAAGCATATCCTTGTAGGTCAGCTGACCAATGTCGGTTTCGCCAATAAATGGTCAATCTTATGCTTGCCAACGCCGGATACTGGCACAGAATGTGTGCTGCCGTTTCCGGCTCCTTTAGGCATAACTTCCACGCATCGTCCTCGGTCAGAGTCATCTTCCTGAGATGGTATATGTAGGGACCGTGTCCTGTGACCAGTGCAGTAAGCCAGCTTAAAGTCCTTCGATTGTATTGGATAACTTTTGATGCCTCACTACGAGACCATTTCACGATCGCCTTCGATTGCCTGCAATTAACAGCTTCTTTCCACCTTGTACGGTGCTTCGAGTCCGCCCATTGCTTAATAAGGCCTGCCATCGTGCTGTCGCCTATGGCGATACGTGGCTCTGGTCCACAAAACTCTTCTGCTGATCCTTCTCTTGCTAAAGAATCAGCATTTTCATTCTGTTCTATGCCAGAATGTCTTCTCACAGACATAAGTGTGAGCTCATTTGTCTTAGCGCACCTATTGAGTTTGGAAGTGACGCCTGTACGCTGTATGCACCTAACCATCGTCTGATTGTCAAGGGCAATAACAATTTTCTTTCCATTGACCCGGTCATCAGGTGGTCCAGTGAATGCACCACACCAGGCATTTTCTCTCTGCCTTCCGTTCATAGGCATACACATCTCCCTGATATCTCTCTGCACAACATCAAGGATGTGCATATGACCATGTAGGGCCGTTGATCCATGCCACGTAGTATTTTGCAACATCCTGAGGGCTGTTAGCGCCACCGTTTTCTTTATTTCTAAGTCCAAAAGCAGCATACCTAACAGAACCTCCATTGCGCTTGTTTTAGTGGTGCGTATTGCACCTGCTATTCCAACACATCCCAGCCGTTGGACTCTGTCCAGTCTCTTCTTTATGGTTTTCTGGCTGACTTTTGTCCACCAAATCACCGAAGCATATGTGATGACAGGTGTAACCATCATAGTATTGACCCATTTCTGGGTTTAGCCCCCATTTGAGACCACTAACGCGTCTACACAGAAACAGAACCCTCTTGGCTCTTTAAATCCTATCTTCTACATGATCGCTCCAGTTCAGTTTGCAATCAAGGGCTACCCTTAAATATTTAACTTTCATGGATATGTTGATTCCAGCTCCAAAAAGTCTGAGTGGTTCTCTCCTCAGACCTGCCTTCTTTCTAGTTACGAGAATATTTTCTGATTTTCCTGCGTTTACGGTAAGACCTTGTTCTCGACACCACTCTTCCACCATTCGGAGTGCTCCCTTCATGATATCTGAAATGGTGTCAATGAACTTAACACAGACAACCAACGTCATGTCATCTGCATACCCTATCGTGTGTATGCCCGATTCATCCAGTCTAACCAGTAGTGAGTCCACAGTTATGTTCCACAGGGTTGGCGATAACACCCCGCCCTGGGGACATCCTCTAGTCTTGACTCTACCATTCTGCATGATGACCGTCCTGTGCTTGAGCATATTGACTACCCAATTTACTTCCATTGGGCTTACATCGCGCTCTGTCAGGGCTTGACGCAGCCTTCCCAAGCATATTTTGTCGAAAGCACCCTCGATGTCCATAAATGTGGCCATCACAATACCTCCTGAAAACAGCTCCTTTTCAGCAACTCTTACTAATTCGTGAAGAGCACACTCCGTAGACCTACCTGCACTATACGCATGGTGGCATCTAATCAGAGGATTATGCATCAGCGAATTGCTCTCAAGACAGTCAACCATCACTCTTTCCATCGCTACGTCAAGAGGAAAGACGTAAGGCTGATCGGTCTGACGACTTCGCCTCCGCATAGTCCTTTTTCCGGGCTTCGGAAGAAAGACAACTTTCGCCTCCCTCCAGACTCTCGGAACGTACCCAGTCGCTAAGCAAGTAACGAATATACGCCACAGCCTAGGTGCAATGAGATCTTCTCCCCAGTGCAATATAGCCGGAAATATGCCGTCCGTCCCAGATGTTTTGTACGGAGCAAATGAGCGTATAGCACTCCCCACCCCGTCCATAGTGATCATTCTTTTGGCTTCCAGTCTGTTAACCCTGTCTCATCCCTTTCTTCAAGGATGTCCACGGGTCGTTAGACCTAAGACTTCCAGGAAAATGCACCTCCATCAGAACCTGCAACGACTCCTCTAAGTTCTCTGCCATGGTTCCATCCGTTTTTCGGATCAGTCCCACTTTCGAGAATGGATCTTTTAAAACCATTTTCTGAAGCCTACATGCTTCCGAAATAGTTTCCATCCCAGAGCAGAATCTCTGATGACTGCATTTTACGGTGTCGTATGAGGTTCTTTAGTTCCCTTTTCCGTGCCTTGTAGTCTGCCAATGTTTCTGGGGTACCCCCTCTCATGTGCAGATTGAAGGCCTTCCTAACCTTCTTCTTCAAGGATTCGAGTTCCGTGCACCACCACGGCGTCGGATCACCCTCGTTTACTAAAGATAAAGGACATGCCACCTCGTAAGCTTCGACCATGGCCAAACTGAGATGTTTGACATGGCTTTCCACTTCCGCTGTATTCCCTGGTACTTTTATAGCTTTTTGGTTCAGTGTTTCCCTCAACTTCGCCTTATATTTCACAGGATCTGTATTCTTGGGAATCCTGACCTTCTTGCTATTCCGTTGGTGTCGGATTCCATACTTGAATTCAAACTGAATGGATCTGTGGTCAGACATGGTTAGCCTATCTACGACCCTCTAGTTTTATATTCTGTTCTGAATCCTTATAAAAATGAGGATTACATCAATGACTTCCGCTCGCCTCGCATCAACAAAAGTCGGCTGTGCGTCTCTATTTGCTATCAACAGATTATACCTCTCCACAAATTCAAGCAGTTGCTCTCCTCTGTCATTGTTATTGGTGCTTCCCCACACAGTATTGTGCGCGTTGGCATCCCATCCTATTATCACTCCAATGTTCCTTTCCTCACAGTACCAGATTCTCCACCTCTTTTGAAGGTGATTGGTCCGGAGAGTCGTAAGGAAGATACGCTGAAGCTACCATACAAGCACCTGCACCATCCCTGATTCTCACAACGGTGAGATCCGGGAAACATAGGTTTGGCATATGTACCGCTAGTATACCATGCCTCACCAAGATACAACTCCTTCACCTGCCAACTGTTACCGGTTGGTACAGCGTGGCCTTTCGCTCTAGAGACCCTTTAATTCTATTGTGAAGAATCCAAGGTTCTTGGAGCATTGCTATGTCAATTTTATCCTCCTGCATGCAACGCATCATCATTGCTGATGCTGCCCTACTATGGTGTAGATTAAGCTAACACTCCACAAGGTTTTCCTGGCACTGGCTATCGACTTTTGACGGTCGTCCACCAGCTTCCATCGTTCTTTCTCTATGTGGTAGGCTATCAACCTTTACAGGTTCCACCTTGCCCATCCTTAGCCGAAAAGCTAACAGCCGCGTCGGACTTAGCATTCCCTGGCACTGCAGCTTCGACAGGACTGGCTTCACCCCTTTCGGAGTTCCATCGTCCACCAGGCCCGGCGGATTACCTTGCGGCTTCCCGCACCCTTCCACGGCTAAATCCTTTTGGGATTCCACCGCTTCGGGACTCGTTCCCTCAGCGCACCCTTTCTTATTGGTTGTTTTTTGGATTTTCATTTAAATCACACGAGTGTAGGGGAAAGAACCGTCCACCGTGACATAGCCCCCACTATCACGGTAAGCCCATAGTTACTCTCTGGGGCGGGCAGGTATCAGTGGGGTATCTTTTTCGACACCCATGTCGAGATCCATAGTGTTTTGTAAAAGTAGGGTCACGTCGTACAGGATGTGGCTCCTCACCACGCACTAACGGTCTGAAGCTATATTTGCTTCAGTCCACCCTATAGCTACTGCTGCTTGACCCTTTTTGAAAAATTACGGTTTTATGTAATATTTTACTTTTACATACAAGCAGTTATAAAATGTGCTTATTATATATTATCTTTAAAATGGTACCATAAGCATCAATATCGGTTGTATACTAAGAAAAATACAGGTACTTTTCTTAGAAGATCTTATAAAAAGGAACTTATTTTAAAAAATCGATAGCTCGAAAACAAATGGATAAATCGCTTTTTTCTTCGGTCATTATTATTTATATTGAATGTACTTCACGAATACTTTGTCAAATCGCTGCGCCCAGGAAATCGTAATCTCTCCTAATACTATAAAGGTGTTTCTGGGGCTTTATTCCGTAGCTGTGCACAAAACTTGTTCACACGAAATTAAAATTTCGTATTCACTCCAATTGTACACTTTTTAATTTCAAATGATTCTGTTAATTAAATTGTACACTGACATGCTGAAAATAAAATTGCTAAATAAAAATTTGTGGCTGTCAATTTCATATTTTGAGTTTTTGAAAAAATTATACAATTGTAAATATAAATAAACATCACTTTAGAAAAATAAACATTACTATAGAAAATAATGTATGTTTATTTGTATGAATATAATCATTTATTCCGTGAGGTACGACAAAATTTTACAAATACAATCCCAAATTACGCCAGGTATATCACAACAACAATTTTAAAAAAACTAAAAACTAAAACTAAAAAAAAAACTAATTTTCAAAGCTAGTGCATTGGAGACTGGATGTGACTCAACGTTTCCATAGTTAGGAGAATAGGGCCCCTGATTCGTAGCAATTGGTGTCGAATTTCAAAATATTGCATATTCGAGTTAACATCCACCAGCCTCAACATTTATTTTTTTATTGTGTATTTTATAAAAGCTATAGGCGTTTTGAAACCAAATATGTAATTGTAATTTTTTACACCAAATGTGTAATTTTTAATAAAATTTATAAATTTTTTTATCGATGATGATGTCATTTGAAAGAGTTTAAATACTAGTCTTTCATATAATGACTTTTTCCAATATTTTTCTTCATATATTTTTCATATAAGGCATTGTTTCAATCCAAACAAATTACATTTTTTAAACAATATGCATTACACAGATATGCAAAAAATACGTTAGTTAAAGCAGTCAGTATTTTTGCCTTTAATTTGATATACAATATCATGTACTTCTTTTTCCCAACTTCTATAAAACTCATATTATATTTGGTGTATTATTTTTAGCAGGTTTTAGACTTCTACACTTATAAATTATAGCGAATTGTAAATAAACGAAAGAAAAAAATATCAAATATATTAATAAAAGTTGTATTTTCAATGTCAAAAGCAAGCAATAACAAAAGCTATTTAAATTTTTCGAATTTTAGCATAATTACTTACTTACTTAGGTGGCCGTAACAACACGTGTCATTCTGCAAAGTCTAATCAACTTTACAGGTATACCGAACTCAGACATTGTTGCGTATAGGCAATCCCTTCTCGGGCTATCGAACGCAGCTTTAAAATCGACAAAGAGATGGTGTGTGTCAATTTGATTTTCGTGGGTTTTCTCCAGGATTTGTCGTAGCGTGAAAATCTGGTCTATGGTGGACTTACCAGGTCGAAAGCCACACTGATAAGGTCCAATCAGTGTTTTTGTAATCGGCTTTAATCTTTCACACAGTACGCTTGAGAGAACCTTATATGCGATGGAAATAAGACTGATACCTCTATAACTAGCGCAGATTGTAGGGTCTCCTTTCTTAAGTATAGGGCACAGTACACTGAGGTTCCAATCGTCGGGCATGCTTTCTGATAGCCATATTTTGCTGATGAGCTGATGCATGCGCCTTATCAATTCATCGCCGCCGGTTTTAAACAATTCAGCTGACAGGCCGTCAGCACCCGCTGCTTTATTGTTTTTGAGTCGTTGGATAGCAACTCGAACCTCTTCATGGCTAGGTGGTGATACTTCCACTCCGTCATCGTCGATTGGTGGCACTGCACTGCGCTCTCCATGGGCGGCATTGGTGGAATCGTCGCCAGTAAGTAAATTGGAGAAGTGCTGTCTCCACAATCTAAGCACACACTGTGTATCCGTATTCAGATCTCCATTTTCGTCTCTACAAGTGGATGCTCCGGGCTTGAAACCTTGGGTTAGACGCTTAACCTGTTGATAGAATTTTCGTGCATCCTTCTTGCCCTGGTATACCTCTAGTTCGTCACGCTCACGCTTTTCCTGCTCTCTTTTCTTGCGTCTGAAAAGGCGCCTCTCTTCCTTCCTCTTTTCGCGGTAGTTTTCTCGAACGGCTCGCGTTGCAGCTGACTGCAGCGTTTTTCTGTATGCGGCGTTTTTTACTGCTGTCGCGATGCGACACTCCCGATCGTACCATTGGTTCCGAGGTTGCGGGCGCCGGAAACCAACGACTTCTTCAGCGGCAGAGCGCATGGAGTGGGATATATTCGCTCAAAGTCCACCGGCGTCGTCGAGTCCAGAGGTTGGTTGGTTGAGCTTAACCGAGAGTTGAGCGGAGTAGGCTTCGGCAGTCCGTTGTAATTGCAGGTTAGCGACATCTAGCTTTCGTTGCACTCCTGTGCGTATGTTCTTCGCATTGCATAATCGCATGCGGATCTTGGCTGCAACAAGATAATGGTCGGAGTCATTGTTGACCCCCCGAAATGTACGCACATCTAGAACACTAGAGGCATGCCTTCCGTCGATTACAACATGATCAATTTGGTTTCGCGTTTTTTGATCCGGGGACAGCCAGGTGGCCTTGTGGATGTCGAGGTGCTTAAATCTGGTGCTACTAACTACCATGTTTCGTGCCGCGGCGAAGTCGATCAGTCTTAGACCGTTGTTCGTGGAGGTCTCGTGAAGACTGAACTGACCGACAGAGGAGCCAAAGATGCCTTCCCTTCCGACTTTCGCATTAAAATCGCCGAGGACTATTTTCACGTCATGGACTGGAAGGTGGTCATATACGTCCTCAAGACTAGCGTAGAAAGCGTCCTTGACAGCTTCGTCCTCTTCCTCCGCCGGGGCGTGCGCGCAAATAAGGCTAATGTAGAAAAATTTTGCCTTGATGCGGATCGTGACCAATCTTTCGTTCACAGGTGTGAACCGGGAAACAAGGTGGCGTAGTTACCGGCTCACGACGAATCCACATCCGAATTCGCGCTTCTCCGCATGGCAGCTGTAGTAGATATCGCAGTGTGCTTGTTTAGAGCAGCCTTGCCCTTTCCATCGCATTTCCTGGATGGCGGTGATGTCAGATTTTATTGTTTTGAGGGCTTCCGCCAGTTGGATAATGGCACCTTCCCTATAAAGGGTCCGGACATTCCAGGTGCATATCTGCAAATCATTATCCGTTTTTCGTTTGCGGTGGTCGTCAACGTAATTGGGATTCTTATCCGAGGCTGGTTTAGTTTTCATTGGGCAGTAGTAATGTGGCGGGACCCAAACCCTGCGCACATTCCATGTTTAAGGTCTATGGATCGACCCGCCGCTCAAATTAGCCGTCAAACTGACGGACGCCAGTTTGCCGTTGCCCAGGGAACACCACTTGGAGGTTTGAGTCGACTTGAGACGATTTCGACATGGATAATGCTGGCCTTGCCAGGTTGAGGCGGTCAGACACGTTGCCATGTGAAGGTTCGCCCCCTGTTCCCTTTTAGCATAATTAGGAAATCAAAAAATTAGGTCATATATATGCTTTCATCTATGTTAGTATGGATTTTGTAAGTTTTTCTTTACATATATTTTCTTTTATATATTTATGAGTAAATATATCATTCGAACTTCAAAATCTTCGTTTCTTAGAACTGATTTTTTAATGCATTCATAACACAAAGAAGCGATAACCTGCTTGCTTGAAGACATCTTTCCCAGTCTGAGTCGAAATTGTCTAATCAATAAAAAAATTTCATCTCTTTTTGCTTCTCAGTGTTGTTTAGTACTTAGCAGAATTATGAGGTAGGGCCGATTCGTTTATCCCGAAGTCACACGGTGATACCAATCAAACAATCTTCTCGTTTTGTTGTTGCTTTCAATAGAAATCTGTCAAAAGCGCTAAAAGTGACAGCTGATGAACACAGATTGCAGCAATCAAATTTATCCATTTTTTTTAATGGAATGTAGGTGTGCCCACGTCAGTCAAATGATTGAAATATATAGCGATTTTTTACTCTCTCTGAAAATTTTGATTGACTCTTGCTCACACACGATTTTTTGATTGAAGCTCCGACACAGGCACTTGTTGTTTTTCTGCTACCTACTATTTTGTGAATTCATATCTTGCTGAGTTGTTTAATTGAGTTGTTTTGTGTGCATAAAAATTTTACAAAACGGGAAAGCAATAGCCGAAATATAATTTGATCTTTTAGGATTAAAATTGATCAAATTAGGTAATCAATACGCCGGAAATTATACCTATTTGGATGGTCAGCGGATGCACGTCATAAAAAAAATAATTGAATATATGAAATTATGGCATTTTCCATTTAACTACTTTTCTTGATAAATTTATAAAAGAAGTAGTAACAAGAGTTTAAGTACCTAAAAAGTACTTTTGTATAAGAGACGTGATACGTTTTAAAATAACATAATGAAAAAAATTGTTGCTGAAACCCTTATTCTCAACCATCGAATTAATGAAATAAACAAAGAAAAAACCGACAAGTGTATTTTTGAAAACAAGAAATAGGTAAGCATTAATATTAAATTGTAATACTTATAGTTTGATATATAAATGTATTTATATCTCTCATAAATTTGTTTTCAGATAGGATAATTATGGCGGCTTAATCTAAATAACTCCAAATTAAGTTCTCTACCATCCATTTTTCTTGTGCAACTTTATGCAAAAACTTTAATATGTCTGATACTGATGAGTAGTGATGAACAGAGACATTCGATTTATCGAATTAATCGATCGATACCCAATTTTTGCATAACAGCTTAAATAACATAATAAATGCGTTAATAATAAAATAACAATTTAAAGAACAAGGAAACATTCAAGCAATTTCAGATAAGCAATCATGTTAAATTAGTACCAAATGTTTTTATTGTGTTTTTAAGTGGAGGAGAAAAAGTAGTGTATTTCAAAGAAATTTCAAACGCAGATTGGCGTGTCGCGTGAGCTACTAACATCAAAATTTAAACGAGCGTAAGAAAAGTTCATTGATTGCCAATCAAATATTCCCGTGTGAGTTGGCCATTAGTGTCCCCACGCGTCAACGAGAAGTGAAGAATGAAAATACCGGGTAGTTGGTAAAACGAGAAATTGCAAACGAAGTTAATTTATAATTGGACTATTCACAATTTTATCGTATATTAACTAAGCGTATTTATAGCATTTGTTATTTTTGCAACTGTGAGCAACTCAGTGTGTGACTGCCGTATTCAATGAATTTGCAACGCTGTCATATATGGTGTAAATAGGGCAAAAAAATACGAGACACAAAAAACACGTCCAAAGACTACTTTTATTTACGCGTCTTTGCGTATTTGCGTTTGCATGCAAAACAACAACAAAGAAAGATACGCTTACGTAAGTTGGTGTACAATTACAACTCGTAAATTAAACAGGCCTGCGTACTTAAACTGTGAATAGTCTATATGTTAATTATAATATGTGATAATTGGAAATATTATAAAAAAAATTTTATAAAAACTTTACAATGTTAGAGAAGTCTTAAATTTTGCAAGAAAACTTGTAACAATTTGAACCTAAAATCAACTGCGAAACGTGAACAGAAAGAAACTCGAGATGAAAAGCTGATTTTGATAACTAACCCGCATTTTCTCTGCTTTCTACTTCATTCTTCTCGAGTCGACCCTACCTTATAATTCTGCCATGGTTCAGTGTATCTCTTTTTTAATTTTGGCTCGGCTCAGTCATAATGCTACCCTGCTTATTATACCAAGACCTACTGCTTTCTCCTCAGCTACAGAATCCAGTCCCTGATATATTCAAATACAAAAATTTATTACATAAAAAAATTGCCATATTTTACAAATTATTCTGTTTGGTAGACTTTGAACACCACAGAATTAACAGATGTTTTTGTCTATTCGCAACTAAAAATAAAAAAATTACCAATTAAAAAAAATCTGAACACGGAAAATATTGGCGACAACAGCAAACATCGAATATAAAATTAATATTTTGTGCTTCTATTCGAACTAGTTTTTATTTGTCAAAACTAAATATTTCTTTTATAGAAAATAAAAAATTTATTCTTCATCCGTAAAGGATTTGAAAGAAGGAATAACTCGAAAAATAATGATATAATGTCAATTACGTTATTGCGAACCTTAAATAAGGGTGGTGGTGTAGTGTTGACTGCGACCAATGGAGCGTCTAAGCAATGGGTATCGTCGGTGACAGGTCCAATAGTGTCTGTTGTGAACTACTCGCGACGCAGTGATTCAAAGAATCTTGACAGTGTATTTAAAGTTGTGAAGTCTAAGGTGCGCGTGGAAGGTTAGCGCTAATTTTAAAAATAAAATTTTTGATTTAATCGTCGCTTTTTGCATTTAGACGAAACCGACTTTCTTGGCGGTGAATGTGGACCTAATTGGGAGTTATTAGCACCACGAGGCAATCGCTTCTATTTTCCGTATGCTGTGGGGCCGGCATGGCAAGGAGCATCGACAACTCTTAACCTAGAGGAACCATTGGAAGATCTTGTGGATTTTGAGGGCAAAGTAGCAAAATTTTACTTATATATTTTAAAACCTCAGATTAAATTGTCATTAAATTCCCAGGCTAGTGCTAATGACCAAACAATGTTAAAATTTAGTGTGGGCAACTGTCCGTTTCTTATTAAAAAATCGTTGCATGAGCTTTTTCCAGCGCCAGAAGTTGTGTCTAGTGAAAAGTTGGCAATGTTAACTTTGAAGTTCAACGGCGATAGTGAACAAGGTGCCCGAAAGGTTTGTTTTAGAGTTATACAATTATATTACAAAAACTATTTAGACTTTTCTACCATTATAGTTCGTATTAGCAGCGCGCGAAATAACATCACGCCTGCGTCTGCATGGCTATTGGGCTGACTTTATGAATCCATTTAGCGGCAAGCCTTTCTACTCCTGGGCTAGTGGTAAAAATCTGTACAAAGTAGACGATCGTTTTCGAGGTCTAAATATGAAATTGATATCGAAAAATAATTGTATGATCATAAGCACAGAGGATGGAAACTGTGCGTTTTCCGGCGCTATTTACACAAATGCACCATCTGACTTCTTGCAATTAAAATCAATCATCGATGAACAAATTTAGGTAGCAAAAATCGTATATAACCAAATGGATAAATGCACTGCATACATATAAATAAATTAAAATTGTTAGTTTAGAAATGACCAACTGCCAAAATCAGTCATAATTTGGCATTTTGCAAATAAAAAAATTTATTTCGTGTTTATTATCCATCGGAATTTAAATTGAAACAAACGGAAAAATGTTTAATCACAAATCAGAGAGAAATTAAGATCCAGACAATGTGTTATCACATATACATTTCCATCATATTGCATTTATTCATTTATTTGCAACACTTTCGCAGTGTCTCTCAATGTCTCTAAATTTGCTCAACAAAGATTGCAGTTCTGCCGTGTTGCAGAGAAACTCCACGATAGTATCTCGTTGCCCTGTATTTGATTGGTAATTACCAAAGTTTATTTGGAATGTAAGTTCTTCGGAGCTCCTATCAGAGGTGGAGGATTTCACGTCGCTTAATATTTTCCACTCAACATCCGTTATATGCTGAAACGTGTGTGCCATTTGCAGCTGCTGCACAAAAAATTCCTTCTGATTATCTTCGAAGGCTTTAATGAGGATTTTTATGGCATATTCATTTATTGAATACTTTTCTAAAAGTGCTCGCAACTTATGGCTGTTCAAGCAGTGTTTAGTGGCCAAAGCAAAGAGAATAACGATTGCGCTTTCACTTTGATTCACTTTAAGGTTGTGAATTGCATTGATTTCAGGATCAGGTGGGACACCTAAAATGTGAAAAGAGTAAAATTAATGTCATGGAGGACTTATGAAGTCAACAACATACTTGCATCGGGGTACAAAGTTACCTTCACAGTGTTTGCTATTAGTTTCCTACTGAGCTCTATTGGTATGGTATTTCCCAGGTGCTCCAAGCCTTGTACAACAACTTTTGATAGCTCCAGTAACATTTCGCGACAGAGATAAAAACAAAAAATTGTGATATTGATAGATAACATAAATGCCAGCTTATTAAAAATAGCACCATAAGTACAGGAGCACACAAGCCTTGCCAGACTACGAGAAATTCTGATTTTCTGGTTGAAAAATGCGTTCGATTCGTATAAAATTTGCTTTCCACTAACCTAAGATTCACACTAGACAGTACTGTTAAACAGTGAAGAATACGTTTTTGTTATCGAATACTGTGTGGAGAGACGTCAAGACTGTATTCGAAGCAATGGAAAATTTTACAGTTTATGAATATTTTTTGCTCATAAATATGAGTTTAGCAAATTATATTGTTCCAGTAACTGTCTAAAAAAAGTGAAGTTAATTGACCAGTTACAAAATATTGTGGAATAAAAAAAAATTGTGAATGTATAACAACTGTCTTAACACTATTGACTTGTGTAAGAAGCATGTTATATATACCCAAATCACTTTTATTCTACGATGGAAAAATTAAATTGAAACAGAAATAAGGTTAAAAATTTATTTATAAACAATATATCAAAGCCAACAATGCAGCGAAGATTAATTGTTCAAAAACTGCCCGTAAGTTCAATATACTATTTCCATGTCAGAACATGCAGAATCAGCGATACCAATTAGCCTTTGTCCAAACGGAAAACATCTGGCGAGTGGGTCTGTGCGTATGTGGGACTGTAGCACCATGTATAAAGATAATATACTATTGCACACAGAAGCCGCGTTTTTAAATCTAAATTCGATTTCTATACAGAACATATAAAACTGAAATTGATTTTTCAAAAATAGCGGACATTTTGTATAGACAGTTTTCAAATATATTTTAAAGTTTTATATTGTTTTGGAAAAATTATCAAAAATATCTTACTATTGAAAAGCTTAAGGCAGGAGATTGATATAGAGCAAACCGAAAATATTGTTTTGTATTTATACAACAAGCCCTAATCTTTATTTAAATTAATATGTTATCTTTAAAATAAAACTAAGCGAGACCGATTTTACTCTTTTATGTTTAAAACAAAAAAAATATCTGTTATTTCATACTTTGTTTATTGACCGTTATCCGTTACGTTTCTTGAATATTCTTGTTGGAGGATTATGTTTGAAATAGTACCAAATTTCTCAATTCAACTGCTATAATATCATCGAGCAAGTTTCAAATAAAATAATCTTGACAATTTTGATTGCTTATAATTAGGAGATTCATAATTCAATTAACATGGTGGTAGTGACAGCTGACTTTTTTCTCATGAATGGCGAACATAGCTGTCATTTACCTATATATATAACTCCTAATTTTTTTCATTATTTTTTGACAAGTCATCAGACATGAAGCCACCTTCTTTTTCCATGAAAACGACACAGAGAAAAAAAACAACGTAAATAAATAACCGTTTAAATTAAAGTTCAACAGTGACAGAAGTAGGGTGAAGTTTGACATTTTTGAATCACAAATTACAGTTTTATTTTGTACATGAATTTCATATTAATTCTAAAATTGGATATTGTTACAATAAAGTTGTTTTATTTTTAATACTAAAATAAAAAAATTTTGATTTAATGTAGACCATTTTTTAATTAAAGCAGAATTTAAAAATATATGTTTTGATTTAAAAATAAAAAATTTGTCTTAAAAATTTTTGAGTTTTACTACAATAACGTAAAATGTTGTTTTAAAAGCGTTCATTGCTCGCATTATGGCTGGAAAGGCTTGCACTTTTAGGCTGATGTTGTTCCTCACAAATAATGGTAACGAGTTCATCCCTATGATGCTTTGGCAGGTTTTGGTTTGTTTTAAGGAATTCCAGTATTACTCTTCCTCTTGACGTTGCATTCAAAAATTATCACAACTTTCTTCATGAAACTAATAAAAAGTACAAACAATCAATATGGGTTAATTTGAAATGTTGCCTATAGCAATTGGTTTTTGCAAGTTTGATTGTTGACTGAATACAATAAAGATGGTACACGCGGAGGGGAGCAGTTATATTAATTTATTTTAATAGTTTTTATTTTAATTTAAGTATTTAAATATTAACATTCTTCGCAGCGTTTTAAGTGTGCTGTTTTAAGTGTGTATAAAAAAAAAAGAAAAGGGCCATTTCGCGTGTGATGTGAAATGTTTGCACACAAATGATCGAGAACTGGACCTACATGTTTTACGCCGACTCCGAACGGCTTATGTTCTCAAGAAGCCTTTCATGGCAGTTTTTACTCTCTGAAGTTTGCCATTGTCTGCAGAGAGGTGCCGGCCGAACAGAAAAATTAATTCAATTGAAAAAACTTTCTGTGTCGGATGGAGGATTCGAACCTGGGTTCTCTGGCGTTAGAGTCACACACTCTACCCACTACGCCACGGCCGCCAAGTGTGTATACTACCAATATAATATTAAGGTGTTGTTTTTATTTCAAAATTTAGTATTTTGAAATCAAAAACGAGTAAATTAAGAATGAGAGGCTTTGATGATTTTAAAATGGAATTTTTTGCCTAGTGTATGGCCGCCAAAAGAGCTGCTACTACTACCTTGTTTGTTGAATCATGCAGAAGACCGAAATTAGAAAAAGAAATATCGAGGTGGCAATCTCTAAAAACACGTGCACTAATAACATTAGGTCAAACGTAATTTTTGTTTTAATTTTAATTTGAATAGATACTAAAATGTTTAAGAAACAAAAATTTTCAACACCTGTACCGGTGCAAATACCAGTAGAGGAAACATTTAGTGGACCCCAAACTGTTCAAGCACGCTTAATATCAGATACTGGAGAAGAGGCAGGACCGCCCATAGATCTACCAACCAATGTGACAACAGAACAACTGGGTCTTATTTGCAATGCGCTGCTAAAGAATGACGAACCCACGCCATATATATTCTTTGTGGGAGAGGATGAAATTAAGAAATCATTAAGCGCCACTCTAAATCTAGCTGAGATTGATACTGAAAATGTTATAAGCATCGTCTATCAACCTCAAGCAGTATTTAAAGTGCGCCCAGTTACGCGATGTACTAGTTCCATGCCAGGACATGCAGAAGCAGTGATATCAATTAGTTTTAGTCCAGACGGAAAACATCTAGCGAGTGGGTCTGGTGATACAACTGTACGTCTATGGGACCTTAACACAGAAACGCCGCATTTTACATGTGCGGGACACAAGCAGTGGGTTATGTGTGTAGCTTGGTCTGCTGATGGCAAACAGTTGGCGAGCGCTTGTAAAGCAGGAAACATTATAATATGGGATCCTCTGATGGGAAAACAGAAGGGACGCACATTAAGCGGACACAAAAAATGGATAAACGGCATCAGTTGGGAACCTTATCATCAAAATCCTGATTGTCGAAAATTGGCTAGTGCAGGGAGCGATGGCGACTGCAGGATATGGGATACAGTGATGGGCAACTGTTCTTTAATAATATCAGGTTCGCTAAATGCGTTGAGTATTTATTTGATGGATTTTTAATTTGTGCCTTGCTGCAGGACACACTGCCGCAGTAACCGCTGTGCGATGGGGTGGTGCCGGATTAATATACACTTCCTCTAAGGATCGCACAGTTAAAATTTGGCGTGCAGCTGATGGTGTGCTGTGTCGTACATTCTCTGGCCACGCTCATTGGGTGAACAACATTGCCCTAAACACTGACTATGTGCTAAGGACAGGTCCATTCCATCCAGTAATGGATCGCAAAAAAACGTATATAGAAATGACTCGTAAGATCGTTTAAATTGTTTTAAGATTTTATTTAAAAAAAATGATTTCTTGCAGAACAGGAAATGAAAGATATGGCGTTGCAAAGGTATAACAAAGTTTGTCCCGATGGCGTTGAGTCACTTGTTTCCTGTTCTGATGACTTTACGCTCTATCTTTGGGTTTCCAATCAAAATAAATGCATTCAGCGCATGACAGGTCATCAGAATGTAGTGAATGATGTAAAATATTCGCCTGATGTTAAATACATTGCGTCCGCCTCCTTCGATAAATCTGTGCGTTTATGGCGTGCACAAGATGGACAATTTATAACAACCTTTAGAGGTCATGTGCAAGCCGTTTATACTGTAGCATGGTCAGCAGATTCTCGTCTTATTGTCAGTGGTAGCAAAGATTCGACGTTAAAAGGTAGTATTTTTAATTCATAGGCTAAACGATGAACTGACCAAAAATATCACTACAGTTTGGAATATACAAGCGAAAAAGCTGGCACAAGAGTTGCCAGGTCATGCAGATGAGGTTTTTGGTGTCGATTGGGCACCAGATGGCTCAAGAGTTGCTTCTGGTGGTAAAGATAAAATCATAAAGCTGTAAGATGATACTTTCGTATAGTTATAAATATATAAATATATATTTTTGTTGTAATTTATTCTAGGTGGGCTTATTAACCTACGTCGAAGATGCTTAAGTAGTTATAAAAAAGTTCCACTGAGTTCGCACAATGTCGTAACTTATACAAACAAATAGAAAAAATATAAACAAACATTTCGAACATAAACAATCTCTATTTCAATGCACTGCATTGTGGGTAGGAATATTGATCCATACTTAAAAAAGATAAGTAGTAATAAAAATAAACTTTAATGTTGACATTTTTTAACGATTTATGTATTTGAATATTCATAGTGTGTTTTCGTATTTTTAAACGATAACAAATAACTAGCTGATGTAAATGGTGTTAGGATTTTATGCAATCGATTTTTTATACTTTTTTTTTATTTGCTTAAAGGAAAACCGCAAAAAACGACATCACTTGTGGCTGTGTCTATTAAAGTAACAATAATTGCAAAAATATGCCCAATTCTCAATGCGATTTCTTAAGCTAGGTGTTCTATTCTCTAAGCCAAGTAATCATGGCTGTGTTCGGAAATGGAACTTATTTAGCAACAATGCGCAAAAAGAGCTGCCTGATGGAATTAGAAATGTCTTTAGCTAATCTCATCAATCACTCAGCAGAGCTGTAATGGAATGCAATCATTTGCAATTTTAAATCGTGATTTCTATTCAAAATTAATGCATTCATTTTTTCAAATCGTTGATTGGGACTTGAAATTTCAAATCACAATCAATGAATGAATGCAATAATTTTTTCAAATCATTGATTGCATTAATTTTTTCAAATCATTGATTGGGATTTGAATGATTTTATGTCACAAATGATTGCATAATTTTACAGCTCTGTCACTCAGCACCCTCAGATTGTGTTTTGAAGATGTTAAGAGGAAATGCGTACAATATAATGTTTAAAGGGCACTTCAAATTTTAAATTACCTAAATTGTGTTCAAAGGTTTCTAACGGCTGATTTGTGTTCTTGATAAAATCAGAAAAGCTTTACTACAAACCATATTTTATTTAACACGATCTGTAATAACACGATTTACGGTGTTGCACAGTGCGATTTTTATCAATTTAAGGAGAACAAATTTCATATCCAGGCCTCTATCATGAAATTTCTTCGCCCGCAATCGAAAAAGGGAATTTCCGTTTTTTAAAATAATGCTCAAGAACTTTTAGAAATTTATAATGAAAATTTGTTCATGAACCGTCAATATTCATGAGTGCAAGTCTTAAAAACGGAAATTCCCTTTTTCGATTCCGGGCGAAAATATTACTCATGATAGACAAGACCTTGAAAAGTTCTTTAACTAGAGACGAGATATTATAAACAGATTTTGATAACCAAAATAACTTTAGTGGGCGTGATCGATCAAGTCGCACGATCCTACGTGACTCGAACCTAAGATCGCTTTAATGCAGACATGTTCATCCAGTAACTCATCTTGCTCGCGTTACCCGCCATACAATTTTTTTTTTATCATGAACTTTGTCTTTGCGTTCATGCGAAAGCAAAACCACGTATAAAAACAATCGACAAAAAAAATGCAATATAATCAATAATTAAAAACATTTATGGTATTCCCCTAACGCCTCGGAAACTGCTTAAGCCTCGTAAAGTACTTAATTTTAAGCAACTTGGGAATTTTGAACATATTTTGTATGGAATTTTTTTTACGATGTTTAAGCTACAATTTCAGTGCTTAAAACAAGGAAACAACTTTGCTTAAATTTTCAGCTGTCAAAACTTTTTAAATGTTGAAAAGTTTTTTGCTTTTTAAAAATATTTGTTTTTTGTTTGCTTTTCTAATGTTTCCTTTGTTGCAGCATGATAAATGTTTAAGTTGTTATTTTTAATTTTTTCTTTTTTTGATTAGCTGTTTTAGCATAGCATGACAAATTAATCAAATGTCTAAAGGTGCGTTCCTTTAACAAATAACATACAATATACAAAATAACATACGAATAGTATGTTTGGCGATGACAAAAAAGGTCAAAAATTTGGGTATAAATGGTTAAATATGGAAGCATGGCGGCCAAGGCACAAAGTGTGTGTGGCTTTGGCGCCGAAGGACCTTGGTTTGAACCCCTCTGCAGACAATGCTACTGTTCAGGAGATACGTGCGAAGCCCGCTCGGTTATTTACTAGTATGTAGTTTATTTAAAAAAAAAAAAACAATTTTTTTTTTAATTTTGAAATTTTTCCTGCATTTATTTTTTTATTCGAAATTAAAACAAAATTTATTCATGTTTCATTGCAACAAAATTATTCTTCACGTCTGAAGAAAGACGATTAATTGCGTTGCATTCAATATTTTTTCTTTCGAAAATGTTCACTTTGCCAAATTTAAAAAAAAAATATGCAAATAATAGTTTGCATAATAATAGACTGCTAGTAATTGATTTTTTATTAAGTTGAATAAATTACTTCTGCCCTTATAAAATTTGTATATTAAACAGTTTAATTTGTTTATTAAACAGCTGCGAACTTTGCTTGTCTCGAGTTTCCAAGGACGAACCTGTTTTTTTCTTATTTTGAAGCCAGTTGAGAATTGTTTCTATGTATTTTTTTCGAATTAGTCGTTAAATTTGGATGATCCTTTTTTAATGGAGAAATGTATGTTGATGCAAGACGTAATGCATTTACAAGTTAAGAATTGATTGAATCTATTTAAAAGTTTTCGGGTGATGCTTTAAAGACGGACATGCAGAACAAACATTTTAATTGAATTTTTATCTTCCATATCATTCAAATAACCACGTAATTTGAAAGGAAAATGATGTACAGACTTTTCCATAACAGTTTTATTACATGTATAGATATCAATAAATAAAGAAAAAAAATACATAAAAGCTTCAAAGAAGCGTCTCGTAACTTACTAAATAAAAAGGCACAATTCGATCACAATTAAAAGCACTATAGAATGTCATGATTTTTAAGGAGAAATATTCTCTTTTTTAAGTCCCTTGTAGGTGTCCTCTATTAGTTTTTGCTCCTCTTCTTTATCTTTAAAATATTTGCTAGGAACGGCGGTAATTGTTTGCAGTGCACGTTGGGCAGCAACAAATCCGAATGCAACACAGCGTTTGACTGGATAGCCTCTTAACATGCCGGCAATGAAACCACTAGAAAAGCTATCGCCCGCTCCTGATACGTTTACAATCTTCGTCACTGGATCAGCTGCGAAAAAGAGCAGGTTGCAATTTGAATTAGCATGCTGCAGCTGCTGTGGAAGATATTGTCCAGTATGCTCATCAAATAGTGCCATATCTTCGCTGACACGTAAACTTAACACAACACCATGTTGGCCCAATGTAACTAAAATACAATCAAAATCGTGAGCTATAAGCTTTAACATACTAGCTATATCTTTCAATAGACGTTCTCTATCTTGCAAATTGTCGTTATTCCATATAAAAGGTTTTTTGGTTATTGCTTCTACAATATTTTTCAGTTCGTATATATTTGGAGAAATCATTTTTATTTGCTTCGTCAGATTAGGTGCTAATTTGAATGGTTTATCACTGATGCGCATGTCTGTTGGTTCAAAGAATACAGGTTTTTGATGCTTTTGAGCAAGCTGAAGAATACACTCCATGGTTGACAATGATAGATTGCCATCTATTACGATAAGTGGCGTCTTACTCAACAGATCCTCGTACTCTTCTACATAATTGGGAGTTATATTCTCATGAATTTCCATGTTACCCAATACTAATTTACAATCACCAGTCTTATCAAAAATAACCGAGCATAGCGATGTCGAATTGTTTTCATCGATGCGAATATGCGTGCGCAAAGGTTGTGGCATTAGATTTAAGAGACTCTCACCTAGCTGATCGTTGCCGACTAATGAAATAAAGTCGGTGGCTCCGTACAGTTTAAAAAGCCCATCGGCCAGATTGCGGCCAACACCACCAGCTCCTTGTTTGGCTTTTGTATGATAGGTTGCACCGTTCAACGTCTGAGGCATATCTTCGATCATGGTGAGTGATAAGTCAAGTATAGAAGCACCAACAACAAGTGGTACAGGCTTGCTTGCCTGACTACTTGAAATAAATCTTTTCTGCTCAACGCTCCTATACAGCTCTTTAGCGATTTTTGCCGCTGTTGTAGCATTGTTTTTGATCAATGCAATGTTTGCCTTCAAACTATTACCCTGTGTACTCTCAGCAATAGCTGCGAGCAGGAATGGAGTCACATTTTTGCCACTCATATTCTGTTCTGTTGCACTGACTTGGGCTTTTGTGATGGCCGTTTTAATGGTTTGCTTATCAGCTGAAAACTCTTCAGGAATAGGAACGCCAATAAGGATGCCAGACTTCATCTCCAGTCGATGTAGGGATTGGATCAAGTTAGCGGCTTCTACAGGTGTTTGGAGATTGTAGTTGACTCTGCAGCCACTGTCTGTAGTAAAAAAATCTGGAAATTCACACCCAGGTTGGCCGTATGTTGCTATGCATACACCTTGCGTCTCTAGGAATTCGAGAGTACGTGGTATGTCAAGAATTGATTTGACGCCGCTGCAAACCACTGCCACTGGTGTGCGACCAAGTTCAACAAGATCAGCAGAAATATCCATAGTGATGTGGCCTTGATGGTGTACTCCTCCAATACCACCGGTGGCGAATATTTTTAATCCAACCATGTGAGCAATTAGCATAGTAGCGGCCACTGTTGTGCCACCGCTTAATCCTTGCGACACCAGGAATGGTAAATCTCGTCGCGAGCACTTGACCACTTCTACTGATTTCATCGTGGCTAACATTTGCAGCTCTGCAGTAGTTAATCCGACCTTAATGCGTCCATTCAAAATAGCTATGGTCGCAGGTGTAGCGCCATTCATTCGAACAAGATCTTCAACTTCTAGCGCTGTTTCCAAGTTCTGCGGCCATGGCATCCCATGTGTTATGATCGTCGATTCCAGTGCAACAATTGGTCTTTCGCTCTGGAGCGCTTGTTGGACTTGCGGATGCACATCTACCAGGGATTGGTAACTGACGTTGTTAATATACCGCTGCCACATATTCAGCAATGATCGACCACTTGATAAGTTTTTTAAAGCCGACATCATATTTTAGCTTTCCACAAACACATTTAACTTAAAACTAATTTTTCTAAAGCTTGTTATCTGGGGAAGAACCATGACCAGAGTTTGACTTTTATATCTGGCACTATTTCAAAGCAATTTTCAAAGATTATTTTTACACCAGCTGTATGAACAAACATATTTTTTGTATGAGAGCAAGTCACACATAAAAAAAATTTTGTTGGTGTTTTCAGAGGAAAAAAGCACCTTGCAGCATTATGAAATGCAGTAAATGGCACTAGTACAGAACCATTGTATAATGACTTACAAGGTAGGAGTGACAGTTCTGTTGGCGGTTTGAAGTTGTCAAGAACACATAGAAAAAGAGAAAACTAAGAAGCAGCAAAACAGATGACAAGTTAAACTTTGTATTGATTTGACAACTTTTGATCGCCGCTCGCGAGAAAAAAGGTAGGTGTCAAGGCAACCTTGTAAATTATTGTATCGTGTACAGAACCATGAAGCAATAAACAAGGTGGTAGTGACAGTTCTTTTGGCGATCATAGGTTGTCCAAAATGGTACAAATTATTAAATGAAAAAAGTAAAATAAAAAAAATTAGAATAAACAGGCAAATAACAACTAATGATCGCCGTTTGTGTGAATATAGCCTGCTACCACTAATACCTTGTAATTTCCATCCTGATACAGAACTACATATTTCACTAGCCCTTAGGTAACCAGTACTAGTTTCCATTCAATTTACTTTCCTTCCATTCAAAAAAAATGAACAAATTTTACTTGAACATCTCATAGGCAGGGGTCAATTGCTACCTTTTACATTTCAATTCCCTAGCTACTTCACTAGTGCCATAGAGCCAGCTTATTCGCTAATCAGAAAGAAAAAGAAACAAAAAAATAGAAGGCATTGTAAAAGCAATTTTCAGTTATGACATTTTCTTTTCTCGGAAAAATTCTGCACTTTTTCTGCCCTCTTTGAGAATACTGCATTTTTCAGTTCCTTTCTCGAAAAAAACTCTGACCTTTAAATCAATTAAATTAAAAAAATCGAAAATGTTGTCCTCAAAAGTAGAAAAAATGCAGAATTTTTACACTCTAAGATCGACGATTTTACAATTCAAATTCTACCAACTGAATGAACAAAACAAGTGACATGTTATGAAAATATTAAACATTATCATTGACAGTTCATTCAAGTTTGAGCATTTTAACGGACGACAAAATAAATATTATGAAAATTGTGATATTTTCTTACTTGATAATGACAAATGTACACAGTTGTGTCTGTAATTAATGTCTTCAAATATTTTAGTAACGTTTAGAGAAAGAAAATATTAATTATTTTATTTACATACATTGAATAACATATCTTTGTAGGACATTTTCGAAGTTGTTCGCATTTGTTGCTTTGCACTTTAATTTCTTTGAAGTTTCTCATAAGTAAACAACAGTGCAGCCAACACAACATCATTGAAAAAAATGTTGGATTTTTTCTGATCTCTTCTTGACTTATAGGAGGTCAACCTTTTTTGAGTTCAGGTCAAAAAGTAAAAAAGTAAAAGGTCTACACTCTCAGAGGGCAGAGAAAAGAAAACGCTATTATTAATAAATTTATACTTTTTCTTGAGAACCTTTTTATTCATGTTGTTCAACGAAATTGAAGCGCCTTGTAAATCATTTTTTCTCGAAAATATTACTTCGAACTATATAAGTCATTGTTACAAAATCAAGACGTCAGAAACTTAGACAATAAGCAGTACAAGCTTGAAGTTGATCGAACCAACCCCTTTATGTATTACCTTGGGTTAAAAAAGGAGCTAGTTCGTATAGAACTAGTAACGTAGCTAACGAGCAGGTGGTTACTCTCGATACTGGCTGGCAAAAACTGGCATTTAAGAGAGCTTTTCAATATTCTAAATATTTCCACGCAATCGAAAATTCTATTAACGGTTAATACCAAAAACACTCTCGACAACACTTTCGAAAGAAAAAAAAATAGTTTTGCCTTATAAAACAGCCTTTTAAAACAGAAAACAATGTGTAGCATACCATGAACAAAACAATTAATGAGATAAAAAAAACTGACGAAACTTCTAAAGTTTGATAGACAAATGACATGGTTCAAAGTTGAAAACAGTTTCGACAACAGGCCAAAAAAAGGGTTTGAACTGAAAATGTCGTTCACTCTTATCAAACGACTTTCGATCTTTTTAGGTGAATCCATTGATCCTTTGTAAAAAAGCAAAAAAAAAAAAAAAATCTGGAAAGGAGTAGTATGGTAAAAGAGGTACAGAAATAGCAGATAGATATTCAATTAACTACAATAACATGCGATTTAGTTTTATTTCAATATTTTTTTAATATGTATAGTCTTTTTATGTATACTTCTGATTTCTAACCATATATAGTTTATTTTTTAATTTGGAATTTTTTATTTAAATATAAAATTAAAAAGAATATTATACCTTACCTACTCATTGCAAGATACCTACTTATATCGATGGTTATTTTCCGTATAATTCAAATTTTTTTACACCCACAAAAATGTGATGATGTGTGAGTATCGAAAAATTCATAAAAATTGTAACTCATCTATCATAAAAAATCAACAAAACGGAAATAAAAATTTTCAAAGTCAAATTCATAAATTCAACGAATTTGTTATCCGATCAACTACTTGCATGCAAATTTTGGTATATTTCCCATAATCACATAAATACACATAATCACAAAATATATTTGAAAACAAGCCTTTTTACCCTCTTCTGGGGACAGGAAAGAGGGTACAACGAGAAAAAAGCAAACGTAAAATTAAAAATAGCAACGTTATATTAAAATTCATCACTGAAAAAAGTAAGGCAAAGTGTGAGATTTTTGAATCAAAAATGATATTTTTACTTTGAAAATTAATTTAATTTTTATCCTGAAATTGGTCATTGTTAAAATAAAGTTGTTAAATTTTTAATACTAAATTAAAATTTATTTTTTTAAAGTTGACCATTTTTGAATTTAAGCAAAATTTAAAAATATACATTTTGATTTAAAAATACAAAGTTTTTAATATTTAAATCACATTTTAATTTTACATTTAAATTAAATTTAAATTTTTTATTTTTACTACAAAAATGTAAAATGTTACCTCAAAACCGTTCATTGCTCGCATTAAGGATTGAAAGCCTTATATTTTTAGGCTGATGTAATTTTCCAACAATAATGGTAACGAGTTCATTCCCACGATAGCTTATTTTTGTTTTGTTTGTTTGATTTTGGTTTGTTTTAATGAATTCTAGTATTACTCTTCCCCTTGTCGTAACATTAAAAAAGAACGCAAGTTCTTCATGAAACTAATGAAAAATTAAAATCAATATTGGTTAGAAAAAAAACGATATGGCCATTTCAGACCTTGAAAGGACTTTGACCGAGCTCTTATGATCAATTGTGTTGTGTGTGTTGTCAAATGTTTGCACACAAATTATCGAGAAATGGACCTACATGTCTTACGCTGACTCCAAACGGCTTATGTTCTCAAGAAGCTTTTCATGGCAGTTTTTACTCTCTGAGGCTTGCCATTGTCTGCAGAGAGGTGACGGCTGAACAGAAAAATTAATTCAATTGAAGAAATTGTCTGTGTCACATGGAGGATTAAATGTAACCTTTAGCAGTGGTGGCGGCCGTGGCGTAGTTGGAAGAGTGTGTGGCTCATACGCCAGAGAACCCAGGTTCGAATCCAGCTTTTTGGTTTTTTTTTTTTACCTTTAGCAAACGATTTCTGCAAGTTTGATTGTCAATTGAACACGATGAAGATTCACGCAACTTCTTCATTAAACTAATAAAAAATTACAAGCAATCAATATAAGTTAGCTTGAATTAAATAAAGGTTACATTTAGCACACGATTTTCACAAGTTTGATTGTTGGCTGAACACGATAAAGATGGTACACACTTTTAATTTCTTTTTATTTTTTAACTGATATTATAATTTTTTTTTTTGAAATTTAAGAATTTAACATTCTTTGTAGCGTAATCGCGAAACTAAACAAAATGCTGTTATAAGTATGTATACTACTAATATAATATTGAGGTGTTATATATATTTAAAAATTGCGTATTTTTAAATCAAAAACTAGTAAATTATAAATGAGCAACTTTAAATTAAATATAATAAGTTCACGATTTTATAATGGGTTTTTTTGCTTAGTGTAGAAAGACCATCAACCAGTTTTTCAATCAGTTTTTGAATCAATCCAATTGTTAGTTGCTCGCCTATAAAGCCCTTTACCAACGCAAACAACAAATTTGCCTGTGTCGAATGTGTGGAGCATGCACCATTATGACATATGCTATTTTTATTGGAAAACTAGAAAAAGTGGCAATATTCCGAATTTTTTAGTGTTTTCAGAAAATTCCACAACAATACGTTCGTTGTATTTTATATAAAAAGTAAAAGGTAACAAAAATAACTAAATATAAGCCTATGGTGCTACTTCCAAATTGTGGTTATGGTAGCCTTTCTTAATTGCGGAGTATATATGTGTAGCTTAAGTCAAGAGAAACTGATCAAGAAGGACTCGTGTCAGGAGGGGTTTAACCCAGAGAGTCTACTTTCAAATATTTAGGCGTACAAGTAATTGAATAGTGGTCTTGACGTGCCGGGCAGTTAAATCACTCTACTAATGAATTAAGGATTTAATCACTTTCGAAATCGAAAATTTTTTATTTGCTTCTAAGTATCACAAGAATAATATAAAGTAGCGATTATTGGTTTTAAAATATTTTTAACATATCTGGAGGAGTTTTCTGAACGCCTTACAAAGCGCTTTACATGCAGTTAAAAGGCTTTCTGAAAAATATTTTGTTAAAATTGGAACTTTTAGCTCAACCAATTAGCACCCGTTAGACTTATCAATTTTATAAGAAGCAAGAATTGAAACTTGGACGTGTCTAGAAATTCTTCATTAGATTTGCATTACGCTCCCTTAACTGTGAAGGTACTATTCCATCATATAGTGTCCGTTGTTAATTATTTGGACTTAAATATGGTGGAGAAAATAATAAAAACTGAAATAAGCAGTCATCTTGAAAGAATTAACAACCTGTATAAGCATTGATACGTTTTTCGAAAATGTTCTGGCGCGCAACTGCACTAATTTTAGAGTTGGGGGTGGTGCACTAAATGCACTAAACATTTCACTAGCACTTAATATATTGAAAGAAATTATATTTTTCACTATTTTTATACCAGCTTAGTAATAGTGAAACATCTCTCCACTATCACTCTAGAGACTAGTGATAGTGTTATTTTGTTGCACTATAACTAAATTGTGTGGTAGTGAATAAATCTCCACTACACTCAAATAGTGCAAAATTTGAGCAGTCACTACATGAAAGCTGGAATTCAAAATATTTCCACTCAACTTTCAAATATTACTGGCTTTGAATTTATAACTTTTTAAATGGGGTAGCGTTTATTTTCGTTTACTGGAATGATAGACCTTCTCGGAGAAATAAAGTATGCGATTTTAATTTTGAAAAGCTTGTTTTGCTTAAGCAGTTATTAGGATAACTGTTAGCATCTTTTGTTTTTCTTGTTTTTGAATACTCAATACTTAAAAAAGCTTTTGACCTTTCCTTTTAATTTAGTGAAAACTTTCTGTGGTCAACTACCATTAGTGCAGGAATTTTTTTTCACTTAATTTGAGTAAAAAAAAAAGTTGCACTAAGCTGTAGAAATTTTTTTCCCACTATAATATCCATTTTAGTGAAAAGTTCTTCACTATCACTATTACTAATGTGTAGTGAAGAAGCTTATATTTTTCAACTCACCAGTAAACACCAAAAAAAGTAGTGAATAATTTTGCACTTTCAGTACATGTCAACTGAAACTGAAAATTTAGTGCACTACCCCCATCTCTGACTAATTCAAGCGGTGGATAACATTTGCTCGCCACTAGATCGAGAATGTACAGAAGTTGGAGGATTCATTGACCTGCAGAAAGCATTCGAATTTGTCAACCAAATATGCTGAATTCAACGGCAAAACCTTAGAGTTGATGGACAGTTGTTTGGAGGACAGATATCAAATAGTCTTTAATGGCAAAGTTCGCAGCGGAATTGAGAAAGCTTATTGTGGTGCTCCACAAGGAAGTGTACTTGGCCTAACCCTGTTCTTAACATTCAATAATAATATCAAAAATATTGCAATTAACAGAAAACTTTTTATGTTCGTGGATGACATCGCCCTGTTCTATTAATCTATGAGCAGAATCGCGCTACGAGCACATCTAGAATACGATATCACCATGCTGTAAGAATTCTTCACCATGCTGCAAAAATTAGTGGTCTTCTCGCCACGTCAAAGGATGAATGACGATTTTAGGTTTATCACCAATGATGTGAAAATTGAAGAAGAGAAAAAAATCAGATTCTTGGAACAATTTAACCTCGAATCAGTACATAACAAATCTTCAAAGCAAATTGTCGTATGGACTAGAGAGGCTGTTCAAATTAAAAAAAATAAGCTAACGGAGGGTACAAAGCACCTTATTTATGGGCCGCTATTTCATTCTTATTTAACATATATGTCGATGTGCTGGGCGTATAAAAACACCGTGGAGCTAAAAAAACTTCTAAGTAAAAA
The DNA here is from genome assembly GCA_914767935.1 of Coremacera marginata. Taxonomy (NCBI): domain Eukaryota; kingdom Metazoa; phylum Arthropoda; class Insecta; order Diptera; family Sciomyzidae; genus Coremacera; species Coremacera marginata. The sequence goes on along the minus strand of OU612046.1, from coordinate 52,076,989 downwards.
TAAAGCTATCAAATAAATTTTCCAAGTCCATATACGGGCTATATAAAATAATAAATATAATTGCTAGTTCACGCATTCAAACATATACATAACATGAAGTATATTTTTGTAAATATATTTAGTAATGGCGAGATGTATTTTGGAGACCACCAAATAATGATACCTATTTGCAGCACCGATGGTGTTCAACGTATTACCCGCAAACTGCAGAAAAACAAGGAGTCTGTTTATTCAAAAATAGAGTAAACAATACTTGCTGGACAATATTGAAAATAATAAAACGTAGATAATTATTGTTCATATATAGGTTATTTTATGTGATTGGAAAAAAAATGTTATAGAATAAAATTAAGTTACATATGCCAACTAAGCAAGCTCCTTCAAAGCTTTTGAAAACCAAAAGAGCAATACATAATTTTGTAAATTAATCTAGTTAAATTAGGCTCTGGAGATTGGAAGAAATATTTTGTCTCTTTGTATCATAGTTGATAGTCCAGAACTATTGGATATATTTATTTTTGTCGCACTAACTATGATCCAAATGCGGTTACTTTTAGAACTTTGAATATGTCAAATATAATCAGTTCCAATCACAATTTAGAATTTTCTTCAACTAAAAATCGTATGAAAATTTTTATAAAAACTATTTTCTAATTATGTTTTGTCTATACTAGTCAAACCAATATTGTTCTTAGACTAATGAAGTAAAAATAAAACTAAAACTGAACTAGATCGCCACAGCATAAGCTAAGCTAGTAGTATATAATCCTACGTTTAAGCTTTAAAAACTTATGAATACTGTGGGGCGATATATGTGTAATGAATTTACTTACCGGAATCAAAAAAACTTCTGTATGGCTTACGCGCTTGTAGCACACAAAAATTCATCATATTTTTTTTACGGATCGAAAGTAGTGTAAGGCATTAAATGAGCTGATCGATTATGGTCAAAAATATATTCTTTACCCGCATAGCAGTTTAAATAATACGCGTTGTCGCAAACAGTATATTGGCAATTTTAGCATATGTGTCTTCTTGGTATCCTTATCTTAATCAAATTTATAAATAGTTTATTTTCAATGTTTAGAAAATAAGTGTATTCTTTTCTTCCCATGGATTTGCCATTCCCTAAAGTAAGAGCAAGACTACTCGATTTTAAACTTTGCTAACAACACATTAAACAAAAATAGACGCTCTATCTTCAGCTTAAGAAGTAGAATTTTGTTTATTTAAATAAAATTTATCACAATAATTTTAAGCAATACACAGTACAAATTAATATAAAGTTCTGCATTAACATTATTATTAAGGCTCATGCTCAGATTGAATTTTGAAATATCTACCGCTAGACAAATAAAAGATAAAAACATGATCTATATAACTGACCAATGGAATATTGAAATTCATATTATCTCATATCTTTCAACTTGATACCAAAAATCGAGCTTTTTATCATTTAAATCCAACAGCCATTTTCGATGCAACAATGTTTGTTTTTAGATCTTAAAGATTTAATTAAGTTAATCCTTGTTACTTAAATAACAGAAGTCAAGCAGATGATCAAAGCGATAGAATGTAAATGATCACACACACGCACAGACTTATCGGTAAATTTGTCGATTCTTTTTGACACCTGCAATAATTGAGATGGGTCTTAATATTTAAAATTTGACTATATTATATTTTAAGTTTTAACATACGCCCATTACAAAACCGCCCATAAAATCCGGTATTGCATTTGCAGGTTTTATTCGGCATGCACAATCCATGCTTGCAGGGACGTTTACAGGTGGAACGCTGCTTACGACCGATCTCGCAGTGATCGCCACGCAAGCCGTTTGGACAGCGACACATGTTGTTACCAATACAACGTCCACCGTTCTTACAGGGAATGTTGCATTTTGCTAAAAATATTAATAAAAAATTTGACATTTTTAACTTCCCGTTATCAAAACTAATAACACAACATAACATTACATACAATATTCACAGTGCAGTCCATAGTAACCTTTAGGACAGTGACATTTATCCTTTTGTATGCATTTGCCACCATTTCGACATTTTTCAGTGCAAATACCTGCAAAAAAATAAGGAGACGAAGTAATGATATATTCAAAGAGCTATACTGTGTTCATAATAAAAATTATATAAGAATTTAATCAAAATATCATATTCTCGACTTGTACAACCCATTTTTTACTTTCGATTTTCCTTCTTTAATTAAAGGTTCACAAAATTTTCCACAATGCTTAGGTTCCCGCGAATTGTTGAGACTACAACTTGTTGCACTAGGCTCATACATCTGCAATCTAACCAACAACAATCATCCAATTGTAAAATTCGTCCTTCAAAGCTTACGGATGAAATAATACGCGTTGATCATGCTGGCGAGTTAGGTGCAGATCGAATATATGCAGGTCAAATGGCTGTGTTGGGTAGCGGACCAATGGGAAAAACAATTGCTCACATGTGGGAGCAGGAAAAGTGTCATCGAAAACAATTTGAAGAGTTGATACGACAGCACCGGGTGCGCCCAACTATAATGACACCAATTTGGAATGTTGCTGGATTTCTATTAGGAGCAGGTTACACTAACAAAATTGATTCAGATTTATGAAATTATGTAACTGCATATTCTGTAGGTACTGCATTAATGGGCGAAAAAGCTGCCATGGCTTGTACGGTTGCTGTGGAGACTGTTATTGTACAGCATTACAATGATCAATTGCGACAGATCATGGAAACGAAAAATCCAGATAAGGTCTTTTGACATTTATTGCAAATGCATCTCAGTTGTTTATTTAAAATTGAAATTGATTTTTTTTAGGAGCTTTTGGCAACGATTACAAAATTCCGCGATGAAGAACAGGAACACCACGACACAGGCATCGAATTTGGCGCCGAACAAGCACCGTTTTATAAAGCTATGACAGAAGTTATAAAAATAGGTTGTAAAACTGCAATTGAAATATCAAAAAGAATATAATTGTGCAACAAAAGCTGATTTTTTTTTTGTCTTAAGTTAATTATAAATATTTTATTTGTATAACTATATAAAATTATTTAACAATAGAATTGCCAATAAGTATTTTAATTTAAAAAAAAAAAACCTAACTTACCTCCTTCGCAATGGGTGCCTTGATAACCATCCGGACAGGAACACACTGATGGTGCTGTACAATTGCCACCATTCATGCATTGAGGAAAACAGAACGCTGTCTGGCAATATTGCCCTGTATAGCCAGCTTTGCATTGGCATATTTTATGATGATTACAGAAGCCATTATTGCCGCATTTCAAATTGCACTCTGGATCAGGACCTTTATTTTGCGTTAATATCGTTTAAAGTTGTTGCACAAATCAAATTGGTTTAAAAATTTCACATAACAGTTTTTAATATATTACAAAAGCATTTGAATAAGAAATTTATTAACCCTAGTTGAATGGATTTTAAAAAAATAAAATAATGTTAACTCAAAACGTGTATCTTGAAAAAATTAAGATTTTTTTAAAAAAAAAAAATATGTGTTTTCTTCTAAATCAAAGTGTGAATTGATTAATTTTATATTGTGTAGATAAATGTTCTCTGCACTTTTCTTGACGTTTAAGAGCTGTCATTTAAACTAGTTTTTTGAAATTTTTGCTGACGTTATAAAATATTTCGTATTTTAAATATCATCTTAAATCAACTTGAAATTGGTATCAAACGAAAGGTATTTAAAAGCCGCACATGTTGGCATCTAATTTTTTAGAAGTAAGTTTTATTGTTATTTTGTTGAAATTTTTAACCGTATTTAGCCGATATCATGAAGAGGCCCGTAATCGAAATTGTTTATTTTCATTTGTGTTTAATTTCAGCTAACTTTAAAAGTTACCTTTTTTGTTTTTTAATTTTTAACTTTTTATATTAAAATGTTCTTTATTGATAAATGCACTTATTTTCCTAAAAATAAAATTATTGTTATAGGTGGCGACCACATTATGGGTATCAAAAATTTTGATTTTTCTCGAACTTTCCGTATGTGTAGGTATTTGATACGAAAAGTTTATATTTAACATGTGCTTTTTACTTGTTTGTCCGAAGTAATAAAAAAAGTCCATCGTATGGACGACGAAGCTCCATCGAAAAAGGTGCTTGAGGCGAGGGTCGCTGGTCATCGACGACGAGGGAGACCATGCCTCCGATGGATGGACCAGGCTGAGGAAGCCCCAACCGCACTTGGTGTATCCAATTGGAGAAGGCGCGCGCAAAGCAGAGGCGCCTGGCGAGAGCTGATGAGGTCAGCCGAAACCCGGACACGGGTTGTTACGGCCACCTAAATAAGTTAGTAAGTAATAAAAAATTAATTATCTGAAATTGAAAGATATGACTTTGGATGCAAATATCCGTTGTTCTTTTAATATATTTCACTCAATTCTTTTTTGTGAAAAAGTTCAACAAAATTATTTAACAAAAACTGTTTCAGCAATACCGTTTGCTGTGCATTTATATTTTAATATTATTTTTAACCCCTTATAACCCATGACCATAAATTTTAAATTAAATAACATTTATAAACTTGTTTTTAAGTTTAATAAAACATGTATTTTTTAGAAAATCAATATTTTTATTATATATCTATTTATTAAAGAATAAAGCGGGTGTGACAGATCTGTGACATGGAGCTAATATTATATTCGAACTTTCAAATTAAACGTTCAATAACATACTAGTAGCGCCATCTTTGGGTATGGTGGGTGGTGTATTATTTCGTTAGTGCGGTATGTAGCAGTGATTTAACAATGAGTTAAAAGGGAATCAATACGGTCCGTATGGACTTTGTAGGATATATTTTAGTTTGTTACAGAAATGTCACAAGGAGCTATAAGGGGTTCGGTAAAGATCCGAAATATTGAATGTTTTCTTAAAAAAGTTTCATAAGTTGTTTTTTGTCGTAAAAGTAAAAAATTAAAAATTGCACTTTAAACTTCGTTTCAAATGGTTTAAAATTTATTAACAATTAAATAAAAAATTGTTTCAGTTTTACACAAAAATTTATTAACTGTTTCTGTCATTAAAAACAAGGGTTAAAAATGTTCTTTTTAGATCTTTTACAAAATAGTGTAGCTTCAAAAAATAATTTATTTGAAAAAAATTCCCAATATTTCTTTCCAAGTAAAAGTTATAGCTAAAAATCTATTTTCATACCATATGAATATGTATTAATAAAACTCATTTTTCTGTTGTTATTAAATTTCTATATATTTCCCTTCATTATATTTAGAATAACCTTGCTCATTTAAAAAATTTTTTTTTTAAACATTTTAAAAGAAAAGTGTAATAAAAATAAGAACAACGGAAAAATATTTGTTTCTTTTAAAATTTTTAAAATAAGCAAGTTTATTTTAAAAATGAGCAAGAGAAATTTAATAATTAACAGAAAATGAGCTTTGCTAATACAGACATGGTATAAAAATATATTTTTAGTAATAACTTTTGATTGGAAAGAAATATTGGGTTTTTTTTTCAAATAAATTATCTTTGAAACTATTTTGTTAAAAATATAAAAGGAACATTTTTAAAAAATTAATTTCGACAAAACATCAAAGGGTGGAGACTGGTTTTTTAATGACAGAAACAGTTAATCAATTTTTTGTGTAAATCTGAAACAATTTTTGCTAATAAATTTTAAGCCATGTGAAAGGCAATGCAAATTTTAATTTAGATTACATTTTTGGATTTAAAAAAAAAAAAAAAATTAAAAATATAAATATACATAAAATGGTTTTGATGAAATAGTTTTTGTCAATTAATTTTATTGAACTTGAATTTTATTGAAAAAAAGAATTGAGTGAAAAATAATAAAAAACAGCGGAGATAATTGCAACGAAAGTAATATCTTTAAAGATTTCGGATGATTTTTTCTAATTACTTCGAACAAACAAATTAAAAGCATACAGTTTGTACGGAAGCCGGGTTAAATAAACATTTTTCGGATCAACTACCTACACATACGGAAAGTTCGAGAACAATTTTATTTTTAAGGAAATACGTGTATTTTTTAATATAGAAAATTTTAATATAAAAAGTTAAAAATAAAAAAATGCAACTTTTAAAATTAGCTTAAATTAAACATAAGTGAAAATTAAGCAATTTTGGGTACGGGGTCCTCATTATATCCACTAAATACTGCTAAAAATTTCCACAACAAAAAAGCAGTAACTTATTTTTAAAACTTTTTTAAAAAAAAACCGACTACAAAATCACTACAAAGTAAAAAATAATTTTAAAATAACTTTTCCTTTTAATTTCTTGATCATATTTGATAATTTATTTACATTGGAAGTTTCCATAGTTACATTGGAAAACTTATTATTCTATTTTTTTTTTAATTTGTTTTAATATCATAAATATATTAATTTATTTATGAATACAAAAGCTTTTAAGGTCGGCGCTAATATAACCAGACTTTTAATTAGAAGCGCCATTTTCAAAACTTTTGTATTCATTAAGAAATTAATATATTTATGATAATAAAACGAATTAGAAAAAAATTAAAATAATAAGTTTTCCAATGCAATGAAATGTTTAAATTTATTATCAAATATGACCAAGAAATTAAAAGGAAAAGTTATTTTAAAATTATTTTTTACACTGTAGTGATTTTGTAGTTGGTTTTTTTTTTAAAGTTTTTATTTCTTCCTTTTTAGAGAATATGATAAATTTTCGAAAAAAGTTCTTAACAAATTTGTTCTATTAAAATAATTTCTGAAAGTTTGTTGGTTATTTCAAATATCCGTCTCTTAAAATTAAATTAGATGCCAAGTGTTTTGAAATAATTTTTTACTCTAGTGTCAATATTATTCGAGATATAGTGTTTTTCTAATATTGCCACGCCCCTTTGTTAAATAAGCACCCACTTTCTTGAGCGTTATTTTTAATAATTGTGCCTATCTCGTAATTCATTTCTGATATAGTGTTTATCTAGTATTGCCGCGCCCATTTGTCGAATAATGCCTACATTTTGACCATAATTTTTAATAATTCTGCCTACCCCTGTACTACAATAAATTTCAGTGCCCTTGCCCAAATAACGCCCATTTTCTTGACCGTAATTTGTATTAACTTTGTCTACACCTACACTAAATTGCAGTACTCTAGTCTCAAAATTATTCAAGATACACTGTTTTTCTAATATTGCCACGCCCATTTGTCGAATAACGCCTTGACGGTAATTTTTAAGGATTGTGCCTACTCCTACACCAAATTGCAGTACCCTTGTGTCAATATTATTCGAGATACAGTAGTATCTGGTATTGCGAGATCTAGTATTGCCACGCCCAGTTCTCGAATACCGCCCACTTTTTTACGGGCACCTCCGCACTTATGATATCTATCTGTTCACCAAAAATTATGGCAATCAGGCATATGGTTTAGGAGTTATCGATGTACATACATAAAAAAAAAAAAACAGAAACCGACGAACTTGAGAACCTCCTCCTTTTCGAAGTCGGTTAAAAGTTAGATGCCATCATGTGCGCCTTTTAAATACCATTTGTTTTTTGTTTGTTACTATTTTGTTAAATACCAAATATGTGTATGTTCCCATAAAAAAAGTGAGATTACCAACCGATTTCTAAACCAATTACCGAATCGATTACCAGAGGATTATCGAAGCGATTATCAAACGATTACCGAAGCGATTACCAACCGATTACCAATTGCCGAAGTGATAACCAACCGATTACCGAAGCGATTACCAACCGATCACCCGCTACCGAAGCGAATACCAACCGATTATCGAAGCGATTACCAATTACCGAAGCTCGTTTGATAAATCGTTTGAGTTAACATAGTTTTGGTAAATAGTTCAATAAAATTCTAAAAAAATTTTTATAACATTGTTCCTGCCTAGATAATAAAATTTCTCTTATTTAATTCATGTTAAAACTCAAAATCAAAACAAATATAAACACACTTCAACTAACAGTGTTTTAGAAGAAAGTATTTTGTTTAATTGCAAAAATGAAGGGAATTGAAATAACCTACTTTTACTGTTGGTCAATTTCTTTTTTTAAATTTTCATTAATTCTAAATTAAATGGATAACTGTTAAATTAGGTTTGTTTAATTGAATAACGAAACAAAATTATATATATGTAAAATGTATAAAGCTAAAGTTCATATTGCTCATAATTTTGAAAAGGTTTGGCTTAAAGTGATATGAAAACTTTACCAAGTTCTAAAAAGTACAAAAAATTGTACAGAATTTATTATACAAAAATTTCACAGTTTTTATTAAGTAGACACTTTATGCTATGATATGAAAAATTAAAAAGTATAGGTATATTCTTCATTAAATTCACAGGGGGCAACTACTGCTTAGATTAGTGTGCTCAATAGATTATTTTTAATATTCATATTAAAATTTGAAAATGAAACATTTTAAAAGCTGTTTTTATACACTACCTTGCGAAGAAATTAGTGTAGGATTGGAAGCGTCTAGGCTATCATACACACCTCTATGTGCGCATTCCTTTTTGAAGCTCAAACGGAGTGGTGTTCCAGGCAATGGTTTACCTCGGCGATGTTGTATCGATAATCCGACATTAAATAATGCTGTGCCGGAATTATTGCCGGTACAAGGAAGAAAGACGCTAAAATCTACATTAATTTGTATGAACTAAATCTCAGCATCATAAAGATTTCTCGTACTAGACCTTTACCTTTTTCTTCTTGTGGTATTCGGCCTTTTGTCTTAATTGAAACTGTTGGTGACTTTAAAATGCTATCGTCTAATGATTGCAAACGATCGAAATGATAAAAATACTTCTTTGTGCCTGCCTTCCATGTGAAGTTGACATAGTTCACTTCAGATGGTATTGTTAGGTATTGATATATGTTTGGGTCACGTATATCGTTGAAGACGTGTCCATTGTGTATGGCATAAATTCGCCCTGAATAACCTTGTGGAAAGAAAAGTGCTTTACACTTAAAATCAGACAAGATCTAGAAGAGTTGAGCATATTTGAAAGAAATACATTACCACTCAGCATTTTCAATTGTTGTTCATTGATCCACAATGAAATGTCATTATCATCCGCATTTTGACCACGATGTTTTTTGCGATGACCACCGCCACCACCACCACCACCACCACCCCCGCCACGTCTTCTATGGTTCCCACTTTCATCATCCATTAGAGCAGCGCCTGATTTCTTGACAGATCCTCCAGAGTTTTCGTTATTGCTATAGTGCTGTCTACACTCATTGAGATCCAAAGCAGTTAAAATTAGAAGGCACAAGCATAACCATTTGATGGTATTTTTGACTTGTGTCATGTTCTAAAGAGAAAATATAATATAAATAATAGAATTGAGTCATGCATTACTTTTATTATTTGTTGAAGTAAATAACCACCAACTTTTTTCAATTGAAATTATTTCTTTTATCGACCTTCACCGCTCTACAGACAATAGTAAACCTCAGAGACTATACTCGTATAATGTGTGCAAAAAACCTTAAATAACAATTTTAAAACTCTGCAGTTTTAAAATGTAAGTTAAGGAAAATTAATAGTATTTTTTAAAAAAAATAGTCTTTGCTTCTTAAATGAAACGAACATTCTTTACGAAAAGTTTTCAGAGGCGATAAATTTGTTGAAAAAGAATGTAATGATAGTCTAACATTTGCACAAGCTCATATGTCATATGTATTCTCATATGTGCGATATCTTCAAAACAGGCACAACTCAAAATTTACAAATTTTTACTTTTTAGTGTTATACTATTCGTAGTGATTACCTCCATCAACTATCAAAATTGTTCACTCATCTTCTTACGCTTTAATTAAAAAAAAAAATCATTTTGTCTTTTTTTTTTGTATTTAGTACGTTAAAAAAAAAAATAGGTTTTTGCTTCTCCTGAAAATTTTTAAATTTTGAGTGTGTCTCTTTTGTGGATAGTGTGAGATATGTCTTATAGCGTTTTCATAAAAAAATGCAACAATTGTGAACACACCTCCTTAGGGTATTTTTATGAAACAGGCAGGTGACTGAAGAAAATAAATTGTTTAAAACTTAAATGCCCCAATTAAACAAAACGTATTAAATAAAAAGAGCTTTGTGTGAAAAGTGTGAACTTAATCTTGTCGTGTAAACAAATAAACTCGTTACAAGAACAGCAGTAGTGAAATACGACCGGCAGAATACATATCAAACGCAATTTTATTGTCGTAAATTGGTTTTACATGGAAGCCCACAACAAAAATTATACAACCGGTTTGAAAAACTATTACAAAACAATAATATGACCAAGTATGACAGCTTGTGAAACCCCTTATTATCAAAATCGCAATTTTCTTTCAAATGTTATAAAACTGTTTTGTGCGCCCAGATTTTAAATGAAGCCAATACCATATTTTTTTAACTTATGCAATTCATCAAATATCTTTTAATTTATCTAGATTCCCACTTAACGGGATTAATAAATAAAAAAATCGATGATTCTGCAATTTAACCCTTTTCATATATTGCAGCTTAATATCATTTTTATTGTAAAAATAAACAAATCTTTTGCATTCATTGTTTAGATATTTACATATATGTACAATGGTTTGAAAATCAATTCAATGCACTGAAGCCTTTACACAATAGTACAGCAGCCGGCGGAAATTTATAGATAAACTACCTAACTGTAACAAGTACCTACACGGTTAGAAATTACTGAATAAATTTAAATACAAATGGGCTTACTTATATGGCCACACCAAAATTGTATTAAATTTTAATACTTGTAAAATGTGTGGAACGTGATGCAACCAATGATCTACAATCATCAAGCATTTTTTTCGTTTGTATTAAAATATTTAATTTTTTATTTTTTTAATAAAACTTCAGTCTTCAGTAGAGATATAACTCAGATTCAAATTATCAAATAAACTTTTTTATCACGTTAAATCAATTTCAGTGGCCAAATTGTTTGCGATTATAATTAAAATTTACTTACAATCGATGTTCCAAATATTGAAGTCATAATCGAATTATGAATTTTAAACCTAATATAATTTGGGCCCATGCATTCATGCAATTCGAATAAGCGGCTTAGGTGTTTTCAAGGGTTTTTGAAAATATTTGTACTACAGCGCCCTCAGGTCTTTAAAATAAAACAGAATTTATAAGTCATCAACTCTCACCGTACCCGAAAACTCCTATATAAAAATTTATATACAAATCGGATGAGTAATTTCGATAAAATTTCCTGTAACTCGACGGGTGTGGTACGATATGTCGAAAAAAAAAATTCCGAAACCAAAAACATCGAAGACAAAAATGTCGAAAAACAAAATTTCGAAAACCAAAAAGGTCGAAAAAAAAAATGTCGAAAATAAAAATGTCGAAATTAAAAAAGTCGAAATAAATGTAAATAATGATGTGCAAAACGCGCGCGCTTTTTGCACATCATTATTTACATTTATTTCGACTTATTGTTGTGTTCTATTTCTCTGTTTCTACTTTTTCTTTTGCAAAATACAAGCTCTTAACGATAACTGTTATTCTATTAAAATAAAGTGAGCATTTTGTAAATTGATGCAACTCTCCCATTGATTAGTTCAATGAGATAACGGTTACTATCTTGAAATCAACAAAATTACACTTTTGTTTACCATGCTTCATGATTTTTTTACAATCCAATCCTTAGTCACAGTCAATCGTTTCTAAATATATGTTATACGTGGAGTCCAAGAATGTCTAATAATATTTTTACTGTTACTTCAAATAAAGGAAAAAATAAAATAGTAGTTGATGGTTTCGTTTATTACTTCGAAAAACAATATAAAGTTGCATTTTATTGGAAGTGCGAAAAAAAAAAAAGTGCCAATGTAAAGCACGAGTGATTACAGTGATACATCGTGATAAGCACCACCTTAAAAAAAATTGTTTCGAACACTGTCATGATCCGATTGCATATGAGCATGAAATATATAAAAGTAATGCAAATCTAAAACTTCGTGCAGAAAAAACCAATGATAAACGGATCCCAACAAATAAAACTAATAGTTTAACTACAATTTTCGTTGTTTTATTTGAAATTTGCCAATTTCGATGTTTTTTCGACCTTTTACATTTTTTCGACATTTTTTTTTTCGATCAAAAATATGTTCGGTGAAGCAAGGCTTTTAATTTTTCGACATTTTAGGTTTCGGAATTTTTTTTTTCGACATATCGTACGGATCCCAACTCGACAGCAGCGTTACCTACCGGGTCCATTAAAATGGACACATTTCACACTTGAATGTGAAATATCAACTATTGTCACCTGTTACTATTTATGTATGCTAAAATATAAGTGTTTCCGTACTCACACTGTGTAACTTGTGGGACACTATTTTCTGTTTCCGTACTTTCTGTGCTTAAAATGGGAGAAGAAGAACAATCATAAAATCGCTCTCTCGAGCACACATAGTGCACAGAGAGTGCTAGAACTCAAGACTCCGAGTAAACTAAGAACAAGCATCAAGAAGAACAAGCATCAACTTCACAAACAAATTGACGATAATTTCAATTGGCGCAATTTACGTTTGACATGCCTGCAGTCAAAATCAGCTGTTTTGTGCTTGAAACTTACTATGATACAATAATAAGGTAGGGCCGCTTCGCTGAGTGCCCTCACGCGTCAACGAAGAGTGGATAATGAGAAGGAACATATATGTCAAAAAGACGAATTTCGTAGAAATTGCAAATGAAGAAAATATTTTATGTTTCCAAGTTGCAAACAGTGCGGTCGCGGGTGTTAAATTTGTGATAATTTGAGAGAAAATATTATAAAAAAAAAGTGTAATAAAAATTATAAAATGTGAAAGAAGTCTTAAAATTGAAAAAAAAAAACCTGTAACAGTTTTAACCTAAAAACAACTGCGAAACGTAAGCATAAAGAAATTCGCGATGAACAGCTGATTTTGACATCTATTTCCCATTATTCTGCTTTCTACTCCATTCCTCTCCGAGTCGGCCTTACCTTATAATTCTACCATGAAACTTACCAGAAGCTGCTTCCGTACTTTTGCAACTATTCTCACATTTCATTTTTACTCTCAGTTTGAACTTACACAAATCTTACACAGTGTAGAGTACGGAAACACACCTATAGACTTATTCAGGCCTATCGGGAATTCCGATGGAAAACATTTCCTCCCGAAATTTTTTGTTCCAAATAAAAAAGTTTCAGCATCGCGATATTCCCACGGAACATTTTTTCTCTAGGAAGAAAAAATAAAATTCGAAATTATTTTCGAAGCTATAAATGCCAAAGTGAAAAATAAAAATTTCAAAGTTATTACTAAAATATAAAACAATGCTAAGAGCAGCGTCAATTATTTTTTTTGAACAGCAAGAAAATATTCTAAGACAAGAGATGACCGAACAGAGATTAACCAGGCGTGGTATAAGAGACAAAAGTAATTCTTTAGAATTACCAGAAATATTGTAAGTTGAATAAAGTTCTGTGAAAAATAAATCCTTCATTTATCTATTACAGATTCCATCAATTTTATAGGATTATTAAACCAATGTTTCGGTATCTTTTAGAACTATTAGATAAAGCGTTACCAAAACGAAAAAAAAAATTTAAAAAATGATGGTCAAAATAATGGACTTTATAAGGTTAAGCAGCGCAGTTAAAATTGGGAAGGACCTCTCCCCACCATTTGTTACCAAACGAAGTTTCAGACAAGGTGATTCTTTATCGTGCGACTTTTTTAATCTAATTATGGAGAAGATCATTCGAGCTGCTGATCTGAGACAAAGCGGCACCATTTTCTACAAGAGTGTTATGCTGATGATATTGATATCATTAGCCATAAAACACGCGAAGTCAGTGCAGTATTCTCCAAATTAGAAAAAGAGTCGAGTCACATGGGTCTTGCAGTAAACGCAGATAAGACGAAATATCTGGTGTCAACAAACAAGCAGTCCCAGCGTACTGGCATCCACGTCTTTGTTGACAACACCTCCTTCGAAGTTGGACTTCGTCTACCTCGGATCCAGCATTAACTCGACGAACGATATCAGTAGAGAGATAAAACGAAGGATAACTCTTGCCAACAGGCGTTACTTTGGTCACGCTCTATAAGTCACTAATCATGCCCGTCCTGTTATATGGAGCACAAACCTGAACGTTGAGCAGATCTGATGAAAAGACTTTGGGAGCGTTCGAGAGAAAGATCCTTCGTGAAATCTACGGACCAATCTGCGTCAATGGCGAGTACCGAATACGATGGAACGATGAGCTGTATGAGCTATACGCCGACATTGACATAGTAAAGCGCATAAAAATCGAGCGGCTTCGCTGGCTAGGTCGTGTTGAGCGGATGGAAGACGACGCTCCAGCGAAGAAAATATTCGATTCGGTATCCAGCAGCGGTCAACGCAGAAGTGGACGACCGCATCTCCGTTGGAAGGACCAAGTAGAGGACAACCTGACGAAACTTTAAGCTTCCAACTGGCGCCAGCGCAAGCGCAAAACAGAAATGGCTGCCGCAATTTCTTACACCAGGCGAAAACCGACTTACGGTTGTAGGCGCCACATAAGTAAGTAAGTAAGTATAAGGTTCATGTGTTGTTCGAGCTTCCTTTATAAGTTTTACATAATCAGTAGATACAAAATATATTATATATATTATTAATAACAATTAGGCTATTCACAGTTTAAGTACGCAGGCCTGCCTAATTTACGTTTTGTTATTTTTACGCCAACTTACGTAAGCGTATTTTTCTTTGTTGTTGTTTTCCATACAAACGCAAACACGTGTAAATAAAAGTAGCCCTTGGACGTGTTTTTTGTGTCTCGTATTTTTATGCCCTATCTACAGCATATATAACAGCGTTGCAAAATAATTGAATACGGCAAACACATACTGAGGTGCTCACAGTTTCAAAAATAACAAATGCTATAAATATGCTTTGTTAATATGCATTTAAATTGTGAATAGTCTAAATTAGGAGAACATATTTGACGTATATCTTTATAAAATATAACGACGGTTTAGATAAATGCTGCTAAAGAATTTTAAACAATATAGTAGGTTATTGCATTTACTAAATTTCAGAAAATTTTTCCAATTGAATTAATTTTTCTATTCGGCCGTCACCTCTCTGCGGACAATGGCAAACCGATTTAGAGAGTAAAAATTGCCATAAAAAGCTTCTTGAGAAAATGAGCCGTTCGGAGTCGGCATAAAGCTTGTAGGTCCAGTTATCGATCGATTTGTGTTTGAAAATTTCACAACACGCATAACGCAACTGATCATAAGAAGCTCGGTCAAAGTCTTTTCAAGGGCTGAAATGGCCCTTCGTTGTTTTTTTTTAAACAGAATTTAGTCTAATATTATATTTTATTGGCAAAAAAGTTAGTAAATTAAAAATTTCAAAAAATTCGCCGTTAAGTTAGTCCGTTAAGTCTGATATTCTGATACCTGGGTCTGATATTTAGACTTGCTTTTTGTTTTCTTTGTGTGTGCCTGTGTTATCAGCCATCCCGTAACAAGCGAACACGATATGGGAAATCTATCCCAAATAAATAAAATTTTAACTCATGAGAATGCAAATTTGTTTTTTTTTTTAAATTTTTTTTTTTATCATTTGCGGAAGCATAAAAAATATAAAAAAAAAATCACAATGCCTAAAAAACCATTTAATGAACGCACACCTCACTAGCGAATAAGTCAAACGAGTTTGCAAAATGTGGCGAGGACAAACAAAAACCGTGTTCATCATGAAGTAGAAAAATCTAAAATGTACTCGTATGGGTAGTTCTACATTGCGGAAAAGGGTTGAAGGCGCACAAAGCAAGTGTACAATCAAGCTCCGCAAAAACACTTTCGATCCAAGCAAGCAAAGCACCAAGGTTCAATATACAACGATCGTATCATGCGGAATACTTCAGATTGAATTATATGTCTAAGCAATAAGCAAAGGTGAGAATGAGCTCACATTGTACTTCCCAATGATCAACACTAGACATCAAGTGATACATAACAACCACAACAATAACAATAAAAACAACAACGGCAACGACGACGACGAGACAAACCATGTTTATACTAAGAAGCCGTGACAGGAAGAAACACAAACCTTTAATACTGTTTAATGCTACCAGATGCTCAGACTGGACTGGACTTGGGAACTCAAACTGAGCAAACTCAATGTGACTTCAATTAAAAAAAAAAAAAAGAAAAATGAAAGAACCGGAAATTTTAAATGAAGACATGGTTAAAATAAAGAGGAACAGCGTATTTAACAGCTCCTGCTACACACGCTGTAAAAAGTTTAAACAAAACATAATTTCTGATAAGTTTTTTCTCAACAATTAATTGCTCTAGATAACTAGTATAAATTATAAAGAACATGAAAAGATTTAAAAAAAAAAATCAAAATAATTTATTTTTACAGAAACAATTGACTACTATTTTGATATTTTTAAAAATTTCGCACAACGAAAAGAGTTCTTTTTGTGTATAAATATGAACTAAGTTTATTGTGTAGAGTGCGAAAGTGTAAACAACAACTTACTAAAATAAACAAAAAAAAAAAGGAAACTTGTAATTAAGTTTAGACTTAAATTAAACATCCGATCTCTTGACACTCGCCAGACAAGTCTTGAGAGTTGTCAATTTAATAATATTTGTAACTAAATGTTTTATTAAAATCTTTTGATAACTTTGTTCAATATATTTATTTATTTATTTACTCACTTATGCTAACAGGTTTATTAATTTTTTTCTCTTTCCCTTGTTTTTGGTGATTAAAGGTGATTATTCGTAGTGGGCGTGATCCACCCACACCACTGACATTTTTTGAAAAAATGTCAAAAAGAAGAGGAAAGGAAAGGCGAAAAAAGGAGCTTATATTTATACTTAATTATGCTTATAATGTAGATTTGAACACGGATGTGGGAGTGGACATAAGAGTGAGAGTCAGAGATAAGAGGGAATTTTGAAAGCATATGGGTATTGAAAAAGGTTCGTTAAAACATGAATGGTAAGTAATAAGGGGAAAATTACGGTAAGAAAAGGCATTTAGAGAGGGAACGCCTAAGCACTGATTTTGATGTTGATGGTGAGTAGTGTTCGTTTATGTTATTGAATGTTCTATAACGAACAGGTCATTCAATAAGTCCAACAAAATTTTGATAAAACTTGATTATATTATACAACATAGTTGCCTTCTAGAGCGATACAACGAGTATAGCGATTTTTCAACTTTTATAGTACGATTTCTCTTTCTCGTCAAAATAGGCCTCAGTTTCAGAGAGGTAGAGGTACAGTACTTCATCATTATACTTGAATATCTTTGCAGCAAGCATTCTCTTGAGATCTGAAAACAGGAAAAAGTGGCTGGGGGCTAAATCTGGGGAAAATGCTGGGTGGGTAAGCAATTCGAAGTCCAATTCAATAAATTTTTTCATCATTTTCATCGATTTGTGACACGGTGCATTGTCTTGGTGAAACAACACTTTTTTCTTTTGCAAATGTGGCCGTTTCTTGGCGATTTCAGCCTTCAATCGATCCAAAAGTGCACAGCAATAGTCGCTGTTAATGGTGGTTCCTTTTTGGAGATAGTCGATGAATATTATTCCTTTCGGAACCTAAAATACAGACGCCATCACCTTGGTCTTTGCTCGCTTTGGATTCGGTTCGTCGACTGCTGTCCACTCAGCTGACTGTCTTTTGGATTTTGGTATGTAATAGTGAAGCCATGTTTCATCCATTGCCACATATCGACGATAGAATTCGATTTTATTGCGGTTTAACAGCGCCAAACACTCCTCTGAAGCATCAATTCGTTGTTGTTTTTGGTAGACAGTGAGCTCACGCGGCACCCACTTTGTACAGAGCTTTCGCATACCCAAATGTTCGTGTAAAATGGTAAAAACACTACCATCTGATATCTTTACAATGTCAGCTATCTCGTGCACCTTCAATTTGCGATCGTTCATAACCAATTTGTGGATTTTTTTGATGTTTTGTGGAATAACAGTCAGATTTGGGCGTCCACTGCGCTCTGCATCATTTGTGCCGCTACGACCACGTTTAAATTCAGCAATCCACTTTTCTACCATATGTCTCGATAGGGCAGAGTCCGGATAATGTTTATCAAGCCATTGTTTGGTTTCCACTATATTTTTTTTCATCAAAAAGCAATGCTTTATCAAAACTCGAAAGTCACTTCTTTTCATTTTTTTTTCAATAACAATAGTTGCACACAAAATGCTATAACTCACAAATCAATTGTCAGATTGTTGTCAAATTTTAATACGTATCGTGTGAAAGTTGGTACTAAATAAAAATCATATGGAAAAAAAAACTAGTAAACTTAATAGATGTGTCATCCTATGGCCTATTTGAACGTACTCTTATTTAAGGGTTCGTTGTATGCATAGATAGTATGGTGCTGAGATTCACTCAAAAATATTGTGTGCCTAGTTCTCCTTATTGGTTCATTGAGTACAATCCTTCTGGAGATATATTCGATATGGATTTCACCAGTAATGACATCGAATGCAAAGCATGAACAAAGTAATATTCTTCTTGGTGAAAGCGGCATTATATTAAGGACTTTCAGTCTGTGTTCATATGAATTTAAGTTTCTATAATCCCGTGCATCATAACAATCTCTTAGAGCAAAGAGCAAAAAAAAGATTCAAGTCTTTCTTTGTGCACTTCAAATGCTAGATTCCGAACTATTCAACAATATTCAAGAATTGGACGCACTAACGTGCAGTATAACGTTTTTGTTACCCATAAAAAAAAAAACGAAATGGCAATTTCCCTTGAAAGGACTTTGACCGAGCTTCTTTTGATCAATTGTGTTGTGTGTGTGTTGTGAAATGTTCGAACACAAATGATCGAGAACTGGGCCTACAAGTTGTATGCCGACCAGCCTTACCATATGGGCAGTTAATCCTGTTTTGGGCAGTATTTTGAGTAGGTAGACAGGATCATATTTCTCCCAAGATTTGGGCAGGATTTTTTTAATCCAGTTTTTTAATTTTCGCTGAATAAAAAAAATAGAAATTTTATGTTTATAAATTATATGTAAGTACTTATATAAAAGTGCTTTTTACATCCTTTCAAAAATTTGATCATGTGGCAGCGCTTTTTCTGTCATTGTTGCTGTCATCGTTTTTGATAATTTCTTTTCGCTAGTCTTTAGCAAATTACAAATGGACAAATACTTAACAAAACCTGGTAAGATAAGGAATATTAAAAATGTTATAATAAAAACAATTTTAAAATATTTGTTTTTAGTCCTTTTATAAGAGCAGTATTTTCTCTAAAAATACATGATTTTTTTTTGAAAATTACAGGATTTTCAAAAAAACATATGGCAATGCTGATGCCGACTCCAAACGGCTTATGTTCTCAAGAAGCTTTTCATGGCAGTTTTTACTCTCTGAGGTTTGCCATTGTCTGCAGAGAGGTGACGGCCGAACAGAAAAATTAATTCGATTGAAAAAACTTTCTGTGTCAGGTGGGATTTGAACCTGGGTTCTCTGACGTATGGGCCACACACTATACCCACTACGTCACGAACTTTATGCTGTGATTGTACGAATGAACAAACTCGTGCTTTTCGTTCAATGCAAAATCTTAAAGCAAAAGCTTTGCAATACAATCACAAAAATGTGAATGCATAATTTTGCGCACCCCACTTTTTTTTGCGATCTTAATTTTTCTATAGGTATCTAGAACGAAAACAAGCAAACGTTCACGTTGGAGCACAGTGCCGCCAGAGAGTTTTTAAGTAATCAAATAATTTATCGGAGACTGCGCTCGTGTGTGAAACACATCAAATCGCAAAAGCCGTTGCATTTCGATCTTCGTTATAACTCCGATTAAAAATTATCGGAGTCGGAGGTGTAAAACCAATCGGAAGCTTCGACCTTTTGGAACCGAAGTCGAAGCTTCGTTACATCCCTAATCGTTACTATAAAAGGTACTAAGTAAGTAAAAATCAATGGCATTGGAGAGGTTTATTGGGAAAAGATGATTATCATTATCATCGGTGAAAAAATAAATACTGGGACGGTTAAAGTATCCTAAAAAAATAACCTTATCTTCCTCGTTTAAGGTTATGTGTTGCGATTAAAACACCTCCTCGACAAGATAAACCTGTGTTTGTATAGTCTCGATCATTCCTGAAAATTGTCCAATTATTCGGGGTTGCTGTAGAAACCAAGTGCTCTTGGAATCAGAATTGAAGTTGACAAATATTTCGCTTATGTGTAATGGGCTAAGATTTTGCGGTTTTATATTCGAATTGGTTCCTTTCGCCCCGTCTCCTTTCGCCACAGAAACCGATTTTTTTCGATGACATCTGAGCGAAATATTTGTCGGTTTCAATTCTGATTCCAAGAGCACTTGGTTTCTACAACAACCCCGACTATACTGAATTTCCTCATTTTTGAAAATGCTATTTCGTAATGACAAGAATATTGAAGTGACAAGATTTAGCTTTCACAAAAAGTTTGTTGAGTTTGCCTCTCATACCACCGCAATTGTGGTAAACTATCTTTAATGAAGTTATCGCTGGGTTAGGCTGGTTTTGAGAAATAGAGGTTGCGCCAGGGTGATAGTGAGGAACAATAGTAGACTTTGGTGTTATATGGTGATATTTGTGGGTGCCAAAATTGTTTTGAGAACAAATTGAGGATGTCGATTGGCATGCATCTTTGGGTATTACTTGAGGAATGTTGTTAGGAGCAATAGTAGTTTTTAAAATTTGAACGAGATTTATTGAAATGCCAAAGACGCTTTGATGCGGTATGTGACGCAAATGCTGACAAATCTTTCTCAACATCAGCTGGGGAGATATTGAAGCTTTCGTGAAAATGAACAAAGATTTTCTTAAGTTCAGTTGGATTAGTCGGAAGTCTTTCTTGATGAATTGCTACTATGACGCTAGTTCCTGTCGATCCATCAATGCATATCGAATTAGATTTATCGTGTAGATATGCAAGGTATAGGCGTACGTTTTCGTATAACCTCCGGTCTCTTAGACGAGACATAACAAATCGACCAGCAGTGCTTGTCTCCGCTAGATTTTTTGTCAATTTTGCTGAAGGCAGAAGAATAGGATCGAGAAAAGTAGGGGAAGCTGGTGTTGTGGTAGCCGTGTCTACTAAGGGTGTAGTTGCGTGAGTATAAGAGGGATTTTTAACTCTGTTTGGTGTGAAAGCTGGTGCACTTATGTTGACAGCACGTTTTGGTGAAACACTTCCGGAAGGTGGTGATGGATTTAAGGTATGCGAGTGAATGAAATAAGGATACTTATAGATTAAATGAAACCCGGTTTCTTTTTTGATAAGTAAATATTAATCTTATATATAATATTATTATATATTTAATATTAATCTTATTGTTGGTTGCAGTACTATTCTGCTTGACAAAGGGAGAAAATATGTGGGAAAATGTTAGTTTGTAAATTCAAATTGTGCTTTGATTTATGATGGTATTATGATTGAATAAGAGATTTTCGCACATTGCAAAAATATTCTTTCACACATTACAAATCTTTATTTTTATACAAAATTATATTAACTTAGTCATTCCGTTTGTAACGCCAAGAAGGAGGCGTGGCAGGTATAGAAAAATATATATATTTTTGATCAGCATCATCTCCTGAGTCGATTCCGCACTCAAAAAAAAATTAACAAAAAACTTTTGTTGGACGTATATTGACAAAAATTTATCAAATCAACCTAGGTTTTTGTCAATTTGATAAAAATTGTTCATATTGACAAAAACCTAGGTTGATTTGACAAATTTTTATCAATATACGTCCAACAAAAGTTTTTTGTTGATTTTTTTTTTTTGAGTGCGTGCGTCCGTCCGTCTGTCGACACGATTACAATTTTAAAGCTATCGCGATGAAATTCAAAATATAAGTTTATTTTTAAAAAAGGAAGATCAAGTTCAAGATCAAAAAAATGGGCCAAATGGGATTAAAACCACGCCTACCTCCCATACAAAATGACTTTATGTTAACCGTAAAATGTCTTTAAAATCCACAAAAATTAAAGAAATCCCTTGAAATTTGGTAGGTGAGCTTTGCTCTTCAGTCTTCAGGTGAGCTTTGCTCCTGGCTATGAAATTTGGAAAAATCGGATGAATTTACCTCCCATACAAAGTGGCTTAATTTTAAAAGTAAAATCTCTTAAAAATCTGCTCAAATTAAAGAAATGTCTTGAAATTTTGCATATAGGCTTTGATATATAACATAGACCACCAATATGATATTTGGCAAAATCGAATGAAAACCACGCCTACCTCCCATACAAATTGGCTTTATTTTAAACGAAAAATCTCTTAAAAATCCACAAAAATTAATGAAATGTCTTTGCACATTAGCTTTGAT
The DNA here is from genome assembly GCA_914767935.1 of Coremacera marginata. Taxonomy (NCBI): domain Eukaryota; kingdom Metazoa; phylum Arthropoda; class Insecta; order Diptera; family Sciomyzidae; genus Coremacera; species Coremacera marginata. The sequence goes on along the minus strand of OU612046.1, from coordinate 52,054,596 downwards.
ATATAATATGAACCATCTCTATGATATATGGCAAAATCGGATCAAAACCACGCCTACCTCCCATACAAAGTGACGTCATCAAAATAGGATAACTTTCGTTAATATATAAAACTTAATGTCATCGTGTATGTCGTGGCTAAATACTTCGAATATACTTCACTATGGCCGCGGGGGGGGTATTTTAGCTTCGGTACCCTGCCGAAGCTCCATCCTTACTAATTTTTTTTTTTGATGTCTTTTTTTTCGATGAGAGTGATAATTTTCCTTCAGTAAATAATTAAATGTTTCTCATTTTATAATGTTTTGACTTTCTTAATACATTTTTAAATAAGGACTAGTTACACTTTCTTTACAGGTACGTTATGGGTAGGTATTAAAACAACAATATTTTTAATTACTTATTTGTTCGAAATAGAAAAAGTAGTTTATGACAAAAATTCACTGCAAGGCATTGTTATTAAAATGTGTGAGAATGTTTTTTAGGCTATATTCATTCAATTATAACAAACTGTTATTTCATAAAAAAATATGTTTGTGAAACCACAACATGTGTTTTTATATTGCAGTCTGATTTGATGGATTCGGTTTTACGGTGGAGTGACCGTTTGTGCAGTTTAATTTTGTGAAGTGATCAGCTATATGGAAAAGTTTTTAATAAAAATTCACTCACTACCAATCACCCTAATCACATCTTTAGGGGCATTTTTTATGAACTTAAATGTTTTTAATTTTTACTATTTTACAGAGCGGAATTTGACGTCAGGTTTGTACAGAATAACATTAAGTTCCATAAATATATTGTTAATAAAAAGAAGGATTTGTAGCAGAGCAATAAAAATTTGTATATGACTTGCAAGCAGATATATTAGTATATAATAGGTCTGTTTCCGTACTCACTTCAAGTAAAGTTAGAGTAATGGAGAGGAATTTGATAATCTGTCAAAATAAGAAAGTTTGTCAAAAAGTACGGAAACTACTTCAAGTAAAATTCAAGCACAACAGATTTTAAAATATTTAATTTTATTTTATTTAAAATTAAATACAAATTAAATTGGTTGTTTGGTTTATTTAAAAAACGGGGAAATTCAAGTAAGAATTTTAGATGAGCTGGAAGCATCTGGTAGCATATTTAAAATATCAACACTTCCATCTGCGTTAATTTAGCTTATTTCAACTTTATTTTTATTAATTTACTAACCAATTGGAACACAACAATTAAATTTTGTCACTTTGACAATCAACTGTTTTGAAGCTCGAGATTCGTGCTCGAAGATATTTTTCAAGTAAAGTTCGAGCAATAAAGATTGATATTTTACTTGTTCTTCTTCGCTCTCGTATTGGAAAAATGTGTAAAGAAACGCTTTCGAGTAACTTCAGGTTACTTGAAGTGAGTAGTGTGTGTGAATAGCGTATATTTCAAATAAGTTCAAATAGTCCGCTAAGAGGTGATTCCTTGGCGTATTTTGAGCAAAAAATTGTATGGTAGGGGGCGGTCTATTTTCAACATCCACTGATATACGGAGTGTTTAAAAAATATGTTCTGTAAAGTAGCTGCTACCAAATATAATACCATAACTGTAATGGTTAATATCCTATCCAACAACTATATCAGGGTTATGGTAGCTGTAATACTTTGAAGGCTATGGTATTATCTTTGGTAGCACCTACTGTGCTATAACCTATACCTATACCTATAATGAACATATTTTTTTTTAAAACACCCTGTATCTCAGTTGATGTTGAAAAAAGACCGCCCCTACCGTACAAACTTTTACTCAAAAAAAGCCAAGGAATCACCTCTTAGCAGATTAGCATCTGAAGTCCGGACACCCTGTATAACAGTGAATTATACATATTTTAAAAACTTTTTGTTGACATGTCTTTTCCCACAAGCCTAAATTTATCCAAATCGGTCAATTTGTGAAATTTGTGTTTGTAATTCGTACAGTTTTTGTGACGTTCGCCTTTTGCGAAAATACCCCCTATATACCTCCTTAAACTTATGTGGTTTTCCTTTTAAAAAATGTTGAAAGCTTTAATAAGATTTCCTCTATGGTTTTAATAAGAAGCTTTTTTGGATACAAACCATAAATAAGCTATATTGATTTTTTCTGTTTTATTATATATATATTTTATATTATATGTATATATTCTTCATACTGGCGAATTCAATCTTAAAATGTTTGGTTCAAGTAGCATTAGGAAATATGTTCGAAGACTAGACAAGGAATATTAAATATTGACACATTTCATCCCGCAGACCCTAGAACATGGATTTAGATGTTTAGATATACAGCCTAATTCTGTATTATTTGCATTCATTATTTTTCAAAAATTCTGTGAACATTGTTTAAAATACGAAAATCCCTTTTCCAATTCCCGGGGAGATTTCATTCAGAATTGGACTAATAGTTTAGCGTGAACTTAAACAGCTCTGACACTGCGACTTTAAGCGTGTAACAAAATTCAATGTAGTTGTAGCGATTCCATGTAGTTACCTCATCAACTGTTCAGTGTGTAGCACGCTACGCCAAAAAATATGTCCACAATGGCATGACCGCTTCAGAGAACACTTATTTATCAATTTTTTCGATTTTACAAATATTGTTAATTTCGAACACTTATTTCGGTACCGGCAACGTTTGCAGTATCGATATGATATACTCAAAAAAAGTATCATTAATACAATTTTCAGAGCAGCGTAGTACTCAAAAGTTAAAGTTAGCTTAACTTGCACTACAACTACAGCTACGAGCCACAGACGTACTACGCATTCTGTGCGATTCCGTGCATTTAGTATATTTTAACTTTTGACAGGTCATACTACGTACTACAAGCTTTAACCCCCTAGCCACACGTGCCAGTCCGAAGACAGTAACAGTTCGAAAAACTCAATACACTCTCACTTTTCACTAATACACTCACACCTTGACATCACTGGCAGTCCACTGGCAACAACTTTTACTGAGCCAGTAAATTTTGACAACCACAGCCAGTGCGAAACCTAAAATATTCGACTTTAAATATGCACTTCGCTTTCATGTCTTGTAGTGAAATATATGCAATTATTTTAATTGCCCTCATTTGACACATAAAATATCATATGAATAAGTTGCATTTCATTTTGGAAAACATTGATAAACATATTTTACAAAATAATTAGTTCCCCATTTTTATCCCATTTAAGTTTGGTGCCGTGTTGGCATATAAAGCATTACTGAATAAAAGCAACCGAAATAATAAAGTGGTCGAACCTTTGCTTTTGATGACATTTTGCAAATGAACATTTACTATCACGTGTGGCCGCAGCGTAGATTTGTAGATTATTTCGAAACATTTTCGTAGTTAATACATATTCTTTGCTGGCCTGCCAGTACTATCACGTGTGGCTGCAGCGTATCGTCCACACGTGCATGATACAATGATAAGGTAGGGCCGCTGCGCTGAGTGCTCTCACGCGTCAACGAAGAGTGGATAATGAGAAGCAACATATATGTCAAAACGACGAATTTCGTAGAAATTGCAAATGAAGAAAATATTTTATGTTTCCAAGTTGCAAACAGTGCGGTCGCGGGTGTTAAACTTGTGCTATTTTGAGTGAAAATATTATAAAAAAAGTGTAATAAAAACTATAAAATGTGAAAGAAATCTTAAAATTGCAAAAAACCCTGTAACAGTTTTAACCTAAAAACAACTGCGAAACGTGGGCATAAAGAAATTCGCGATGAACAGCTGATTTTGACATCAATGTAGCTTTATTCTGCTTTCTACTCCATTCTTCTCCGTGATGACCTTACCTTATAATTCTGCCATGCACACGTGCAAGTGCAAGTTCGAAAAACTCTATACATCCAAACATTTTTACTAACACACTCACATTTTCGGACTTGCAGCCTACTTGCAGTGAATTTTTGGCACTTCCTGCAAGTAAATGTCAAAAAGGAGGATTAAAGAGATGCTCTTTGTGGATTTTTCCGGAATTTCCGCAATTTTATACAAAAAGCAACACTGGTAACAAGTTAACCTTGTTTCTTAACTTCTTCATTTCAAGCAATCCTGCAATTGTAGGGAGAACCTTCGCATTCGACGATGTTTTTAAATGAACTTGCACTTGCCCTTGTGGACATGTGACTAACTTCGAACTTTTTCGAAGACAATTCTTCACAACAACTACAATACAAATTTTTCAAAAAAAAAAAAAAAAAAAATACGTGATTTGATGTACCTTCTGTTTGTAGACAAATTGCTGCCAATTAGGAGATGAAATGGGTGCAACAGTTGCATTTAATGGGACGCGGGACAAGCACTGCAATAACTGGACAATCCCGGCGAATCCCGGCCACCTAGCAATCCTAATTGTGACGTACCTAATTTGTTGAAGCAGACCTTCGCTTTAGATTTCTTCAGAAAACATAAGATATTTTCAAGATTAAGAACACCAAGACATCTGAGACTATTTCATTGCCTAGGTTGCCCTTCCTTACTTGAAGAAGGGCTGGACATCCAGTGAGAATATGGTTGGAGGATTCTTCACCCTCAATGGCAGATTCATTTTTAGTAGGTAATATTTCAACTGTAGTGCCCAGTTATAATTCCTCTCATCATTCTGAGGTCATTTTATTGTAGATTTATTAAGAATTTTTACTTCTTGGGTGAGATTTCAGGGAATATATGCTTAGTGCAATTTTGCCCCAGAGTATTTAACCAGAAATTATTTTATTTTGTTAAGGTGGTTGATTGACGTATTGTTTTAAAAGGGCTTTATCCACACTACAGAACGGTGCCGGTCCTGTAAAAGTAAATATGCAAATTTAGTCGAGTTTAAATTATGTAGGTCTTAAGGGATTTTGTGATACCTCTCTATTTGTGGAAGTTATGCTCTTTCTATGTTGTTCATATTTTTATATGATAAAAAAGGACCCTTTTTTAAGGAAACCAAAAATACGAAAACTTAATACACAATTAAAAAAAAGCCCATTCTTGTTTTTTTTTTTTATTTTTGAGTATGACTTTTGAATAACTCTTTCTCAACGCATTCCTTTAAGTTGAGCTCGCGAAAATTAAAATTAAGAATTTTATCACCACTTTTCCAAAATGCAAAACAAATTCATAGTGAAAAATAAGGGGTTTTTTCAAATCCGGCAAACTGATGGTCATGTATTTTTTTCGCGTATGAAACTAATTGTTGCTATAAATCAATTATGGGTATAAAATTTGATTGATCTGGTATAATTTTTTGGGAAATATATCAGATTACCGACTTCGGTTATATGGGAGGTAGGCGTATTAGTCGGTTGATTTAATTTATTTTTACACCAACTGTTTGTACTTTTAAAACAATGCTGAACACCAAATTTATTTGTTCAGAGAAAACTTTTTGGAAAAATATACCAGATTACCGATTACGGTTATATGGGAGGTAGGCGTATTAGTAGGCCAATTTATTTTAAATTTACACCAACTATTTCTTGCTATAAAATAATTATGCGCACCAAATTTAATTGATATGGAATAATTTTTTTGGGAAAATATACCAGATTACCGATTGCGGTTATATGGGAGCTAGGCGTATTAGTCGGCCGATTTAATTTATTTTTTCATCAGCTATTTCTTGCTATAAAATAACTATTCGCACCAACTTTAAGTGATCTTGGATAATTTTTTGAGTAAATACAGCAGATTACTGATTTTGGTTACTTGGGAGGTAGGCGTATTAGTCGGTCGATTTGATTTATTTTTTGCACCAACTATTTGTTGCTATAAAATAATGATGGGTATAAAATTTTATTGATCTCGGATTTTTTTCTTGGGGAAAAATATCAGGTTACCCAATGCTGACAATGGTTATATGGGAGGTAAGCGTAGTAGTCAGCCGATTTAGTCTATTTTTACACCAACTATTTTTAGTTATAAAAGAAATAAGCGTACCAAATTTTATTGATCTGGGATAATTTTTTGGAGAATTTACCGATTTCAGTTATATGGAAGGTGGACTTTTCATCCATTCCCGAAATTTTGTGTGAGTAGTTTTCTTGCCGAAAAACTTATTTCCACGAAATTTCATGATCCTACGGCAACTCCTTCTAATTTTGTCCGCGGTTTATATGGAGCTTCGACACTGTGCATCGTGATATCAGACTATTGAGTCTGACACATCTGTTTATAACAAGCATCTCTGCTCGGAAGATTGTTGAATATTGGAAGGAGTGGCTCTCGTTGGAGTTTTCTACCAAGATTCCCGCTTCCGTGCCATCTTCTATGTTATACCCATATATAAATCACACGATGTCGTTTCTATATGGTGATAGTTTTTCGGGGACTATTAGAAAGTTTTGCGGGGGGAAGGGGAAAGGAAAGGGGGATTATTACAAGGAGCTGGAATATTCTCTTCGTGGAACGGTGTTGGTCGGATATTTTGAAAATAGGCAACTATGACTCGAATATTGTACCTTTATTTCCTTAACAGCGATAATTTCGGGATTTGCAGTAAGTAACTTCTGCTAAAGGAGATGGTAACTATATTCACTGGTAATGCTTGGTTGCAGAATACCAAAAGGGTGTTATAGTTACCAAAAAGGTGAATTTCGGTAATAAGATTAACGTTACCGGGACCGAATCGATCTTTTCAGAAGAGCTTTTTACTTTATTTTTTCCTTATTTTAATTACTATTGCTGTTATGTATCTTGAATGTAACTTATGCTTTATTTACATTAAAAGTTGAAGTGTTATAATGAACACATTACTGTACATATTTAATTCCCCTTGGTAAAATTTGTCGCGTCCATGATGTTGCGTCCGTATTCGTGCTATACCTAATAAAAAAAAGATAAGAGATAATTCTCATATTACATAAGTCTGCGAAGAAAAGTTTTCCTTTGACCTTCATTTACATGTATATAAATTTAAAAAAAAAGTTCCCCAAAATAGCTCACCAAATAGCAAAATTTTCTACATTTTTATAAGAGCTTGAAAAAAACTTATATTTTTTGTCGCGTCCGTAAAATTGCTTATAGTTTCGTAATAATTTGTACTAAATCTTGCCAACATATTTCTAAAATGTAGCACTATTTCAGCGAGTTAGAACACTAAAAATACACATCGGCTCTTTATGTTTCTTCCGTGTTTTTGGCGTAGTAAAAAGCGTGCGAATGTCGCGTCCGTGCCACTGAAAGATGCCCATATGTAAAATTTCGTAAAGACTACAAAATTGCGCTATATTGTTACCAACCGAAAGTATTCTAAAAGTGTCGAATACACCCCATCCGCCTCCCTCTCTAGTTTAGGGCTGTTTTCAAAAGTGTGCCCGTTACTTAAACATTATTATACTCTACATGTAGCCCTAAAATGTTTACCATTTTTACCATAAATTTTTGAAAAAACGCTAATTAGGTTTAAAAACTCAGCATTTACAAAAGTTAACCTCAATTCAGCCTTAAAATAAGCTAAAAACTCAACCATAAAGAAAGGTTAATTAAGCAGTTTATCAAATTCAAAAGTTGATAACTCGGACGCGTCTTAACTACTTAACGAGCCACTGGTTGCTACCAACATCTTCTGCAGTGGCAGTGCCAACAATAACACCAACGTATAGATAAAGTGTCTTTTCCCTCATCATATATACACCAATAAGAAACCAAATAAATTGCCGGCCGGCCGGTAGACTAACTGGTTAGTTGCTTGCTCTACCAAACCGAACGGTTGGTTAAGAGAATGATGATCACTTGGCGCAACAGACAACTGGACGAACAGTGGACAACGCGACGACAGCAAAACCAACAAAGATAAAGATCAAGTATCTGAGCAGACAAGTGGAAACAAAAGAAAAAAAAACAAAACACTTAACATAAAACGAAGACATGAAAACAAAACAAAACGCGCAGTTCACACTTGCTTATGCCTTAATATTACGTACATATAGAAACATACATACAAATGGAACATCCACACAACATGAACAGGCCATCCGCGACACTTAAACGACTAAACAACTCAACTGACGATTGATATCAAGTGATCAAGAGGCGCGAGATCCCGCGATACACTCTGTCGCAATGCCCATCCAACAATCCAAAAAACCAATAAAAGAAAAAAAAAAAAATAAATAAATAAAAAAAAAAATAATACAGAATCATCAGATTGGGTCTTAAACAAAACGCGTCTGTTTGTCTCGCTGAACAGATGGTAATAATAAGAGTTCATTGCAATTAATCTATCTTAATTAATGTATTCCTGAGAAATATTTAAATCCTGTGGATAGATTCGAAAAGAACGAAGCTACTGTTTTGATACAATTAGATATATTCATTTCACACTCTATTAAGAACTAATCAATCAATTATTGTAATAATAGCTCATGCACTAGACTAGTATTCCGTCACTTGAACAGACACGCTCATTATCGACGATAGCTATATATTTATGTATTTCAGTGCAAAGGTTTTTGTTTTTGTTTTTTGTACATAACACTTAAAGATGCACTTTAATTGAACACTCTGGCAAATCTTTGGAACATATGTACACATGTATAGATTTTGCACTGCGGATCCACTTGACCAAAAAGTCACAAAACAAAAAATAAAAAAAAACGATCACAAAATAACTTTCCGTACTTAAATGTTTTCTCGAATTACTCAGCGCCGCACTCGAACGAATACTGATCGCAAAAGCAACTTCTTTCAATTTCTTTGCTCAACCGAACTCTAGCATGACTGCGCCGAACATGTTTTCTGTGGCTTAGGCTTGTTTGAAGATGAAAACGATCGGTTGGAACGACTACAGAAAACGAATCCATTTAACATGAATGTTATAAAATGTAACAATTCTTATTGGTTTTTAACCCTACCCTATTGGAACAAACTAACTTGTTTTTAAAAACAACTAATTAAAAAGCTAGTTTAAAATAAACCAGTATATGAACTACTTTGAATTATATTAAGGCGGCATCCACTCCAATAGTTTTTATGGCATTATATATGAAGTAATTGAAATACTACTTAAAAACAAGTGATTGATAAACTACTTTGAATTATATTAAGGCGGCAACTACTCTGATTTTGACATGTTTTAATTGCAAATTTTTATTAAATAGATTACGAGTTTAACATTTAACATTTAAAACATTTAACAATGTTTTTTCATCAAATATTATTAACTTTAGGCCATCAGCAATAGTCTTCAATTGGTTTTTTTAAAGTAATTAAAAAAATAATTTAAATATAACTAGTTTAACAAGTAGTTGAAAATATATGCAGACGAGAGTCAATTGACTTATTTAGCGGACATCACCGTACAAAATATGTTAGTTCGTTCTATGGAAAATAGTCAGAATTTCAACTAGTTGTGGTTGACAAAAAACTACTTTATCAACTACTTTTAAATTAGTTGATTTTCCTACAGGGAATATATAGGCGTAGGGAGAAAAAGGGCAGATTTTTTTTTATTCTCTGAAAGTAGAGAATTTTTGGTAGGGAAATATATGCCGTCATTTATGTTACATAATAACATGCATTTTGCTTTTTTTTTTTTTTTTTGAAGTATAACAAATGTTTGTAAATAAACAAAATTAATAGTCGTATATCCTCGCATATCTTCTGAAAAGCTGGCGTAAGTATAGTGTCTTTTTTTTTTTGTGGTTTTGAAGGAAGAAACAAAGATGTAAAAATTAAATTTCAATCACTGTATGATTGAAGAAAATTTATTGTTTTGAATTATTTTTATTATGGTTTAAATATTGAAAAAGAATAAATGAAATGTTATTTTAACGCACGTTATGAATTATTTTTTATTTATACCCGTAGGGAATTATGAAAAAAATATATTTATTATCAAAAAAAATTACATCTCAGAAATTATAATTATTTCTGAACAATGAGTGTAATTGCCACACCCATTTTAGTACAGGTGCCGAAAGTAAGAATATGAACTTAAATACTAAATTTGTATCTAATACAAAAAATCCCGTTTTAAAGATAGTATTTTTATTGATTTATGGACGGTAAAAGGGGGTGTGGCAAATTGCCAGCAATAAGTTTACAAAGTTTTATTACAACAAAAAACTTACAAACATAAATTGATATTCATTAGATTGAAATGTAAAAATCCATATTTTTATTAAACATTAAACAAGAAAATTAAGCCAGAAATAATTTGGATATGGGTTCAAGTATTTTTTCAGCAGCTCTTCCGTGAACTAAATTTAATATTTATACATCTTAAAGTATTTATATATAGTATAAATACACTTTAATATTACGATAAAATTATTTGGGGTTGAATACTCTTTGTATTTAACAAAAAAAAAAAGTAGTAGGGAGTTTTGTAGGGAGAACAGTTTTTGAGCGTGGGGAAAAGTAGGGACTTTTTTTCGGCTGCGAAGAGACTTATTAAAAAAGTATGTACCAATACTGAATGCAACGCAGAGACGAGCGGCCGCAACCTAACAGCATGATGTTCACACAGTGACTGATCGTATTATTTTATTCAGTGTAATAAGTTCTCAACTCGACTAAAAAGCTTTTTTAACTGAAAGCTGTCGTATGCACGTGAAAGCTATCCGCCCATGGGCGGCCTTTTGAGTACTCCTCAGCGCTGCCATATGTTTTTTTGAAAATCCTGTAATTTTCAAAAAAAAATCCTGTATTTTTAGAGAAAATACTGCTCTTATAAAAGGACTAAAAACAAATATTTTAAAATTTTTTTATTATAACATTTTTAATATTCCTTATCTTACCAGGTTTTGTTAAGTATTTGTCCATTTGTAATTTGCTAAAGACTAGCGAAAATAAATTAATAAAAACGCGATGACAACAACAATGACAGGAAAAGCGCTGCCACATGATCAAATTTTTGAAAGGATGTAAAAAGTAGTAGCAACTTTATTTGCTACTTTTATATAAGTACTTACATATAATTTATAAACATAAAATTTCTATTTTTTTTTATTCAACGAAAATTAAAAAACTGGATTAAAAAAAAAACCTGCCCAAAACCTGGGAGAAATATGATCCTGTCTACCTGCTCAAAATACTGCCCAAAATAGGATTAACTGCCCATATGGTAATGCTGGTACTCCTGCTTTAAACGTTACACATCCATGCAAACAGTTTAAGTTGTGTGCGTGTGGTCATCACTGCCCTGCAGGAAGCCTGACGCCTTATATGGTCTAGTCAGTACCATCATCTCTATAGACAACAGATCTATTGACATCGGGTATAGCAAGCCAACCGAACGTCTACCATTTAGTTTTCTTTTCCCATTCTTTCTTTCATTTTATTTTCATTCTTTTGAAGATTGTAAACGCGAAAGAAAAAATGCAGCCTTTTCCTGTGGGGATATTTGTAGGGAATTTTAAACCAGCTAAAAATAAAATGAGTATAAACTATATAATATAGTGGCATAAAATATATATAAAATAGCATAAAAACCAACAAAAAAGATCCAACAAGGGTGATTTGACCTACCCGATCGTACTATAGACTCAGTAGTACAAATGTCTTCATATGGTACCAAAGTACCTAGTCAATAGTTTATTGGTCTACTATTGACTTCCAATGACAACCCAATGCTAATTGTCTATAGCGCAAAGCATTGCAACGGGTACAGCTGGTCAGTAGTACTGAGTAGTATTGATTCACTACTGACATTTCCTGCAGGGTGATTTAATGTGTTCTTTATAGTTTCTAGAATATACATACATATTTTTAAATCGATTAATAACATTGCAGATTAAATAATAGTAAGTGTTATCAACCGATAATTTTAAAAATATATGCTAAATTTCCAAAACAACAAACATTAAACGCGATTTCCTCGAAACTAGTTTTTTTAAAACGGTTCGATAGATAACTAGAAATCTATTGGTTCAATATCAATGAATCTTAGTGCATTTTGTTCGTAATTTGTCCTTTGAGCATTCGCCCTAAATTCAAGCTCCTATTTTTTTTTAAACAGAAAAGGGCGCAGAAATCAATCTCTTTTTAAACTTTTTACTCCCACTTTCGCCATAATTTTAAAAAGTCCCCCGGTGGTCGTGCGTAGGGGAGATGCCGATTTAATGGTCTGTACTTTAATACGATATTTGACTTTTTTGTTTCAGCCATATCCATCGAACCGTTTTTTACATCTGTAAAAATATTTTTGTGAAACAGTATTCATTTATTATTGTTTATTACTTAAGTCCTTATAATTTCTTCACAAAACTGTTTTAATAAAAGTGATTGAACGAATGAAGCTAAAATAAACATTGTACATAAAATTGCTTTCATAATTATTCCGCTTTGTTAATTCCGGACACTTCCAGTAATACGGGCATATGCCGAAACTATATGTGTCCGGATTAGCGGGACTGTGCTGTACAATAAACTGTATAAATTTGAAAAAAAATAATTTCTTGTATCTAAAACAAATTTTTGAAAAAAGCTGCTTTTTTTTTGTTGTTACACGTATATGATACCTTAAGTAATTTTTAAGGGGGACGTCTATTGACCAATTTTTTTTTATAGAAATTAAGTTTATTAAGAGAGCCGAAGTTGTCTCTTGAAAACCCGTGCGTTGTACGTTGGACAGGGTATCTTTCCACCAGTATTGCTAAAACAAAAAACACCAACTGCATCTTAAAGCATATGAAAAGTAGATAGAAATGATATATATCCTGTACGTATTCTACAACCAAGTTATCAAGGTAAATAGAAATAAATACGGCCTTTTATCCTTTTCTAAAATAAAACAAGATTTAAAGTTCAATTTGAAAATTGATTGTATAATACAGATAAGCTGTTGTTTCAATAAACATAAAAAAAAAATAAAGGTCGATCAGATTAATGGTTACCGAAATACCGTGTTCGCCGCGCGAAGAATCCCCATTTTGAGAAAAACGCACTTAGAGGAAAAAGTGGCTTGACAAGCATGGAATTTTATATACAGGTATATAAGCGATTTCATCAATAACATTTAATTAGAGAAACACAATAATGGGCTATAGCTGAAACACAAAAGGTAAACAAAAATATTTTTACATATTTATCACCATTGTCTCACATTGTTACACAAAGATCCCAGATAGTGGACCTCCACAGTTGGCCGATAATTGAGGGAATCGCTTATATATATTATATCTAGCCAGTGAATGCCTTGCATAAAATAATCTGCTGTGATTTTGTTGGTGGTACCATATTAGACAACATAAAGCATACCGCACCTTCGTACGAAGTGATCGTTTTATCAAGCAATGCCTAAAAGCATACTAAAGAAAATTATTAGAGTACTAAGGCTTAAGCCTGAACAAGCCTATACTTACCTCAAACGTATTTTGTTTTTGCCAAAAGGCGCTCAAAATTCCGGCAGTTTCCCCCCTTTCAAGTTAAAGCAAAAATATATTTTTCTATACCTGCCACGCCTCCTTCTTGGCGTTACAAACGGAATGACAAAGTTAATATACTCCTTACGCATATAAAAAAAAATGGTTTAAACTACAGTCGACTCGCGAAGATCATGTAGGAATATTCGACTTCTCATAAGGAATTTATTGCAAGACTTAAAAATAATTCTCAGGTATTAAAAAATATTTTTCAATAACGATTTTAGTAGATAAAAAAAAAATAGTATTTTTCTCGTTTGTCTGTAATAAGTATTGAAAAATATCTATGTTTGACATTTTTCAACGTTGTTACAATAATCGACTTTTAAAGCGTCTACAAAATTCTCTGCAATTTTTAAATAACGCAGAGAAAAGTTAATCAATTTGGTATTTTCTTCACCTTTCAACCACTTTGCGTCCCCTTGAACATCTTAAAGAAAAAACCTACCGAGTTTTTGTATATTTTCACTTTTTTACCACTGTGCTACATTTTCAAAAATTTGTTCATAAACCATAAGAGTTATACTAAGATTAATACCAAGCTAGCAATTTTATGTTTTGGTATCTTCAAAATAAAATATATCCACTGGTTAATTTTATCAACTTAAAAAAAATCTAACATAAGCAGACTCGCAGCAAACATTGACGTCTCAGTTCCAGAAAATTTATATAGACCTATATACTTTGACGCATTCAGCCATGACCAGTTTTAAATATACAAAATTTAAATTATGTATTAATGGAATTAATTTATTTAATAACTAAAACATATGAATTGACTGTTTGATTTTTCAAAGATGTAAAAACATAAAAATAGTGCATTAACCTTGAATGGTGCATTATTGTCATTTAATCATCAAGCTCTTCTGCTGCATTCTCGTGTGCTTCATCGTATTGGACCACAAAGAAACTGGGCGGCTTTCCAAGAATCTAAAAGTAACAAATAGTTAAAGAAGGTTTTGGCATAATATAGGAACAGTTTGGTTTCTTCTAAAAGCATTATTTAATTTATTGCATTACCTTTGATGTTTCTTCCAAAATATTCTTTTTCTTAAATTCAACAGTGGCCCGAAATCCCAAGTCATACAAGTACCTTCATAAATAAATAAATAATTTAAGATTTATTTGATATATATTAAGCTTCTTTACTTAATTTCCGTATCTAGTTCAGATTCAGATTTCGTCTTTTTCAAGTACAGCTGCTTAACAAATGTGTCTGTAATCAACTTTTTTACATTTGAGCCAAAGAATTCATGTTCTGCATCAAAATATATTTTTAAGCCAGAAAGAAAGTTTTCCAGTTGAGCTTTAAATAGACATTCAACATGGTTAAGTGATGAAAAAATATTAAGGAAATCACAATTTTCAACAGGAATAGACATACATTCATATACAGCATTTCCAGTCATAAAAATGTAGGACAAAACAATGAAGAGTAAAGTTATGTGACGTCTTTGCTCCTTGTCGTACTCGTAGGCTGATCTTGCGTAGACACATGAATAGCAAATAAATTTCTTACCGCTCTTGGAATCCGGTACCTCCTTCAGATATATACCATAAGTCTACAAAGCAGAACAGAAATTTATAGGAATCTTAGCTGATTCTTTACCATCTACTTACAGTCATCAAAGCTTCGCGCGCCAATGGAAAACAATAGTTGAATGCTTTGGTTCGCTTGTCGGCCACTTTTTCTATGATTTCGGAAACTTTGATTGGCAATTTGCTAACAGAATTGTTGATAATGTACAACATAATATTATTGCGATATTCATTTACTTCTTCAATCGAATACGACGAGTCCATTTCCTTATTTTAAATTGTTGACCTTGCAGCAAAAAAGAATTACAATTAAATAAACACAAAAACAAAAAAAAAAACACTTCAGTTGTGAGCCCAGTGCTGCTGAAGTATTTTTACAATTTTTAATACTTTTTTTATAAGAACGATGTGCCGTATTCTTATTAAGTACTATTTTTATATATTTATATATAAATAAATATGGGCAACCCAATAAAATTCCACAAAATTTGTTGGATTAAGATGAGTCTTATCTATAAAAGATAATCATGGTGAGCAGAAGATAATAATGGTATTCATGCATCGCGGAATATTTTCCGATGCAGTATATTGAAAAATATTCGCTGTTTTTGCATGAGGTATAGTTTTTGTAGTTATCGGCTAGTGCCGTATATTAATCAGCTGTTCTTCAAGCTGTATTGAAAAAGTCACACTTCGGCTTAATGTTTGTACTAAAAAAATATTTGAAAGGTGGCGACAATTGCTACGCATCTATCATCAACCACTAACAATTTGACTAGTATACGACTTTTTATGTGTACTGCACTTACATACAATAAATGGATTAGAAACACATAAATTATTCATATGAATTTTTCGGACATATCGATAATATCAAATTCAACTTTACAGTCTAAAATTCTTACCAAAATTGACAAAACAAGACTATAGCAACTTCACGAACGTGTGACGAGTTGAGAAGCTAAAAGTTCGGTTCTTACGGAACAAAATGTTTTGCCAAACTGTTTCATTCAGCTTCGATAACTTACGTTTGTTCGCTTTGGGTAACAACATTAAAATTAATTTAATCAACAAATTTACTCGTTACGGAGTGCCTCTCCTATTTTGTTTGGGCTTTGACCCAACTCTAATGCAGGATTTGCACGGAAATAGTTTCGACTTATGCTGCGTTTCCATGTGATCTTTCAGTATCTTATCTTATCCCATATCACAAAACACATGCTATAAAGAGCGAGATGCATATATGTGCTTTTTCCTACAAAAATTTGACATATGCAAAATATGTAAGCAAATCATAAATTTATCAATTTCTGCAAGTTTACTGATTGCAAGACGTGCTTATTGAAATAACTTCTTGTCTACGTACCCTAAATTGTTTTATGTAATTATTATTGTGCAGACAGCAGCATCAGTGAAATACACAGGGAAAAAAAATATAAAAAAACGTTTTAAAAAAAGTTTTGGTGAATCTACCAAGCACCAAATTAAAGAAAAAATCACTGATGCTTTCCATAAATGCGCTTAGGAACTCTCTGGCCAACTCTACATTGCATACTCCCGAGTCCGGAAATCATCTGCATTAATTGCTTAGCCACGCGATGGTTAAAAAAACCAAGAATTTTTATTTATTTGAAATCATACCCCTTGACCTGATTTGATTTTCGTTATTTTCCAATTTGTATTCGTAATTATGTACTATTTCTAAACAATTAATCTTGGCGCAAATAAAATTGACAGCTTGACAGCACAAAAACTACAACTATAAAAATTAATGTCATATTTATAGCATGTGATCAACTTTTATAGCAAAAGTTCAATAAGTTGAACTTTTTCGATCTCCTAGCATCGCAGGGGATATCACATGCTATAAAAATAAAAGATATACCTGTTTCACACTCACATTCATCAATGCCATAAAGTAGGGCTCACATGCTATGTCTTTCTTACAAAAAATGTGATACTAGAAGATAATAGAAGATCACATGGAAACGCGGCATTAGCAACGTAAAATCATCAAATCGACGAAAACTCTAACTCGGAGCTTACTTTGTATGAAAACCTAGAATATAATATTAAATATTAATATTACGTTGTATTTGTATTATATGTGTTTGGTTAAAGTATTGTTGATTTTAAAACAATTTTATATTTTTTTTTTCGTACATTTTTTACGCACATTTTTTGTATCGCTGAGGTCGCACGGTGATCGTTTGAACAGCGTTAAAATTGTTTTGTTGTTGCTATCAATGTCAAAAAACAGTGAGAGTGAGAGCGGATGAACACATTGTAGAGCAATCAAAATTGCTTGCGTTTTGAACTCTGTACATAACAGCGATCAGCATTCAAAAAAGGTTTTAGTGGTAGAAAGCATATGAAAATATCAAGCGTTGATCAGCAATCACATCATTGTCGTCTGACCGACCAGCAATCAAAATGTCAAACAGCACAACCTAAATAGGAGCGCGACGCGTTATGTTTCCAATCGCCGCGCAAATGCTGTATGATCGCAACCAAACCAAACGTTGCGTGAACTTCAAATATCATTGCTTTTGTTCTTGTTTTTGTTTTAATGTACCCTTTGTCGCAGCGAACTTCACTAGCTAACGCATTATCAAAATTGGAAATCCGAATCGAGTTGCGTTAGTGCGTTGCGTATATGGGTAGGCTTCATACAAAATGTATGTGCATGAACCAATTTCGTCAGTTAACCGACGCAAGCACACCTATTTAGGTTTCACTGAAAGAGAGTAGAAATAGTTCATTGAATGCCGTTCAAGCGATCACCGTCTGACCTCACCCTATGTACACGATGTATTTTTAATTTACTTACAACCCGGAGTGATTTGGTTTTTTCAGGGTTTCACCGATGAGGAGAAACAGTAGTAGAACAGGGCTACCGAAAAGCATTAAAAGATTGTTCAGCACCTTTTTAATTGGAAACCATAAAAATTGAGCAGAGAGCATAAAAAAATTAATTATCATAAAACTCGTGCAAGCGTTTAAAATGTACCAACCTTGCCGCATAAGTTTAAAAGAGTCATCTGAAAAATTTAAGATATAGAGTATCTAAACCTTTCTTTCGACACTAATCTATATTATTATTACACAATCGCTTTTTTTGTGATCACTATCAAACCTATACTGTAGACGCGATTTTAGACGGCCGCAATTGAAAGGTCTTGCTCTGTAAATGTGCAATAAGGTCTTATTTTTTCTTAAGTATTGTGTATTTTACGAAAAAAGTTGAAACAATTTTGTACGAAACAAACAAATTTCTTTGCAATGCCTAAATGTATGTGATAGATTTTGATTATAACTTAACATTTCAACAGAAATTTTTATGAAATCCTTGCTTCAAAGGTAAAAATAGTCGTTAATATAAAAATAAAATGACCAATCACTAGATATTTTTATTGTGGCGTTTTAACACCAGACGGGAATACTAGTTAATATTGTTTGTTGATTTATTTTTATGTGAAAACTATTTAAAAAATATCTCAATAACTTGCAATCATGCGATCATACAAAAAAAAAATAATAATTATTGTGCGACTCTTTTTCTTAGTTTTAACAGTTTTAATTTGACAAAATAGTTACAAATTTAAATCGAATTATTTTGAAGTTTCTCCAAACAGGGTAGCACGGCTGAGCCAACTACCATAACTGTCAAAAAAAAAAAAGCTAAACAGCACTACGCGGTTCAGTTTCGTTAGCCAAGTGACAGAAAATAATTTATATTGATTTTGACAATAGTGGTAGCTGAAAGAGTACAATCAGTCGCGATGCTACCTTCTTTTCATTGTGCCATGACTTTTTTCTAGGCTGAAAATCTCAGCAGATCAACATTCTAATGCGGCCCATCCACGCTGCGACCCAAGCAAAGCTGGAAAGGAAACCTGAAAGCGATATTTTCATAAATTTGGCCAGCCTTGTCTGCGACCAAAATATTACTTACTTATGTGGCCGAAACAACCCGTGGCCGGGTTTCGGCCGACCTCATCAGCTCTCGCCAGGGGCCTCTGCTTTGCGCGCGCCTTCTCCAATCGGATACACCAAGTGCGGTTAGGGCTTCCTCAGCCTGGTCCATCCATCGGAGGCATGGTCTCCCTCGTCGTCGTTGACCAGCGACCATCGCCTCGAGCACCTTTTTCCCTCTAACTACTAATGCCTCAGCGCCATAAAGCAGCACCGGTAGAACGAGCGTCTTGTAGTGTTAGTTTTGTCGATCGAGAGAGGGCTCTGGAACTTAGTTGCTTACTGAGCCCGTAGTAACACCTATTAGCAATTATTGTTTTTCACTTTATCATTGGTGTAACCTGAGTTCTAACTGTCAATGAATGTGTAACTTCGATACACACACTGCGACTTCATTCTGTCAAACGTTAAAAACTTCCAAGTAACATTTCGAGCTTTTCTTTGATTGTAGCGTGTATGGGCCGCATTAGAGTTCAAATCAAAATGTAAAATATCTGCATCTTAAAAAACGAAAACGCTATCAAAATAAGTCTTCCTTCAACTACTCTTCCCCACCCTGAACATTAATTTCCGTTTAATTTTAAATATGCATTTTTAGAATGATGGTTGGATATTTTAATATTATTTTGGAACATTTTTTTGACGCTTATTTATGCGGTCTTTGGCATGCAGAAAGTGGTTTTGAATGATGGTATTTATTACTTTATCTTGTGAATTTCTATACTTGCGATGACACGCCTCTATGAGAATTCGAAAAAATTATTTATTTTTTTATGTTTTAAAATTTGTAACTAAAATAAATTACCTCTTATTAGAGATGTGAACTTCATGTTTTTTACACTTGGCTTAACTTTTGTTCCCGTCCATGAGTACAACGTGGCCAACTCGTCGGTAATTAGTTTCTTCAGTGCAATTCTTATAAAATCCGGAATTTTAGTGTTTTCTTCACCAGTTCTCAAAAGTAATGATTTCTTTTTATAGAAATTATAATAATTTGTCATTTGTAAATTTAAGAGTTTTCTGGTTTATTTTTAAGTTAAAGAATAAAATAATTGAAAAATTAAGGTAGTCTTCTCTATTCTATTGTTAGAAAAACATATTAACAACAGATATTTTTACACTGTCATCATTTTTGCATTGATCCCATATAATGGTTAACAATACTTACAAATTGTTTAACCATGATGTCATTTGCTTTGAGATTCTCTTCAAAGTCCTGTAAATCTTCAGGTGTATTAAAAGGAAATAAAGGTAGGACATTTTCTTCATTATTCGTATCTCTATTTTGATGATTAAGATATGCTGGTGAAAGTTGACTAATATCATGTCTCAAATTAATTATTTCCGATGTTAATCTTCTAACAACTTTTTTGTGCTGTTCATTGTTGTTGATAATAAGTTCTCTCAAAATTTCAAGCTCAAGAAGAACATCAGATATACTACTCATTGTTGGTATTAGTGAACTGCAAAAAATAATTGTAGAAGTTATCTAAAATTATAGTATACATATAGTATACGAAATACATATTTCGAATTAAATTTGTTTGTTTAATGTTTATAAATTTCCTATAAAATATTTGAGGATATAAAGATAGTCAGTCTCTTAGCTTTAAGAGGTATTTTTCAACGAAATTAATTTTAACCCCTGATACCTCGGATTTGTAACACTATGATTGGCAGTTTACATGCTCATTAATAAATACTATCAGTACAATTTTTTTACAATTATATTTTATGAAAAAAATTTCGAAAACTAAGTAGAATAAAATAGAAATGAAATTGTGGCGGCCGTGGCGTACTGGTGACTAGCGTGACTTGCATGCGATAGAACCCAGGTTCAAATCCCATCTGACAGAATTTTGCTTTAATTGATTTAATTTTTCTGTTCGGCCGTCCCCTCCCTGCAGACAATGGCAAACCTCAGAGAGTAAAAACTGCCTTGTAAAGCTTCTTGAGAACACGAGCCGTTCAGAATCGGCATAAAGCTTGTAGAACCAGTTCCCAATCATTTGTGTTCAAACATTTTACAACACGCACAATACAATTGATCATAAGAAGCTCGGTCAAAGTACTTTCAAGGACTGAAATTGTCAGTTCGATTTTTTTTCGTTTTAAAGATAGAATAAAATTACTACTATTATGTAAATTATGTAATATCTACTTCTTAATCTCCTCGTTCTTAATAATTTTTCATTAATTTTTTTGAATGTCAAAATAATTTCTGTTAAAAAAAACAGTTATTTTTAAAATTTCAAAAACACTTAGCACAATGATAACTTTTTTGGACAGTTGTAATAAAGAAAACAAAGTTAGAAATTATTTTTTCATAGCAGAAATCGAACAATGTACGATAAGATAAAAAACACATGTTATCTTATTTTATAAAACAATTTTTAATTCCTAAAGCACGATTTTACTATAAAACAAAATCTATGTTTGTATATGCATATATTGAACAATAAATAATATACCTCTTATAAAAACTCCCACCCTGTCAGTGCTCCAATATCTTCTAAGCGAAAAAAGCCACCGCAAAGGTTACTCCAAAATGGTGTAAATCTACTCAAAACAATGATTAACACAAACCTTTATCATTTGCTTTTTTTTGTAGTATTTATTGTAAATGAAACAAATTTGAGGTAATATATATTTTCGGTGTTAAAATTCTCAAAATATTAAGATGATAAACAGAAGATATCGCGGAAATATTGTACGGATTTTTTACTGATGTAAACTGCGAAAAGATTGTCGATTGCGCATATGCGAAACGAGTGTTGCTTTGTCTTTTGATAAGAACTTATTTAGGGTGTACACTTTATCAAAAGCGGAGTAGAAAAGTATCAAAATATGTTGTCAAAGAAAACGTTGAAATTAATAGCATTATTACGAAAATTCTGCTTTTCTTTGTTTCCGTTCTTTTCTAAAATAAAATCTGAACTCTAAAATTAGTACAAAAAATTCAAAACTTGTGCGTGGAGGATGCGTGGAGGATCGACGGTTCGAAAACTCTTATATATATATATACAGGGTGTCCCGCAATTGAGTGCAACTATTTACGGAGCTGAAAGGTTATGTCGAGCTGAGCAAAAAATCGTATCGGAGGGGGGGTATATTTTCACATTCTTAGGAGCTACTGGGCTAATTAATATTTCACGACCATGATTCACGCTATTGTTACTAGCAGAAAAACTAGCTTACATAAAACTTATTTTGATAGCTCATTTTAAAGGCAATAAAATCACCTTGCTAACGGTATATCAATAAACACCACCAACTTAACCGTTACCGAGCTGTGCTCGTGTGAACATGAAATCAATCGATTGAAACCACCAAATTTCAACTTTGAGTGCAAATTTTTCAGAATTTCGCTTAATAAATAAAATTTTTTTTTTAGATCAATTTTATAATTTATTCAATTTTCTTTTCAATGACACCAAAAACAGAAACATATCTTTAAAAATAAAAAAGTTGACTGTACTAAAAAAATTATACTTATTAGAAAACAATGATATTATCTACTGCATAACTACTTAATTGTAAAGTAATAATTGTAAAGTAAAATAATTTTTTTAGTACAGCCAACTTTTTAATTTTTTAAGACATGTTAATGTTTTTTTGTGTCATTGAAAAGAACTTGAATAAATTACAAAATTGATCTAAGAAAAAATTTTATTTCTTACGCGAAATTCTGAGAAATTTGCACTCAAAGTCGAAATTTGGTAGTTTCAACCGATTGATTTTATCTTCACACGATCACAGCTCGGTAACGGTAACATTTATGTAAGTTAGTTTTTTGCTAGAAACAATAACGTGAATGAAAGTCGTGGAATATAAATTAACCCTGTAGCTCCTAAGAATGTGAAAATAGACCCCCCCTTCCATACGATTTTTTGCTCAGCTCGATGTAACCTTTCAGCTCCGTAAATAGTTGCACTCAATTGCGGGCACCCTATATATATATATATATATTTATACAAAAATAGATACCAAAAAATGAATGATAATCATACTGTGACAACAGAGCACAAAAAGTTGCACCGATCTGCGAAGCTATGTCACAAAATAACAAGAGCACTAAGTGTATGTATTTCTTTCACTGGTTTTCCGTTGGTGGGAGAAAGAGTCGAAAGACCGAATTCTGTACAATTGAAAAAAACAAGCAGGAAAAACAGCTGAAATTAAAAAATTGGGAGTTTTGTGACGCAGGCAAGACATGCGCATGATGCAATCAATTAGGAAGATGCAAAGGGGAGAACTTAGACTCAAAACTGTCAAAGCTCATTGAAAATAACAAAAAATAATGTGAATAAGCTGAAAAAAGTTTTAACGATTTTGATACATATGTTTGACAAAAATAGAGCACAAGCATCCCTGCGGCTTCCTTGTTCATTAAATCATGAACATGCGCACGTCGTAATATATCTATCATTTTTGGTACGATACCATATATCTATGGTCATAGGTTGACATCTCATTACTGAAAATATATGAATTTTAGAGAAGAATCTAAAAGTTCCGTTTTACATTGGTCAAGAATTGACGATCAAGTCTTGCATTTGTGAATGAGAGCCACGGACATCTAGAGAGGGTAAATTTAAAAGGGAATAGCAAAGAATTGAAGTCATTTCTTGATCAGTGTAAATCAGGTAAAAGGATATAGCTCGTAAGATGAAAAATTATAAAATAAATTCGATTTTAATGTAACGTTAAGACTTCATTGCATTATTTTAAAAAATAAATTAAAATCTATACTATTTTTGAAAAGCTTGGAAAATATTCATCAAGAAATAAGAGCGAAAACCAATTTTTTGGATCGGACAAAATTTAAATAAAAATGTAAAAATTATATTTTTGGGAGCGTCAGGAGATGCCTAATTTTTTGAACTATTCATCTCATTTTTGAAAAAATGCCAGTTACCAATTGTCAACCAGAATGTTACAAGTAGCATGGTATAATAAGACAACGTAGTGGAAGTAGTTAAAATTCTTGTGGTGGGTACAGTACCTTTCAAAATCAAGTTTTTACGAATAAAAGCAAAACAATTAACAAAAATGCAAATTATAATATTCTGTGTGTTTGACAGCTGCTGTACCCATCGCTCCGAGACGACACAACCATGTTGTATATACCCATGGCAGAAGTATAAGGTATGCTGAAGTTGGAGTAAAAAGGAAGCTCTATGCCAAAATCGGCTGGTCGAATTTTAGTTTTCTTATTGTTGTAGTTGCCTTTATCATATGACGTTTAGCGTTCAAAATTTGTTTGAGCAGCCATTTAAATGTGAGCCTACCTTATAATTGTATCATGAATTACCTTAACAAATAGTAGTAGTTTTTAACCGAAATAGAACTGTTTGAGCTGAACTGCAATAACGAAAATAATTGTACAAGATGAGATAAATTCAAAACCAACATGTCGTCACAGCCGTCAAATTGATGACATTTTCGTTATTTACCATTTTCTCTCCTTCACTATATAGAGAACAAACACATCCATTACACATACAGCGAAAAGTGCATTCATCCAAGTGAAGTGAGAAAATTTTTTAATTTTTGTTCTAAAAATTGTTCAACAAAAAGGTTATTAATTGATATGTGTGTGCGTGTTAAAATGAGCAAATCCAACAGAATTAGTGATAAATAATACAGTATTAAATAATTTAATTCAGCTGCAATAATCGAGAGCTGCTATACTTGAATGTTTGAATAGAACTAGCAGAACAGGAAAATGAGTGCCCTACAAAAAGGTGGTAAGTACGAGGGTAAAAACGGTGATGGTCTTCTTGCTTTCTTTGGAGCGCCCAGTCAAGATAGTTTTATTATTAAACATGGTCACCGAAAGTATACATATTTTCACGGAGGAGCTTATTCTACTTCCTGGACTAATATCGAAATTCCCTGATAAAGAATATTGATGATAATTATACAGTAGCAATAGCGTTGCGGCTTATTGGCATCGTTGCTTCAGTGATGACTTCAGTTCTTTTCGGGAGTGGTACCCACATGAAATGTCTTTAAATGTTTAAAAATAGACTTTGATGATTTGGAAAAAATTGCAATCTTCCTTGAAAGCGCAGAAATCGGTGGAAATAGTAGCTATATATTTTTATCAACAAGTTTATTTTTAACATAAAAAATTATGTACACTCTATTCTGTTTTTCTTTTTTTTTTTTTGTAACTTTTCGCCAGTTCCCCATTTCCCAGGCATTCGCGGTGGCATTGCTTTAGGTTCGTTCATTCGTCTGCTGCTAATGATGCTTTTAGATTTTTCCAACATTCCATCTACAGTGCCAACATTAACGTCGAACCTTAACTCGAATCCTTAACTAATTTAATTTATTTTCTTTGGATATTTAACATTTGTCACTGGCGTTTTTCTTCTAAAGCTAAACTATAGTTGGATGTTTATAAATCTGAATAATTGTGTTATATGTGTATGCATGTGCGTTGTTGAGGATGTTGGGTAATCTTTCAGTGATTTTCCTGAAAAAAAATTGGTTTTCTTGAAAAAAAAAATTGGTTTTCTGACTTAATGGTAATGATGTCTTACACTGTTTTGTTGTCTTATTGACTAAAATATTGGAGTTTAAACTATTTATCGACAATAATAAGCGAAAAACATGATATTACCACTTTAAAGTGGAAAATAGGAAATTGAAAGCAAAATAAAAAAAAAATAACTGAATGGTTAACGAAAAAGGAAAAGCAAATAACAAAGAAAAAAATTCAAATTAATGTCAAAGGTGACCAGTATGTAAAATAAAATAACTTTTACTTTAGTGAGTTTAAATAAAACAATCCCATTAGTCAATAAATAGTGACACACATGTGTCTTATGGCCGTATTTTGTAAAACGCAAGCGATCACCTCACTTGGGTTTTTTTCCTTTGGCAATTATGTTTTCATACAAAGTAAAACAAACTCTCTTTCTCTCACAGAAATTTTCTAATGAAATTTATTGCCAGACAAAAAAATCTTAAGTGACGTGATCGCTTGCGTTTTACAAAATACGGCCATATTCTTTTCATATTCATATTCATATTCTTTAATCATTCTTACAAACTACACTAACTATCTGCCACTTTTTATACGGCTTATTTTAAGAGATGACGTCTTTAAACACTTATTTTCCTTTCTTAAAACAAATATTTTTTATTAAAAAAATTATTGCTCAAATAAACTGTAATCAGTAATGCCATAGGTAGTTTTCATTAAAAATATGTTTTCAGTTCAAAATGCAGACACACACACAAGCATTTTCTCCATCATTCCGATTTGTGGGAGAAAAGTTTGAATTGCCACAGCTCCTAAACATAAAAGATTTCGTTTGTGTCTGAGAATCAGGCTATGCCCTGTAGGAAAATCAACTAATTTAAAAGTAGTTGAAAAAGTAGTTTTTTGTCAACCACAACTAGTTGAAATTCTGACTTTTTTCCATAGATCGAACTAACATATTTTGTATGGTGATGTCCGCTAAATAAGTCAATTGACTTTCGTTTGCATATATTTTCAACTACTTGTTAAATTAGTTAAATTTAAACTATTTTTTTAATTACTTTAAAATAAACAATTGACAACTATTTAATATTCCACTTACTGAAGATGAATTTAAAAGCATAAAAATTTTAAATTTCTATACATCAAAGAGATCATTTATTGGCTGTTTTGAAAAATACATAAATACATAAATCATGTCAAAAAATCATGCCTGGTCGACACAAATAAATTCTGAAATATAAAATCTGAAAGCAAAATGTAAACAAAGTCAAAAGTGATCAGAGTTTTTTAATGGAATATTGTGAAATGTCGTTTTTTGTGGTGTTTTAATTGATTTTAAATTAATTCAAAAGTGATTCATGCCAAACTTCATTGCCAGTTAATTCAAAAAAGGACTAGTAATTACATTCAAGGAGCGCAACAGAAGTACGCTGCGAGGATAGATATTATTTCATTATTCCTTTCTTCATTGGACTATTTCTGCTTCCAACAGGTGATAGTTTCAGAAGCTGGAGGAACTCTGCGCTTATATGTGAGCATGCGTACCACGGAAGCAGTTTCCAAAAACGGGCACGCCACCGCCCGGGTACATGAGCGAAGGTGCCGATCCAATTAATCGGAATTGTGTGGATACTGCGCCTGTTATTTAACACGAGCCAGCTTTTTGATGCTTCATTTCAAAATACGAGCTAAAAAAGAGTGTCAGCGGGATTTTCCACGCTTTGCAACCATCACTCATGGTCGATGGACACGCCGATATTTTGCTTAGTGCTTCTTTTAAGTGACAATCGCAATGAAGTGATGAAACAAACTCGACGCTACGTAGGGAAAGGCGTGCGTCTTTATTACTGAAGTGATGAGGTGTTTGCTGAATGGTTAAGTAATTCATCAATTTCTGTACAGAGTCCAAATTGTGCAATGTTTGCTAAACACTACCAGTTTCTAATTTGAATATCTTAAATAATAAAGAATTTTTAATCCTTTCACAGGGTTTTGAGGCAGTTTATCAGTTTAAAAGTGTGTTTACCACGTCTGTCTTGCAGCTCAATGTCGTAAATAAAAAAAAATGTCGTTTTGAAACAAAATTTTAGTGAAGCCTAAAGTTAATAAAATTTAATGAAATAACATGGTTAAATATATATTAACTTGTAATCTAATAAAAATTTGCAATTAACACATGTCAAAATCAGAGTAGTTGCCGCCTTAATATAATTCAAAGTAGTTTATCAACCACTTGTTTTTAAGTAGTATTTCAATTACTTCATATATAATGCAATAAAAATTATTTAGAATTGAAGTGGATGCCGCCTTAATATGCCGTTTATTTTAAATTAGTTTTTTAATTAGTTGTTTTTAAAAACAAGTTAGTTTATTCCTATAGGGTGTTTACTATATCGCTCATTTCTTGCAAGACTGTCAGAAATAAAAATTTAGATTTTTATTATTAAAAAAATAAGGAAATACCTTTTCTGAGAATCATAATTACAAAATCGAAGTAATATATAACTGTAATACCAACCATTCTATTTATAATTTTATAGCCTCAATTCTCTGTTGCAAGTGGTATATTTAAGATGTGTCTTAGATGTGTTGCATGAAATGAGCGATATGTTTTCGATGTCGCTAAATCCGAATTCTGGGTCGGTTCACGTCAGGGCTTGCCATAACCTCAAAAATTAAATATTGCCTAAATATTGCCTATTGTATAATTTACTAAATAGCCTAAATAATTGTTTTTCTTTTTTGTTAGCTTATAGTAGCCCTGCAGTGATGGCGTTAAACGGACCCCAGATTTAGACTCGGCGACTTCGACAACATGGTTTGCATTTAATGCATTGACTTCGCGTGGCCCACGGTTCTTTGACATAAGGGCTACGTAGTTAAACGTTCGGCCACGGCCCCCTTATGAGTATATAAGTTACGAAATACTAGGTGTGTTTCCGTACTCTACACTGTGTAAGATTTGTGTAAGTTCAAACTGGGAGAGTAAAAATGAAATGTGAGAATAGTTGCAAAAGTACGGAAACAGCTTCTAGTAAGTTTCAAGCACAAAACAGCTGATTTTGACTGCGGACATGTCAAACGTAAATTGCGCCAATTAAAATTATCGTCAATTTGTTTGTGAAGTTCATGCTTGTTCTTACTTTACTCGGAGTCTTGAGTTCTAGCACTCTCTGTGCACTTTGTGTGCTCGAGAGAGCGGTTTTATGCTTGTTCTTCTTCTCTAATTTTAAGCACAGAAAGTACGGAAACAGAAAATAGTGTCCCACAAGTTACACAGTGTGAGTACGGAAACACACCTATTAATGAATAAATAATTAGAACTAGTGATAACGCCCCGAAAATCGGCTGTACTTGCCCACTTCGCTTTGCAAATCACACTTTCTCATTCACATCAGAGCGAGTTCGTGTCTTAAGTCTTTCTGCCATTTTTCAAGTTTAA
Organism: Coremacera marginata; assembly: GCA_914767935.1. NCBI lineage: Eukaryota > Metazoa > Arthropoda > Insecta > Diptera > Sciomyzidae > Coremacera > Coremacera marginata. Next base: position 52,025,786 of record OU612046.1, on the reverse strand, counting down.
ACGGTCATATCTGCGAAGTACTACCACTTTTTTAAAATCTAATCATTTTCGGCTTACCTACACCTCAAGACCTTTCGAATGATAAATCAAGTGTTGCTGTAGTGTCGCTGTAGCGGGACACTTAGGGCCATGTTATGTGGACGGTCATGAGCACGGCAAGGGCACGAATTGTTGTTGTTTCAATGTAAAAGGGAAATTTGAGGGAGTGAGTGAAATGTAATTTTAAAGTACAGACCATTAATTCGGCATCTCCCCTACGCAAGACCCCCGGGGGTTTTTTAAAACTATGGCGAAAGTTATAGTAAAAAGTTAAAAAAAGAGATAGATTTTTGTTTATTGTTTTTTGTTTACAAAAAAAATTTAGGGGAGATTGAATTTAGAGGAGATGCTTAAAGGACAAAATTACAAACAAAATGCACTAAGATTCATTGATATTGAACCAATATATTTCGAGTTATCTATCGAACCGTTTTAAAAAGGAAATCGCTTTTAAGGTTTTTGTTGTATCGGTTGTAACATTTACTATTATTTAATCTGCAATGCCAGATATCGTTTTAAAAACATGTATGTATATTTTAGAAACTATGTATAAAGAACATATTAAGCAAACAAAATAAAATTTTTGTTTTGAAGAATTTACACTTATATTAATTAACCTTAATAAGCAATTTGTTTTTAATAAATAAGCCTTTTTCAATTGTTCCGTTAAATTTTAAAAAAATCCCGTTTTTCCATAAAAATTTTGATTTTGTCCCGTTTTTTCGGAAAATAAATCTGGTAATACTATTCAGTGGTGTAATTACAATCACCCCAATCGTGAAACATCCTCTCCCGTGAGTTGTAAAAGGAAGTTTCCGTTTTTAAGATAAAGTTAAAAAACTTTTTTGAAACTATTAATGCAAATTTGTTCATTAACCGTCAAAATTCATGATGGTAAAATAAAAAAATGAGATGTCTTTATATGTTGTCTGTTATCTGAAAAAAGGAAATTTTCTTTTACAACTCAAGGGAGAAAATGTTGCACGATTGGGGTGAATAGTTTGTATGTTTAAGTAGGTACTAAGTATTGAATTTTTACTTATTTCATTGCAATTTCTTATTTGTAAATTTTGGAAAAAACCAAAAAATTAAAATATTTTGCTTCACATGCGTTAGTCAGATATTTTTTTCTAATATTTTAATGAACAAAGTGTTAACGATTGTGAGAACGAGTTTTACTGATTGATATCTTATGTGCCATTTTTTTCGAAATTGACTTTTTGATGCAAATTTATTCTACATACCACAACGCATTACCTAGTAAAATAATGTAGCTGAAATCCCTATAGTTACGCCATAAATTGACTGTATATTTTATCGTATGTTAAAAGGTATTTTTTTTCTTGTGGGCGAAATTATCGTATTATCGTACAAAAATATATTGTGCATAGTAGTTGTTATATTTACTATTTCCTTTAAAATTAAAAGTAGAATGTGAAGCTGATTGGTCACTTATGTAGCTCTTTCGTACTATAACTCTAATCCCCTCACCGTTACTTACAGATAAAACAATATTAAAGTATAAAAAGTTGGAAAAACGCTCTCCTGTAAAATTTGGTTTTTGCCACATACGATATTTTGGCGCAAGGGGTCGTATTGCTTCTTGTGTCTTGCTCATAGTAGGTGTGCTTTTTCGAAATACGAAATGAAGGGGCTAATCAAGTTTATAAAATTTAATACATGTCACTCGTTTTCTTCTATAACGCCATAATCCAAAAAACATAATAATTGAGGTTATTACGTAGAAATGTGTGCAACAGCATAATTAATAATGTGTGTAATTTTGGTAACGATATCTTTTTTACTTTTCGTGTAAGAACAGAATATGTAACAACTTAACTTCAATTATTTCTTATTTGCCCACATAAAAGGTGGAAAATCTTAAGTTTTATTTGGCTGTGTCTGCATGTAAGGATCAAAATATTTAAAATATCTTGAAAAATCAGATTTTTTAAGTTGTGGCATTATTGAAGAAATCGAGCGATGTGTAAAAATAACATTTTGTTAGAAAAAAATTAAAAAAAATCTTCAGTTTTTTATACCAATATCGATACCTTTGCTGATACTTACCGATGCCTATATTTATGCCGATGCCAATGGTTATACCGATGCGTTTTCAACTGGCGATTTGTAAAATGATTGCTAACTAATAAAAACCAACAACCAAATGATTGACCTACCAGGCATAAAACCATACTGATATACAGTTGTGGTCAAAATAATAGTAGTGACACAGTTAAATTTAAATAGCCTATTGTAATTTTTAACTGTTTGAATTTTCAAGCCATTGCTGTAAAATACTGTTATTTGAAGAACGTTTTTTGATTCTCAACCCTTAAGCAAGGTTTATTAAGGCTAAGTCACTTGAGAGAAGCTCGGTCGAACTGTCAGAATGGATAAAAGGAAATCAAGAAAAAAAAAACCTGAATCTGTACAATTTTTAGCTAACAGCTACTTTGACAGTTCGAGCAAAGGCAGAAAAAGAGTGCTTTTCTCTCAAGTGACTTAACCTATATTAATGAACATTGCCCTTAAGTACTGTTGGTGGCCTGTGGGACCACATCCAAATATTTAGGGTCTATTTTTTATATATTTTTCGCAGAAACTGACTTGAAGCTCCCAGTAGCTTTTCATGAGATCAGTGCTGTGTGATTGTCTGTAGCGGCAGCACGTGTTTGGTGCAGCAGCGGGTAAATATTGCGTTTCTTTTAGTGTGATCTGTCAGACCAACAACAGTATTTACGTAATTTGTTTTGTTATTTTGGAAGACCGTCTTGTAAGCCCAAATCTTTGTCTGATGCTTAAAATGACGAGAAATGAATATTGGGCAGACCCGAAGGCGAAGAGCCAAAAGGAGTTGAAAAAGTAAACAAAAATACACGTATAATAGTGTATACGACCACTAGTATGATGGCCGTCCTACGACGGGTTGGAAGTATTAACACTCAAACTGTAATTATTTTTTGCCATTATTACAGTGCTTTTACAACGTACTGTTCTGAAAAATGTTAAGCCTGAAAATATGCACATACAAAAAAGGCAAGCGTGTCAATGATAAGTATCAAATGAATTTTCTGTGCATACTTTCTGGCTGAACATTTTTCAGGACAGTACATGTTGGGAATTAACTGTAATAATCGCAAGAAATAATTACAGTTTGAGCGATATTAGGTGCAGAGCATTGAAGTGCGTGAAGATAAACTCGTAAATCCGACGCTAACTTAGCAAAGACACAAACCCATATTTCCAAAAAGTAAGAATTTTAAATTCGTACTATTAAAAAGTACGAATTTAACTTTAAGTACGAATTTATCTTTATGTACGAATTTAACTTTTAGTACGAATTTAACTTTAAGTATGAATTTATATTAAAAAAACTACGAATTCAACTTCGTTTGATAAGAAATCTTTTTAATATCAACCAGGAAACTTAAAATTCAAAATATTAATAAAATTAAGGGAAAAATATAAAATTAGTCCAGAACTGAAAATTCGATGCAGAATGGATTAAACTTCCGATTAAGGATAAAAAATTTTTTAAAAAGTCACGAATCATATGTTTATGATACTAAATTTGATTTAAAGGATCGTAAAATCTACATTTAGGATTTTTATTTTTTATAAACCAATGGACTGGTAATTAAAAGACCTTTTCAAGGGGATATGACTAATAGTGCCGCGCTGAGGATTTTGGCCAAATTTCTTAAAAAGGAGTAATCGATCGATTGATAGTACTAACTTTGAATAATAAAATCTCAGTTCCAAAATGTACGATTTTTAAATTTTATATTTTAATAGACAGGTAATTAAAGCACCTTTTTAAGGATATATGACTCATTGTGGAGCGCTAAGGATTTTGGCCACAGAACATTGTGCTTGACTTTTATATATTAAGATATGTCCATCGCGAAAATACGGAAAGACTGCTTTTAACTGCATTACTTACTTGTGAAAGGTAAATTGTTTTGCAATGGAGTTAGAATATTTGCAACAATTGCTGTACAAATTTATAAATTGAATGTCTTCATAGTTTTAAGAGAAATATCGCTCTTTCTATACCGCTTGGCGACATTGTTGTTTTTTTTTACACACATAAAAATTGATGCTGAAATAGGCATTGAGAAAAACCGTTTTTGAAATTATAATATAATAATCAGAGCACACTAATTTTTTTATAATTTGCATTGTTTTTGTTAAAAATTACAAAATATAATATAATATATATAAAAATATATATATATAATATAAAAATATTTTTTTTTGCCAAAAAAAAAATCATTCACTGTCAACTTGATCGGCGTTAAAGATTAAATAAAATGATTTCATCGAAAAATAAGGATTTTGTTTCTTCTTTTTATAATTAATTACTAAGATTTATTAAAACAATATACTCTTGGTCTCACAGACTATCATCAGTTCTAACGTAAGTTTTTCCACAACAGTACTTTAAGGTTTATAAGTAAGACTGTCTCGCTATATCCTGGACTAGGAAGAGAAAATTTTTTTTTTGCGAAATGGCAACTGTAATTTTTTGGCCTTTTTTTCAAAATTCATTTTTTTAAAAATATTAAAAAAAATGTTTACATAACTCTAGTCTGAGTCATTGAGGGATATATAAATAGCAAATTTTAAGTTAATCGGTAAGTAGTTTCAAGAAAAACACGTTTAAAGATTTAAGCAAAGTTACAGGCAGTCAAAGCTACAGGAGTCACTAAAATAGTTATATAATTGAAATATGTATATAAATATTCCGTAAATAATTCCGTAAATTCCGTAAAATACTCCGTAAATAATTGAAATTTATAAAATTCCTTATGTTCTTAAAGGTCTAATCTTCGAGAATTTGCAAAAAATAAGATCGATTTTTTTAAATCTCTACATTAGAATACTGCATTAAGTAAATTAAAAAAAAAAATCAAAATTATATTAAAACAATAATAAAGCAGGTTTTTTTTGTAATAAATAAGTGATGAAGTTAGGTATTTATCGGTTTTAGCAATTCAATATTTCGTAATAAAACGGTAAAACGCTAACTTTTACGATCGGTAAATTTATATTGTACTCCACATGTTGCCATATGGTCCGATGCATTGGATTGACTAAATGTTACGATTTCAGGAAAAATATATCCAATTTTCGATTTGAACGATTTGATTTAGATCATGAAAATTATTAAGCAAACTATGACAATAAAACACGCACCTAGGCGTATCACGATTTACTGAAATATAAGTAAGAAAAAAAGAAAATTTTGATAAAACTCGATTATATTATTCAACATAGTTGCCTACGAGAGCGATACAACGAGTATAGCGATTTTCCAACTTTTCGATACCACTTTCATAGTACGATTTCTCTTTCTCATCAAAATAGGCCTCAGTTTCAGCGATTACTTCATCATTGGACTTAAATTTCTTACCACCACGCATTCTCTTCAGATCTGAAAACAGGAAAAAGTCGCTGGGGTCTAAATCTGGAGAATGCGGTGGGTGGGTAAGCAATTCGAAGCCCAATTCATTCAATTTTGCCATCGTTTTCATCGATTTGTTACACGGTGCATTGTCTTGGCGAATCGATGGTGGTTTCTTTTTTTCTGTTGATGGTGGTTCCTTTTTGGAGATAATCGATGAATATTATTCCTTTTGCATCCCAAAATATAGACGCCATCACCTTACGTTCGTCAAGTGCTGTCCACTCAGCTGACTGGTTTTTGGATTCTGGTATGTAATAGTGAAGCCATGTTTCATCCATTATCACATATCGACGATAGAATTCGATTTTATTGCGGTTTAACAGCGCCAAACACTCCTCTGAAGCATCAATTCGTTGTTGTTTTTGGTCGACTGTGAGCTCATGCGGCACCCACTTTGCACAGAGCATTTGCATACCCAAATGTTCGTGTAAAATGGTAAAAACACTACCATCTGATATCTTTACAATGTCAGCTAGCTCGTGCACCTTCAATTTGCGATCGTTCATTATAAACTATTTCCCACAGTTTTTGTAGTTTTTGTGTTTTTTGTATGGGGACCCAAAGAAGGGTTGCAAATAGGTGGTAGGTGTGGTCGGAAGTAATGTTGAGGGGCAAAAAATAATAATATATTTGACCCTTCTAGGAGTCCAGTTGCGGGAGATATAAACTATTTTCGACAGTTTTTGTGTTTTTTCTATGGGGTCCCAAAGAAAGGGAGGAAAAATTAAATGAATTATTTGCAACCTTTGTTTTTCTTTGTCTCTTAAAAACCGCAACACAAACAATTCTTTTATTGTAGCTACGCAACGGAAAGATAATAATTATGCTCAATTTTATGCGATCGTAGTGTGTTCTTTGCAATCAAGCACACAAACTATAACACTACAGAATAACGAGAGAAGTTTCCAACGCCATACAACGTTAACGTTCTGTTCTCTCTTGGTGAATGCTACAGTACCCTAGCATACGTTACGTTTAGCGTCTATTTTCATTCCCTGGCCTTAATGCAAAATTCGAGAAAATTTTATGAGTTTCTTAATTAAATGCCAAAATTTTTATTTTTCTAATGTTCAGGGGGGTACCCGCCCGCCCCTGCTCTACCCTCGCGACGCCTATGAACACGAGAGTTGCCACAATTAAAAAAACCGTTAGTTCAAATTCCAAACACTAGATGAACCACCGTGTAGTTTAGTGAACGATTTTTCACAGACAATCGTTGCTAGCTGAAAAAAACCCCGCGTAAAACCGGCTATATTAGCCAGTCATTATTAGAACTTTTTATTATCATAACTTTTGTTGTTGTTGTTGTTGTTATTGTTGTTGTTGTTGTTGTTGTTGATGTTGTCGCCGCCGCCGCTTATATCGTCACAATTTTCGCTCTTCGCCTGTCCTGTTTTCTTTTGATAACAGCGTAAAACAACAACAACAAGAATACTAACAACAATAAGAAAAACATATAGTTTATTGAAATTTATTACTTCGCATTTGATAAGAGACAAGTTAGCGCTTCAAGTTTTGTTATTGTTGTCTAGCGTAAAACGAAAGGAAGCAATAACTAAATGTTTAGTTTATCGCGCAATCTTCAACAGACAAAGTCGTCGTTGAAAATCGCATTCGATTCGATTCGAAGTCGAAATATTAACAAAAGGTTTTGCAAACTACTAAATGAATATAAATATTTTGCAATTAATTTTTTTTTAGCTATTTCCAAATACAAAGTTTGTTTGATTTTTTGCAATTGCAACTAGTTTGTTTGTGAACTGTGTTTGAACGTTTGAAGAAATACCTGAAATTAACCTTCATTAGTTAGTTTGTTGATAGACTCCGGTGCGGTTGGAGCTGCAACTCAGCTCTATGGTTGAGGTTAAGAAGTTAATACGACGACGACGACGTACTTTGCCGCGACCTCTGATCGACGCATGGATTATCAGTGAAAATTTCTTCGCTATAGTGTTTACAATTTGTTAAATTTAATGAAATCAAAAATTAACATCAAATAAGTTATTTTTTAAACATTTTCGCGGCAGTGATTTTACCTTCGAATCTCTGCGCAATGAGAGTCTTAAAGACTGAGCTGCGGCTACGCTTGAAGAATCGGAAGTCACGTGAATTTAATCGAGAAACCAGTAATGATGATGTCGCTGGTGCAGAACTTACACCAAGAAAAGGTATTTTTTTTTTTGGCAGTATAGCTGGAATGAATAACCAAAATAAGTCTGGTTAAAGGAATTCCTTAAGCTTCATTGTTTACACATGGTATCTGAAGAAGCATCTTTTTGAGCGGCTCCGTTTGTCTAATTATAAAATTAGTTATAACAACAACAAACACATTGTTTCGACATTAGTCATAGGTGCTGTAGTCAACCAATGCACACATACACTGACACATACGTATATGCATGCATTTGTATTGTTTCTAAACTTACTATTCGCATTTGGGTGAAGTTCCAAGCGGGTGTTCGGTACACTGAGCATGACATAATTACCCTCAGTTGGGTCTACAGTGGAGTTCTGTTGATTGATATGTTTTGAAAAATCAATTTTATTGATTCTTATTGAGGCTGTTGAAATTAGTTCAATAAAAAAGAATATAAATCAATTAAGATTATAAATGAAGCTCGAAATTTTCAGCGTGTTTTTAATTTGAAGTAGGTTACGAAAGAATTTCAAAAGTATGTGTTTGTTTGTTTGTTTGATCACTACACAAATCCAAACCGCTGCTTAAATTTTTGTTCAAATACAACACAAACATACCACTGTAGACAAAAAATACCGGGAAATTTGAATTTAATTTTTTTTTTTAGGTGTTACTACTGTCACTGACATCTGTGCCAAATACAACATCAAAATATTCATTTATTTTTGAGATACGCGTCCTTTTGTAAATAGCTAAAAGTGAATTTTTCGTTTTTTATAATATTTGAAAGCATTCAACAACGCAGTTTTATTAAATTTTGTGTGCCGAATGAAATTTTTGCTGCCGAAACGTTGAAAATGTTGCACAAGGCCTTCGGTGAGCAAGCTCTATCAAAAACAAATGTTTATAAGTGGTACAAAATGTTCAAAGATGGTCGAGAAAGCGTTGAAGACGAGGCACAACCAGGACGACAATCAATATCAACTGATGAGCTACACGTCAACAAAATCAAAGAATTGGTGCTTCAAAATCGTCGATTGACAGTCCGAGACCTTACTGACTTTGTTGGAATATCGGAAGGATCAGTGAAAACCATTTTGAGTGACCAAATGGTCAAAGGGCCTCAGAAAACTAAGAAAGGACAACTTTGAGAAAGATGAAATTAATTTGGAAGAAAAAATAAAGATTTTTTGATTTACAAACAAATCCACGATATTTTTTTCCCACCGTATAGTATACTAAAAGGTCTTTCAACAGGAGGTGTTATTTTAAATTTTCCACCTTTTTTCAGGTGGCAACATACGAGTTGTGGCTATTAAAAAACGAGACTAAACGCTGTAAAGCATTTTATTTTGAATTCATATATTTTTCAGTCAGCCACTGCCCTTTGTCGAGAAAAATTCGTCCCTGCAAATCTTAACATAAACAAAGCCTCTGGTCCCGATGGCATACCACCAATTACTCTCCTTTCAATATCTCCTACAGGACAGGAGTATTTCCATCTTAGTTGGAAGGTCGTCATTGTCCAGCCGATACCAAAAAAGGACGATGCCACAAATCTTGCAAACTATCGACCAATTACGATATGCTCTAAGCTTTCCAAAGTTATGGAGAGCGTAACAAACTTCCACGTAAGGAGCTATCTGGAGCACAACGAATTGCTAAGGTCGTCGCACTACTGGTGACCTTATGGCGTTCCTTACCGAATAATGGAACCAATGCGTTCGGTGCCGTGACATAATCCCCAAGGACATAAACCCCAAAATTGATTTGGAGATTATGTCCGCTCAATTTGCGGTCATACTACCCAAAATGATTTTGGTGATTATGACCATCCCTGCAAGAGGTCATAACACCCAAAAAATTTCTGACATAATCCCCAATAAAATTAACATTTCGTACAAAGAAATTTATTAGGTTTTTCTTGTGACATTTCGTTCGTACAAGGGGAATTATAAGGTATTTCTTGAAAAACGGACATTAGCCCAAAAGGTGTTATGACCACCTGCAGGGCGGTCATAATCCCCAAAATCGTTTCGGGTGTTATGACCGCAAATTTATCGGACATAAATTTTTTGGACCCAAAATTGGTTTGGGGATTATGTCCTTGGGGGTTATGTCCGGGCACTAATGCGTTCACTTATTCGATGGTTCACGTGCTTTCTTAAGGACCGAACTAGTCATGTCGTAATCAACAACATTTCATCCAGTGAGCACGCCATCAACGCAGAAGTACCGCAGGGCTCAGACGGCTCTCCGCAAAATCGCCAAAAAAAAGAATATTAAAAATCACCCAATGAAAAATGAATGAAAAATCGCCCAAAACGAAAAAACCAAATTTAAAGCAAGAAAATGAAAAAACCCCCAAAAATATTGACAATTGGAAAAATTACCCAAAAAAAAAAATTACTCGTGTGTTCTCACACGAGAATTGTGTTCCCATGTACGAAATGTGAATTTTCAAGACACATTTTTTATTTTTCTTTTTAGTCCATTTTAATTCAATCACTTAAATTTAAAAATATAATTAATTTTAACTTTTAATAATCTCATGCTTAAAAATCTATAAAAATATTTCGTACGTTCCCTTAGGCATCAACGCAATGTTAAGCCTTTTGTATAGGTTCTACCATAGGAAGTGTTCAAGAGAGGTATATGGCCAGCACCACTATTTCGTGTATTTCCTAGGTCTACTCAGGCAGCTTTTCAAGCCCATCCCTTTACTATTGCATCGGTGCCAAATAGAATCTCGCATTACCGAGATAATTCGTTTTTTAGTCGCACAGTAAGATTGTGGAATAATTTCCTTGTGAGCGTGTTCCCCGGCAGTTTTGATCTGAGTAAGTTTAAAGCAAATCTTCACCGACGTTACGCCATCTTTCCACCTTCCAACTAACTATAACCCGACTTCCGAATCATTTCGCATTTAAAGGGGGCATACCCTGAGCGTTGCCTTAGTTAAAAAAATATATTCCCCCTTCTATATCCCTACAACGCTCCATGCGAATTTTTCATTGTTTGAAACAGTGCTGGAGTTGTTTGAAGTGCGTGCCGCTTTCACTTTCACTGTTTCAATGGACTCAAATCTTGTTTTTTTTTCAATGCAGATTTTACCTCAGGAAACAGATACGATACAGAATCATCAGTAAAAAACCAAGATTTGTCACATCTTATTATCATTTCCAATAAGTTTGGAAAATAAGTGCAAACTCCACTTATTTTCCACTTATTTGGAAAATAAGTGCAAACATTTTTACAAGCTTCTCGTAGTTCATATGTATAAATTTTAGACATTTTTGCTCACACGAGCTTTTTAAAGAGAATTTATGTAAGAAGGAGAAACTGAAATTTCCTTAAAATTATTCAAGACACTAGTTCTGTACACAGTCTATACAAAAAGAAAAGGCGTGTGAATTAATTACTCTATTCAAGAAACTATATAAAATCTTATATAAAGTGTAGTAAAATAAAACGCATTATTTTTCCAATAGATGGCTTTAATAATCCCAGCGGCCGTGGCGCAGTGGGTAGAGTGACACTTTTACCGCCCACAAATCAATAGAACTTCTATATAGCAGACCTAAAATTTGGTAGTTTAGCTCATATGTTTGCTCCCGATAACTTTACAATAAATGGGAGTGGTCGCACTATGTTCACTTTTACCGCCCCCAAATCAGTTAAAATTATGTATGTCAGACGGTTTTTGCAGTAGAAGGCTAAAATTTAGTATTGATTGCGTATGGTTACTGTTAGAAACTGTTAAAAAAAATGGGGATATCGCACTTTATTGTTCCCGTAACGTCTGGTACCGATTGTAAAATGAGGCGTGGCACCTGTAGATAACCATATTTTCGGTATCGAATAGCTTTGAAATTATAGGTCGCACAGCCTCCACAGGAATTCGGTATTCGACCTCAATTTACACACTGGTAACATTTTATAGGCGTTGGACGAGGGTCGTGGTACTTTTTCAGCACAAAAAAGTTTTGGTATAGCTTTCGAAGTAAGTCACGCATCAATGAAAATCGGTACGATCTTACTGGAAAGAAGGGGCTTAACTATAGCTACGCCCACTTTTCAGGGGATAAGCGCTGAGCGCAGCGAAGCCCGCCGTATATAAGCTAGTTTACAATATAATTGGCAATTGTTTCTGATTTGCTATTTTTTAACTTGTTCAAATAAATCACTTTTGTTTCTATTTCAGTCATAGGATTAAAAACCTGCAGAAGTAAAGGAAACATTTTATCTGAGAAAAATAGATATATATAGAAAAAAGAGGACTTTTAATTTAAAAAAAAAAAATAAAAAAATCTCGAGAAAAAAGAGAACATGTTCTCTTTTTTAACCGACTTCAAAAAGGAGGGAGTTCTCAAGTTCGTCGGTTTTTTTTTTTTTTTTTTTTTTTTTTAAAATGTATGTACATCGATAACTCCTAAACCATATGCCTGATTGCCATAATTTTTGGGGAACAGATAAATATCATAAGCATGGAGGTGCCCGTACAAAAGTGGGCGGTATTCGAAAACTGGGCGTGACAATAATAGATCTCGCAATACTAGATACTACTGTATCTCGAATAATATTGAGACTAGGGACTGCAATTTAGTGTAGGGGTAGGCACAATTATTACAAATTACGGGCAAGAAATGGGCGTAATTTGACAAATGGGCGTGGCAATATTAGAAAAACAGTGTATCTTGAATAATTTTGAGGCTAGAGTACTGCAATTTAGTATAGGGGTAGGCATTATTATTACAAATTATCGTCAATAAAGTGGGCGTTATTCGGCAAATGGGCGTGGCAGTATTATAAAAACACTGTATCTCGAATAATAAGGACACTAGGGTACTGAAATTTAGTGTAGGGGTAGACACAGTTAATACAAATTGCCGTCAACAAAATGGGCGTTATTTGACAAATGGGCGTGGCAATATTAGAAAAGAGTATATCTCGAATAATATTGATACTATAGTACTGCAATTTAGTATAAGGGTAGGCATTACTATTACAAATTATGGCCAATAAAGTGGGTGTTATTCGACAAATGGGCGTGGCAATATTATAAAAACACTGTATCTCGAATAATATGGACACTAGGGTACTGAAATTTAGTGTAGTGGTAGGCACAATTATTACAAATTGCTGTCAACAAAATGGGCGTTATTTGAATAATGGGCGTGGCAATATTAGAAAAAGAGTATATCTCGAATAATATTGATACTATGGTACTGCAATTTGCTATAGGGGTAGGCATTATTAGTAAAAATTACGGTGAAGAAAGTGGGCGGATTTCGACTACTCGGCGTGGCAATATTAGAAGAACAGTGTATCTCGAATAATATTGACACTAGGGCACTGAAATTTATTGTAGTACAGGGGTAGGCAGAATTATTAAAAATTATGGTCAATAAAGTAGGTGCTATTCGATAAATGGGCGTGGCAATACTAGATAAATACTATCGCAGTTAATATTGACGCTGGGGTACTGAAATAAAGTACAGGTGTAGGCACAATTATTGGAAATAACGCTCCAGAAAGTGGGCGCTTATTTAAGAAAGGGGCGTTAAAAAAAATATTATATATATATAATATTCCATATATTCCAAATATATTAATTTCTTGATGAATACAAATGCTTTGAAGTTGGCGCTTCTGATTAAAAGTCTGATTATATTAGCGCCAAGAAATTAATATATTTATGATAATAAAACAAATAAGAAAAAAAGTAAGATAATAAGATTTCATATATAATAATATGTTTAAATAAATTATCAAATATGACCAAGAAATTAAAAGGAAAAGTGTTTTTAAAATTATTTTTTACTCTGTAGTGATTTTGTAGTCGGTTGTTTTTTTTTTTTTTAATTTTTAAAGAAATGTGATGGTAACGCTACTTATGACCTACATAAATTTCTTTCAGCATAATCTCCTCCCGTTGAAAAAAAATTAAATTTAACATGCATATCATTTCTAAAAATAGTCTCCCGTGTATAACCGGGCATAGCAGCTAGTAATAAACAAAAAATAGTCTCCCGTGTATAACCGGGCATAGCAGCTAGTAATAAACAAAAAAAAAAAATATGCATCTAATCAAGAGTTTATATGTTTTTATCTTGTTATTATTTTGCTTCCAAGTTCACTTTTTATCATAATAATTCGTATCGAAAATATTTGCTTATTCAAGTGGTCATAAGATAGGCTTGTCGCATTTTTGTGAAAATGTGCTGAGTAATGGTAATTCTAAGGGCGAAAAGATAATTCGTCACATGATAATTTTACTTTGACGTCAACTTAGCTTTTCACTCTGTACAACAGTAGGGAATTCTCTACTTTAATGTGCACGACAGATGCCAACATCAATGTCAAAAGTTTACTTGACACATTTCAATCGTTTGTGTGCCACCTATGATAATTTATAGTGTTAAACAATTTGTTTGTTTTTTACACTACTTATTCCACTGTGAGCCTCTAAGATAGGTTTCACTTTCAGAGCAGAAACTTGAGTTAGGCGAAAAGTCAGTCAGTCAATTTATATCGAGTCGCATATTATTTAAATTCGACACTCATACGTTAAAAAAAAAAATTCCATAACAAGCATGACAGAAAGAGAAGAAAAACTCGCTGCTGCTAATTATTCTGGAATCTCAAAGCATTAAGCGTTTCAGCATTAAGCTTAAATATTTTCATTATTTAGTATACAACAAGACTTGGAACGCTTAATTTCGCGTGTGAAATTGTCAAAATTATTTTTCGGTAACAATACATTTAATGTTTTGGCTGGAGCCACCGCCTTTGTTTATAAAATTCCTTTGCGAACAATCCGATTTATTGTTGTGTTTGTTTGTTTCTTAATTTAAATCAGTTAAAACGTTTCAACTTAATTGCTCGTCAAATAGTTTCGTTAATCATTATCGTTAAAACGTAACTACGCTTCCAGGGCTCCACAGGTTAATTTGATAAATATTAATATAAATATTTCTATATATTATATCAGCTCACTCGTACACATTTATTTTTTTTTTTTCAATACGTATTAATTTCTTTGTTGCTATTTTCGTCTTTTTATTATCAACTTCAAACATTTCTTTAACGGCATGAGTTGTTTCATTTGTGTCCCTGAATAAAAATTAAATCAATAAACATGTATATGAAAAAGTGGGCAAAAAAAAAAAAATTCAAAACTATTTATATCGTATAAAATTGACATCGATGATGATCTCGCCGCTGGATGCATGAATAATTTTCATTGGATTTTTTAAGTACTGGTATTGTTTTAACAAAATTAAAAATGAATTTGTTAAAAAGATCAGTGTATTAAAAGGGGTATAATTTTTTATTTAATCAAATTGGATTTAAAAATTTCAGTTAATTAGGTTAGTGTACAAATTTTAATTTCAAAACTGTCATTAAAATATGAAATGTATCACTTTATTCACTGCAATTGTTTAGCAAATATTTAAAAACCTTAACAAAAAAAAAAAAAAAAAAAATTATTTTATACTTTACTTTTAGGAAAGTAAGGTGTTTTAATATGTTTTCGATTTATGTTTAAAGTATGAGTATAAGGTATGTTTCATATATATAACGCCACTACAAAATTTGAAATATTTTTGTAACGGCCAGTTTAAACAATAGATAATGTTTTGCGAATTTGGTCATCTACGCACAACAATAATAGTGAGCAAAAGTGAAGTCTTTTAAAATAACGGTACATTGTTTATTGCTTAATATCACTTTTGATGCTGTTTCATATTTATAACGCCACTTTGCAATTTCCTTCTGCTGCGTTTGAAGTGCAGAGATTAATAAAATTTTGTTTTCAGTTTTCAAGACCTTAACAATAGAAAAAAATTTAGACCGGAATGCCTCGTGCAACCCAACTTACTTGCGAAAAAATTGGAAAAATAAAAATTCTTAAAGAAGACGGCTATGGAATTCGGGAAATCAGGCGTAAAACTAATCGCAGCCATAGAGTCATTCAAAATTTTTTTAATAATCCGAGCTGCGAGCAACACTACACACAGCTTAAAAGAGTTGCGGAGTGTTGTTGCTGAAGAAGTTTCCCGAACACCGGTATGGAGAGTGCTACATCAGTGTAAACATATCTGCTGTGAACTTATAAAGTGTGTTCCTGCTCTTACTAGCAAACATAAGAGAACGAGCTTGGAATTAGCAAGAAGGAACATTGGAACAAATTGACCACTAGTCAGCTTTTCAATAATGTTTTAAAAAAGGCTTCCACATTGAGGGTTAATTTTTACACGTCATTTTTCCGATGAGACAAAATGGAATCTTGATGGCCAGGAAGGATTTTGGTATTATTAGTACGACATACGCCGTGAACCACTTCCGTTTTCAAAAAGACGTTTTGGTGTAGATAATGTGATGGTGTGGGGTGCTTTTTCTGAAATTAAAAGTTCAAGCATGAGAGCGCTGACTACACTCGTGTGCTGGAGAGCAGTTTGACTTCACTTTTGGAAAAAAACGGACAGACACAACTAGTTTTCCAGCAAGATAATGAGGCAATCCACGTAAATCGAGATGATTTCAGGCCAATAACATTGATTTACGTAGGGTGCCTTTTATATTTCGGGATTTGGCAACCCTGGTGTTGCAATCTGTCAACTGAAAGCTCTATCGCAAAGTTTGACATTTGTTGGCTTATACGTACTCAGAACGTTTTGACATACGAGCGCTATTTGTGTTGTTTATAGTAACTTAAAAGATTCATCTCGGTCTAAAAATGGAATTAAATCGTGAACATTTTCGTGCGATTATTTTTTACAACTTTCGACGTGAATTAACACAGCAACAGTGCATGGATGAACTTAATTCAATTTTTGGCGATGAAGCTCCATCAAGGACCAGTGTTTATCGATGGTATGGTGAATTCAATCGTGGTCGTAGTTCACTCCAAGACGAATTTCGTGAAGGTCGTCCGAAATCAGCTGTTGTTCCGAAAACCATTGATGCTGTGCGCGAACTGATTGCAAGATCGTCATGTTACCTATCGTGAGATTGAGGCAACCTTAGGCATAAGTGGGACCAGCATACATTCAATATTGCATAAACATTTGACTGTCAAAAAAATTTGTTCGCGTTGGATCCCACACAATTTGACAATCGCTCAAAAAAAGGCTCGTGTCGATTGGTCGAAGGAAATGCTCAAAAAATACGATCGCGGTGCTTCGAAACACGTCTATGACATCGTGACAGGTGATGAATCGTGGATTTACGCGTATGAGCCCGAAAGTAAACAGCAGTCGACTGTATGGGTGTTTCAAGATGAGCCAAATCCAACAAAAGTTGTTCGCGCACGAAGCACTTCCAAGCAAATGGTCGCCTGTTTTTTCGGAAAATATGGACATGTCGCAACCGTACCACTAGAACAACGCAGAACAGTCAACTCTGAGTGGTACACAACCATTTGTTTGCCAGTTGTCTTCCAAGAAATCAGGAAAACCAACCGCCGAAGACGGATCACTCTTCACCACGACAATGCGAGCTCTCACACATCGGCTCAAACAACTGCATTTTTGAGCACCCAAAACATCGATTTGATGGGTCATCCGCCGTATAGTCCTGACTTGGCACCGAATAACTTCTTTTTATTCCCAACCGTGAAGAATAAACTGCGTGGACAACGATTTTCGACGCCCGAAGAAGCGGTTGCGGCATTCAGAATGCATGTTTTGGAGATACCTCAATCAGAGTGGCAAAAGTGCTTCGACAATTGGTTCAAACGCATGCAAAAGTGTATAGATCTTAATGGAGTATATTTTGAAAAACAATAAAGTGATTTTCGATGATTAATATTTGTTTTTGTTCTCTAATCCCGAAATATAAAAGGCACCCCTCGTATTGGAGTGGCCGGTGGACTCTTCAGATTGTAATCCCGTCGAGAATTTGTGGGTCGTTCTTGTATGCCAGGTGTATAAAAATAACAGGCAATTTGGCAACGTGGAAGAATGGGAATCGGTTATTCTCAAAGAATGGAGCAAAATTAATTCAAATACATTAAAAAAATGAATTGCAAGTATGCCAAATCGCATTACTACAATAGTATTGGAGCTATTGGAACAGTAATTTAATAATTTTCTTTTTTATATTCAATTTCAATTTCAATTTATTGAGACTTTTTTTTTAACTCTTACATATAAGTAACAATGCATCATTTTCAAAATATTGTGCAAGCTTAGAACTATGTGTATTATTCTAATTTTTGTTCTAAATGTTAACGCAACTAGCTTGGATTGAAATACAAAGAATATTTGTTTTAATATTAAATTATTAAAACACATTTAATTGCTAAGAAGATATTTTCTGCATTGAAGTTGACTTAAAAATATACTTAAAAATAAACTTAAAACTAAACTTATAAACTATTCTTAAAAATAATATAAAAGATTCTTTTAATTAACCTCTATGCGTGTCTGGAGAAATTTTTTCGTAAAAATCAGGCAATAAGGGGGCATCATTATTACGATTAGTTAGGTTTTCATTTAATATTCCTATTGGAGAAATATAGCGCGTACTAGACCAGCTAAAAGCTTTTTGATAGTTAAAAACATCAGAAATCAAGTGATTCTCATGAAATTCAAGTTTGTTTACGAATTTTTCTAACAAATTCAAAGAGTAATTACACAAAGCGTTTATATCAGCTTTATTATAGATATATTGATTTGAATATTTTTATGTTAAAGATTCATAGTTTCTGTCAACACATAATCTTAAAATTTTTCTTTCTAAAATTTCTAAATCGTTAGCGATAGTTGGAGAAATTGTGAACCAAATTGGAAATGCATAGACGATAGCAGGTCGAATACTTACTTTATATATTTAGAATTTTGACTTATGTGTTTATTCCTTAAGAGTTTTGCAAACATTCCTTTAATTTTATTAGCCTTCTTTAAAACCAAGCGTGCGTGCTCATTAAATTTTACAAGTTTGTTAAATGTCACTGCTAAATATTTTATACTATTTTTAAAGGGGATTTCAGAACCGTCCAGAAATAGAGTCAGATTTTTACTATCAGGGACAACAGATCGGCCACATCTCCCAGAAGCATTTCTTAAGCAAATTGCTTGAGATTTAGAGACGTTTATTTTAATACCCCAATTTTTATAATAATTATTAATTAAATTAAGATGATTAGAGACTTGTCTTAAAGCAATAGAAGGGGCATCTGCGTGTGCGTAAACTAAAGAATCATCTGCGTACAGAATACTTTTAGATCCATTCCAAATGTGCGGGAAATCATAAATTAAAATGTTGTACAGATATGGTGCCAATATTGAACCTTGAGGGACACCACTATTTACGAGGCCTAAATTGGAACATGTTTGATTAATTTGAACAAAGAATTTCCTATCGCTAAGAAAGATTTTAAGAATTTTAATTAAGAAAGGATAATTAAGAAGAACCCAATATTTATTAATTTGTATATTAATCCATTATTATAAGCTCTGTCAAATGCTTTCTCGATATCAAGAGAAATTGCAACCGTACATCTCTGAATGCGAAGGTTCTTGATAACATCACTGTGGAATTTTAGCAGAGCATGATAGGTAGAGTGTCTAGGCTTAAATCCAAATTGGTAGGGTGGTATATAATCGGATTGTATATTAGTATCCATTTTTGACTTTATTACTCGTTCATAAAGCTTTCCTAAATTAGATAGTAATGAAATTGGCCTGTAATTACTCATAGTGTAGTTTCCAGTTTTTTTAAGTATGGGAATGATTTTAGCAACTTTCCATTTTTTTGGGAAATAACCATTGTTAGAACAGTTATTAAAAATAATAGATAAAAATTTAAAAGCCGAAAGTGGAAGTTTTTCATAATAAAAAAATTAAAATCGTTTTTATTCAAAATTTTGAAACGTCGTTATAAATATGAAACAGCATCAAAAGTGATATTAAGCAATAAACAATGTACCGTTATTTGAAAAGACTTCACTTTTGCTCACTATTTTTGTTGTGCATAGATGACCAAATTCGCAAAACATTATCTATTGTTTAAAATGGCCGTTACAAAAAAATTTCAAATTTCGTAGTGGCGTTATATATATGAAACATGTCTTATAAAGAAAAAATTATTAGAAGTGGCACTCACCTTGGAAATCTAAAAGTTGGAAAATTGTCTGAAATATTGAGTGCTGTTTTCTGAATAAAAAATAAATAACTTTCAATAAAATTCCAGGGTAGAGCTATCAGGCTTAATTTGCAGC
Organism: Coremacera marginata; assembly: GCA_914767935.1. Lineage (NCBI taxonomy): Eukaryota > Metazoa > Arthropoda > Insecta > Diptera > Sciomyzidae > Coremacera > Coremacera marginata. Next base: position 52,005,908 of record OU612046.1, on the reverse strand, counting down.
CATTACATTATAAGCCAATTACATTACATTATGTTGAAATTTTAAATGCAATTTCTAAGATTATTCGTCCAAAAATATTTGAGAGGCATCCATTTGTTTGTGAGGATTTTTTTTTAAAATTTTGAAAAAGCTGTAGAATACAAAAAATACATGAACCACGAAATTGAACAAATTACGTGGTATTTCAAATTATCATAAGAAAAATTAAGATTTATATATTTTTAAACTAAGTTATTTAAATTATTTTTTTATTAGTTACAAAATTAAACAAATTCGAAATTAAAAAAATTTTATTTTTAATTTTGTTTTTAAATTTTTTAATTTGCAAATAACTTAAATATAAATTCCAGACTGAACAAATTCTTGAATACTAAAAAAAAGTTACTGTTTAGTTCTTTTTATAAAAATTTATCAGGAAATTAAAAAGTCTTATTTTATCAGTCCTGATATCAAAAACTTATGAGAAAATTGAAAAGTTAAATTTTTAAAGATTTTAAAATAGTCCAAATACATGTACACAAGCAGAAGCTTAAGATAGCCAAAAAAAAAACCGAATCTACAATATTGACTATAATTTTTTGATTCTCCCGTTTATGTGAATTGTCCCATATAACAGTACGTTCAAAAAGTCCATAAGATGACACATAGATGGCGTTACTAGATTTTTTCCATATGGTTTTTAAATAGTACCAACCTTCAAACGATACGTATAAAAATTTGACAACAATCTGACAATTGATTCTTGAGTTATAGCATTTTGTGTGCAACTATTGTTATTGAAAAAAAATAATGGATTTACTTTATCGAGTTTTGATAAAGCATTACCTTTTGATGAAAAAAATTACAGTGGAAACCAAACAATGACTTGATAAATATTATCCGGACTCTGCTCCATCGAGATAAATGGTAGAAAAGTGGATAGCTGAATTTGAACGTGGCACAAATGATGCAGAGCGCAGTTGACGCCCAAATCTGGCTGTTATTCCACAAAACATCAAAAAAAATTGGTTATGAACAAATTGGTTATGAACGATCGCAAATTGAAGGTGGACGAGCTAGCTGACATTGTAAAGATATCAGATGGTAGTGTTTTTATTATTTTACACAAACATTTGTGTATGCGAAAGCTCTGTGCAAAGTGGGTGCCGCGTGAGCTCACAGTCGACCAAAAACAACAACGAATTGATGCTTCAGAGGAGTGTTTGGCGCTGTTAAACCGCAATAAAATCGAATTCTATCGTCGATATGTGACAATGAATGAAACATGATTTCACTATTACACACCAAAATCCAAAAGACAGTCAGCTGAGTGGACAGTAGTCGACGAACCGAATCCAAAGCGAGCAAAGACCCAACAGTCGGCTTGTAAGGTTATGGCGTCTGTATTTTGGGATGCGAAAGGAAATATATTCATCGACTATCTCCAAAAAGCAACAACCATCAACAATGACTATTACTGTGCACTTTTGGATCGATTGAAGGTTGAAATCGCCAAGAAACGGCCACATTTGCAAAAGAAAAAAAGTGTTGTTTCACCAAGACAATGCACCGTGTCACAAATCGATGAAAACGATGGCAAAATTGAATGAATTGGTCTTAGAATTGCTTACCCACCCACCGAATTCTCCAGATTTAGCCCCCAGCGACTTTTTCCTGTTTTCAGATTTCAAGAGAATGCTTGGTGGTAAGAAATGTAAGTCCAATGATGAATTAATCGCTGAAACTGAAGCCTATTTTGACGAGAATGAGAAATCGTACTATAAAAGTGGTAACGAAAAGTTGGAAAATCGCTATACTAGTTGTATCACTCTCGAAGGCAACTATGAAGAATACTATAATCGAGTTTTATCAAAATTTTGTTTTTTTTCTTACTTTTCCTACGGACTTATTGAAGTAAGTAAGTTTTCAATATTTTTCCATTATTCAGTTCCATTTCTGCAGACTTGTTTGGAAACTAGTCGCTTGAGCTCATTCCAAAGGATCTCAATTCGGTTGAGATCAGATGATTGACTTGGCCACTCAAGAACATTCAGATTGTTTTTTATAAACTATGCTGTAAATAATCGATGAAAATTCAAAGTTTCAAGTATAGGTAACATCTTAAAATTAATATATGTGGAAAATAAAACCGAATTTGTCCAAATAATATTTAGTTTATAATTATTCCAAACTTTTTGATTCACCTTTGTGCATAACATTTATTCTCACAAGGTGCATGTACACTAGACCGTATCGCAAAAAAAAAGTTCGCCGTACACCTTCTATTCTGAAGCATTTATGCAAGTTAATTTCGAAAATTTTTTTTTTTTTTTTTTTGACCGAACGTAGGGGTCGCGCATTTACATTTTTGTTTATAACTTCGTCATTTAACGTCAGATTGTAAAGTATGTTATATCAAAGTTTTTGTCTCTAGGAGACCAATATTATTGTTTCAAAGGTCATTGACCTCAGACCCCCCGTTCTAGTACTTACTCACCAGATCTCAGTTCCTACCATGCTAACATGCCACCCTGATTTCAGAAAAAAAAGCTCGCAAAAAATGTGTAAACTTTTGTGAAGGAAGTATATCGATTGTTTCAGTGCAAATATTTTTAAAAATTTTTTTAATTGTCTTTGACGAAATTAGGTTATTTTTACACTGGAGTATATCTTAAAGGGCTTAGAGCTACCTTGAATTGCAATTTTAAGACAAAAGGCTATTCATAATCAAAAATTAACAAATGAAATAAAATTTTATTGAATTCAGAAACCATTGGAAAACCTATGATTTTTGATCTTTTGAAAAACCTCCATAAAATTTAAAAGCAACAAAGTTTTTGCTGTATTAGAAATTTGGTAGACAGTTGACTTAACAAATATTACAGCAACAACAACAATAATGTTCCAATATAATACCCTTACCCTTTTTGAAAAAGCCAGTTTTTCATACCGTATAACAAAATATTGAAAACTACTGAAACAAAGAAACAACTTCAATATCAGAACAAAAATAAACAATGTGATTAATTCTTTATTGTATCTTTGTCATAACAGTGATCAAAGGATGCTTTTAAACAAGAAGCTGTAGGAAACGTTATCCTTTTGTGGCAACGCGCGGCATTCCAGTTATATCGGTAACAGCAGTACGTAAACGTTTAAATAAACTCGTGAATGAATATTACAAAATTGCTAAAAATCCATTGAGATACAATGTTTATGCGTGGAATAAATTGTTCCTAATTTCGCGATGCAAGTATGGCATTGAAAGCAATAACTCGATGATGAGTGACAAAAGTTCCAAGTACAGCGGCAGATAGCACAGCTTCTAGAAATTTTCTTTAATTTAAAGTATATTTTTTTAGCACTGCACTGAATTATTTTGGTTAACACACTAGACGCGTCTTGTAGATTGAAGGCAATAAGAAAGTAGAAATTTACCATTGGATTTTGCAATGGATTATAACATAAAGAATGGCATCACTGTATTTTGTGATTTTGGTAGCACCAGTTGGTCTATTTCAGAGATGTTGTGGCTAGGAGTGTTTTTAAATTGCAATTCAAGGTAGCTCTAAGCCCTTTAAGATATACTCCCGTGTAAAAATAACATAATTTCGTCAAAGAAAATTAAAAAAATTTTTAAAAATATTTGCACTGAAACAATCGATATACTTCCTTCACAGAAGTTTACACATTTTTTGCGAGCTTTTTTTTTCTGAAATCAGGGTGGCATGTTAGCATGGTAGGAACTGAGATCTGGTGAGTAAGTACTAGAACGAGGGGTCTGAGGTCAATGACCTTTGGAACAATAATATTAGTCTCCTCGAGACAAAAACTTTGATATAACATACTTTAAAATCCGACGTCAAATGACGAAGTTATAAACAAAAATGTAAATGCGCGACCCCTACGTTCGGTCAAAAAAAAAAAACATTTTTTTTTCGAAAACAACAGACAAAAATGCTTCAGATTCGAAGGTTTACGGCGAACTTTTTTTTTCCCCCCTATAACGTGATACGCTCTAATGTACACATAAATTATACAGTTAAATGTATGACTCATAAAATGTGGCCGAACTTCCTTCGCATTCATTTTGAAATAAATACTGGGTTTGATTCATATATGACTACCTTGGAATCACTTACTGTCAATTAACACCCAATTATTGCTTATGTCATTCAAGTTAGCACTATTAATTGCACTAAAATTATTACTACTTTGTTTCAAAATATTTAGCATTGTTAAAATTTGTAAAATATTGTTCATAACTGATAAAAAATCTAGAGACAAATGCATCATAATATTAAAGAATGCAGAGATTATTGTATTTGAAATTTTTTTTTTATAATTTGAATTGATACCAACGATATAATTAGTCTGAACAAAAAATGAAAAAAAATATTTCAATACAAAAAAAAAAATTTATTTTGATATCGAAATCATACACTAAGCGAAATAACGAATATTAAAATTATCCACGCCCGTGCAAAATTGTATTTAATACATTTACGTGTATAATTTTTCGTTTTTGTTTTAAAAATTTGCTTATAAGTTATTCTGTTTTATAAACAGAGATGCCCTGGTTCAAAGCCGTGACTGGGCGATTGTTTTTTGTTTTGTTTTAAAAATTTTAAATATTTACGTATTTAATTTATGCAAATAAGTCAATGGTTCAAAAACGACCTGGTTTTTCGATGAATTAAAAACGTTTTTGGATAAACTTAATATTTTTTTACCTCAGTGTAATAATAATAATAAAGTATTTAAGCCACAAGTGAACATATCATTTCTTCAAAGGTAATTTTACCAATATGTAAAATCTTCTTGGCTGTGGCTTAGATCTTGAATAGATTCCTGTGATGGGACTTGTTGATTTTCAAGGATCAAGAAAAGAATGGTCTTAAACCAGGTCTTATGGCTTCATTTTGTATTCCTATCCGATCAATCGTTTCGTTCAAAACAGTGTGCGTTCGTGTTTTTGAAATTTGTAATTTGAAGAGAATCAAGCAACGATAACAGCTGATCAGCCAGCGAACGATGCCGTAGTACAGTTACATTTTTGCAATATGTATTTCTAACGATCACTGAAACCAAGAATCCGAACGTCAAAATCAAACGAACACTTTTATGCTATCGTTGTGGTAGCAGTCGTTAATAGAATGGTTAAAAATTCTGAACCTAAAGGTAAATAAATTATGAAATATATAAATATATACAGTGTCTGAAGGCTGTGAAGCACTTGAAATACATAAAATAAAGAAAAAACTGCAATAGCTGCATACATTTTATTTTGATATGTCAAAAGCAATCACTCAATCACTAAAATCAATAACAGTGAAAAACAAATCCGCAAACCACTTAATTACTCAAAGTATATTTATTGAATACACAAACCGAGCAAAAGCACTGCCAACACAAGAAACCAAGCAACATATTTAAAAAATCTTTGAAGAAAGTAGACAAAATACAGAAAACTTCCCCAGTGTTTAATATGGCAGCGCCACATTTGACTACTGCTTGTGTATAACAGTTTGAGTGTACATATCAAACAAAAGCTTGTCGAATAAGCTAACGATAAGCTTCGTTCGAAATACATATTTCAGTTTGAACGCAACATAGCCATCGTTCGTTGAATGCTTCGTTAGGAATACAAAATGAACCTATTAAAATCGATATTGACGAATTAAGGGAAGGTTTCTCATGTAGAGATCGAATAACATGGTAATGTTCTTGATTTTTTTTTTATAGATGGAAGTAAATGAACCTCTTGAGTTTTTTGACAGTTATTTATTGATTCTTAAAGTGTAGGAAAATATTTGTTTTGGTGACTAAAAATGTAATTTGAAGTGTCAATACGCCGTCAAACATCACATTGAAAAGAAGGTACCCAAACGGTGTCCATCGCATAGCACGCCCATGTCATCAAAAATAAAAAACCAAACAAATTTTATAAATTATATTATATTTATTGGAGCTTATAGCTATATCATCCACAAATAGTTAAACATTACATAAATGGCGGACATGTGCATTTTTAGTAACGTTTTTTTTAAATTTTTCGCTCTTTAAAGTAGAGCTCGTGGTTCATTCGGGTGCGATAGTCGTCGCGGACTCAAACAGGACCGAAGATTTTGCAAATAACTTTTCTCTTGAACACTCCCAGAGCAGCTGCGTCAGTTTGCGAAATTACCCATGCCTCAGCGCCATAAAGAAGCACAGGTAGAACGAGCGTCTTGTAGAGTGTTAGTTTTGTCGATCGAGAGAGGGCTCTGGAACTTAGTTGCTTGCTGAGCCCGTAGTAGCATATATTAGCAATTATTGTTCTTCGCTTAATCTCCAGGATGACTTCGATTCAAGTTATTAGCTTTCCTTTGTTTCAACGCTACAGCGCATCTAGCAACATCGGGTGGTGCTTGAGGTAACTATTCTTACCACAGTATGGTAGGGAATACAGGCGTGCATTTCAATAATATTTATGTGAGATACTAATAAGGGGTCGTCCATTAATTACGTGAGGTGCTTAGGGGGACGGGGAGTTAAGCCGAATTTCATTCAATCTCACGTAGGTGAAGAGGGGGAGGGGTTCTCGCAAAGATTACGTAATTTTTTATCCTCAAGAAACAGTGTAGAATTATGAGATAACTAGGTTAAATTGAGTAAAACGTGTTTCTCTACTAAAATATAACTAAATTAGTCTATCATCAAGTAGTCACTCTTTAGACCGCACATGAGGTCACCATGGTCCCCATTTTAGATCTTCTCATTTAAGTATTTTATTGTTCGATCTTTTCATTGTGATTTTAGACCACGATCTCAGTAGTCTTAAATACTAGCCTCAACTTGTCCTAAATAAAAATAATTAAATAAATTAGGTTTTTTTTTGGTGAATAAATCCAATACAATGTCTCACTAGGGGGGACTAGGGGCATCCTCACATAATTAATGGATGCCCCCTTACCGCGCAAACTAATTTTTCTTAATTTTCGTGAAAACTATGGGTTCGTTATGCGATAACTTTTTTATGCAATCGTTATCAGCCAAACTGCTTTGGGAATAAATGGGCATTTCCAGAAAAAAGTCTACCGTGACACGAAAATGATAAGTTATTAAAAACTTATTATTTAATGATATTAACTTAGATAAACATTTAAATTTTATTGATTTAAGCAATTTCAACATAAACTCATTTACCATGATGATCAAATAGTCTGCACTGTTTCACAAATGTAATTTTTCTTTTTAGTAAATGTTTAGTAAATGTTTCGTAGACGTTTTTGCTTTAGTTGACTAAAAATAATGAAAAATTGTTGATGCAAGAAGAGACAGAATATATCAAATTTGTTTTTTAATTACTAAATTACATAATTACCTAATTACTCAATTACCCAATTGAATTACAATGGAAGTTTAGGTAACGTAACGCCAGTAACGTCACGCCAGATGACTACAAAAAAACGGAAAAAGATTTTTAAATTTAATTACTTGGAAAAAAAACTTATGGTATACTATTTCAAACCTAAAAAAATGGTTTTATACAAAAAACCTTGCCCTATTTGCAGAGTTTTGCAAATTTTGTAATCGATGTCTAAAACTACTTCTGTTTTTTGTAACGTCACGCCAGAGCATATTTTTGCTTATATCTGTAAATCCTAAGGATCGATTGTTATAATTCTTTTACTTAATAAAGTTCTACTTTATTACTACGCTAATTTAAAAAAAAAAACTTTTTAAAAATTTCACTTTTTCATTAATTTTTTATTATTTTTTCGTACAAATCGTACGTAACGCCAGTTTGGAAATGCCCATATGCTACATATTATAAACTATTGAAAAATATATAAAAAAAAATAAAGAATTCAGTTTTTTGGTCGAGTTTCATGATAACCTCCCCTTAACTTAAACGGGAGATTGAGCATGATTATTCAATGTTGTCGCTCAGTCTTGAACCTCGTTGACAATATGAGAAAATTGCTTATTTTTTTTTTATTATTTCGAAAAAATTATAAAGCGTCGATTTTGGAAAAATTGTATTTTTAATTATTTTTTAAATGTTTTCCCTTTTGAATTTTATTTTAATTTAATTTTAATTATCGAAAACAGCCCTGATTTTTTCATAAAAGTGTCCGCATCTTCAGACCTGAAATTTGGTACTACTTTTTTAAAATGGTCATCTATGATTTTTGGTTTGAATATCAATTTTTATTTCAAATTCAGATATGAAATCTGGCTTGAAATAAAAGAGGGCTCAAGGGGTATATTAACTTTGTCATTCCGCTTGTAACGCCAAGAGGAGGCGTGGCAGGTATAGAAAGTCGTCGAAAGAGTCGATTTCCGTTTGTCCATCTGTCGACACGATTACAGCCGCAATTTTAAAGCTATCGCGATGAAATTCAAAATATAAGTTTATTTTTAAAAAAGGAAGATCAAGTTCAAGAATGGGTCAAATCGGATGAAAACCACGCCTACCACCCATACAAAGTGACTTTATATTAACCGTAAAATGTCTTTAAAATACACAAAAACTAAAAAAATGCCTTGAAAGTTGGCATGTAAGCTTTGCTCTTCAGTCTTAGTCCTGGCTATAAAATTTGGAGAAATCGGATGGAAACCACGCCTACCTCCCATACAAAGTGGCTTTATTTTAAAAGTGAAATCTCTTAAAAATCTGCTCAAATTAAATAAATGCCTTGCAATTTTGCATATAGGCTTTGATATATAATATAGACCATCACTATGATATTTGGCGAAGTCGAATGGATACCACGCCTACCTCGCATACAAATTGGCTTTATTTTAAACGTAAAATCTCTTCAAAATCTGCAAAAATTAAAGAAATGTTTTCAAATTTTGCACATAAGCTTTGATATTTAATATAAACCATCTGTATGTTATATGGCCAAATCGGATGAAAACCACGCCCACTTCCCATACAAAGTGGCTTTATTTTAAACGTAAAATCTCTTAAAAATACACAAAAATCAATGAAATGTCTTGGAATTTTGCACATTAGCTTTGATATATAATATGATCCCTATAATATATGGCAAAATCGGATCAAAACAACGCCTACCTCCCATACAAAGTGACGTCATCAAAATAGGAAAACCTTCGTTAATATATAAAACTGAATATCATCGTGTATGTCGTGGCTAAAGACTTCGAATATACTTCAATATGGCCGCGGGGGGGTATTTTAGCTCCGGTACCCTGCCGAAGCTCCATCCTTACTAGTTTTTTGTTTAATTTCAGGTTAGAATACAGGCATATAAAAAGGAAGCCTGAATTATATTTTAATTTCAGCCTTGAAATTGAAACTGAATAATGGAGGCATGATTATATTTAAAAATTCAATTCTGAATTCCAGTCTTATTAAAAGTTGTGTTTTTTGCATGACTTTGGCTGTTAAACGTGTTCCACAAGTGATAAAAACCTCAATATTCAAAGCGATTAAATATTTTAGGCAACTGTTATTTTGCATTGTTGAAAAAAGAAGAATCTATCAAAAAATTTTAAAATTTGTCTTACTTGCACAAACGTGCTTTGTACAAGAAATCATATATATATATATATATATATCAAGAAACAATTTTTAAATGTTACTACAAACAACTCAAAATTCTATGAGCGAGACTGACTCGATTTTGCAAGTTCTTTTCACCAAAAATGTTTACTGTTTTCCAACAAAAAAAAAAAAAGAACATTTTCGAATACCTCGCTTGACTCAGATTAACAAGGTACAATATAACTTAAATGCGTGCTTATAAAAATATAGATAAAAATATCAAACCGAATTTGATAGAATAAGCAATTAATCAATATGTTAAGTGAGTGAAGTTGTGTTCTTAGTTTTAATAGCTTAATAAGCTTATTCACCATTATATGTAGAACAAAGTCAATTCAATTTGGTATAGATTATAACTATTTGCGCAAATTTTTGTTTTTGTAAAATATGCTCAATATAGTTAAATTAAAAACAAATTTTAACCCAGTGAACCAAAACTACCGTTTTTGAATTCATTTATGAACCTTTTCGGGTAGAAACGTTCATTTTCGGCACTCATAAATGAACCTTTTTTATATCATTCGTCGGACTAAAATGCCTCTCAAAAACGAACCTTATTTTGTTCGCAAATGAGTTAAAAATAAACAATAAATTATCCTCTTTTTTGTTCGGAAATGAGTTAAAAAAAGAACCATAAAAGTTCTTTTTCGGCACTCGGAAATTAACCCTTTTTGAATCAATCGCCGGACGAAAATGCCTCTCAGAAACAAACTGTTTTTTCTTCGGAAATAAGTTCAAAAATTAACCATACAAAAGTTATTTTTCGGCACTCGAAACCGAAACGAAATTTAAACCCTTTTTGTATAAATCTTTGGACTGAATTGCCTCTCAAAAACAAACCTTTTTTGTTCAATAATGAGTTAAAAAAAAAGAACCTTTTTGAATTATAAATTTTATTATTGCATAATACTATTTATAATTACATATCGATATTTTTTTAAAGAAGAAATGATTATTACTAAAATTAGAGATCATATTAATCATTGGGTTAATAGGATTAATATACCTGGGCTGGAATTCACGCATTGTGTTGTTCATCATATTGATGTTTCAAAGGGGAAAAGGCGTGATTGTTTTCCAATTTGACAAACTTCCAAATTATGTATATATGAAATATCAAAATAGTTAAGTTATTAATTGGGGAATTTATTTGATTACATTTTTGCATGTAATGTTTTCGTGGTTTTCATTCTATTTGGGCTTGATTTTAATTTTTGATAGAAATGTTGAAAATTTTTATACGTGTAGCAGTACATCCATCTCGCACTGGTTAAAAGGTTCATATGACGTTTGTACGAAGGTTAACATTTTCATTTTAAGTTCCTTTATTTACCTGATTTTAGAATATAAAAAGTAACATTTATGATTCATTTGTGAACTCATTTATGAACAAAAAATGGTTCGTTTATGAGAAATTGTTTCCTACTGATATGATAAAAAAAATTATTCTTTTTTGAACTCATTTTAGAATGTAAAAAAGAAACATAAATGATTCATTTCCGAACTCATTTATGAACAAAAAATGGTTTACTTACAAGGAAGTCTTACCTACTGAAATGATACAAAAATGATTAATTTTCGACTCAAAATAAGTTTTTAATGAATTTCGCAAAATATGCACAATTTTTCTTTATGGGAAAAGCTTGCACGAATTTAATCTTTTATAACAAGCACTTTTAAGCGACAAAATAAAAATGAAAAAATGAAAAAAAAAATTCTAACCAAAAACGTTCGCAAAACTCTCACCTTACTCAAAACCTTCGCTTATGGTTCAGTGGGAAGTTTTGCCCTTTTAAGAATATTTCATCCAAAAATATTTATTATATGTTTTTAGACTGCACGTTGCTATATTTGTGTGTCATTATATATTATGCTATATTTGCGTGACATTATAAAGAATTCTTATGACTCAAACTATGTTTATATTTTTTCAAGTATGACCACAATAATGAGTGTGCTTTATATATGCGTAAGTCTGATTGAATTTCCTATAATTAGATGACAGACATATAAGAAAACAGTATATTTAAGAAGAAAAAAAAACACCCTCCTGAAAGTGTAAACTATGGCGGCACAATCAGATCAAAACCTATAGTTTTTGTTGTATAAGGAAACCCAGTTTTAAAATTGCTGTTGTTGGCATTCTTTTGATATCATTTATTACTTTATTAATAACAAAATATATATTTGCTCATTCACATAAAATGAATTCTGTGATGACGTATGCGCAAAAATAATTTATATTTTTATAATAACAACAATAACTAGAGTTTAATGCTTCGCTACAATGTCTCGAATGGCGTGTCTCTGTTGCTGTTAGCAACACAACATTAGATACATTATTTTTTATTTTAATTTCAAATCAATGGCAGGCAAAAAAGATCAACGAACCGCCGCACGACTTCACTTCACTGGCTGACTCCACTTTGTTGGATCTTGCACTTTAAAATTGCTGTTTCTTTGCCAGTGATTTGCAGTGGTGGGTACGAATGAAAGTTTATAGTTTGTATTTTAATTAAGCAGTTATTCTATGTAGTTATTTTTTAATTGGATTTTACCAAAATTATTCGGTTTCAAATGTAACATTTTCTGAAGAATTTTTCAATATTTTTTATTTTCTTTTGCAAATTGCAAACACTTAAATTTTAAAAGCTATGCATTTGTTGAAAATCTTATTTGTAGCACTGTTTATATTATTGTTGTTGTCTTTTGTGAACTGTTAATTTGTTTTGTAGTGTTATTAAATGTAGTCGGCTTCATATTCGTCTGCTTGTGGTTATGTTAAATTTCTTTCCTGCTGATGATCTTGAATTACCTTGTTTTTCATTGTGTTCCTTTCACTTGGTTTGTGTTGCCTTTTGTACTGTTTTTAAAAAGATAAATCTTTGTAAATGTTAAATTGCAGATTGTTGCGCTAACTAACGTTGCTTTTGTGTTGGTTTCACAACAGTAATTGTATCATTAACGCTTTCGTATCATCTTGTCTCAAACGAACTTTGTACTTTTATATATCATGTTGCTTTATGTTCTTGGATAGCTTTTCCTCTATAAATTGCATTCCTTGAATGGGCACAGTTGCTATTTTTATACATTTAAAATAAGCTCATTAACAAAGATGTGCATTTTTATACCTCCAAGTGTTCTGCGTAAGGAGATATGTGGCAGTTATAGAAAGTACTAGCTGAATACCCGGCTTAACTCGGGAGTTGATATAAATAATTTTCGATTTCATTCATCGATTTGAAAAACTTTTCACAAACTTTAGAAGGAATTTTGTGTGCATCTTTCAAACCGGTAACTTTGGCGAAATGAACAAAATGTAGCTTCAGCATCTGAAAATTATGAAAAAAAAAATTAGGGAAATCTTGATTTGTGTGAGTGCCGCCGATCGCTTATTCGATAGATTGCACATTTTTGAAAAAAATCAGAGCAAAAACGAATTTTTGGCAATTCGCGAGGAAACTGGACAAAAATTAAATAAGCATTGAAAATAGAAATTGCAATGTCAAAACAATGCCAACTTATGACGCAACTGACTTGCGCATGTGTTGATACGTACTCAAATACCACAGAATTCGGCATCAGCTGTCCTGATTTGCGAAAAAATAAAGTGGTATATAAATACACATAAAGAAGAAGATACGATATTTATCACCGCGCTTTGCTACTCTTTACTGTATTTTGCAGTACAGCGCCCTCTGGGGTTCAAGATATAACAAAATACATAGCGTCAAAAGACTCACCGCACCCGAAAACCACTTATAAAAATCATACTTATCGGATGAGTTGTTTTGAGTTTTTTGCGGTATTTGTAAAACAGCGCCCTCTGGTTTTCGAGATAGAATAAAAAAAGAACGCCAAAGCCCTTTCCATACTCGATAATCAAATCCTATATATCCGATACACATATTTTTATCTAAATCGGATGAGCGGTTTTTGAGTGTTTCACGATTTTTTAAGTGATTTGAACTAAAGCACCATCTGGTGTATAAGATAGCGCAGAAAAAAAAGTCCAAGATACTCACCGTTTGCGAAAACTCCTATGCACAAATGTTCACGCAAATCGAATGTACAGCTAGGAATTTTTCGAGATATTTTAAACATTTGTACTGCAGTGCCCTCTGGTGTTCAATATAGAACAAAATAGATAAGTCATAAAAACGACCGTATCCGAAAACCCCTAAATACAAATTTTCATCTTAATCGGATGAATGGTTTCGGAGACAAACTATAATAACAAAATTCGTGGAACCTGATCGCAGCGCCACCTACTGGGTCCAATTGTGGATCTGAACTATCCAGGGATCCACTCAAGCACACACAAAAAATTTCATCAAAATCGGTGAGACCGTTTAGGAACATTTTAATAACATACACACGTACAAATTGTACAACAGCGCCCACTACTTTTACTTTTGTCCTACACGAAAATCCTTTAATAAAATTTTTCATCCAAATCGATGATGAATCATCCTCATCCAAGGATGAGCGGCTTTCTACTTTTTCACTATTTCTTAAGAGATTTGTACTACAGCGCCCTCTGGTGTTTGATATAGTACAAAAAAGATAAGTCCAAAACGGTCCCCATATTAGAAAACCCCTATAAACCAATTTTCATGAAAATCGGATAAACAGCTTAGAAGTTTTTTAAAATATTTGTACAAAGCGCCCTCTGGTGTTCAATATAGAACAGAGTAGATAATTCATAAAATCTCACCATATCCGAAAACCTCTATATACAAATTTTCATGCAAATTGGATGAACGGTTACGGAGATAAAATATAAAAATAAAATGCCTTAAACACGATCGCAGCGCCACCTACCGGGTCCAATTGTGGATCTGAACCATCCAGGGATCCACTCAAACACACACAAAAAATTTCATCAAAATCAGTGCAGCCGTTAAGGAACATTTTAATAACATACACACGTACAAATTGGACAGCAGCGCCCTCTTGTTTCGAGAAAGAGCAAAAAATATAGCACCAGAACCCTTTGTGTTCTCGAAAATCGCTATTTACAAATTTTCATCCAAATCGGATGGGAAGTTTTGGAGTTTTTTACGATTTCCTAATATTTGTGCTAAAGCGCCCTCTGCTTTCAAGATAGCACACAAAAGATTAGTCCAAAACACTCGCCGTATCAGAAAATTCCTATTTTCCAATTTTCATGCAATTCGGATTCACGGCTTAGGAGTTTTCCGAGGGTTTTCAAAATATTTGTACTACAGCGCCCTCTGGTGTTCGAGAGAGAAAAGAGTAGATAAGTGAAAAAACTCAGCGTGTCCGAGAACCTCTACATACAAAATTTCATGCAAATCGGATGAACGGTTTTGGATTTTTTCGACTTTTTTAAAATATTTCTACTACAACGCCCTTTGATGTTCAAGATAGAACCTAGTTTATAAGTCATTAAAACTCACCGTTTCCGAAAACCTCTATATACGAACTTCCATGCACATCGTATAAGCGACTAAGGAGTTTTTTGACGTTTTTTAAAATATTTGTACTACAGCGCCCTCTGGTGTTCAAGATAGAACAGAGTAGATAAGTCATGAAAATTCACCGTATCCAAAAACCTCTATATATCAATTTTCATATAAATCGGATGCAAGGTTTAGGAGTTTTTCGAGGTTTTTCAAAATATTTGTACTACAGCGCCCTCTGGTGTTCGAGATAGAACGGTGTAGATAAGTCAAAAAACTCAGCGTGTCCGAGAACTTCTTGATACAAATTTTCATGCAAATCGGATGAACGGTTTCGGAGATAAGCTGAAAAAACGAATGCCTGGATTTCGATCGCAGCGCCCCCTACCGGGTCCAACCTTTTTTACTGGAGCCTATGTTATGACCGGGTATATAAGGAACCTAGATTCCAAATTTCATTTAAATCCATCCAGTAGTTTTCGCGTGATGCTTTAACAGACAGACAGACAGACAGACAAAAATTTTAAAAATGCGATTTTCGGGCTCAGCGTCATTCAAAACGTCCATCGCAAAAGGAATTTCAAAAAAATATTTCATGTACACATTTTTTTTTTTACAATTTTATATATATATAGATTTATATTCTTTATAAGCACCAACACCTGATTTGATTTATGAACGTCTGTCTGTGTGTCGACACTATTACAGCCGTAATTTTGAAGCTATTGTAATGTAATTCGATATATTATTAGGTTCTATCTAAAATATAAAGATGAACTTCGAAAACTAGCTAAGTCGTATAAAAACAACGTCTACCTTCCATACAAAATGGTGGCTTTGTTGAAATGGCAAAATCTTAAAAAATGCCACAAAAATTAATCTAATGAGTTGAAGTTTTGCACATAAACTTCGAATCCAAAAAATACACATTATAAATTAAAAATTTTGACAAAATCGAATGAAAACCACGCCTTCATCTCATACAAAGTTTTATATCAATACGCTAAAATCTCTTAAAATTTCACAAAAATTAATGTAATGACTTGAAACTTCTTTGATTTTTAATATGCACAATTTAGCAAAACCAAATGAAAACTCCGCCTACCTCCCATGCAAAGTGACATCACTAAAAAGTGAAACCTTTATAAATTCCACAAAAATTTATGTATTTACTTTATATTTTACACATAAGCAGGAATGGAAAATAACGATTATTTTTTAATTTTTGGATAAAAGATCATGCATTAAAAGTTATTGTAAAATAATTTCAAATGTAGCAATATGACGCTAGGGAGTCAGAGACAAAGTTGCAAGAAAAGCACTATAAATAGTAGATACTCATGGTATTTTTCAACGATTGTGGGATGTGGCAATTCCCATGGTATATTGTGGTAAAAATGTCTCGCGTGGTAAAAAAATACCATGTGTGCGATATTTACCACGCGTGGGAAAAAAAATACCTCAAAATATCACAAAATACCTAAAATTACCACAAACTACCACAATACCTCAAATATCTTGCCTTCCTCATTCGTTAGCTAATGTGGAATGAATTGACACTATTCTAGCGAAATGTATAAAAATTAAATTAATTAAGTTCTGTACAAATCAATTTTAACTAATTTATTATGTGTATATATTTTTATTTAATCAATATTTAAGAAAATAAAATTCTCAATAAAAAATTAAGAACTGAATAATTTTTAAAATTAATATTTTTTATTGAATATAGTAAAATCTTGGTAATTATGTTAAGATGCTGTCAGAATAAAATTAGTTCATTTAAGTATATTTTGATAATTTGAGGGATTTTTTGGTAATTTGAGGTATTTTGGTATTTTGTGGTAGTTTAAGGTATTTTGTGGTAATTTGAGGTATTGTGGTAATTTGTGGAAGTTTTGTGGTATTTTGAGGTATTTTGCGAGTGTGGTAATTTATAAGAATTAAGTGTGAGAAAAAGAGAATTTTGGTGGTAATTTTATCTGGCGACTCTGGTCAGACATCCCGTTTTTGACATGATTTTTTCATGATCGATTTTTTATCCGATCAAAGAAAAATTACTTTTTGATCGTTATTTTTTCGATCAGAAATAAAAATCATTTTGTAATCGTTATTTTTGATCGATATTTTTTAGATCAGAAATAAAAACCAATCATTGATCGATATTTTTTCGATCAAATTAAAAAATTATTTTTCGATTGTAATAATATCGATTAAAATTTAAATCAAATAAATATTACATGCACAACTGTTATTGAGTTCAAATAAAAAAGTTATTGAGCATATAAAAATAAAGTTCATACGTACCACCCTTCGAACCCACGTTTACTATCATACAAGCAAGTCGTCTTGGGTAAGGATTTGAACAACGATTTTGACAAGGGTAAGGACAAGATTTTAGACATGAATTTGGAAAGTATTTGGACAAGGATTTTGTCAAGGATTAGGACTAGGACAAGGATTTTAATAAGGAAAAGGTAGAAAATAGTAGTTGTAGTCGAAAAAAGTATTAGTAGTCGAAAAAAGTAGCATTAAATAGCAGTAGATATGGGAGTAGAAATAGTAACAGAAAATATTAGTACAAAATAGTGGTGGAAAATAGTAGAAAAAATAATAGAATATTAGTAGAATATAGTAGTATTAACAAGTAGTAGAAAATATTAGTAGAATCAGTTGACAAAATAGTTGCAAGAAATGGTAGTAGAAAATAGTAGTATTACATAGTAGTTGATATTGAAGTAGAAATAGTAGTAAAAAAGGTAACAGTTAAAAAAAATTTCACTTAAAAAAGACTTCTAACTAACGGCAACCGTCATGTACATACCATTCCATTTTTTTTTAATCGATTTAATTTCGATCAAAAAACAATTTTTTAAATCTGATCGAAAAAATATCGATTTGATGGATTTTTATTTCTGGGCCCTGTTTCTCAAAAAATACAAGTCTTGTGTTACAAGTAAAATACTTGGGGAAATATTTATTTTTTCAAGTATTTTACTTGCAATACAAGACTTGTATTTTTTGAGAAACAGGGCCCAGATCTAAAAAATATCGATTAAAAATAACTTTTATATCTGATCGAAAAAATAACGATCACAAAATGATTTTCTGATCAAGAAAATATAATGACAAAAAATAGTTTTTATTTATTGATCGGAAAAATATGGGTTAATGATTGATTTTAATTTCTGATCGGAAAATTATCGATCAAAAAATAACTTTTATTCTGATCGAAAAAATAACAATCCCAAAACAATTTTTATTTCTGATCGAAAAAATAACGATCTAAAAATCTATCTTTATTATTATTACGCAAGCGCATTTTTTGTGATGACTATCAAATCTATACTAAGGACACGATTTTCATAAATAGTAAAGAAATTGAAGGTCTTGGTCTGAAGATGTGCCACAAGGTCGTATTCTTTTCTTAAATATTGTGTATTTAAAAAAAAAAAGTTGAAACAATTTTCTATGCAAAACCAACCAAATTTCTTTGTGATGCCTTAAAGAATGTGATAGACTTTTATTATAATGCTATGATAAGTAATAACTGGGCTACATTACATTTCAACAGAAACATAGAAAGTTTCTATAAAATCTTAGTTCATAGGTAAAAATAGTCCTTCATATAAAAACAAAATTACCTATCACTAGATATTTTTTATTTTGGTGTTTCAACGCCACCTGAGATTACAAGTAATTTTTATTTCTGATCGAAAAAATAACGATAATAACTTTTATTTCTGTCTTCTTTCGAAAATATAATGTTCGCCTCAGCCCCGAATTCGTAAAAATAAAAAAATTTAAGTGGAAACTCTATCCGCCATCTTTAATTTAAAATTCTGACATCAGATTCAAAATCAGCGACCATCTAAATCTGTCCTATGATGTTTAAAACTCTTGCAAATGCATTTTATTAGGTGGCAACTGTAATTTTATTAGGTGGCCAAATTGAAGTATCATATATTCAAAGTCTTTAGCTACGACATAAACCATGACATTCAGTTTTATATATTAATGAAAGTTTCCCTATTTTGATGACGTCACTTTGTATGGGTAATGATAATGCGTGGTTTTGATTCACTATTGCCAAATATCATAGGGATGGATGGGAAAACGTTTCTTTAATTTTTGTGGATTTTTAAGAGATTGTACGTTGAAAATATATCATAGAGATGGTTTATTTTAAATATCAAAGCTTATGTGAAAAATTTTAAAACTTTTCTTTAATTTTTGCAGATTTTTAAGAGATTTTACAGATAAAATAAAGCCAATTTGTATGGGAGGTAGGCGTGGTTTTCATCCGATTTTCCCAAATTTCATAGACAGGATTTAAATTGAAGATCTTACGTGCCAAATTTTAAAGCATTTCTTTAATTTTTGTGGATTTTAAAGACATTTTACGGTTAAAATAAAGTCACTTTGTAGGCGTGGTTTTCATCCGTTTTGGCCCATTTTCGAACTTGATCTACCTTTTTTTAAAAATAAACTTATATTTTGAATTTCATCGCGATAGCTTTAAAATTACGGCTGTAATCGTGTCCACAGATGGACAGACAGACGGAAATCGACTCAGGAAGTGATGCTAATCAAAAATATATTTATTTTTCTATACCAGCCACGCCTCCTTCTTGACGTTACAAACGGAATGACAAAGTTAATATACCCCTTACGCAGTACGCGTTGGGGTATAAACATATTGTTTGGTGGCAGCCCTGTGGTAAAAATTAAGGTGGCAATGACGATGTTGAATTTTTTTCTGCAGGGTACCGAAGCTAAAATACCCCTCCTCCCCCAGCAGTATTAAAGTATATTCGAAGTCTTTAGTCACGACAGACACGATGACATTCAGTTTTCCTATTTTGATGACGTTACTTTATATGGGAGGTAGGCGTGGTTTTCATACGATTTTGACGAATACCATAAAGATGGTTCATATTATATATCAAAGCTCATGTGCAAATTTCAAGAAGTTTCTTCAATTTTTGTGGATTTTTAAGAGATTTTACGTTTAAAAGAAAAAGACACTTTGTATGGAAGGTAGGCGTGGTTTTCATCCGATTTGGCTAATTTTCGAACTTGATCTTCATTTTTTAAAAAGAAGCTTACATTTTGCATTTCATCGCGACAGCTTTAAAATTAGGGCTGTAATCGTGTCGACATACAGACAGACGGACACACGGAAATCGACGCAGATGGTGATTCTGACGCGTTGAGGTATAAATATTTATACCCCAACGCGTACTGCGTAAGGGGTATATTAACTTTGTCATTCCATTTGTAAAGCCAGTAAGGATGCGTGGCAGATATAGAAAAGTATATATATTTTTGATCAGCATCGGCACCTGAGTCGATTTCCGTGTGTCCGTCTGTCTGTCTGTCGACACGATTACAGCCGTAATTTTAAAGTTATTGCGATTTAAAAAAATTAAGATTAATTAAGAACAAAACCGCGCCTACCTCCCATACAGAGTGACTTTATTTTAACCGTAAAATCTCTTAAAAATCCATAAAAATTAAAGAAAGGCCTTGAAATTTTGCACGTAAGATTTGATCTTTAATATAAATCCTGCCTATGAAATTTGGAAAAATCGGATGAAAATCACGCCTATCTACCTCCTATACAAAATGGCTTTATTTAAAAATTGAAGTCTATTAAAAAATGGCTCAAATTAAAGAAAAGTCTTGAAATTTTGCATATAGGCTTTGATATTTAATATAGACCATCACTATGATATTTGGCAAAATCAGATGAAAACCACGCCTACCTCCCATATAAAGTAACATCATCAAAATAGGAAAACTTTCGTAAATATATAAAACTGAATTCCATCGTGTCTGCAGTGGCTAAAGACTTCGAATAAACTTCAATACGGCTGCGGGAGGAGGGGTATTTTAGCTTCGGTACCCTGCCGAAGCTCCATTCCTTACTAGTTTTACATACTTTTCGCCACTTTCTTGATAGAAGCAACATTAATTTTAAGCGAATTTGATGCTTTCATAGTTCTGATGGTCCATTACTCCTAACCTTAAATATTTAATTAACATAAAAATATAAAAAACAAATTCAAAAACATTTTAAAAAGTTGAACTGAGAGAAAAGTTTGAGATAACAAACTACCCTATGTGCTAGCTAAGGGTTAAAGTAAACAAATTATATTTCCTGCATTGACAAACAAATAAACAGATAATGATTTTTATTAATATAGATAAAAAGTATTTTAGGAAAGTTATTTGTGGCCTACATCATCATGGCCCGCTAAAGTTTACGTCGTCATCCTTATTGTGGTCGCTTTCTTTCGTTGCTTTTTTCCTGTGTACTTGTGTAAACAAATAGCAAAGTAAGCTTTTTTTCAGTTATTTCTATTTTCTGCGCACAAATCATTTGTTGTTATTGTTGTTGTCTGTTTGTTGTTGTTTCTACTGCTGATCGTATTGAAATTTCATTCAAGTTTCAACGATTCACTCAACCCAAAGTAACACTCGTATTTGTATCCACGGTGGCTGACTGACTGGCTAGTCGGGTCGAGTCGAGTCGATTTTGTCGGTCTAGTGCTTGCTGCTTTCTTCATAGCTCAGTGGTTTTCACTGCAAGAAGTTGAAATAGTTTTAAATAAATAATGTGCAAATTTGTAAAAATATTTAAAAATTAGTGAAACTTTAAATTAAGTTAAGCAGCCGCAGATAGTAGTCTTATCTTCACCTGTTGTCTATCAACGTTTTTAAAATTTAAAGACTCCAAATATTCGGTCGCAACATTTTTTGTGACACGGCATTGACTGACGTACGTTTGTCACAAGCTGTCTTACCTGCTGCTGTTAATGGTTATGCAATGCCGCAGTTTGACGAATCTTTTCTGAGCCATTGTGCTCTGGCTGAGAGCCAAAATATCTTATCATATAGTCTGGATCAAAGTGATACGCTCAAGAGACGAAGAAAACTTAAGTTTCCTAACAACTTAGTGCCATATGAACCGGGTATCGTAGTTAAGAAATTCGTGCGTTGTAAGTAGATGGGGGTGAAGATTAGCGTTCAAACTTCCACGAAAACTCAATTAAATTTAGATTAGTTAACAGATTTTTTTGTACCACACTCATTGGCTTTTTTTATATAATTTTTTTTTTTTTGCAGATAGCACAGTCAGTTCTCCATCGACGCCCAATTCCACAAGCTCTTCGATTGCAAATCATCACGGTTCCCATTATATAGGAACTACTTCCGCAACTCCGTCAGTGCATACACCGGTCACACCACTCAGCACACCGCCAGTGAATGCAACGAACATTGGCTCATCGGGTCATAAGAATAGTTTAAAGGGCACTAAATTGGCGCGCCGTGCCAGATCATTCAAAGACGATCTTTTTGAGAAAATTTCACTCATGCGAACACCAACGAACACATTGGGGAGGTGAGTTCGATGAGTTTTGAAAATATTCTATATACACTGTAATATTTCTTCTATCCAATTTTAAGATCCCACTCTCCGCACAGTCCACGCAATAAAAGCCTACCATCGAAGACACCACCTACTGCTGAAGAAGTTGCCAAATCTTCCCAATCGCTGGAGACACATGTCAAGGACATATCAAACGCGCTTAAACACTTTCGAGATGTCATTCTAAAAAAGAAGTTGGAGGTATTGCCGGGTAATGGAACTGTGATCTTGGAGACCATTGCGAGCATGTATGCTGGTATGTAAAAAAAAAGAAGAATAAGAATACAGTTGGCTTTATCAACTGCACACAGCTATAGATGTTTGTACGTGACAACGTTAATGTGTTTACCAACAAACTATACAGTTATTTTTTTATTGGCTTCTGATTTAGAAGCAGGAAGCATTTCTTTGTGACTTTTGATCCTTGTTTTATAGCTCTAATTCCTATATAATTTTTTAGTGAAAAAAAAACCTCAAACGTGCTGATCTACAACTTTGTTCAGTAAATATTTTCTGCATGACCTACTCTTTCAGAGATATATCATGATTAGTGTTTATTAAGTTATTGTTTGTAAAAAGCTTTATAGTAATATAAAATTATAAAAGATAATATTAACAATTCAATTTGTAATATGTAAAATTTAAAAGGTATTTACAATTTTAAAAATTAATTATTGTTTAATATACATTAGAATTTTAAGATATTAGTTGAACAGCAAAGCATTGTGTTGACAGACTCTTGACAAAAAATCTCAAGTTCGCCATACTTTATGTTACATGATATCGATCTAGAACGGTGGGAGGGAGGTATCGAGACAAACAAGGTCCGTACACCACACTAATGAGATAAGTTCTGTCTTGCTAATACCGATGGAGAACTGGCTCAGCAAAGTGGGATTTCGACAAACTAGGTCATATTAACGAATGTGAATACAAATCGTTACAGCGTGGTGGCTTATTGGAAAAGTCCCAAACCCCTACTGCACGGCAGATAAATGAGGTCAGAAGTTCCAGCAGGCTCAGTTTGATTCCGATTAATATGGTATTGTGTTTACATCCATCACCATCAGAGAGCATGGCCAAAATCAATGGCGGTACTGTAGATAATCTAGAATTTTATTTTTAGGGCCGTTTCGACAGAAAAAAAACAGTTTCGTTTTCACCAAGTGCTGATTAAGTAACCTCCGGTTAAATCATTAATTGTGAATTTTTCAATTGTGAATATATAAAAACTGCATATCAGCTGTCATTTGTTTATTATTTTGTAATTGTTTTATTTTGTGCCGCACAAAAAAAAAAATTGAAAAACGCAACAGACTTTATGAATATGTCTATCGTATATTCTGATTGACACTCAAATTATAACGAAAAAGAATTTCTTGCAATTCTTTCCATTTTTGTGTAAAATAAATTTGAACACAAACAATAAAAAAAATTACCTGCTCAACTGTTCTGCCGATTAGCAGCACTTAACCGGCACTTAACCGACAAATAGGCACTAACCGAACATTGAGAAAACGGCCCTTAATTGAGTAAATGAATTCGTTTAAAGATATAGCTTCGGATGCTTTTCTACAAATGTTTGTTCTACAAAAATTTATATATAGTAGGCCAAAACTTCTTCTTGGACGAAGAGGATTTACATTAGAGATGCAATGGATATTCGGCAACTTTCTTAACCCTGGATGGTTATGCTTCGTCGAATCAATTTTTTGTATTGTTGTTGTATCTAATCGTCACACGTTTCTGTTTTTTCTTACAATGTTAGTTGTTGTTAAGCTGTTAATTAAAACGCATCGTTGTCGCAAAAAAAAAATATTTATAAATAGGCGATTTCTGGGATTGTTTTAAAGTACATATGTAAAATAATCATAACCATCCAGGGTAAAATAGCTTAGATTTAGTCGGCCGGATGCCGGAGAGTAACTCAATATCCGGTATACGGACGGCCATATAGTTTCTTAAAATTGTTTTATTTAAATTAATCTTTGTTAACTAAATAATAATTAAATAGGTATTACTTAAAGCGGCTTTTTAATTAAAAAACATTCAATTAAAATTAATAATCAAAATTAATAAGAGGTAGATTATGGTGAATAAAAACTGAATTTTCAGCGTTCAAAGACAATAGGCGATTTTTTTATTGACAAAATGACAAATATACAAACTGATAAATAATATAATGTTTTGATTAGATGATATGAACGCTTGCAATATTGCCAGGTTGAAGTATTTAAATCTTTCAAAATTTGGAACCATGACACAATCATAAGGTAGGTTCAGCTTAGGAGGAACTAAAAAAAGGCAGCTAGATGTCAAAGTTAATATTGCCATTAGCATTTGACGTTTAAGGCCCTCGCAGCTTTGTTGTTGGAAAACTTGTCTTTTGAGCAGCTATTTTAAATTGAACCTACCTCATGATTACGTCCTGGTTTGAACAATTTTTGAGAAGAGATCTAACGCTGAACAAAAATTAGTAAAAATTTTGGGATTTTATTATTTTAGCAATTATTTTAATTAAGCAAAAAAAATAAAAATTTAAATTTTTTATAATATACAAAAAATAAAAATTTAAATTTTCATTATGTAAAAAAAAAAAATTATGAAAAAGGTGTTTTCAACTTTATTTGCCATAAACAAATGACAGCATTCAATCCGTATATTGCAGCCAGTCGAATTAGAAATATGTTTAATTTTGTGACAACGAGGTAATGGACCTACTATCCGGCCGCCGGATATTCTATTTTGCATATCCATATATATCTCTGATTTACATATCCATATAATAGCTAAACAACCCAACAAATATTAAGAATTTTTCTGCGATTTTCTAAATTAGGAAAATTTATAAGCTGTAACCGATACTCATAATGTGGTAATTGAAAATTAGTATTGTATATGTAAAGGTTACTTAAACAGAACAAAAGAAATTTTTTTGAACAGATTCAATGTCATCAATGTAGCAACCGTATCAAGGGCACCATACAATTGACGCATATTCTAATATAGGGCGCACTAGAGATATGAATAAGGTTTTTGTTATATAAGGGTCATCAAACTCTTTTGTCCATCGTTTAATAAAACCTTAGGTACTATTTTCTTGATTTATTATTCTATTAATGTGTACATGAAAACGAAGTTTTGGATCCATCGTTACTTCGAGATCATCGAAAACACTAAAAGACTCAAGGAAATATTCACGACTTTTGTAAATATTTCGAAATGGATGCATTCGTGCAAATTTCGTCTACTTGCATTTGTTCCAATTTACACCAACTAGAAATGAAGAAGAACATGAGTAAGAACATACGAGTATCGTCTTGTTCATTTTAAGAGGAATGAAATAGTGTTACTACATCATCGGCATACATTAAATTTCACTATATTTTATCACCAATGGTAGATCATTTATATAGAGTAAAAACAGTTAAGGAAATTCATGTGACTTGACAAGTTTGTAGATAATAAAGGGTCCGCCAAATAACTTTTTTTTTTTGAAAATGCAAAAAAAAAAAACTGCTGAATATTTTTTCAAATTTCTTTTTTTATTTGAATGTACAATCCTTCCAGTTAATAATAGAAATTAATTTCATTCAAATGGCTGCCTCGGCTGGCCATGCAGTAGCCTACACGATCGGTCCAACTTTTAAGCACATTGTCGATTGTGTGCAGCTGTATTTCACCAATGGCTTCACGAATATTGTCCTTTAAAGCGTCAATTGTCTCTGGCTTGTCGGCGTAACACTTATCTTTGAGGGCACCCCACAAATAATAGTCCAACGGTGTCAAATCGCAGCTCCGAGGTGGCCAAACGACATCAGCTCTGCGGCTGATAATGCGATCTTCAAAAACAGGGCGCAAAACATCGAGTGTAGCTTCGGCTGTGTGGCACGTAGCGCCGTCCTGTTGAAACCAAATGTTGGCAATATCCTCCTCTTCAATTTTTGTGAACAAAAATTCGTTCAACACGGCCCGATAACGATGGCCATTGACTGTAACGGCCACTCCTTGCTCATTCATTTTCGAAGAAAAATGGCCCAATTATGCCTCTGGACCAAAATCCGCACCAAACAGTGACTCGTTTTGGGTGCATCGGCTTTTCAATGTATGCGTGCGGGTTTTCTGTGCCCCAAATGCAACAATTTTGCTTGTTTACATACCCGCCAAGATCAAAATGAGCTTCATCTGAAAAGATGATTTTTTTTTGGCAAAATCGGCATCTTCTGTAAGTCGATCGCAGGCAATATTTCCCAGCGTTGTTCAAGCGTATACAGAACCATATTCGTTCAGCGGAAGGACTAATTATCTGTCAAGATCTATTGTATAAATAAGATTTAATCCACTTAGTTGTATGGGAAACCCAAGAAGAGATAGTCTTAAAGTTAGGAGGCTATGATTAACAACGTCAAGAGTTTGTAGCCCTTTCCAAAATTTTCTATTGTCTTCGGTGAAAATTGAAATGATGAATGACTCAAATGAGTTATGTATCATAAAAGAAAGAAAAAATTAATCTTGCGCTTAATATTGACAAAGTTCCAAAATGTTCGATTTAACTTTCGTTAAGTTAATGTTATAGGACTGCTTCCATAACCGCTGATAATCGTTTTTAATTGAAATATAATTTGCATAATCACAAACACTGTTGTGCGTTTTTTGATACTTTTTGTAGTATATTGATATTATGTTTCTTAATTTCCTTAGTTCAATGGTATACCAAAGCGGACCATATAAAATAGAAGCTTTTCTTTGTTGGACAGAAAACAGAAAGAATTGATTGAGTGTAACATATAATTAAAAGCGCTGGCCGATTTATCAAGGTTCAGTAAAGAAGAACTCATATTATTTGCATTGAGAATGGATGACCAGTTGATGTTTAAGTTTTTTAAACTTTAACTCAATTGGAGTTTGAAGAATGTGGTTCCGTGTAGATGATTTTGAAAAATTTAGAGTAATTTCTAAAGTCTGATAATGTAAATCCTCAGAGATCACTAATGGATCAGACCTAGAAACTTATGTAATGTTTTTATCATCAAAATATGTAAGATCAAGCAAACGATTATTCTTGACAGTTAATCTGGAGAAGTCTTCGACTTGAAAATTAATTTAAAAAATAGTTATCAGATGAATATTCTGAAGAAGGTAAAAACGTTTCAGGATTTTTACTGTAGCGATTCCACAAGATATTTGGTAAATTGAAATCACCAGTTATAAAAATGTGGTCATGAGTCTGAAGTAGTAAGCACACTTTACTAATAGAAATGAAATGCTTGTTATTATAAACTTCAGTGTTTGTGCTTGGTGGAATATATGAGCAAGTAACGTAAAGACTTAAAGAACCATAATTTACATGAACACAACAAAATTCAATACCTAAAGATTCAGGAATTATTAATGCATATGAGTAGTGTGTTGACCTGATGGCAATTAAAACGTCATCCCATTAGAAACATTTCCAACAATAAAGTTTCTGTCATTTTGGTAAACGATATGAAACGGAAATTTTTCTCATTTCCAGCATCCCCACTAGAAAAAGTACTTTTTAATCCAATTAATTGACAGCAATGATTAAGTTTGGGAAGTCGAAGATCCTTAGTCATAATATCGGCAGCCATCTCTAGTGTGTTGAGATATTCAATCTTGAATTTCTTCAGTTTTTTAATTATAGTATTCAGCGCCCTCATCACTTCTTAACGCTTTTTTTCGTTTTCCAGTAAGCTTTTCTACGAAATGTTTAAACTCAAGAAACTTTTCAGTGACTTCGTCATTAGTTTTAAGAAAATAAGTAAATGCTTTCCTGGTAAAATCATCCAAATCATCCAAGAATACCAACATGTAGCAGAAATTTCCTATGGATTTCTCTTCAAATGGTCCACAGACATCGGTATGAACAAGCTCTAGGATTTCTGCTGCTCTTTCTCAAGATTCGTTAAATGGTAGCCTCGAAATGCTCGCTTTAACGCACGTTATGCAATTTTCTTGAATTTCCTAAGCTTTCTTGGGAAACAGGCAACGTCGCACAGTGGCGCTGCTCTATATAAACTGCGAACAAAAATTGAAGGATGATTCATTCCTTTGAAGGATGAATGAATCGAAGAATAAATTTCATGATCCTGCGGCTCCATATTGCCACAGGATCCTGAAATTTCGTGGAAATAAGTTTTACGGCAAGAAATTCACACAAAATTTCGTTGAAATGGGATGAATGAAAAGCTTACCACCCATATAACCGAAATCGGTAATCTGGTATATTTCCCCAAAAAATTATCCCAGAACAATGGAAATTTGCACACATAGTTTAGTTTTTTGTCATAGAAAAAAGTTGGTGTAGAAAAAAATTAACCAAGTCGGTTGACTAACGTGCTCAGCTCCCATGTAACCGAAATCGGTAATCTGGTACTTTCCCCAAAAAAACTGTCCCAGATCAACAAAATTTTATACCCATAATTATTTTATAGGAAAAATTAGTTGGTTGAAAAAATAAATCAAATCGGTCGACTAATACGCCTACCTTCCATATAACTGAAATCGGTAATCTGGTATATTTCCCCAAAAAATTATCCCACTTCCATGAAATTTGGTATGCATTATTATTTTATAGCAAGAATTAGTTTCAAGGGCGAAAAAAAATACATGATCATCAGCTTGACGGATTTAAAAAAACACTTATTTTTCAATATGAATTTGTTTTGCATTTTAGCCAAAACATGCTTCAGAAAATTGCCTATAGGTTCTTAACTTTTTAGGTGCAGCAGGCAAACTTTTCGGGGAAAATGTTAAGAAAGCTTCCATTAAAATCATATTGATATAAAAAAAAATATTAAAAATGCGTTTTTTTTTAAAATTCCGTTTTAAACTTTTGGAAATTATTATATTTATCCCATACAAATTTTTGCATTTTGACAAAAACAAGCTATAGAAAATTGTCCATAACTTCTGTTTGTGAGTTTCTTCAAACCAAATTTTAGGAGAATACTTAAAAAGCACTGTTTAAAAATTGAAAAATAAAATAAATACAATAAAAAGAAATTTCTTTTAGTTTTTTTAAGAAACTTATATGTGTGTTTTTTTTAAGTTATAGTGTTTTTTTTTTGATATAACAGATTATTTTTTCTTCCTGCGACTTTTAATAATAAAAAAAAAATTGACGCTAGCACATTCACGATACTTAAATTTACGCATTCTAGAGTACTAAATTGTGTAAAATGAAATTGCATAGCATTAAGGGGCGTGGCATGTATGCAACTGACAAGATATCAAAAATCTTTTAAAATTCAAAATAATATTAAATAAAAAACTGTTTACTTAGTTTTTATGTGCGCACCGGCGAAACTGTGCGGCGTTGTCATGTCAAAAATCGCAACCCTTTGAAATGTAGGTGTTTGACCTGAATCTAATCTTTTTCCATTTGTTGTCTATCTTATCTTTAGTAATTCAGTCGTATACGCTTAATGAGAACAGCACAGTAATGCTTTCGGCCACTCAGCAAGTGTATCAATCGCTTGGCAAGCTAATAAAACTCTGTGATGAAGTTATGCTCAGCGATGAGACAAATGAATGCGCCTCTTTGAGCAATGATAATGTGAAGGAGGTAGTTGATTTATTGGAGGATGCTGTACGGGTAAGTTTAATTCCTCTTTCTCACAAAAAGAACAACAAAAATAAAAAAGAATGTATTAATCAAATATTATACAATTTTTAATTTTAGAATCTCGTGTACTTGGCTCAACAGAAACTAAAAGAAAAAGAAGAAAATGCTTTTAAATATGGGCCATCCGCGTCTGAAATTTTGAACACATCTACTAATCATCTTATGCGTCCTCCTGTTGAAGTTGCTGGACAACGAACATCATTGCCTGATATAACATTAACGCCTAAGTATGTCTTTAATTAAAACATGTTAAGCTGATGTCATTTTCTTAACTTTTTTTTTTTTTGCCATTTTGCTTTCGACTCAAGGGAACGTGATATTTTAGAAAAAACCAAATCCAATCCAATACGTGCATCACACAGTACGGAGAGCATATTAAGGGACACAAGTCCACCACCGAAGCCACCGCTTCCAAATAGGTTTGTATAACTAAAACTATTAAATTTATATGCATTAATTATTTTTCAACTTCTCCATATAGATCAACACATCCTCCTCCCTTGCCACCAAAGCGACGTAGTCAACCTCAAAATTCAAATAATATTAGCATAAATTCGGATTTAGATTGTAGCTCAGATTTTTCTCTGCTGAATTACGGTGTTGATCAGTAAGTTTACTTCTACATCTGTATATAAAAATAGTTCCAAACCTAACCTAATTAGTCTTGCCCTCCATAGCCTTTCAGTGCGCTCACGATCACCTGATGAAAATTCTAGTCAATGTTCGCTCGACTCTGCGCTAAATCATTCACGCGAGGAAGACGAGTTACGAGCGTTAGCAATGGAAAGCCGCCAAGATGATCATCTTTTAGAGAATAGTGTTGAGAAAATGTTTGCATTCAGTAAGTATTACTTGTTTTCTTCTACCCAAGACCATCTTCTAATGTCTAACAAAAAACTATTTTCTCAACTTCTTCATCCACAAAAAATCTGTTGTGTTTGGATTTGCTTATGTGTAGAAAATCAATTAAGCGGCCGAAGAGATACCGCTATCAAAAATAATCTGTCATATATAACTCCAATTGTTGGTGGTGCAATTGTCTCTAATCCTGCCACAATTGTTGTTTCCGGCATATCAAATGTTGCTGCGGCAACAGTGCTGTCGTCCGCCACAGCTTCGTCTGGTACCAGTGTAATAGTGGATAAACCTGAGCTGCGCAAAGCCATAAACAATCGTCATTCGAATGAATCGGGTATTTCTAAATTTTAATGAAATAAGTTTGCTTTTGTGTTTTTATTTTTATTTATTCAAACTTTTTAATTTGCCTCTACTAACTGGCTTAACAGGCAATTAAACTTCAGGGTTTTGATCTTATTTAAAAAACAATTTAATTCATCATTAGAATGGTTTAATTCAATTTTCATGCTTTTATTTTTATTTAAATTATCCCAGCAAACTTTTTTGATTATTCATTTCATTTACTTTATCATTTTCACAAATTTCATAATCAAATGCCTTGATTTCCATTTGATAATTTTGGTATGAGAAACAAAATTTGCGGTTGGATTTCCACAAAAAGAAAAATAAGTAACCTTCCAGGTTCACTTCAAAAAGCTGTAGTCTTCTTTTTAATAGAAAAGTTAATTGTCAGAAAATTAAAAATTATAAAAAAAAACTTATTTCAACAAACTGTATGATAGGA
Source organism: Coremacera marginata (assembly GCA_914767935.1). Classification (NCBI taxonomy): domain Eukaryota; kingdom Metazoa; phylum Arthropoda; class Insecta; order Diptera; family Sciomyzidae; genus Coremacera; species Coremacera marginata. Next base: position 51,974,219 of record OU612046.1, on the reverse strand, counting down.
TGAAAATAAAATTAATGGGAAAATATTTCAAACAACTCCCCTAATTTTAGCGGACACGGTAAAACAAATAAAATCGCCCCCTTGCCTACAACAACGGCAATTGTTTAGGTTCCTTAAACTTTAAGTCCTTCCCCAATAACAATCAATATGATTTTTTTTATAAAATTTTTTGAGCGACTAATCGTCTCCGATAAAAGTCATATACAAATTTGAGATGATTTTACAAAATTCGAAAACTGGTCATTGCACAGAACCAATAAGATTTCACATCAAAATAAGATTTTTTTTTAATTTCCTGATAAATTTTTATAAAAAGAATTAAACAGTAACTTTTTATTGATATTCAAGAATTTGTTCAGTTGTTGATTTGATTTTAAGTTATTTGCAAATTAAAAAATTTGAATATTAAAAATAATAAATTTTGATAAAAATTGTCAGCTGCTTTTCATATATTGACAATTTCATTGACAAATTTTGTTTTTTGAGCTTCAAATTTTGTCTGAAATCAAAAACTTACAACAAACATATAGAAATAAGAAAGATACTAATTTACAATTCTGCCGTCATAAGGAAGAGTGCGGCATCTACATTTTCCAAAAATCAAAGCAAAACGCCTCACAATAAAAATGCGCTATTTTATAAAAAAGGGATGAAATATATATAAAAATTTTGCTCGCCAGGAAAGAGGAGCCCAGAACAATATTAATGATAAGGTTATTTTAAAGAATTAACATAATACAAAAACTGAGTCATAAATTACTGTACTTACCGCTTTTTTCTTGTTTGTTCTCCGATTTCATTAAATTATAAACATTGAAAAAAGCCGTATCTACTTCATTTTTCGAATCTATAAAAAAAATAATAAATTAAAATATCATCACAACCATCTTACCGATATATAGAACCTATATGTTTAGGGTTAAAGCGAAGATATAATTAAAATATATAACACTTAATAAATAAAAATTCAAATGACTCAAATTCTATTTTTTATGACTGAAAAAAAAATGTTTGTGTATTTAAAAAAGAAAAGACAAAGGCAAAGTGCGGCATCTACATGTAGATACGGCGGTTTTTACTGTTTATCTAGATACTGCGTTTTATCCTGGAATGATACCTAAATTTTGTGTAGATACGACAATTAAGGTAAAAATATTTAGGTTTGGGGCCAAAAGTTCGGGATTTTTATTTTACAATCTTAAAGAGGATGGATGACTTATAAGGAAAATACAATAAAATTCATTTTGATTTTCATTCTAGATGCCGCACTCTTCCTTATGACGGCAGAATTGTAGCTTTTCAAGAATAGATCTGTTAAACACCTACTTAACCAAAAAAACTAAAATAGTGATATTTGCTTTTGCCAAAAATTATAAAAAAGCATTACATTGCAAAAAATTCCAATGTTGTTAAAAAATATTTCTGAACTAATACAAGAAAACTGGGATGAATTTTGCCTTTGAGCCCATCTTTCAAAATATATTGAATATTCTTATGTCAGCAAGCACGTGTCGAACGCACAGTGTGTCTCAATCTAGCGGGACAAAATAAAAAAAATATTGCAAAAAATTATTTTTATTTCTCTAAAATACAGCATCGAATAACTGCTTTTTGTATATTTTAAAATTATTTCTGAGCCTCAAGTAAGCAGTTTTTGTGTTTATTTATTTTAACCACATATGTACGCAATTAGATGAAATTTTTTACCAAGTTTGAGTCCCGTAGATAAAAGATACTTACATTAAGTTGCAACATTTTGCATTTTAAATTATACATTTATTTTTTAAAAACTCTCCGACGTTCTACAAAATGACAATACCTCACGATTTTAAAATATAATTTTGTGTTTCAAAGTTTAACATTTAAAAATATTATTATTAAATATTTAAGAGTGTATTTTTCAGTATAGCCAATTTTATAAACACTCTGCATAAAGTAGAGTGTTTCAGATATACACTAACTTCTGAATATTTTTTTGTTAGAATGAACAAGCGAATTATATTGCAAAAATTTCGAATTTTGTCCTAATAGTTTGGTTAAATCTTACACAGTGGAACGGTGTAAATTCCGGCAATGTTCACTAAATTTTCACCAAACATCTCAGAAAACAGAATTTAAATGGTCATATTTTTCAAGGAGCATTCCTTAATAATTACGAAATACATGAACTTTCCACGTTAGTCTTCGTCCCCCCTAGACAAAATCCTGCGGACGCCCATGTTAATCGCTGAATCTTAAAAACTTCTTATACTTACTTAGGTGACCATAACAACCCGTGTTCGGGTGTCGGCCGACCTCATCAGCTCTCGCCAGGCGCCTCTGCTTTGTGCGCGCCTTCTCCAATCGGATACACCAAGTGCTGTTAGGGCTTCCTCGGCCTGGTCCATCCATCGGAGGCATGGTCTCCCTCGTCCTCGTTGACCAACGACCTTCGCCTCGAGCACCTTTTTCGCTGGAGCTTCGATGAACATAACCCATCCAGTGTAGTCGCTGAACAGTTATACGCTGCACTATGTCAATGTCTTCGTAGAGCTCATACAGCTCGTGGTTCATTCGGATGCGATGGTCATCGCCGACTCGAACAGGACCGACGATTTTGTAAAGAACTTTTCTCTCGAACATCCCCAGAGCAGCTGCTTCAGTTTGCGAAACTACCATAAGCGCCATAAAGCAGTACAGGTAGAACGAGAGTCTTGTAGAGTGTAAGTTTTGTCGATCGAGAGAGGGCTCTGGAACTTAGTTGCTTACTCAGCCCGAAGTAGCACCTATTAGCAATTATTGTTCTTCGCTTAATCTCCAGGCTGACTTCGTTGTTGTTATTAATGGCGGCGCCAAGTTATACAAACTCCTTGACTACTTCAGAGTTATAGCTGCTGGATGAAACGTGGGAGTCTAGATGCCGCGCTCGCTTGTTCGTAGACAGCATATACTTTTTTTTACCCTCATTTATCGTCAAACCCACTTTGGCTGATTTCTTTTCAATGGTGGTGAAAGCAGCGGTAAGATCTCTCTTGGTTCTGCCTACAATATCAAAAAAAAAAAAAAAAAATGGTGCCATTACGATGCACACCGCCCTTTCGTATGATCCCCTCCATGATGATGTTGAAGAGATCGCATGACAGTGGATCGCCTTGTTTGAAACCTCTTTCGTTATTGAAGGTTTCGGAGAGGTCATTTCCTACCTTGACGGAGCTTCATGTGTTGCATCCCTTCTCGGGCTATCGAACGCAGCTTTGTAATTGACAAATAGATGATGTGTGTCAATTTAGTTTTCGTGGGTTTTTTTCCAGGATTTGTCGTAGCGTGAAAATCTGGTCTATGGTGGATTTTCCAGGTCGAAAGCCACACTGATAAGGTCCAACCAGTGTTTTTGTAATCGGTTTAATCTTTCACACAGTACGCTTGAGAGCACCTTATATGCGATGGCAATAAGACTGATACCTCAATAGTTGGCTCAGATTGTTGGGTCTCCTTTCTTATGTATAAGGCAAAGTACGCTGAGATTGCAATAGTCGGGCATGCTTTCCGCTAGTCATATTTTGCTGATGAGTTGATGCATGCGCCTTATCAATTCATCGCCGCCGGTTTTAAACAATTCAGCTGACAGGCCGTCAGTACCCGCTGCTTTATTGTTTTTGAGTCGTTGGATAGCAACTCGAACCTCTTCATGGCTAGGTGGTAGTAATTCTACTCCGTCATCGTTGATTGGTGGTGCTGCACTGCTTTTTCCATGGGCAGTATTGGTGGAATCGTCGCCAGTTAAGTAGATTGGAGAAATGCTGTCTCCATAATTTCAGCGCACACTGCGTGTCTGTAACCAGATCACCATTTTCATCTCTACAAGTGGATGCTCCGGGCTTGAAACCTTGGGTTAGACGCTTAACCTGTAGATAGAATTTTTGTGCATCCTTCTTGCCCTGGTATACCTCTAGTTCAGTGGTGCACAGCGTTGACAGAGCTTCTAATACGAGCGCAACATTTTTTGTCTTAGTATGTGCGTACAAGCAGAACATTTAACAAAACATTTTGCGCATGAGATGTTTACTGTTTGAAGTACAAACAAGAACTGATTCCCTGCTAGCGTCGCAGAATGTCGGTAGCTTCACACACACGACTTGTATGTGAAAGCCGAGTAGCTCTGTGAGGCTCACTGCTCTAGTTCCTCACGCTTTTCCTGCTCTCTTTTCTTGCGTCTGAAAAGGCACCTCTCTTCCTTCCTCATTTCGCGGTACTTTTCTCGCAGGGCTCGCGTTGCAGCTGACAAACTTCTTATAACTCTTTTATTTAAAAATAATGTAAAATACGCTGCATCCTATTAAAAAAAAATTTCTTCTTGAAAATCCATTTTCAAAAATTGAAAAGATTATCTTAATTTCCCAAAACTTAACACCTAATGGTTGATTCATATTATGTTACACAGTAGCTTTAATTGCCAAAAAATAATATTTCCAGTGTAATTTGTAATATTTGAACATAAATTTTGCTATTTTCGAGAACTAAAGATCTATCAAATATAAACAATGAAAAAAATGGAAAATCTTCTTAAGTCTTCTTAAATTAGCTTTAAAAATAAGTTGAGTTTATGTAACTTTCTAGCTTTCCTATAGTTATTTTAAGCGTTGCTTTATCGTCTCTAGCTCTTTTTTGAAAATGATTAAATTTATTTGTTTATGTTTTGCATGTTCCGTAATTACTTTAAAATTTTAATTCTGCGATGTTTAAAATTCCACTTTTTGCGCTTTTTCAGGTTTTGTCTCCATGAAATCATTCCGCACATCCACACAAAGTGTTTCAAAGCGTTCTTCTGAATACAGTTTTGAGTCTTCTTCAAAATCGAGTAATGCCGATCTTAATTTCATACGCAACTCTTCAGATGCTAGTGTCTACGGTGCAGTTGAAATTGCCAATAATGAGTTTCTTCATACCAAACAACAAACTACAAATTATTCTACAAATACAACCCAGTCGGAAATAGAGAAACAGCATATAGCAAATGCTGCTATATCATCCACATTATCATCATCAACAACAACGTCAACAAAAACAATAGCATCTAGTAACTTTAACAAAATTCAAAATCTAACTAGCTGTGGAACTGGAGCAGTTGGTGTTGGTGGCGGTGGAATTGCAAATATAAGCAGTAACTATAATGATGACAATCATTCAATCAGCAATACTAGCAGCGGCAGCCCTGACAACATGGAGCGTGAATCTTCCTTTACAAAATCATCAGAGAAACTGGTTATTAATCAATTGCAATCATTTTCATCGTCGCTGACAAAAACCAGCAGCCTAGATATATCCTCATCGGATGATATGTTTTCAACGACTACTGACTTAGTTCCACCCGCATTGCCACCGAAAACTACAAAATGCAAAGAGAGGCAGCTATCACAATATGACAATTTCGATGAAATAGATAACATAAATAAGTGAGTGGGCCAATCAATCATAATTCAGATATTTTGTTTTGTTTAGAATTTTATCAAAGTTTTTGATTGATTGATTACCTGTTGATTTTAATATGTAGCTTTAAATGATACTTATTCGTACGTCTCTTTCTGTTTAGCTTTAATTCACATGATTTGCCCGAGTTGAGACACCATCCGCATCACCAGATCTCTTCGTTCCAGTGGCAATCCAAACATCAGAGTCTTATAGAGCCACGTCGCATGGGTGGTCTGGCTGGAAGTTGCAATGCAATAGGCACTGATGGACATCTGGATGAACCACCTCCGCTGCCAATAAAGAAAAAGCACAGTAAGTTTGCAATTATTAAGTTCTCAGTTATTTATATTTTTTCTTTTTATTTTATTTCCGTACACCTCAACATTGTTTCATTTGCAAACACACACATGCGCACATATTTTCATTTGTGTGCTTGTATAAATTTTATTTTTGGATATCTTGCATTTTTTGAATACTCGAACACGTACTCATCAACCAACAACAACATACTGTTTATGTTTTTGTTACTCTTAAAAAAAAATAAAAAATAATATAACACAACATGAACAAATTAAAACAAAATTTAAATTTAATAATGCATCTTCTATATTTTGGTTTCAATTAATATCAATCAATTCAGTAGAAGTTCGCCTGCAACAACAAATATTATTAATTTACACTCAAACAAATTTATTGCATTTTTACCAAAACAAAAATGTAATATTACTTTACGCAAAACTCTAACTCAAATGAATTGTTGTTCTAAAAATCTAGTGTTTCAAAGTGTGGCATTTTCGGGTAAGTTTATCTACGAAAAATCTAAATCAAAAATTGCATTATAAAAGTTCTTTTGAATTTGTTAATTTTACACATTTGATTTAAAGTGTTGAAGCTTTTGTTTGTTGCAGCACTTTATATGAGTTTATTCACGTTTAAATAATATGCTTAAAGCAATTCTTGTCATTTTAACTTCTTTTTTTTTCTGTTAAACGCGTGATTTTACTGGCTTTATTTTATTAAATAGACGTTTGCTTAGAATTATGTTATTTTTCTATCTAGCAAATCTATTGCAACTGATTCATATATAAATGACGCAAAGTTCAACTTTTCTCTTGTTTTATTCTGAACTTTTAAGGTTTTTTTTTTTCTTAAATCGAAATTGTTAACATACTTCAACAAAGCTTTTGCGTTCTTTCTGCGCTAATTTAAAATAAGTACTTAATTTGCATTGATTTTTTTTTTCAAAAACTGCTTGTAACCGAAATGCTGTTAGTTATAATTTAAGCTTTATGAAGTCATGCATAGTTAGTCCTGAAATTTTGGCACCTTTGCGCGTATTCAAGAAATGGTGACATTTCCAGTGTGACAATTTATGATTTTTTTTTTTTTTAATAAAGTTTTGACGAAATTTGCTTGTTTCGACGCCCATTTTTAAAGAAGTGTTTAAAAACACCTCAACGTTAAAAAAAAAGACAGCAAATATGGCACAAACTCACAAAGTCTTGGGTTTTTTGTCAAAATAATTTCAGTTCGTTTTTAAGACTATTACAACACTGAACATTAGAACGTATCATGAAACAAGGACAAGGATGATACATGAACATATCATGAATCATTTGTCAAAACCAGTTGTTCCTGCAAAGAAAAAAACGAAAATGAATTAGCCAAGGTTGAATTATAACACGAGCACCCATAATTGACAAATCGAAGATGACAGCTTATAGAAAATCTGCAAATGCTCTCTTTTTTCACATGTTTTTCTTTCATATTCATTCGCAAAATTTGCTGATTTTGACAATAATGCGTACTGAGAAGAGAGTACGATCAGCCCTGCGATAACTTTACAATTAAACCATGAAATTAGCTGAAAACATATGGCAAGTAAAACTTCCCTGTAGTTCGGTGGACCCACCACTTGGTATGCGAATTCTCATACCCTTAGTGGAAGGGGCATGCCCTTCGCCTATCCACTCACAATGGCCTTTTAACACAGTAATGTCATTGACAGGGGCGGACAGACCCAACGTGCAATACCATGGGCATAAGAATTCTCCTGTCTCAGTGGGCCTACGTTCGCATGCCGGCATGCGAATTCTTGAGTCTTTATGGGTTTGTGAATTTTCAGACTGTTTTGCGCTTATGATTTCTGCGTATTCCTTCTAATTTTTGTACAAATATAATAATAATGCAATCATAATCATAACAAAATTGAAAAAAATTTTACTAAGTGAACGATAAAACAAAAGTTAGAAGTAGTGAGCAAAAATCATAAGTGCAAAACAGTTTACTACGACTGTTGAAAAACTTATGCTGCTTCGACTCATGAAAGTTGAACAACTGCTGCTGCTTCGACTTTCGATTTTGCCAACAGTTTCAATCAATCCCGAAGTTGTCGATTGCCGAAGCACTTTGCAAACTATTCAAACTAGTTTTCTGCTTCTGCTTATGCTGCGACTGTTTGATTTTTCACAAGCACTGAAAGTTTTTAAACGCTTAAAAGAAATGTAACTTTATACGACGCGACACTCTCATTGTCTCAAACAAAAGAGAAATTTACTGTAAATCCACATTGTAGTTTGTATAATTTGTCGCGTGGCTCACGAAACAATTGAGAGTATTGAGCGCCTACCCTTTCGCTTTATTCTTTATGTAATGGAAAGGGGCATACCTGTAATGGCTTGAGAAATAGCATGTTCAAAGGGATACGCTGCCCCCAGCTGAACTACAGGGTTTGTATTGGTCAAGATATATCTATACAAGGTAGTGTTACTTGTACAAAAAACAACTTTCGACGCACTGTTATATGTCAAAGTAAGCTGGTGAAGTTTGTTTACATTTTTTATTTCTTGCATTAGTTCAAATGAAAAAATTTAAACAAAGCAATTGTGAAAGCAATCCGAATAAAAAGGATTACTTAAAATATTGTATCCACACGGAAGTTGCTTAACTTGGTATTGTTATTGTCAGCAAAGGTGTTTCTGTGTGAATACAATTTGCTCAGACTTTTATGAAAGTGATACTGGCGTTGGCAAAAGAGCCACCAAGATATATCTTGAGAGTCACTCTGGTGACAGTTTTGGACGCCTCAAACAAACGGTGTGCTCTTCGGAGCAATGTATCCCGACTTTTCGATTCTGCCAACAATGTCCATAGAATCAGCACACACCAGGTTGCTCTGCCATAGATCAATTTGGCAAATTACACTACATCGCTGTCGCCGTCGTTCATCAGTAGGAACATTAAAAAACTTTTGGGCAACATCTTTTTTTTAACTTTTGTACAAATATCGCACGTCCACCCACATGTTCTTATTTATTAAAAATTTAATTTTAAAATCAAAGCAAATTACGAACTGACAAACAAATAAAAACCGGCTGACTGATTTGGCATGAAACAGTGCAGTGGGTGAGGAAGAAGAAGACGACACAGCTGTCAAGGCAGTTGTCAAGGCTACCTGGTATAATTATGTAATGATATGACTCTTGTATATAACTTGTAAATTTCTTTTATATAATTTACTCGAATTTCAAATAAATAAATAAATAATTACAAAATGTTATCTTAGATATAATTATATCATAGAACGTATAACCTTAAAGGCAAAAAAAGCATTTCTAAATGTAGTATATATTTCAATTAATTGACTCTTAATGGCCATTACTAATACTAAACTATTGCACAAATCGGTCACCTCGTAGTTTGTAGAAACTTTTTCATTCAGTTGCGGTTCCGCTCAGTTATTTTAAAGACAATCTCTGGAATCATTCTGCATTGGAAGCTATTTGTTTTGTTTGAAATATAGTTTTTTTATGAAAAAAATACGGAAAGTACGGACAGAATTGTTTCCTTATTTGCTTGAAAGTGCTCGTTCCCTTAATGACTTGATATTTGTTTGAATTAGCTTGGCATTCTGGTTGAGGTGCGTGGCTTGTATGCAATAGAACCCAAGTTCGAATCGCAACTGGCACAGAATGATTTTTCAATCGAATTAATTTTTCTGTTCAGTCCGCACCTCTCTGCAGACAATGGCAAACCTCAGAGAGTAAAAACTGCAATGAAAAGTTTCTTGAGAACAAAAGCCGTTCGGATTCGGCATAAAGTTTGTAGGTCCAGTTCTCGATCATTTGTGTTCAAATATTTTACAACACGCACAACACAATTTATCATAAGAAGCTCGGTCAAAGTCCTTTTGAGGGCTGAAATGGCCATTTCGCTGCCAAAGTAAATTTCCCATCTTTGTGATTTTGTGCCCCTCGAAAATAGACAGAGTTAATTTTTTTACAACTAATAATAATAACTTTGTTAATGCTTTCCACCGTAAGGCGAGAGTTTTCTTTTATTAACTATATTTTTATTTTTTTTATTTTATTTTCATATTCAAACAGTTTTGGCATATATGGAAATCTGTTCGGCATCAACGCGTTCCATTGAACAACATCGACACACGATGCACACTTACAACTTGAACCGGAATATAACCCATAGTCAAACTATGACGTAAGTCTTGTCTAACATATAATTTTTTCCGTATCTCTATTAAGCCCCTACGATTATTGCAGAATTGTTCCTGCAGCCAAAGATTTAAATACGCCTGAAACGGAGACTCCTCCTGCACTGCCGCCAAAGAATTACAAACCACGACGACCGTCGGTGAATGCTACGCCACCACCAACAATTATAACAACACCGCCACCTAGTCCAAAACCTTCACAACTAGTAGCTGACAGTTATATCGAGAGCGGTGGTGGCGTAGGACGCCATGGACGCGTGCTCTCTGGCGCACAGGTCGGCGAAATGATGTCGACAGTTTGCGAGGAGTTAGCTGATCTATCCGAAGATGAGCAAATGCATTTGCATCAATCACATAATTTGCCAAATGAAACAGAGCTCAGAACATCTGTTGGCAATAGTATTGCAGAAACTTCATCAGACTTGAATAACGAGGAAGATGAGGGTATTGACATTGTCTTGGAAAAGAATAGTTATAATAATAAAAAGGTAACAGTGGAAAATACACGCATATTATTTTTCAGTGCTTAAATAATTAACTTTGTTAAACCTTCTTAATGCAGGACTGCTCACCCACAAATTCACTGTCAAAGGATAATTTGCCAAATCTTCTGGAAGAGATTGACATAAAGCCATATTTAATTTTGAAGAAAGATATTGAAGATGGGCCCGAAGTCAAAGGCGGCTATATAGATGCATTAATTGTGCATGCAAGTAGAGTTCAAAAGATTTCCGACAATGGTACAACAACGTGCATCACTTTATTCTATAGTTCAACTTATATTTTGCTGTTTTTTTGTTTTGCTATTGCAGCTTTTAGTGAAGCCTTTATAACAACCTTTCGCACCTTTATACAACCGATCGATGTTATAGAGAAACTTACCCACCGTTATACAGTCTTCTTCTGCCAGCTTAATGATCAAAAGCAAAAAGCCGCAAAAGAGACATTCTCGTTGTTGGTACGAGTCGTCAATGATTTAACGTAAGTTGTTTTGATAAAGAATTTGAGTTAAATAAAAATTTTCACTTTTTTTTGTTGATTATCAGGTCGAATGATTTAACCAGTCAACTGCTGGCACTATTGGTGGAATTTGTATATCAACTTGTTTGTTCCGGTCAGCTGTATTTGGCCAAGCTGCTGCGAAATAAAATAGTCGAAAAGGTAATAAATTAAATTTTTAAACCATATAATCACCATATATTGTTGACTATTTTAGGTCACTCTGCATAAGGAGCAAAAATATCCAAGTTTTCCACCCAATATGCATGTGACGATTACCAATCAACCTAGTCTACTAGATCTAAAATCGGTGGAAATAGCCGAACAAATGACGCTGCTTGACGCTGAACTTTTTCAGAAAATCGAAATACCCGAAGTATTACTTTTTGCCAAAGAACAATGTGAAGAGAGATCGCCAAATTTAAATAAGTTCACCGAACATTTCAATAAAATGTCCTACTGGGCACGTTCCAAGATACTAATGCTGTGCGATGCTAAAGAACGTGAGAAACATGTGATTAAATTTATTAAAATAATGAAGCACTTGCGTAAAATGAACAACTACAACTCGTACTTGGCATTATTATCTGCACTGGACTCTGCGCCCATCAGAAGGTAATAAATTTATATAGCTGGGCAGTTGGTATGTGGGGCATTTTACGTAAAAGAGGAAAATGAGATAAATTATGGTTTACCATTAATTATCTTTAATTTGGTAAAAAGCTGTAGCTTAATGTGTTTACTTTATTAAACTGTAAAAAAAGATTTGAAAAAATTGCCTAAAAAGTCCTCTTTTGTATATGGCAAATATTGTTTCATACAGAGTTGATAGGGAGTAAAATTTTGATTAGGCTTGCCACAATGTTATCGGGCATTTTGTCAACTGTAGAAATCAGGCGCGTGCCTTTTATAGAAGCTTGGAGAGAACTAGTTTCTTATCTATCAGAGATGGGCCGTTCATAAATTACGTAACATGTTTTTGACCAATTTTAGACCCCCTTCCCCCTATGTCACACTTCGTCACTAAGTCTTCAACCACCCCCTCCGCCGTAATGTCACACTTGTTTTTTAATTTTTTAGTTTTTTTTTTATAATTTGGCAGTTTGTTATAAAAAAAGCATAGAACACGTTATATATAAGTTTTATTATTATGAAAATTTCACGTTGTTCTATTGTGACTGACCAACAATTTGATGAAAAATTTTACCATGTGAACAGAGCAAAACTCAAATGAAAGCTTTTCTGACGCTAACAAGAACACCAATCAGTGGCGATACGTTATATCTTCAATGTTTAACAAGTGTGAAAATTGTTACGTTTGTTTTAATTTTTCTATAACACTTCACTTCAACTTCAGTTCAGCAAAAAAACGTTACTTTAGCTCCGTTTGCTGCTCTTACTTACTGCTACACTTATTGAAGGTGTTTCAAATGCCTTTTATAAATTTGCTCTGTGTTTAAACTTAAACTGTGTTTAAGCTGTCTTTTTTCGGTTTGTGATCGTATGTTTTATTAGGTTCGTTCTTTTATTGATAAAAAATTAAAGCAAAATTTACAATAAAATTAAATTTGAACAAAATTTAAAATTTTTAAAACTGTTTTGAAAATTTTGCTGTGAATTTTACTGTGAAAGTGAACAATTTTTCACCAAAATTCATATAAGAAAAGTGGAAAAAAAAAAGTGCAAAACAAAAAATGCCTGCACTCATGGTAGTGAAACAAAGAAACTTTTCATTTAATTGAAAGAAAGGTAAACAGTTTATTTTTAGTATTAAGTATTCAAAAACAAGAAATTTTTTTAAGCAAAACAAACCTTCGAAATTAGAATCGCTTTATTTGTTTCTCCGAGGAACGTCTGTCATTCCAGCAAATGAAAATAAATGCTGGCCCATTTAGAAAATTATATTTTATTATTATAGATTTTTTTATTCAAGTCTGGCTAAAATAATTTTAAAATCTTTAACATTGAAAAAGTGAGTGGAAAAATTTTTAATTGCAGCTTTTATGTAGTGACTACTTAAATTTTGTACTATTTGAGTGTAGTGTAGATTTAACGCTACCGTTAAAGTCTCTAGTCTAGTGAAAAATATAATTTCTTTGAATATATTTAGTGCTAGTATTTGTGTGCTCATTATTAAGTCCACTACCCCCAACTCTGTTATCTACACTATTATAGTTCAAACGAAATGAAATTGAACTTACTTTATATAAAATTTATTAATGTTTCAGCAAAATAAAATTTGAGAAAAGTGAAAAAATATTAATGTTTCAAAATTTAATGCAAACAAGTTTTTGGTTTTTTTTTAGAAAATTAAAATGGTGACAAAAATTAAGCAAAGTATTTCAAAAGTTAACAATGAAGATCGCCACACTATTATATAAGAGAAAGTTTTTTGGTTGTTTCCAAAAAGCAGCTATGCGGCTAAAAATATTTCAATTACTTTTTCACTATTTTTTAGCTATCATACCAAATAATAACTAAGCTATACATTTTCAGATACCCTACAGTCGGCATTTTTTTCTATATTAACTCTTTGCGAGCGTATGTCTGCTTTCAGCCACCAAAGTGTTTTTACCGTTCCAGTCTTATGTCTGCTCTCAGCCACCAAAGCTTTTTTTTTTACCATTCCAGTCTTAGGTTCCGAACATAGTGAACGCCGGTTCACACAGACAGGCACATTTCACATTGCAGCAATAAAGAAACTAAGTCATGCATCTCTTTTGCTCTAATGTGTTTTCTTATTTGATCTGCCTGCCTGTCTGAACTGGCGTTCACTATGTTCGCAAAATTATGTCTGCTTCCAGTGACTCAAGCTTTTTTACGGATCCAGTTGTATGTCTGCTCTTAATCGATAAGCTTCTGAAATATTACTAAAGTTTTTTAGTTTTAAAAATTTCAATTTCAATTTTTTGAGTTAAAAAGCGGGCTTTTTTTTAATAGCTGCACTTTTTTATATTATATTAAATGAGCCGTTATATTTGAAAATGGAATAAGTCCACTTTTTTATATATTGAGATATTTAGAGGTTGGCATTTGATAAAATTTAAAAATATTGGCAAATATTAACTGATTTAGGATATGTTTTTTGCATTATATATTGATCAAATTTTATCACGCAGTAGTTATTTGTAAAATTTTTAAAGAATATAAACGATTTTTTTACCCTGAAATGCACTTGTACCACTTTCCAATATAACTTATTATTTTTGAGAGCAGAATAAGTCCATTTTTTTTTTGGGTTCGACTTATATCACTGTACACAAATTTAGCTCAACTAAACTAACAACAAAACTAAGTTGGAATTTTCTTTTATAGGATTTAATTGTTTTTTAGATGAGTCTTAAACGCTAAAAATAATAATTAAAATAAAAAAATATGGGCAAAATGAAAACATATAAGAGTTTATATTGAGAGTTTATTAAGAAATAGGTTTAGCTTTTTCATAAAACGATGAGTGTAAAAGCTAAAGTGCTTCATTATAATATAAAAAAATATTCATCATCATCGTTTCCTCGAGCTCCTAGCCGGAGCATGGGGCCTCAACAACCCCTTTCCATCTCGTTCTGTTTTGAGCCAGCTGTTTGAGTTGGCCCCAGAAATATCCTGACTCGGTAACCTCTTTTACCAGGCATCGCCTCCATGTCAGTTTGGGGCGTCCCCTTCTTTGGTTCCCTTGCGGGTTCCAATCGAGAGCTTGGCGGCATACTTCGATGGGTGGTTTACGCAAAGTGTGGCCTATCCAGCTCCATTTCCTCAGTTTGATCGTTTGCCTTATTCGAAGTGTTGGGCCACCAAATTTTTAAAATGCGGCGAAGACAACGGTTGAAGAAGCTCTGTATTTTGCTGTTTAGCGCCTCGATCGTGAGCCAAGTCTCGCACCCATATAAAAGAACTGGTAGCACTTTGGACTTAAAAATACGGAGCTTGGTATGCATATAGAATAGAGACGAGTTCCATATACTTCCCAGTTGGGAGAAATCACCTTTAGCTTTTCCTATCGTTACTTGTATGTCTTTTAACACGCTGTTGTTAGGGGACAGGATGCTGCCGAGATATTGGAAGTCTTCTACGTACTCAATTGCTTCCGTGCCGATGTTAAGGCCTGAGTTAATGTTTGTGGGGTTGACGCACATCGCTTTTGTCTTGTTGATGTTGATATGTAGACCAGCTTTCTCGGAATTGACAACGAGGTCGTTCAGCTTTTGTTGCATGTCTGAGTTTTTCACGGAGAGAAGACATATGTCATCGGCATAGTCAAGATCCTTAGTCAAGAGTCAAGAGTTTCTGCAAAGTTCCAGATAAGACCCCTGTTCTTTCCGTGGACAGTATCGTAAAGGATCTGATCGATGACAATTAGAAACAAAGGCGGAGAAAGCAGGCAGCCTTGCCGTACGCCGGAGTTTGTGCCGAAAGGTTCTGATAACATGCCATTATGTAGCACTCTGAATCTGAAGCCGTCATACTGGGATTTTAGCGCTATCATTCACTTGGCACGCCTCTCTTCACGAGTGCTCGCCAGATAGAATGTCGCGAGATGCTGTCGAAGGCTGTGGTGTAGTCAAGATATGTGAGGTGAAGGGACGTTTGCCATTCGTTGACCTGGTCGATGATGATCCTTAGGGTGTTGATCTGGTCTATGCATGAGTGGTGAGCGCGAAAACCGGCTTGCTGCTTCCTTATTGTTCCCTCCAGGTGTTCGGAGATGCGATTCAGCAATATTCTTGTAAATATTTTGGATGGAATCGACACGAGCATAAATCCTCTGTAGTTGTTACATAGTGAGAGATCACATTTCTTTGGAAGTTTAATTAAGACTCCCTGCAGCCAATCATATGGAAGCTTTACATCGCTCCAAATCGCATTAAACAACGGTAGAAACAATTTAGCAGACACCGTCGCATGGGCTTTTATGACATCGGGAGGGATATCGTCTGTAGGGATATTGAAAAAAATATTAATAAACAAAAAAAAAATATTTATTGCTGTCTTATAAATACGAAACTTTTATGTATAAAAAAAGTAGTTCGGATGAGGTTTAATTCGATTTTTCAAGCAAATGCGTATCAACACTTAGGCGAAAAATTCTTTGTATTTACCGCATGTTATGTAATCCGAAATGAGCACTCTTGTTCGTGAAAGAAACGAGCAGCAATACTTTTTGATGTATTAAAAAAATGTATTGCTTATTGTGTCCCACACGAACGAGAGTGCTCTTTTCGGAATACATAAACATGCGGTTAATGTGCTTTTATAACTGTGTATCTTTTCTTGCTATTTTGCCCATTTTCGAAATGTGAAGATAAACAATTTTAAATAACTTTTTTCATTTTCGTTCATCTGGAAATATCAAGAGAAACAATGGCGAACTTTTTTTGTTTCTCTTCACTTTATGCGAAAGTTCAACGTTTATATGGAACTTTCTTAATAAAATTCTAACGAAAAGAGTGCACACTGAAGTCATAATAAACAATTATAATTGCGATTAAAAACTTGTTTTACTTGTGATTGTTTGGAGTCAAAAAAACTTTCAAAAAAATATTTCTTCGAAAACATTTTACAGCAAATTTCTCTTGGCTAATATTTGGCGAAAACGGGATCCATTAAAATGTGTAAAATGTGTAAAAATATAAAAGGGGGATCCTCATATCTAACTGAAATAAGCATTGACTCATATTTTTTAATAGTGGACTTATTCCACTTTCAAATATAACGGCTCAAATATAAACATAACCTTTTTTAATTTTAAGTTAAGTCTTAAATTAACGATTTTTTTTTTCATCAATAGTTTTTGTTATACAGCGCATAAAAATTGAGCAAAAAAAAATATTTTTTATTTGATTTTGTCGGTTCACTCACAGCGTATTTTAATTTTTAAAAATAATAAAAAAAGATTTGAGTTAATCGGACGATTACTTTTCGAATTAGAGTGCAAGCAAAAAAACATCATTTCGAGAAAAACTCGTTTAAAGTTTCTGTGTACCTTACTCATAAAAATGAGCGTTTACTACTCATAAAAACATAAATTAAACGGCTTCGAAATTTATTCTTCAATTTTTTTCACACACTTTTAATTTTTTTTTTTTCTAAACAATAAATAAGAAAAAAAATCGAAAATTTTTTCTAAAAAAATTTAAACTGGGCCTTAATAAGTTTTCTTTTTCCTTAAACAAAACAATCAGAAACTGTTTGGATTTTTTTTAAGGAATATTATACAAACGTTATTTATCTCTGTTTTAAAATATATTTTACTTATGTATAAGTTATGATCACATCATTATTACTCATTGGTTGGTCAAATTCTGAAGTCAAATGTCCCAGTAGTCACAATGGATTGTCCCATATAGATAAAATATGATTTATTTTTCTTATTAAATTTGCATACAGGTTGGAGTGGCATAAAACAATAACAGAAGGTCTCAAAGAGTACTGTACACTGATTGATTCCAGCTCAAGTTTTCGCGTTTACAGACAAGCCTTGGGTGAAACGAATCCGCCATGTATTCCTTATATGTAAGTAATATTTCAAAGTGCTAGCAAAACTTAAAAAAGGAGTATAAATAATTGTTGACCACAAAATTTCTTTGCAGTGGTCTTGTTTTGCAAGATCTGACATTTGTGCACGTTGGTAATCCAGACTATCTCAAAGAAGGCGTTATAAATTTTTCAAAACGTTGGCAACAGCATAATATCATAGTTAATATGAAACGTTTCAAGAAATGGTTAGTTGCGCATTTAGTTACCTTCAAACTCGAAATAATAATCCTTAAATCTTGATTTCTTACACTTTCAGTACGTATCCATTCCGTCGAAATGATCGCATTATACGTTTCTTTGAAAACTTTGAAAACTTTCTGGGTGAAGAAGAGATGTGGCAAATTTCAGAAACAATTAAGCCACGTGGCCGCAGACCTATACATAATTAAGTCTATTTAGCTTATCTTATGAATCAAATTTAAACAAAACAAAACTAAAAAAAAACTAGTGTATAAATGAATGTTGTATATGTATATAAAAATCCTTGTAAAATAAGCACTTTGAAAGATATTGGCGGAAACTTAGCATCATATAAAAAAATAACATTATAGGTACTCATACACTGAAATATCTGTTGCTAAAATGCATTCTATGCACTTGCACATAACAATTCATTCAAAATTAATCAACGTTATAGGATTTCATTAAAATCACAAATTTTATATAAGTAAAATACCTTACTAACCCAGTTGAAAAAGAAGAAAAAAAAAACCAAAAACCAACATAAACGGAAATGCAAACCAATAACATTCACAACGAAATCAAGAATTGTGCTATAACTGAAAGAAAAATTTAAGACATACCTACATACTATGTATATGTTACATATAAGAATTAAAATTTAAAAAATGAAAAGCTTTGCAGACCAATGTCGAACCTAACCGTAATGCATCTTGAAACGAATTAATTATTAAATAAGGCATTGTAAATGTTTTTATCATCATCTTTTTAAGTGCACTCTGCATTACTTTATAACAAAAAAAAAAAACAAAAATATATTTAGAATATGTAGGCTAAAATATCCCAAAAAGCTTTTTCCGTATGTTTTTTCTCTTGCAATTTCTAGCAACTCTAAGCATTATAGAATTATTTTAGGGACTGTATTTGACGTTAAAATATTAAATTTTAGCTATATATATTTTTTCTGCAGAGTGTTTAACAAGAACACGAAAATGTATGGCAACTTTATTAAAACATGTAATTGCATTGCTATAATAGTTTATTTTATACATATATTTTAAAAGAAAAAAAAAACATGTATTATGCAAAAACACTGTTGCGATGCAAGCTAAACAAACAAACAAATAAAAACAACATTTATGTATTTATACATAGAAACAAGACTGTCTTAGAATATAAATTATAAATTGATGATATTTATTGTTGGAAGCTACAAAAAAAAAAAACAAATATTTACTTCGAACAACATACATTATAATAAATCCACACATAACAAATCCTACACCTACTTTACATAGACGTTAAACATACATAAATATATATATATATATATATACATATAGTTAGATTGTCCATATTAATCAATTTGTTTTTTGTTTTTTTTTTTTTGCAAAAATTGAGCAATTTCAAAAAAGTTTTTAACAACTATTTAAGACGTTCATTTACTTGAGTTTTAAGATTCATATGATAAGTAAAAACTTTTATATATATACATATAAATATAATGTTTGTGCATATTTTAAGCCTGTTTGATGATTGTTCGAATTCATTTGTGTAAACTTCTAATGTGCCTATAAAAATTATGCGTTACTCATTCGTACTTCAGTTTTTGCATAAGTTCTCTTAAGGTTTAAGTTTTAAGTTGGTATTTTATTGTTTTATTTATATTTATATTTTCATATTTGTAAAATAACACTATTTATGCATATATTTTATACTCATGCAATTATTATGTATGTAGCAAACAGTAGTGCAATTTTTATTGAATAACAATGTATGTATGTAACTGTCATTAACAGAACTAATAGTAATTAGTGAGCTAATTGTAATATTAACATTATTTATTAAACTACATTACTATACAACAAATAAATGAATGTATTTTTTTTCTTGAAAAATATAAATGTTTAATTGGTACATCATAAATCAATGGATCAAGTGCCAAATAAAATTGATGATGGTTCACAGACTCTCGACATTAATATTGAAAAATATAGCATATATGGGCATTTCCAGAAAAAAGTCCACCTTGACCCAAAAGTTAAGTCCCTTGAAATGACTTTGACTGAGCTTCTTATGATCATTTGTGTTGTGTGTGTTGTGAAATGTTTGAACACAAATGATCGAGAACTGGACCTACATGTTTTATGCCGACTCCGAACGGCTGATGTTCATGAAAGAAGCTTTTCATGGCAGTTTTTACTCTGAGGTTTGCCATTGTGTGCAGAGAGGTGACGGCCGAACAGAAAACTTAATTCTATTGAATAAACTTTCTCTCAGGTGGGAATCGAACCAGGGATCTCTGGCTTATGGGCCACACACTCTACCCACTGCGCCACGGCCGCCACCCAAAAATTATACTTTATTAAAAACTTATTATTAAATGATATTATCTTATAGAAACATTTTAATTTTTTTTAACATAAATTCATTTACCATGATGATCAAATCGTCTCCACTGTTTCACAAATGTAATTTTTCTTTTTAGTAAATGTTTCGTATACGTTTTTGTTTTAATAAAAATTATAGGCATTGGCTAAAAATAATGAAAATTCGTTGATGCAAGGACAGGCAGAATATATTAATTTTTTTTAATTTTCAAATTTCTTAATTACCCCGTTTACTTAACTACCCAACTGAATTACAATGGAAATTTTAGTAAAGCAACGTCACGTCAGATGACTTACATAATATCATAACAACGGGAAAAGATTTTTAAATTTGATTACTTGAAAAATAAACTTTTTTTATTTCAAAACCTATAAAAGAGGTTTTATACAAACAGTCTTGTCCAATGCTCAGGGTTTTGCAAAATTTGTAATCCAAGTCGAAAACTACTTCTGTTTTTTGTAACGTCACGCCAGAGCATGGTTTGCTTATATTTTTAAATCCTTAGGGTCAATTGTTGTAATTCTCTTACTTTATATAGTGCTACTTAATTACTACTCAAATATAAAAAACCTTTTTAAAAGTTTGACTTTTCACTCTTTTTTTTTTTTAATATTTTTTTCGTACAAATCGTACTTATCGCCAGTTTGGAAATGTTCATATTTGTTTTTATTACTCAATGATAGATAACCAACTATATATTTATAAAACCGATCCATAACTCTTCCATAAATATTTACAATGGTGCTTAATGAGAAAAATATGTGTGAGGCTGCGATGCATGGTAGAAGTGGGAGATCTTTAAGTGGTTAAAATGTTCAAAACTGAAACAAGGAAAGCTAAAAGATCCTCTTGGAAACAATTCCTGAAATGGAAGATTTTTCAGAGGCATCCAGGCTGCGGAAAATTCTTGCTACCACACCATGCACACCCGGCTGCCTCAAAAGGTCGGACGGCTCATGGACAATACCTAGCGAGGAATCTCTTAACCTTCTTTTAGACATACACTTCCCTGGTAGCGGCGCGCCCTTGTGTGGGCCCCTGCCTCACCTTAGCTGTTCCCAGCATGAGGTCGAAGACATCGTCTCTGATAGAAAGTTTAAATGGGCGGTAAACAGCTTTAAACCCTATAAATCACCGGGACCTGACGGCATTTACAAGAGGCTATGCATACAATAATACCTTGGCTTCATATAATTTTTAATGGCTGCATAAGTCTATCATATATTCCCACAGCTTGGAAAAAGGCAAGGGTGGTCTTTATACCCAAGGCAGGGAAGACATCACATACCACCCCTAAAGACTTTACGCCCATTAGCCTAACATCTTTTCTATTAAAGACGTTAGAACGCCTCTTAGATCTGTATCTCCGCAGTAACATTGATTCTGCACTACTATCGGCTTCACAGCATGCCTACAACAAAGTAAGATCCGTGGAAACGGCCCTACATACGCTGGTCGGGACCATAGAAAATCCTTCCTAAATAATGGGTTTACTTTGGTATCCTTCTTAGATATAGAAGGAGCTTTTAATAATGTAACACCACAAGCAATACGACGAGTACTAGTCGGACTGGGCGTGAATAAGATCATTACAGAGCTTATAGACAAGCTACTTAACAGTAGAATAGTTCTATCGGACCTGGATCGGACCTAGATCTTTCTCAAGAGGTACTCCTCAAGGAGGTGTTCTCTCTCCACTCCTCTGGAATTTGGTAGTAAATGATGTACTGCTATCTCTGAAGAGAGATGGACTTGTAGTGGCAGCCTACGCCGATGACCTAGCAATCGTCAGAGGCAAGTTTCCCACTACTCTAAGCGACATTATCTGTGGTCTTGGAGTTAATCCGGCTAAAACAAAGCTAGTCCTATTTATCAGGAAATATAAAATTCCGTCCTTAACACCAATCATACTAAATGAGTCTGTTCTGTCCCTTGCGAATAACGCAAAGTACCTGGGACTCATACTAGATAGAAAGCTCAGCTGGAAATTAAACATAGCAGAGTGCACTAAAAAAGCCTCAGTGGCACTTTATACTTGTAAAAAGCCATAGGTACAAGATGGGGGTGTTCGCCTCGTATCGTTCACTGGCTGTATACTGGGGTCATAAGATCTATTCTTCTATATGGAGTAGTAATATGGTGGCCGTCCATAGACAATGTCACATATATGAAACAACTTCAAAAAGTACAGAGAATGGCATCTATATACATCAGCGGTGCTCTGAGAACAACACCGACTGCAGCCCTAGAGACCATACTTCATCTTTTACCACTGGACCTGGTTGCCAAACAGACAGCAGCCTGTTCGGCGATAAGACTTAGAGAACTGGGAGTATGGAAAAGTATGACAACGGGTCACTCATCCATACTTAACAACTTCAACTTCATTCCATCAAGAACTGATTACTGAAAGCCCTCGCTTTCCTTCGAAGGAAGGTATGGTACGCTTATTCTGCCTAGAACATACTGGATCAATGGTGCACCATGGAAACGAGGGTGTCTGTATTCCTATACAGATGGATCAAAATTAAACGACAAGGTCGGGTATGGGGTCTACTCAAAAGAGCTTGGAATATCTCAGGAAGCCTTCCTGACCATTGTATTGTGTTTCAAGCCGAATTGATGGCAATATGGGAAACTCATATCTTCTCTGATAGTCAGGCTGCGATAAAATCGTTGGAACAAGTAGCCACAAACTCTAAAGTAGCCAAAGAATGCCGTGCTTCATTAGTGGAAATGTCGAACTATTTCAGCATCAACCTAATATGGGTACCTGGGCATAAAGGCATAAAAGGTAATGAAAAGGCAGATGAGCTCGCTAGAAATGGGACCTAAGCACCACTATTCATGGTGAACCCATCGGGTATCCCGTTAGCGACTCTCAAGCTGCTAATCTGTAACAATATCATATCGAAAGCCAACACTAGGTGGGCTGAGCTCTCGACATGCAGAGCATCAAGGCTTATCTGGCCGACACTAGATCTCGGGCGATCGAAAGCCCTCCTCTCAATGGCAAGACCAGAACTAGCCACAATAGTGGCTGTCATCATAGGGCACTGCTTGATAGGCAGACATGCCTACAGGTTAGGAGTTATCTCAAATGACTTCTGCAGAAGCAGGGACGAGGAAGAAACCATCTTCTGTACTCCTGTCCTGCACTAACCAGAAGAAGGCACAAATATTTAGGCTCTTTCTTCTTTCATGAGCTTGACGACTTGTCAACGACTGATATCAGGCGTCTAAAAGGGTTCATCAGGAGCTCAAGTTGGTTCCATTATTAATAAAAGCCTGTGTGCAGCGGTATCACAATGGACCTATCTGGTCTAAGTGAGCTGGTGTATGTATTTTATTTACACCGGCTGCCGCCTCTACCTAACCTAACCTAAGTGGTTAAATAATGTAATCTTTAATAATAGCAGAAGTAGATGAAATCTGTTTTAATACGAGTGCCGTTTGTTAATTCAACTGTCAAACAACTGTCAAAATTTCAGCTCGCTGCGACGCTTAGTTTGTGCTTGGCATTTATTGACAGCAGACGATCTTGTGAATTTTGGCGAAAATGGAAAAAAGTGAATTTCGTGTGCTCATCATTCATTATATTTTGCGTAAAAAAACCAAACCGAGGAAAGGCTTGTTAAATACTATGGGGACTCTACACCGTCAATTGGAATGATTCACAAGTGGTTTACTGAAATCCGATGCAGTCGTACAAGCACAAGTGACGCCGAACGTTCTGGACGCCCAAATAAGGTCACCACACCAGAAATGGTCACTAAAATTCATGATATCGTGTTGGCCGATCGCAGAGTTAGAGTGTGCGAGATTGTTGAGGCCGTAGGCATCTCAGAAGAACAGGTGTGGAACATTTTGCGAAATCATTTGGATATGAAAGAATTATCCGCAAAATGTGTTCTCACTCAACCATAAACGCGATCGTGTTTGGCGATGTTGCACAAAGATAAGAATTTTTTTTCCGTCGATTAGTAACTGTGGACGAAATATGGATCCATCACTAGACTAGAGGCAAAGGAACAGTCGAAACACGGGACGTCACCGAACGCGCTCCGACGAAGACGATGCTTTCCGCAGAAAGGTTATGGCGACAGTATTTTGGAATTAACGAGGTATAATCTACATCGATTCCCTTTCACCGAAAATAACGATGGCTAATACTATGCAGCCGAATTGGACCGTATCAACGACGCTTTGAAAAAGAAACGTCCCTGTTTGGCAAGGAAAAAAGTGTTATTCCATCAAGACAATGCGTGTGTTCATAAAATTCCATGAATTGAAGTACGAATTGCTTCCTCATCCAATATATTCCAATGTATATTCTATTTCCAAATCTGAAGAAATGGCACGGTGGGAAGAAATTAATTACCAGAGAGAAGCTCATCACCGAAACAGAGGCCTATTTTGAGGACCTTCCGAAAACGTATTTTTCGGATGAGATAAAAAAATTTGAGGAACGTTGGACGAGTGTTTTGAGCTAAAAGCAGACTATATTAAGGATGGGAAAACTGATCCGTTTAATTGTAGCCGGTTTTCTTCTGTAGGTTAACCAGTTTTTTAGGTTTTTTTGCAAGTCCGGTTAAACCAGTTTACCTCTTGTTTCTTAACAAAACCGAAAGCTAGAAATACAAACTAAAAATATATGCTAAGCTCAAAAAAATATTTTCATAATTTTTTGCCTTAGAATGAATAACACTTGACAACACTAGTTCTGTGTCAGACCATCTTATCTGGCAGTACTACAACAAACTCAAATCAGATTTCTAGTCAATACTTGGTTGATTAGTTTAAGTATTAATAAGATGTTATTCACTTGTAAGAAAATTAACTTATGTTTTGTATTTCATTAAATACAAAAATTTAACAAAACCTTAATAAAATGTGATAAAAATTAAAATTGTATTGTCTCGGTTCTAACCAGTCGGTTTAACTGATAAAAAAAACCTGGAAAAACGGAAAACCGGTTTTTTTTATAAAAATCTCCCATCCCTAGACTATATTGAGAAATAAAACGTTTTTTTGCTGTAAAAATCATTCCTTGTTTCACTTTTCACTGAATTATCAAAGGGCCCTCGTGCATTTCGAAAAAGTTTAATTCTGTTAAAACACAAGAGTAAACATTTCAGAGTAAGGATATCCTCATATCAAACTCATCCTGCTATTTTCATCATACCATACTATCATCCCATACCAAGAATGATAGAAAAATAGATTGCGCGTATCGTAAAAATAATTTGCAAAGATCTGTGCATTTTCGTCGTTCTAATTTCGTGGCATGCTGTTTCCCTCTGCTGCCCGTAATTTTTAACCAATTTAGTTGATTTTTTTAAAAATGTAGATAATTATGATACGACGGTTACAGGCTATAAAAAAGAATAGAGCTGCCTAGATTTTTTTGTTTTTACGAATACGGTGGCGAACACTAGGTAAAAATGGGTCACTGGGTCACTTGTAAACAGTGCCTACTATTTGGTTAAATGCGTATTTAGCTTCCAGGGTGGATGTAGTACTACACGTAAACAGTGCCTTACACGTCATTCAAATTGTTGTTTTCCCAGCGAAAAAAAAAGATGAACTATCTGCGAGAGCGCAAATGAACTTTCAACACTTCATTGCATCAATCAATCACAAAGTTGCATAAACAACTTTTCTGATATTTACAACAACACTTTTACTCGGCATCGGACATTTAATCAAAATTTCACGTGTGAGCCAAGGTTGATTTATAAGGTTGTCGCAAGGGAGAGAGCGAGTACCCATAATTGTCAAATCGAAGTTGACAGCTCATAGAAAATCTGCAAGTGCTCTCTTTTATCATCCATTTTTCTTTCGTAGTCATTCGCAAAATTGGCTGGTTTTGACAATTATGGGTACTGAGAAGAGAGTTCAATCAGCCCTGCGACAACCTTATAAATCAACCTTGGTGTGAGCAGATATTCAATCAAATATCACAGAGAGAGTAAAAGAGAACAAAACGCGATATTCTTCATTTCATTTTAATGACATGTAAGCTCTGCCAATGCTAACAATAATTTTGCTTCGAGTAAATTATCGAAAAATGTTGTTCTTTTTGGCCAGCAAAACCTACCAAAATATAAGGTGTCGGTAAGAAAAGATTATTTACGGAAAAATTTTTAAGTCATATATACATTGCTTGATTATAGAAATATATATCACAGCGGACATCGAAACTGTTTTTTCTGAAATCGTAACATTTTGGTCAAATATTGGATTCAAGGCTTAACAATTCGACATATCTGATCAGATGGCAATTCTACTGGCACAAAAATTGCAAACTTTTTATTTGTAGTATAGGACTGAGATGTACAGTACATTAAAAATACACCAAGTTTAACGAGCAGGGCTGTTCACACTTACATATTTTTCATTCAACGAGTGATTAAACAGATGGATAACGTAAGTGTTCACACTATCCAATTTTCGCCAAATTTTATTATTGTGTTGTACAGCGCAATGACAAAGCAATTATTATTGATATTCCATTGAAAGATGAAGCATAACTAGCTTAAAAGTTCTTTATATGAACCATAAATTTATGTAAAGAACGCTCTTCTGCCATGTTTGTTGGAATTTTGCTTTTAAAGTAGCGATTTTAATTATATAAAAATTTACAAAACCTAACATCCTTTGTCCCCTTTTCCACACGGCAATTTTTCTAACCCGCAAGTTTTCAATTTCCTTTTGAATTTGCCATTTGCGATTACACTCAGCAAGATTTCTTGTGCAATTCTGATTTTACTTTGAAGAAAGCGCTAGAACTGTTTAAAGAATATTAATAAAGTCTGAGGTAGGTTTAGTAGTTAATATTTCATTTTTATGCATTCACTGTTTTATTCAATGTTCATATTATTGAAATATTAAAACATCAATTTACAATCAATGATTTCTTATATGAATACTTTGTCCGCTAATGCGTAGCCATCTTAACTTGGCGAATCAGAATAAAACGAAACATCAAAAAAAGAAGAACAGCACAAAAGAAAACTTGCCGGTACAAGCAAGTCTGTATTCGTCTCGTCTCGTCACGTTCCGAGCGCTCAAA
Organism: Coremacera marginata; assembly: GCA_914767935.1. Taxonomy (NCBI): domain Eukaryota; kingdom Metazoa; phylum Arthropoda; class Insecta; order Diptera; family Sciomyzidae; genus Coremacera; species Coremacera marginata. Next base: position 51,947,082 of record OU612046.1, on the reverse strand, counting down.
AACTCGACTTGCTGGCAAGAGAACTTGCCGTGTGGAAAGGCGGTCTTATTCTGATGTTTCCCTTGTTTGATGAAAATTGTTTTCATATGCAGTATAAAATAAAGAAATATCGGTTTTCAAAATTTAATTAATTAAAATCATCGAAAAATTATTCAACTCCAAAAATGTTACTATGGCTTGTTGGAAAATATGAAGCAAATCTAAGAAAATTGAACCCATATTTTTGTTTCGTATTTCCTAAAAGAGGTTTTTAAAATAACGCCAATCTTTAGTCAAAAATGTTTCATAAATACAACCTATCTAGCAATACTTAATACAACTAAAGTTGCAAACGCCAGCTTCCAATTTGCTTCCAAAATATTTTTATCGATTAAAAGAGAACAATCGATTTATTTGGTTTTCTTAACTTGGGGGCTACACGTTAAATTTTTGCCTTTCAAGTTGCAATACACTCACACTTTTTTACTAACACACTCACGCAATTAGAAATTGACCACAAACTTGAGTCGTGTGGCAACTTGACGGACAAGCCAAATAGCTGATCAAAGTTATTGTCAATAAAATTTAGTGTTTCGTTCACAAAGGTTCCGCCGCAGTAAAACAATGGGAAAAAGTAATAAAAATAATGAATTATTGCGATTCATAGAACTATATAAAAGCCATAAAGTTCTATGGAAAAGGAATCTTTCTTTATATCGACGAAATAATTTAAAGATAAAGGAATAAATCAATTCTGCAGACATGAAAATGTAAAAAAAAAATTTTTAAATTTCAACACTTGCATTGTTTGTTTCACTGATGATACAATAATAAGGTAGGGTAAGGAGATTCACCACACCGACCTCGAATGTCAAAGTGTGTTTTAGCATTGCCACTTTTCAATATTTTTGATAAATGTGGGACAAATAATAAGAAAGGAAATTATTTGTAGGATAAATAGGATAAATTCGGAAAAATGTATTTACAATGAAATAAATCGCTGTTTTGTGATTTTAAAGCTTTGTTTTCAGTAAATTATTGCATATTAGGTTTAGTTTAGATTTTGTGTTCTTTATTTCTTATTTCAAATTTTTATTCTAATGTCTACTATAAATGTAATACATAATTTTTTATTGCCATTTGACGGAGAAACTATTGAACATAAATCAAAAATTAGAGTTTGAAAATTGGCACATTGCTTTTATTTCATCTTTCTAATCTTTTTATTTAATCTGCTGGTAAAAAAGTTAAATTTTCTTGGTTTCACGTTGTATGAAAGATGGCAGAATTTCTTTTTGATATTATTAGAAATTTTATATTAACTATAAATATATATTTACTTAATGTATTCACAAATTACAAGAACTGAAGTGCACTGCTGTATCAGAATGATTTTATAGCAAATGGCCTATGGGCAAATGGCGAATGGAAAAACTCCAAAAAAACTTCAAAACTTTTCTAATAATAAAATAATTTTCATTCCGGATTGCCAGTGGCTACATTTAATAACTTCACTTTCGAAGCGAACGTCGAAGCGAAATATTAATATAAAGTGCATTAAAAAAAAAAAATAAAAAAATTGTCTGAAAAAAGGTAACAAAGCCATATTTTATCAAAATTATTGCGTCGAATGTGTTACACATTCCAATTTTTGACGAATTGCTGAAGATCGAAGTTAACGAAGTTATAACATGTCGCCACAGCTAAGACATTCATCAAAAATGTAAAGAACAATCACGAATTTTTCGTGGATATTTTATAAGATACGGCAGCACAGTTTTTTATAATTCTGACATTCCAGGTCGGTGTGGTGAATCTCCTTACCCTACCTTATTATTGTATCATGGTTTCACTAACAAATTGACGAAAATTTGATAAGCCCAACTAATGATGAAACAAATAACTAATTTTTTCGTAGTGGCATGGTCGCTCGGACACAAAGTTATTTTTTATGCAATTCCCCGTAGATAAGCTTAAAAAGAAACTTTCCTAAATATATTTATACAGTATTAGTATAGTAATTATTTGAGTTTTATTTCGGGCAGTTATCGATTCTTAGATTTTTTGGATTACTGTACATTTACCATCACTAGTTTACTGGAGCTGGACAAATTTCATTGAGTCCGTTTTTTAGTTTGTTTCTTGTTTCATTTCATTGCTTTATCGACTGCGGTGCGAGTTTGTTTGTAATGCGAGGCGGTGCGGAAAATTGAATGTGATAAGTTGACGCGTTCAGAACTAATTAGTACAAGAAAGAAAAGAAAAAACATTAAATAAAGTCGTGTTTTTGGCTGTCTAGAATAGAAAGCGGCAAGTGCAAACATTTCGTGTGAAACCTATTAACTAAACTTTGTGTGGAAATTGTGCAATTTGTGTATTCCGAAAAGGTGATTAAAACTGGCAGTGTTTTTTTTTTGTTCATATTCCACCATCTTGTTATTCCTTGAAAATTATTGGCCGCAACCGCCTGGCAGTCCTTTGTTTCTGTCTGCACGTACGGAAAGGGTGTGTGCTTGTTCGTTTGTGTGTTCAACTGGAATAGTGAGATTTGATCTACCTTTGCATGGATTTAGAAAAAGTTTTTGAAAAACTGATGATTGTGAAAAATTGTGAGCACTTAAGAAAATAATTTTTAAATAGTGAACTTGGGTTTTGTATGGATCTTACAAACAATGCTAAATGCTACTTCCTGCACTTGTAAGCGGAGAGTGTATTTTTTTCATGCATCCACCCACCCGTGCTACACCCATTTTTGAATGCAAAGTTTATGGAGGTGGGTTGGGGGTGTTTGAACAACGAAATTCAATGTAAATTCATATAATTTATTTAAATTCAGGAAATAAAAACAAGTGCACTCAAAAACAAGGAAAAGATAGCAGAACTTGTAAAGAAACATGAAACAGGAAATGAATGTCTAAAAATGAAAACGTCGAGAGTGCAAAAAGTATGAGGCATATTGATAGGTCAAAATCAAATTCAGGAACTTCTAAGCAGCTGAAGTTCACTCACCAAATCCTAGTAAATTCAACAATGATTTAAAATAAAAGTGATAAACGCCTTCGGCTTAAAGTTCTCCACCATAAGGTGCTGCAGTTAAACAAATTATTAAATTATTATAATCAGCTTGAGCTCATTGCCACAAGCTATCCTAATATTATTTAAACTTGATTTGAATAAAATTCAACTGAAAGTTGTGAAGAAAGTTACGCCGTTGGTGTTAAAATTAGTCCGTTAAACTTGACCTTAAATACAAGCAAATGGAATCCGGTTTCGTGTTCTTTATAAATGATGTTAAATTTGGCTAAACCAAGTTAAGCATTTCCAGCACTGGCAAATAAATTAAAAAGTGTGCCTTATCGCTAAACCAGAAAACTTGTCAAGTGGTATTAGAAGATAGACGACACTCGACAGGTGCAGAAAAGCCACGAGTCATTAAGAGAAACCGGACAATTTTTTCACCTATGTACACAGTTAATGAAATTAGAAAATGATGTGAAAGTCAGTTTGGAGTCAAAAGTATGGGTCATTAGCTCTAATAGCGTACAAGCAATAGTTGTTACACAAGTTTGAACATTTTACAACCATAAATAACATTTTTCCGATAGCAATTTTGAGAAGACGTCATACGTTCAGGTAACAAATTAGTCATTGGTTGCTTAGAATCTATAATAAACACTTGCCAACCAAATTCTACAGAATTATTTGCTATCTGAACGTCTATTAATTCACAATGCGCTGTTTGGTCTGATAAAGAATTTGTATATGAATTTGTACAACTTCGATAATATCTTCAAAAATACTGCAAAATTTTGAAGAGCAGCTGCTTTTTTCCATCTTTGCGAAACAACACAGTTGCAAATATCTGAGCTGAAACGGTTTTTTATTTTCTTCCTAATCTTACAAATACGCAAAATCGCATCATAAACATCAATCTCCTGCACCAAACCATTCTCGCCTTCCGTTAATACTTCATAAGGATTAGAAATAGAATCTGAAAACTAAGATAAGATCTGATCTGCTTCCGTTTAATTATCATGCTTAGATAATTTTTTGATGTTTTTATTTTGGACCCCCTATAACGAGGGTTACTTTCTGTTTCATCATCTTTCTATTTTAGCGCTTCTGTTTCCTTTCTTGTTGTAATTATCTTGTGTATTGCCACTGTGAGTTCGTTTTTGGATTGCAACTACATCATGTGTGCGCCACCACGATGTGGCCTGATATTGTTTCTTTATTGTTGTTGTTGTTGTCTATTGGTGGTGGTGGAGGTGGTACATAATTCTTTTAGCTGCCAACAACCCCCGTGTACTAACCGTTCAACCTTTTTTTTATGAAGAGCTTTGCTGAATATCTACCCAAATATTGAAAATGCAGTTATAGTTGCTTTATTTTTTAATGTAATCTTAAACAATCTTACATTAAAAAACAATAATTATGAATAATTGGCGAAGAATGCACTTGTTTAAATTATGTGCATAATATTATTCTAGGGGCCGGATCCGAATATTTCTTTTCTTATTTTTGTTAAGTGTATTTGATTCAGCGCTGTTTTTTGTGTGTGTGGCAGGTGAAAACAGAAAAACTCACCTCGAAATGGTTCAAATGGTGTTTTTCTTTTTTTTATTAGCTCTTGTACGGAATGTTCAATCAGAAAAAAAAACACCATTTTTTGACGATTTTTTCTGTTTCCAGCTTCCACGAACTCGGAAAATTTCACTGAATTTTATAATTTTTTATATTCTAATCCATTCGCAAGTGACTTTTTTTACATATTTGGGCTTAGGAGACCAGAAGCGTATTTTCCGCTTTAATAAGTAAATAAATTCCGTTATTTTACACTGTTTTTTTATTGAAAGCTATGTATTCAAAAAAGATTGGAAATCGATGATGAGCTTTCGATGTCAACATCGATGACATCATCGATGTTTTTGCAGCATCGAACATTAGTAGCGAGTACCCATAAATAGGCCCGGTCACATTATCAAATTTTTTGTCAACTTGCTTGTCAAACACAATAGAACAACGTGGGAACTCCAGGGAATGTTCACAATTTCATTTCATATTTTTTGTCAAATTGTTGGTTCTATTGTCAAACACAATAGAACAACGTGGGAATTCCATGGAATTCTCATGTGCTATGGTCTGAACCCCTCATTGATACGATTCCGAACTTTTTTTTAACGATTTTCAGAAATTCTAATCTTATTTTCAGCTATAATTTTGGAGTCCAATATTTTGATGGCACCAAATTTAAAATGAGAAAGTTTTTAATGAAAATCGTAACTTTTGATTTATTAATTAAGAAAAATGAATGTCTCGTCTGTTTAGAATGTTTTCAAAGACAAATATACATATGTATTTAAAGTAGAGCTGGGCGATTAATCGATTAATTAATTTTTTAATTAATCAGATTCAAGATTAACTGATTAATCCATTTATCAGTTTTCTGATTAACCAGAATACTGATTAATCGATTAATTGGTATTATGATTAACCATTTGATTAATTATTCGATTAATCAAGAATCTGATTATCAAAATCTGACTAATCAAATATTTTAACTGTAAATAACTTTTTTTATTGTTCACGATTGTACTTTAAATTCATATAAACATTCAAAATAAATTTGGTCAAAATTATTCATTTTTTGAATAAAGCAACTTCTGATTAATCGATTAATCAGGAATGTGATTAATCAGCATTCCGATTATTCAGAAAACTGATTAATCTATTAATAAGTTAATCTTGAATCTGATTAATCAAAAAATTAATTACTCGATTAATCGCCCAGCCCTAATTTAAAGCAGTTTTCTTCTAAAACTTGCTATTTGTATTTAACAATTATATTAACCTTTTTATAGTTTAATATGCTTTTAGGGAAAGTTTTAACCTCTTGAAACTTCAGAAAAATTTATTAAGGGCATCCGGGAGTTTTCGAGGAAAAAAGACACCTTTTATTTGAAGCTGTATATTATTTTAGACCAAACATTTTTTACATTACTAAAGTATAACTATTCAAGATTTATGCCTGAAATTTTTTTCTTCGGAAAACTCCTGGATGCCCTTAAATGAATTGGTAGCTTATACATAAGATTCGTACATAAGCTTCGATTGTTGTTATGCACTCTTTTAGAAATAAATTAGTGGAATTGTAATAAACTAATTAAAAATTAAATGAAATTGTTTATTGCAAACATTGAATAAAAACCATGCCTACCTCCTATAGGAAGTGGCTTCCATGGTGGAATAATTATAAGGTGTTATCATTCCATGAGATTTTTCAATATGTTTTTTGACATGCTGCCTTATTTTGACAAGTTTCATACATGGTTTGATGTTTGATTCTATGAAAATGTCAAAATAAGGCAGCCTATGTTTTCTGATTTTTCAGATGAGAACAAAACAAAAATCAAAATCCTTCTGAGGGTTCCCCTCCCCCACCTCCACCACCTCCCCACCTCCCCCACCACAAAGCCAAATGCCTTTGTTTTTGCATATGCATTGCGCATGAGCTCAAAACCTCGAAATAACCGGGCCATTGATTATTAAATTAGCCGGCTAATGACGAATACCTGGGCTTTCGAGCTATCCAGGTATCCCTATTCTATAAGCATTCTGAAGAATTGTATTCGCGGCTATAGAAGTTTCACTTCAAAAACCTTGGAAAAAATACTCAAAATAAAAAATATATCTACTGCGAACTTTTTCAATATTAACAATGAACTGGAATACAAGTTGAGGAGTTCAATGAAAACATCGCTGCATGCAATAGGGACTCGACAATGGAGCAGAAGCTAAGTAAAATTACGTCTGAAGCTAGTTCTCCACATGATCACAGTATTGAAGGAATTCTCATAATTTTAATCAATTCCCGTTTTGCCAAATTTTAATTCGACTTATATATGTATAATCTTTTTCGCATCGTATTTGCTTTAAAAATACGAGTATAATATTCAGCTGTTGGCTTTCGAAGACTAAAGTACTACTAACTTATCAATTTTGTACACTTAACCCTTGTGTCTGCACTTAGATACGATTGTACCATTATGACATTTTGAACTAAGATTTTGTGTAGTAAATATTTTTTAAAATTTAAAGATTTATAGAATTCCTCAATCGATTTATTGCGAAGCTAAAGCCAAAATTTCAATGTGAGTATAAATAAAATAAAAATAAATAACAAATTATAATCAATCCAAGCTACATAGCTTTTCCCATATAAAATGTATGGGGATACAATCGTATCCAAGTGCAGACACGAAGGTGTTTGAAGCAAGGGCAGACACAAGAGTTAAGTTTAACCTTGTTTTTTTTTTTACTATCGATATTTATCTTCCAACTATGCCCTAATTTGGGCAGCAGGTAAACTAGTTTGTTTTATTTGACTTAGTTTTGCTTTTATATTCATTTCTGTTTCTTTTATATTTTTATACTGTATATTTTTGGGACGGTAATTAAATTGTTTTTACTGTTAACACTAACCAGCTAAAACTGTAAAATAGTTAGATTAACAACCTAAACAACAAAATTAGAATATAGCGGAATGGCCAAATCAAAAATATTACTGTTTCCAAACTTTAAAAAGAATTTTGATGACTTTTTGGATATTAAAATTAATAGCATTAAGCATTTAATTTAAATAAAAATTTCAAAATTTCTGCTGTGAGGCTGACAACAACAATTAATTACGACGACAGCTTTAGTCAAAGAAATGAATTAATTGCTTAAATGACGACATGTCTCCAAATAAAGTCACATAGTTGCGTGTTATTTTTAACATAATATATAAAAAAAAAAAAATCAAATTAAGCTAAACGACAGATTTTATGAGCTCTCTCTTTTGTTTGAGACAGTTAGAAAGTGTTCTCGCAGCAGCTTCAAGTCAGCTGTGGACAGCTGTAGAGCTGCGTAAGCAACGTCCATTTAATTGCCATCATAAAAAAAACAAGCTAGTGCATATTTTCTTGTCGTAATGTATGAGTATCTTGTGCTACTTAATATGAATTAAATGCTTAAGCATAACTTTCATTGTGCGACGTCTGTGTCGCTTGATAATAGCACTTTTGGTGTAGCGATAGCCGCAAATAGTTAGTAGTTGACTGGCCAGTGAATCATCTTTCAATGCATTCCAGTCTGTGATTATTTGATTGTAAATTTAAATTGCTTAGCAAATGTTAGTGTTGCTATAACGATTAAGTTTCTTTCACTTGAGTTTTTTTTTATCTACAACTTGAGATGACTGATTATTGACTTTGATTTTTTAAAATAATTCAACAGCGGAAAAAATAAGAACGGAATCTATGTGTTAAAGTGTGTGTGTGTTTAAAATTTCATTAAAGCCGGCCGGTGTCATTTTTTTTTTTTCCATAACTCACATAAGCTAACTCTCATGGGAAGGTGTTTTATTGTAATTTACCTTAATTATTATTGTTTTTTTTATTCCCTTTCAGTTTCTTCTAATTGAGCTATAAAAGATGGCCTGGCGCTTCAAAGCATCGAAATATAAAAATGCTGCTCCAATTGTACCAAAACCGGAGGCATGCATTCGCGATATTTGTGTTGGATCCTATCAAACTTTTGGCAACAATATCGCAGCCTCTGCTGCATTTATGGCATTTAATTGGGAGCACACTGGATCTAGTGTTTCCGTTCTACCGATTGATGATTGTGGGCGCAAAAGTAAAACGATGCCATTGCTACATGGACACACGGACACTGTAACGGATCTAGAATTTTCGCCATTTCACGATGGACTATTGGCAACGGCTTCGCAGGATTGTTTGGTAAGAGCTTGGAAATTAAAAACTTTATATTGATTATTACTTTAAAAATTATCACTTGCATAGGTTAAAATTTGGCACATACCCGAGAAAGGCTTGGAAACATCGCTTTCTGATCCTGAATGTGTTTTTTCACACAAACAGCGACGTGTCGAAACGGTTGGCTTTCATCCCACCGCAGATGGACTGCTATGTTCTACAGCTGCTGGCTGCGTTACACTTTTCGATATAACCACTCAAAAGGAACTATTCTGTAAGTTTCATAAAAATAAAATCAATTTAGCACTTTCCGAAAATTTCCTCTTAATTTACGCTACAGCTAATAATGAACACCCTGAGGTCATTCAGTCAACCAGTTGGAAACAAGACGGCACTTCTTTGGTCACAAGTTGCAAGGATAAAAATGTGCGCATTTTTGATCCACGCATTGCTAGTTCTCCCATTCAAATGGTAGCCGAGTCTCATCAAAGTATTAAAGACTCTCGCGTTGTGTGGCTTGGTGATCAGATGCGTATTCTTAGCACTGGTTTTGATTCGGCACGTTTGCGTCAGGTCATCATTCGTGATATACGCAATTTCTCAGTGCCAGAGAAGACATTGGAATTGGATTGCTCTACGGGCATTTTAATGCCTCTATTCGATCCAGATACTAACATGTTGTTCTTGGCCGGCAAGGGAGATACTACCATCAACTACTTGGAGGTTAGTGATAAGGATCCCTTCTTGATTGAAGGTTTGCGTCATACTGGTGAGCAAACCAAAGGCGCCTGCTTGGTGCCAAAGCGTGCTCTTAGAGTAATGGAGGGGGAGGTTAACCGTGTGCTGCAATTAACTTCGAATATGGTTATTCCAATAATGTATCAAGTACCGCGTAAGGTAAGTTTGAATGGTCCTGCATTATAGAGTCATTGGGTTCATTTGTCCCTTGCATTTTTTTTTTAGACATATCGTGATTTTCACAGCGATCTATATCCAGAAACTACTGGCTACAAGACTGAGCTAACTGCATCCGAATGGATGAGTGGCACCAATTTAAATGTATCAAAGATGAGTCTCGACCCTGCCAAACGCGACTTAGGCGATGCTCCAATCACTGTAAGTTGCTGATATTTATTTGGAAAACTGTTTAGCGTGATTTAGGTGGCGGCCATGGCCGAACGGTTAAGTGCGAGGATCGTATGCATAAGAACCACGGAGAACCCGGGATCAAATCCCGGATCACAAAATGTTTTTTTTTTAATTGAAATAAATATTTCTGATCGGCTGTCAGCTCTCTGTAAATAATGATAAACCTCAAGAACAATGAGAGTAAAGTTTCTTGAGAATATGAGCTGCTCGGAGTCGGGATAAAACTTGTAGCTCCGTTCTCGATTATTTATGTAAAAACATTTTTTAAGACGCACAACACAATTGATAGTAAGAAGCTTGGTAAAAGTTCTTTCAATGGCGAATTCGTTTTATTGTTATTTTTTTATTCATTTAGTTCCCTAATATCAAAAAGATTTTGAAGTAGTTCAACGAAATTAATAGTTGTCATAAAAAAAAATTTATAACAATTTAATATATGCTTACGACAATTATGACAATTTAACAACATAATAAAATGTGGAAAATGATTGGCACAGACCCTTTATTCAAGTACAGGGGTGATAAAAATAATTGCAAGTAAAAGGTTGTTTTATCAAAAGTTATTTTAGTAGAAAACACCATGCAACTTTAGTCTTTTTGTTCTTTTTATTTAAGTATGCTTGTAAAGAGTGATCCAATGCGAGGCCCCTTTTTAACTGGGTTGTTTTGGCAGCTGCTATGTGCCAAATGGCTTGTCCTTATGACGTTTGTGTTCAGTATTCAATACGTCTCAATCATGAATAGACTCATAGCCTAAAAACATTACATCTGTCGAAATTTCTTACATGTATCGGCTTGAACACATTGAGCCGTGGTCAATGTGTTTAGGCTATTACTCCTGAACAACGTTTATTAGTTGTGGAAACTTACTACCAAAATCAGTCACAATGGAGAAACAATCGCCTTATTGAGGGAAACGTCACAGAATGGACCATTCAAGAGTTAGTCGTGGGCAACATTTGAAGGAAATCATTTTTAAACATTGAGTTGCAAGAACCGAACTATCATTCCAAATAAAGATTTGCATGAATACATTCATTTTTATGTATTTTATTTAGTAAATAAAAGTAGGAAGCACTCTTTTCGATCACCCTTTATATTGTCTTATAAAGACTTAAAATATTAATTAATTAATTTACAGCAATAAAGACACAATTTAACTAATCAAAAATCTAAATTAAGCAACTCTAAAGAAAAGTTTAAGAATAGGCAGTAAATAATACAATTCTTTAATATTTTGCTGTCCTTGTTTTTAATAACTGCCTAGGCATTGAGGCAATAAGCTTATCAATATAACTGCTTGAAATTGCTCTCCACTCCTTTTTTAACTCTTCGAAAACCTCATTTCCATTTCGAAATCATCCACATATTCTCAATCGGGATGAGAACAGGAGACTGGCCTGAATTTACAAGCCTGGATGAGTGCTTGGGGTAATTCTCGTGCTGATAGTTTCATGTGAGTCGCATTTCCCATTTAGCAAACGGAAGTATTACTGTATGAAAGATCTCTTTATAACACACGGACGCGGATAGTTTCAGTAAACTGTAAATTGGACCAGAAGAATAAACCGAGAACACCCTACGCCAGAACATGTACCTAGGCTCGTATTTCTCACCTTGTGGACGCCGTGCTTGTATTTCTCGCCGACGTTGGACATTGAATTGAAAAAAAATTCTGCACATAAAAAAACCTGTGGTGGGCGTCACTGCACATTTTTTAAATTTTGCACATAAATATATATCTCCGTACCAAGCTATTTTCAAATCGGTCCGATATGAGGGAAAATATATTTACTTACTTAGGTGGCGCACCCGTAAGTTGGTTTTCGCCTGGTGTAAGAAATTTCGCCAGCCATTTCTTGTGCTTGCTGGCGCCAGTTGGAAGCTCCCGCTGCTGGGTACCGAATCGAATATTTTCTTCGCTAGAGCGTCGTCTTCCATCCGCCTTCCGCCAATCAAAACGTGATCAATTTGGTTGTGTGTTTTTGGTCAGGGTACAGCCAGGTGGCCTTATGAATATTAAGATGGTTGAATCTAGTGGTACTTACGACCATGTTTCGTGTTGCAGCGAAGTCAATCAGCCTTATTCCGTTATCGGATGTGAACTTTCCGACTGTTGGACCAAAGATGTTTTCCTTGCCCACCTTAGCGTTGAAGTCACCAAGCACAACTTTTATGTCGTTCAAGGCGCTTGTAGAAAGTTTGTTTGATCTCATCACCCTTGTCCTATGTCGAAGCATGCTTATATAAGGCTAATATTAGGAAAGAATTTACCTTGATACGAATTATGGGCAAGTTGTTCGTTCACAGGTGTAAATCGCAGGATTACGTGATTCCGTAATCTCTTGCCAACTACAAATCCGCACCCAAGGATGCTTGCCGAGAGCAACCCTGTCCCTTCCATCGCATTTCTTGGATTGCAGTGATATCAGCAGTTGTCATCAGATTTGGAGATAATTTTTCTCATATTTCTTCTTAAACTTTTCAATGAAATGGTTTTTTTTTTTGCACGGTGAGCTTCAAGCCCAAAGCACAACCTATTTAAGGACAAATGACCCTCCGCTCAAATTAGCCCGCAAACTAACTGATGCCATTTTACCGTTGCCCAGGGAACACCACGAGGAGGTTTGAATCGACTTGAGACGATATCGACATGGATAATGCTGGCCTCGCCATGTTGAGGCAGTCAAAAGCACGTTGCCATGTGAAGGTTCGTGCCTTTCCCCCATATAGGAAAATATAGCGTTTTAACTTTTCTGGATGTATGGGAGGTGGGCGTGGTTGTGGACGGACTTACATTTTTTTTTTCTTGTGTGTTTATATTCTTAATTACAACTCACATGCAAAATTTTATTCCTTTAACTTCAATCAGGGAATATGACTTTAAAGATTTTTTTTTTGGTTTTCTTAAACATCGATGATGAATGTAAATATTTGTGTTAAAATTTTTCATAAATTCCGTTAACTTTGTTAAAAATACGGAAATTCCCTTTTTTAATTCCGGGCGAAATTTAATTCACAATAGGGCTGAATATCACACCAATAAAATTAAACATTTTTTAACCCGTGCCCACCAGAGATATTTGTGTCCACCTGAAATTCAACAAAATTCTGAAAATTCAAATTTTCAAGAGGCTGTTAACAAAAAATTTGATGAGTCAGAATGTTAACAAAATGTATGTATAAATAACAAGTTGAAATGTACTCTAGAAAAAAAATGTATGATTGTAAAACTAACTGCTCCTATAAAAACAAAATTCTTAAACCATTTCTGGTCAAGACAAAATAATTTTTTTTCCCGACGAAACCCTAATTATGGCTAGGTTGTAGGTTCCCAAAAATGGGTCCAAAATAATAAAGAAATGTTTCCGTCTCTCCGTTTACTTGGGACAACTAAGATGCACAAAACTTTATTTGGGAGTAATTCAAATTATATGAAAAATCAGAATTTTCGTTATAGTTATACGTTTATTAAAAAAAAAAAACAACAAATTAATTCATATGTTATGCCAAGCGCTAAGACATTTATAATGCAGAGGCACATTGCAACCAAAGGTAATGCATATATATAACACATTATTTTTGTTATATTAATTTAACAGTTAATTGCATATCCTTATCGTTATAAACTAAATAAGTTATATTTTGATTTATTTTCATCACATTAAGGTAATTGTAAAACATTTTTTCCTCCGTTAAGTATTTATTTTAATTTTTTTTAAAGTAGGTCTATAAGGTAAAACGGCAAACACAAACACAGGTAGATATAATTAAACCGAAATTTATATTAATTTTATTTATTAGATTTAAATTGAAAGTATCAAAACTGACAAATTACTTGAAAAATATGCAAAGTCAAATGTTTCAATATTAATATTTCTTCGTGTCTTTTCGCCGCCGTTAATTTCCCGAATCAATCCAATTTGAATTTTTTGGCGTCTTTTTCTTGCTTCTTTTCTTCTGCTTTCCTCGCATGTTTACCTCTTATTGTGTTCTGTTAAGCTTTTGCTATCTACCGCTGGGTAGCAAATTCAATTTACATGGGGCGACCACCACAAGGTCAAAAATTTAATATTTTTATCTGGTAGGGGGGAGAGAGTATTGCAGGGGGAATGCTAAACTCGAATCTCGAAAATATCAAACATTGTTTTTATGCATTAACATCAAATAAAAATTACATTTATTGCATATTAGAAAATATCTAAACTTTTGGGTGTGAAAACGCACCCTTTGGCAAGAAATGGGTTAAAGTTGTAAGATTATCACTTTTGAACAGAGAAATGTTAAATTTTTTTAATATGAAACTATTATATGTTTGATTAAAGGCCAAAGTGTGCGTAATATTATGGTTTTTAATTCATCATTCTATGTATAATAGGAGCTGAGATATTTAAGTTACCACAAACGCATATATCGCTATGCGCAGCAAAGAAAGCAGTTTTTTTAAAGCAGTTCTGAGATTCAAATACACTGGGCTATTGTTAATAAAAATATCAACTTTTTTAAAGATAGTCGAGCAACCAGTGTTGCATCAGTTGATTTGGACTGACTCCCTCGTGACTTTAGTAACTTGCCACACAAACACAGATTCGGCCTTTTAAATTTGATGACTATCAAGGAGAATATTACTATGCTCAAGCTCACCTTTGATGTTATGAATGTATCTCCAGTTCGAATATATTTATATTTCAACATTGAATATATTTATAGTTAGATTGCATATAATGATCCAGTAAAGCGAATTAGTCATACATTAAAAGACTATTGAATGCGTACCCATATTTAATACCCATAAATAAATGTTGCAGATTATTTTATAATACCAGTGATTGTTACGTACTCTGTTCAAGTCTAAATCGACATTCAAGTGTATCCGTTCCAAATCCCTTTTCTCTAATTAATACTCACGAATCTTCCTCACTCTCTTTCTCTCTCTCTCTTTCTCTCTCTCTCTCTATATATATATACTGCTAGTATATATTTTTATATATGTATATTTCTTTCTTGTTAATTACTCAAAATTACCTTTCTCACTTCCCTACCTTAAATCATAAGAATTCTATTACCATATTCCTTATGAAAATAATTGCAATATTATTTATAAAAATCGCCTTGTTTGATAAATACATAAAATAACTTATTCAGTAATTTAATTAATTTAGGATCCCTTGAGCTTAGCTTAATATAAGTTCTAGATGAATTAAAGCTATCGAATACTGATCGACAGCTAGGAATGAACGGTTTTCCGCGAATACTTTTAAAAAATTTTGCGACTGCACTAGCAGTTCCTCTAACCGCAACTACCTACAACCAATCACTTAAAAATTATGAATTTCTAACTGATTGGAAATCCACGTACATTATACCGACTCACAAATCCCGTTAAAAAAATTAGATTTCAAACTATCGCCCTTTATGTAAAATATCTGCGATCCCCAATCTTTATGAAAAATTGGCCTACAGTAGACTGAATTTTTTATAGAAGGAGGCTAGATCTGACTGGACTGGAAGATCAACAACTACAAATTTGGCAATATTTACTATATAAATTTTAAACAGCTTTAAAAATGGATATCAATGTGATGTTATATTCACGGATTTTTCAAAAGCTTTCGAAAGAGTTCACCATTACCTACTTTTAAAAAACCTAGAATCCATTGGATTTCATTTCAGTATTCTAAAATGGTTTGATTCATACCTTTTTGGTCGACACAATTCGTTCGAATAAATAATTTAATGTCAGATGCTATAACGGTCTCTTCAGGGGTTCCCCAAGGCAGGTATTTGGGGAGTCTTTTGTTTCTATTATTTGTAAACGATATTGCCAAAATAGTAAAGTTTTCTCAGTGTTTAATGACATAAAACTTTTTCCACAATAATGATTGTAAAAATCTGGAGGGGGACTTGTTCCAATTATTTTCTTGTTGCAGCAACAGTTTATTGCCTCTAAATATATCAAAATGCTAATGTTTGACATTCAGTCGTAGTTTTTCCGCTATGTTTTATCCGTATAAACTTGGAAATATATTTTTGTAAAGGATTACTGAGAAGAAGGATCTTGGAGTTATGCTACTGTCAAGTATAACTTCATTTTTCAAGGCACATAGACTACATAGTAGCAAAGGCCAATAGTATGTTACGCTTCATAATCAGAAACTCGAAGGAACTTTCTGATCCATTTTCTGTAAGAACTCTATATTTTTCCTTTGTGAGATCCATTTTATGCTGGCTCTTCAAGGTTTGCAATAAGTCGCTTACGATGGAATATTGAATGCCTTCATATAATGTAAGAAGCCTTCTTCTTGGTATTCAATCCTTAGAAAATCGTGGTAAATATATTGCCATCATGTTTTTAAGAGATCTATGTTCGGATATAAATTGTTCTTTTTTGCTTTCTGAAATACGCTTTCACGTACCTTCACGTGCGCTAAGATCTTCAAATCTATTTTATGATCCATTTCATAGATTAAATTATAGTATGAATGAACCTATTACACGCTATACAAATAGATTTTAATCTTGGTTTAAGAAGAAGTGCTTTTAAGAACACTTTACTGTTATATTTTAATAGTATACGAAATAACTCAATGTGAACTATCTTAATTTGTATCATATTGTTAACGTACATTAGATTAATGAATTCTTTAAGTACTTATTTTTTTATTTTATTTATTTGTTTATTTAGTGTAATAATAACTAAGTTCTTTTAATGCACAAGGTTGAAATAAAATCTTTGGAATTATACAAACTAAAAATTTTAAATTTAAACACAGAAAAAAATAATTGAAACCATTATACTTATAACAAAGTTAATTTTAGTATTAAAAAATATAGATGAAATCGAAACAGAGCTTAGAATAGATGTGAAAAAGAAGTGTCAAGAAAGGAAGTGTAGATTTAAATAAAACGATAGGAAATATTTAACTTAAAGCAAAATGCTGAAATACGGTATGTTTAAATCTTGTTATTTCCCTTAAATCTCTTACATGGCTCGGTAAAGAATTCCACAGACGAGTAGCGTTAATAAAAAACAACCTTGTGGCGTTGAGGTAATTAAAACTTGGCGGAGTCAGCATGCAACTTCTCGTTGAGTGACCAAATTGAATTTTTTCAAACAAATAAGGGAGGCATTTTACACATTATTATTTTATGCAGAAAGATGCAATTTCTTGAACCACTATCATACGGGTTTCTATATCATCCAAAACCTTAAGCATCGCTGTAGAACCACTATGTCCAGCGCGGAAGCCTGACTGCTGTGGAGATAAACTTTTACGTTGCGACAGGTATTTCGATATTTGATAAGCCATTAGAGATTCACAAATTTTAGATAAGGACGGTAAAATGCTAATTGGCCTAAAACCATTAGGTCTAAAATCATTTGCTGCTGTTTTCTTGGGAACAAAAAGAACAGTTGCAGTTTTCCATTAGCTTGGAAAGCAGGATGTTGTGAAACAGTGGTTAATAATATGTGCCAATGGACTGGGAATAAATGGCAAGATTTCTTTTAAGAATTTAATGTGAATTCGATCTGCTCCGACTGTATTTGATTTGATTTTTTGAACTCATTTTCCTACCTCACTTTCATTTATTGCAGAAAACTCAAACGTTTTTTTCGACATATTGCGTCGGAGTTGCAAAATTTATGTTAACATAGTACTGCGTCAAAAAAATAGACAGGTCAAAAATATTGAGTAGATCAGGGTTAATAGACATCCAGATTTTGTATTGATTTATTTGATATTTTTTATTGTAAGTAGTCAGTGAGATTTTGAAGATCTGTTTTATGAATGAAATAAATAAATAAATAAATAAAATTAAATAAATAAATAAAATTAAATAAATAAATAAAATTAAATAAATAAAATAAATAAAATTAAATAAATAAATAAAATTAAATAAATAAATAAAATTAAATAAATAAATAAAATTAAATAAATAAATAAAATTAAATAAATAAATAAAAATAAATAAAAAACTGGTAAGGATTAGACGTGGGTAACGCAGCAAAAATCGCTGCTTTGGTACACCAACTAAACGCAGTTTGCTGTATCAGCGGAATGCATTAACGCAATTACGCCATATCGTAGTTTGAAATGCTATGATTCCTGTATCAACAAGAATTTAATCCACGCAGTGAGGACCAAAGCGTTGCGTTATGTGGTTAATTTTTCGAATGTGGTGAATTTTGTGGTGGAATGCTAAGTGCAAATTGGGTTCATTTAGAATAAATAAATGAAATCAAATAAAAATCTTTAATCAATATATCTGATCTAAAGAAATCTTACTGCTAATGGATTCATTAAAGATTATTAAATCCATAAGTAATAAATATGAAATATAACTAAAGGAAGAGCAGATTAAAGCATCCACCAAAACTGAAGATATATTAAACTTCAAGCATGAAGCCAAAATATATTTCGTTTAAAATTTGATGTGAGCCATCAAACAGTTCAAAGTTGGATCCAAATTTACTTCTGCTTCGAACACGAACACATCCAACAGTTTATTAAATTGACAAAACCATTCTGTGAATGGCAAACTGCTTACTTACTGCTAATGGATTCATTAAAGATTATTAAATCCATAAGTAATAAATATGAAATATAACTAAAGGAAGAGCAGATTAAAGCATCCACCAAAACTGAAGATATATTAAACTTCAAGCATGCAGCCAAAATGTATTTCGTTTAAAATTTGATGCGAGCCATCAAACAGTTCAAAGTTGGATCCAAATTTACTTCTGCTTCGAACACGAACACATCCAACAGTTTATTAAATTGACAAAACCATTCTATGAATGGCAAAATATTAATAACAGTCAAACGCACTCCAAGCATATTCTCTGCAACACTTGTCCTTATTTATACAGAGTAATTATGTTCGCTTTCTCTTTCTATCCTCGATGCGCCGTACAACATGTGCAATTTTTGTTCGCTGTATAAATATTGTTTACTTTTGCTTTGAACGCGTCATTTACATTACTGCGCTATTGCGTTAGTTATATTAAACAATTGTATCAACGCAGTAACGCATTGAAGTGCTTCAACTCATCAACGCAACGCAGCGCTGCGTTACCCATGTCTAGTAAGGATGGAGCTTCGGCAGGGTACCGAAGCTAAAATACCCCCGCGGCCATAGTGAAGTATATTCGAAGTCTTTGGCCACGAGATACACGATGACATTCAGTTTTATATATATTAACGAAAGTTTTCCTATTTTGATGACGCCACTTTGTATGGGAGGTGGGCGTGGTTTTGATCCGATTTTGCCAAATATCATAGAGGTGGTTCATATTATATACCAAAACTTATGTGCAAAATTTCAAGACATTTCTTTAATTTTTGTGGATTTTTAAGAGATTTTGCGTTTAAAATAAAGCCACTTTGCATGGGAAGTGGGCGTGGTTTTCATCCGATTTTGTCATATATCATAGAGATGGCTTATATTATATATCAAAGCTTATGTGCAAAATTTTAAGACATTTCTTTAATTTTTGTGGATTTTTAAGAGATTTTACATTTAAAATAAAGACACTTTGCATGGGAGGTAGGCGTGGTTTTCATCCGATTCTTCCACATTTCATAGACAGGATTGAAATTGAAGATCAAAGCTTATGTGCAAAATTGTAAGACGTTTCTTTAATTTTTGTGGATTTTTAAGAGATTTTACATTTAAAATAAAGAGACTTTGTATGGGAGGTAGGCGTGGTTTTCATCCGATTTGATCCATTTCCGAACTTGATTTTCTTTTTTTAAAAATAAACTTATATTTTGAATTTCACTGCGATCTTTAAAATTACGCCTGTAATCGTGTCGACAGACGGACAGACAGACGGACACACGGACACACGGAAATCGCCTCAATAGGTGATGCTGATCAAAAATATATATATTTTTCTTTACCTGCCACGCCTACTTCTTGGCGTTACAAACGGAATGACACAGTTAGTATACCCCTTACGCAGTACGCGTTGAGGTATAATATAAAACGAAAATAAATAATAGTCATTAGATACATAAATATGCGCATAAAATATGTTTAAGTGAATGAATATGTCTAAATTACATGTTCTTAATAATAAATAACTTCTAAAGTATTGTTGAAATAGGCATAGTATTACTCAATGCTTTCATAATAGAAAACTAAACCAGAGGAAATCGTTTTAAACGATTAAAAGATTTAAAAGATAAAAACCATCCCAGAGAAAAAAAAAGATTAAATAAAAGAGTACTTTATTTGGGTATTGAAGTAACAGTCTGAGTCTAGTTGCAAACCAAAATACAACGGAATAATTTTTTTTTTTAATTATTTCAGACGTGCACACCTTAACATGACCTAAAACAAAGCAATTTTGTAGTTTTCGACAAAACTACGTACACAGAAGTTTTATATTTCCAATTATTTATTAAAAAATAATATTATGCTGGCCTCCTTTTATGATCTTTTTATGATGATGTTTTCCATTCTAGTTAAAAAGCATATTCAAGGCCTTCTTTTGATGTTATTTTGTGTTCCCTTATTGTCTACTTTAATTTTGACCCCAAATGCTCGATGGGATTTAAGTCCAGAGACTGGGTAGGAAAATCCATGACTGGGAAGTAAACGAAAAAGGAAATGGCCATTTCAGCGCCCTTGAAAGGACTTTGACCGAGCTTCTTATAATCAGTTGTGTTGTGTCTGTTTGTGAAATGTTTGAACACAAATAATCAAGAACTGGGCCTACAACTTTTATGCCGAGACTCCAAACGGCTTATGTTCTCAAGAAGCTTTTCGTGACAGTTTTTACTCTCTGAGGTTTGCCATTGTCTGCAGAGAGGTGAAGGCCGAACAGAAAAATTAATTCAATTGAAAAAACGTTCTGTGTGCGGTGGGATTTGAACCAGGGTTCTTTGGCGTATGGGCCACACACACACTACCCACTGCGCCACGGCCGCCATATGACTGGGAAATGGTTTTGGTAAAAAACTAAGGTCCGTTATCTTGTTGGTAGACCACGTTTTCCATGTTAGTATCGTCAAAAATCTGGGTAAAAGATGATAAACGCGCATTGTTGAGCATATTTATGTACCGTTCGCTATTCGTATGACCCTCGCAGATAACCATTTCTCCTACTCCACATGCAGCCATGCAAACGCGAAACATTATACTACTTGATGTAGGTAATACCAGGTGTTCCAAAAATCTGAAAAAAACAAAAAACACACTTTTTTAGCTCCTATTATTTGAATGGTACAACGCTTTTAGGTTTTGAAAGTGATTTTTTTTCATGAGTTAGAAACTTTAGAAAACTCACCTGAAAATGAAACTCATCAGACCACACAACATTTTCCTCATCTTGTTAAGTCTAATATTGATGATTCAAGGCCCAATTTAGTTGCAATCTTGCTGCCGCAAATCGCCTTCTCGCAGTCTGAGCACTTATTTTGTTTGTTGAACTGTCTTGCAACTCGGCAACTAGCTGAGAAAATTTTTTTTCCGGGGCTTATATGGCTTGTTTTGATCTGCATTCGGCCAGTTTTCGGTTTATTTTTATACATCCAGTTACGTCATAGCGTCTTAGTTTGTTATTTTACGCAGTCATCATTCGGAGTTTGTTTACATTTTGTTTAAGTATTAAGATCAATAAAATTCACTTTTATAATAATTTTCAATTTCCTTATAGCAGCGTGCTCCTATGTTCACTAAATTACACGTAAATCACTAATAACTAAACTTGGGAAAATTTGATATTTTAGCACTTTCGATCATAGGAATTTTTCTTTATGACATTAACACTAAAAATATTGTCCAAGTTTTTCAATTCCAAGATTCTGATAATTTCAACTTCATCTTTCACTTTTTTTTAAATCAATGTACAATTATTTATATATAGGTTCATCGCGGCAACCTCGTAGATTTTACTAAAAACATAGAAAATAAGAAGGCTTTAAATAAGGATAAAAAATTGTCACAACATCAACAACAACATCTAAACCAACAAAACGGCAAGCATGACAATGATTTCGCCTTAAAGAAATCATTCGTAACCGCAGCTACCGCTAACAATGGCAACAACAACAATAGCGACAACGACGAAGGTGTTGGGGAAAAACGAATACACTCCAAAAGCGATATTATACGTAAATTTGATAGTAAATATCGTATCGAAACGGAGAAAGAAAAAGAATTCAAGTCACCAATAGAAGAATTTAATAGCAATCAAGAATCACCGGCAGATGAGTCGACCGGTAGCAGCGAGGAAATATCAACTACTGGCAGCTCTGCTAATGCAACCTCGACACCGCCCAAACCAATGCCACGAACATCGCGAAATAACTCGTTACCGGACTCGTCGCAATCTTCAACCGATGAAAGCTTGCCAAAACCAAGGCCACGCACAACAGCTGCTACTACATACAAGGTGTGCGCTTGGCATGGGGAAAATAGTTGATTTGTCGTTTAATTTTTTTTTTTTTATTTAATTTTTACTGGTTAGTTTTAATTTTTGCATAGTTTTTGTATGTCGGTTTAAGTAGAAATTGATATTTTTGTTTTAAATCCAGTATTTGTAGGTATTTTTTTATAGAATGTTAAATAAATGTCAGTCTGGCCTTGTTTAGTTGAATATTTTGCGGGGTTTTTTTTTTGTATATTATTTATTGAATAGAACTATAAAAAGCATTGTTTCTTGCAGATTTTCGTTATTGTTTGACGTCCAAGTATTTTGAGGTCTTCGATGTTCTTTAATTTGTTGTATGTTTTCCTTCTCTTATTTTCTACATAGTATTTTTTATTTTTATAATTATATTCCTAATAGATACTTTCAACAATTCGTATATTTTCAAAAAAATTTTATTTTTTGAAAAACTAACTTCTTTTAATTCTTCTCTTAAGCCTCGCCTCGGACCAAAACCATTTTCCAGTAATTCCGGTGATGTTTCCTTTGACAAAGTGTTTGCGGTACCCTTAGCACCAGGATCTCAGGAAAACATACACATTTCATCAAGTGTTGCCGCAGATAACACTTCCGAAGATTTGGTCACCCATGCAACAGCACCAATATCAGCACCAGAGCCACAAAACAAACCCGATCTCATTGTTGAAATTGAAATTAAAAGTAATTGCTTGTCGTTATAGAAGAGACATAATAATTTTGAAACATTTTTTTTTAATTTAAGAACCTGCACACAATAACGGTGATACCATAGAAAGTGACAATGGTGTGGCAAAATCTCTGACAACCTCTGAGCGACGCAAGGTATAGTTATATAAATACAACTGTTGCATTGTTTTTTCCTATATTAATATACACGTACTAATATTCTAATGTATATAAACTTTTTCCTCTATTTTTATTCCTATTTTTGCCTACCTAAAAACAAAAACAACTAAAATATCGATTTTTCCCTTCTACTCTACTAAAAATCAAAACAATTACTGACAACCATCTCACCAAAAATTAACTAACCTCAAATTTCCAACAACAACCAACACCTTTAAACAAAAGTCTTCGGCTGATGATAAATCACCTTCACATGATAAGGTTGTTTTATTTAAGCTCAACTTTTGAATATGTTTAAAACTTAATTTTTCATCTTCTTACCTAGATTTTCGAACAAAACCATTCAGAATCTTCAGAAAATTCGACTGAAGGCGATGATAAACCGGATGCCGAATTGAGACGTTTTTCAGCGGCACGCAGTAGCATTGCCGAACGCCGTCGTTTGTACGAAAGTCGTTCCAAGAGCACCGTTGAGGAAAAAACGCATTCACCGGTTCCACTGTAAGTTGATAGGAAACGGCCTAATTATTCTAAAAGTAATTAATTTAAAAATTTATCAAAAAACCGTTATAAAAATGTCATAAAAAGTAACTTTAAAAAATTAATTAAAAATTATTTCAAAACTATATTAAAGATTAAAATATTAGAGATTAAATATTTCAAGCGTCCACTCGAATAACGTTGTAAGCGACAAAATTATAAGTTTTCAAGTATAGAAAAAACGTTTTTAATTGCGCACTTAAAGCCATTTGATTTCGATTTCCAATTTTTTGGTGTAAGAGTTTTAAAGAAATTTTCCTGTATATAAAAAACAAAATATATCCCTTAAGGTGGGACAAGACATTCGCGGCAGAGAAAACCGACCTTTTTTTAAAAATTCATAACTCAGTCAAAAACAAACATTTTTCCAAAATTTCAGAGAAATTATTGTAGATAATTGAACAAATTACAAGAAAAAAAATTCAAAAAAATATATTTTTCATTCCAACGTGGTTTTATAGAGCTCCAAACTGGCGGCAGATAAAAAAACGGGGCCTCGTGGTTGCAGTGCTGGGAGTTGCAAAAATTGTCCGATCTGAAAAAAAAATGACTTTTTTAAATCTTAACAAAATTGGTTATCGTATGACACGAGCTTTTTTTTAAAATTTTTTTCAATTTTTGGTGATGTTCCAAATTTGAAAGTGTGTTTTTTCGAAAAAAATATTGACTTTAAAAATTCATAAAAAAATCGAAAAAAAATTTAAAAAAAAGCTCGTGTCATACGATAGCGAATCAAGTTTAAAAAAATACAAAAAAAGAAAAAATTCGTCAAAAAATTAACCTGCTAGTGCCGCAACCAGTACGAAAAACATGGCTTCGAGATAAACGCGTTCAAAGTTTGTGAACAAAGAAAAAAAAGGTTACCTTCAATCTGCCATGCCTGCTTCGTACTGTATGCCTTCGTTATCTTGTGTTGTGCTGTTTCTTATAGTTTTTTGCAATCGTTTAGCAACTCGGGCTTCTTTTGAAGCTTCATATGCCTTCACTCTGGCGCATTTCAAACGATTTGCATCATTTCCTTTGGAAAAATTCAATGCTGTAGCTCCTATGGTGATACCAAGTAGTTGAAACATTTGCAAATAACTATACTATAAGGTACGAAATAACAGCCACCAAAAGTCAGGTAGCAAGTAAAACAAGTATATACCAGCTGCTGTACGTAGGTAGCGCAAAAATTAAAAATGCGCTCTCACTAATCCGGCTGTAATTTTTGAACCCGTAGGAATTTTTACTAAAATACAAAATTATTAAAAAAATATCGATTTAAAAAAAAAAAGCCAATGACATGTCCCCCCTTAAGAAGAGAAGGAAAAAGCATTTAGATATTTTCGTAGTGGAAAAAGTTTTATATCCAAAGCGCGACGGATTTGTCCAGTACGCATAACATCTTCACTGATGGCGCTTACAACGTTTTTCCACATTGTTGTTTCTGGAGCAATATTATTGGGTTCAACTTGTTCTTTTCTTCCAGTATATGCTTATACACTTTTTCTTAGCCTCTTATTATTTATGTCTTTCCAATTTTTAAAATTTATCTGCCGATTTTTACCTTTATTGCACTTTTACAACCCGCTATTTAATTCTACATTGGCCATGATGACGAGCACATGTAACGTTTTTCCAATCACTACTATCACTACTACTACTACTACTACTTTGGAAAGCATGTTAATGACCAAAAACTAATAAAATTTGAGAAACTATTGGGCTATTCACAGTTTAATCGTATATTAACAAAGCGTATTAATAGCATTTGTTATTTTTGTAACTGTGAGCACCTCAGTGTGTGACTGCCGTATTCAATAATTTTGCAACGCTGTTATATATGCCCTGTAGACAGGGCACAAAAATACGAGACACAAAAAGCACGCCCTAGGGCTAATTTTATTTACGCGTGCTTGCGTATTTGCGTTTGCATGCAAAACAACAACAAAGCAAAATACGCTTACTTTAACTGTGAACACCCTTTATGTATTCTCATAATGAGCCAGAAATATCATTTTTAATGGTAGTATGCAAAAAAACCTTTTTTGAATAATTTGTCGTTTACAACGTTATTCGCGTGAACGCTTCATGTATTTCAAAATCCAAAAAAAAAAAAAAGGTTAAGAAAATATAAAATAGTAAAGAAAATAAATAAAATTGCAATAAAAACTGAAAATAAAATAAAATGAAAGTAGGTAGTAAATATAAAATTAATCTACAAACTTTGATTTGTAGACGACATTTTTCAATAAGTTTTTATAGATTATAAGAAATTTATTAGTGTAAAGGTGGATTTACTGACCACCTTCGAAAAGTGTTTGCGACCGCGCTCTATTGCTCTCAAAAAGTGAATGTAGCGATTTTGATTGACATGTAAAACGTTCACCAAATTCGCTATTTAAGAAATATTGCCAGACGTAATGTTTCCTCATTATGAAGCTAGCAAAAATTTAAGAAAAACAATTCTAGCAATTTCGCTCAAAAAATTTTCGCAAAAAAATTAAAATTAATTTCGTCAAGACAAAGAGTGTGCAACAAATTCTTGCTACTCTTATATTGGGGATAGAAATAGAGCGCAAAATCGCCATATAAAAAAACCCAACTCAGCATGCGGAAGGTGGCCAGTAAATCCACCTTTATAAGACTTGTCCTAGCCAGCAATTAATTGCAAAAAAAAATGGTGTTAAAATTTTATATTTCATACCTTCACTTTAGGCGTCGAGAAAATTCAAAAGTGGACTCACTTAAATCAACACAGTCTGCTATAATACCGACTGTTGGGGATAACAAACGCATCTCAGTGCCGGAGGGCAAACTATTGGAGGAAAAACGTCGCAATCATTCTTCAACAACCTCTGCATCGTTGGATGGCGGCATAAAGAAGTCAGCCACAGAGACTGCAATAACAACATCGACCAAACGCACTTCCACCGTATTCGGTAAAGTATCAAAATTCCGACATTTAAAGGGCACTCCTGGCCACAAATCAACGCACATTGAGAATCTGCGAAACTTAAGCCGTCAAATTCCGGGTGAATGCAATGGTTTTCATGCTAATCATGAACGCGTGGCAGTTCCGCTCTCTGGTCCAGGTGGCAAAATTGCTGTATTTGAATTGTCTAGACCTGGCCGTCTGCCAGATGGTGTCATTCCTTCGCTTGTCAATGGGAGCAACATAATGGATTTCCAATGGGATCCATTTGATTCAAAACGTCTGGCTGTTGCCTGTGATGATGGGATTGTTAAGCTTTGGCGTATCGCCGATAACGGTCTAACAGAACCAACAAATATCACTGATAGCGAATTGACGGCACACTTGGACAAAATTTACTTTATACGTTTTCATCCACTTGCTAAGGATGTTTTACTGACTGCCAGCTACGATATGACTGTTAAGATTTGGGATTTAAATACGATGCAGGAGAAATGCACCTTGACTGGACATACCGAACAGATCTTTGATTTTGCCTGGAGCCCCTGTGGTAAATTTGGAGCAAGCGTTTGCAAAGACGGAAAAATACGCGTCTATAATCCGCGAAAATCAGAGACTCCTATACGCGAGGGAAATGGACCAGTTGGAACGCGAGGAGCTCGCATAAGTTGGGCCATTGAGGGTCAATATATTGTGTGCACAGGATTTGATAAGTAAGTTAATTATTAACAGCTTTTAGCAATTTTTACGAACTTGTTTTTTTTTAACATTCACAGGGTTTCCGAGCGTCAGATAAGCGTTTATAATGCCCAAAAACTCAACGCACCCTTGACTACGGCTAGTCTAGACGTTTCACCATCTATTCTTATACCATACTACGATGAAGATAGTTCAACGCTTTTTGTCACCGGCAAAGGAGATTCAACAATTTACTGCTATGAAATAACAGATGAAGAGCCTTACATCTGTCCCTTATCACATCATCGTTGCACATCACTGCATCAAGGCTTGAGTTCCGTTACCAAAAATCACTGCGATGTTGCTATTGTAGAATTTTCCAAAGCATACCGTTTGACCAATACCACAATCGAACCCTTGAGTTTCACTGTGCCGCGCATCAAGGTTAGTTTTATCCCTTTTTACTAGTCTGCAATTGCTTTTATTAAAATTATCATTTTACACAGAATGAGCTATTCCAAGACGATCTGTTTCCACCAACTCGTGTGACATGGCAGGCCACAATGTCAGCAGATGATTGGTTCGCATCGAATGACAAAAAAGTCAAAAAGATAAGTCTTCAGCCAGAAGGAATGGATACACGTAAGTTGTTGCTAAATTAAAGAAGATTTGTTAATTTTATGAATCTGTCTTTATTTAGTATCTTCCATACAACAAGTGAGTCAGATAAAGAAAATTGAACCAACACACAATACTACGCATTTTATGACAAGGGCTGAGTTTGAGAAATCTAAAGAACAGGAGGTAAATAATAATATCTTCAACTCGTATAAACATATGCATAAAGTAAACTCGCACTTGTTGATTTATAATTAAAAAAAAATAAAATGTGGTAATGTGTTATGCCCTAATGGTATACAGAAATTTTAAAGAGTATTATCTTTGCGAACTTTTAGATAGTAAATATTTTTCAAGACGGTAGCTCTGCTTATGTTTGCCTTAAACCACGTGTTGTACTATAACATGCCAAGTTTGCGCGCTATTAGAAACAGATTTTATTCTCATTTGAAGCAATATTAAAATAGAGTATTAATTTTTACTAGGAAGCCCGTGTGCCGTTAAAACGCAAAAATAAAAAAATATCTAGTGATAGGTAATTTTGTTTTTATATTAAGGGCTATTTTTTAACTTTGAACCAAGGATTTCAGGTACTGCACCTATCTAGCCAATACTACTTCTCCCCTTTTAAACCATTTTTTTAATTGTTTCTTCATCGCAGGTGTGAAATGGTGGGCCAATCCATTGTTATGAATCTACGAAAAAATATCGGCTTTATTTCTGTGATCCCTTCCATTTCTGGCGTTGACATTAAAAGTCACCAACTTCATTTGATGACTCTTTTCCAATTACTTTCGCAAGCTTAAAATTTATCAATGGGTATTTTTTTGACATCAAATTGATTCTATGTTGTTTAGAAACTTTATATGTTTCTATTGGTTTGTTAACCATAGAACGCATTACCGGATACCCGTGTGTCCACTAGCGAAACGAAATTCGGTTCAGTGGCTCCGCAGCTATAAGCTCCTAAATTCTACACCCAGGCAAACACATAACCAAGGGTACCCGTGTACCCCATATGAAAAAATAATCGAATTACTTCTGTTCATACCCTTTAAGAAAAACAGCACGTAAGTGTAGTAGTTTTCTCATATAAGACTACGAAAACGAACCGATTTTGCGATACGAAAATGTGCCGCATATGTAAAGTTTGGAATAATAGAATTAGACAAAAAAAAAGTAGTCATTTGAATGTATTGGTACTACAACGCCAAGGCGTTGCAAAAGCGTTACAATTACGAAGAGTTTTACTTTGAAATAATTTCGTTTTAATTTTTATATGAAAAATTATGCAAGTGTTAGTGAAATGGCGGTTCGTTTACGGTACCGTTTCGTTCGCAAAATGCGTTACGTTTATTTTTCTTAGAGGGTACCTTCCCTGTCAAAAGTTGCAAGTTTTAGTCCGAGAAATTTCTTCTGGCAAAAATGGTATAAGTGTCAAACTGCTTAAAATCAGCTGTATGCAATTAAGCAAAGAAATTGCAAAAACCAAAAGTTCTTTGAAATAAATAAAAACTATTAGAATGGAAAAATTTTGGATGGAAGAATGGTAAATTGAGTAAAAACTATGCATAAATGTTAATTTGAGAGTTGATTTCAGTATAGTTAAAAATCTTTATCATGCCGTCTGCGCTGCCGAACAGACCTTACGCAGACCAGACGCAGACGGTTATATTATATATATTAAGTTTTTACACAATTTACAATTTTTCCATCTTAAATGTTTCTATTCTAATAGTTTTTATTAATTTTAAAGAAATTTGCAAGCAGCTGGTTTTAAGCAGTTTGACACTTTTACCATTTTTGCCAGAATATATTTCTTGGACTAAAACTTAAAACTCACGATTGCACTATCTTTTACCATTT
Source organism: Coremacera marginata (assembly GCA_914767935.1). NCBI lineage: Eukaryota > Metazoa > Arthropoda > Insecta > Diptera > Sciomyzidae > Coremacera > Coremacera marginata. Next base: position 51,917,312 of record OU612046.1, on the reverse strand, counting down.
TTTCACGTACGGGAATGCTTCTTGGACGAAAACCTGCAAAGCTGGTAAACTGGACTAAAACTTTAGAGTACGGGAACAGACCTATAGATAGATTTTTTTAGTGTCGGAAACTATTTTGTTATATGCTCGAGTTGTGCCGTTATTTGCTGAAAATTAATGAACATGATTACAAATTTTAAAATTGAGATTAATTGTTAACCTGGCGTTGAATTTAACTTGCTTAACGCTGTCAAAGCTCTTAATTTTGCAAAAATATATTCTCTCTATTCTAAATTGTAACACAACTCGAGCACATTACAACACAAAGATCAAATGGCGGAGCTGATTTTGCCTTAAAAAAAATCATCAGCTCATAAAAATTATACCAAAAGAATAATTATTTTTTCAGTGCGGCACATTATGGCACACATTGGGCACATAGCAGCACACATTGTTTATTTTAAGAAATCTAAAATGGCAGAGCTAACTTCCCACCGCTCAATCGTAATTTAACATTGAAATTCTTCCTTTTAGATACAAAAATCTGTTAGTGCTCGCATGGAATACAACACCAAGTTGGAGCAAGACGATATGGAGGGTGTCGACGAAAATGAATGGCAGGAATAAAAAATTCTTTAATGTTAAATTGAAAGCTTTTGCTTTTCTCACTTAACAAAATAATCTTATCGATATATGAAACAGCATGACATTTATTTCTAACAAAAAACAAAAAAAGACAACTTAGTATTCAATCAACAGTTCGTTTAAAGGAACTCGATTTTAAGATTAAAGCACAGCATGACAACAAAAGATCCAACAAGCAAACAAATTTCTATAAATAAAGTATGTAAATGCTTCATTTCTTATATATTCAAACGTTTGCTTATTCTCTTCCATTCTTTTCAGAGCAACGGATAAACGCAATTATCAAAAGTCGATAACATGATGAATTCCATTTTTATACTCTTTTATACGCTAACAAAAAAAAAAAAAACAAATTCCCAACTCCAAGGTTTGCCAAATTCTTCTCATACATTTATATAGTATAAGCTAGTGGCTGCAGTTGACTGTTCGAAATAAGGTTCTTTGTGCGTAGACCTAACGATATGTTGACATTGAACAGTTTATTATTTAATAAAACTAGGAGTATTATGTTAATATCTGTTTAGAAATAACTTTTAAAAATTAATTTTATTTAAAAACGCATTGACGTTGCCATACATTCATATACTATATCAGTTTGTTTGAATTTAATAGATTTTTCTCTTTCTCTCTCTCTCTTTCAAAATAGTATATTTTCGTTATAAATTCTAATATGTATATTATATATATTTTCTCTACTCTAGTCTCTTAAAAAACTCTTGTTAGTTATTTGTGTATATGTATGTTTTTGTATAACTGTAGCAGCATTGTACTATTTATCCATCAGATAATACTCGGAAGAATATTTAATGTATAACCTTTCTCGAACACAATTCCAATCAAACAAAATTAATAACGAAAAGACTATTTAAAGAGTTGCCATACTGTATACACAGATTTTTATATGCAAATTATTGAATAACATTTCATAAATAATAAGGGTAAAACAACTCAGGATCATTAAGATCGCCCAGTTTTTTTTTATAACTTATAAAAACAAAATATAAAAAAATGTTTGTAGAACACCACTAGTTTAATATACTTGAAAAACATTCATACGCGCATAACGGCATGCGTAAGAATAAACCTTAAATTGTGTTCACACGCATCTTTCCTATCTAGGAAATATTTAGATACAGCAATAAGAAAACGCAAAATTTCTTACATACATATTCTATATTGGTGTATCCGTTTGATAAATTATATATTTTTTTTAACGCATTATAATTTATTTACGCCGAGTACATTCAAAGTGTATGCATTTGAATTTTTTTTTTTCATTGTTTTTAATTAATAGACTGCAAATACGTATTACAGCTTATCATTTGCAATAATATTTGTCTTAGATTCAAATAATATTCAATACATTAATGAGAGATCTAAACAGCTGACAGCCGAATTAATTTTGGCAAAGTATTTATTCATTAATATTATACATAGAGATGATATTTATATGAGGTTAAGTATTAATATTTATACAATATGTTTGATAATTAAATTTACAATTTTTAATAATATATATTATTCTCAGCCAACCTAAATAATTTGCTTTAAACTAATTTGTGAATGTTTAAAAATTTCAATTTGAAAAAGTTTGAATGTATTATTTAGACTATATGTAAAATTATCAATCATTCTTTCTTATTATAACTTTTTTCTTATAAAATAATAATAATAATTATAATAACGGATAACATATATATAGAATAAAATATTAAATAAATATATTTATATACCACGTACAAATAATTTTTGTTCTACTTGCTATTTAAAGGGAGTTAAACTACTTACTCATAAAAAAAGAAACAAAATACAGAGTTAAGAGAACATGGCAACTAAAAACGATGCACATTCCACAGAATTACCCGGTTTTCGTAGTATAATGCACACGAGCTTTATAGTTGTAAAGCAAGACTCGATCAATTAAAAAAAACTTTATAAAAATGTATTTTAATATATACATTTTATGTTATGTGGTTTTATAACTCAAATTATTTTTCAATTATTAATTAAGAGTTTTATGTTCGAGCTCAAGGTCTATGTTGTTTTCTGAAGAAAACAACCAACAACAATACCCTTGTAGTAATCACACAGCAGACTAGACAGACTGTTTCGTTGGCCGCTACACCAACTCATCAGTAGCCTTGTATGATTGCAATGAGTGTTGGTGTGCAACAATTTGACTTATGTTTTTTCGATCAGAAATAACAGTTAAAATTTGACTTTTATTTTTTCGATCAAAAGTGGAAGCCACACTTTAATTGCTACATTATCTGCTTGTAGTCACTATCATGGTAGAATAAAATTAGGTATATGCAAGGGAGAGAGCGTAGACTCAAAACTTTCAAAGCTCATAGAAAATAAGAAAACAGAGTGAAAACAAAATGAAAAAAATTTCGAACGATTTTGACAGTTATGGTTGACAAAAAGAAAGCGTAAGCAGCCCTGCATCTACACATCTTGATGCTACGTTTGCAAAGTAGTAAATTGCTCTTAGTAGATTTTTATAAAGCATAGCTGGAGATGATGTTCGAGCTAGAGTCTAAAGGCAGCAAAAGCAGTAAAATTCTTGTCAACCGTATTAAGATAAGGCAATGAACATTAATGGAAAATGATACAATCTATTCGGCCTTGATCCTGGACCCCAGTTTCAGACGCGTCAGAAAAAATTGGACGTGCAAAAAACATTTCAAAAATATCATCCTACACATCCATACTGTTGAACAGGGAACCTGCTAAATTTATGTAGAAATGTAAAAGCCTATTCATTTTAATTTAATTTCTTGTAAATATTCAACAGATGTCTACAGCTCCAACTACATCAAACACTGGGCCATTCCTATTTGATGAAGGAACACATCAAAGCAGCTTGTCATAATTACGAACTGGATTTTTGGGTATTGAGCTATCTGATGCTTCATCTGACGATGAGGATGCATGCTTAGAAAATTCTGTTCGAAAACCATTTTTCGAAATCGACACCTATAAGGAGAAGCGCATTGATGTAGATGCGAACCTTAAGGAATACTAGGAGAACAAAAAATTTGTATATCCCCGACTAAGAGAACTGGCATGTATTATTCATCAAGTGCCAGCGACACAAGTCAGTGTAGAACGCGCGTTTTCAGCACTTAAGATTGTTCTCAGCGATTTGCGCTACAATTTGTCTGAGCAAAACTTGGCAGCTATATTAATGGTTAAATTGAATTCCGGATCAATGCTATAAAAAGTTGAATGACTTTATGTTAAAATGAAAGAAATTAAAAGCTTAACTGGGAAATATCTTATATTTACAGAACATGGAAAATGTACGCAATAAAACCTATCCTTAAATTTTGAAGAAGAAAGTAGTTTTTACTTTGATTTTTCTTTTTTCAATTAAAAAATACGTAAAATAATTTGTTTTGAAAATTTAAACTATTATAATAAAAATTATCAAATAATATCACTGTCAAATTTTAAACCTTACTTTTAATCGAAAAAAGAAAAGTCAAATTTTAACTGTTTGATCTAAAAAATAAAAGTCAAATTTTAAGTTATATTTTTTTGATCAAAAAAATAAGTCAAATTTTAACTTTTATCGGTCAAAAAATAACAGTTATACAGTGACACATATTCGTATAAACGCACTCTTAATTTTAAATTTGCTACCTTCTCTCTTTTATTAATGTATTAGTCAAAATAAATTCCCACTCATATTGTTTACTAAACTAACGGAAATTTGTATTGAGTGCAAAAACCTGTTTTCGTTGTTGTTGTTTTATATAAATCAATTCAGTTTAAATATTTTACTAAAAACAAGTACATATTCGTTTAAACGCACCTGTTTAAGGAGGTAGAAAACATATTAGTGGTTTAAAGAAATAAGTATTTGCTTGTATTAAATTGACAATTGGTAAGTTTTGTTTAATTTAAATGTAAAATTATTTTCTTAATAATATTTTTTTAAGATTTTATCAAAATGCCAAAGGGAAAATACCTCAATGACACAGAAAAAGTCCAAATCAACCTGTACCATAAAGAGGGTTATTCAAATCGGGAAATTGGGCGGAGACTAGGAAGATCAGAAGCAGTCATGCGCTCTTTATTTAAAAAACTGTGTTAATTATGGAGTAAAAAACCCACGAAAGGCAATCGAAAACTGAGTATTCGCCAAGTTAATAAGATTAGGAAGGAAGCCACCAAAAATTTTTTGAACTCAACTCAGATAAAAGAAAAATTAGATCTTCCAGTGACAACGAGTCATATTGCACACATTTTACGTAACTCAGATAACGTTAAATGGAAAAACCGGTGAGCAAGCCTGTGTTGAAGCAGCATCACAAAAAGGCGCGCTTAGACTTCGCCCGAAAACACATGCAATGGTCAACTGAGTGGGATAATGTTGTGTTTTCCGACGAAAAAAAATTCAACTTAGATGGCCCAGACTCTTACAGCTGTTATTGGCATGATTTGCGTAACAATGACGTACGTATGTCAAAAAGAAACTTTGGTGGTGGCAGCGTTATGGTGTGGGCGGCATTTTCATCGAGAGGTAAAGCAAATATTTGCTTTGTGACGCCCAAAATTAATTCAAAAAAATACACGGAATTGTTAGATGATGCTCTCATTTCATTTTGGGATGATAAAATGGATGAAGACAGTATTTTTCAACAGGATAACGCTGCCATTCACGTTTCTAAAGAGTCATTAAAGTGGTTTGAAGAGCACAACATCCCACTTATGAAATGGCCTGCATGCAGTCCCGATTTGAATCCGGTAGAGAATCTTTGGGGATGCATATCACGCAAAATCTATGGTCAAAAAGCCCAAGGACACCTTTACAAAACTGTGCTAGAGCTCAAGTTGGCCATTAAAGAAGCTTGGGAAGATTTGGATCATCAGTTGCTGCAAAATTTTGTGAAGTCGATGCCGAATCGTATGTTTGAAGTTATAAATAAAAATGGTGGACCAATTAATTATTGAAAATTTAATAAATATTCTTATTCTCATTCCTATTGAAAGTTAAGTTTATGCGTTTAAACGAATATGTACTTGTTTTTAGTAAAATATTTAAACTGAAATGATTTATATAAAACAACAACAACGAAAACAGGTTTTTGCACTCAATACAAATTTCCGTTAGTTTAGTTAACAATATGAGTTGGAATTTGTTTTGAGTAATGCATTAATAACAGAGAGAGAAGGTTGCAAATTTAAAATTAAGAGTGCGTTTATACTAATATGTGTCACTGTATGTTGGCCTTTTTTTAAAAAAGTCATAACAGTTACGTTCCCTGCATTTTTTAACTAACAGTTCACATGAAGATTCAAGTGATATCCACTCATTGACATTTTGAGAAAAAAGTTGGTGTATTTTAAAAATTGTGTTGTATTAAAAAAATCACCAGAATTTTATCGGGTGTACAAACAAGTTTAGAGGGACTTACAAAAGATGGCGTAATGCCCGTATGATACTTCATTTTTTTGTCCAAAAGGATAAACGTTCTTACTTTTTTATATCTGGTGTTTTTAAGAGCAGCTGCATTTAATGAATTAATATTAGCTACACACATCACTTCCAATTCAGCATACATTAATCTTAAATAGTTTTGTTTACTCGAAAAATGTTAAATTAATTATTAACAGCACAGTAAATATTTGATCGAAACTTAACGACGAACGAATTGAAAGAAACGGCAAAAAAAAATGCAAATAAAATACGGTTCGTCCTACAAGTTTTTCTCCAATTCGTACCATATGCGTACTCACTCACACCAATTGAATCCAGGCATTCGTGCTATTTGAACTGCTCTAGTTATAATTTTCAATGATCAATTTAATGAAGTATCATACAGGCTTAACTAGTATTAAATCGTATCGGACCACCTTGTCAGTAACATGTAACTATATTCATGTTAAAGCGTCATAATTTATCTCTCAAAATCAGTATGTGTCATTTCGCTGAAGTGTAAACAACATAATTTTTTTGCACAACAGCCATGTCAACCTTTGTGCCAACAAAACACAATTTGCTGAGGAGAGTGTTGTTTCACATCCGAACTATTGTTCCAAAGGCAAAATCAGGAGGGTTTTTGCGTCGAATCATGACGGGGAACGAAAAGTGGATCCACAATGACAACGCATGAAATTGAACGGCCGAACTGAATATTCATGGCAAGAATCTAACGCTGTGCATTTGGTAGGAGTGATCTACTATGAGGTACTCCAGCCTAACGAAACCATCACTGGGAACATTATAGCTTAAACGCCCCCAATATGCTAAAAGACAACACAAAGTGATCCTTTAGCACGACATTGCTCGACTATATGTTGTAAAAGTCAAGGAAACTTTGGAGGCGCTTCAATGAGATGTCCTTCATCGATGACTCATGGCCTCACCGAGCAGCACTTCACTTTTCACGAAGAACCCAAGAATTGGGTCGATTCTTAGATCGCTTCCAAATAAGAGGAATTTTTGGGAAAAACGAACGACAATATTTTGAATAAAATACATTGTATCCATTTCTCTGGATAAATCCACAGTTAAAAAAAAAAAAATACTCAAAACTTATTTGTACGTCCAATAGTATATTTTGCTTTTAATCACAAACAATTTTGGCTTAGTTTCTACACTGAAATCGGTTTTTAAAGATGGCTGAAAATTCAATAAAGAATACTTTCAAAATAATGTTTCAAAACGCATAAGTTGTAGTTTGTGCAGGCAAAGTCATGGCGTCAGTTTTTTGGGATGAGCGTGGTATAATTTTCATTGATTATCTTAAAAAAAAACAATCAACGGCGAGTATTATGCGAACTTATTGCAGCGTTTGAGTGATGAAATCAAGAAAAAACGGCCGCATTTGTCGAAAAAGAAAGTGTTGCTTCATCAAGACAATGCACCAGTTCACATCCACTATTTGGGTGGCCAAAATCAATGAATTTACGTTCGAATTGCTTCCTCACGCACACCCTATTCGCCATGTTTAGCCCCGCGTATTATTTTCTTTTTCCAAACTTGGAAAAATGGCTCGACGGTAAAAGATTTGCCAACAATGAAGAGGTGAAATATGTGGTTGATGGCTATTTTGAGGCGCTCGACGGTTTTCACTTTAAACAGGGTATCGAAGCTATTGAACATCGCTGGGAAGAGTGTTTCGAGCTGAAAGGAGACTATGTTGAAAAATAAAAATATTTGTTCCCAAATTTATTCTGTTTTCTTTGTTAGGTCGGGTACTTTTGGGACCAACCTCGTGTGTGTATATATATCCCCAAAATTTGTTCCACTTTATATTTACCTTCATGCCTGGAATTTTTATTCAATATTTGATTATCAAAAGCTAGCGCACAACGCTGAGCTTTTGTTGTAAAAATGAAGAAGATGTGTTGAACTAGTAATTTTCAAGAAGCTTTGGGGGCGGGCTATTGCCTCAAAGTGTATCAGCGCTAAAGGTGCAGCTGAAGCCGATCGAACTCTAGTCAATATTATTATAATAAAATCATAAAAAAAGATATTTATCGATGTTATTTGTGCATATTTGTTGTTTTCTTCAATATTTTTGAAATTCATAACATAACACCTCTAGCAACTTTGTTTTAACCATGGAAACCATTACAAAGTTTTTGATGATTGATTAAACAGTTTACATTAAACAGTTTTTGCTCTTGCGATTCTAGCAAAGTGATTTTTTAGATCAGCCGCATAAAAATTATTTTATTTATCGGCTGAGCTAAAGTCACAAGATGAAATTCTTTTTGAAAAAATGTTTGCGCAAAAAACCACCAGAAATGCGTCCTGGCGCCATCTTGGATGCAGTTATTTCCCAATCCTCGGCACTGGGCAATAAATGCTTGCTTTACAAGTTAGCCGATTACAAGCGAGGTAAGTGATTTTCTTTTAACCAATTTTATTTAGTTTTTTTTTTTTTTTTGCAACAATAACCTGACATAATTTATTCTCGCAGGTGGAGATCTTATAGATGCCATTAATACGGGTGGTCTGGCAGCCGTAGAACAATTAATACGCGAACAATTCGGCATTTTTATGTATAACGATGGCAAGGGTCAAGTGATCAATCGTGCTGAGTTTTTGCGTTGGAAATATCGTGATCACACAGAAGTCACAATACCCATTGAGGCTTCATTGTCTATACACGATCCACTCGGTAAGTGGCACGATCACAAGGCTTGCTGGCAAATGCAGTATCGCGGAGCTTTGGGTGAGAGTTTGTTGCATGTGCTTATTATATGCGACTCCAAGATACACACTAAACTTGCTCGTGTCTTGCTGCGTGTTTTTCCAAATTTGGCGTTGGATGTTATGGAGGGAGAGGAATATTTGGGCGCAAGTGCTTTGCACTTGGCCATCGCTTATAGCAATAATGAGCTGGTGGCCGATTTGATCGAGGCTGGTGCTGATATAAATCAACGTGCTGTTGGAAGTTTCTTTTTGCCACGTGATCAACAGCGTGCAAATCCAGCCAGATCAACCGATTACGAGGGCTTGGCTTATATGGGTGAGTATCCGTTGGCATGGGCGGCTTGCTGTGCTAATGAGAGTGTCTACAATTTACTGGTTGATTGTGGAGCTGATCCCGATGCACAGGATACATTCGGCAATATGATTCTACACATGGTGGTGGTGTGTGATAAGTTGGTATGTTGGGAGATTGTTAAAAAAAAAAAGTTTGGAAATACCTAATGAATGTATGTTTTTTTTTAGGATATGTTTGGCTACGCTCTGCGTCATCCAAAGACACCAGCCAAAAATGGTATAGCTAATGATTCCGGTTTGACACCTTTAACTTTGGCCTGTAAACTGGGCCGCGCTGAAGTCTTTCGTGAAATGTTGGAGCTATCTGCCCGAGAATTTTGGCGTTACAGTAATATAACATGTTCGGGCTATCCATTAAATGCTTTGGACACACTTTTACCTGATGGAAGAACAAGTAAGTGGTTGAAAAAAAACGTATAACGTTTTTGATTTATGTTTTGTTAAACTCAAAAAAGTTTTTATTTTTTCATTTTAGGGAATTTGGTTTTGTTTAGTATTGAATAGGCTAACTTTTTATGGTCTTTCATGGAATCACCAACTTTATCACACAACTCTTCACAAAAAACAAATTTTAGTACAGGCACATTCCATTTTGTCGTTTTTTGCATTTTTACTCATTAAATCCTGGCGGAGTAAAGAATTGGTGGGAGTATAAATATATTTGAATGACATTAATTATTTGTTTTCAATTATTTTGAAGAAAAACTTTAAAAAAAGTATGTAGAGGGTGTCCCAAAAAAGTTGAAGTTTGTTTTTTATTTATGTGGTACCCTCTTAATTTGTCGTCGTATGATGTTGAAATGTATTATAAGTGTAAATTTACAAAAAGCTGGTTCACAGCTAGATTTCTATTTAATATTTTTTTAAAATAAGCTAACATGAAAATTGGACGAAAGCTACCAGAGTTGCGATTTCTTTCTTTCGAAAAAACCTCCTATTTGTTCTTGTTGTAATACAAAAAATCGAAAAAATCCAAATTTCAATGAAATCTTGTGGAAATATTTTCTTAAACTATATCTAATGCAGATGCAAAAAATTGTGTACTTGAATAAATTTATTTTTGCTAGAAGTGTACCTATTTGAAAATTTCGGTTTTGAGTATTTTTTCGAAAAAAATCCCCAAAAATGCAAAAATACAAAATTTTAAAAAACAATTTCATGAATGGTTTAAGAATAATTAATCTTAAGCTATTTTCTGCCAGAAAAATAAAAAAATCCGAAATTCAAAAAAAAACTGTTAAAACTTGACTTTTTTTTTAAAACTATTTAAAGTTCCCTTTCTAGATTTCGAAAAAAATTTTAAAAATCGAAAAACATATATTTCTCACTCGAAGCAACTTTAATAAATCTAGGAAAATATTTCTGATTTCCATTCGAAAAAATTTTGAATTCCAGGGCTGCCAACATTCGAGTGATCTGTTAAGTAACATCACTTTGTTTTCTGCGTCAAAGCGGTGGCGTTGAATATTTTAAGCGATGCCCGTACATACTTGCCTTGCTTTTGTTATGAGTAGATTGTAAGTCACAAAAAAGCTACCGCTTGCAGATCTCTGGTCCCCATACAAAAAAACACAAAAACTGTCGATTACAGTTCGTATCTCTCCCGAATTGACCCCTAGAGGAGTCAAATATATGAGCTGGTCCTATTAGTTTTTAGCCTTTAACATTTCTTCTCTACACACTTACTCCCTATCTGCCACCCTTTTAAGGGTCCCCATACAAAAAACACAAAAAGGGTCGATTATTCTATTATTTTTCCTCCTCTTATTATTCGGCCTTTAACATTTCTTCTCAATACACTTACTCCCTATCTGCCACCCTTCTGAGGGTCCCCATACAAAAAACACAAAAACAGTCGATTATTGTTCATATCTCTCCGGAATTGATTCCTAGACAGGTCAAATATATGAGCTGGTCCTATTATGTTTTCCCCTTCAACATTTCTATTGAGCATACCTACCCCCAATCTGCCATCCTACTGGGGCCCCTATAAAAAAAAACAAACTGTCGATTATAGTCCATATCTCTCCCGAATTGATCCCTAGAGGTGTCAAATATATGAGGTGGTCCTATAATTTTTTATCCTTCAACATTTCTTCTCAACACACCTAACCACTATCTGCAACCTTTCTGGGGGTCGCCATATAAAAAAAACACAAAAACTGTCGATTACAGTTCATATCTCTCCCGAATTTACCCCTAGAGGGGTCAAAGACATGGCTGGTCCTATTATTTTTGCCCATATGGGTCCCCATATGAAAAACAAAAACTGTCGAATCTAATTCATATATTCCCCGAATTTATCTCTTGAGGAGTCAAATATATGAGCTAGTGCTATTATTTTTTGACCTTTAACATTTCTTCTGAACATACCTTGCCCCTATCTGCCACCCTTCTGGGGATACCCGTACAAAAAACATAAATACATTGCTAAGTTTTCTGCTTACCTGGTAGCTGAATCAGAAATGCAAGGATTGACAGTGAAAGCCTTAACAGTGCCTAAGTTAACAGTGATGACATGAACAGTGGCATAGAGTATAAATTTATAAATAGATTTATAATAATTTACACTCTATGACAGTGGTGACGATACAACATTAGGTCTGTTCCAGTACTTTTGTAGCAAAAACTTGCAAATTACAAAATTTGAGAGAGTAAGCAAAAGAATTGTCTCTGAGCAATAAAAGTTGGGAAAAGTACTGAAACGGTTTTTAATAAAAACTTGCAACTTTTAATCAAACGTCAAAAACATATGTTGTAAATTTGACGAGAAATGTGTCGAAGATTTGAAAAATGTCTGAAAAAGTAGCTGCATTAATTGATTTAATTGTTCCAAGTAAATCTGAAAGTGATGGTGATGAGGAAATTTCCTTTTGTCTTCTGCTTTTTTATGGTTTTAATGCAAATTTTGACATTTCTGTCAACACATGACAACTTGCAAGCTTTTACTACACGAAATTTGTGTAGCAGAAACTTGCAACTTTTCTCAAGGAGAGGAAATGATTCAGTATCTCTCTTTTGCAAGTTTTACGTGTACGGGAATTAGGAATTTGTAAAAAGTAGCGAAAGTTTTCACAAACTTGCAAGTACGGGAACATACCTATAGCTGACGTTAACAGTGCTGCCGAGAATTCATAACTTTTAGCACTACAAAAAAGTACTCAACGCTCCTAAACACGTTTTCAATTCAAAAGTTTTCATTTCAATTAAAGTTGAACAAGTTGATTTTAAGAGACTAACACATTTTCTTTGTTATTTTCTTGATAACTATAGATTGGAATTCTGCTCTATTCATCATTCTAAATGGAACTAAGGAGGAACATTTGGATATGTTGGATGGCGGCATCATTCAACGTTTACTTGAGGAAAAATGGAAAACTTTTGCGCAGAATCAGTTCTTAAAACGCTTGCTAATTCTTTTCATACACTTGTTCTGTTTATCGCTCTCGGTTTACTTACGTCCAGCACACGGTGGTGAGGATATTGATGGCGACGACGATGATTTGAATGTTGCAGGCAATGATGTAGCTGATGATCGCACAGCTATAGCTACAAATCTTAATGTAGAGGAAAGTGATGACATGAATGCGAAGACAATTGCACGTTATTGCGCCGAATTGGGAACTATTGCAGGTGTTCTGAGTTATGTTATTTTTCAACAGGGTGACGAAATTAAAAATCAGGGTCTGTCGGCGTTTTTAAAGCAATTGGTAATTGTAATCAATAATTGTTTGTTACTTTAAATTTTCAAATGTTTATTTTAGTCACATGCTCCGGCGAAAGCGATATTTCTGGTTTCAAATTTATTAATATTGGCTTGCATACCATTTCGTCTAATGGGCGATACTGATACAGAGGAGGCTATACTGATCTTTGCAGTACCAGGCAGTTGGTTTTTATTAATGTTCTTTGCTGGGTATGCTATTTGCAATAGTTGATGTTTGATGTATTAATATTGATATTTTTCAAATGTAGTGCTATACGTTTGACTGGACCATTCGTGACCATGATATATTCTATGATAACTGGTGACATGTTTACATTTGGCATCATTTATTCAATTGTGCTGTGTGGATTTTCGCAAGCTTTTTTCTTTCTATACAAGGGGCATCCACAGCTGCAGTCCACCATGTTTAACACCTTTCCGAGCACCTGGATGGCTTTGTTTCAGACAACGTTGGGTGACTACAATGTCAGTGTCAAAGCGTTTTTCATACTTGACTTTATTTATGATTTCTTTCATTTTCAGTACCCTGACTTAAATCTGACCACCTACCCTAATCTGTCCAAAACTGTATTCGTAATATTCATGATTTTTGTGCCGATTCTATTGCTGAACATGTTGATTGCTATGATGGGTAATACCTATGCGCATGTTATTGAGCAGTCGGAGAAAGAGTGGATGAAGCAGGTACCAAGTTTTTATACAGCTACAGGAATAGCTGGTTGTAATTCTGAGCTTGTATTTGCAGTGGGCCAAAATCGTTGTTACTTTAGAACGTGCTGTTCCGCAAGCTGATGCCAAAAATTATTTAGAAGCCTACTCAATACCTTTGGGTCCATCCGATGACACCGGCTTTGAAGTACGCGGTGTTATGGTTATCAAAAGTAAAAGTAAAACCAGAGCCAAACAGCGTAAAGGAGCTGTTTCAAATTGGAAGGTGAGTTGCTAAGTGTCCATCAGTAACTTCTTATTTTATCACAATTTTCCTAACAGCGTGTAGGTCGCGTTACTCTCAATGCCTTAAAAAAGCGCGGCATGACTGGCGAAGAAATGCGACGCCTAATGTGGGGACGCGCCTCAATTTCTAGTCCAGTAAAAATAGCCAAGAAAAAACTCAAGGATCCATACAATCTCCATCAAGAATCAGATTTTGGTAACGCCATGAATATGCTTCAATTTGCTAGCGATCCTGCTTCAAGTTCCGGAGTTCCCATGCGTCCAAAAGCCGATGCAGAAAAAGAGATGACCGCACCAGCGCCAGACCCACTGCGAGATTTGATCCTGCTCTCCGATCGACAACCCGAGATGCATGATCCTCAGTTTTTCGCTGGCTTGTCAAAATTAGCCAATATGGCCCTAGAACTGGTTGAGCAAACTATGCAGGCTCAATTTAAAGCTTTACCGGCAACACCAACGCCGGAAGTACCACTGGCACCATTAGCACCACCACCAGCTGCACAAGTTGCACCTATAGTGGAGAAAACTAAAATTACTACAACTCTTCCTGAATCAACTCTGGCGATTAACACACCTTTGGCAGCAAATTTAACTAATTTATTTCAAGATCCCAAGGATATTGTCGACCCGAAAAAAATGGAAGAGTTTTTGAAAATGCTTGCCGAAGTGGAGACCGAAGAAAGCGATGGTGGTGGTCCTATACTGGGTAAACTATCATTAGCTAGACGCACACGAACTGCTCTGCTAAAAGTTCCCCTGAAAGAGAGCGAACGGGGCGACTTAGAAAATCGTTTACAGACTTCGATTTGGCAGAAACATTTACCTGAGATTCCCGCAGAACCAGTAAGTAGCTTGAAAAGAAAGAATTTTTATATAAATGCAATATTTTTGTTACAATGAAACTGTTCAGGAGTTTAATTTCGAGGAGGAACTCTCCGATCACATACTGATCATTGAACAAGAACCTGAGGTTGAAACCGAAGATGGGAATGATGATGGCACTATAACTGCATACGATATTCCGACAGTCGAAGAAGTACATGCAACCATGCAGCAATTTCATTTGCGCAAACGTCAATATCCGCAGGATGATGCGGCACGTCGTGCCAAGAGTGCGCGAATTCGTCGAAAAAACAGGTAGATTGTAGTTATTTTTCAAACATCTCCTCCGGCAACTTACAACCATCGTTTACACTAGAATCTCACCGGAGCAAAATGAAGAACAGGAAGCGGCAGTCATGAGCTCACGAGGTCGTTCGGCTCCGATGAAAAAACAACCGGGATCAGGCAATAAGATGTCACCACCGGATCCATTAGAACCGTGGAGCACACGAGAATTACAAAACATAAACAAGATCTTGGCGCGTAAATAAGAATGTTACCGCAACTAGGATGATTTGGAAAGGTGTAGTCGGTCAGGTGTGACAATGAGATGCCTTTCTTAATAAAAACGGTCATTATCTCACGAAATATTTCTAATAAACAAATCACTAGTCTATTAAAATAATCTCAGTAAGATTATAAATGTTTATAAATAAGACTTTAAATCCAAAAATGAAAGTAATATAAAAGAAGAATCATTTTTTGACTAATCTCAAAATGTTACCTGAAAATCAAATTTCGGCATTTTTTTTTATTTAAATTATATATCTTTTTTGGGATTATTAAAAATATAAATTTTTAAGAATTACATTTACAAGTTTTAATGTCAAAATATTCACGAAGTCATTGCAACAGCAACGTTACTTACATTACCATATTGGTTTCTATAAGCTCAGTGATCTGTAAATTTATTATGCAGGTGTCCCTCAACTGAGTGCAACTATTTACGGAGGTGAAAGGTTATGTCGAGCTGAGCAAAAATGAGTAAAAGTATGGGAGGGGGCGTCTATATTCACATTCTTAGGAGCTACAGTATTAATTCATATATCACGACTTTGATTAATTTTATAGTTTCTAGCAGAAAAACTAGCTTACAGAAAACTTGTTCTAATAACTCATTGCAAAGGCAATGAAATTACCTTTCTAACGGTATATCAACAAACCCCACCGACTTAACCTTTACCGAGCTGTGCTCGTGTGAAGATGAAATCCATCGGTTGAAACTACTAAATTTCAACTTTGAGTACAAATTTCTCAGAATTTCGCGTAAGAAATGAATTTGCTTTTATGATGACATGATGAATGACACCATAAACAAAAAACATATCTCTAAAAATAAAAAAGTTGACTACTAATAAATTTATACTTACAAGAAAATAATGATAAAACAATGACAGAATTAGTTATGCAGTAGATAATATTATTCAGCCTTACTAAGAAACTGATATTAAATTTTAGCGCCAGCTTTTTAATTAAGTATCAGCTGTAGCCTCTGCTAAGCTTATGCTAAAAATCTTTTTAGAGCTGGCACTAATTAGAGCCAGCACTAAATTATTTTTTTTATAAGGCTGATTGTTTTACAGTACAGCCAACTTTTTTTATCTAAAAGGCCTTTGCAATGAGCTATCAAAATATGTTTTCTATAAGTTAGTTTTTCTGCTAGAAACAATAGCGTGAATCAAAGTCGTGAAATTTTAATTAACCCTGTAGCTCCTGACAGTGGCGGATCTAGGATTCGCCAGAGGGGGAGAGGTATAAGATACAAAAAAAAACCGAATAAAAAATTACATATATCGGCGACTTCAAGTCAAATCGGACGCTTTTGAAAACTCACATATGTATTTGTAAAAATTTGGTACTTTGCACGTCGATGTTACTTAAAAAAATAGAAATATTTGCATATATTTTTTATAATTTTTTTTAAGTTATGCATAGTGGAAAATTTATCATATTCTCTAAAAAGGAAGAAATAAAAATTTAAAAAAAAAAACAACCTACTAGAAAATCACTACAAAGTAAAAAATAATTTTAAACATACTTTTCCTTTTAATTTCTTTGTCATATTTGATAATTTATTTTAACATATTATTATATATGAAATCTTATTATCTTAATTTTTTTTTTATTTGTTTTATTATCATAAATATATTAATTTCTTGATGAATACAAATGCTTTGAAGTTGGCGCTTCTGATAAAAAGTGTGATTATATTAGCGCCGACCTTAAAAGCTTATACAAAAGCTTTCAAGAAATCGCCCATTTTATTGACCGTAATTTGTATTAACTGTTTCTACCCTACACTAAATTTCAGTACCCTAGTGTCCATATTATTCGAGATACAGTGTTTTTATAATATTTCCACGCCCATTTTTCGAATAACGCCCACTTTATTGACCATAATTTGTAATAATAATGCCTACCCTTATACTAAATTGCAGTACTCTAGTCTCAAAATTATTCTAGATACACTCTTTTTCTAAAATTGCCACGCCCATTTGTCGAATTACGCTCATTTTCTTGCCCGTTATTTGTAATAATTGTGCCTACCCCTACACTAAATTGCAGTACCCTAGTGTCAATATTATTCGAGATACAGTAGTATTTAGTATTGCGAGATCTATTATTGCCACGCCCAGTTCTCGAATAACGCCCACTTTTGTACGGGCACCTCCATGCTTATGATATCTATCCGTTCTCAAAAAATTATGGCAATCAGGCATATGGTTTAGGAGTTATCGATGTACATACATTTAAAAAAAAAAAAAAAAAAACAGAAACCGACGAACTTGAGAACCTCCTCCTTTTTGAAGTCGGTTAAAAATAAGCCCACGACAGCTTGCGAAGTATGTAAAAGAAAAACTTGATGCCTTCGGCAAAAAGCTTGAAACTGTAGGCAAGTATCCAAAAAAATCAATGAGCATGTGTAGGAAAAGCTTAAGCGTATTAGGACTCTTAAGGGTTCTGTGGACTCCGTGGTTGGCCATTTTAGGAGGTAGCTGATTTCAAAATTGGTGTCAAAACCTAACGGGGCTGCCACCTACATTTCTTTTAATTCTTACTAATCTGGTGCTGGCGAGAACACTAGGTAAAAATGGGTCACCAAATCGGTTGTCAGAATTTTCAAATAGTGTAATTTTTTATAATGGGACTGCCACCTTCTTAAATGAGTTTTAAACATCATTTAGCAGTGTTAAGGGGTCGCTGATTCCGAATCCGATGTAAAAATTTTAAAATTCAGGATGGTTAACAAGGCTGCCACCTACATTTTTTTATTTTT
The DNA here is from genome assembly GCA_914767935.1 of Coremacera marginata. Taxonomy (NCBI): domain Eukaryota; kingdom Metazoa; phylum Arthropoda; class Insecta; order Diptera; family Sciomyzidae; genus Coremacera; species Coremacera marginata. The sequence goes on along the minus strand of OU612046.1, from coordinate 51,899,318 downwards.
ACGAAATCGGTGCTAGCGCGAACACTAGGTTATAAAACACCCTATTATAAAAAAAATTATATCATTTTGAAATTTTGGCAACGAGTTCGGACTTAACGAGTCATTTTACCTATTGTACGCGGCAGCACCGAATTCGTAAAAAAAAAAAATGTAGGTGGCAGTCCTGTCAACCATCTTGAATTTTAAAATTCTGACATCAGATTCGAAGTCAGCGACACCTTAGCACTGTACAATAAGGTTTAAACTCTTCAAAATATATTTTAGTAGGTGGCAACTCTATTATAAAAAAATTACACAATTTCGACCCATTTTTACCTAGTGTTCGTACCAGCACCGAATTCCTAAAAATAAAAATATAGATGGCAATCCTGTTAACTATCTTGAATTTTAATATTCTGACATTAGATTCGAAGTCAGTGACACCCTAACCATGTTAAATTATGCTTAAAACTCTTAGAAAGACATTTTACTAGGTGGTAATACCGCGGTAAAAATTTAGATGACTATCCTCCATCTTAAATTTTCAAACTGTCATTAGGTTCGAAATCAAATCCATTGTCCACAAAAAAAAGTAGGTGGCAATCCTATCCGCCATCTTGAATTTTAAATTTTGACATCAATTCTGAAATCAGCTACCCCCTAAAACTGCCAACGGCGGAGTCCACAGAACCCTTTTCCTAAACAAGCTCATTGAGTAAAAATAAAACTCTCAGAGTGAAGAAACTTGTTTTATGCCATGATACAATGATAAGGTAGGGCCGCAGCGCTGAGTGCTCTCACGCGTCAACGAAGAGTGGATAATGAGAAGCAACATATATGTCAAAACGACGAATTTCGTAGAAATTGCAAATGAAGAAAATATTTTATGTTTCCAAGTTGCAAACAGTGCGGTCGCGGCTGTTAAACTTGTGCTTATTTGAGTGAAAATATTGTAAAAAAAGTGTAATAAAAACTATAAAATTTGAAAGAAATCTTAAAATTGCAAAAAAACCTGTAAAAGTTTTAACCTAAAAACAACTGCGAAACGTGAGCATAAAGAAATTCGCGATGAACAGCTGATTTTGACATCAATGTAGCTTTATTCTGCTTTCTACTCCGTGATGGCCTTACCTTATAATTCTGCCATGGTTTTATGCCAACTACTCAACACAAATTCAAGGTAAATATGTCAGTCGTGTTGGTTTAATGTTGTTTTTAAAAAATATGAAGTGTTTGTAAAATATCCAGCAGTATTTTCACATTGAAACGCTTCACCCCACAAACTCCGTTTTAATGCGTATTTAGTATTTTCGTGTGTGTATAATGCATTTGTATTGATTTTTTGACATTTTTCAATTCATTGCAACAAATGCGACCTGTCATTTCATTTGAAATACGACGACATGGGCAACCGTGGTATTACCACGCAACCTCGATATTAGCGATGAATAATAAATTTGGATTCGATGGCTTTTATTCAGTATTTTAGTTTCTTGCTGACTTAGGTTATTAAACCGATTTATGTTGATGTTTATACATGAAAAAAGAAAGATTGTTTTGGTGAAATGCTTCACCCCACCATTTTTAAAAAATCGAAAAACGAACATTTTCGAAGTATCCCCATAATTTTTTATCGAAATTGAAAATATTCAAATCCGGGGGCATAGAAATGTGAAAAATGTCCATCCTTGCGATTTAAGCCAAAAACTATTACAAAATTATAATTTTTGAGGGTTTTTGAGGGTGCCTCAAAAAAAAAGCGAAATGCTTCACCCCACCGCATCCTATATAGATCCAATTGATTTTAATGGTATGAGAGTTAATTTTATTTTGTTCTCTTGAAGGAATTAAATGCGATCTTGACCTATATATTTAGATATCTTTTTATTTAGCCTTCATTCAAAATATCCATTCCGATTTAAGCTGCTTTATTATCATACCTTGCTACATACATTGTTGCTTTTCATAAATATGAGTACTTTATCTACCGTCTTCTTTCATTATCATATTACTATTTCATAAAATATACGTTTCTGGAATATCTGTAGGGATAATAAGAACGGTAGAAATTACTCTAGATCCAGTTGTAAAGTCAAATAACTTACTTGAGAGTCGGCGCTCCCTTCCATTGCTTTTTATGAAATACCTTAGAAACTGCTGGTGAATTGTGAAGGAGCACAAGTGTTGTAACTGCGACGTCATCTGTGTACATATCATCTTCAAAGTTCTCGCTAATACATTCACTTTTTTACGTCAAAAGGATTCTATTTCTTTTTAATCATTCACATTTACTTGTCTTACTTGCCGAGTCTACGAATGAATAAATGCTTTTTTATTTATTATTTGGTTTTTAATATTTCTGTTCTAGATAAACTGCCGATAAACGATTTTAGCTTATAAAAATTTCTATGTTACAGCTTGACATACATTTCGCAATATTAAGGTATATATATTTTTTTTACATATTTCTTAGATGTATGCCTTATGTGGCTCTGTTTCGCAGTTTTATACTTAAGTTATATGCTTAAATGTTTTATTAACACATGTGAAGTAATTAAATTAAAGCGCCTTACTTTCATTATGAATATGTATGAGTTTAAAATAAAATATACAAATTTTTAATTTTAAGAATCAATTAATATTTTTTTTTTGTATATCGATAATTTGGCTGTTTTGGTTAATATTTAGATAGATGCTTAACTATTTAATTCTACTATTTAACAGTATTTGTTAAATTTGAATTTACACACACTTAGCATAAATTTACTGGATACAGCTATTAAATATACAACTCATCAATTTGTATATAGAACATACATAAAAACTATACGAAATTAGTTTGATAAAATTTTAATAAGGATTGTTCATTAGCTAGCAATTGGTGCGGTAGGTGCTATTAAGATTTCGATCGGTGGAAACGACAGAGTTGGGATTTTGTTGTTGACCTGTGTTAAGGTATATATTTGTGCCACCACTTGCACTGTTCTGCTGTTGATGCTGCTGCTGTTGTTGCTGCTGCTGTTGTTGCTGCTGCTGTTGTTGCTGCTGTTGTTGTTGCTGCTGCTGTTGTTGTTGATGTTGCTGTTGTTGCTGCTGCTGTTGTTGCTGCTGCTGTTGTTGCTGCTGTTGTTGTGGGTAATGAGTTATTTGCACTTGTCCAAGTTGAATGGTTGCATTTGAATTGGGATTGGTGTTTGGTGCTGTTGATGCAACATTGCCTGCTGCACCGAGTTGCAACATTTGTTGCGCTGCACTCGCCGTCAGGCATTGTGCTGGTATGATTACTTGTTGTTGTTGATGATGATGATGCTGCTGCTGTTGTTGTTGTTGTTGTTGTTGTTGTTGCTGCTGCATTTGCAAACGCAACAGATTTAATTGATTGGCAGTTATGGAAATCTGAAGAAATAATTCAATGATGAGAAAAAAAATCTTAACGAATATTTTGAAAAACTTACTGGCACATTTGTAAGCTCACCAGTTGGTGAAATTACTTGATGCAGCATCTGTATTTGCTGCTGGTTACCCAGCTGATGTTGATGTTGTTGTTGTTGTTGCTGCTGATGCTGTTGCTGTGCTAAATTCTGTAACAATGCCGTTTGCTGCGTTGTGGCAGCAGTTGGTGCCGGTGTTGCTGTTAGTTGTCCATTTGGACCTGCAGTTAAAATCAATTGTTGTGGCTGCGGGGTGACAATATTTAGTCCAGCTAACTGTGGGTTGCCAGCAGTGGTCGTCAAAGTTAAGCCATTCGGAAGCTGCTGCTGTAGCTGCAACTGTTGTACCAGCTGATGCTGACCATGTTGCTGACCGGGAATAGTTATAAAGTATTGCAATTGTTGTGTCTGTGCTGGCGAAGGAGCCTGTTGCAGGATTTGCAGCTGTTGAGTAGGTTGCTGCAACTGTTGTTGTGCAGCTGCCGCTAAAGCATCTGATGTAAGCGTGCCATATGTGAGCATTTGTGGTGTTTCCAACTTGATCGTGTTTGAAGCCATAGACGTGGTAGCTGGAGGTGTTGGTGCTGGCGGTTGTGTATCCTTTTTCGTATTCTGTGATGCTGCGCTGCTAGAGCTAGACGAAGAGGGTTTGATGTCTTCACGAGGCACTATATCAATGAGAAAGTCGAACTGGTCGTAGTTGGCAATGGCCTGCGCAATATCTGAGCGCTGTAGAGTGCGCCGTTTGTTATCCTCGGTATGCACCCAGGCGCGCATGGTTAACTCTTGTATAAAGTACTCGCATGCTTTGGCAAACAACAACGGAGCTTCGGCAGCTATCATTTTTGCGTTTTCGTCCAACTTCATGATTTTTTTTATGCGCGCCAGTGGCAGTGCTTGATGTTTGGCATCTACCTGCTGTATATTTTTTACTTCGCTGACAATATTAGGCCAAAAGTTATCGATGGTGGGTGGTGTTTTATGCACTGTAACACGCGGTTGTTTGGATGACTTCTCTTTGGGGGTCACAATTGAAGGCGCATTTGTTGTCGCACTGATCGCATTTGTTACACGCATTGATGTGGCAGCTGATGATATTGCATTGCTTGTTGTTGGATATGCATGCGACATGTCAACCTCCATCTTAATTGGTGTCACAGTAATGGTATTCTCCAATGAGCTTGAAAGGATAAATAAAAGAACATTAGTAAAAATAGCTGCTGCTTATACCGCCACTGTTTGTCATTACAAAGCAGCAGCAGACGTTCATAAAAACTGCGTACCTTACTAGTTTGTTGTTATTGCCGGAATACATAGTGGTATGTAATGTTCATAAATCACTTAATTGCTGCTGTTCCTACAATCTCGATAGGTGCAAACTACTGCCACCAACTCTACTTACTGCGTCACTTGCACTTTCGTTTCAAATTTCATGCACACAACAATGAACTCCAATGAATCCAGAGTGTGAGGTCGTGCACTTGAGCCTACTACACTTATCCACAACTTCCTTTGATTTAGCACCCCGCACTAAGACTTTTGTGCCACTGTTGTGGGTCTTTGGGTGGTTGGCCGACTGCCTGCTTACTGTGAAAACTTTTAATTGACCACGAATCAAAACAATTTTATTCAGTTTAGTGTGTTGCACGTGCGTTTAACAATATTCGGCAGTTAAAGTTATTGTTTGTTGTCCAATGGGAGACGAGGGTGATCAACAAAAATCGACCAGAGAGACCAATAACCGCATTGGCTGAAAAAACTTCAAGTCTCCAATAGAAAACCTCTGCTATCCGCCATTGATCATGATTGGCTGATTTGGCGTCCATTTACAGGGATTTTCATTAAAACTGACAGCTGCTGTCAAAAGGTATAAAAGCATTGCCATATAAGAAATAAATGTGCTAGTATGTGTGTATAAGGATAATTTGTGGGGCATTAATAAGTAATGATTTTTTATTAGGTGTTTTCTTGTTAAAAGTTTAACCAACAATTTTGAATAGAGTTAAGGCGAATCTTTTCGCTCAAAACATTTCACTCAAAACGATGACAGTGAACGTTGAATGATTACGTTGAATGATCAACTTAAAATTTACATTATTCAAAGCGTAAATTCAAACCGTGGAAATGTAATCTCACGTTAATAAAGAGAATGCTTTCACACTCGCTGACATGTCGGTATCGTATTATGCCCCACTGACGACGTTTAGTCGTTTAGCAGTTTAGTATTTTGATTTGATTGTTGCGCATTTTTGTGAGTTTTGTTTAATTGTTGATTAACATAAATGTCGAGTTTTAAATACGATATTGAACTATTTGAATCGAAGCTTCAAACAACACACAACAAATGCATGTAACTTGTCGTTTAATGTGCAGATATTCTGTCGTTGTCGTGTCGGTGTCGGTATGGGTAAATTTGAAAACGCGTCATTGTACATCAACTGGAGTGTTTCGTTCAAATAACATAATTCAAATAACTGTCAAATCTATATTTGGATTAATCAAAAAATTACTTGAAAGCAGGGGTGGTATCGGCTAAAGTGATAATTGATAATTGAGAATCAAAATCGTCGCTTTTGCTCCGTATAAGGTGATTATCAAATTGACAATCACTTTTTTCCCTATTGATTTCATGCGATGGGTATTTAGGTGTCGTTTTCAAAACGACAATCAAAACAGCGACTGTCAACTATCACCTTAGGCGATTTCACCCCAGAGCTGTATGTTGCGGGATTTTCCCGAATTTTCCGACTAAAATGGGATGGCGGGTAAAACAGTGGGAAAAGAGTGTAGAGCTAGTAATAAACCATTTTATAAATTTTTAAACAGCTTGTTGAACAAGTATTTTGATCGATTTGAATATGTTTGACTTCTGACATGATAGGAAAGTAATTTAAAATTTTATTTTTATAGAACTTGTCTTTCTGAAACAGTACAGCTATCAATGTTTTGTTTGAGTATATTTTTCTTACACGTTATATCTCAATCCAAATGAAATTCGATTAAAGATCTCTAAGAAATATTTTTAGTTTTCCAAATTCACGGCTCAAAATCATTCACAAATTTTCCAAAGAGTTTTATGATGCGCTTCCATGTGATCTTCTCTTATCTTCTAGTATCACATTTTTTGTATGAAATAAATAGCATGTGAACCCTACTTTATAGCATTGTTGAATGTGATTCTGAAACAGACATCCTTTTTTTTCATTTTTTTATCATGTGATATCCCTGTGATTCATGTGATGCTAGTAGATCGAAAAAGTTATACTTCTTGAACTTTTGCTATAAAAATTTATCACAAGCTATGAATTATGACATATATTTTAAAGGTGTTCCTTGACAGATTCGTAGAAATATTTTTAATATTTCCTAGAAAGACCTATTTATATTTTTGTTATTTTATTATATTATTTACTATACATAACTTATTTTTTCAGGTGCATCGGAAGCGTATTTTTTTTACATTAAATTTTGTTAGGAGAAGGATTAAACATTGTTCGGAGAAGGATTAAATTGTGACTTTCAGATTGATTTCAAGAATTTACAAACAGATTTACGCTTTGATTTTTAATTTAATTTCTTAACGATTTTCACTAAAACGATTTTCACTTAACACTAATCTTAATCAAAATTTTTAGAAATTTCAAAATAATAAAAAGCAAGGAAACCCTACGATGTATGATATTATGGCGTTTGGACCATCTTCTGATTAACTAGAAAAATTTTTCTCTTGCCAATTTTTGATTTTATTTTTTCAAATCATCAAATGAAATTCGAAATCAGCGACTGTCTAATACTGCCGTGTGCAAACTGTAGTAAACAAAAACCTTTTCAGGGTGCACCTTAGTGTCAAAAAAATTTTCAAATTCCATACAGCGATCCTCTCATACCATCGCAAGTATCCCAAAACAAAATGTCAACTTTTTTGCAATAATAACCAAAAAAATTTAATTTCAGACAATAACTCTTATTAATCAACCTAAAAATTTATTCCTCAAAAATAAAAGTTATGCGGCAACCAAAAAAATATTTCTTAAAAATAACAGTTACTTATAACTGAAATGCATTTTAACCGATTTTAATCATTACTTTTAATCTGTTCCAAAAAAGTTGCATAACAGTTATGTCCCTGTTTAAAACTACTGCAGTTAAATAAGTAAACATTTATTAGAGCTTCGTTTTTGCATAAAACGATGTTACTTTAATTCAATTTTAAATTTTTCCATTCTTCCGGGATTATTCATGTATTTCTGACCAAAAATAATTTTTGAAATATATCTAAACTTAATTTTTTTGTATATATTGTACACAAATTTTTGTACATTTATTGAAACTTGTCTACCAAGTCTGGGTTCAAGTTCAATAAGCCTTAAATTCCTCATTTAACAAACATGATGGAAATGGAATTGTCGTTTAAATTTAAAAATTTTAACATTTCGGTTATAAGAAAGTCAAGTTTGCAGGTTTTATACAATCACAAGACGTGTTGTTTACTGGGATGTTGAAAAATGCTCCTACAAATTGGGCATTGTTATTTGAAATTAAAAACTGCTGCTGGCAACTCTACTCTCTTCTCTACTATTAAGTTTCACCAGGGATGGCAATAAGGAAATGATTTTGAGATGTGTTGATATTTCCGTATGGAACTAACGAAATAATCTTCGTTCGTTCGCTCGGTCTGAATACGAAGTCCGAACGAGCAGCTATCACCATGGCAGAATTATAAGGTAGAGTCGACTCGGAGAGGAATGGAGTAGAAAGCAGAATAAAGCGAGATTGGTATCAAAATCAGCTGTTCATCGCGAATTTCTTTATGCTCACGTTTCGCAGTTGTTTTTAGGTTAAAACGTTACAGGTTTTTTTTGCAAGTTTAAGACTTCTTTCACATTTTATACATTTTATTACACTTTTTTATAATATTTTCACTCAAATTAGCACAAATTTAACACCCGCGACCGCACTGTTTGCAACTTGGAAACATAAAATATTTTCTTCATATGTAATTTCTACGAAATTCGTCGTTTTGACATATATGTTCCTTCTCATTGTCCACTCTTCGTTGACGCGTGAGAGCACTCAGCGAAGCGGCCTACCTTATCATTGTATCATGGCTGTCACAATAAATCTATCGTAGTAAATTTGGGGCGAACGAAACAAGATTCCTGACATACTGACTTTATTGCTTGTCTAACTGTGGGTTCACATGTGCAAGTGCAAGTTCTAAAAGCTAATACATTCAAACAATTTTACTAACACACTCACATTTTCGAACCTGCAGTGCTACTAGTAACGAAATTTATAAGTCAGTGAATTTTGACACTTGCAGCATGTAAATGCCAAAAAAGGTTATAAAAATAAAGTTTTTGTTGTGTTTTTGTTTATTTTTCCGCAATTTCCTCAAATTTATACAAGAAACCGCACTTGTAATATGTTTTCCCTCGTTTTCTAACTTTTTCATTTCAAGCAATACTGCAATACTCAACATTTTGTAAATAAACATGCTTGCACATGTGGACGATGGATCAACTTGCAGCAGTTTTGGAAGTTTTCGGAGACTATATATATTCTCTATTTGCAAGTGATAACTTGCATGTGTGGACCTAGTGTAATTGACAGTAATTAAATACATTAATCTTTGTCTTTATAGCATATTAAGCGTTAGTGCAAACATTTTTGTATACGATATTTTTATGTGCATTTTTTACAATTAAAAGAATTTTTCAAGCAAAGAGCTCGACCATGGTACTACTAATTAGGTGGTGGCGTATTTTTGCCCAATCTATAAATTTTGCTAGATTTGCCTTAAAGTTGAGAGAGAGCGAAGCTGTTGATATTGTCAAATACTTATTTCGTTTGCTTGCTTGTTGCATGGAGTACCATAAATAAATTCCGAGATAAATTTTGAGGTCGCAATTAAAAATAAATGTGCAATAGTTCGATAATAACTACAGCGAACTGCTATGGTTTACTAATGACAAAGCTCTCGCTGGGAACTATTCGCTATTCATCTACTGAGCCATTCAATGTGTGGCGCCATTGCATAGCACATTACATTTATAGATCTAATACCGCCATACATGCGTTTGCACTTATGGATGTATCAATGTAGTTCACAATTATTTCTGCAATTTTATATTAAAACTATGTTGAAAAATTTACTTTCGAGAAAACATATTTTATCTTAACATATGTTTCATTAACCAAATAATTTACCATCTACTATTTAGACCCTATTAGTTTGACAAAATAACGGCACTTTTCTCGTTGATCCCACACGGTCGCACATGTCGGATTGATTTTATTATTTTATAGTTTTCAAAACAGTGATCTTCGAGCGCAGAAGATATTTTGTAGCGTAAAAATGACGAATGCATTGATTGTAGCAATCATTTATGTACTCTTAACTGTTTATTTTCAAATCTCCGGGAGACTTCTATGCATATATATCGAAAAATTCTTTCCAAAATTCAACATTTCTTATATTAGTAATTTTTCGCCCGAGATGTGCTTCTCTCAAAAATTTTAATTTACCTACTTTATTTTTTTACTTACGATTTTGTATTCGTTCTATCAAAAGAAGTGAGCAAAAAGATAAAAAAATAAAGTTTAATTGGCAGCCAACAAACAAAATAAGGGAAAGTTCCCATCGCTCTAAGCGCAATTTGCATTAGTTCAATCACATTTGTACTTCACACCAAAAATATAATAAAACGTAATCCACATAGTATAAGATACGTTTCATGCCACTCTGAAAAGATATTTATTTAGTGGAAGTTTCATCCCTGCTGATAAGAGGCCAAAAATTATAAACAATGCTACGTCACTTATAGCCTGGTTAAGAATATTATTTTTCCTTTATATTTAATAATCTTCAGCTATGTACTACTTTCCAATTAGCATTTATTCGCAATTTTTTGCAGTGATTACATGCATTAAAGTGCTTTTAATGCCTGCATAGTAAGTTGCTCCTTTTAAATTTTTAAAACTCAATCCATTTGATTCATAATAAATGTTATCCAACGCAGCCGGTCAACAGATTTCGAGGTGCATCGCAATTGGTTGGCCATCACGCATTCACTGCCAGTCAATCGTTGGTATCTAGATGTCACAAGTGAGTGGACACTCGACTATCCTCCGTTCTTTGCCTACTTTGAGTGGATGCTTTCGCAAGTGGCCCAGTTTGTTGATCCAAAAATGCTTTATGTGCACAATCATAACTACGACTCTGAACGCACAGTTTGGTTTCAGCGGGGTTCGGTTGTTGTGACAGATTTTTTATTTGCCTGGGGTGTATTAAGGTAAGTCAAATTTTAAATTTCAGTTCAAAAATTACAAAAGTAACCTTATTTCCTTATATCATTAGATGCCTCAATGCGCTTAAGATACCCAAAGATACAACACAACGTCGAGCTACAGAGCTGGTGCTCGTGTGGAATGTAGGCCTTATTTTTGTTGATCACATTCACTTTCAATACAATGGATTTTTGTTTGGCATACTTTTGCTGAGCATCAGTTATCTGCTGGAAGAACGTTATAAGATGGCGGCTTTTCTCTTTGCTTCGCTGTTAAATTTCAAACACACATTCCTTTATGTGGCTCCTGTCTTTGCAGTCTATATGTTAAAGTTTTATTGTCTGGATAATCGTGGTAGTAGATTTCGTAATTTGTCAAAACTGATCTTTGTAGGAGTAATACCATTCGTACTTTCTTTTGGCCCTTTTTATAACCAATTACCTCAGGTAAGTGGTGAGCATAACATTTTTTATGAGTGGTAAATCTATATGAATACTCTCTTAGGTTTTCTCAAGACTGTTTCCATTCAAACGTGGTCTAACCCATAGTTATTGGGCGCCAAATATCTGGGCCATATATAACACCGTTGACAAAGTCGCCGCGATTGCCTTGGGCATTAAAAGGGAAGGTGAATCAAATTCAGCTGGCCTGGTTCAGGAGTACAGGCATGTAGCTCTACCCACTGTTACTCCAATGGTGACATTTCTTCTGACACTGCTATTCATGCTGCCATGTTTAATTAAGCTGGGATTTTTTACGGAGAAGAGGTAATTTGATTGAAAATGTAAAATGTTCATCAACCGAAGAAAATTTCATACCATACTATCAACCCATATCGTCATTTATTCAGCAGCTAAATGCTGCCGCATAGAATCGACTTTTAGTCTTGCCCAAACATGTGTTGCTTAGACGAAACCAACTTTTCTACATTTCATAACAAACAATCAGTTCGTTTCGACAACTGCTTTGATCTTGTTTATTTCTCTCAAGCGTACTGTGTGAAAGATTAAAGCCAAAACAAAAGCACTGGACCTTATCAGTTTGGCTTTTGACCTGGCAAGTCCACCATAGACCAGGGGTTGTACGTGAGTTGTACGTTCACGGAAGCGGCGATTCGACCCCAGATTTTTACGATACGATGAATCCTGGAAAAAACCCACGAAAATCAAATTAACACACATCATCTTTTTGTCGATTTTAAAGCTGCATTCGATAGCCCGAGAAGGGATTGCCTATACGTAACAATGTCTGACTTCGGTATATCTGCAAAGTTGATTAGACTTTGCAGGCGATCACTGTCTTGCAATCTCTTCAACATCATCATGGAGGGGATCGTACGAAAAGCCGGTGTGCATCGTAATGTCACCATTTTCTACAAAGGCGTCCAGCTCCTTGCGTACGCTGATGATATTGATATTGTCGGCAGAACCAAGAGAGATGTTACCGCTGTTTTCACTGCTATCGAAAGTGGGTTTGACGATAAATGAGGTAAAACAAAGTATATGCTGTTTACAAGCAAGGGAGTGCGGCGTCTAGACTCCCACGTTTCATTCGGCTGCTATAACTTTGAAGTAGTCAAGGAGTTTGTATACCTTGGCCTGGTCAGCCTGGAGATAAAGCGAAGAACAATAATTGCTAATAGGTGCTACTACGGGCTCAGTAAGCAACTAAGTTCCAGAGCCCTCTCTCGATCGACAAAACTAACACTACAAGACGTTCGTTCTACCTATGCTGCTTTATGGCGTTGAGGCATGGGTAGTTTCGCAATCTGACGCAGCCGCTCTTGGCGTGTTCGAGAGAAAAGTTCTTCGCAAAATCTTCGGTCCTGTTCGAGTCGGCGATGACTATCGCATCCGAATGAACCACGAGCTGTATGAGCTCCACGCAGACATTGACGTAGTTCGGCGTATAACTGTGCAGCGACTACGCTGGCTGGGTCATGTCCATCGTATGGACGACGAAGCTCCAGCGAAAAAAGGTGCTCTAGGCGAGGATCGCTGATCAACGACGACGAGGGAGACCATGCCTCCGATGGATGGACCAGGCTGAGGAAGCCCTAACCGCACTTGGTGTATGCGATTGGAGAAGGCGCGCGCAAAGCAGAGGCGCCTGGCGAGAGCTGATGAGGTCGGCCGAAACCCGGATACGGGTTGTTACGACCACCTAAGTAAGTAAGTAAGTCGAAAATAGTTAGATAATGATGAAATCGATGTTTTGCATGGACCATTCAGCACGGATTGTAAGATATACCAAAGGAAATTGAAACATCAGTCGGAGAAAATTATTTATTAGCAGTTAAATAAAATAGAATGTATGTATTTAAATATACAAGGGTTATTGAATAATTTTGTTGAATTAGAAACATTAATAAATTGCAAAAAAATTGAGTTTATATGTTTAACAGAAACGCATTTAACAGAACTTGATGATGAATCGCTAGTGAATATAAATAATTATAAATTGATTAAAGTAAATAGTAATTCAAGGCATACTGGTGGTGTTGCCTTTTATGTTAAAGATTATTGGAATGTTGAAATAATGAAAAGTTTTGTATCAGAAAATGAATTATGGCTACTTGTTATAAAAGTTAATTACAATAATTTAGTGTTTTACCTGGCAGGTCTATATAGATCACCTAAACCGTTGAATATGAATTCGAACTTTTTTACTATAATTTGTAATTTTATAGAGGAACTAAGTGAATTAAACGACAAGGTAATTTTTATGGGAGATTTTAATATAAACTGGGTAACAAATAGTAGTCAAAAAAGAAGAATGAAAGAAATTTTAAATGATAATGCGTTTAAGCAAATTGTAGAAGAACATACAAGAATAACACGCGAAACAAGGGCATTAATTGATTGGGTTATAACAAACAAATATGTTAATATAGGAATTTCAATTCTGAATGATTCAAAAATTAGTGATCATGAAACATTAAAAATAACACTAGTAAGCGAAGAAATTGAAAGCAATAGAAAAAAATGTATAAAAATCCTTAAATATAAGAAATATGCATTCTTGTCTAAAATTAATAGGAATGATATATCAACTATGTTTTTTACGGACTGTAACGAAAAAGCATATATATTTAGTAAAAACTTGCATGAAATTGTAGAGGAATTTATAGTCGAAAAAGAGATACAATATGTGAATCAACAGTGGTTCACTGAAGAATTAATGCAGCTAAAAAGAGTGAAAACAAGACAATACGAAAAAGCGAAATGGGTTAATAATGAAATTGAGTGGAACAAATATAAAGAACTAAGAAATAGCTATAAAGTTCAAATTAATAATAGTAAAAATAATTTTATCCGAAATAAAATAAAAAACGTGAATGATCAAGTATCAATGTGGAAAAATATCAAAAATTACATTTTAAATAAAAAAGTTAATGAGATTTCGGAATTTCATTTTGGAACTGATAAAGTAAATGACAGTTTAATAATAGCAAACAAATTAAATGAATACTTTACAAAAAGCGTTGAAGAAATCAACAAAACCATTCCAGCATATCCATACATAAATCTAGTTGAAGGAAATAGTAATGTATTTAAATTTGAAATGATAACGAAAAATGAGCTTGAAAGCGTTATAAAAAAAATGAACTCTAAGAAGGATTATTATTTAGTAAGTAAAAGGATGATACTAGATGCGTATCATTTGATAGGTGAAAATTTAGTGTCTATTATTAATAAATCATTGGAGTCAGGAGTCTTTCCTAGTTCCTGGAAGGAATCGATAGTGGTTCCTATAGAGAAAGTGCAACATACAAAAAAGGCAAATGAATTTAGACCAATAAACATGATCTCGATCGAAGCTAAAATAATAGAAAAGGTAGTGAATATACAGTTAGAAAATTTTTTTCATAACAATAACTTAATATCAGAGTGCCAATCAGGGTTCCGGAAAAAACATAGTTGTGAGTCGCTTATTAATTTAGTAATAATGAATTGGAAAATGGCTGTGAATGACAAAAAAGTAATAGCGGCAGTATTTCTGGATTTAAAGCGCGCATTTGAAACGATTGATCGTGATATTTTAAATAAAAAACTTGAAATGTATGGTGTCAGAGGAAAAGAATTAGCATGGTTCAAATCATATTTGTCTGGAAGAAAACAGAACAAAAGTGAATGGTTTAGTTTCAGATGCAATAGATGTTTTATTAGGAGTACCCCAGGGTTCAGTGCTGGGAGTACTGTTATTCTTAATCTATATTAATGACATGGAAAAACAGTACATATGGCCAAGTTGGCCTTGTTCGCAGATGATGCACTAATATATGTATATGGCGATTCAGTTGAGGAATGCACTAGATATATGAATGTTGAATTAGAAAGCTTAAATATGTTTTTAATAATGAACAAATTAAAACTAAATGTAGGAAAAACTAAATGCATGATAATAAATGGGTCGGCAGAAGAAAATGTATATATGGATGGCCAAATCATTGAGGAAATTGATGAAATTAAATATCTCGGAGTAGTTATAGACAATAAACTTAATTTTAAATCCCATGTGGACAGTGTATGTAAAAAAGTAGCAAAAAAAGTTCAGTTCTTCTCTAAAATTAGGCAGAGACTGGATTTCAGCAGTGCTATTAGAATATATAATATAATTATAAAACCTCACTTTGAATATTGTTCAACTATTCTTTTTACAGCCAATAATGAAATGAAAAGCAGAATGCAAAAACTTCAGAACAGAGCTATGAGGATTATTTTAAAACTAGGTAGATACACAAACATCAAATTCATGTTGAATGCGTTAAAATGGCTAAATGTAAACCAAAGAATAATAATGAATGTATTAATTGCAGTTTATAAAATGAAAAACAATTTATTACCTAAATATCTATGCGAGAGATTAGTATATGTTGGAGATGTACACAATCATAATTTAAGAAATGTATTTAGTTTTAGATTAAACCTCTTTAGAAATGAAAATAGTAAAAACATGTTAATGTACAAAGGATTAAAATTATTTAATGAGATGCCATCTAATATTAGAAATGAAAACAATTTAACGAAATTCAAACAAAAAATTGTAGCATATATTAAAGATAAGTTTAATTAACTAAGTTACTACTTCAATTTATTGTAAACATTGTAAATTAAAAACAAAAATGGTTATTTTTAACTAAATAAATATATAAATATAAAAAAAAAAAAAAAAAAAAAAATATAAAAATAAATGTCTACAATGGCTCATAAATTTTAGTTTTAAATTTAACTTTTTTAACTTTCATTCTCAAAAGTAAACGTTAAAGTAAATATTTTTACAAATAAAGGCTAAAATTAGTTTGTTTTCTTCTCTTATATTACAAATAAATGAAAAAAAAAAATGAATAGGCGCCACTCAATTCGACAAAAAAATTATATTTTTAAGTTATTTCCAAGCCCGGATTCAAGGGATAAAGTAACTTTTTCAGAAATAGGCTGTTGTTGAATTGAATTATATTACAAATATTATATTATTGAACAAGTTGTATCACGAAGTGAATCAAAAATATCTTTCTCGATATAGTTGTAACAAGAAGGCCAAACTAATTTAACAGCAACAACACATATTGTACTGCATTTATTAAATGACTCTCGTTTTTTATTTTCAGTGCACGTCATAAGGTATTCCTGCGTTGTGTTGTTATATGTGCATGTACCGCATTCATGTTTGGCTGGCATGTTCATGAAAAGGCAATCTTTATGACTATGATACCGCTCGGGTAAGATCACTACTTTCGTTTTAATTTTTACCAGTACTATTCTGATTATAACTCTATATTTTAGTCTAATCAGTATGACCGACAAAACCGAAGCCAAGTTTACGTATCTGCTAAGCATACCTGCGCTATTTTCACTGTTTCCTCTACTATTTCACATCGACTTAATACTTATTCGTTACTCACTGTATCTCTTCTACATATTTGGCATATACAGCCTGATAAAAATGGTGCATCACGCAGCTCCCACATTACATCTGTATGAAACTATTTATGTACTGGGTTTTATTGCTATACCTATTTATGAGCATATATTGCGTCTAGTGCTAAGATTAGATGAAAAACTACCATTTATGACGCTGCTTTTAACTTCACTATACTGCAGCATAGGAATATTGTATTTCTATATAACTTATTACATACATATGCTCCAAATAACATTTAGTTCCAAGTCTAAAACGCATTCTAAAACTAAGTCAAAATCGAAGGTGAAAAAAGTGAAAACGAAATAAATGATATTGTTGTATTAAAATTACGCAATGGTGTCTTAGTGGGCGTTGGACAATTTAACCAAGCCGTTGATGCACGTCGCGGATAACCGCGTTCAGGCCGCACCACTTTGTTGTTGTAGAGCCAATATATATTGTCTTTAAAGAAATAGGTTTTACCTAGAATTTAAAGAATATGCTAAAGTTTTAATTATCAGTAACAATAATTTTTCTAAAACATACCATTAGTTAGCGTGGCTGCTGCATTGATGTTGTTTGGTATTCCAGGCCAACGGTGCATGGATTTTGGATATCCAATATCGAGCATTTGCGTTGCATCATTGTAGCGCCAAAATTGTGAGCCCGCAAATAAGTAAGTCAAGTTGTTCTTTGCTATGCAATGCAATAAGTTTTAAAGTAACTCTATTAAAAATAAAGTGCCGGCTTGCTTACGCCATAACATGACTGCATCGACTTGTGTTATTGCATGTGCGGATGAGCCAATCAAATCGGACAGCTGTTTGGGACTATTATGAAGAATATTTGAGTTGCGAAATATCCAATAAGATGTGCCAACAAAGAAGACTGTGGCGCCATCAGAGCGGCCGTAGGCTGCATCTATGCGCCTTACTTCGAAGGGCAGGAACGGAAATATATCCCAAATATTACGTGGGAAACCTTGAGCTATGGTGTATCGGGACGTTAGTTGCCACACATATTCATTTTTGAAAATATGCACCACACCATCGATGATAGTAACGGCATCGAAGTGGCCCGCGCAAATATCGGGTATTGCCATTAATTCTGGAAACGCTATACCACCGGTACTATTGTGAGTTGTAGTTGTCGTTGTTGTTGTTGTTGTTGTTATAATTGAATTTCTGCTCTAGAAATAAGAGTTTCATATTAAAAATAATACCAATTCAATCTTTAACTACCTGATGTTGCGACAGTGTTACACAATCACCATCACATCTGGATGGAGTATGTGCTACTTGAGTAGTAGTACTAAAATCACCAGTTTCTGCAGTGTTAGTAGTTGATTCTGTCATTTTATAGTTTTCTTCATCACTATTATCACCTTCCAGCTCCTTGGCCACTGTGCAAAGTGAAATGAAATTCTTAGTAATAATTGAAAATATAATTTTATCCCATTATTTGCCTACTTACTATACATTTCATACATCGCCAAAGTGTCATCGAAATCAAGAGTACTCAGTTCTGGACCCTTATAGTATGGAAACATAATTGAAGAGTAGATTGGGGAATGAGCTAATCCCAGACTGTGACCAATTTCATGAACTGCAACTGAGTAGAAGTCGACTCCAAATGCCAAATCCGTAGAGTTCTCTTTCCAATTTTCATCTTCATCGAAATGTATATCGCCTCCCCAAGAACCCAATTCATATGGATAGAAAGCATGAGCCAGTATGTTGCCGGGTCCATCGAAGGGATAGCTAAAAAAAAAACGTATCAAACACCAAGGAAGCGCGGTAAATAGATTTTTATAAATTAAAAAGAAAATACTTAAATTGAATAAAATCGCACACTGGAGCCGCTACACGGAAAGCTTTAAAGCAATTTTGATTTTGATAATATGTAGAGTAATTATAATTGGAAATTGCATGATAATTTTAGTCATGGTAGTTTTATTTAAAATTCAGCTTGAAAAAAAACTGCGCTCAAAATTGATGTTTACTTTTGTTAAGCTATTTAAAAGTGATTTTGAGTGTTTTTGGTGAAAAAGTTATTGCGTGCATTTCCATGCAATAAAGCTGAAATTGTTTTGGTAGCTAAAAATATACATTGTCTATATCTATATAAAACAAAGTGGAAAGAAGCGTTTATTTCCTTCTGCTGCCCATAATTTCCAACAAATGAAGTTAATTTTTTTTTTAAATGTAAATAATTATGATCGAAAAGTTATATGCTAAAGACAAATAGGATTGCCACCTGAATTTTCTTTATTTTTACAAATTCGGTGGGCGAACACTAGTTACAAATGTGTCACTAAATCCGAATCCGTTGTCAGAATTTAAAAAATTACGTAATTTTTTCCATAGTCTTGCCCTACATTTTTAAATTTTTACGAATTCGGTGCTGGGCGAACATAAGCTAAAAATGGGTCGGTGAATCCAAATCCGTCGTCACAAATCAAACGTAACGTAATTTTTATTTCATAGAGTTGCCATCTAAAATTGTTTCCTTCTTACGAATTCGGTGCCAGGGCAAACTGTTGTAAAAAAGGGGGATTCGAATCCGTTATCAGACTTTCAAGATTATGTAATTTTCTTACCATAGAGTTGCCACCTATTTTTTTTTTAATTTTTACTAATTTGGTGCTGGCGAACGCTAGGTGTAAATTAATCGCTGAATCTGAACCCGTTATTTGAATTTAAGTATAATGTAGTTCTCTTACCATAGGGATGCCAGCTAAATTTTTTTACTTTTACGAATTCGGTGCTGGGACGAACACTAGATAAAAATGGGTTACTAAAATCGCATCCGTTGTCAGAATTTAAACCTTCTGTAATTTTTTATCATATGGCTGCCAACTAATTTTTTTTATGAATTCGGTGGTGAAGGAAAAAACACCAAAATTCGTTATAATTTTTAAAAAATCAGAACCGTTACAGTTCATATAGACAGACTGAAACTAGCTTTTCTGAATACAGAAACAGATGTGTCCGACATTTCATTCGGACGCTTCTTTTAAAAATTTTTCCTACGATCCTACGATTTATATTTGGAACAGGTGTATGTTATCCAAAAGTTATCTATTGGTATATTAAAAAAAACAACAATTTTTATTCAACTTAAATTTATAACAAAATTTTTGTTTTAAATATGCGTTCGGACGTTTCACGAAACGGAAATAATTTTGCAACTAATTTCATACTATTCTTAGATCTGCGAACTTATCAGCCGTATAAAAAAAGTCTCCGATTGGAGAAGGCGCGGACAAAGCAAAGGCGCCTGGCGAGAGTTGATGAGGTCGGCCGAAACTCGAACACGGGTTGTTACGGCCACCTAAGTAAGTAAGTATAAAAAAAGTCAGAAATCAAAATTTTTTATAAATTTAATAAGCTTTCAGAAAAGCCATACGACGTCTTTATTAAGGCGTAGTGAGGTAACAGCAAATTATTTTATTTGTTCGGACGTTTCGTGTCGGACGTTTCGGATTTTTCTATTGCGATTATTTTGGGTAATAAAGTAATTAAGTAACTAAGTAATTTAGTAATTAAGAAACAAAATTGATATATTGTTCTTTCCTTGCCTCAATAATTTCATTATTATCTTTAGCTTATACCTTAAATTTTTAATAAAACAAAAACATTTACGAAACACTTACTCCACTACTTATCATGGTAAGTGAATTAATGCATAAATTGCTTGAATAAATAAAATTTAAATCTTTTTCCAAGATATATACTAAAATTATAAGTTGTTAATAACTTTTAATTTTTCACCTGTGGTTGAACATTTTCTGAATTTGTCCATATGCAAGCCTGTTAAGAAAGTGCCTGGCAAAACGGGCGGGGGTTCAGCTAGAATTTTAATGTGAATAATCTTGTATTTTGTCGTAGGAACTTTGGAACTTTTTTCATCTTACGTCTATTCCGTCAAACGTATTGACAAATATCCATCTGAATTCATGTTCCCGGCTTCAAAATTTACCAGCAACAAATATTCTGATGTATTTTTGCCAAATATTTCAATCTTGCAAGTTAACTAAGCTTTGACGAATTCATCAAGAAAATATAAAAGTTAAACTTTAAAAAAAAGAAAAATACTAAAATAACTTTACAAAACAAACCACCAGCAGACTAGGCAGCTGTTTCGTTGGTCGCTACTTCAACTCATCAGTAATCTTCTGTGGCTTCTGCAGTCCATTAACTTTGAAAATCTAATAGACACAACTTCTGCTAAACCAAAGCGGAATTGCAGTTATGTGCGTGGAATATTTTTCTACTATTTTGCACAAAGCAATGGTTAAAAAAATTGGCTATATTACTTCTGCAAAGATTTCTATTCCATCTTTGGAACATTGGAACAATATCTCCGTATGTTTTTCGTAATGTTTCCGTAAGTTTCAGATCACCTTTTAGACCCCCATGTTGAATAAAATAGTGTGATGCTTGTTAGCTATGAAATAATAATCTAAAAAGATTTTAACTTTTCCGATTTTTTTAAAAAAGTCAGGATATAATTGTTATTTTTTTGACCGATTGACTTTTAGTCTGTCGATCAAAAATATAAGCTAAAATTTTACTTTTACTTTTTTGATCAAATATAATAGTTAAAATTTGACTATTTTTTTCGATGAAATGCAACAGATACAATTGACTTTTATTTTTCCGATCAAAAATTGAACTTTTATTTTTTTTTTTTAATTTGTCATTTATTTTTTCGATCAAAAATAATAGTTAAAATGTTCGTTTTATTTTTCCAATCAAAAATAGAAGTCAAATTTTAATTGCTATATCATCTGCTTGTAGTCACTGTCTTAGTCGCTGTGTTTAAAACTCTTTAGAATACATTCGGGTGGCAACTCATTTTTACCAGGTGTTCGCCCAAAAAATGCGAGTGGGAACCCTATCTGCCATCTTTAATTTTTTTTTATTTAAACGTTTCTGCACACTTAACGGCACGTAACGAAACAACAGTAAAATGTCGACGAAAGGGGGACGTGTTTTCAATGCACACTTAGCGGAACAACGGAGAACGGTTAGTGTGCATTACTACATAATAACACAGGGTAGTTATATTTTGTAGTTTCATTAGGTAAGCGGTAATAAAGTCCCTATGATTCTCGAGGGAGATTTTAATACTTGGTTTTCACTATGTCATTTTCATTGGTCACTTGCTGTCAATCAAATGAAAAATTTGGCATACACGTTGGCATTAGGTCTATTCGCGTACTTTTATAGTAAATAAAAACTTGCCAGTAACAATTTTTTGAGAGTAAGAAAAAAATTGTCTCGCAATACTATGAAAATCTAAAAAAGTACCCGAACAGAAAATTTGTTAAAATTTGCAATGCATGTCGAACTGTCAGAAAGCTAAAAAGAAAATAACAAAAAAAAAAGAAAAAAAAAATACGACTTTCAGCTAATTTTTAAAATTTGAGAAATGAACAAATTCAACCAATGTTCATAGTACATATGTTAAAAATATTAAAAAAAAAAAAATAATAATTTTTTTTGCTTACCCATTTTTTATTTATTTTGTACATTTAAAACATCTGTTTAGACATTTGTTGTTTTTATTTCATGAAAATTCTTGCAAGTAGAAAATCAGCCAGCAAAAACTTTTCAAAACTGGACTAAAGAGGAAAATCGTACTCTCTTATTTTCTTTCTTACTTGCAAGTTTTTTGGGCAATCGAACGGATTTCTTTTAACAATTTGTAAAAATTGTACAAATTGTTAAAATTTTTGGGTACGTGAACAGACTTATTTTTTCTATCTTTGACAATGTTGAAAAATTAAAAACAACTGAATTATCGAATATTCATCTTAATTATCGAGTACAGAAAATAGAGAATAATTTTTTTAGGATATATTTAAATTGATTAACTTTTATGTTGGCATAAAACTGACATAGTGAAAACCAGGCTTAACGTAAATTTAACATCAAATGATTGTTTACTGTTTAACTAATTTTCTTCACGAAAAATTTGGTTTGCACATAAATAACAACGAATCAACTACAAAATTCGGAACTACAATAGATGCAATTATTTCACGTTATATCGAAAATTTTGAATCACGGACATAAACGGAATATTTTTATGGAATTTTGTATTGTATTTCTAATAAGATGTTCTCTCTCTCCCTCTATCTCCTTCCTATTATTTGTCTCTTAGACTAAAATCTTTCTTATTCTAGTACTGAAAGAGTGTATACAGAGAAGAAGTTTCACTTTCTTACTTTATACACGCTATACTGTTTCTTTTTTTTTTTTTTAAAAGTGTGTTATTGTTCAATTCTGAAAGTAAAAGCCCCTTAAAAAGATCAAAACGGTCACGCCTTTTTGAATAAATTCAGTGCTGATTTTTGACAACAAACTGATCTATCTCAATAAAATACAATGAAAAACTTACTTATCGCCATGGTAATGTGAGCCGAAGCCCACGATAATATCCGCTGCAGTATCGTTCACACGTTGAAACTTCAGACCACTATAGCGAGACCAAAGAGCAAAGGAACGTTCAATATCATGCTCAATTTGAGATTTCAGCATCTTGTGCGACCAATTTGCAATGCTAACAACTGGAAAATAAATCTCAGCTATAAACAAGAATTTCTCTAAACTCACTAGTATTTTATATGACGCTTTGTCCAAGTGCGAGCACCGAGTACATAACGCTTTGCTCTGGCTCTGCTGCGTCTTGGAGACTTTGTTGTGCTAGAGAGCAGATAATAAGGGGTAGCTTCAATGTCCGGTACACCACAACGTGGCTTGATAAGCAGCTGAAATGTTTATGCAGAAGAATCAAATCAAGTTCAATGAAACCTACAAAAAAGGCTTGCTTAACACTATCTTGTGCTGAACATTTACATTTAGCGTCTCATTATCAAGTTTCCCGGTTTGATTGATGGCACCGTATTTTTGTATATTCTTTACAGCTTCTATGATAGCTGATTCATGATAAAGAGCTTCGGAATCGCTGGGGTTTGGTTCCAGATATCCAAATCGACGCATGAATCTCAGCTGTTTCAAATGAATTTATATGATACGCATATAAGTTAAAAAAAGCACTATATACTGCTTGCCGACAAATACGTACGATTTCCGGCGGTGGAACCTCAATGCTCGGAAGTGGCTTTACAGTGTAATCCACAGCATAACGTTTCACTAACTTCAGCGGCGAAGCACAAATATTGCAATTTTTAATGCTCAAATAATAAAAAACCAAAACTAACAAACTTAAAAGAGTTGCCGCCAACATTGCTACGAACAAAACATGAATAATCACTTCTATATTCAAGACTTTAAGAACAATTAGTAGATTCACTCGCGGAGAGTGAAGTTATACAACTGATTTTGGAAATTTGAGCGGATCACTCTGTCGGCGTTTCAGCATAAAATCCGATGATAACAACAAAAGTTGCGAGCTATTTAGCGAAACTGATAGTTGAAATATCAACTCAATTATTTTTATAACTCATTGTTATCAATTTTTAGTTTATATGGACATTGCTTGTTTTCTCTGTTTATGCTTGAATCTCTTCTCAATAGCTTTTTAAAACTGAAAATAATTTTATTTTATTTATGTACTTTATTCTTTTTCAATAATAACATTCAATATATAATTTAATTTAATATATTTTTAAACTCAATAATGGTTTTTGCGTTTATTTGATGGACAGTATTCCGCATACTCTTCCCAAGTGCAGCCCACTTTGGTGCAACACTCGTTTGTGATCGACGGTGCAGCAGTGCGTCTTGTACGTAGAAACATTCCTGCTGTTCGTTCACTTAGCCAAGCGTTGGAAGTTGTTGCTAGATTAAACAAAAAAAAAAAACGGTTTGAATAAATTAAATTTCATGACTTATTTTTGATATATTAAGTAGCCTACATTTAACACGCTTTTTGAAGGGTTCTTCAGTACGCTTGCGATTTCGACGCGTTAAGCGGTATATATCTTTCTCACAGGCCCAAAAAAGTTGACGCACCAATTTATCGCGACATCGCGAATGATATTCCTGATGCCAAACATCTTCCCAATCAGATTGTGATCTGAAAAGAAGAAATAAAATAGTTCTGTTTTAAAAAATTTGCCAACAAAACAAAGTGAGTTCCCAATATCCAAGAGATAGAATTTAACATTTAGACTTAAGATTCAATATGCAGGGTGTCGGAAGCGGATTGTGTATATTAAGGGGGGACATGACATTGACAGTTTTTGAAATCGACTTTTTTTAATAATTTTGTATTTTAGTAAATATTCTTGAGATTCTAAGATTCTAATTTCATGGAAAAATTCCTACGGGTTCAAAAGCTACAGCCGGATTAGTGAGAGCGCATTTTTAAGTGTTAACCTTTTTTTTCTTTGTTCACAAACTTTGAATGCGTTTATCTCGAAACCATGTTTTTCGTACTGGTTGCTGCACTAGCGGGTTCATTTTTTGACGAAATTTTTTTTTTTTTGTATTTTTTTAAACTTGATTCGCTATCGTATGACACGAGCTTTATTTTTAATTTTTTTTTTTATTTTTTATGAATGTTTAAAGTCAATATTTTTTTTCGAAAAAACACACTTTCAAATTTGGAACATCACCAAAAATTGAAAAAAATTTAAAAAAAAAAGCTCGTGTCATACGATAACCAATTTTGTTAAGAAAAAAAGTAATTTTTTTTCCAGATCGGACAATTTTTGCAACTCCCAGCGCTGCAACCACGAGGCCCCCTTTTTTTCTCTGCCGCCAGTTTGGAGCCTATAAAACCATGTTGGAGTGAAAAATATATATTTTTGAATTTTTTTCTTGTAATTTGTCCAATTCTCTACAATAATAAAATAATAATAAAAATTTATAAAAATTTTGGAAAAATGTTTGTTTTTGACTGAGTTATGAATTTTTTAAAAAAGGTCTGTTTTCTCTGCCGCGAATGTCGTGTCCCTCCTTAACGGAGGTTAACGGAGATCAAGTTGAGCAAAGAAACCGTATGGGAGGGGGATATTTTGACACTCTTCGGAGTTACAGAGTTGTTAACTGTCACAGAGTTAACAAATTGTAATCGTAATCTTAAAAAAATAAGATGAAAAGAATATTTTTTGTTGCAATAACAGTAATCGGTATTATAAAAAATTACAATTATAATTAATGTCATCAAAATATTTCTTCATTATGATTACAGAAATGATAATTAAAGCTTGTATGAGTCCTAAGCTTATTTTTTTTTTTTGAGACGCCATCATTTATGCAGTAAGTAATTAAAATAAAAATAAAAAAAATGATAACGATAACGAATATTTTTCATTGATAACAATCACTGTAATTATAATCGCTAGATTTTTCAATTATAATTGCAGTAATCGTAATTTGTGATAGCTATGTAAATAAAAAATATCTAGTGATAGGTAGTTTTGTTTTTATATTAAGGACTATTTTTATTTTTGAACCAAGGATTTCATAGAAGCTTTCTAGGTTGAAACATTTCTGTATTGTATGGTTGCCACCCTAAGGAGGGGTCGGAGGGGATAGGTTCCAAGGGAAAAAATGTTACACTTGAAAAAGTACTGGAGGTTGGTCGTACATATTTCCTCTCCTACTCATCCCAATAAGGAAAATATTGATTTCATTAACAGTAGAGTGCATTGTATGAAAGCCCCCCTAACGAGGGGTCAGAGGGATTATGCCCCAAGGAAAAAAAAGTTCCTCTTTGAAAAGAGGTCGGTGCCACATATTAACCCTCTCCTCCTCTTCAAAGGGTAAGTATGGATTTAATTAACTGCAGGGGGTATGGAGGTCCCCCTCAGGAGGGGTAAAAGGGATAGGTCTTAATAAAAAAATGTTCCTCTTTTAAAAAATAATGGAGGTCGTTCATACATTTTAACCCTCTCCTGCTCTCCCTAAAAGGGAATATATTGATATACTATACTACCCTGGAGGGTAAGCAATTTCTAAAGATGGATGGTACGGATCTTCAGGGAACACAAGTGGATCTGTCCTTGAAACGGAAATAATATTGCTGTCGTCAAAATATAAAAGATCTAACAAACGGCTATTCTTGTTAAAGTGGCTGTTTCCTTACCGTGTTCACTTTCCGTGTAACTTCTCTGGTAACGCAATATTTGACGGTCTCAATAAGATAAACAGTTTTTTCAAAAACTTTGACGGCACTCTTATTCGTGGGGAACTTAAACGCAAAAAATCGGTCTTAGTGGGATTCGATGGATAACTCAAACGGTAAGAGCTTATACAATCCGTCATATCCGAATGTATCTTAGTGTGTGGATCATTTTTTAATCAGTACGAATACGATTAATCTAATTAGTTAAAATTTTATCTTTCTAGTTTGAGTTCTTTTTTGGATTATTCTCCTTTAAAACTCATTATTGACTTAAATGATTTTGTTCTCTCTGTGAAATCTCCTAGAATTTTCAGTTCTTTTTATAAAACCAACTGGGTTGATTTCCAATCGGATCTCAATTCAAAACTGTCTCACATTTTTCCTCCAAATAATTGAAATTTAAATAACTCGGAATAGATAATTTCATTTCTCAGATATTGTTGGTTCAGTTGCTTTCTCGCAATCAGAATCTAGAGAGAACCTTACGTGACCCGAAAAAAACTGAATTCGTATTCGGTTTCAGCGACCTCGAAAACATAAAAAAAGTCATGAAATCCTACGGGTTTTTTTTGTGTTGTACAGTGTAATTGATGGAATCGCTGGTATTCGTATATGTTAAGGCCGGCAATACATTTAGAGCAGAGTTAAAAAGAGTGATATTGAGGTGAAGGTTTTTATTAAAAGAAATCTGTTTAGAGCAGTGTCGGCCAAAAAAACCACTTGCACTGTTCTTTCGATTGTGTGCTAGTGTGCGCACATGTGAGTGTGACAGAGACAGACTTGGTTTGCGATGCACGCGTGCATAGGCGCTGTCCCACACTGGTTAAAAGTCTTAATATTTTCAAATTTGGTAAATTATGTGTTGGGGACAAAATACTCGAAATAAAAACAACACGATTAATAGTCAGTGCGCTCTGCACAGTTTAATAGCAACGACTGAGATAAAAAAGTACATAAAGAAATTATAAAGTAAAGTGTTACAGTTTTGCAAGTGTTGCCAGTATAATGAAGAGTAAAGGTTACTATAAAAGGGAATTTTTACTAACAATCCTTCTCTCAAAACTAGTTAACACTATTTAACTTAAAAACTTATACAATTCAAGTTTCAATTCAGAAATTCAATTTGATTTAATAAAAGCTACTTTAATACATTTCAAAATAAGTAGAAATTTACTTTTTTTTTTTTTATTTCAATCCTAGTTTAAAAGTGAATTCGTTATGTTTTATTTTCTTTAAGTTTTTGGTAAATATATCCGCAACCATTTTATCGGTTGATATATACTTTAAGTTAACAAGCGCCTTCTCTGCAACTTCTCTAACGAAGTGAGCCTTGATGTCGATGTGCTTTGTGCGGTTGTGGAAAACGGGGTTTTTTGCCAACTTCTGTGCACTGATGTTGTCGCCATAGAGATTTGTTGGAGTATCGACGAGCTCTTTGAAGCCCAATTCATCAATGAAGCGCCTAAGATAAACAAGCTCTTTGCAGGCAGCAGAGAGGGCGACATACTCTGCTTCGGTGCTACTGAGAGCAATCGTATTCTGCTTTTTGCTCTCCCATGAGATTGGTGCACCGGCGATATAGAATGTAAAGCCGGTATAGGATTTGCGGTCAACGCAATTTCCGCCCCAGTCGGCGTCAACAAAACCTTTCAGTTTTTCCTTACTCTGAAAATAGTTAAGTTTTAAATTAAGTGTTGAATTAAGATACCTTAACAAATGCTTTGCAGCATTCATATGCTCAACATGGGGATGCTGATTAAATTGTGCCAATTTGGATACAGAATGTATAATGTCTGGCCGGGTGCAAATGCTTAAATATGTCAAAGAACCAATGACAGACTGGTACTTCTTCTGATCGGCCAATACACAATTGGGACCACCGCTACATTTCTCGAATTTAACGCCAGGATCTAATGGTGTCGCGCAGCTTCTGCATTCGGACATACCGAAGTCTTCAAGAAGATCACGTATGAGCTGCTTCTGTGACATTTGAATGCCTTCTCTATTTCTGGAAATCTCCATACCCAAGAAATGATCGATGGGACCATTGTCTACAGCTTCGAACTGCTCACTGATCTGATGCTTTATTTTCTCAAGACGATCGGGACACGAACACACCAGCAATATATCGTCGACATAAACTGCAACTATGACGACCTCGTGTGGAACTCTTTGAACGTATACACATGCGTCCCCGTTGCACTTTACAAAATTAAGTTTCTTAAGTGCAAAATCAAGCTCCTCATTCCACTTTCGCCCCGATTGTTTTAGTCCGTAGAGCGCCTTGTTTAATTTGCATACTTTACTTGCATTATTTTGGTCGACAAATGATTCAGGTTGCACCATAAATATTTCTTCTTCTAGCTTTCCATTTAAGTACGCCGTTGCCACATCCATAGTATGCACGAACAGATCGTATTCTGCAGCGATCGCTAAAATTAAACGGATTGACGAGTATCTCACAACTGGAGAAAATATTTCTTGGAAATCAACGCCATATCGTTGACTGCATCCTTTTGCTACGAGGCGCGCCTTGTGCCGCACAGCAACGCCATCCTTGTCTCGTTTGACACTGAATACCCATTTTGATTTTATTGGTTGTCGGCCTTGGGGTAAATCGACGAGAGACCACGTCGCATTTTGCATCAAGGACTGGTACTCAGATTGCATGGCAACTTTCCATTTGTCAGACTCCACGCTTTGCATTGCGTCTTCCACAGTTATTGGGTTCTCAGATTTCATAAAATTTATCTGTGGATTTGTTATTTTACGTGGTCGTAGCTTCATCGTGGATATCGTCGT
Source organism: Coremacera marginata (assembly GCA_914767935.1). NCBI lineage: Eukaryota > Metazoa > Arthropoda > Insecta > Diptera > Sciomyzidae > Coremacera > Coremacera marginata. The sequence goes on along the minus strand of OU612046.1, from coordinate 51,869,808 downwards.
CACTTCGGCTGCTTCTTCGTTTAGTTTTGCAACATCAACTACATTGGGTAATCCTTTTTCAGCATCAGCGTTGCTATCGACACTATTGTATTCATCAGATGTATTGGTACTGTCCTTGCGAACAGAATAATCAATGCTACCCACCGTCACGTTGTCTATAGAACCATCAGCGTCAATCGTGCAATTAAGTGATTCATTTTTGACGTCCGTTACGCTCGCTGCTGAGTCATCACCCATGTAGTCAAAATTGTAACCATCTTCCGGCATAAAATCTGTAACTGTCTTTGCATATCGGTCGCTTTGCAAAAATTTGACATCACGCGCAATCACCACTGTTCGCTTCTCCGGATCATACAGCCTGTATGCCTTTGCCTCGCTTGCATATCCCACCATAAAACATTCTGTTCCTTTGGGGGCAAATTTAGATTTTCGCGGCATTTTGTCCAGCACTACACCCTTTTTGCCAAAAACTTCGAAATAAGATACAGCTGGCTTACGGCCACACCAAGCTTCATGCGGAGTAATATTTTGCAATATTTTTGTCGGCGAGCGATTACGCTCGTAAACAGCTGTATTTATGGCCTCAGCCCACAAAAATTCAGGCAATTTGGAATCAAGAAGCATGCAGCGGCTCATCTCCACCAACGTACGGTTGACACGCTCTGCTATGCCGTTTTGTTGTGGCGTGTACGGTACAGTGAGCTGCCTTTGAATGCCTTCAGTTTTTAAAAAATTACTAAATTCATTATTTACGTACTCACGGCCGTTATCCGAATGGAATATTTTTATTTTCTTCCCCGTTTCGCGCTCTACAGCAGATTTGAAAATTTTAAATTTTTCAAGCACATCACTTTTTTGCTTTATAAAATATATAAAAACGTTTCTAGTAAAATCGTCGACAAACGAAACGAAATATTTAGCGCCACTGAGTGAAGAAACGCGCATAGGTCCACAGACGTCGCTGTGAATTATTTCTAAGCAACTTTTGCTGTATTTATCGTAATTTTTTGCAAACGGCAATGCATTAATTTTACACTTTAAGCAAATGTCACACTCGAATTGTCCAATATTTTTAACTTTCATTCCGCGCACCATATTATTTCTTGACAATTGTTCTAAACTCTTTATGTTTAAATGTCCATATTTGCGATGCCAACTAATTGCATTTGTATCATTATTTCTCGTTGCCGCTATACATAATTTATTTTGCTGCGCTTCATACGTATACAAATCACCAGTTTTCCTCGCCCGCAAATTTCAACCCCCTGCAATGTCTTCACTTTCGCGCTCTCATTATCAAATTGAACTTTGCATGCGTTCGCTGTTAACTTGCAGATCGACAAAAAATTTGATTTAAGCTGTGGAACATAAAGAACGTCATGCAATGAGAGTATACTATTGTTTGTCTCCACACGAACAATGCCAATGCCTTCAGAGAATATAAACTTGTCTCCTGCTAATTCAATTCTTTCACGATGCTCGGCAATTTGAGTGAAAGTGGCTTTGTCGCAACTCATGTGACACGTTGATCCACTGTCTAATATCCAAACCGACCTGCCGAGCTTATGTTGCTGCTGAGAAACATGGAGCATAGCGCAATTAACATTTTGCTTACTTGAGCTCTTAAAATTACAAGACGATGCATAGTGCCCTCTCCTATGGCATTTATAACATTTGCCCTTGACCGTACGATTTGGTTTTTGTGCTTGCGGTTGTTGATATTGTTGTTGCGGCTGATTGCGGGACTTATTTGCAAAAAATGCAACTTCATTGGACTTTGCTCGTTCAAATTCAGATTTTCGTCTTTTCTCTTCTTCCAATAATTTTGTCTTAAGTACAGTTGTGCTTGGCAGACTGTCTCGAGATTCTATAGCAATTATAAAATTTTCATAATTTTTGGGCAAGCTCGAAAGCATGACAATAGCGAGTAACTCATCTTGCAATTTAATATCCAACTCAACAAGTTTTTCGAACAAATCAAAAAATTTGTTTAGATGCTCCGCCATGGAGTCTTCTTCACCCATTTTTAAATTGACTAACGATTTAAAAATTGTGACTTTACGCGCTGGACCACTTGGTGAATGTACTTGAGCCAATTGTTCCCACGCTGCTTTCGATGTTCTGGCATTTTTTACGTGAATTAGCTGACTTGGTCTTATACACAAAAGCAATGTAGCTAGTGCCTTATCATCGGATTTTTTCCAAGTTGCACGAGCACCATCCTCAGCTGGCTCAAGGTTTACTCCCGAAACATAACCCCATAAATCACAGTGCACTAACACAGACTTTACTAGAATTTTCCAGCCATCATAATTGGTGTCATCGAGTTTTTCTATTTGGTACAGACCGGAACTCATTTTAAAAAAAACTTTTGCTATTAGCGCGACGATTTTGTTTTTTAATTTACTTTTAACGTAACCGAGCTGGGTCTGGGCCCATAACCATTGTTGGGGACAAAATACTCGAAATAAAAACAACACGATTAATAGTCAGTGCGCTCTGCACAGTTTAATAGCAACGACTGAGATAAAAAAGTACATAAAGAAATTATAAAGTAAAGTGTTACAGTTTTGCAAGTGTTGCCAGTATAATGAAGAGTAAAGGTTACTATAAAAGGGAATTTTTACTAACATTATGCATTAAATAAAAATGTTTTTTATTTTTCAAAAACGAAGATGGCGCTTTCTACAACAATTGATGTAAAAGACCTCTTTTGGTCCGACAAAAAAATTTTAAAATGCAATGAAAATGTCTTCTATCTGTGAACAGATATAATTTAAATATTTTTATAACAGAAGATCAACACAAGCTAGTCATGTTTTCCTTTTCTTGAGCGAAACTTTTATCTTCTTTGGATTGTGACGTTATTGTTGTAAAAATATATAATTTCGGGTGTCATAAGTCATACTGTGTCGTTATTTTTGAAAAACTAAAACGGTGGTATGATTTAGGTATTTTATTTTCGCAATCTTTCGAATTTAAAATATAATTTTAAAAAAAGCATATCTTATAAATTCATTCATATAAAAATACTAGATAGGCTCAGCTTACAATATACATACAACCTTGTTCAAAAATAAGGGCTTTTCCACACTTGGTCAACGCAATTTCAACGCAACTTCAACGCAACAGCGAAAAAGTTGAAAAATGCAACTATAAACCGAATGCTTTCAGACTTGCTTCAAAAGTCGTGCAACATGTGTAATTATATAATAATTCATGTTTTCCGACTACTTATACTAATTTAATATTTAACACTTGCTCATTTATACTGCAAACTATTTCATCTTCTTCTAAATTCTATTAATGAAAAACGGAACTAATTAATTAACTTATTCACCTTGATTAATATATAGCGTACTGCACTACAAATAATTGAATACACAAAACAAACAAACTGATGCAACAAGCCGCCGATGAAAATTGCGGAAAGCCGCGTTGCGTTGAACAAGTTGAGAACGTGTCGAGAACTTGTTGCGTGCAAGTTGCTTAATCTGAAGGTTCCGGTATAAATACACAGGCTAGCAACTCGAGTTGGTGTTGCGTTGACCAAGTGTGGAAAAGGCCTAAAGGTTAATTTATTGAAAAAAATAAAATTACAAGTTTATTCATCCAAATCAATATTGTCACGGATACCTTCTTTGGAACACGGTTTTTGGTATGGCCTTCAGAGCGTTCACCGATTTTTCCATGACCTCTTCTTTGCTGGTGAAACGCGTTTCTCGAAGCGGTTTTTTGACTCGATCGAACAGGAAAAAATCACACGCAGCCAGGTCAGGTGAATTCGCCGGCTGCTGGATGGTTATCGTGTTGTTTTGAGCCAAAAAGTCACTAATAAGATTCAAGCCCAATTCATTCTTCAAAATGTTCTGAACGGATTCAATTGCAATGTCAACGTCCTCTGCTAACTCTCTTATCGTCAGTTTGGGATTTTTGACCAACATTTCCTTGATTTTTTCAACGTTTTCTTCGGTAGTCGAACACGATGGCCGCCCGATACGAGGGTCGTTTTCTACTTCGCCTTGGCCACTCACAAATCGGTTAAACCACTTGTTTGCCTTCTGATACGATAGAGCAGAGTCAACGTAACATTTCACCAACATTTTACGCGTATCGGCGCAGTTGAAACCATTGTTCACACAAAATTTGATACAAACTCGTTGCTCAATTTTTTCTACCATCGTAAAAATCGAAGACACGAAAAAAGTTGTTGTAAACAAAACGCTGCCACTTTACCAAATGTCAACGAGAGACGCTGATATTTGGCAGCCTTGTCATAGACATATGTGGCAACCTACTAATTTTCGAATCAGACAGTTAAGTCAGGTTCACAGTGTGAATGAACCTTTCTTTTTGAACAAGGTGGTATTAATAAAAATAAAATAAATAGAAAACGAAGATATTTTATTTTCACAATCTTTCGAACTTATAATGTAATCCACAAAAAAATGCATATTCGTTTATACTTGAAGCAATCAATTTAAATACTATTTTAATAACAAAAAATTCCGTAAGGATAATTTATGATATACAAATCTTATTACAAATTGTCATAAAATGGTTTGTAAAAACGTCGAATATGATGTTTTTAATTATGTCAGTGATGTCGTCTCTTTTATTTTTTGGTATTTCTGATTTGCTTTGTTTAAAGTAATCGATGAAATCATCTTTTTTTTATAACTGTAATTTCCTTGAATTGTTCCTCAGTGTATGTGGACTTAAAGAAACCTGAATACGGTGATTCTCGTTGAACTTTAAGTATTTTCACTTGTGAAAGTTTCAGCTGTGCCATATTCAAAGGACCAATGTCATTTGTCAGTATTTTTAAATCCAAGAAATCCTCAAAACAAAGCGCATTTACAATAAATGGATCTTATTTTTTTCGCCGATCGGTTTATTGAAACAAATGATTCAGTGGTATAATGGGACCACTTTTGAGCATTCGCTTTGTTTCGCTCTCTATTAAGAAATACGCTGAATCATCTTCGTTTTGGGTATGGCCTTTAATAAGATACTTGTGGGTGACAGATTTTATATCCAAGTATCGCACGGCATATAAGTACATTGCAACCATAAATTTATTTTTTTGCAGTCCGGCGCAATTATCCGAATAAAATATTAGTTCAGCATCATCAGTGTTCGAGAAACTTTTTATATATTGCAGTACGCACGTACCTAATTCGTTAACTCCACGGTGACCATTTGCCTCGTCACAAACAAGGAATTGGCATGTGTTTGTTTTTTAGGTCATATATGGTAAAGTGAAAAACATATATTTTGAACTTGTAGCAATATGCAAAGACTTCGCCCTTCGGTAGTTACATGACTGCTTGTAAATCACAGACTGCTACAAATGCGTTGATACTTTCTTTTTTTATCTTATCATCTCTTGACAAGTTTTTTCAAGCAAATGGTTTTCATACAAGTCTTTCTTATTAATTTTTTCAATTTTTTCAACTTCATCCATGTTACTGTAGGCTGTGCATTCTTAACACAAATCTTTTTTTGGGACAAAAAATGATATGTTGAAGTCGTCGGTAAAAGTTCTGTTAAAAGAAATGTAGGTGCAGAATGTCCCTATAAATGCTTACTACAGTTTTGCTTCCTTCAATAAACGTTTTCGGTGTGTTTGCTCGCGTGTAATGGCTTTCAATTTTTGATATTTTTTCAATGAATTCTCTAACTCCAGTTTTTAATTTTAAATCAAGTTTTATATGTTTGCCGTGTTTTTCTCGCCAATATTTGGCTTGCAGGCTTTTCGCGTTTCTCCAACACGGTTCTATGTTAATTGTACGATCGTTGATATCCAGGGTATTTTTAAAACACATTTTACGGACGTGCACAACATTTTCACCTTGTTTAAAAAAATATGCATTATTATCTTGGCGGGGACCTCTGGTTTCTCCAATGCGCACGTATCGATATGGGGGCTTGACGTTTTGCATACAATTAGCAATAAATTGTCCTTGCGTCTATGTCTCCAAGTTCCCAGTATGAGTCAATTAACTGTTTTCTTTCGTCCTCTTTGTGTTCTTTTCTAAAAAAAATGTCACATCTAAAATTAAATCGTGTTCTTTTCTCAAAAATGTTGACCTAAAAAGTACAAAAAATCTAGAATTTTTGCCCTCTCAAGATAAACAGTTTCACTTTCAGTTTCAGTTTCACTTTCTGCCCTCAAATGCTACCAACTGAAGGAACAAAAAAAATTACATGTTGCGAAAAAATTAAACATTTTCAATGACAGTTCATTAAAGTTTGGGCTTCTTGACAAATCACAAAATAAATTTCAAATTCAATTTTAAATAAATAAATAAAATAAAATGAAATAAATTTAAATAAATATTAAATGGCTGATATAAATCATTATATAATAATTTACAAGGTGACAGTTTTTTTGTCGACTAGTATTTGTCAAAAACTCATAGAAAAATAGAAAACGAATAAGCATCAAAACAGATGAAAAATTAAACTTTGTATTGATTTTGACAAGTGTTGGTCGACGTTCTGAGAAAATATGTAGTTGTCAAGACTACCTTGTAAATTATTATATCATGATATAAATGTAGCAGCAGTTTCAGTTTGCAGTTTTAATAAAAAGAATTGCTTGAAACGTCTTCGTCCTCATCCGATGATGAAGATTTAATGCTTCTTCATTACCGAGAACAAGATCGTCGTGTTGAGAATTTTATAGAAAATGTCGTGCAAGCCAAGTAAGAATCAAGTTGGATTAAAAATGTACTCCTCTGAAACGGCTCGACCGATTTTAATGAAATTCTTTGGTAGGTATTTGAATATTTGGTAGGTATGAGAAAAGATCGTAAAGTATTTTTTACCCTCATATGCAAAACGGGCGTGACTTCGCCCATACAAGCCACATTTTCGATACAGAATAGCTATGGCAGTAGGTCACAGAACATTGAAATTCAGAATGGAGTTACCACTTAGTGATGTCCTTTTAATGGAAAACCTGGACGGGCATTGGACAAGGGGGTGTGGTTCCGCTCATATAAACCAAAGTTTTGATATCGAATAGCTTTGGAAGTAAAAATCACAGAACATTGAAACTCAGAATGCAGCTACGACTTGGTGATGTCCTGCTACCGAAAACTGCGACGCTTTTCGAAATTTTGAATATATTTATTATTTTCCTATATAGCTGCTGGGTGTAGCAATATAAAAATTTTGGATTTCTTCGTTTTTTATGTTTATCTATCGACCCTTTAAATTTGAAGCAAATCAGAGACATGAAGTGTGAATCGTGGCCGGTCGGTATGGCGTGGAACGCTCCTTATATACAGGGTGTACCGCAATTGAGTGCAACTATTTACGGAGGTGAAAGGTTATATCGAGCTGAGCAAAAAATCTTATGAGAGGGTGGTCTATTTTCACGTTCTTAGGAGCTACAGGGTTAATTAATATTTGACGACATTGATTCACGTTATTGTTTCTAGCAGGAAAACTAACCTACATAAAACTTATTTTAATAATTCATTGCAAAGGCAATAAAATCACCGTTCTAACGGTATATCAACAAACTCCAACGATTTAACCGTTACCGAGCTGTGCTCGTGTGAAGACGAAATCAATCGGTTTTAACTACCAAATTTCAACTTTGAGTGCACATTTCTCAGAATTTCGCGTAATAAATGAAATTTTTTTCTGTAATCAATTTTGTAACTTATTCAATTTTCTTTTAAATGACACCAAAAACATAAACATATCTTTAAAAATAAAAAAGATGGCACTAAAAAAATTATACTTATTAGAAAATAATGATAAATAATTACATTACAATTAGTTATGCAGTAGTTAATATCATTGTTTTCTAATAAGTATTATGTTTTTAGTACAGCCAACTATTTTTTTTAAGATATGTCATCGAAAAGAAAAATAAATAAATTACAAAATTTATCTAAAAAAAAAATTTCATTTATTACGCAAAATTCTGAGAAATTTGCACTTAAAAGTTGAAATTTGGTAATATCAAGCGATTGATTTCATCTTCACACGATCACAGCTCGGTAACGGTTAAGTTGGTGGGGTTTGTTGATATAACCATGAAAAGATAATTTCATTGCCTTAAAAATGAGCTATCAAAGTAAGTTCTACGTAAGTTAATTTTTCTGCTAGAAACAATAACGTGAATCAAAGTCGTGAAATATTAATTAGCCCTGTAGCACCTAAGAATGTAAAAAAAAGATCCCCCCTCCAATACAATTTTTTGCTCAGCTCGACATAATCTTTCAGCTCCGTAAATAGTTGCACTCAATTGCGGGACATCCTGTAGATTGAAGAAAGATGTAATTGCATTAAAAATATATTAAAACAAAATATATATAAAACGCTATTTTCAGAAAACAATAATTAATAAGTTGTAACTCTAAAACAACAATTTATTTACAACAATTTATTTATCAGAACGAATTTTGTTTGAGTTTTTTACTCTTTCTTAGCAATAATTTATGTTATATATATGTCGTAGTACTGTATGCCTTTCAATATAAAACGGCAAGCGGCGACACTTATGTCAAAGCTTGGGTGGAATCGACTGACTACTGAATAATTTTTGGAAAACAGAAATCAGAAAGATTTGGAAAACTGAAGTGATCAGTAGTGGCGAGATCGAGACTGCCTCGTTTTTATTGTTAAATAAATTATTTAATTGAAATTGAAATAAAATTTGTTTCAAATGGAAGATGATGCGACATCAGAAGTGGGATTGACCCAAGATTTGCTGCAAGTCACAAGCGAAGAAAAATGGCGTCTACTGTTCGAGCAACAAAATCGTAGCTTTTTAGCGCTTGTGGAAGCCATCAAACCATCATCCAGCGTTGATCCATATTTGCCCGAGTTTAACCCAGATAAGGAAAACGTCGACGCACGCGCTTGGGTCGCAATGGCGGATATGTGCATCTCCAAGCAGTCTCCGCAAAGCGCATCTTTGATGAATATCCTAAGTCGGGCTCTCAAGGGACAGGCATCTGTCTGGTTATCCCAAGTCGCATATCCGGAAATGACGTGGCCAGAATTCAAAGATATTTTTTCTGCCCGATATGATTGTCCCGAAACCTCAGCTGCATTTTTGACGAATTTGAACAGTAACAGACCTAAGGACGGCGAGTGCCTTTCAGCATATTCCGCAACTATGATAACATCTCTAATGGCTCGATGGAAAAACTTGTCTACTGAGCAGATAGCTGTATCCACAGTACTAGCCCACATTTCCCAGTTTGATGCTAGAGTTCATCGTTTAACGTTTACTACGGATATTGGTACTAGAAATCTGTTGCAACAAGAACTGAAGGCTTTGTCGTTTTTAAAGAAGAAAGCTGTTACGCAGAATGACATTAGTGGTCCAGATATCAAACGATATAAAGCATCAACACCATCGCCAAACATACAATGTTTTAATTGTGGAAAGCTAGGGCATAAATCAGTGCAATGCCGTTTCAAGAACATCAACACCCACAATTTAAGATTTAGCAACAACGAGAACTCCAAAAATCCAGTCAAGGCGAATGTTACATGTTTCAACTGCCAAGGTGCTGGCCACTACGCATCAAGATGTCCTAAGATTATTCGCAAAGCAGATGCTGCCAGTGATGGAATTTCTTCAACAGATCGTCGAGTTGATTTATGCATTGTTGGTGCACCTGCTGGAACATTGGTTCACTCCGGTGAGGAATTTTTATTTATTTATGATTCTGGCTCAGAATGTTCGTTGATTCAAGAATCAGTGGGTTGTAAATTTCGCGGTAAACGTAGCTATAATGTAGTGATGATGACAGGAATTGGACAGACAAGTGTAAAAAGTACTATGCAAATTTTAACGTCTATTAAAGTAGATGGTATTATTTTCGAAATTCTGTTTCATGTTTTGCCAGATTATTATTTACGTCATAAAATAATGATTGGACGTGAAATCTTAAGCCAAGGTATAGCTGTACATATGACGTCAGACAAAGTATGTTTTGATAAAGTAAGCTTTGTTCATATTTGTGAAGTTATTCCAGCTAAGGATATAGATTTCAATTTAATAGACACCGATATTTCCCAGGATCTAATGCCAAAGTTGTTGGATATTTTAGATTCTTTTAAACGAAGTTTTGTAACTGGAATTCCAAATTATCAAGCTGATACTGCACCAATGAAAATTAGACTTAAGGACCCTAACAAAACAGTTAATAGGCGTCCTTATCGACTGAGCACAGAAGAACGTAGTATTGTGCGAGACAGAATTAAGGAACTATTAAGTTGTGGTATTATTCGCCCTAGTTCTTCACCGTTTGCGAGCCCCATACTTCTAGTGAAGAAAAAAGACGGTTCCGATCGAATGTGTGTAGATTATCGCGAATTAAATGATAATACCATTCCCGACAGATTTCCATTACCGCTCATCTCGGATCAAATTGACAGGTTGCAAGGTTCTAATTTTTTCACAAGCTTAGACATGGCTTCAGGGTTTCACCAAATACCAATTCATTCTGACTCGATTGAGTATACAGCTTTTGTAACTCCTGAAGGCCAATATGAATTTCTCACTATGCCATTTGGTCTTCGGAATGCACCATCAGTTTTCCAGCGTGCCGTGATGAATGCTTTAGGTAATTTGGTAAATTCGTTTGTTGTTGTTTACATGGACGATATCCTTATTGTGGCTGCTAATGCTGAAGAGGCATTGGAAAGGCTGGGTATTGTGCTTAAAGTGCTCACAGATAAAGGCTTCTCACTAAATTTGAAAAAGTGTACTTTCTTAAAACAAAAAGTACAGTACCTTGGTTTCGAGGTCAGTGGTGGTAAAATGAAACCGAACCCCAAAAAGATTGAATCTTTGACAGCTCTGCCTCCACCCGAAACCGTTACTCAGCTACGCCAATTTATAGGATTAGCATCTTACTTTAGAAAGTTTGTTCCTAGGTTTTCGCAAATTATGGCACCTTTATATACTTTGACATCTAGCAAAAGCAAAATTGATTGGAAACCTATGCACGAATCTGTAAGACAGCATATAATATCCGTTTTAACTTCTGCACCGGTATTAACACTCTTTGATCCTTCATGTCCAATAGAGCTTCACACGGATGCTAGTGCTATTGGTTACGGTGCTGTTTTAATGCAGAAGAAGGACACGAACTCTTTTGTGGTTGCCTATTATAGCAAGCGTACTTCTGCTGCTGAGTCCAAGTACCACTCATATGAGTTGGAAACTCTAGCGGTTGTTAATGCGATTAAGCATTTTAGACATTATTTACATGGACGTAGTTTTATTGTTGTTACTGACTGTAACTCCTTGCAGGCGTCACGAAAAAAAACTCGATCTGACTCCTCGAGTGCATAGGTGGTGGGCCTTCTTACAGGCTTTTGAGTTTGAAGTTGTGTACAGAAAAGGAAATCATATGTGTCATGCAGACTTCTTTTCAAGGAACCCACTACCTTCTTGTGCTAAAGTGTTTGAAAAAGTTGAACCCAAGTTTGTTAACTTAACCGAACTGTCAGATAATTGGCTACTGGCAGAGCAACAGCGAGATAGCGAAATCGTGAAACTAACATCTGATATTAATGAGAAAAGGCTTAGTGATGACATTTCTCAGACTTATGAGATTCGCTCAGGCATTCTCTATCGTAAGATACAACGAAATGGAAGATCGCAATGCTTGCCAATAGTTCCCAGGTCACTTAGATGGTCAGTAATTAATAACACCCACGAAGCATTAATGCATTTAGGTTATGAGAAGACCTTAGAGAAAGTGTACGAGCTTTATTGGTTCGACAAAATGTCAAAATTTGTAAGGAAATTTGTAGATAATTGCGTAACGTGTAAAATATCCAAATCTCATTCAGGGAAAATTCAGGCCCAATTACACTCTATACCCAAAGTAGCAATTCCTTGGCACACTCTACATATTGACGCAACTGGAAAACTAAGTGGAAAAAGTGACAGAAAAGAGTATATTTTTGTATTAATCGACGCTTTCACAAAATTCGTTCTCTTGCATCATACTATTAACATAGATAGTCTTAGTAGCATTACAGCTTTAAAGAAAGCTATTTCTTTATTTGGTGCACCGACACGTGTCATAGCTGATCAGGGTCGCTGTTTTACGAGTCGAGAATTTAGTGAATTTTGTAATTCTCACAGTATTAACTTACACTTGATCGCAACAGGCAGCGCTCGTGCAAACGGCCAAGTTGAACGTGTAATGGGTACCTTAAAAAACATGCTTACTGCAGTTGAAACTAGCAACCGCACATGGCAGGATGCTCTTCCTGATGTTCAGCTAGCTTTAAATTGTAGTCAAAATAGAGTCACGAAATTTAGTCCCTTAGAATTGCTTATAGGTAAAGTAGCTAGACCTGCAGAAATATTAGTGTCTGATGCCAATGAACCGCCAATAATCCTTGAAGAGGCTCGAAATAAAGCCATTTGTAATATTGAAAGGAATGCCATTTACGATAAAATGAGATTTGACAGGACTAAAGTCAGACTGGACAAATTTGAGGTAGGAGACTTTGTCCTACTACAAAACGAAGAACGGAACCAAACAAAACTTGACCCAAAATATAAAGGTCCATATAAAGTAATAGAAGTTTTAGATGGTGACCGATATGTGGTAAAATCTTTAAACTGTAACCGGACATACAAGTATGCTCATGATCGTATGAGACGAATGCCTGAAAGTCATGTCCCTATTGAAACTGATGATGATACAGTTGAGTCTGTTGATTTTAATGAAGAGCGAACTAATTGAGTTCGGCTCTTATGAAAATGTAATACGCATTGTTGTGGTCAGAAGTGGTAATATTGTGGTTAGAAAAAAAATGTGAAATACCCTAAATACCGGAAAGAGGTGTTTAAGGGTTGCTTGTGCCGGATAGAGGCAGTGGAATATCACTGGATAGAAGTGATTATTCAGTTTAGTAACCGGATAGAGGTTACTGGAAAGATGAAAGCAAAATAATATCACTGGATAGAAGTGATACTTGTTTTTTTAATCGGATAAAGATTACTGGACTGAACAATGTGTATTAAATTCTAAGTAAATTTAACTTTTTGCTGTTTGTGCGATATCTTATAATCATGAGACATGACATATGACATTTGGATAATAAACCGAATCATTAAATAAGAATTTTGTTGATTTACTTGTAACTTAACTGTAATAGGAAATAAGTTTGTTAATAAATTGTTCATGTGATGGAAAGCTATTTAAATTTTATTTGTTAAATCGATTTGTTTCTGGTCAGAATTGGCCGAGTGGTAGTACAAGATATTGTATAGATTTTTCTTTTTCAGATGTGTCGCACGAGGACGTGCGAAACGGCAGGATGGCCGTGTCGTAGTACTGTATGCCTTTCAATATAAAACGGCAAGCGGCGACACTTATGTCAAAGCTTGGGTGGAATCGACTGACTACTGAATAATTTTTGGAAAACAGAAATCAGAAAGATTTGGAAAACTGAAGTGATCAGTAGTGGCGAGATCGAGACTGCCTCGTTTTTATTGTTAAATAAATTATTTAATTGAAATTGAAATAAAATTTGTTTCAAATGGAAGATGATGCGACATCAGAAGTGGGATTGACCCAAGATTTGCTGCAAGTCACAAGCGAAGAAAAATGGCGTCTACTGTTCGAGCAACAAAATCGTAGCTTTTTAGCGCTTGTGGAAGCCATCAAACCATCATCCAGCGTTGATCCATATTTGCCCGAGTTTAACCCAGATAAGGAAAACGTCGACGCACGCGCTTGGGTCGCAATGGCGGATATGTGCATCTCCAAGCAGTCTCCGCAAAGCGCATCTTTGATGAATATCCTAAGTCGGGCTCTCAAGGGACAGGCATCTGTCTGGTTATCCCAAGTCGCATATCCGGAAATGACGTGGCCAGAATTCAAAGATATTTTTTCTGCCCGATATGATTGTCCCGAAACCTCAGCTGCATTTTTGACGAATTTGAACAGTAACAGACCTAAGGACGGCGAGTGCCTTTCAGCATATTCCGCAACTATGATAACATCTCTAATGGCTCGATGGAAAAACTTGTCTACTGAGCAGATAGCTGTATCCACAGTACTAGCCCACATTTCCCAGTTTGATGCTAGAGTTCATCGTTTAACGTTTACTACGGATATTGGTACTAGAAATCTGTTGCAACAAGAACTGAAGGCTTTGTCGTTTTTAAAGAAGAAAGCTGTTACGCAGAATGACATTAGTGGTCCAGATATCAAACGATATAAAGCATCAACACCATCGCCAAACATACAATGTTTTAATTGTGGAAAGCTAGGGCATAAATCAGTGCAATGCCGTTTCAAGAACATCAACACTCACAATTTAAGATTTAGCAACAACGAGAACTCCAAAAATCCAGTCAAGGCGAATGTTACATGTTTCAACTGCCAAGGTGCTGGCCACTACGCATCAAGATGTCCTAAGATTATTCGCAAAGCAGATGCTGCCAGTGATGGAATTTCTTCAACAGATCGTCGAGTTGATTTATGCATTGTTGGTGCACCTGCTGGAACATTGGTTCACTCCGGTGAGGAATTTTTATTTATTTATGATTCTGGCTCAGAATGTTCGTTGATTCAAGAATCAGTGGGTTGTAAATTTCGCGGTAAACGTAGCTATAATGTAGTGATGATGACAGGAATTGGACAGACAAGTGTAAAAAGTACTATGCAAATTTTAACGTCTATTAAAGTAGATGGTATTATTTTCGAAATTCTGTTTCATGTTTTGCCAGATTATTATTTACGTCATAAAATAATGATTGGACGTGAAATCTTAAGCCAAGGTATAGCTGTACATATGACGTCAGACAAAGTATGTTTTGATAAAGTAAGCTTTGTTCATATTTGTGAAGTTATTCCAGCTAAGGATATAGATTTCAATTTAATAGACACCGATATTTCCCAGGATCTAATGCCAAAGTTGTTGGATATTTTAGATTCTTTTAAACGAAGTTTTGTAACTGGAATTCCAAATTATCAAGCTGATACTGCACCAATGAAAATTAGACTTAAGGACCCTAACAAAACAGTTAATAGGCGTCCTTATCGACTGAGCACAGAAGAACGTAGTATTGTGCGAGACAGAATTAAGGAACTATTAAGTTGTGGTATTATTCGCCCTAGTTCTTCACCGTTTGCGAGCCCCATACTTCTAGTGAAGAAAAAAGACGGTTCCGATCGAATGTGTGTAGATTATCGCGAATTAAATGATAATACCATTCCCGACAGATTTCCATTACCGCTCATCTCGGATCAAATTGACAGGTTGCAAGGTTCTAATTTTTTCACAAGCTTAGACATGGCTTCAGGGTTTCACCAAATACCAATTCATTCTGACTCGATTGAGTATACAGCTTTTGTAACTCCTGAAGGCCAATATGAATTTCTCACTATGCCATTTGGTCTTCGGAATGCACCATCAGTTTTCCAGCGTGCCGTGATGAATGCTTTAGGTAATTTGGTAAATTCGTTTGTTGTTGTTTACATGGACGATATCCTTATTGTGGCTGCTAATGCTGAAGAGGCATTGGAAAGGCTGGGTATTGTGCTTAAAGTGCTCACAGATAAAGGCTTCTCACTAAATTTGAAAAAGTGTACTTTCTTAAAACAAAAAGTACAGTACCTTGGTTTCGAGGTCAGTGGTGGTAAAATGAAACCGAACCCCAAAAAGATTGAATCTTTGACAGCTCTGCCTCCACCCGAAACCGTTACTCAGCTACGCCAATTTATAGGATTAGCATCTTACTTTAGAAAGTTTGTTCCTAGGTTTTCGCAAATTATGGCACCTTTATATACTTTGACATCTAGCAAAAGCAAAATTGATTGGAAACCTATGCACGAATCTGTAAGACAGCATATAATATCCGTTTTAACTTCTGCACCGGTATTAACACTCTTTGATCCTTCATGTCCAATAGAGCTTCACACGGATGCTAGTGCTATTGGTTACGGTGCTGTTTTAATGCAGAAGAAGGACACGAACTCTTTTGTGGTTGCCTATTATAGCAAGCGTACTTCTGCTGCTGAGTCCAAGTACCACTCATATGAGTTGGAAACTCTAGCGGTTGTTAATGCGATTAAGCATTTTAGACATTATTTACATGGACGTAGTTTTATTGTTGTTACTGACTGTAACTCCTTGCAGGCGTCACGAAAAAAAACTCGATCTGACTCCTCGAGTGCATAGGTGGTGGGCCTTCTTACAGGCTTTTGAGTTTGAAGTTGTGTACAGAAAAGGAAATCATATGTGTCATGCAGACTTCTTTTCAAGGAACCCACTACCTTCTTGTGCTAAAGTGTTTGAAAAAGTTGAACCCAAGTTTGTTAACTTAACCGAACTGTCAGATAATTGGCTACTGGCAGAGCAACAGCGAGATAGCGAAATCGTGAAACTAACATCTGATATTAATGAGAAAAGGCTTAGTGATGACATTTCTCAGACTTATGAGATTCGCTCAGGCATTCTCTATCGTAAGATACAACGAAATGGAAGATCGCAATGCTTGCCAATAGTTCCCAGGTCACTTAGATGGTCAGTAATTAATAACACCCACGAAGCATTAATGCATTTAGGTTATGAGAAGACCTTAGAGAAAGTGTACGAGCTTTATTGGTTCGACAAAATGTCAAAATTTGTAAGGAAATTTGTAGATAATTGCGTAACGTGTAAAATATCCAAATCTCATTCAGGGAAAATTCAGGCCCAATTACACTCTATACCCAAAGTAGCAATTCCTTGGCACACTCTACATATTGACGCAACTGGAAAACTAAGTGGAAAAAGTGACAGAAAAGAGTATATTTTTGTATTAATCGACGCTTTCACAAAATTCGTTCTCTTGCATCATACTATTAACATAGATAGTCTTAGTAGCATTACAGCTTTAAAGAAAGCTATTTCTTTATTTGGTGCACCGACACGTGTCATAGCTGATCAGGGTCGCTGTTTTACGAGTCGAGAATTTAGTGAATTTTGTAATTCTCACAGTATTAACTTACACTTGATCGCAACAGGCAGCGCTCGTGCAAACGGCCAAGTTGAACGTGTAATGGGTACCTTAAAAAACATGCTTACTGCAGTTGAAACTAGCAACCGCACATGGCAGGATGCTCTTCCTGATGTTCAGCTAGCTTTAAATTGTAGTCAAAATAGAGTCACGAAATTTAGTCCCTTAGAATTGCTTATAGGTAAAGTAGCTAGACCTGCAGAAATATTAGTGTCTGATGCCAATGAACCGCCAATAATCCTTGAAGAGGCTCGAAATAAAGCCATTTGTAATATTGAAAGGAATGCCATTTACGATAAAATGAGATTTGACAGGACTAAAGTCAGACTGGACAAATTTGAGGTAGGAGACTTTGTCCTACTACAAAACGAAGAACGGAACCAAACAAAACTTGACCCAAAATATAAAGGTCCATATAAAGTAATAGAAGATTTAGATGGTGACCGATATGTGGTAAAATCTTTAAACTGTAACCGGACATACAAGTATGCTCATGATCGTATGAGACGAATGCCTGAAAGTCATGTCCCTATTGAAACTGATGATGATACAGTTGAGTCTGTTGATTTTAATGAAGAGCGAACTAATTGAGTTCGGCTCTTATGAAAATGTAATACGCATTGTTGTGGTCAGAAGTGGTAATATTGTGGTTAGAAAAAAAATGTGAAATACCCTAAATACCGGAAAGAGGTGTTTAAGGGTTGCTTGTGCCGGATAGAGGCAGTGGAATATCACTGGATAGAAGTGATTATTCAGTTTAGTAACCGGATAGAGGTTACTGGAAAGATGAAAGCAAAATAATATCACTGGATAGAAGTGATACTTGTTTTTTTAATCGGATAAAGATTACTGGACTGAACAATGTGTATTAAATTCTAAGTAAATTTAACTTTTTGCTGTTTGTGCGATATCTTATAATCATGAGACATGACATATGACATTTGGATAATAAACCGAATCATTAAATAAGAATTTTGTTGATTTACTTGTAACTTAACTGTAATAGGAAATAAGTTTGTTAATAAATTGTTCATGTGATGGAAAGCTATTTAAATTTTATTTGTTAAATCGATTTGTTTCTGGTCAGAATTGGCCGAGTGGTAGTACAAGATATTGTATAGATTTTTCTTTTTCAGATGTGTCGCACGAGGACGTGCGAAACGGCAGGATGGCCGTGTCGTAGTACTGTATGCCTTTCAATATAAAACGGCAAGCGGCGACACTTATGTCAAAGCTTGGGTGGAATCGACTGACTACTGAATAATTTTTGGAAAACAGAAATCAGAAAGATTTGGAAAACTGAAGTGATCAGTAGTGGCGAGATCGAGACTGCCTCGTTTTTATTGTTAAATAAATTATTTAATTGAAATTGAAATAAAATTTGTTTCAAATGGAAGATGATGCGACATATATATATATATATTTGATCAAACCTTTCTCTAAATAGTAATTCCAGACCGTCCTCGGTGTGCATGGACTTCACTTGTAGAATATACAACATTAAACAAAAAACAATTGATAAAATGTATAAAATTCCTTGTGATGAATTCATTTCTGGAATTCAATTGAAGAAAAAACATAAAAAAACACTGATTCAAAAAAGTTATTAACACAATTTTTGCAGTTTCATATCTCAAAAGATATAACCGAACAATCGACACACTCACTCAGCTCAAAGCCGATAGGATAACTGAACAAAATTCATCGGTGGAGCACATATTTGAAAAGTAACAGTTATTAAGTTGATGCATCTAATGCGCAGGATTCTATAAATGATTTGATTTAAGCTGTAACAAGTGTGCGTGTGGTAGGTCTACGTATGTCGTTTGTGCAGGTGTATATGTGTTAAAATAAATATGAAGTTACGACCACGAGTGGAGTATCGGTTAAATTTACACAACTGCATAGGGACAGTCAATGTAATGAAGATACATTCGAAGCACCTTTTTTTTCTATTTTTATTTTCATTATGTATGTGTGTAGGTGCAGTTTATGAGAGAGGTTCTGCGCGTTCTCACACACCTGTTGAATTTGTTTTTCTGCTGCTGTATTGTTTTCTAATAAACACAAACACGACAGGCAATAAAATCTGTGACGCCAACGTATTGTTGAAATACTATTTGTTAAGGATGCTCTTGTGTTCTGGTCCTCATATAATATGTGGGCGCTTTTATAAATTGGCATAAATTGTATTTGTTTAGTGGTTGAAATTGGCAAAGGTGTTGAAATTTTTCCAAGCAATTGTTGTTGTCAATCTTAACGAGAATAGCTTGGCTAACAAGATTGTTATTTGAGTAAATTTGTGTTTTATTTTTCAGAGTGTGATTTGAGCAAATAATTCCAAAATTTGTATTTTACTTCAGATTATTAAGACTTCAATTAAGTCCAAAGAAGATCACAAATTGTTTGCAATTAAATTATTTATTTGAAACATATATAGATGGAATGAAGTTGATTCTTGATACCAATAATGAATTCTGTAAATGTAAATGTTAACAAATATTTTTAAACAGTTTATGTCATACTTTTTCAAAGAGAATACAAACTTCCAACATTTCTCAATAAATTAGTTTTCAATGTTTTATAAACTATATATATAATGTATATGCATGCATGTAAATACTAATCGAGGCGATATATACCATAACTTGACTACCGCTCGATAGAAGCACTTTATTACAACATTAAAGAACTTTATAATAAAATTGTCAGGGTTTTTTAAAGATAACTTTTGCGGTGGCACGCCTTAACTTTTGTATCTATAAGATTGTTTGGTCTATAATAAATTGTTTAAATGTTTAATTATGCAATTTGCGTTATGTCGTAAAGCTCATCCTCACTTGCACTGGACATGCCTCAACTAATGGAGGATGATGCCGTCATAGTTACACTGCAGCTTGCTGAACCGCTTTCGTCTTTCGTTTCATCTTCTTTATCCAATTCATCATCGTCATCGTCTTCTTCAATGGATAAACCTGCCGCACGCATATTTTCTTTATAGCGCGTAATTTTATTTTCTTGATCTGTGAGCAACTCTAATAAATCCTCCTGATCTTTGTGCAACTTATTTAAATTTTCGTTTGCTTGGTTGACACGTTGTGACTCTTCAGCCAGTTTAGTACGCAATGCATCGAGTTCCTTTGCCATGCGTAGATTTTCCACATAATAAAGATTTGTTTGGAATTGGGCTGCATTTACTGCTTCTTCATAGGAAGCATTGGAAGTGTTGGTTTCAGCAACTGTTTCTTCACATGTTGTTGAGCCACTTTGAACGGCCACTAATTGTGCCTTTAGAAGTGTATTTTGATCTGAGAGTTGTGTGTTGCTTGTTTGAAGTTGCGCAAGTTTTTGCTCCAAATCGGAATTTCTGGCCTCAAGATGATTAACAGTTTCTTTGAGGGAATTTATTTCACCATCAAGGCCACGAATGATGCCTTTATACTGAGCTACTAAAGCTGATGCCTCCGAGCTGAGTGTTAGTTCCGTCAATTCAACACCGTTAACATCAAATCCACTAACCATTTTAGCAATCAGAGCTAAAAAAAAAATAATAAAGAAGATTAAATAACAGCCACTTTCATATCTAAATTTGTTAGTAGTATTTTGAAGAATTGCTTTAAAGTTTAAGAAAAATGCAAAAGGTGTGAGGTTTAATTACGAAGTGAGTCTTACTTGGCAAGGAAAAAAAAGGAGGCAGTGTGGGACAGGGGGGAACTGCCGACCGAAGTAAAAACTAAAAGCTATGAAAGCATAGATGTCATGAATTTCCAAAGTAGCTAGAGTCGGCAAATCCGACGCGTTCCACTTTTTTAACTCTTTTTATCAATTTATGAGTTATTGAATGTATAAACTGCTAGTTTTTAATGTTTATATATAATACATTTGTAACACAATTACTTTGTTTGGGCAATCGATAATTGGTTCGGTAATAGGTTGGTAATCGCTTCGGTAATTGGTAATCGCTTTGGAAAACGGTAATGGGTTGGTAGTCGTTTCGGTAATCGGTTGGTAATCGCCTTGGTAATTTGTATTTGGTTGGTAATCACATCGGTAGTTGGTTCGGTAATCTGTTGGTAATTGCTTCGGTAACCGGTAATTAGTTCGGTAATCGGTTGGTAATCGCTTCGGTAATCGGTAACTGGTTTGGTAATTGGTTGGTAATCGCTTAAGTAATCACTTCGGTAATTGGTTCGGTAATCACTTTGGCAATCGGTAATTAGTTCGGTAATCGGTTGGTAATCGCTTTGATATTGGTTCGGTAATGGGTTCGCAATCGCTTCGGTAATTGGTTAGGTAATCGGTTGGTAAACGCTTCGGTAATCGGTATTTAGTTCGGTAATCGGTTGTTCATCGCTTCGGTAATCTGTAATTGGTTTGGTAATTGGTTGGTAATCGCTTCGGTAGTCGGTTGGTAATCGCTTTAGTAATCGCTTCGGTAATTGGTTCGGTAATCACTTTGGCAATAGGTAATTAGTTCGGTAATCGGTTGGTAATCGCTTTGATATTGGTTCGGTAATCGGTTGGCAATAGCTTCGGTAATTGGTTAGGTAATCGGTTGGTAAACGCTTCGGTAATCGGTATTTAGTTCGGTAATCGGTTGTTCATCGCTTCGGTAATTGGTTTGGTAATTGGTTGGTAATCGCTTCGGTAATCGGTAAATGGTTTGGTAATCGCCAAACATGCGTGGTGCAGGATGGTTAAGGTATGATCCATTATAACCATCCAGTGCTGTTTAGAAATATAAGAAGGCCGTTGATTTGTTTGGGTTGAAAGCTCCTCTAGGTTGGCAAAGAAGGTATTTACTAGTGTTCTTAATCTACATTAAGAGAGTAAGAGAAACCACCACCTAAGCTATATTTTACCTAGCCAAGTATATATATTGAATAAGTTTTTTGTTTAATTATAAATTATTAAAGAGTTCATACAAAACTTTTTATCCAAGATGACTTGTTAATGTAAAGAAATATTAGTGAAAAAGTTAATTTGATCGATTAAATCGTTCTCTTGTTTTTGGAGATTTTCAAAAATTAATTCGTTTTGCACAATTGTATATTTTGATATTTTAAACCCCATTACAGTAGCAGAATTTTCCGCTCCAGTTGCTACCAAAAATAAGCTCAAAGTGCGTATAGTGCCAGCCAGTCGCTTTAAGCTGCCTGCTCGGCTGACACTATATGCACTTTGAGCTTATTTCATATGATTATATGTTAAGCGTATTTCAGGTTTCCTTCTCGTTTCGTCTCGGCTCGGCACAGCAACCTGCCGGCACTATAAACGTGCCCTTATTTAGGTGAAATTTTTACCTGGGTGATTCCTTTACTATTTACTATATCGAGTCATTTGGTTCGATATGGCAAAAACCTCAACAAATGCCCACTTTCTATTATTTGGTGAGAATGGTATTACCAAAGTTGTTTGGCGATTTTGGACATAGTTGTATCGATTAATATCATAAACGTTTGAAAGATTTGTGAGTAACTTGGAAACCTTTTGTGTCTCATGTCACATCTTATTGCTCAAATTACCTTCAAGACCCTTGTACATTTTGCAGTATTCATAGTCGAGCAATAGTTCACTTGCAGATTTGGCACGAATTTGGGCTTGTTTACAAGCTCGACTATAGGCTTCATGACGTGATACTTCATTGAGTTTGTTGCAGAAAGTTTCCTGGCCAATTCGTTTGATGATCAACTGGAAGATTAAAGCAAATATTTATGCTTAAATATATCCAGTGTATTATTTTCATTACTTTACCTGACAAATATCCTCTCTCTTCTGTCCGCTCAGAGAATTATCATTGAACTGAATGCACAGACCCATCAAAAAGGCACACAGACCCTGCACTAAATATTCGTTGTCATCGTGTTCGTGTGCACTGACCTGCGCCGTAAGATAAGCCATAGTTCCATGTGTGCCGAGGAGAGTTTTCACCGCAGTAGGACAGTGTGCTAGCCAGACACTGAGAAGCATCAGTATACCAACTTTACTTTGTAGTTTATGCTGCTCTTGTTGCAATAGATTTGTGCACTGTTCCAACAATGTGATTGGCTTGTGTCCGCCAGGTGTTGCAAGCAGAACACGCAGCAACTCTTCCTTCTGGGCTGTATTATCGACCAGTGCATGCAACAAAGCAACGGAGGAGAACCAATTTGCCAATGAATCAGTTGAAAACAGTCCTGTACAAAGTAGTTGCCCTGTGGACAAGCTGGATACATCTGCTGCTGATGAAGGCAACAGCGTCTGTACGACAGCCTTTTGGCCTGCCTCGTTCTTAAAGAGATAGCATTGAAACGAGTAGATGACGGCACAGCGCAGTGTCAGCAGCTGTTTTTCATTAATCATCGACATGAGCAACACAACAATTGCAGGTCGTGGAGGATTGCTTGGAGCCATTACTTTGCTCAGTTCATCTTGATTGTCTTTGTCGCCACGAACAACTTCGGCTACAGCATTGATAGTTTCTGTCAATATATCGGCTGGTACTCCGCTACTCATCAAAATATTGCACAGTGCTTCGAGTAGTTTTGAGGAACGCATAGTTTTTTGGCAGGCGGAGATAACTTGTTGCTGATTGCTAGGTGTCACCAGAGCGCGTACAACCTGTAACATACAATGAAAATTTGAGACTTTTTGCGGAGTCCAACCGATTTCTTCAGTTTCCGACGAAACGACAAACATTGGCGCAAGACGTTGAATGTAGGAGCCTTCCTTGAAGAATTGCTGGTTACTTGAGTTGTTTTTGAGTAAATTCAGCAAGAGTATTAGACAATCCTCCACGACTATACCGCCATCTGAACAGCCTTCATCGCGTATAATTTCAAAGATTTTATCGAATGCGTTTTCAAAGGCAACAATTTTCTGAATATTGGAATTACCTGTACACAAGGAAGTTAATAATAGTTTTTAGGAATTCCAAGTTAGTTTTACACTCACCCTTTGTCAGTTGGATTAATAACAACAAAGCATCATTTCGTATAACTTCCCGGCTATCCGTGAGCAAGTCCATCAACTTAGACACACCCATTGGACTCACTAGAATGATGTCTTGCAAGTCTCGAGTCTTGTTTGAAATCAAGCTGGTGATAAGCTGAATGGCAGCACGGCGTACATAGAAATCATATTCTTCCAGATATCTCATGACGGCTGTTACATGCTCCGCAGTTTTAATGAACATCTCAGTGAACTGTTCGCCCACATTAACTGTCACCGTTGGATTATCAGCTTCCTCCTCGAATTCTTCAGCCGAAATAACATTGCAAAGTGCACTCAAGGCGTAGCTTATAATTTCTGTATCCTGACTGTCATTTTGTAGTACTTGCACCAAAGCATGCATACCCTGTGCACCCACTTCTATTCGGTATTTTCGTGATAAAGCCTTAAGAGCGCGGCATGCATCGCGACGATCATCTAACAAAGTCGAAGATGTGACGCGGTCGACGAGTTTTTCGACCTGTTTTGGAACGTGGCAGCACGTTGTGGTAGTTTTAAGTAAAGGTTGTGCATATTAGTTCAGCTGCATAAATGATTGTTAGAGTTTCTTACCGTTTCCGCCGCACTTGGCTGCTGACCAGGTTCCGCTGTGCCGAGAACAGTCTTTATTCCACTTTTGAAGAAATCCATAGAAATTTTGTTTTGCTTCTACTTCGTAAGGACTATCGACAAGAGAGCCGCCAAATATCCAAGATTACCGTCAACAAACAAAAACTCAACAAAAATCTTCTTGAATTCTTCACTAATGACGTTGCCCAATTCCAATATATTTATTGTACGTCAAGAAGCAGCTGATAAGAAGTTTGACAGATTGAACAGTTTGAGGAGTACTGCTACTTCAATGCAAATTTGGAAATATTCAAAAGACGTTTCGTGTAAATATCAAAAACCTGACAGTTTACAATGAGGATTTACATTGTACTACATGAAAGGTGAAAAACACGCTATAAAAGTTAAAGAAAATTGTATAAATGCTGTTTTTCATAATCATAATTTTCATAATTCTACCTAGGCACTACACTAGACAGTAGTGTTAAGACAGTTGCAATATATACTTTTCGAAAAAAAATTTTTTATATAAATAAGTTTTAAAAAAATAATTTATTATTAATATCAATTGTTCATTTGCCCTTATTCACAACAATGCATTAATTTCTTTATTCAAATAAATGCTATTACCGAAGGAATTTTCGTACGTTCACCGAGTGGAAAGAGTTTGGTGCGAACCATTGGAAATCAGCATCAAATTACTATCTATAAGCTACAATTTTGGCAATAGGAAATAATATAAAAAACTTTCTTTTCAAATTATATTATTATTTTCAATTAACTTAATTTTTTGGTCAGTTTTTTAAGACCTGCGGCCTATTCTTTTACTGCGAAAAAAGTATTTAAGCACTTAAGCCTAATTTCTTAATGTCTGGTTACAATGTCCGGGTAAGATTTACCTGTCGATTAGGTACTGATTAAGTTAACGGCAAGTTGTGGTTCCGGTTAGCTGCTAATCAGAAGAACACCTCTGCGTGCTCCTCTGTCAAAGAAGGAAGAATAATTTTTCATTTGGATTGAAATAACGCAGTCTGATGCATTTTCCATTAAAATAATAACAAACAATCACATGACAAAAAATAATATCACAAAAAGAACGTATGCAAACGTCAGATGATATGCAGTTTTTGCGTATTCACAATTAAAAAATTCACAATGGTTGATGTAACTTCATGTATGTACAATCTACAATTTTTATTCTTTTTTTTCTTTGAATTTGAATTTTGTTGCAAGATTAATGTTGTAATATTTCCGTCGTTTTTTGGTACAGTATTTTTAAAAATTTGTATGCAATCAGGAAAGAAGTACATAATCATATAAATATAAATTTTATTCTGTAAGGATTTTTATTAATTTTAACGATCTAGTGTTTTTTGAAAAAACTGAATTTGAGCATAACTTAAAACAAATAGTGCCAGTTTTAAGATGTTCCATAGGCACAAAATAATCACACTAGAGTTTTGATTTTTTATAATTGTGGTTTTTATAAAATGTATTCTAATAATACATATGTTACTAACACTTTTGATGGAGTCAACATTTTTTTAAAATTTGTTAAGACCTTTGCTTTTGGTCGTGGGTATTATAGCTTAAGTAATTTTATACCAAATCTCTTTTATGTAATATCAAAAAGTATGATATGCAATAATGAGTTTGAAAAAGACAAGATTTTTGTTTTTAACATGATGGTGATTTAATTTCCTTTAATATGAAACCAGTGTGCGTTTGTCCTTGGTTTCTCTATAATTTCTGGCCCGGAAGAAATCAGCTTTCATTTTTTCATTCCTATGTGTTTTGAAAAGAAACATGTTGATATTAAATTGCAACAAAACATAAAAATACGCTTTTAATATATACAAACATAGAATGGAAACAATTAAGATCATTAAATTACTTTCTCGTATCTTAAACAACTATTTAGAACAATATGACTTCCAAATTCCTTCATTCCCAATTACTGCATTTAAAAAATCACGTGATATCGAAAAAGTTGCGTTAACAACTTGTGTTGTTTAAAGTCTGATGAATTTCCTGTAAAACATGCAACACTGTATGTCTAGCTTTCTTCTTCTTGCTGCATGGAACCGGTTTGTTTGTACAACAACACAACGCAGCTGCATTGCTATTCCAACGGTCAATGCTGTCAAATAATTTTTGGTTTGAAATAAAAAAAAATGCTTGCGTTGTTTTAAGTGAATATTGAACCTACTGATAAATTTTGGGTGTGGAAGAATTATCATATTAAAAGTGCTAAAAATTAAAGTAGTTGCGACTAAAAATTGAGGGAAGCAGAAAAAGAAAACTAAAATGTCTATACCAACGCTTTCCACGCTAGCAACGTTCGATGATATCAGACGCTGTATTCAGGTGCTGACTGATGGCACGGCTGAGGAAGAGTTTCTGCGTGTGCTGGGACTGCAGGAGCGGTTTCGTCAGGAATGCTTAAGTTCTGCACAAGAAGCGCAACGCATACAGAAGGAACTTGATGCCTCATTGCAGAACATGGCGGACTTGGAAACGAAGCTATTTCACGCACGTCGACTGCTTGAGATGGAGAGCAAAGCGCGACGCGAAGCGGAACACGAGCGTGATCAAATGGTAAGATAATAAACTAGGTACCTGATGAAATTTTTCATGTTATTTAAAACATGCTGATATTTTTTGCAGGAGAAGAAAATTGTTGCTGTAGCGGATTTGTTGCAGAATGAACGCAATCTAAAAGATGAGACAAAGGATAAACTTGCCTTTCTCAACACATTGCCACGCAAGCGTAAATCCAGGAAATTGGAAGAAAAACATGGTAACGACATCAACTCTACAGGTTCTTTTCTATCGGACCTCTCGATAACACAATCTGAAGATGACTTTCTGGATGAGCATCAACGCAGTAATTGGGGAAAACAGACACCATCTCGGAACGTTGCTACATTGGCTAGTAATAAGCGTACGCGTCTGAGTGGAGGTGGTGACTGCAATGCTGCAAATGGACATCATTCAACACCGCCACCACAACTATCTTCACGTCGTTCAACGCGTCGTAGTGGCGTCCATGCCAATACACATACCATGGATATGGGGCCAGCAGATAAAATATGCGCCACTACAAAAGTCACTATACCTCAAGATGGTTTCGGTCCTATACGTGCAGAGTCTACAATTGAATCTGTGCCTGTGCAAATGGTGGAAGATAAGGATGATATTGTAGAACCGGAATGCATTGGTGATGGTCCAGTGCGCACTCCGCGTTGTTCACCATGTAAGATGGATCCAATCATGACGTCTTCGGCTCCAGTTCATTCTGCATTAACTGGCCACATCATGGGATCTCCGTCGCAAAACTTGCGCCACAACCTGATGCGACAGCATAATTTTGCATCGAAAACATTCATACGCACAGATACATGCATGCAATGTCAGAAGAAGTAAGTCTGATTTTAAAGTATATATACAGAAATAGTGGAAAAATAAAATAAAAAATAATTCAAAAATATAAAATAAATTATTCAAAAATATAAAATAAAAATTATTAAAAAATATAAAATAAAAAATAATGTAAAACCTTACATAAAAATAATATAACAAAATAATATTTAAGGAATTATACCAAAACATAATGCTAAAAAAAAAATTATAGTAAACAAATTCATAAAGAAAAGTAATATAAAAAATAATATAAAAATTATATAAAAATTATATAAAAATTATATAAAAATTATATAAAAATTATATAAAAATTATATAAAAATTATATAAAAATTATATAAAAAATATATAAAAAATAATATAAGAAATTACTAGAAATAATATAAAAATAATATAAAACTAGTAAGGAATGGAGCTTCGGCAGGGTACTGAAGCTAAAATACTCCCCCCGCAACCGAATTCAAATATATTCGAAGTTTTTAGCCACGACAGACACGATGACATTCAGTTTTATATATTTACGAAAGTTTTCCTATTTTGATGACGTCATTTTGTATGGGAGGTAGGCGTGGTTTTCATCCGATTCTGCCGAATATCATAAATATGGTTCATATTATATACCAAAGCTCGTGCGCACATTTCTTTAACTTTTGTGGATTTCTAAAAGATTTTAGTTTAAAATAAAGCCACTTTGTATGAGAAGTAGACGTGGTTTTCATCTGATTTTGGCAAATATAGAGATGGTTTATATAAAATAATAAAGCTCATGTGCTAAATTTCAAGACATTTCCTTAATTTTTGTGGATTTTTAAGGGATTTACTGTAAAAATAAAGTCATTCTGTATGGGAGGTAGGCGTGGTTTTCATCCGATTTGGCTCATTTTCGAACTTGATCTTAATTTTTTTAAAAAAGCTTATATTTTGAATTTCATCGCGAAAGCTTTAAAATTACGGCTGTAATCGTGTCGACAGACATTCAGACGGACACACGGAAATCGACTCGGGAGGTGATGCTGATCAAAAATATATATATACTTGTCTATATCTGCAACGCCTCCTTATTGGTGTTACAAACGGAATGACACAGTTAATATACCCCTTACGCAGTACGCGTTGGGTAAAATAATATAAAGAAATAATATAAAAAAAAAATTATATAAAAAAGAGTTTATAAAAAAAAAATATTATTTTTGACAAAATAATATTAAAAATAATATAAAAATATATATAATTATATAAAAACAATATCAAAAACTGTATAAAAAATAATACAATAAATTATATAAAAAATAATACAATAAATTATATAAAAATAATACAATAAATTATATAAAAAATAATACAATAAATTATATAAAAAATAATTCAATAAATTATATAAAAAATAATAGATAAAAATATTATAAAAATAAAATAAAAAATAATGTAAAAATAATATCAATATAATATCAAAATGATATCAAAATAATATGAACAATAATATGAAAAATAATATAAAAAATAAAATTAAAAATAAAATTAAAAATAAAGTAAAAAATAATATACAAAATAATATACAAAATAATATAAAAAATAATATACAAAATAATATAAAAAATAATATAAAAAATAATATAAAAAATAATATAAAAAATAATATACAGAATTATATAAAAAAATAATATAAAAAATAACATAAAAAATAATATAAAAAATAATATAAAAAATAATATAAAAAATTATATAAAAAAATAATATAAAAAATATAAAAAACTAGTAAGCCCGTGTATTTTTCATATTTTTTGTGTACTTTTATACTTTTTTTACTTTTTTATGCGTTTTTATATTATCCGCCTAGAAGCTCGAGGAAGCGATGATGATATAATCTTTTATATTTTTTTATATCATTTTTTATATATGAATGATTATTACAAATATAAATGATTTGAAAAAGTTCGAAAAACAAATAAATATTTTTAATTTTGCTTATATTATTTTTTATAATTTTTATTTTTTTATAAATAATAAATAAAATTTCACAACTTACGCTAAACTTTATTATAATCAACTTTCAGAATTCGTTTTGGAGCCGTTGGTCTACGTTGCCGTGACTGCTCCATACGTTGCCACGTCGATTGTCGCTATCTGCTCACTGTTGCCTGTGTAC
This sequence comes from Coremacera marginata, assembly GCA_914767935.1. NCBI lineage: Eukaryota > Metazoa > Arthropoda > Insecta > Diptera > Sciomyzidae > Coremacera > Coremacera marginata. The sequence goes on along the minus strand of OU612046.1, from coordinate 51,839,683 downwards.
CAAAATCAGGCACACCCACTATCAAAGGTCTAATGGGCTATATTACGGACCATGCGCCTAGTGTGCCACCCATGATACCGGCACTCATTGTACACTGCGTAAATGAGATCGAGTCGCGGGGCCTCAACGAAGTCGGTATCTATCGGGTTTCCGGCTCTGAACGCGAAGTAAAATCATTGAAGGAGCGTTTTCTACACGGCAAAGGCAGTCCGCATTTGGCCAACATTGATGTGCATGTTATCTGTGGTTGCATCAAGGATTTCTTGCGCTCACTGCGTGAGCCTTTAATTCCAACAAATCTATGGAAAGATTTCTGCAATGCCGTTCAAAATCCATCCACCGAAGAGGATATACAAAGGGATCTATTTAAATGTATTGAAGCCTTACCGCCAGCAAATCGCGATACTTTGGCTTTTTTAGTACTGCACTTTCAACGTATAGCTGAGTGTCCTGAAGTGCGCATGCCTATTGAAAATATATCTCGTGTATTTGGACCAACCATAGTGGGCTACTCCACACCCGATCCAGATCAACATGCCATATTCACCGAAGTGTTTACTCAGTTCTCGGTTATGCAGAATCTTATAAAAATATCTAGCGATTATTGGGTACAATATGTATCCCTTGATATGGATAAAGAGAATAATCCTGCGGAACATTCACCGTTTATGAGCACTCCAAGTCATAAAAATAAACATCATAACATTATACTCAACAATAATAACAATAAGGATTCCATGTATTCGATCTATGGTAAGTAATGTTGAACATGTGTATAAAATTAGCACCGTCATTTTTGTTTTATTATGAAAAAAAATGTGTTGCGGTGTACCCGATGTGTGCTATTATGTGCCGCAGTGGGTATACTTTTCTAATGGCACTGTTATTATGAGCTTATGTTTTAATGTGAAGTTAGCTTCGCCATTAATTTTTTTCAAAAATTCTGAAGTAGTGCTGTGATGTGCTCGACTTGTGCTAAAATGTGCCGTAGAGAAATTTTAAAAGTCAATGCATTTTAACAAAATTACATGCTTGTTTGTTTATGATATAAATAAAATACGGATTTAAATCGCTGAGTCTAGTGATAGGTTTAAGTTTCAACAAAGAAATTATAAAGCGTTTGAATATATAGTATTTGAAATTAGATTTTGATGTATAATAGTTTCTTTTAAGCATTGAGAAAAAAAGTCACTAACTTCTTAAAAAAATTTACGCTCAACTTAAATAGTTGTTAAAATACGAAAAAAACCTGTTTTTAACGGCAAATAAAATCATATCCTAAGCAAACCTTTGTAGTTTGCAGACAAAACTTTTGAACAGAAAATGTTCTCAAATGTTCGAATTTTTCAAAATTCTTTGGAGCATATTGCAGCACAACTAAAGATTATCTTCGTACAACTTCTAAATTTCTATAAAAAGAAAATATTGGCGTTGCTAACTTCACATTAGCAATCATATCGCTAACTTTAGGCACATAAGTTGATCCGTTCTGTGTCTTCTTGAAAATTTGTTAAAATCTGTTTTTTTCCTTGCAGCTACGCCACTCAAAAGTACCCTGAAAAAACGGAAATTCTACGCCACGCCTCCATATTCGCACAAAAAGTGAAGGAATCTTGTATATGATGGTGTTTTGCATTTATATGAATACACTTTAGTTTGCTTCGGTTTTTATCACTTAATTTTGTATTAATACATTTATATTTACACAATATTTTCTTAAATTTATAACTAAGCAATGCTTTTCCTTACTAGCGCTCTTTTTCTCTATTGTCCGTACATAAATTGTATGACAACTAAGCTGTTTATTTTCCCAGAAATATTTTTTCCAACTGATTTGTTATTTGAAAATATTTTATTTTTAATATTTACCTAAGGTGTGAGCTCTATTTTTTCTAGTAATAATCGCTTTGAATTAAATAATCTTTCGTTTCTATTTTTACAAATATTGTGCGATCATCATATTTTGCATTAAACCAGTTTAATTAGTTAACATTTTTTTTTTGTATGAAATGAAATCTTGAAATTTATATTTGAAATAAAATGTGTAGATTTACTTTGTGCTGACTTTATTGAATTAAAAAACGCACTTTAAATAAATCACAAAAATGTCAAAAATTTGTTTTATTTTTGTTAAAATATTTAAAAAAAGTTTAACTTATTTTTAAAACCTAGCTGGTCAGGGTGCTCTACAGCCCGTCTATAACTTTCGACGCATATCGATTTCGACATTCGTCGTCGCCACTGCTGCATCAGCTTCATTCCAATTCATTGTTGCATTGTTAAAAAGCCAATTACCACAATCTTTGTTGCTTTTAAGCCAGCTGTTGCTGCTGCTAACATCAGCCTCCATTATGTTTTCCAGCTTGGGTTGCAGCATAGTGCCAACTCCAATATAGTCGAGCGTCATCGTAGGCGGGTTGTTATAAGCTGCAGTGAAGGCTGCAGTTGAGTTTGAGTGCGGCGCCATTGCCGGTGAGGGTGTTGTAGAGGAACACGATGCTGAAGAGGACAGTGCAGCTGCTGCAGCAGCTGAGAGGGCGACACTAAGTGGGCTCCACGCTGCAGGTATATGTGCTGCCGCTGTACCGTGTATAAGCGCAGTGCTTGACTGTGTAACAGCTACGTTGGCTGGACTTCGTTGTGCTGTTGACAGCTGCAAGCCACCCATGGCTGGGAACGGCGATTGTTCGGAGGCAGCGTCGAAGTCGGCGGCTGACCATGTGGCCGAATTGGCTGATGACGTTGCGGTTAAACTTGGATAAGTTGTAGTTATCTAAAAATAAAGTAAATATAGCATAATTTGTGGCTACAGTGGTTCGTATCCATGCTCAATGCATATTTTATGCTTACACCAAGATATTCGTTCGCGCTTATATTGTGGTTCGTGCTGCTGCTGCTAAAGTTTGTCCCAAAATGTTGCGATCTGGCATACTCTGCGTTTGATGGCGATGTGATATTTTTGTGCGGCCAAGCAAAGCTCGATGCTAATAAATGTTGCGTAGTGCTGCTTAGATAAATATTAACAGTAGCGGCATTAAATATAAGAACGAGAAAAAAATGTTCACCTTTGCAATTTCATGTCAATGTCCAGATCAAACTCTTTGAGTTTATTCATATTCACGGGGCGCACCTTGCCAATATGATAGTTTGTTGGCTGCTCCTGCTGTTGTTGTTGTTGGTGCTGCTGCAAGATTCCATCATTTTCGTGTACTTTTCCATTGTATGCACTTGATGCAAAGCTATTGTTCTGATCCTTCGCCATCTTGGCACCAAGCTGGTATTGCTGCTCTTGTTGTTGTGCATTTGGCACTTGCGTCACTGATGATGTCAGGCGTGTAGAATTTAAGGAATTTCCAAAACTTCGTTCAATGCTTAAAGTGTCGCCGACACTTTTCAAACCACTTCGCAAGATCAACGAATTTGCATTGGTCGTCGCTGGGACGACGTTTGCGGTCGAGAGTTGTTGCTGCTGCTGCTGGCTTGGAAGTTGTTTTTTTGTCGTTGATAGCAGTGCTGGTGGTGGTTGATGTTTTTGCTGCTTTTGAAGCTGGCGGCATTTGGCACGTCGATTCTTGAACCAAACCTGAAAAAACAGTTCAAAGAAATTTGGCAATAAATCTTTAATTTTAATTAACTTAGCAAATACTTGAAAGCTAGCAAAAATAACCCTAAATTTTAATCTCAAAGCAGCACACGACTAGGATTAACAAGAAAAGGTTATGATTCAAGGTAGCTATAAGCAAGTTTTTCGTATGATAAAAATATTTTCCGGAATCGAAAAAGGTAATTTTTGATTTTTAACATAAAGCCTAAATTTGGAAATTTTTAATGCAAATTTGTTCATCAACCGTCAGTATTCATAAGTGTAAAAAATGAAAGGGTGAAATCTTTCCTGCTATCTTAAAAATGGAAATTCCGTTTTTCGATTCCGAGCGAAAAAAATTACTCATGATAGGCCTGATTGTTTATTATTTTGATATAAAAAATTATTAAAAATTTTTATAAAAACAAGTTTTTTCTATTTGATTTTGTTAAAATAATTCATACAAATGGGTATTCGGATTGTAGGTGTTCACACATCAGTCAAATGATTGAAGTATATCGCGATTTTTTACTCTCTTTAACTCTCTCTGAAAATATTAATTGATTGAATTTTGATTGACGCTCACACACGATTTTTTGATTGAAGCTCCGACGCCGTCATTTCTTACTTTTCTGTTACCTACTATTTTGTGGATTCATATCGCGCTGTGTGCATCACTTTATTTGGGTGTTTCTTTTATTAAGTTGTTTTGTGTGCATAAAAATTTTACAAAATGGAAAACAATAGCGGAAATATAGTTGATTCTTAGGATTTAAATTGATCACATTAGGAAATCAATACGCCGGGAATTATACCTATTTGAATGACCATCGGATGCAAGTCATAAAAAAAACAATAGAATTAATGAAATAATGGCAGGAACTGAAGAAACTACACCTCATTTTCTCTTCAAAAAACTACCTTTGTTTCCAATTAACTACTTTTCTTTATATAATTGCCTACTAAAAAGTAGACAAGTAAAATAATGCAACCATTTGACTGATTGATGCAGGTCTGGAGCTCAATCAAAATTTTGACTGACGAGAGAAAATTTTGGAGTTAATTTTCGCTCAGATAAAGTTAATTTTTTTTTACATAGGAAAGCAACAACAAATTTTGATTGATTCAATCATTTGACTGACGTATGAACACCTCCATTCGGACAAATATCGGAACGGATTCAAGGGCCTGACGAAATATATGTAAACGGAGTTTACAAATATGGCGGAACGAAATATATGTAAACGGAGTGGCTATTGTTATAGATGCTATAGAGGAGTCACTCTCAAAATAGGTGGAAAATATTTATCGATAACTTTCATCGAAAATTGGATTGGTTGTGTCATTTTAAAGCAAGCGTGTCCATTTGATCGCCCATGGGAGGAAGCTTTCACACGCATTTGTTGACACAAAACTGAAAAAGCTTTCAGTAGCTATCCAGAATCCAGACTTCAAGCAGGCAGTTTGCGGTTGCTAGCAGCTAAATATGTTCTGGTTTTTACATAATTTGTGCACTTAAAAATACACAGTTTCGATAGTATCGTAAGTGTGAACGTAGAATTTTTTGTTTAATGCATTTGTAGATGAATTTGTTGTTCTTGTTCTTTTTTATGTTGGTTAGGAATAAATATAATTCAATTATATGTTTAACAAATTGAAATAAATATTTCGGAATAATATAAATTTATAATTTTTCCCGCAGTAGAGAACTTAAATATATTTTACATTTAATTAAAAATTTAAATTTGAACAACCAAAATATATTTTTAATATGTAATATATATGAAATTAATTCAATAAATAATTCGAATTTATTGTGATATTTTAAAAATAGAGTTCTTAATAGCATAACTACCATGCACCACAGTCCCCATATATGTAAACCTGCATAGTAGTAACATAATTTTTTGTATTATTTATGCATTTATTGCATTAATCTTGCTGAAGATTAGCAAAAACAATAACAAACTACAAAAACAAAAGAAATATATACAGTGTTGCGCAAAAGAAAAGCAACAAAATGTTTGCGCTGCTACAAAATTGTCTCTCTTTTTTAATATTGGGGCCACACAAAAATTATTATGGGAACCAAAGCATATATTCATACATCATATATAAACAAAATCATATTCAAGTTTGGTTTGGTTTTTTTATTAAATTTTAAATTAATGTGTCTACATTCAATTTGTCTGAGTGCAAAACAAAAGCAACAAAACATCAAAAATGTAAAATGAGAACAGAAGTTCCAAAAATTATTGGTAAAAGTTCCGTTATTGTAAAGCACTTTGTGAGTCATAAACATTTCAGTTTAGTTTTGTTTTAGCGCTAGTTGTGATATTGACTGATCCCCTTTATAATGGCACGGGTTAAATACTGTGAAGCTCTAAAATCACAAATTATTTCCGAATATAAAAAGGGAAATTCGCAAATATCTCTCGCGAAATAGTTTGGTATTAATCGGTAAATAATTTGTAGATTAATAAAGAAATATAGCATCACAATAGTAACAACGGTACATTCAGGAGGGCGGCTGCGGAAGACATCGCTGAGCGATGACAGGAACATTTGTGGCGTGTTCAAACGAAATCCATTTGCCACATCCAAAGAGGTTGTTCGGACACTTGGTTTAGATATCCATCAGAGCACTGTTCGCAGACGAGCCGTTGAGAACGATTTAAGAAGTTACCGTCCGGCAAAGAAACCTTTGCTTACAGCTAAGCATAAACAAAATAGGTGAGGTGTAATAATTCGAACAATTCCGTTTGAAATTGTGACAACGAGTTGCAATTTATTTTTTTTAAGGCTCACTATTGCAAAAGAGCACCTAAATTGGACCTTTAAAAAATGAAAAACCGTTTTGTTAGCGATGAATCAAAGTTCAACTTGATTAATTCAGATGGGATGTGCACGGTACGACGCCGCACAGGTACACGACTTGAAGCCCGAAACTTCAAAATTAATTTTTAGCACGGAGGCGGTAGTATCATAGTCTGGACTTGTTTTTCCTATAGTGGAGTCTGACCATTTCATAAAATCTGGTCTGGAGTGGAATATGCCGCTTCAGTGGACATTTCAGCACGACAACGACCCGAACCACACTTCAAAGCTCGTCAAAGAATACATTAGAGACAATGGGATTCAAGTCTTTGATTCGCCGGCACAATCACCAGACTTGAATCCCATTGAAAATCTTTTTGGCATTTTGAAGAGAAAAGTTTCTGGTCAAAGATTTTCCAATAAGACTACACTGTATGAAGCACTTAAACTTAATTGGGAACTAATACCTAATACCAGCATATCTAATTTAATAGAGTCGATGCAGCGCAGCGGTAATCAAGAACAATGGGTCTTTCAGCAAATATTGATATAGTTGCTTTTGTTTTGCACTCAGACAAATTGAATGTAGACACATTAATTATAAATTTAATAAAAAAACCCAAACCAAACTTGAATATGATTTTGTTTTTATATGATGTATGAATATATGCTTTAATTCCTATAATAATTTTTGGGTGTCCCCAATATTAAAAAAGAGAGACGGTTTTGTAGCAGCGCAATAATTTTGTTGCTTTTGTTTTGCGCAACACTGTATATATGCAAATATTTCATACATACGTATTAATAACAACAACTCAAGCAGTTTCTGGAAAATATTCGTAAAAAGATTCTTGCTTATATAAAGGTCAATATGAAGTAGCGCTGCGTTTTTGAAATATCAAATATAAACTAATATAATGAACTAAGCATCGCTTCTACGTATTGCAACGTCTTATTTTCTGAGTGTATCAGATGGACAAGGCGAAGCTAGCCTAAATGATTGGTTTCTGCCAGCAGAATAAAAGCTTTTTAGCAGCGCAAGAATTTATATACGTATACATGCTTGTAAAGCTCTATGAAATTCGTAAAACGATTCTGTTCAACAAACAACACGATGATGCATTCGAGATTTCGGCACGAACAAAAGCAACTAGCACATAACCGTCAGCAGCAACTGCTTTTCTCATACAAAAATGTGAATTTTTCTTCTTTTCTTTTGCTATCTCTTGTGGCTTTATTAAAGAAGTGACCAAGGTTGATTTATAAGGTTGTCGCATTGCTGATCGCACTCTCTTCTCAGTACCCATATTTGTAAAAACCAGCAAATTTTGCGAATGACTACGTAAGAAAAACGGATGATAATAGAGTGCACTTGCAGATTTTCTATGAGCTGTCAACTTCGATTTGACAATTATGGGTACTCGCTCTCTCCCTTGGAAGTGACAAAATCCAAAGATAGATAATCGTTTCATTGACAATATAACTGATATTTTGGCATAAATTTTATCTTGGTGAATATGATAAATATTAAAGGATGTTGTATAACCTAAGCACAGTGGGTAGAGTGTGTGGCCCATACGCCAGAGAACCCTGGTTCGAATCACACCTGATACAGAACTTTTTTTCAATTGAATTAATTTTTCTGTTCGGCCGTCACCTCTCTGCAGACAATGGCAAAACTCAGAGAGTAAAAACTACCATGAAAAGCTTCTTGAGAACATAAGCCAATCGGAGTCGACATAAAACATGTAGGTCCAGTTCTCGATCATTTGTGTTCAAACATTTCACTACACGCACAATACAATTGATCATAAGAAGCTCGGTCAAAGCTCTTTCCAGGGCTGAAATGGTCATTTTATTTCGTTCGTCGTTATATATACCCTAAAGAGTCGCGCAAAAAGTTACCATGACCTTGTAAACATTTTTGAAAATATCCCCACAAACCGCGCTGTAAGACGTAATTCTACGTCAAAAAAAGGGAAACAAACTCAAATAAAACAGTTGTTGGCAGCCCTGATAGTCACACAAGCTTTTGAAACTAAATTCCAGCCTACTATGAGTTTGACAAAAAATATAAAAATTTGGGAGTTTTTAAACAATTACCTCTGAAAGTATTTTCCAATCATGCTTTTAAAAAACTTGTAATTTTAACTTTAAGTAATCTAACTCCAAGTTCTACTATAAAAAGCTTTTTTTTCGTTCCGATACAATTTTACAACACAACTTGGAAATTAATTACACAGACAAAACACTTGTCTAACACTAAGCATGTTTGGGAAATAATTTAATTCTTCTGTTGTAGATAAACTTACTCTAAACCAGGGCTGTGGAGTCGGAGTCGGTCGAAATTTTTGGTAGGAAAATAAAAATTAATACATATTTGTTGCGAATTGTAAATTTTAGAAAACATGTTATTTTATATACATTATTTTGTAAAGTACACAATGGATTATATTAGAATTATATTATATTAGCAACGCTTTGCCGTTGTTGCATCTACTCGTAAAAATGATATCGTTAGCATGCCGTCGGTTCTTTATGTGCTCTGGATTTTTGTTCTGTCGAAACCAAATTTCAAAATAAAATTGCTTATGAATGGCATTTTTTTTTAAATACAATTATATTTGATTTTTTACTGCAGCCAAAGGATGCAGATAATAGTTCAGAAAAGGTATGAGTTGTTCTTACCCTGCTGGGCTAATAAATTCCAATCACGTACTTTCTGCACAAACGTGACTTTTTGGCAGTTTATGAAAACAAAAACAACAAAGAACCCTGTAATTTTATGAAGCTGCAACACATGCGCAACAAAACTACAAAAACATAAATGAACAAACGCAATAATTTTTTAAGAAAACCCATTAAAAACATAAAAAGAAAAAATACGAAAAAAGTAGCAAATAAATTATAATGATTAAACATGCAGCGCCCTCTTGTGTGTCACCAATGCATATCGAATTGGCTGCGCAATGATTTTAACCTTAGCGTGCGTTGCGCAGACGCAACGTTATCTGAAGTGCTAGCATAGAGGGAATGTTTTATGTATGGGCGGAGACTATTATCCGGTTTTATTTTGGTCGTGACACATGCACACCTTTTTTTTTTTTTTTTTTCTTGATTGAATGAAGCGCAACGATCATGGCGGCCAAAGTGACAATAAAGAGTGGTGCACCAGCAAGCAGGGCGTTGCTATCAAACGCTACAAAGTGCAACAGCAAATTAAAATTAGGTAAACACAAAGATTTATAATTTATTTGATGTCATCATGAGTAATCTTCAGATGATTTTGAATTGATTAATTAAAGGTTTTTAAGTTTGGTTTTTTTTTTCTATTGGAGGTGAATATAGTAATTAATAGCGCTTTGAGATATTGTTAGCAAAACAAATTGAAATAAATAAATAAACACAATATTGAAGAAAGTTTGATAAGGAAGTAATTTTTTTTTTATATTTTCAACTTAAATTAACTCAATGATTTAAGCCCCAGTATGAACTTGATTATTTGTAGACCTCATCCACATACGTACAATATGCTGAAAGGTATAATTAATAATTTAACAAATGATGCTAAGATGACACTTTGAATAACGCATTGATGGGCTCTTATAACTTGATGAGCTCTATTATAAGGTCTGACTATGATGATGATGATGATGATAATGATGATGCGTTCTGATTAGTTAATTGATAGAGTTATCAAGTAGTTCTTGCAATGTTAACAAGATTTGAAACAAGTAAAGGCTTAAGAATTAAAGCTGCAACTCAGCCAAGTAAACTCACCTGAACTCTTGATTCGGGTAGAGCAATTTTCATAGCAACTTCTTCACGCATAAATATATCCGGATAACGTGTTTTATTAAACAATATTTCCAGAATGTCCAGTTGCGGTCGTGTAAATGTGGTACGTTCACGCCTAGGTTTGCGGCAGTTGGCTGTGCATGCAGTACAAGACAAAGAAAGAAAAAATGGTAAAAATTATATGTATATGTCTGTCATTCGACTAGAAATGCATAAATAGTATGTTTTTTTTTTAAATGAAATAAATTAAACATATCTCAATAAGAAGCTACCTAGGACACGCGTCGAACACAAACATTATCCTGCTTGAATACACAAACGCATTAACATGCGTTTTAGCTTTAAACAAACATACACATTTGTGTGTTTATGACTGCTTTGAGAATGAAAAACAATAAAAAATAATTTGAACTTTAATGAATGAGTCCTTTACTTAGCCTATTGTTGTGTTGTAAACATACAAACGGCGCACAGAGGTTTAAAATGTAGCTTTAGCTGGACAAAAGTAAAAAAATTCTTAAATATTTCTTCTTATATTCTTAAATATAAAATAAAATATTTTACCAAACTTTTTTTCAATCCAAATAAAAATAAAGTATATATAAGCCGCGAAAGTGGAAGTTATGAAGCGGAAGGAAGTTGAAAACTGTGTAAGCGAAATTACGGTGTTATTGTAAAAAGGATTTTTTTAACCGTTTGATGTAAAACACTTTCAAATAAAACGATGATTCTCTTGCAGAGTAGTTGTAGAAAAAAAAAACAAATCTAATATATTAATACGGAAACAGAAATATTTAACTCCCTTTTTACCCTTTTTATCCACTTTTTACCCACTTTAATGACTGATTCGAATGAAATTTATATCATTAAAAGCTCCCGTTCATATTAAGTGTTCAATATAGTTTTTATTCAAATATTTTGTCATTAATATAGGTAACAATTAAAAACATATATTTTGACTTTAAAAATTTTGAGCAAAAAGTAATAATTACTATTTCTAGTTTTTATTTGTTAGGGCAAAAATAAAAAGCAAAATCTAACCGATATTTTGTTGAGCACTAAATAACTGGTGAGTTTTGATTTTTATTTTTTAAGGCAAAAATAAAAAGCAAAATGTGGATCTAAGGTTACGGTTGAACCAAAGTTTTACTAATTTTAAGGCAGAAAATGCACGCTCCACGCATGATGACGATGATGATCATGACTCATTAAGAAATGTAATTTAAATGATTAAATGAAATCACTTCCATCTTAAACCAAAAATTTTGGGTGAAAGTGATATAACTAGTTTTAGGTTATTCTTTCAAAATATTTTATTACACGCGTTGTTTGTAGAAGTTAAAAAGACGCCAAAATTAATCTATAGATAAAGTGTTTCTAAAAGAAAATTTTTAACAAGAACATTTTTCTGATTAGTCAATCCTAAATTTGATAAATAAAAATAAAACTTGTAAAGCTTTTCCACACAAACCACACACCAGATATTTCCATCTTGAAATAGTCGTAGAATGTCAGAAATGAATAAGCAATTTAATGAAGACTCTCCGTCAAGTCTTGCAAGTAGTCTAATTAATGAAGCGGGACTAGGGTTCACTCTTTTCATCTAAACTCAACTTGGGAAATAAGCTAAGCTTGTTGAAATTACTAAAAAGTTTGCTCTTAATGGGACAATGACTGTATTTAACAAAACTTGTTTTACTGAGAACAATTTTAAAGGCGTAGGAAATCTCGCCTTTACATAAAATACAAACAATAAAAAATAAGATACGAAATGAAATGAAAAATCACCCAACATTTTTCATACGAAATTGGGGTGAATGAAATAAAAAATGAATGGGAAATTCAAAAGAAAAATCACCGAAAAAATTGAACAATTTTGCACGTTTTTTAACGAAATTTCGCTTTTTGCTGAGGGGGTTTTTTTTTATACAAAAATCACCTACTTTTTTGGATGCAGTTTCGCTTTCTGTTTTTAACTGATAGTTCACATTGACTACTAGTGAAATGGTAATTATAACTCTTTTTTATTTATATCACTTGATCCTTATGTTTTTTAATAATTTTAAATAATTAACTTAAATCGGTCGAGGGCTATCCGTCACCTCTCTCGCCCCTCCCCCCCCCCCCTCCCGCGGTGGTCTTACCTTTACATGATCACAAAAAGATAACTTTTTTTCTTTCTCCAGATATTTCTATTTACGAAATAAATCAAAGATAGCTTACAATTGGTTTCCAGAAATTACGAACGAAAAACATTACAAAAAACCCGAAATTTTCCATACAAAATCGGGCTTAATTCGTCGAAAAACAATTACCGAAATTTCTACCGATTATGTCATTTCTTCGGGTGTTTGTACCAATAAAATTAAGATCTTTTTTGCAAATACTTGAAAAGGAAGAAAGGCCCGAAAAATAAGCTTGTAATTTAGGGCCGAAAAAAAATCAGGCATTTTCGCCAAATTAAAAATAAAAAAACGCCCGAATTTTTGTTTACTGAAAAGATAGGAAATTTCAAATTCATTACGATAAAATGGTTCGCCCTTTTACGGAAGGTAAAAGAATATTGTTCCGTAAAAGAGCAAATCATTTTATAATAAAAAAAACACCATCTGAACCTTATCCGTACATAATGTCAATGGACCCCTTGTTCATGAATTACATCAAAAAAGAAATAAAATTAATGAAATCCTTGCAGATATTTTACAGGGGAATATTAATTTACTACTCAAATCTGTTCTTTTATACTTTGATAATCTTATTTGGAAATAAAGACCGAAAAACTGCTGAAAATTTCGGTCGTAATTTCCATTTTCTTTCGAGTCTTATTTCCAAACCATTCGAGCATTATTTCTTTCTTTCGGGCTCAATTGCAATTTCAAATTCGGGCGTTTTTTTCCGAAATTTAATGCTTCCAAAATTTCGGGCTTTTTTGCCATTTTTTTCGGGCGTTAGTTCTAAAGTTCTAAGTGATTACTTATTCGTCGTCGTCTATACAAGCAACAATGTTTTCAATTTAGAAGCAAAACCCTTTGTGACGGCGGATATTGGTTGTGTCATTTTATTTTTGTCAAGCACTACAACGCCGCTGAATTGCATTTTGGAACATTCTTCCAAAAAAATTTTGAACATTTTTTCGTTTTTATTGCGTAAAAATTTTTTATTCTTTTCGTTTGGGGGATTTTTAATTTTATTTTTTCGGCGATTTTTCTTTGGCATATTGAAATCATATACATCAAAAAGTAAACTTTTCTTTTAAAAAATTCCGATTTTTTTCGGTAGAATTTTCCAAAAGGGCCTAAAATGAATAAGAAGGGCCTCGGGGCTTTTGAAATGAAAAAGGGCCCAAAAAAGCCCTAAAAGCCCCCAAATATCATCCCTGGTTGCTGCAGGAGAGTGGATCGCGAGAGTAAGATGCGAGAGTAAAAAATAGGATGAATCGGATTCTAAATAACTTTAAAGCAGAAAAACCAAAAGTAAGCAAAACAACTGTAAATAACAGTGACATAATATAAAACAATGGCACATAATATGATTAAGCAACATTTTAAAATGCAACAAAAATATGAATACAAAAAATTTACTAACGAATAAAACCTAATTTTTGGTAAATATTACAAAAACTTTTTGTATATTTAAATAAATTTGTTCAGATAATTCTCTGTTTTTTACAGCTGCGCGTATGCTGCGCGGTATACAGTTTATCTGGATAATTTTTTTTTTTTTTTTTTTTTAAGAAATTTTTCCAAGTTTCGTGAATTTTTCGTATTTGGGAGTCAAAATAAATTAATAGGATTACCAAATAGTTTTGTCCAACTAAATCCCTAATTTTGACCACTGTGCGGCGGGCTCATCATAAATTTTATGACAAAAGAAGTTAAAAACTTATGCCAACGTTTGACGTGCCTTTATGCGAATAGAGCGCGTCGTCAGTTTTAACTACATTTATACGGAACAACTATTCTATAGAAATGCAAATATGAACGCTCCTAGAGGCTCGTAAAACTATTTTAATATTTATTGGAGAAGCCACCGGATTGGTATAGACCACCAATAAAAATAAAATTCTATAGAAGCATAGCCGATTCAGCAGCATAGAGGGTTCGTTAATGCTGAGTAAAAAAGTCAATGAAATTAATTCAATTTAAAATAATCAAAACAATAATGAAGATGAGGACTTTAAATATCCGGAAATAATTTGTAAGGTGAACTGTTTTTAAGTAATTTTGTGTAATATTGAAAAAATTCCGAATATTCTGATATTTATTTTCGGATATGCTTCTGATCATTGCGCGGTTATTATTGGAGTTATTCTTTATCTTTCGGGCAGGACCGTTGGGTTTAAAAAAAAATCTATAAGTTCAAGTCAAAAATTTAAAACAAGTATAAGGGAATTTTACCCGGCAAAATTGTTTACTTTTCGAATTATTCTTGAGTGTGTGTTATATTGAAAGTTTTGTACAAAATTTAAGCAAATGAGAAATCAGCAGGGCTTATTCCATTTTTTTATCGAACTAATATTGAGAAGAAAGTTTTTGGTTTTTACGTATAGTTTTTAGAGAAATGATTCAAATGGAAAGTTTTCCATTGTTTTAAAAAATACTAGTATCGCCTGTGGCCGAAATTCGACTATAGCAAAATCGATTTATCAGCAGCTAGAGTGTGCGTTAATTCTGTGTAAATAACTCCATGAAATGAGTTCAATTTAAAATAATGAAAACAGTAATGAGGATGAGGACTTAAAATATCCGGAAATAGTTTGTGAGATGAACTGTTTTTAAGTAATTTGTATAATATTGAAAAAATTCTGAAAATTATAAGTGTCTTAGCATGATATTTTGGTGTCAGAGCCCGATTAGAACCAAAGCGGTTGTCCAGAATAGGAGCGATTGTTGGATCAGCGTAGCTTTTCGGTGTGAATGCTTTATTTTGGAGAAAATAATTTCATATTTTGTTTTGAACCTACATGAATGCAACACAGACACACAAAACGAAACGTCAGCTCATGAGAAAAACTAAGAAAATAACACTGAACACAGCTAATTCTTAGCACAAATATGGCAACATTTACGCCACTCATAGAGAGACCCGACAGCGGTCGAAGATAATAAAATAGGTTTTATTCTGGCGTTTTTCCGTCGCAGATTTCTACGGCGATTTAACTTTTGGCGGCTGCATACATTTCCATGTATTTTGTTGCACGGCGAATCTGACAACAATCGCCACCCGCTTTGGTTCTGTTCGGGCTCTTACAATGCAATAAAAATATGCACTTTTATTAATACACCCTTCATTTTGTTTTGTCCCAGCAACACTGATAGAGTGTGCCTAGAAAAAGCTAGATTAAAATTAAAATACCGCGTCTCAAACAACAGACTGCTCATTATACCAAATATATTATTTGCAAAATTTGACTGATGTCGAAAAAACTGTGTAGAAGTAGTACGAGTAAAATATATGTGCCATGCCCCCCTGCCCAATCACACCAACTTTTCTAGACTAAAAGCTGCAATTTACACTAAAGAATGTGCAAAATTTGGTTGACGTCGGACAAACTTTGGAGAAGCTGTTGGGTTACATACAGACATGATTATATTCTTACTTACTTACTTAGGTGGTCGTAACAACCCGTGTCCGGGTTTCGGCCGACCCCATCAGCTCTCGCCAGGCGCCTCTGCTTTGCGCGCGCCTTCTCCAATCTAATACACTAAGTGCGGTTAGGGCTTCTTCAGCCTGGTCCATCCATCGGAGGCATGGTCTCCCTCGTCGTCGTTGACCAGCGACCCTCGCCTCGAGCACCTTTTTCGCTGGAGCTTCGTCGTCCATACGATGGTCATGACTTAGCCAGCGTAGTCGCTGCACAGTTATACGCCGAACTACGTCAATGTCATCGTAGAGGTCACACAGCTCGTAGTTCATTCGGATGCGATTGTCATCGCCGACTCGAACAGGACCGAAGATTTTGCGAAGAACTTTTCTCTCGAACACCCCCCGAGCGGCTGCGTCAGTTTGCGAAACTACCCATGCTTCAGCGCCATAAAGCAGCACAGGTAGAACGAGCGTCTTGTAGAGTGTTAGTTTTGTCGATCGAGAGAGGGCTCTGGAACTTAGTTGCTTACTGAGCCCGTAGTAGCACCTATTAGCAATTATTGTTCTTCGCTTTATCTCCAGGCTGATTTCGTTTTTGGTATTAATGGCGGTGCCAAGGTAAACGAACCTCTTGACTACTTTAATGTTATAGCTGCCGGATGAAACGTGGGAGTTTAAACGCCGCGCTCCCCTGTTTGTAGACAGCATATACTTTGTTTTACCCTTATTTATCGTCAAACCCCCTTTGGCTGATTTCTTTTCGATAGCGGCGAAAGCAGCGGTAACATTTCTCTTGGTTCTGCCGACAATACGCCTTTGTAGAAAATGGTGCCGTAACGATGCACACCGGCCTTTCGTACGATCCCCTCCATGATGATGTTAAAGAGATCGCAAGACAGTGGATCGCCTTGCCTGAAACCTCGTTCGGTATTGAAGGTTTCGGAGAGGTCATTTCCTACCTTGACGGAGCTGCGTGTGTTGCTCAACGTCATTCTGCAAAGTCTAATTAACTTTGCAGGTATACCGAACTCAGACATTGTTGCGTATAGGCAATCCCTTCTCGGGCTATCGAACGCAGCTTTAAAATCGACAAAGAGATGGTGTGTGTCAATTTAATTTTCGTGGGTTTTCTCCGGGATTTGTCGTAGCGTGAAAATCTGGTCTATGGTGGACTTACCAGGTCGAAAGCCACACTGATAAGGCCTAATCAGTGTTTTTGTAATCGGCTATGATTATATTCAGATGATGATTAAATTATATAGTGACCGCCACTTGGTCACTAACATGTTAAAACATGTAAAACTCAGGAATTATAATGATTTCTGAAAAGTGGACGTAGTTATAGTTCGACCACGCCCATTTTAAGTGCAGCTGCCGAGAGTAACCCTACAAACTAAATTACAAAAGTTTATTCCAATACAAGCACATTCGTCTTAAATATAGCATTTTTATTGATTTGTAGGCTGTAATAAGGGTGTGGCAAATTTTTTTTATTTATTATTCGAGATATGAACCGTGATAGCAGGTGTTGTAAATTGGGTGCCCTTAGCTGTTAACGTTCCTGATGTTACTCTGCCTGAGATCTTAATGGACACCAACCCGCACGAACGATTTTATATATATAAATATATGATATATATATATATATATATATATATAAATTAAAAGTATATTATAACTTTTATAATAAAATGAAAAAGTTAACAGTCAGACTTAACTTAAAAAAAATGATTTTTTAAGAGTTATTTCGAAGCCCTGATATAAAAACTAATTGCAGAATGTATTCTAACAATTGAACACAAATAAATGGTTCTTCAGAAATTCATATGTTTTGTTTTGTTTAAAATCAAACTTAGTACTGGCTTAAAAAACACCCTTTAGTTTGGACCATTATATAATAAATTTAAAAAAAAAATTAAACTCTTCAGGTATGTGCAGCTTAGAAAGTGACAATAATTAGCTAGCTGTTAAAAAAAGGGTTTGACTTTGCTCATGATTATAAAGATCTACACTCTGATTAAACAAACATCCGCCATTTTCATGAGGCACATATTTGGCTTTTTTTTTTTTTTTTGTATACAATCAAAGACACGAATCTACCCTACTTACATGTTGTGGGGTAGCCCATGCTGTGCAATGCATCCACAGTCACAATATAGGGTGCTGCTGTTAGGGAGGCCGCTGCTGCTGCTGCTGCCGCTGCGGCATGACTTGATTTCAGATATGGCGGCATTGTTGACGTCGTCCTAGTAGCACCTGGTAATTGTGAATGATGAAACGTCATATGATGTGGATGTGAGGCATGGTGATGGGCTGCTGCTGGATGGTGGCTGGAATGATGCATTTGTGAATAGCCGTTTGCTGCATGATGTTGATAATGATGATGATGATGTTGATGATAATGTGGTGGCAAGCCCATAGTAGCGAAAGAAGATGAAGGCGACAGCGACGTAGATGATGCTGAATACGTTGAAGCTGCAGTTGGTGCTGTAGAGAATGTTGAAAATTTCAGATTGACATCAGCTGGTTGACAGCTGTCAGAAAGAAATTGGCAAAGACATTTAATTAGAATTCCATAGAAGATTTATTAATAAATAAACATTTGTTAATTTAATAATAAAAGTTTAAGTTTTAAGCTAGTTTTTATATAAGAGATATCTCACAATACTCATCTCACAATACTACCGATTAGTTTTTTGCTTAAATGTTAATTCCTCTTATTCCGAATGTTGTGAAATGTGTATAAAATAATTTGTCAATTTTAAAATTGAAATTGAATTTCTAATGATGGCCATTGAATAAGTTTGTTGAAAGCAAGATGTCGTCATTATGAGCGATAAATACCAAATCAATAAACATATGACTGACTGATCACCTTTCAGCACATTTCACAATAAACATGACACACTTCATTTGCCTACACAGTAGAAAAAAAAGAAAAAAGAATGACAACAACAATAAAGTGCAAATTACTATAATGACCGGGATCGGGCAGACTCTTTTGCCGGACACTGTCTGAACTGGGTATCTGTATAACGCTTTCTATACAAATTCAAAATATTTTGATACAATAGACTAGTGTATAGAGCTCAGGATCAGGCTCAGGCTCAGGCTCAGAACAGTTAAATTGTTTTGTGTTTACACTCGAATGAAGCTGAAACGTTAGTCGAGTGTTCACTGTAGTCAACACCCGATAATATTACTTTCTCTACCTATCTGCCTATTTGCTTTGTTGTTCCTTCGAAAGATTATATTTTGTTTTTTTCTTGGCCAACTGAACTAAATTTTAGCTCTATGCGAAACTCATTTCTTTGAACAAAAGGATGAGAAACAGAGGATATTTTGAGTATAGCATCAGCTACTATATGAAACTGCTAATAAGGGTGGAAAATATTGTTTAATTTGGTGCCGCATTTGGCGACGATTGGCAGCACTTCTTGGTCTATCTTGATTTCGTCTATCTTGCCATCATTAGCAAGATCGAATAATTTCAATGCTTCCAATTACACATCAACTCCAAATAGCAGATCGTGTTGCAGATTGCCACGATACTGTTGCTCACAGTCATGCAAAGGTGTAAAACTATTGGCTGCGACTGTTCGAATGAATGCCTCGAAATAGTTTGATTTCATTTTCAATTTTTTGCAATAGCTGATCCCTTCAGATTCAGACTCAGAAGTAGTAGTAACCAAAAATTAATCCCTTTGCCTCTGGCAGGCAGACGTTTTTTGGGTTGCTTAAATTTTTAGTGCTATTTACAACGACTCTGATTGTTAGTTAAGTAATTCGACAGCGTTAAAAAATGTATTGAGTTTTTGATTTTTTTTTTTTTTCCCGAATGGTTTCTTACTTTCTTTTGCTACAGTACAATAGTGCCAAAAAATTCAACTTCGTCCCTATTGTAGTTTGATTTCAGACAATATTTTAAAAAATACAGGAACAAATTTAATTCCTTATTTTATGTTGTTCGCTCATCTTCGGCTTGCCTTTGAGTTTTATTTTTTTTTTCTATTTTAAACCAGTGTTTTGATGTCTTTTGTAGGTTGTCGTTGGTGCTCCTGTAGTTTTTGTTTTTGTTGTTTGTTAACTTATTACATATTTACGCCCATGCGTTGCGCCTATTTTGTGATAAATAAAATTTGGCTGCTACTGTATTACTTTGCTTTGTTTAGCGATGTTGTTGTTATGGTTTTGATCTTTCATCAGCAGGCATAACAGCAGTTTCACCAATCAACTTTTTTCTCATCTAAGCCTTTTAACAAAAAAGGTTCACAAAAAATGATTGATGAGTTCCAATAAAAAGAGTTGGTATTTTACTGATAAATGGTTTCGAATTTTTTTAAGCTACTTGAATTAAGCAACCGCGAATTGTTTTAAAATGCTTTTCTTGTTTTCTCATTTTTTCTAATGCGACTTCATTAATATCCATTCAAAGTGTAATCATATCGCTCATTCTGTGGAAGAGTGTCACATGTTAATATTTTTATATACAGTTATGAATAAAAAAATAAATAAGGGAGTTTATCCGGTTGTGGGCACAGTTAGCTATTTTAGCCATAACTTTTGACCAAGTTAATATTTCTGCAGACATATATATATCAGCGGAAAGGTAGACACCTTAGGTGACTAATGGTGAGAGACTTCATTTGATTCCATCAAAAGGAACAAAAATTATCAAACTTTTTATGAAGTTATAAATTTTGAAGAAAAATTGTTTTTTACCGGTTGTGGGCACCCTTGGAAAATACCATGAAAATCTGAAAATATGAAGTAAAACGCCACTAAATATGAAAAAAAGGAAATTTATTAATTTTTAAAGCCTTTAATGGCACAAAGAACAATAAAAAATAGCGTAAAAGACTTCAGAGCAGAAAAATTTAAATGAACATGAAAATGAAAAAAAATGGAAATTAAATTATTCATCCTCCGTATCAGAATCGCAATATTTGCAGGTGTAATAGCCGGCATGCATGTCAGTGCACCTCAAATACATCAAATGATGATGATGGAGCCTTCTTTGCATTGGCGCGTTTAGCCGATGGTTTTACTCGTGTTGCTGAAGCTGTTAGCTTAGCGTATTGCTCGTCGCCTGGTGCCGCCTTAGCTGCTTTGTTGACTGCTGGCTTTGCGGCTTTCCTCTTCAATTGAGAGAGCACTGGCGGCGAAGTGAGACTGGCGCTTTTCATGGGCTTCCGACCAAGGTTTGAAGGTTTCCGGACTGGAAAATCATAGCTGTTAAAAAAATTACCAGTAAATTTTTCGGTGCGAGCACTTTGATCGAAACGATATAAAATCACAAAATACATCACTAGTACATACATTATACTAACCTTTTTGCAATAATTCACTTCAATTTATTTTTTCAATTTAACTTCGAAGACAATAAACAATTAGATCACTGTTGATTATCACACATGAAAAGATATCATCGACTGTAGCTACTACACCAAAAAAAAAGCAATAGGTAAATCACCTAAGTCGGCTTAGGTGAAGAGAATTGTTTGGGAATTATAAACTTATGCTTATTCACCTAAGCAATTTATTGTTTCATACATCGCTTTGAAAGCACATACTTAATACAAAATTAAAAAACAACTAGCATGGATGGCTAAAGCATAGTTTTGAGCTATTTTTTTGTAAAAAAAAAACACAGCTGCGTCATTAGACACACGAGAGCAGGATAGGTTTGATAATTTAATTGGTTTTTTTTTGTAATAAAACCCCTTTTAAATTCAAAAATAACATAAAGTAAATTAAAAAACACACATTAATATTCACACCAGTAAATTTTATTACATTTCATCAACAAAAAGAAAAGAAAAAAAAAAATATCTTTGCCCGCCGTGCGGAATCGAACCTGGAACTTTTGGTTCCAGTCCATCACTTTACCCACTGATCCAAGCAGCCTTGCTACTACTCGCTGACATAACTGCAGCTATGTTAACAGATGATGTATTAACAGATGCAGTATGTCGCAGTATTCTGTTGATAGCCATACAACAAAAATCTTTTAATACATTATTGTGTATGCTGCAGCATAGCTTCAGTTGTAATTAATATTGAAAAAATCACTCCGCGTAACGAAGGAGTTTAGCTCAATGCGTAGTGTAGTGACTTCATACACAGTGGTATCGGTTGGTTGTGGGTTAGAATCTCAACGGCATGCGAAGGTAAAATTTTTGTATTTGATATTTAATTTAATTTAATGTTCTTGTTATAATAAACGTCTAGCAGCAATAAAAGCCGAGAAGTCATTAATATTTCTAAGAAAAAAACGGTGTTGATAAAAGAAAAATTTATGTTGTTGCCGATTTCAGTCAAGCAAATCACAAAACTAGAGGCTGGGCGGAAGCTTAAAAAAAAAAGGAAAATAAAAAAAAAAACGAAGAGTCATATATTTGAAATTCAATTTTTTTTTAAAGTAGTGTATAAAATATTACTAAATACTTGGTTAATTTATCACCCAATAAAAATTGGTAAGTCAACATGTAAAACTTAGGCGTTTTGATAAAGTACTTGGGTGGCTGAAAACTGCCAAAGCCATCTTATAAATTATACTAGGTTTTTTTTCAATTTACCATAAGCTTTCTTCTCGTTGTACCAATAGTAATGACAATAAAAATCTGATTATTATATTACTGGAGCTTTTATTTCATGAGTGGAAGCAAGGAATACTTTCTTGATCAGCATGTAGTCAAGTATAACATTTGAGTATAACGCGCGCTCAAACAAAACGGAGCCAAGCAATCACAAAACCCACTAAGTTTTTTTAGTAAAAAATTTTATCTTTCAAAGGCTATCTACATCGAAAGCCGATCGCAATTATACAACGCTGTTTTTGAAAATAACAAAAATAATCGATAAAATTTTTGCATAAAAAATAGTTTTTTGGTTTGTGAATTCAAAAATTAGACTAGTAATCGTAAGATTCAAATTCAATGCCTAATTTACATATCTTAGATTTATAAAATATAACGAAAATGGGGGAAAACTTTATCCCGAAAATTTCAGGACATTGCTACAACCTTTTGAGTGATAAAAATTTTCAGGAAAGTTGTTTATATGCTGGGTCGAAAACAACAAAACTATTCTTAATGGCAAAATTGAACTTAACCTGAATTGAGAAGTTTTGCTCTTCACCTCTTCCATTTAAGCTAATCGATGGTTCAATTTAAGCTGGAGTAATGGCATGAAAAATTACATCAGGTTAAGATTTTGTTATAATTAAATTTACAACAATAAGCACTGAACTCTCATAATAAACACAGACACATCCATAGTTTCAACTTTCTCCGAAAGGTATTTAAAGAGTTTTTCAAATAATTATGCAAGCTAATTACTATAAAAGTCTTCATTCATCAAGTCAACTTCAAAAGTTTTCCATCAAGACAGTTATGAAGGAAGGGTGGCGGATATTTTTTACAAGAGAACTCTTAATGGCGAAAAACTCTTAATGGCTGCAAGCAAAACAGCGATTAAAGGCTGATTGACATATGTTCAATTAACCGTTATGCAGGTGAGCAGCGCGGGTACGTGCAACAACCAGAGTAGTTGTGGGAAGAAGGCAAGGTCGAACAAACAACCGTGATGCGTGACACGGCAACGATTTATGTAAATCAGAATTTTGAAAAAATCGGCACAAAACGGAGACCCTTAAGCGATTAAAAGATTAGCGAGGTCGAAGCAGAGAACAACAACAACAATAAAGAAAAAGAGTTTACAAAGTTACCAGTGCTTTAGATTTGGGGCGTTGCCATAGTTTTATATTGTATGCCAGATGCGCGATGAAATGAAAAGCTAGAGATTAAAGTAGTACATGCAAGGAGAAGAACTGGAGGAGAACAATAGATGTAACAAAGAGATTGTAACCTGGTATTTAAATGGGTCTAAATGACTAAAGTGTGGCTAAAATAAACTAAACTGAGTTAAACTTAAGCTATACTCAGTCATAATGCAATCGAAGATTGTCGGGCTAATGTTGGTTAGAGTTAATAGCTAATGAACTGAATCACAATGGAAGAGTCGAAGTTCAGTTTTTTAAAAGAATTTAAAATGGATTAGAAATTCAATATTTTTGTTTTGGAATGTATGATAGACTCTGTGGCCTCTTTTTAAAATTATTTTTTTTTATATGTATATTGGAACTCGCGCAAGATCACAAAAATACTGTGATTTAATAGAGTGAAATTTCTGTACGGAATTTTAATCCTCGCACCCATTATGTGATGTGAAGAAAAACAAAGACATTTATAAAAGGTGTTTATTTTTTGCTTCGACAAGGTGTAGGGTGTCTGTGAAAGGTTTCATAGTTGATAAGAAGTTTCAATAGAGTTAAATACCCGACGGTAGAAGGTAAAAAAAAAACTGAAACTTAACACTAATGCAGCCAGTATTTATATAAATATTGAGCAACACTTTAATAAACAAAATTTTTCAGAGCAAAATACTACCCTAATTTTCACTACTAAAGTAGTACACTTCACTTTGCAGACACTTTCAATGAATTTTGGCAAAAAAAATGTAAACAATTGAGACAACTTTGGAGAGATTAACATAAATTTAAAGCACAACTCTCAGACAAAACGCAGACTAGAGTAAAAAAGAGAGTGAGCAGCCATTAATGAAGCAGAATAATGCTTTTCTGCCTTGACTCCTCGACTCAATTTGACTCGACCGACACACATAAGAAGCAAGTCAAGCCAAGCAAGGCAAGGAATTAGTTTTTAATCCTTTGATTCTGTCCCTATTGACACGCATAAGATTTCGACGCTTTGGGTGGGTGGGTTTCAATAATATTTATTCCCATGTCATCATCAAGGCATTAAACCCAATGACTGACTAACTCACTGGCTGACTGACGGACTGATTGTCTGTCTATCTGTCGAATACCCTACTCAAAGCCTACACTTTAACTAGACTTGGTGCTTATATGTTTTGGAATATATTTGAAACAACGTCGCATAGTGTCGCGGGTGCGGACAAAAGTCGAACAATTTTTTTTTGTTGGAATTTAAAAAAACCAAGTATGCAGAATTACGGAGAAGAGTCTTATTATTTTAGGCCTTAAAAGATTTTACTATATCTTTTCAGTTGCAAGCATGCCATGTCCCTTAATGTGGCTCTGAAATGCCATACAATTTCATTTTTCAGGATTCAGCACTCTATATTTCAAAACACATCGTAAATTTCAGTATTATGAATACGCATTGTTATTTTCACAAATATTTCACATGATATAGCGTCAATTTTTTAATTAGAAGTGGTAGGAAGAAAAAAAAAGATGTACTATCAGAAAAAGTCTGTATAACCTAAATAAACCACAGATATAAGTTTCTTAGAAAGGTAAAAACATTTTTTTCTAAATTTAATTTTTTTTTGTATTCTTAAAAAATGCTTTTTAAGTATTTTATTAAAATTTGGTTTGCGAAAACTCACAAACACAGAAGCTATGAGCAATTTTCTAGAGCATGTTAGTAGATACAATTATGCTAAAATTCTAAAATTTGTATGGGAAAAATAAAATAATTTCAAACGGGAAAAAAAACTTATTTTTATCTCTTAGTATGTCT
Organism: Coremacera marginata; assembly: GCA_914767935.1. Classification (NCBI taxonomy): domain Eukaryota; kingdom Metazoa; phylum Arthropoda; class Insecta; order Diptera; family Sciomyzidae; genus Coremacera; species Coremacera marginata. Next base: position 51,814,330 of record OU612046.1, on the reverse strand, counting down.
TTACTGAATGGTTTCTTACGATTTGCCAAAAATCAATAAAGTTAGTAACGTCGAATTCAACAATATTGGTCTCATTTTAAAGGTAAAAATCCAAATAAGAAGGAACTGCAACTTCTTAAGTATATATATATATCTATTTGTTTGTTGGTACAGTTGTTCAAAGTTGACGAATATGATATTGAAATAATTAAATATGAATTTAGAGCTCGTAAGTGTTTTTAAGATAGTTTGGAAAAATTACATTTTGGTTTCAACTATGTAATGTAGAACATTTTAAATTAATAAATAACTCAGTTAAATGAATTTTTAGAGTTTTTTTTTTAATTTCTGAAAGTGTGAAAGATTTAGGAGATGGCAAACATAGAGGTTTTCATTTAAAAAAAAATGAAAATTCTGAAGTCCGGGGAAAATTAGTTCCTGAAAGTCCGTGAAATGTTATTGCTGTTTCTGTAACAATAAACCTCAATTTATACGGAAAACCCAAAAACTCTTCCGACTTTTTCCGATTCTTGAAAATATTAAATTTTTTCTAAGCGCCCAAAACGCAGTTTTTTCCCCTAATATTGCATTTTTAGTAGTGCACGCAAATAAGTAGAATTGTTATTGTAATTTTTTTTTATTTGCTTGCATATATTTCTTTTTGTTTATACTGATATGCCCCACCCAATTTTCATGCATTTCGCCATCAAAAATTGCCTACAAAATCCCACGTGTGGGGCATTTAATAGTTAGTGAGGTCATCTGTACTCTTTTTACATTTAATGCGAGCCACAGTGAAGAGCATCTTTAGTCTCTGTTCAAGTATGGAGCTTGGCAAAAATTTTTGTCTTATCTGCAAAGGAGGAATGGACAGTAGTTTGGGCCACAGCCAATATAAACAAAGATTTTCTTCGAGTGACTTATCCGATTAATTCATGTTTATTATTGCACTTGTGCCACTTAAGTAAGTATTGAAATAGTCTGTACGATTACGATTACGATTACGATTACGTAATCATGGTGTTTACTATATTTGCAGATTAATTCATTCGTCCACCAAGAAGGAAGTGTGAGTGAATAAAACATCGTCATCTACACTATTTTGTAGAGTTGTGAAATTTATCCATACCAAGGAAAAGAAGGACTTGGTTCTTAAGGAATATCAAGCAATGAAGAAGAAAATAAGCGATTTGGAATGTGATGTATTTCAAACCGATGGTGAAGTTGCCGAAGTGTCATATGAAATGCACTGTACAATGATTGATGGTTCTGTCAATATCTGTTTTGTCAAATACGAGCTCCGCCAGCAGATGCTTCATATGCAAAGCTAGTCCGACTGAAATGAATCAAATTGTGCAAGGAGCAATTCTTATCAATTCTTCATTGCTATATTCGATTTTTTTAATGCCGGCTTCATATAGCATATCGTTTCCCATTTAAATCCTGGCAAGTACGAGATGTAAATAGAGTTGCATTTTTAAAAAGTAAAACCCGAATTCAGAGGGAATTTAGGGAAAAACCTGGCTTAATTGTTGACCAAGTAAAACATGGCTTTGGAACAACAAATGACGGGAATACTGCACGCAGGTTTTTTTCAGAAGTCGACGTAGCGGAACCTCATTTATAACTTCTCAGTTATATTACGGTTGTTATCTATCGGTAAACCTATAAAGACCCACGAGTTTGGTGAGCTCTTGGAAGCAACAAGCGATTTATATCTGCAAAATTATAGCTGGTACTACATGCTTAGGTCGGTACATAAAGTACGGCACCTTCGTCTGTCGTCGGATACTTTAATTGCCAGTAAAAGAAATATTACAAGCAAAAAAAAAGGAAATCCGACAACAAATTAATCGATTATTATGTTTTGAAACCAGGAACTCAGGTTGAAGCTAATGAGGACTTGTATTCGTCAATAGTAAATTCTTCCGAAGAAAGCTCCGAAGCGAAAATTAAAATGAAAAAATTTTTGTGATCAATTTATTTTAATTAGTGAATAAATAAATGGAATAAAAAGAAATTAATTTTAAAAATTCACTAGAAATTTCAGTCTGAAAATAAAGGAAACTGCCATTGGCTAATATTTGGCCAGAATTTGGAGCTTCATAATTTTAAATTTTCTCCAGTTTTTGCATTTTTGATATTAAATTTCACCTCAGGCGTATTTAGAATTAAAGATTTATGCATTTGCAAAATTTTCTCATACCAATCAACTCCTGTAAAACCGTTCAAAAATGTTCATTTTTGAAAAAACTATGAGATTCACAAAAAAACTGACTTCATTTTTGAAATCACCGTACGCATTTTAATTTAGAAACCAAGTTTCATTACAATCGGACCACTATTCTATTTTCGCCCATCATTTGTATGGAGACGAAGTACTGTGCGGCAGCCCAATAATAAGGAAGCTATGAGCAGTAGGTTTCTGGAGCGCGGTTATGTCAAAATGCGTAAATTTGTATGGGAAAATTGCAAAAATTTCCAAAAGTTAGAAACGCAAAAAAAAAAAAAAACGTATCTTTAATTTTTGTCATATTTTCGTATTTCTTAAACGAAAGCTTTTTAACAATTTCGCAAAAAAGTTTCGCTGCGGCAGTTTAATAATAAGGAAGTTATGATCAGTTTTCTAAAGCATGTTTTTGAGTATATTTGTGTGGAAAAATTGAAAAAATTTCCAAAAGTTTCAAACTCGGTTATATAGGTGGTTGGCCCATTAGTCGTCCGATTTGATTTATTTTTCACACCAACTATTTGTTGCTGTAAAATAATTATGGGTATAAAATTTTATTGATCTGGTATAATTTTTTGAGGAAATATACCAGATTACCGATTTCTGTTATAAGGGAGGTAAGCGTGATAGTCCACTGATTTGGCTCATTTTTACACCAACTATTTTTTGTGACAAAAAAACTATGTGTGGAAATTTTTATTGTTCTAGAATAATTTTTTTGAGGAAATATACCAAATAACTGATTTCGGTTATATGAGCGGTAGGTGTAATAGTGTACCGATTTGATTAATTTTAACACCAACTATTTTTTGCTCTAAGCTAATGATTAAAATAAAATTTAATTGATTTGCGATAATTTTTTGGGGAAATATAGCAAATTATCTAATGCTGGCAATGGTTATATAAGAGATAGGCGTATTAGTCCGCCGATTCAGTTTATTTTTACACCAACTATTTCTTGCCATGAAGTTAATTTGCGTACCAAATTTTATTAATTTGGGATAGTTTTTTGGGGAAATATACCAGATTACCGATTTCGATTATATGGGAGGTGACCGTGTAAGTCAACCGATTTGGTTAATATTAATTTCTGGTTAATTTTTTTTTGTTCTACAATAATTTTTTTGGGAAATATAACACATTACCGATTTCGGTTATATGGGAGGTGGTCTTTTCATTCATCCCATTTCAACGAAAATTTGTGTGAATTGTCCTTCTGTTGTAAAGTTTCTTCTATTTTTGTCCACTGTTCGGCAACTCCTTCTATTTTTGTCCACGGCTTATATGTAGCCGCGACACTGTGCGTCATGCGGCAGTGTCAAGTGTTAGTTGAGAATTATTTCGAACTGCCTGTGAATTCCTTTTTTATTGCAGTTCCATTATATTAATCCACAAAATTCTGATGTGTGTCACACAAGTTTTCGTTTGGCATTTGAAACAATATAGTCCGTCTGGGTTGTGTGCCCTGTCTGCGATTTAATGTCTGTCTCTTTGCCTGCCCGTCTGTCTGTGTGTCTGACTATTTGTCTGCGTGCTGATAAAATATCTTGCTTATTTTTTGAAAAAAATAATCCGTTTGGGAATTAAATGACGTGATTCAGAAGATATATTCTAATTTTGGTGGTTAATTTGTTTTTATCTTTATCTTTGTGATCGAGTTTTTAGTAAAAAAATATTAATCTCTGAGCGAGGCATCGAAATTATCGAAAGTGTGGAAAAGTAGCACTTAATGGAACTATAATCCTTAACGAATTTGTATGTACCTAATTACGATTTGTATAAACAGACAGTCAAGTCCGCATAGCTATTAAAAATACTTTTTTAAAGACTGAATTTGCATAATAAACTTGTTTCTATCAGTAATGTATATTTTTAATAAAACTTTGAAATATTTAATAGTAAAAAAGTGTTACTTACCCAGATGTGCTCCACATATTCGGTTCATGTGCGATATATTGATTTTAGTAGTATTACACTAGAGACTTGATTCGAATCTCTGCAATTAATATATAAAAAAGAGTTTTATGTAAAGTTAGTTCAATTTAATATAAGCTTTAAAAAAAAAAAAAGAAAAGAAAAATAAAAATTTTTTATTTCTGGTTATTTTGGTTATAAATAAACAAAATGGAAATAAATAAATAAAACGGAAAGAGCTGTACAGAATATGATGTCGGTGCTTTATATTTTAAGGTATCCCTTATCTTACAAAAATATTAACATTTGAGGGGTCTATATTAAAAAAAGCCTAAGAAAAAAAAAAAAAATTGTGTTCTGGTATACTGGGAATTTTTTTTTCGATATTTTCTAAATGTATAAAAACTTGTGTCGACCGAATGTGAATTTTTTGCCGAAGCCGATTGTTCGGCAAAGTGTAAATAATCGACCGAAGACCGAAGCCGAATACCAACAAAATACAGTTCTTTCATTCAATATACTCCGAAAAAAATCCTATAATAGCAATAAGTTTTCGAATAAAACCAATAGTTTTTTAACCCATTTCTTGCTAAAGAGTGCGTTTTCGCACCCAAAAGTTTGGATATTTTTTAATATGCAATAGATGTAAGTTTTATTTGATGTTAATGCATAAAAACAATGTTTGTAATTTTCGCTTTCGTATTGCGAGTTCGAGTCTAGCATTCCCTCTGCAATACTCTCTCCCCCCTATCAGATAAAAATGTTAAATTTTTTACCTACTTTTAAAAAAATCAAAATAAATACTTAACGGAGGAAAAAACATTTTGCAATTACCTTAATGTGATGAAAATTAATCAAAATATAATAAATGATTTACTTTATAACGGTAAGGAAATGCAATTGTTATATATATATGTATATGTAATACCTTTCGTTGGGTGCGAAAATGCACCCGTTAACCTGATTTTTCAATCATAGTTTTTCGTTGAAAAAAGTTCAATGTGCCTCTGCATTATTAATGTTTTAGAGCTGGGCATAACATACGGCATAACATAATTTTTTATGTTTTTTTGTAAATAAACGTATCTATAACGAAAATGTTGATTTTTCATATAATTTGTATCAATCTGCCCCAGGTGAACGATAAAGCGAACAACTTTTTTGACCACTTTAGACCCATTTTGTTAACGTACAACCTAGCCATAATAAGGGTTTCGCCGGGAAAATTTTTTGTTTGTCTTGGCCAGAAATGGGTTAACATTAAAATTCGTCAATACTATTCTTCACATAACTTATATAGTTAGAATATTATTAATTTAATGGTGAGTTTGAAAAAGGTTTTTCAATAGTTTTTACCGTTAAAAACTTACACGATATCCGATTATTGTAATAGTGCTTTACACTACTATTAAAATAATAGTTTTTACTATAATTTTAATATGAATAATCCTTTAATATTCGTACAAAAAGAAAATACTATAATAATATTGTTTTTACCGAATAAAAGTATTAAACCTCATATGAAATAAATACTATAATACTATTGTTTTTATATTGAGTTCATATCAAAACAATAGTCCTTGGAGTAAAATGTTTTTCACCTGCAAATTTAAAAAATCCTTTAGTATAATCGAAATTCACACATTTAGTTTTAGCAAATGATAATTGGTTTTTTTGTTTTATATAATTTATAAAACTTATTATATTGGAGTTTTTGGTAGTGTCGAACTTATAAAAAAAAATTTCAATAAATGTAAAAACCCTTTTTTCCTTCAATGGGATAAGCAAAATTCATGACATGATAAAATTTCGAAGTTATGTTATTAAAGTTATTTAAGTTATACGAAATAAAAAACCCACGAGAAAAAAAAAATTGTATTTTACAATCATATTCACCACATTCCTGTCTAAATTTCTTAGTCCAACTGCAAGAATGTCATCATTCGATTGAAAATTTTCCGTTTAACTCAACCACTTACTTGTACTACACACAAAGCCATATAATTTGACATGCAATTTTAAAAAACATTTTATTTGCTTTATTGAGACCCAATGAAATGACCAGAAGTTATCAAAATGGAGCATTACTTCATCTCCCAAAGATAATGTAGACGCCAGCCCAGCGCATGAGCCCAGATAGACAACTCAGTAATTTTTAATAGGTTTGTCGTATAACTTTTATATAAACCATCTATTAATAATCAATAGTTTCCCTATAGGAACAAAATAACTTGTTTTTAAAAACAACTAATTAAAAAACTAGTTTAAAATAAACTAGTATATGAAGTACTTTGAATTATATTAAGGCGGCAACTACTCTGACTTGGGCATGTTTTAATTGCAAATTTTTATTAGATTACAAGTTTTTAAATATTTAACCATGTTATTTCATCAAATATTATTAACTTTAGGCTTCACTAACATTTTGCTTCAAAAAGACATATTTTTTTATTTACGACATTGAGCTGCAAGACAGACGTGGTAAACACACTTTAAAACTAATAAACTGCCTCTAAACCCTGTGAAACGATTAAAAATTCTTTATTATTTATTATATTCAAATTACAAACTGGTACTGTTTAGCAAACATTGCACAATTTGGACTCTGTACGGAAATTGATGCATTGCTTAATCATTCAGCAAACACCTCATCACTTCAATAGTAAGACGCACGCCTTTCCCTACGTAGCGTCGAGTCTGCTCCATCACTTTATTGCGATTGACACTTAAAAGAAGCACTAAGCAAAATATCGGTGTATCCATCGACCATGATTGATGGTTGCAAAGCGTGGAAAATCCCGTTGACACTCTAGTTTAGCTCATATTTTGAAATGAAGCATCAAAAAGCTGGCTCGTGTTAAATAACAGGCGTATCCACATAATTCCGATCAATTGGATCGGCACCTTCGCTCATGTACCCAGGCGGTGGCGTGCCCGTTTTTGTAAACTGCTTCTGTGGTAGGCATGCTCACATATAAGAGTAGAGTTGCTCCAGCTTCTGTAACTATCACCTGTTGGAAGCAGAAATAGTGCAAGGAAGAAAGGAATAATGAAATTATATCTACCATCGCAGCGTACTTCTGTTGCGCTCCTTGAATGTAATTTCTAGTCCTTTTTTGAATTAACTGGCAATGAAGCTTGGCATGAATCACTTTTGAATTATTTTATTTCAAAGAACGTCATTTCACAATTTTCCATTAAAAAACTCTGATCACTTTAACTTTGTTTACATTTTGCTTTCAGATTTTATATTTCAGAATTTATTTGTGTCGCCCAGGCATGATTTTTTTGGCATCATTTATGTATTTTTCAAAACAGTCAAATAAATGATCTCTTTGATGTATAGAATTTAAAATTATTATGCTTTTAAATTCATCTTCAGTAAGTGGAATATTAAATAGTTTTCAATTGGTTATTTTAAAGTAATTAAAAAAATAATTTAAATTTAACTAGTTTATCAAGTAGCTGAAAATATATGCAGACGAAAGTCAATTGACTTATTTAGCGGACATCACCCTACAAAATATGTTAGTTCGTTCTGTGGAAAGAAGTCAGAATTTCAACTAGTTGTGGTTGACAAAAAACTACTTTTTCAACTACTTTTAAATTAGTTGATTTTCCTACAGGGTTTGTTCTGTTTAAGATATTTCTTCAATACTATTGTAAACTAGCAGGCCACAGTGGTCCGAGGCTTCGCCACAGACGTTTTATTTTTTATCAATAATGGGATTTAACACGTTTATTTTTTCTCCAACAAATACTTTTGAACGCAGTTCAAACGATCAACGTGTGACATCAGCCCATAAGACAATGTAAAACGGAATAAATAATTTTTTTTTTGCTTGCAGCTCAGCACTCTTTTCGCCTTGCGAGGGGTTCATCTGTTTTTATGTTTTTTCTGTTTTTATGTTGCAACACAAACACGTCAAAAGAAAACAATCAAGCACTTCGTGGCATCGGGGATGATTTCCTTAGAAAACTTAACACTTTAATTAAATTTTTCGAAATAAAAACATTCCTATACTGGGCTGTAGCACAAATATAACATTTTAAAACTTATTTCATAAAAATCAATTCAGTACTTTTGGAGTTTACCTGGAAACAAAAATTTTCACTTCAATTTTATATAATAGTATCATATATGTAATACTTCGATATTGGCAGCAACCTACCTTTTCAATGAATATAAGCTCCGAAATCAAAGAGAGATAGCCTATATGAAAAATCTTTGCTTGTGTTAGTATATTTGAATATTTTTTAACTACTACAGTCAAGCAAATGTCAAGTCATTCCAGGGGTGGTTGAAATGAAAAACTGTTCAAACAAGGTCACAACTATTTTTATAAATAAATATAGACGAAATAAATATATCTGGCCCATAATCAACTCCATTGTGTTTTTTACTGTTTTCACATAAATTAATGTAAAAAACCAATTATTGTGTGATTATTGTGTGATTATTGTGTGATGTTTCAAATAAGAGACAATGTAAAAAAAGTTAAGTATTTTTTATTTATAAAAATTTTAAGTTATGTGTTTATATAAGTCCAATAATTTTTCAATTATTAAAGGTTATATTTTATCGAGCTCAAGGTCAATGTTGCTTTCCGAAGAAAACAACTGAAGAAATTCAAAAGAAACAAATCTTCATGTCGTCATAGTTTAATATCAGCTAACTGCTGAAGCTGGGATCGACTATGAAATACCCCTCGAATACCCTTCGAAAAGCAACATTGACCTTGAGCTCGATAAAATATAACCTTTAATAATTGAAAAATTATTGGACTTATATAAACACATAACTTAAAACTTATGAAAGAAGGTCGTAATTAATTTACAAATAAATTTATTAAAATTTATTTATTAAAATTTATTTCGAACATATTATTTTTCTAATAATAATCAAGTACTTTTATGTATTCGAACAAACGTGTATCTATGTTTAAATTATTAATCGATTTACAAAGTAATAACCTATGCTCATGGAGAATAGTAGATTTTTTAAAAATTTGTCTATTTTTATATGGTCATCCATAAACTTGTTTGGCATTATGGCATTCAGTACCGTAGCTAGAGAAATATTGCTCGAAGAACAAATACATTTTTTTCAAAATTAGAAAACAGTAAAATAATAATAAAAATTAAAACTTTTAGGGGGGCGAGGAGAGGGGTTTGAACTAAATTTGTTACTGAATTTTTAATAATTCGACGATACGTTTTGCTTCAAATAGACAAATTAATGATAAGAATAAAATTCTCAATCACAAATGTCAAATCGTCAATCTACCACGAATATCTCAATTGGTGTGTTTCATGATATATATAAACACTTGTTTTCTATCGGTAGACTTTAGCAGAGTGATTGAGCATGACGTCACGACCAGTAGAGACTTTCTCAGCTGAGTTACATGAACGCACCAAAGGTATATTAAAATTGACACATAATTTTTTATTTGACAATTTTTGGCACTTTTTTATACCCAATATGGCACGTTATACTTAATAAAAGTTGGCAGCCCTGTTCGGAACTATTGATTCCATAAAAAAAAAAAAAAAAAAAGTGGTACTCTACCTCACCTTGCATAATGATCTTATTTGAATATCGTGCTACATTTTATTTAAGAGATAAATGGCACATTTTGAAAATTTTAACATTAAAATTCCTCAAAAAGGTGTACACGAAGTCGAAAAAGAACATACTTGTGATTTATTAATTATCTTGTAAGTTAATTTTTAATATTCTACCGTTTCAAAACCTTGACTGATGACTTCTTGTGCTTATCAACCCAATGCTTTGAATTCAGAAACTGAAAGCTTGAGGAAATAATTTTAAGAACATGACCCGTAAAAACAAACAAAAAACTCATTAATTAAACTTTTAATCAATAATTTATCTTTATTTCAACTTAAGATACAACCTTCAAATCAACTCTTTAAGACAGACAATTTTAAACATCTGCACATAGTTTTTGACTCATTCTTTTCATAGTGCAAACAAGCTGTTTTCATATGCGAAGCAGTATTGACTCCACTTGCATTGCTTGCACAGCCAAACGCCAAATCCAAGGAATTCTTGGGAGTAGAAATGCACCAAATGCCGAATACTCTGCAAGTTACGAGCTCAAAATAAATCATAAGAATTTAAGTCAATAAGTCACTCCCTGCAATCGAGTAGGTGACAAACAAATTTACCATCTGCTCCTACTGCTCCTCCCCCACAATATCACCACAATTTGGCCAGCATGCCTTAAAGGCCAAATTTATTTAAGCAACATCGAACTGTTGTGGTCGTGATTTTATGCTCGGCTTGTGCTGTTTGGTCATTTCTTTGTCCTTAGCTGCTGTGCTGCACCATATCGCTGTCTGGCTAATAAATAATCAGCGACGTCAACTTTGGAGGCAAGTCTGCATTCAGACTATAAGTGAATAATTTGCGGACATTTTTCAAAAGAATTTCGTACCTCGGACTGCCTAAAATTACTTTGTTATAATTTTTTTTTTTTTATAATTTATTGTTTGAATGTCGTTTATAAATCGTTGGTACATATTTCTTTTGGCAGAACTTCGTTGGTTCTGAAGAGTTCAGAAGCTTTATATGCTTCGTATTGCTGAGATTTTGACAACAAAGGATTTATGCAGAACCAGTAGCAATGATTCGAAGAACACATACTGCAAAGCACACAAAGTAAATTTTTCGGAACTTAACGAAATTCAAACTCAATATACGAGCTTCCTTGAATAAAACTAACTAAAACTTTAAGTTAAAAAAAAAACATTCATCAGAATTCCAGAAAACCTTAAAACATGAAAAGCTACTTCAAGTGAATCATTTCATTTGAGCTCTTTTAATATAGGTATGTTTGCGACATACAACATTGAAGTGTTTTTTTTTTACAGGCGCTATTTTTTAATTTTGATTTCTTGCCATAAGGACGACCAGCAGCTTTAAGGACCTTTGGCAACTCGTCATTTGGCCTCACAATCAGTCAAGAGTTTCGCTCAAGTTATTTGCACACCTTCAATGAAGCAAACGCATTTTTGTTTGATTTGCGGTTGCTTGTCTTTTCCCTCTTCTTCTTTTTCTTCTTCTGCATCATGCCATTCAGTTGCAGTCCTTTCAATGATTCCCTGCATGTGGTACTTTTTATTGAAATTTCAATATCGCAGCGTCAAGTGTTTTGAGTGTCCTTTTGAAGTTCTTCACAATTTTTCAGTTTTATATTATTTCAATTCTATATGAATTGCACTGAAGAAAAAAAGAAAACCAACCAGTTGTTGACACTGCCGCTCAGAGGGTGGCTTTTAATATTGGCTGCATTCCACAGCAAGTCAAGTATTGCAAAACCTGTTGCAAAATTCACCCAATGCAGTTGATTACTTAATTGTTCAAAATAACCCGCTGATTCTTTAATTGAGAACTTGCCTGATATAGTAAATTTTTTTTTTTTCTAATTGAAGAGGTGCAGTGAGTTTATTGAAAAATTGTATAGGTTTGTGTTTGAAAGGGCTTATTTTCATTAAGTAAATTTTGGGGGTTTTTTTTTTATAAAAAATGCAACGCAAGGTCATCTTATAATAGATCGTGACACTGTTTATTTTCTAAAATCCGTATTCTTATCTTTACTTATATAAAAAAGTGATTCGTTTTTTGCCTATTTGCTTTTCCGACTTTCAAGCTTATACGGCGGCACGGATTAACGTGAAATATGTTCTGGAATTTTAAGAAAATTTCATTCTGCATATTAAACACACTTTTTATATTGAGTTATAATCGTATAACAAAGAAATATTCTTGAGAATATTCTTGTGCAGAGGAGTGAATTTTTCGTCTACTGACATAATCAGTCACTGACATTTTAATTTTTTAATAAAACGCATTATTTTCTTCAAATGTCTGTGAATTCTTATTAAATTACTAGCTTATACCCGACGCGCCTCGCTACGCCTGAAATTGAACGTATAACGAGGCCACGCCCTTCCCTCATTATTTCCAACTGTTTGATGGTAATTTATTAAGGGTACCCACATTTGTATTTACAGTGACTGCTGCTGAAATCAATATACCCTACATACCAGCGTGGTATTTTATTTATTTACTAGCTGAATACAAGGCTTAACTCGGGAGTTGATATAAATAATTTTCGATTTCATTCGTCGAATTGCAAAAACTTTTCACAAACTTTAGAAGGAATTTTGTGTGCATTTTTCAAACCGATAACTTCGGCGAAATGAGCAAATGTAGCTTCAACATCTGAAAATTATGAGAAAAAGTTAGGGAAATCGTGATTTGTGTGTGCGTGCCACCGATCGCTTGCAAAAATATATTTTCAAGTTTTATATTGTATTCGATAGATTGCACATTTTTGAAAAAAATCAGAGCAAGAACGAGTTTTTGGCAATTCGGAAGGAAACTGGACAAAAATTAAATAAGCATTGAAAATAGAAATAGAAATGTCAAAACAACGCCAACTTACGACGCAACTGACTTGCACATGTGTTGATGCGTACTCAAAGACCACAGAATTCGGCATCAGCTGTCCTGATTTGCGAAAACAGAAAGTGGAACAAATACACATAAAGAAGAAAACAAGATATTTATCACCCTTCGCGCTTTGCTACGCCTTACTGTATTTTGTAGTACAGCGCCATCTGGGGTTCAAGCTATATAGCAAAATACATAGCGCCAAAAGACTCACCGCACCCAAAAACCACTTATAAAAGCATACTTATTGGATGAGTTGTTTTGATTTTTTTGCGGTATTTGTACAACAGCACCCTCTGGTTTTCGAGATAGAATGAAAAATAACGCCAAAGCCCTTTCCATACTCGATAATCAAATCCTATATATCCGATATACAAATTTTTATATAAATCGGATGAGCGGTTTTTGAGTGTTTGACGATTTCTTAAGTGATTTGTACTACAGCACCATCTGGTGTCTAAGATAGCGCAGAAAAAAAAGTCCAAGGTACCCACCGTATCCGAAAACTCATATGTTCAAATGTTCACGCAAATAGGATGTACAGCTAGTAGTTTTTTAAGATTTTTAAAACATTTGTATTGCTGTGCCCTCTGATTTTGAATATAGAACAAAATAGATAAGTCATAAAAACTACCGTACCCGAAAACCCCTAAATACAAATTTTCATGTAAATCGGATGAATGGTTTCGGAGATAAACTATAAAAACAAAATTCGTGGAACCCGATCGCAGCGCCACCTACCGAGTCCAATTGCGAAGCTGAACCATCCAGGCATTCACTTAAACAAACAAAAAAAAATTTCATCAAAATCGGTGCAGCCGTTTAGAAACAGTTTAATAACATACACACGTACAAATTGTACAACAGCGCCCTCTAGTTTTCAAAACAAAAAGGTTACCATCCACGAAAAACCTTTAAAAAAAATTTTTCATCCAAATCGGATGAGCGGCTTTCTACTCTTTCACGATTTCTTAAAAGATTTGTACTCTAATGCCCTCTGGTGTTCAAGATAGTACAAAAAAGATAAGTCCAAAACAGTCACCGTATTAGAAAACCCCTATGTACAAATTTTCATGAAAATCGGATAAACAGCTTAAACTTTTTTCGACGTTTTACGAAATATTTGTACACTGTGCCCTCTGGTGTTCAAGATAGAACAGAGTAGATAAGTCATAAAAACTCACCGTATCCGAAAACCTCTATATACAAATTTTCATGAAAATCGGATGAATGGTTTCGGAGATAAACTATAAAAAGTAAATGCCTTAAACACGATCGCACCGCCACCTACCGGGCACAATTATGAATTTGAACCATTCAGGGATCCACTCAAACACACACAAAAAATTTCATGAAAATCAGTGCAGCCGTTAAGGAACAGTTTAATAACACACGTAAAAATTGTGCAACTGTGCCCTCTAGTTTCAGGAAAGAGCAAAAAAGATAACACCAGAAACCTTGCCGTACTCGAAAATCGCTATTTACAAATTTTCATCCAAATCGGATGAGCAGTTTTGGAGTTTTTAACGATTTCCTAAGATTTGCACTAAAGCGCCCTCTGGTGTTCAAGATAGCACAAAAAAGATAAGTCCAAAACACTCACCGTATCAGAAAACCCCTATTTTCCAATATTCATGCAAACCGGAATCACGGTTTAAGAGTTTTTCGAGGTTTTTAAAAAATTTGTGCTACATCGCCCTCTGGTGTTCGAGATAGAGCAGAGTAGATAAGTCAAAAAAACACAGCATGTCCGAGAACCTCTACATACAAGTTTTCATGCAAATCGGATGAACGGTTTTGGACTTTTTCGACGTTTCTTAAAATATTTGTACTACAGCGCCCTCTGGTGTTCAAGATAGATCTTAGTTTATAAGTCATAAAAACTCACCGTTTCCGAAAACCTCTATATACCAACTTTTATGCAAATCGGATAAACGACTTAGGAGTTTTTGACTTTTTTAAAATCTTTGTACTACAGCGCCCTCTGGTGTTCAAGATAGAACAGAGTAGATAAGTCATGAAAACTCACCGTATCCAAAAACCTTTATATACAAACTTCATGCAAGTCGGATGAACGGTTTTGGAGATAAGCTAAAAAAAAGAATGCCTGGAACCCGATCGCTGATTTTTAACCGGCCTATATATTGACCGGGGGTATAAGGAACCTAGATGTCAAGTTTAATTTTTTTTTTTTTTTTTTTTTTTTTAGACTTAACCAGCACTCAGGGGATGCCCCCTATAAATGCGAAAGCATTGTGTAGATTCGGAAGAAGGGTGATAGTTAGTTGGAGGGTTGAAAGATGGGTGGATGGATTTAAATCCATCCAGTGGTTTTCGTGTGATGCTCTAACAGGCAGACAGACAGACAAAAATTTTACAAAGTTGTGAATTATAAGTTGGTTTCTACGGGAAAAACTTTACACTTATTTAGCTCTGGATACCATCTAATTATAGTGTAGATTAAAGCGCAGTTTGTTGTCCAAGACCACTCCAAGACCAACTATATAATTGACCCTGTTAAGTTCGATATGGTTGAGGCGGTAGTTGTGAATTATAAGTTGGTTTCTACGGGAAAAACTTTACACTTATTTAAATTGAGGTAAAGTTTGCTTTATGTACACCAGGTCTCAAGAAATGAGAGGCTTAACTGTAAAAAGTTGGCATCTTCCTGTTATTTAATTACGTGGTAAATTTTTAGGTCATCCGCATACATAAGATGTGGAATATCCTTCAATACTATCGACAAGTCGGATATGAAGATATTGAAGAGAAGAGACCCAAGGTGACTACCTTGCGGTACTCCAGAGGAGACCTCGATTTTCTTCGTGGTGGAAATCGGACAACTTTGATGGAAATCGGACAACATTTCTTTAAATCGGGCCAGATATGTTCCATAAGTATTTTTGCAAGCTAAATTTAAGTCCGTAGTCCGTTTTTTTTATCAGGTCAAGTTATTCAGGTGTGAAAAACGGATATTTTCTGTTAATTGGACCATATCATTTGAATGCATCGCCCGATTTAAAGGGTTTAAGGCCTTTAAAGGGTTTGAATAAGTAATATTTGGCCTAACCATTTCTGTTAATTTCAGTTCTAAGTCAAAAAATTTTCAAAATTTTTATTTATATGCATATTTGCAGTCATGGATCTTTTTATCTTTAGCTGTAATTTAATAAGTTTTATTTTCTGAAAACAATCTCTAGAATTTAAGTAAGGAGTTTTCTTTTTGCCAATGCACGCAGAGAAATTTTTCGTTTAGCACAACTGAAAAATTAGCAAATTATGCTTCGTTTGCGAGCTATAGTAGCTGCAAACGAATATTCAGTTGTAACTTAACGAAAAAATAGCGAAAAATATCGAAAAAATAAAAAAAAATTGCAACGCAATTCGCCTTACTAAAAATAGCATTTTTATTGAATTTTAATATTAAAATTTTTATTTTATTATAAACATTTCTTCTAACACATAAATCCAATATGATTTGAAATAATTGATATTTATCTTACTTCAATCATTGGAATTCGAACCCGGACTCGTCGATGTCTGGTTTACTGTACTGTAGTGCTGCTAATACTGCTGCTTGGAGTTCAATTGTATTGAAGTAAAGTTACACAATTTTTTTACACTCCGACAAAAACGAAAACTTTCCACCAGATTTTTGTGGTGGCCGTGGCATAGTGGTTAAGGTGCTTGATTTGTATGCCAGCAGCCTGGGTTCTCGAGTCCCCAGCTGACACAAATTTGTTTTTCGGGTTTTTGTTTGATTTTATTAGAAATTGAATTGAATTGAATTGAATTGAATTGAATTGAATTGAATTGAATTGAATTGAATTGAATTGAATTGAATTGAATTGAAATAGAAATAGAAACTGAAATTGAATAGAAATGCAACAAACAAATTCTTAATTTGCCCCAATTAAAAAATTGCACGAGCTTATAACACACGAAATTCTTTTCCTGCAACTAAATAACCTGTTTTCCGCAACTTTTTCCGATTCTCGTAACTGTTGAAACGTTTGCAAAAAACGTTTCGAAACACGATAAACAAAGTTCGTTTACTGCAAATTGGCGATAAAACTTTTTTTCTCTGCGTGTGCCATTGATACTTTATTTTGAAAAAACTAATTATTTATTCTGAAAATCTAAAATAGTTAGAAATTACTTAGAAAGAAACTTATGTTTCCGCCTTTAGATTTTCATAGATTAAATTTAATAAAAATTCGTTTTTTCTTCTCTATCAATGGCATTGGCAAAACGAAAATTTCTCACTTAAATTCCCAAGATTGTTCTTCCGACAAAAAAAACTTTTTAAATTACATGGAAAGATAAAAAGTTCCTTGACTGCAAATATGCATATAATTAAAAATTTTGAAAATTGTTTAACTTAGAAGGCCAATATTTTGAAAACAACAAAAGATAATGAATTGAACTAAACAGAAATGGTAAGGCTTAATATTACTTATTCAAACCCTTCAAAGGTCATATTGAAATCGACTGATGCGTTAAAAAGACACGTTTCCATTAACAGAAAAAGGACCGCTTTTCACATTTTGGCCTATGTCTTCAAACCTTGACCTGATAAAAGAAACGGACTACGGACTTAGACTCAGTGCACAAAAATACACACGGAAATTTTTTCGTCTTATCTGGTTCAAGACCGTGTAAACCTGTGCCATCGATACTGTGTCTTTTTTTAGAATTTTTCGGTAGAATTTTTCGAATGGCCCAAAAAAGCCGAAAAAGCCCCCACGTATCATCCCTGAATCACGCCTGAAAATAGACAACCTCCACAACGGCTTCTGCAGAAGTTAAAAAGACGAAAAAAGTAAGAATCTATAGCACATCTTTTATGCACTTGCCTCAATCCACTTGTTCTACAAAGTTCTAGACTGTCTCTCAGAATCTTTGGCTTACCGAATTCTTAGCTTTGTTAACAGCGCAAACTGGTTTAAATAAAAACGGAAAATTAACCCCTGGTATCACAACGCGCCTTATTGGCCTGAGTGTGTCACATATGAAACAGCCGCTAACCTTACCTTAAAAAAAAAGAAATCTTTCACTATCGTTATTAATTTTTTTTCTTTATTTTAATTAATTTTTTTTTTAATTATTAAAAATGTTTCTTAGCACATCTTAAACTAAAAGCTTCGAAAAGCACATTAATCTTATATATGTACATATTTATAGCCTATATTACCCTGAACTACACTTGAACTTGAATTGATGTAAAACAACAATAAAATATGTGATTGATTGTTGTTTTAAGCCGTTTCTTAAAACAACAAGCAAAAAGAAGAAACCAATAAAAAATGCATTTAGTGCACTTTATAGTCAATAACGCCAACGTCAATGATGTCACAGCTCACTCTACGGTCAATGCACTTTGAGACCAGTAAGTGTTAAATAAGAAGAACAAAAAAAATTGCTCATTACCTTAGAGTACATAATCAAAATATTCACACACACGCGCACAGGCACTCTACTCACACTCAATAACTTAATAAATATATGAAATTATGCTTCGTCTTTACATAGGCAATCGAAGAATGACAGTAGCATTTCTTGGAGAGGGAAGAACAGACAGGTCGGTTGGTAAGGTCTATTTCGATATTGATTTTAATACAAATTTTTAATCAGCGCTTACTGTAGAAACAGCAGCAAAAAATTTAAGCAAACTTGTCCACTTTGTGAGCACCCAACACAAACTCACACACACACACACTCACGCACACTATAACGCTTGTATCCATGCGCTGCTGTATCCAATGGATGTATTTTAACTTTAATTAACAATTAATATGCAAAAGATTTTTGCACGCGACACAAGCCGGGAAACCCGAATGCAACCGGAAGAGATAAAGTGACGCGTGGGTAGTTATATTTTTACTAGAAACGCACTTAATGTTGTTTTTTCACTTTAAAAAATATGGCAACTCTTTGAATTATCGGGACATTATACGACATTTAGGCGCGTTCATAAAAAACTTGGTTAGTTGGCGGTTTCCATCTGCCGTTGTTTAAACACAAAAATATTGCTTTTACGCACGTTTACAAAATGCGATGCAACCGGAAAAAGGAAGCGCAGACATCAAACATGATATCGTTGTGTGTGTGTGTGTGTGTATTTGTGTGAGAGTTAGTAGTTTCGTGTGCTAAGGAACGTAGAACCATTGTCAATAATAATGGTAGCACAGTTGGTGTGGGTGGGTGGGATGTTGTTAAAGCAATATTCTGCCGCTGCAGAATGTAGGCAGTCATGAAAAAGCAAAATATTAAAAAAAGAATTCTAAAATGTATGTATGTATTGACATTGCTCACAATAAACAAGAGTTGCTTGTATCAGACATAAATTTTAGAATTTGTTAAAACTTGCCAAAAGGGGCAGCAAGCAATGCACAGCTTTGAGTTTCATATAAATGCTGCCGCTAAGGAGCAGCAATTGTCGCAAAGTGTGCGAAAGAGACAAATCTATTGCACTTTAGCTATATAGTTTAACACATAGCTACTAACAAATACACACACACACACACACACACACACGTATTTACTAGTATTTACCCAGCTCCAACTTGGCTTCAACTTCACGAACGGAAGCAAAGCGTAATATAGAATATATGTATATGTATAAGTTATTTTTATTTTTTTATACACATCAGCTAAATGAATGCGAAAGTGAACTAATAATTTATTTACTCCCAATTCAGTTGTTCGAGATATGCAACAGTCGGTAGCCAAGGTGGTTGAATGGAGCATATATAGATAGATGTATGACTGAAGCTTGTAGCTTGTGCGACAGCAAAGAAAAAAAACAAAATGATTTCCCTGGAGAATGATTGTCACATCTTCATTATAAAGAGATCTAACAATAGCGATGGAAATAAAATTCACTTTAATGATGGAATTAATTAAAACTGTTGTTTCAACAGAAAGACATGAGTTGAGGTTGGTTAAATCTTCAGTATTGGGCAATTGGCTACATTCTATTATCATTTTAATTTGTTAAAATAATGACAGTTCTTCTACAAGTTTGGTTACATTGTATGTATTAAGTAGATTTTCCAAATTGTTAATAGGTAGATTGTTAATAGGTTTAGTTAATAGGTCAGTTTTCACACTAAACCTACTATAACGTTCAAAGACCGTTCAAAAGACCGTTTTTCAAACTATCACTAAAAATGTTAAACTCAAGACTTTGACTTTTCCTAAACATATTGCATAACTTCTTATACAGGGTGTGACCGATAGTGATAATCTTCTTGTTTCAGATTGAGCTCCTCCTAGTTAGAGGCAAAAATATGTAAAAAAGCCAAGTTTTAAGGTAATATCAGTTTTTACGTAAATAATTTAATAATTTTGTTAGTTTTCAGCTCTTATTACTTTTAGTTCGAATGCGACTTTCTCGAAATTTTATCAGGAAAAAATTTTTTTTTTGTAACGCTATTTTGTACTCAAAATATTCTCTACATCGAAAAAATCTACATGTTTTAAAATTGATCACAGCGTTACAGGTCAGTAGCCAGGATATACCTTAGGGGGGAGGGGGTTTGATAAAAAAATCTATAAGTAAATACCAGTAAAGAACTAAAAGCAAGGATATGAAAATTTATCGAGGCAAATCCGCTTTCTTTTAAGACTATTCATGAATATGCCTGTTTTTAAATGATAACAAGCTAGATGACATTGCATTTTCTTATCAAATAAATTTTTTGTACTAAATTTTTGATTTTTGCCTATGATTTTTTAAAACATGTTCCAAGTTGAGAATTTTTAATTGTCTTTTAAAAAGAATAATTCTAAAAATTAGCACAAAAAGTAAAAATTTCTATGGCAAAATTTTACGAATACAACAAAATTAGTTTGAAAGGTAAAAATATCTTGCAGTTTATTAAAATAAAAATTAAAATAAGCTATGAAAGATTAAAACCTTTTTTTAAATAAGATCACTTTTTTTAATAAGTTCAAGCTTTATTCAAAAATTGTATGGGACATTTCACATAAACGGGAGAACAAAAACATTTTAGTCCTTAGATTTGGTTTCATTTTGGATATCTTACGCTTTTATTGATCCCCAGCTTGTGTACAAGTATTCTGACCTGTGTGAAGCCTAGTTCGAGTTATCATTAAAGGCCGCAATATTACTGTTCTCGAAGACGATTTTGACAATTTCAAATTATATTCAGAAGATTATATTTAAAAATCTTTAAAAATTTAACTGTTTCATTTAATCATAAAAATTTGAACTCATGGCTGACAAACTCTTTAAATTCCAATAACAATTACTGTTAATTTTTTTTTTTTTTAATTTTTTGAGCAGAGGAATCGACTCCGATAAAAGTCATACATAAAAAAAACAAAAAAAGGAAATGGCCATTTCAGCCCTTGAAAGGACTTTGACCGAGCTTCTTATGACCAATTAATTGTGTTGTGTGTGATGTGAAATGTTTGCACACAAATGATCGAGAACTGGACCTACATGTTTTACGCCGACTCCGAACGGCTTATGTTCTCAAGAAGCTTTTCATGGCAGTTTTTACTCTCTGAGGTTTACCATTGTCTGCAGAGAGGTGACGGCCGAACAGAAAAATTAATTCAATTGAAAAAACTTTCTGTGTCGGATGGAGGATTTGAACCTGGGTTCTCTGGCGTAAGAGTCACACACTCTACCCACTACACCACGGCTGCCACAAAGTCATACATACCTATTTAAATTTCAGACTATTTTTCAAAACCCGTAATTCGAAAACTGGTTTTTGCACAGCACCAATATCTTATACCCAAAATATTATTTAAATTATCACATCAAAATAAGACTTTCTTTGAAAACCATTAGCTGGATAAGTTTTTTAAAATGAATTAAGCTGTTACTTTTTTTTGATATTTATGAATTTAATCAGTTGGTGACGTAAATTTAAATTATATGCAAATTAAAAAATAAAAAAATTTTCAACTTTCAAATTGTTTTTTAATTTTTTAACATAGTAAAAAATAGTTTTAAAAATGCTGAAGCTTAAAAAAATGTAATTGTTAATTTTTCTTATGAAAATTTGGCAACATGATTAAAAAATCAGCAAATACCCATAGAATTGGACTGTATAAAAAGTTTAAACAATTTTTTTTTTATTGGAATTTTTTTTTTTGGAGTTTTTCGGCAAGTCCGAAGAAGGCAATTTTCCGAAACAAGTAATTTGTAAAAGATTTCACACAGAGCTAAATTTTTGGGTCAAGTGAGAGATTTCAGATATCTTAGATACCAAGAAAACAATTTCGTGGTTCATGTATTATTTAACATTATACAGCTTTTAAAAATTTAAAAAAAAATTCATTCAAACAAATGCTTTCTCAAAGGTTTTCTGTCCAATAAGCTTAGATATTGCATAAAAAATGACAACTTAATTTTCTACAATTTATAAAATTATATTCGTTCTAGATAAAATTTCAAATTTATAATATATATCTATATATATAAAAATCTAATGGTGTCCGTATGTTACTCCATCACTTCTGAACCGTTTGTTCAATGGTGTTGTTCAAATTTTTAAGGTGTGTTTGGTCATTCATGGCACTGGTCTTAAAACTTATTTGTACAACATCGGTTGAGCGGTTCTTGAGATATTGAAAAAATAGTGCATCCCTTTTCGCCCATACGACTTCTCATATAAAATCGCTAAAAATTAGTTTTTCGTCCTTATTTTAAATAAAAACGAGCTACGTTCACTTTTAGAAGATAAGCGGCGGGTATAAGCTAGTTATGTATGTATATTGTATATATTATATTATATATAAACAAACACCTTGCCGTTAAATTTCAATATAATGATTATGATTTTTATAAGCAAAGTTAATATTTCATTTGAACACAAACATTGTTCATAAATTGAGTGAAGTTTTATAAATTGGCTCTAAAGATGTTAAAACATTTGCATCTCCAAGTAAATTAACATCATATCTCAGTTTATCTTAAAAAAAAAATCACATTTTGAATCAATAGTCCCATTTGTTTTATTTTTTTACACATTCTGGACCCTCTGGTTTGAACACCTAAAATCCCCCGTGACTACGAGCCTGCAATGTTATAATCATTTTAAAAATTAATGTTTTTCATATAAAATTTTAAAATTCTTTAAATATTCACATATAAATCGATAACCTTATGTTGTTATTTTGTCGAAATTTGTTTTAAGCTATTTTTTGATCACAAATTGTTTTTAAATTGAAATCTTTGTTTTCCACCTTATACCACTTGATATCCTAGTAAAATAGATGGCTACCAACATAGCCATCCGTCTAGAGGCCACCTCTCAATGGAGGGAGGGCACATTAGGACACTCTAGCATTAGGAAGTTCCTTCCTCCGATACCCAAATCCGTAGACTACATCACATAAAAACTTTTCTTTGAAAGGAAATTTGATGCATCCATTCCCTCCCACGAAGAGTGGGCGATTGTTAATCGCATTACATTGTTAATGTAACTGAACAATCAGAATCTACACAGATGAATCAAAATTAGATGGCAAGGTTGGAAGAGGAGTCTACTCTGATACATTGAACATTAATCTAGCCATCAGACTCCCCGACCATTGCAGTGTCTTCCAAGCGGAAGTAGTCACAATACATGAAGCAGTAACTTGGCTTCAGATGAATGGAATATCCTCAATGAATATCTACCTACTATCTGACAGTCAGACCTCCTTGAAAGCCCTAGAATCTGTCGAAACAACATCCAAAACAGTAATTCGCTGCCGCAGATCCTTAAAGGAGATGGCAGAGCAGCTCAAAATACACCTATGCTGGATTCCCGGTCATATAGACTTTCTAGGAAGCTGCAAAGCAGATGAACTCGTTCGCACCGGAACAACCAAACAACTCTCGATAGAGAAAGAAAGTATTGGCATATTCCTCACCACATGTAAACTACTCACAAATCAAAAATCAACGGGAAGCACATGCCATACAACGCGTCAGGTTTGGCCAAAAAGCACCCTAAAACGTTCAAAGGAACAGATACCCCAGAGAAGGGATCAAATCAGTACTATGATATGTATTCTAACAGCACACTGCCTAATAGGTAAGCATGCACGATGCATGCAAGATTAAACATCCTCCGCAAGGACTTCTCTGCAGAGATAAAGAGGAGGAGGAATCTACAAAACATCTTCTCTGTACTTGCCCAGCGCTAGTTAAAAATCGCCACCTTCACTTAGGTAAATGGTTCTTTAAAGATCTCGATGATCTCTCAGATTCTTCGGTCTACCGAATCCTTAGCTTTGTCAACAGCTCAAACTGGTTTAAATAGAGAGGGGAATTAACCCATGGTATCACAATGGGCCTCATTGGCCTAAGTGTGTCTCAGCCGCTGTCTGAGGAGACAGCCGCTTCAGCTTACCTACCTACCTATCAATTTATATGTGAATACTTAAAAAAATCGAAAATTTTATATGAAAAAATACATTTTGAAAATGATAACATTGTGATCAATTTTAAAACATGTTGATCTTTTTTGGTATAAAATTTTTTCATACAAAGTTTTTAACTCAGATCATAAAATCATATAATCACATGGCGGATCCATATGCGTAGCGTAGCGAGGGGAAAGCTGGCGGATAGCTGTCCCCTTAGACATCTGAAAAACTTAAATTTTGCTTCTTATAATCAATTGTGTTGTGTGTGATGTGAAATGTTTGCACACAAATGATCGAGAACTGGACCTACATGTTTTACGCCGACTCCGAACGGCTTATGTTCTCAAGAAGCTTTTCATGGCAGTTTTTACTCTCTGAGGTTTGCCATTGTCTGCAGAGAGGTGACGACCGGACAGAAAAATTAATTCAATTGAAAAAACTTTCTGTGTCGGATGGAGGATTCGAACCTGGGTTCTCTGGCGTAAGAGTCACAGACTCTACCCACTACGCCACGGCCGCCACATAACATAACTTATAAATAATACTAAATCAATAAACAAAAATAATCAAAACAAAAATTATTGCAGTTGTTTTTTTAAGACAAAAGTTTTAAGACAAGAAGAAATATTAAGAGTTAAAAAATAATAGCACCAGTTCCCGAGAAACAATTATATAATTTGTGTCAATAAAGTAGCTGATATGTGTCCTGTGCCCGTGTCGGTAAATGTTCCACACCGAAAGAAGTGCTAGTTCTGTAACACCTTGGTTAGGCACAGTCTCTGAACGAAGACTTAATCGGGCACTCGTCGGTTTATTGTGTCCAAATATAGTCGGTCGATTTTTGGACACTTTTCGGCAAATTTTTAGGTAAAATATCGGTCAAATATAGGTAAAATTTCAGTTAAAACATCGAGTACTTTTCGGGTACATTACAATTGCAACAGACCCAGGCCTGTTACAATACTATTTTAGTAAATAATCAGGGGAATGTAAGTAAAATATCAGTCAATTTTCGTTACTGCTCGTAGCTTTTAATAAAATTATGCCTGATACTCGGAACTTTTGTGCCTGAGTTCTTTGGTATGGATGTGCGATTGATTTTTTTTTCATAAACTTCGGAGTTTTTCGTTACAGCTCGTAGGTTTTAAAAAATAAGATTGTGTCCGATACTCGGTACTTTTGTGCCTCAGTTCTTTGCTACGGACACAAATTGTTTCTCGGGGCTCATATATTTGACTCCTCTAGACGTCCATTTGCGGGAGATATTAACTATTTTCGACAGTTTTTGTGTTTTTGTATGGATACCCAAAGAAGGCTGGCAGATAGGGTGTGGGTGTGTTGGGAAGAAATGTTGAGGGGCAAAAAATAATAGGACCATCTCCTGAATTTTAACACAGGAATGTCATAGGAAATTTAATATATCCCTTACTGTATAACACAGTTATTGAAGAATTCGTATATTACTCGGTAATGCATCGATGTTTTTTCAAATATCGATGTACATTTCGATGCATCGAATTAAAGAAATACATCGAATTTCACAAGAATCCTCATTTCAACATCATAGTAACGCAAGAAGAGCAGAAAGAGTGTAGCACACATTACCTCTTCACTTACCTTGGTATGCATGATTTCTTCTATATTATTTTCAATAAAGAATTTTTTAAAGAAAAATAAGATGCATTCCACATTTTCCTTTTGGGATATTCTTAATCAAGATGTTCGTGCAGCTTGTACGTGGTTCCCAGTTTTGTACGTGGGAGTTTGTTTTTCTAACTTTTTCTAGTGTTTTAGTTTTTAATATGTCTTTAAGTTGTTTGTTTTCTTGACTAGTTTCAAGTTGTCTGTCTTTTATGCGCCCTTTTTTCGACTCAATTTTGATAAATTCGTGGCAGTATACTCATTATCAAACCTATTATATTTTTATCCGAATCCTATGACTACTCCTACGAGTTCCCCTGTTGCTAAAAATCTTTTAAGCTTGGCCAACCATCAAAGATTACATGACATGCCATGCAAGGTGAGAGAATGAATCTTGTATGAGAATAATTTAATTTTTTTACTTTTTTTGCATTTATATATGACATAATTACTTTCATAAAATAACAAAAAGCTAAGAAATTTTCAAAATTTTAGGACGCTATTTCAACCCATAAACGAAAAAAATTCTCTAAATATTTAAGCTATTATTTCATAAGTAGATATTTTGGGCCTTACTCTACTTTACTTTTGGGGCCTTAACCCGAATGCTCGTTTTGTTGTTTTGTATAGAAATACTTGGGGCCTTATTTCATTTGTAGTTTGGAGCCTTATTTTGTGGGGCCTTATTTCATAGAACCAAAAATTCACGTATTTTCATAAAAATAAAATTCCACCTGATGAAGTCCACAATATGGGTGTCGAAAATCTTGTTTTTTTTTTATATTTCCATATGTGCACACATTTGACTGGAAAAATTTATATTTCATAGGGCTTCCGTACAAACTGTGTGCTTTTATCTTGTTTGCTTAAAAGAATGAGAAAAAGATCATAAGAGTTTCAATGGTTTAAATTTGGATGCAAATATATCCGCTGTTTTATAATATATTTCGCTCAATTATTTGTTGTCTTAAATAAATTATTTAAAAGTTAAATAAAACTTTTTATAAAAATGATTTCAACGCAATCGTTAGCTGGATATTTATATTTTTAATCTTTTTCCAAAACAAAGGTGTAAAAGTAAGGCGAATGTTTTCTCAAAAATTGGCGTAAAAGTAGTTTTTGTTTTATAAATAATTTAAATTCAAAATAGCATTTTTGACTCCCTTTCATATGATATTACATTTATTAGTAAAAGTTCTTTCGGGCTTATACAAAAATTTGTAAACTGTTTCTGTTATAAAAAAACAAATTTTTTTTGATGAAATTTTTGGTTGAAAATACATTTTGGAAATTTTTAAATTTATATACGTCCCTAGAACTTACCTATTTACGTAAGCTTTTGTTATGATGATGGGTAACCAAGAGAGAGGTTCTTCTGAATCTAGAATATACCTTCTACACATATACATATATATATACACATATGACAAATGTCACTGAAATTTATTTTTTCTTTTAAGTTCACGTTTTGGTTTTAAATAAAAGCTTATTTGTAAAAAGTTTTTTTTTATATATTTTTAATTTTTTTCTTTTTAGTCTTAAAGGTTTATTTTGACAGCCTTACATATAGAATTTTAATTTTTTAGACCATTAACCTTCA
This sequence comes from Coremacera marginata, assembly GCA_914767935.1. Classification (NCBI taxonomy): domain Eukaryota; kingdom Metazoa; phylum Arthropoda; class Insecta; order Diptera; family Sciomyzidae; genus Coremacera; species Coremacera marginata. The sequence goes on along the minus strand of OU612046.1, from coordinate 51,787,087 downwards.
CAGTTCATATTAATATTATTTATACCATTTACATTATTTATTGCATTATATACCTACTTTATTTTTATTTTTTTTTTTTTTTTTTTTTTTTTTTAATACACATGCAATAACAATAGAGTTCAGCTACTACAGCTATATCGCACTTCCTCAGCATTAACCCATCTAAAGCCACTACCCAGTAATCATTGAAAATATCAATGTTATGGATACCCGTGACCACAAACAAGTTAATGTGGGAAAAATTTACCCACCAATAAATGGGTTGGGCTCAGGGACAACACAAGACGTAACAACTAACCATGCGTATACATAGATCTATTTACACAACTCATTTTAATCTACTTTTGAGTTGACCTTTTGACAAATTAACATCAAAAACGCTACAATTGTTAACAAAGGAACTCATGCGACTTAAAGGAGCAGTAGCCATATAATTTGTTCTACTAAATGGCAAATAAATTAAGTTGTTAGCGTTTCTACTGCTTCTACGGTTAGTGTTAAAATTTATGTGAGAAAGAAGTTCTGGAGAATCGAATACACCTGTTATGAGCTGGTGTAAATATACGATATCTGCCGATTTCCTTCGATCACCTAAAGACTGCATTTTTAATAGTTTTAAACGATCCTCATAAGGAGGAAGGTCTAATATGTCAGTTCCACTTAAGCCCCTTAGAGCAAACTGAACAAAACGTTTTTGGATTCTTTCTATTCGATCAACATGCACATTGTAACTTGGGGACCACACTTGACTTGCATACTCTAAGTGAGGACGCACGATTGCATAATACAACGTTGTAGTTGTAATCATGCTATTAAATTCTTTGGCCCAGCGTTTTACAAAACCAAGCATTGAAGATGCTTTTTTACAAATATTATCAATATGAATGTTAAACGATAGCTTAGAATCCATGCATATACCTAGGTCTTTGACGGTGTCTACACGATTCAAGACAGTATCTTTAATCTTATAATCAAAAATAAAATTATTCCTTTTTCGCGAAAATGTCATAGTTTGGCATTTATCTGGATTTAAAAACATATTATTTTTAGAACACCAAACTTCAAAGGATTTTAGATCAGACTGGAGTAGATCTGAATTATCTCTAGAATTAATCGTTCTGTATATTTTCATATCATCGGCATAAATAAGCAGATGAGAGTGTTCAATGACGTGAGTTACATCATTGATAGCTAAAATAAACAGAAGAGGACCAAGGTGACTACCCTGAGGAACACCTGATCCAGCAATAAATTCAGAAGACAATGCGCCTCGGAAACGTATTTGATAAGATTGCTCCACCAAATACGATTTAATCCAGTTCACAAAATATTGTGGAAATCCCATTAACTCAAGTTTAAATAAGATTAGATTGTGTGGTAGCTTATCAAATGCCTTACTAAAGTCAGTGTAAGCACAATCGACCTGGTTACCAGAATCAATAGAATTTAAGCAGAATGTTGTAAAATCGAGAAGATTAGACACAGTGGATCTGCCATTCACAAAACCATGCTGACGAGTTGTTATGACTTTCCCACAGTCAATTTTCACCCGATCATACACCATCCGCTCAAAAAGTTTTGGATTCGATGAGAGCTTTGCGATAGGCCTATAGTTACTGACATCGTTCTTGCAACCCTTTTTAAAAATAGGACTTATAAATGATTTTTTCCAAAAAAGTGGAAAATAACTTTCGTTAATAGATTTATTAAATAATAAAGACAGTGGTTGACTCAAAACGGAACCGCATTGTGTTAACACTGCGGCAGGAACACCGTCAGGTCCAGCACCAAACTCCTCATCGATCGATCTAATATACATTAAAATATCCTCTGGAGTGAAGGATATATGTTCCAAAGATACTCTGGGTTCGGAATTCATATATTCAAAGTACTCTCCATCAGGAGTAAAAGAATCTGAACAGAATGATTCTTTAAAAAGATTGGCGAATAGGCCACAAATTTTGACGGGATTGTCAGTAAATCCCTCAGGAGTTCTAAATGAAGAAGGAAATCCATCAGATTTCTTCTTTGTGTTTACCATGCCCCATGGTAAACGGCAGAATGGTTATTATCATTATTTGCACCATTATTATCACCATTTACATAATTTATATTTAATTTATACTTTTTTAGAAAATTATGTAACTACCTGTTTATTTTTACATTTTTATTGTATTACTAATTTTGTTTGTTTACGTGTTCATTAATATTTCTCATTCTAGTCATTTCAGCTAAATCAGCCTAGTAGTTTTGGTGATATAGCATTTTTATTGATTTGTGGGTGGTAAAAGAGGGTGTGGCAACATTTTTTTCTAACCCATGCAATACTTAAAGGACATTTACTGCCAAAATTTTAGCTAAAACATCCCGGTAGTTTTGGAGATATATATTAATTTGTAGGCGGCAAAAGGGGGTGTGGTAAAATTTTTTTCTTAAACCCCATTTTCTATTTGAAGAAAATTTACTACCAAAATTTCATTTGAATCGGCCTAGTAGATTTGGAGATATAGCATTTTCATTGATTAGTGGGCGTTAAAAGGGGATGTGGAAACATTTTTTTCTAACCCATGCAATACTTGAAGGACATTTACTGCCAAAATTTCAGCTGAAACAGCCCGGCAGTTTTAATTTGTGGGCGGTAAAAGGGGGTGTGGTCAAATTTTTTTCTTAAACCGCATTTTCTACTTGAAGGAAATTTACTACCAAAATTTCATTTGAATCGGCCTAGTAATTTTCGAGATATAGCATTTTTATTGATTTGTGGGCGGTAAAAGGGGGTGTGGGAATTTTTTTACCTGGCTTACACATGTATGTTAAATTTCAGCTTAATCGGAGACCCACAAGCTGTCGAAAAATTTTTTGCAGGATTTGCGGACATACATATATACGAACGAAGCAAGTTAAATAAAAGCTTATAAAAATACTTTTTTATTTTCCATCTAAGATCTGTTTTACATAGTCCAGGAATTGATGAGAGACGCGGACATCTCAGTGAGGGAGGGAATAGCAAAGAATTGACGTCAATTCTTGATCAGTGTAAATCAGATATATCTATTGTAAAGAATACTTTTTATTTTTTATTAACTAAACTGCAATTGAATATTGTTAATTTTGTATGAGAGCTACTTTTTGTATCAAAGTATCTACCCATAACAGAGTCCACCTCATTTGGATACCAGGCCATAGCGGCTATTTAGGAAACGAGATTGTGGACGAACTAGCCAGGAAAAGAGGAACTAGCAAGTTCCTTCATAGGCCCAGAACCATTCTGCGGGTTAACATGGGACACTATGCGACATAACTTTAAAATGTGACTAAACAGAGAGGCACTTCATTACTGGAGGGAAACTGAAGGTAACAGACAGGCAAAAACATTCATGCCAACCACTTCCTTCCAAAGAACGAAACAATTTCTGACTCTAAGTAGAAGCTCTATCAGACTTTTCACAGGTTTCCTGGACTGGACATTGCAAGGTAAATAAACACTTATCAACCATGGGCATAGTCTACGAAGATCTGTGTAAATTATGTAATGAAGATGAAGAAACAGCAGAGCAAATGTTGTGTCTCTGTAACGGTCTAATCAGGGCCTGACTTCGCTACTTAGGTGCATTGCACCTAGAACCGCACCAAATAGCGGATAGTTCACTAGTTCACCCGCTTTGTTCTTGGACATCGCTCTGTTCCTAACGAACTTAACGATTAAGGACGAACTATAACTTATACAGGTTTGTTATAATAGGCCCTTGAGGCCGCAGTAACTAGGCGACTAGCTCCTCCCTAACTTAATTATCTATCTATCTATGACAGCTGGGCGAAGGGCGTGGCCGATCTTCATGAAATAATTATATGCCATTTAAGTAAATGAAGTTAATAATAAACAACTTCATTTTGTTTCCTACTCTTTGTAAAACTCGAGATATTGCACTTTTATTGTTAGTTTTGTTTGAAAGGTGGGCGAAGGGCCTGACCGATCTGGATTTCTGTGGCGTTTTATATTTATGCAATAATAACACATGCCAAATTGAATGTTTCTACTACAATCCCTTCTATTTTTGTCCCTTATCCCTAAGCCCTCTTTACATTGTGCGACGTATATGATTTGATTAGAACCTCAATATACGACCCTCTAATTTGTCAATAGTTAATTATTTTGCGTAACAAAGAGATAAATTTCAGGATCTCCCGCAGAAGATGCCCTGCCAGCAAGTATCGCATTTTTGTCAGGGCGTCCTTGTTTTGGTATTATATATACATATATATAATTGGAGAATTACGATAAGTTGGAGAGTTTATTTAGTAATCATTTGCCTGACAAGAAAATTTCACTCATTTGAGGGATATTTCTATTAGGTTTGCTATGACATATATATGAATTATAAAATTAACCCAGCTCCAGGTTATTAAATAAGTAACAAAAACCTTTTTTAATATAGAAAGAAACGTGAAGTAATCATATTGTTCTTAACGAAAGCAATTTGTCCCCTTAAAATTAAGATTGCAAGGTTTCCAAAAAAAAAAAAAAAAACTCAGAGTTTTGCTAAAAATTTTATATTTGAAGTGAAAATCTTATTTAGCAAAAATAATAACTTCAAATAACAGCACATTGTTTTTTCTTCTACAGTTTTTTATTTTGCTGCCCTCATCAAGAGAAAAAGCAAAAAAAAAATATTGCTGAGAAGCAGTTTTAACAAACTGTATACGACAACTTGCAGAATAAAAAAAAAAAAAGAGTTCCATTTTAAATTACATGAGTTGTATTGGTGTGCACGCTTGAATGGTTGTCAAGGTGATGGGGGTGGTGGAGAGCGTCTGTAAGAGAGAGAGGAAGAGAGGGGGCGGTTCAAATTCAAAGTAGCAGCTACCTCAAATCGAACGACATACTTTTTGCAGGTTGTTGCCATAAAATATTGCTTGCCAAGCACCGAATCGGCTGCTATTGAGATGTAGTTAATGTAGCATGAATTCCAGTGAGTAAGTATATCTGTCAGATACAATATAAACGGTACATATGTATGTCTGAGTATCTTCCCAACCAGCCATTCTGTAATAGTGTTTGGAGTAAGCTTACCTATAACAAAAGAATTGAAGCCTTTTTTGAAATTTTATAATACTTGTCTACATAATAAATTTACAAGTTGTGATGTAAAATTATATCGAAACGAATAAAGTAAGATTTTTATAATAGTTTTTGGGCTATAAGTTTGAAATTGGAAAATCAAGTTTAAGCCTGGTTGGAAAAAACTAAAAGTGGTAATACACGCTACTCCCGAAACGATAAAAATTTAAAGGCGTCAAGACAATTTAATTTAAATCTTTTCTGGGGCATCGTGAATAGTTACAGAACTCCCCAACTTATATAAATATTGATAGTAATAGTAAGGGTCAGTAAAAATATTTGCTTGGAAATAATTAGCGGAAAGCTGAAAATTATCTTAATCGCTTTATTATGACTAAAATGAAGCGAAAGTTTGTCCTACTTTAAATGGTGAGCTTTGGTGATACGCCTACTTTAAAATTAAATTTTTCGGTTTTTTGTATTTTGAGTTAAAATACTCAAGATCCGTTCGCTATGCAGAGAAATGTTATATTTTGTACATCACTTTGTCTGGGACGTTGGGGTACTTTCGATCCGATTACGCAAATTTTACTCCATACACATCATACAACCACTATAAACAAATAATACAAACAAAATTTAAAAAAAAAACGCCTTACTAATAGATAAGAAAATGCGAAAAACCTTTCACTTACAACTTACAACTTCACAACACCTTGTGAATTGCCTAAGTTCTTCAATGATGATGTGACGTTGCTCGAGAAGCTACTTCCCAGGGTCTTCACACAATTACCGCAACTCTTGGTCTTCAGTAAGGGATAATTCTCTTAATTGTTTAACTTTTTTTCAGCATTATTTCACAAAAGACTAACTTCAGCAGTAGAAATCGAAATAAGGCGACCTCCCATAGGAATTCTACCCTTTATCCCCATTTCAAATTCCCCTTTTTCAGCACTGTAACTCTTTTTTTATTAGGAGTACCAATTACATGAGCTCACCACTCAATCATGGCAAAAATCACTCACAAGCAGCCCAAGAATATGAATACTTCGAAGCATCGTTTACAATTGCTGTCTCTGTTTATGACTCTATTCTCTAAAATCAACATTTTCCAAATCAGAAAAAATATCTCCCGTTCCCTTAACAGTTTTGTTCTAATTATCAATATCTTTTTCATTTTTGATGTAGCGATTGTCATTATTGTACCATTATTGTCATTGTCAATTTTGTCATTATTTTAGCAGTAACAACGAAATATTCTTCTCTTTATCATTAATCTATTAGAAGGCATATTCCATGAGTGAAAGCAAGGTATACATACTTGTGTGGTCAATATGGGACTGTAGTTAACTATAACATTTAAGTTGCTGACGGCCGAACAGAAAAATGAATTCATTTCAAAAAACTTTCTGTGTCAGGTGGGAATTGAACCAGGGTTCTTTAGCGTATGGGCCACACATTTTACCCACAGTAACTCCGCCAGGGGAGGTATCTTCGGATCCAAACCTGTCTGTCTAAGTCCAGCATAAAGAAGGATGGTTGCTTGTAGGATACGTTACGATAAATTGGGTGAATCAATGGAGGTGTCAATGACACATAATATTTGATGCATTGTTGTGTTGTATAAACATGGCGAATATGCACTTCTTCCACGGTAAGTGAATATAAGATTCATGCTTGTTGCCTAGGTGACTATCATGGGTTGGCCCTTCGGGAAGACTCGTGCTGGCTGTGGTTGTGTTTATGCTACACAAGTCTAGATTGACCGGCGGGGTCGCGCAGTGGTACGACCGGGCTGGCATACCTGGTTAGTAAGCAAGAGATTGGGTAGGTCTCGTCTTCACCAGTAGATGACAATGAAGGTACGTCACTACTGGTAGTTAAACAGGTACTGCTATTGGGAGCAGTTCGACTCCATGGTTATACAATTGTATGATATGTTGGAGTCGTAATGTTTTCAGTAGTAGGGCATTGGGTGTGCTTTGTGTTTGGGAAACGGCTTCTAGTAGTTCGTGTTAGCTCTGCCGGATGACCGTGTGTTTTTACTTTGTAATGCACAAACGGGTCTGCTGATGGAGTGTACACATAAGTGCTGGTCGTCCTTTCCATAAACTATACCCTCGGCCTATAGACCCAAGTACTTAGGCCTACAAGGCAGGCGTACTTGTAAATGCTGGAATCCATCTACCTACTGTGCCACGGCCACCACAATTGTTTCATTTCAATTGTTTTCAATTGTTTAATAATTGTTTTTAATAATATTGTATAAAACTTCTTTATAGTTAAAAAGTAAATATTACAGAAGCTTACTGCAATACTTATTTCCAATTGAATAGGAAACGCTTACATTAAACTTATAGTGGGAAATATTTTTCCAAGGGTTCCTTTTTGCTTATGCTACAAACACTGTAAGCATTTTACAAGAGTTTTTACAAGTTTTTTCCAAGCACGATGTTTACAGTTGTAAGCTTACTACAAGCCTATTCCAAGCTTGTTTGGCTGATTGGGTAGTAGTCGCGTTATGTGCAAAGGCAAGTAAAGCACTATGTTGTTGTTTTGTATGTGCGTGTGTTTGAATTATTTATATTTACTCAATTGGCGCGGCGTTAAATACTCATATCAGTTGTCTTCGTTGTTGTTTTTCATGTTGTTGTCGTTGTTGTTGTGTATCTTATTTTTTCATCTTACTTATATACGCAGAGTGTGCACCATTTTATACGCACTGAAACATACATATATACACATAAACACACATAGCTTTAGGTGCTCGTGGGTGGGCGTCTACAGCTATGTATCGGCACGTCCCTTTTGTATCCAGTAGATGCTTGCCAGGGCCAGAGCGCGCAGACAAGCAAGTTTCAAGTTCGTGCGCAAGTTCGTTGCTTGTTTGGCAATAGCAACAGCCAGCATCCCCAGTATGTATCCAACAGATACCTCTGTACAAAGTTCGCTTTTGGCTTTGTGCTTTCGAACGAACGAACGAACGCGAACGAACGCACGCACAAATATTAACTACATAAGTTCCAACGAGTTGTTCCTTGAGTTGTATCCGGCAGATACAAGCGCAAGATTCGAAAGATAGCAGCAGTAGGTTTCGAAGGGCAAAACGAAGAGGAATCAAGTGAGTTGGTGCAGCTGGGGAGAAGTGGAGACTCTGCGCATTTTCGAAAGGGCGGAGTCAAGTTGTCGCATTTTTTAAATCGTTTGTTTTTTTTTTTTTAAACTTGTTTATCGTTGCACGCTCCTTAACTTTTCTTTGCTGTTTCTTTGCTGGAGTTCTGGCATTTCGTGTGTGTGAACGGTATCTCCTTCATATACATTGTATCTGAATAGTGTATTTTACTGGAAACATTTCAGCAGCAGCTAGAAGACAGTTGCTGGCAAACATATAGATTCGTTTCATTCCAACTCACACACAGAAATTGAAACACACGACAAAGGAATTCCTCCCACCCTAGGGCGATATTTATTTATTAAAGAACTCAACGAAGCACAAAAAAGCAAAAAAAAAAAAAAATCTTAATAAAAACCGTAAAAATGGTTATGATGTGAACGCACTCACTCACACATAGCAATATTAATTTTGCTAAAAGTAACGTAAAAATTCTACAACAAGAAAAGAAGCAATTCAGCATAAATGGCAATCATAAAAAATGTACCAGACCTTCACAGTATTTCATCTTATATAATTTTATTTAATATTTTTTGCTTTTTTTTTTTTATTCCAGTGCTGTTATTTTATGAAAAGTAAGTAATGAACCGTACAATGTAAGTGCGAGCTTACTGCGCCTCATGGATACTAATCAAGTCTACGTAGATACATTTTAACTTTACTGTATATGCGATTTGTTATTGAGTTCAAACAATGGCAAAACATAGTTGTGTTGGTTTAATAAAGTTTATCAATTAATTTTTATCTATGTTGCTTTAATTTACAAAAATCAATCATGGTGGCAATATGGTACCATAATAGTTTGAGGTTAAATTATAAATTACAACATTTGACTTGCATTTGAAGAGGGAAAGAAAGGGGGGAAGGGGGTTCTGTTGTAAATTTAGGCTTGTTGGAAAGGTTACCTCAACACCAATTTTTAAAAATATAATTTATCATTAGATTTAATTCGCACCAAACCCAAAGGCCGTTCTTTTTGTGGGTGGCAAAATTTTACAAAATTCCCTTTATGTAAAGGACTATATTCCTGTACACATTTATGCTTTAATGATGGAATTTTGCACAGTAGAAGACTGCACTCTAAAATTTAATGAATAAATCATTACAATAAATATAAAATTTCATGCATATATTTGCGATTTTGAAATTAAAGGGTGATTTTTTTAGAGGTGAAGAACTTTTTTCAAATAAAACACAGAAAAATTAATGAAATGACCAATATATTATTAGCTTTACTTGTTCCCAAACTTTTTGGCATTTAGTATTTGCACACAATTTTGGCCATGTGGCCATCGCGACTGCGTCTTATGAAGATCATCCTGTCAGTAAAATTTTGCCGAATGTTGGTTTTCAACTGGTCAGTCGTAGCTGGCTTATCAGCATTGATCAGTGACTTGATGTACCCCCACAAAAAGTAGTTTAACGGAGTCAAATCACAGGACCTAGGTGGCAAATTGACCCGCCCATTTCTTGATATCATTCGGTCATCAAAAGCTCGTCTCAATATAGTGATGGTCTCACGCGCTGTTTGGCTTCTTGCACCGACCTGCTGTAACAATTTAACACTTAGACGATTGATATTGACGTGGGAACCAGGAGTCGTGAATCATTTGCTTGATTCTGTTTATCATCTTCTGTTTTGAAAAAGCATGGACCAATGATGTTTTCGGCATGTAAACCACATCAGACAGTGGATGTAAGGTAGCCTATAGAGTCTGCTCAGGATTATTCTCATTCCAAATATGGCTTATTTATGTACTCGTTAAGCAAGAAATGTTCATCCCTGAAGATGATTTCACGGTAAAAATGTGGGGAGCTTCCAATTCATTTTCAGCCCAATCACCGAACGTATGACGACAACGACGGTCAGATGGCTTCAATTTCTGCACCAGTTGAATTCAATACTAGTGTAGGTCTCCTCAAAACCTTTCGAGTTGACTCAGCAAAGACTGAGTTGATGATAATGGCATGATGAATCGATAAATTTGAGTTCTCGGTCACACTTACCTCTACAGCAGCAATGGCTTCTTAGGAACGCACCGAATGAGCTCGTATTGGATAAATATTGTCTACAAGAGTAAATGTAGATGTAAATTAATTCAACGTTTTGCATATAACCTGCTCAGATGGACGATTATTAGTGTCGTATTGTGTGTGAAGTTCTCTGTAAATTTCCCGCACAGAACGCAAATTTTGGAAATAAATTTTCATGATATGTAAACGTTGTTCCGGTGTAGGTCTCTGCGCGGTAAATTGCCAAAGTATACTAAATATAAATGTCAAACACATACGTCTACTTTGACAACTGATTTGACAGCTATCTTCCTGGGAAATCTATACCTCTTAAAAAAAAAACACCCTTTATAAGCTTTTATCAGGGTACGAAAAGATCCGCTCGCGTACCTTTATGAGTGTGCCACACCGAAAGGTACACAAGGAATAGTACGCGCTCGCGGACGTGTACACTAGAAAATATTTTATCGCTCTCATCCACGAGCACGTATGTTTTGATGAGACTTTGAAATGAGGTCTCATTACGTGTGTCTAAAACGTACGCGCTCGTGATCGAAAACATAAATGAGATTTTTAATGCTCATGAGATAGCTCATAAGCCGCTCACGAAAATGAAGTCTGGCAGAAATGAAATCTGAGCAGTTTAGAGAAAAATTTAGCTCCCAGTAGAATCCATTGCAACTTTTATGATTTCTGTAGACTGTGAACAAAGATCTTGGTTTCACATGGTTTATATAACAGGTCATTCAATAAGTCCGTAGGATAAGTAAAAAAAAAACAAAATTTTGATAAAACTCGATTATATTATTCAACATAGTTGCCTTCGAGAGCGATACAATGAGTATAGCGAATTTTCAACTTTCGATACCATTTTTGTTGTACGATTTCTGTTTCTCGTCAAAATAGGCCTCAGTTTCAGCGATTACTTCATCATTGAACTTGAATTTCATTCCAGCAAGCATTCTCTTGAGATCTGAAAACAGGAAAAAGTCGCTGGGGGCTAAATCTAGAGAATACGGTGGGTGGGTAAGCAATTCGAAGCCCAATTCATTCAATTTTGCCATCGTTTTCATCGATTTGTGACACGGTGAATTGTCTTGGTGAAACAACACAAATGTGGCCGTTTCTTGGCGATTTCAGCCTTCAATCGATTTAAAAGTGTACAGTAATAGTCGCTGTTGATGGTGGATCCTTTTTGGAGGTAGTCAATGAATATTATTCCTTTCGCATCCCAAAATACAGACGCCATCACCTTCCAAGCCGACTTTTGGGTCTTGCTCGCTTTGGATTCAGTTCGCCGACTGCTGTCCACTCAGCTGACTGTCTTTTGGATTCTGGTGTGTAATAGTGAAGCCAAACACTCCTCTAAAGCATCAATTCGTTGTTGTTTTTCGTCGACTGTGAGCTCACTCGGCACCCACTTTGCACAGAGCTTTCGCATACCCAACTGTTCTTGTAAAATGGTAAAAACACTACCATCTGATATCTTTACAGTGTCAGCTTGCTCGTGCACCTTCAATTTGCGATCGTTCATAACCAATTTGTGGATTTTTTTGATGTTATGTGGAATAACAGTCTGATTTGGGCGACCACTGCGCTCTGCATCATTTGGGCTGGTACGACCACCTTTAAATTCAGCAATCCACTTCTCTATCATTTGCATCGATGGAGCAGAGTCCGGATAATGTTTATCGAGCCATTGTTTGGTTTCCACTGTATATTTTTCATCAAAAGGCAATGCTTTATCAAATCCCAAAATCCACATTTTTCCATTTTTTTTTTTAATAACTATAGTTGCACACGAAATGCTATAACTCACGAATCAATTGTCAGATTGTTTTAAAATTTTTATAAGTATCGTTTGAAGGTTGGTACTAAATAAAAATCATATGGAATATTAAGTACCGCCATCTATGTGTCATGGACTTTTTGAACGTACATTATATGGTACTAGTTTGGTCGATTGTACTTTTTTAGGTTCTGTGGGCTCCTGGTCAAAAATCTTGGATTTTTTTAAATATTCTTTTCATTTGGATTAATAGATTCCAGTTGAAGTATTTTTGGAACTTGTTAAGCCACAGGGACTTTTTGGATTTAGTGGACTCCTTGAATAGATTGTTTTCGACAAATAGGCTTACTAGGGGTCATTGGAACTTTATTGGGTTTAATGGACTCCTTGGAGCAAAATCTCTGATTTTTTTATTCAAATACGTAACACTTGGACGAGATTCCAATTGTTACGAGGTTCCAATTGTTACGAGGTTTAATATTTTTGAAAGTAGTTGGGTCATTGAAACTTTTTGGGTGCAGTGGATGCCTTGAATAAAGTTTTTCTTGACAAATAGGTTCCACTTGATGAAATGTCTTAAATAGTTTTAATATATAATATTTTTGCAGCTAGTTAGGTTATTTGAACTTTTTTGTGCTTAGTGGATTCCTTGGACAATATATTTTTATAATATAGGATCCACTTGGGCAAATATGTTCCACTTACACTATTTTTGGAACTAGTTGAGTGAACTTTTTTGGGTTCAAGTGGACTTCTTGAATACAAATATTGAATTTTTTGACAAAAAGGCTTAACTTGTAATATTTTTGGAAATAATTGGGACATCCAAACTTCAATGGGATTAGTGAACTTCTTGGAAAATTCGTGAATTTTTTGACCTATTAGCCAACTAGTTCCAAAAGTGCAAGTGGATCTTATATGTCCAAGTGGAACCTATTTGTCAAAAATTCAATATTTTTGGACAAGAAGTCCACAAAACTTAAAAATGTTACAATGATCACACTAGTACAATAATTCATCCAAGTGAGCCCAATTAACCCAAAAAAGTTCCAATGACCAGAGTAATTCCAAAAATATTGGATAATAAGATCTTTGTACAAAGAGTCCACAAAACCAAAGAAATTTCAATTACCCAACAGTTCCAAAAATATGTAAAATGGAAACTATTTGTCAGAATGTGTTTGTCCAAGGTATCTAAGAAACTCAAAAAAGTTCGAATGTAACCCAATGGCCGGACAATACATCAACTTTTGTCTAAAGATTCCATAGAACCAATGCTTTTACCTACCTGGGAGCTCCACTCTGCCCTGTTTTCAATCATTGCCATGCACGGCTCATGAACAGTCCCATGAGCATAAATTGTCTCATTTGCGTACACGCTCGCGGACGGGTGAACTCTGAACATTTGAACGGATGAACTCTAATTATACAATTTGACAAAATCGAATGAAAATAATAAATAAGAGAGCGTTTTTCATAAGGAGCTGTCTGAACCGGGAATGCCACGTAAAACGAATCGAATGAATCTACGTTGTACGGCTTCGATACGCATCGAATGTGAGGCATAGAGAGGTGATTAAGCATTGCTAACATTATCTAGTATTGGCCTCACAAAGGCTAGGCAGAGGGATTTTGTAACATATGGGTTGGAGAACTCCCTTGGCTAATGTTTCATTATTGATATGGGACCTAAGCAAATTATACCCAAGTCTTGCAAAGACCTTGCTGATGGTTGTCTCACCAAATATGTGATCATTTTTTAAGATGGGTATGTGATTACTTGGCACTTGCTGTCGTTAAATTTAAGGAAATCTTTTTTGACACTGAGAAGAAAAACTGAAGACCATTTTGAAGACGATACGAGTCCTCGTTAAAATGTATGTGGCAATATGTTTTCATATCATCAGCATCGACAGAAAGATTTGAGCATTTGATGAAACCATCCATTGGTTATTATTAATACGAATAACAAGGGACCAAGATGATTACCTTGAGGGACACCAGAAGTGGTTGTAAAAAACTCGGACTTAGAAAATCTATAGAAGACCTTCAAGGAAAGATTAAATCCGTGCAGAAAAGAGGGGTTGAAATACAAAAGCTTTTAACTTATGAAAAATTATAGCGTGAGAGATTTTGTCGAACGCTTTGCTAAAGTCAGTAAAGACTACGTGAACTTTATAAACACTTCGTGAACTTCAAAATCCATACAGTTTTTAAAACGAGTTCTGTTAGGTTGGTGGTTGCTTCAAGCTTCCCTTGAGAAAGCCGTGTTTATTAGGGGAGAAGATGGATTTATAATGAAAAAACACAATCAGCCCTATTGTAAATAAAATTTCGTCCGAAATTAAAAAAGCGAATTTTCGTAATTTTAACAATGTGCACGAAATTTTTAAAAAATTTGAACAAAAATATTTGCACTCATTGTCAATTTTTAAGATCACAAAAAAAAAATTTTTAAAAGCATTATTCCCTGTCTTAAAAATGAAAGCTCCCTTTTTCAATTCCGAGGGAAATTTTATTCAGAAAAGGGCTGAATGTCGTAGAGTATGCTTTCGAAAATTCTGGATGTGCATGACAGTTTTCCAATGGATATATAATTTGAAATACCATTTTTTGTTCATTTTTTTATGCAAAGGCTTCTGTCATATGCGGCTACTATTTGCTTTCCTTTTCTAACTTTGATGCACTTTGGCTTTTTTTTTATTTCACTTTAACTAGAAGAACATTAAGCTGCTTCATATCATTTGTACTAACGTGCATGTATTTCGCAGTAATTTATTCGTTATATTGACGAAACAAATAGAACATAACACATTGTGGATCACAGCAGGAATCACGCAAGACTACTGAGTAGTTGACATTAATAAATAAAAATTGAATTTATTAAAAACAGGAACACAAAAAAGTAAAAAAAGTTTCAAGCACAACTGAAAATATGAAAAAAAAAACCAACAAACAAATCATAAGAGCACAACGAATGCGCTTGTAACAAAGGCCTTAGGAATTCTATACTAGTATTAGTATAACGTACCTAAGGTTATGATACCCAAATTTCTTTTTAATATTGCGTAAAATTTACGGCAATCCATTTCAGTAGAAGGCCTTCCGCAGAACATACATATTCTAGCATAAATTGCCTAATAGAAAAACAATGCGATTGCCTAAATGTCCTTTGTTGTGTTATAGAAAAACTTAGGTAACCCATTCTGGCCAAAGGTCTAAAGCAAATTATTCCCGAACATTTTGTAACTATTTAACATTAATTTTTCTCTGTGTGTATGTAATAAAGTATATTTTGTATACTACTTTAAGATGGTCAGTTAATAAATTCATTTCTACGTGTTTTTTAGGCGAACAGAGGAGATACTCTATACAATACAGGGTAGGGGCATGAAGGTCAGAAGCTCAAAAAGAACACAAACAATAAAATGAGTTGCGCCAATACAAAATCATGGGTTGACAAGCATATATGATATAGATGCGCAGTATATTTTTTAATTTTTGCTCACTTAAACTGGACTTATGGTCTCTACCCTGGTATCTCGAGAGACAGGGGAGAGATATTTTTACCAAAAAACGAGCACAATCAGAAGAGTATGTATTGTTAAGAAATTAAAAGTTTAAAGAAATTATAAGAAATTAAAGTTAATACACATTACAAACAAAGTTATACTTTAAACAACAAAGGCATAAAACTTGCCAAGGGAGATACTGCATTCACCGACACATCCACACATGGCGAGTGGCGTGATCGAACTGTTCGCCAATAAGAGCACACGAGTGGCTTGCGCTTCGTTTGTTGTTAATTTCACATCAAAGTCAATGTTCTGAGATTTAAAGTTCTAACGACAAGTACTTTATCGACAAAACTAGTAGTCATTTGGGGGAAAAAACGAGGTTACCTGGAAAGTTTTCCGGGAGCTTTGAAAATGAGTAGTTTTTACAGATTTCGATGTTCTTTTTCCGAATTTCAACTTTGCGACCTCGTGTTTTCGTATTTTTTTCATGAAACATAAAAGTAATTTGATTTTTTTTTTTTTTAATATTTACTCTTATTACTAATGCTTTTTTATGAAATAAATAATGCTTTAATGTCTAATCAATTAGAAATGGATTAA
This sequence comes from Coremacera marginata, assembly GCA_914767935.1. NCBI lineage: Eukaryota > Metazoa > Arthropoda > Insecta > Diptera > Sciomyzidae > Coremacera > Coremacera marginata. The sequence goes on along the minus strand of OU612046.1, from coordinate 51,770,936 downwards.
ATTACACTAACTTCTTTGCGAGATAATAAAGGGACAGGTCAGGGTAGATACTTTTTCACGGCTAACATACAATTATAACTCAACTATGTTAATTTAGGTATCGCAATTCACTGGTAACAAAGTAAACGTTGTTTATTATTATGTAAGTTTGTCGTTTTCCGCAAATTTCCAACTAATGCACAGTGGTTCAGATATCGAATTTTTTGGCATAAAGTCGCAGGAGTGAGATATTCGTTTGAAACCTTGTACATATACTTTTGGTACGCCTACCTCCCATACAAAGTGATACGACCAATATGGTAAAATCTCTCAAAATTCCACAAAAAGGAAGCAATTGACTTGATATTTTGTTATTAGACTTTGCTTTAAATAGCGCTACTTTAGTTTGAAATTGGCTGAAATCGGATGAAAACGTTGCTCACCTACCATATAAAGTGACATAATCAATCAGGAAGAAGCAAAATAAATCCAAAAGTTCTTAAAGTATTACCTTGAAATTTTGTATATGGCCTTCCTTCAACTTGAGCATCAATATCGAACATGAGAAAAACCAAATAAGAACTACGCGTACCTCCCATTTAATGTGAAGACACCAAAATAGTAACCCCCTTAGGTAAATATATGATGTTTGATATGTATGAATATTTCGAATTCGTGCAAAATCGTGCAAAAACATGCAAAAGTTTCTGCGTTAGGTCCACATTATCACCTTTCATCTGGTTCATATAAGGTTTCATTATAAGGTTATCCAGATATTTAACATACCCTTATTTTTGGTAACAAAAATATTTTTACTCTCTTGAAAAAATTACAGCCAGAGTTATGTTGTCGTCCCAAAAAAACGTATGTTTCAGTGCTCTGCTGTGTTTTTTTAAAGTACTTTTTCCATATGTTTGTGGTTATGTTAAAAAAAAATCAAGTGTGCAATATTTTAGTAAAATTTATTGATATGAAAATAATTTGTGGAAATTTGTTTCAATTTTTATAACGTCATTTATCTCTAATTACTTTGTGTCTTAACCCTTACTAGTTTTAATTTCAAACTTGTGTAAAATACTTGAAAATAAAAAATGCCTTCAACATGTAGGATATTTAAGAAGTCGTATCTGTTCGACTCACTGTCGCAGTACGCAGTGCCGTTGGATTTGCGTATTAAGAAATCAAACAACTTTATTCTAACAATGACCAATTTCAGAATAAAAAGGAAATTCATGAACAAATTAAAAATATCATTTTTGATTAAAAAATTTCAAACTTAACACTACTTTTGTTACGGTTGAATTTTAATTTTATACTGTGTTTTTTGGTGGTATTCTCTTTGTTGTGTAAACAAAACTAGGTATCTTTTGTCAAAAGAGAAAAAACGTAGGTTTGATTTTTCCTTATATAAATGCAGAAATAACTATAATCATCCTTAGTAGTAGTCAAATGTATCTTTAGTATTTTGTACTACGAAAAAGTATAATATTCATGCAACTGCGGGATTTTTATGTCATTAAAAAATCGATCTTTTGCTCTTCTCTTCAAATACGGGTATACATTCGTATTCTTGTGAGAAAACATCAAGTATCTGGATAACCTTATACGTATAATAATTGAATCATGTGATATACAAGTTATGAACAATCCGGAACAATCAACATTACTTTTACTCCTCGGAACACAATTGAAATTTCTAATTTTTTGTAAAAAAAGGTAGTTACACAAATCACGATATAAAAGCGATTTAACAAATAAAATAAAGTTTTTTACATATTCCTTATTTAAATGCCTTTATTTTTATTATCTTTTACAAATTTTTAATTTTAGGTAATTTGTAGATGTAGCACACGATTTTTATTTTATTACTATTGGCACAGCTGTGTACAGTGATTTTAGCGCAAGATTTTGCGTCAACTCTTATAGCTCGTATAAAAAACGGTATTGCCATCTGAAATTTTTTTTTTGAATTATATTCTCTGAAGCTTTCTAAAAAAAATTATTTGCTAGACCATAGAGTATTGTATGGGTTTTTGATTTAAGACCCTTATAGACGAGCAACTAATCGCAAAACTGATTGAAAAACAGGTCGATGGTTTTATCTATAGACGCATGGACCAATTTTTCAATTCCAGTACAAAAAGTTTTTCTTCTTGACATCGCGCATATTGTATTGAAAATGAATGCAAATAATTTTTTTTATTATGAATCTGACGATTAGTTGTTGATTTTGCTACAAACACATCACCAGTTGAAGAACTGGTTAATGTGAAATCGCAAAAATCAAAATTTTTTAATTTTTGCCAATTGATTGATAAACTTATTGAAAAACTGAAAATAACACCTCAAGTCATCTACACACGTATTGCTTTCAACAACCAGCAACCAGCTTATCAACCAGTTTTGCGATTAGTTGCTCGTCTATAGGGCCCTTTAGTCACCGTTAGAACCTCTTAACGTAGAATCACCCATATACCTGCACATACTTACACAACAATATTTAATCACAATTACCGTTATGTTGGCGAGCAAAGAACGTATTCTAATAAATTTTCCATCAGTAAATCATTTTGTTGATGTTCATTCTGCATGGTATTTTTTTTTTGTTTTATTTTTGTTTTTCCCTCATGAACTTCATTTTGATTTTGCTTTTAATTTGTGTGTTTTAAGCTATAATAAACCGCTGTAAGCCCGCCTCGAAGGCAACTCGCTCATTTAACATCAATTACGATGATGAGATGCGATGCTGCTGCTGCGCTACGAAGTGGCATAAAGGTGAGCAGATTGAACTGTCATAGCGACAAAGTGGAGTTATGCACTTTGAACGCACACAGGCAGAGATAGATCAACAGACAGTCAGACAGACAGACAGATAGATAGATGGAATAACCCATTAGAAAATCGTGAAGTAGTTTAATTAAGAACTTATTTCATAGCTACTTGGAATGTGAAATAGGTTTCACGAAGTTAAATGTGCTTTTCGCAAAGTTAAAGTAGAATAAGTTTCATTCTTCGTTCTTCCAGAGCTAACTTGGCGTTTAAATAACAATTTTTTTAAAATTTAATAATTCAAAAATTCAAGGAAAAATCTTAAGGAAATATTTTCATTGCTTTGAAATGGCGGCCGTGGTGTAGTGGGTAGAGTGTGTGGCTCATACGACAGAGAACCCAGGTCCGAATCCCCATCTGACACAGAAAGTTTTTTCAATTGAATTAATTTTTCTGTTCGGCCGTCACCTCTCCGCAGACAATGGCAACCATCACAGAGTAAAAACTGCCATGAAAAGCATCTTGAGAACATAAGCCGTTCGGAGTCGGCATAAAGCTGGTAGGTGCATTTCTCGCTCGTTTGTGTTCAAACATTTCATAACACACACAACACTATTGATCATAAGAAGCTTGGTCAAAGTCCTTTCAAGGGCTGAAATAGCCATTTCGCTTTTTTTTTTTTGTAATATTTTCGTTGCTTCTTTATTATTTGGTGATTTATTTTAGTTGTAATTTTACTCTGTCAGTGACAAGATAGATATATTGAAAAGCTTGAAAAAATTGGCATTTTTACTCAGTGTTGTTATATAGAATTTCAACAATTTCATTAATTTGTATATTTAAGAGCTGTATTAAACGATGACTTCTTAAATAATGAGGCGTGAATGATATCTACAATATTCAAAGATCTTTTATAAAGAAAACTCTGAGAAATTTGGGCTAAAATCATTTTTATTGAATTTTCTATCTGTTTTAATCAATAAAATATATAGTTTAAATATTGTTCTACAATTTAATTTAACATGAATTAATTTCCACACACAAGTTTGACCACTCGGCAAAAGCTTTTATTGCTTGGATGGGATATATTGCCGCATCCACCATACTCTCCAGATCTAGTGCCTTTCGATTATCATTTGTTTAGGTCTCGGTAATTTTTTTTATTATAAGCTTTTATTTAACTTGCATCGTTCGTATATATGTATGTACGTATGTCCCAAATCTTGCAAGCATTTTTTCGATAGCTTGTCTCCGATTAAGCTGAAATTTAGCATACATGTGTAAGCCTGGTGACCATGCAATATTATGAAAAAATGTTTTGCCACACCCTCTTTTACCGCCGACAAATCAATAAAAATGCTATATCATAATGATGTATATAATGCAATAAATAATGTAAATGGTATAAATAATGTTAATATGTACTGTTAAGGTTAATGGTTTAAAAAATTAAATCTAAAAAATCTAAATCTTTAATTAGGTCTAAAAAATTAAAATGCTATATGTAAGGCTTTCAAAATAAAAGATGTTCATAATAAACCTTTGAGACTAAAAAGTAAAAAATAAAAAAATATAAAACAATTTTTTAAAAAATAAGCTTTTATTCAAAACCAAAACGTGAACTAAAAAGAAAAAAATAAATTTCAGTGACATTTGTCATAATGTATATAGTAGGCATATTCTAGATTCAGAAGAACCTCTCCCTTGGTTACCCATCATCATAATAAAAGCGTACGTAAATAGGTAAGTACTAGGCACGTATATTAATTTAGAAATTTTCAAAATGTAAAATACATTTAAATTTCAAAAGCTTAAGGCACTGATATTGTGCAGTAAACCTGTATAATGGATCGCGGTTTATATACAGATAAGCTTACTAAAAAATTTAATTCCACTGATATTGTGTAGTAAACTTGTATATTTACATTTTGAAAATTTCTAAATTTATGTACGTCCCTAGATCTTACCTATTTACGTACGCTTTTATTATGATGATGGATAACGAAGGGAGAGGTTCTTTTGAATTTTGAATATATACATATACTATATACATATATGACAAATATCACTGAAATTAATTTTTTCCTTTTTAGTTCACGTTTTGGTTTTAAATAAAACTTATTTTTAAAAATTTTTTTTTTAGATGAGAAAACGTTTAATTCAAATGAGGAGGTTAAAAATCACTTGGATCCGTTTTTTGCCTGCAAAGAACAAAAATTTCTGAGCGTTTAATCATGCTACTGCCAGAAAGATGGCAATATATTGGATAAAAATGAATAATATTTAATTAAATAAAATATTAATTCACTATAAAAAAATCGTCTTTCATTTTTATATAAAAAAAATCGAAACTACATTCCGAACAACCCAATATAAATATTATAACTAACAACAGACCAAGTACGGATCCTTGAGATACTCCACTAGTAGATTTTGAAAATTTAGAGCTGGTTTTTTTTTGCAGAGAAAAGAAGGCTAACCAGCAAGCAGACCAATGTCAAATCAGCATTATCAAAGCTTATCCTTATGTCTTCTAGTATTTTGGCCACAGCAGTAGAACAGCTGTACCCAGGCCGAAAACCAGACTGGAGATGCGATATGAGGAGACTTAAATGATGGAATGTCTGCTCCGCTATGAGCGATTGACATATCTTAGACACCCAGGACAAAAGACTTAGGCCTTTTCCACACGGAGCAATGGGAAAACAACGCAACATCAACAAATGTTGCTAACCCATGTAAGTATACCGAAACCTTCAGATAAGCAACTTTTTCATAACTAGTTGGTAGCACGTTTGCGATAAGTTTTATGCAACACAGCTTGCTGCAATTTATATCAGCGACTTGCGTTTTTTTTTGATAATTTATAAAAATAGTGTGGTACTTTAAAGCAAGAACATTATCAATGAAATTCAGTAAAATTGTGTTTTATCTTTTTTATATTGTATACAGGAAGCAGCAATGAACAAGCAGTTAACAAATATAATGCTTGTGCTGGAAGTAGAGAAATATCCCTGCTTATTTAATTAATTTAATAAAATGCTTCAATATCAATGAGAGATCAATGTTGCGTTGTCTGTGACTTGCTCACCTGAAAGCATAGGTTGCAATAATGCTTGGAATTGCAGTGGCTTGCAACTTTTTAAGCAATTGTGTTGCAGTTGGATTACTTTTCAGTTTCTCCATGTGGAAAAGGCCTTATTGGACGGAAGTCATATGGGTTGCAAGCATTAGGTTTTTTGCTATAGGCGTAATAGTCCTATTTCGAAATCTCAGGATAGTAGTGGTTTTTTTATATGGACAAGCGGACTAAGATCATGTTTAATAAAATCATGTTTAATAAAATAAGCTTAAAAAAACTAATTGAGATTTCATCTTCTATAGATGCATTCGATTATGTGGAGGAAACTATTGTGCAAGATTGCTATTGGTTAGTAGATTTATGGTATAGTTAAGTCACCATTTTAAACAAAGTGCTCGTATTCGATAGCATAATTAAACAATGACGTAAATAAAGCATCCAAATGCGATTACATAATGGATAGTAAACGCTAGAAACGAATATTTTGTTTTCATTAATATCAATGTTTAAAAATTGTAACCCAAGACATTTACCTTAAGCTGTTTCTTCCAATAAATTGCAACTCTACCATCTCTTTTATCCAATCTGTCATTTCTAAAAAGCTGATCACTTTTTAAGTTAAGTTAGGAGTCGCTTGCATCTTTGTGAAACCACATTTCCGTAACACAAGTAACATCAACAGATGAATTTTCAAAGGCATGTTTTACCTAATACAACTTAAAATATTATAATCTAGACTTAAAGTGCATTAAAGCGCACGATTTATAAATCTTCATGCTGCCTACATAAAATTTCTATCACACTTTTGTGGTTAGCTTTAACTTTGAAATCCGTATTATTTACAACTGACATAACAAATATACATAAACAACGATCTTAAAGCATTTAAGAAGAAGCGGCAAGTGAATATATGAAAGCTTAGAAGAAGGAAAAAGCAAAGAAAATAAAGTAAAGAATAAGAAACAATATATATAACAATTATAAAATAACATAAAAATAGGGCAGCTACTATAGAAGATACCTATTTCACCTAAATAAGAAGTTGTTATGGGTTGGCTCCAATAGAAGCCAATAGGGAAGTACTTCCCGTTTCGCTTCTATTTTCGGTTAATAAGAGTTGTTCCATTTCTGTTCCGCTAGAAGCGAGAGTAGAAGTCTTTTTTTTTTTTTTTTGACATCGCATGTAAAAATACAACTGGCTGAAATCACAATAGGAAGAGCTTGCGGATCCAAAAAAGTCATTTCAGAACTTGTTCGGAAGTACTTATTTTTCCTGCTGGGAACGCATATCACACGCACTCAGCGTTAGTTGGCTTTGTTGAATGCAAAGAAATCTGTTGATATGACAACGATTTTCATTAAAATAATTGCAAAATCTCTGTAAACTAGGAAGTGAGAGAGTGAGAAAAAGAATAAAAGAGAGAGAGGGAAAATATAAATGTTTGAAGATGTACAGGTATATATATATAGCTTCAGGGACAGATAGACTGTGATATTCATGAGGTAATGCAGCAATAGTAGTTGAAACAAATTCAGAGAACTGAAAATTAAATAAACTACACGGAGAAAATTTATAACGCTTACCCAAATAAATTCTGCTGGCAATAAACTATTGCTTGGCATATATTGTGACCAATGGGCGTAGCGAGGGGAACGGGCAAAGGCAGCTACCCCTCAAATTATTAGAAAATTGCAACGCTATGATTTAATAACAACGCTTGGGATTTGTTTGAGAAAAAAATGTTTATTAAAAATTATGTTTATACACGTTTTTAACTTAAAATTCAAGGTTTCCCACATTAAATTAAATTTTTTTCCGGTCAAAGAAACCTTTATAAAATCAAATTTCAAACTTTTTTAATTATTTAAGAACATTATTTAAGGTAAATAAATGTGTAAATATTTCAATATTTTTTTGTTTGTTTTATATGTTCTTCATAGTTTCTACAATATACATACATGTTTTTAAAGCGATACCTGGCACTCCAGATTAAATAGTAGTAAGTTTATCAACCGATAATTTAAAAAATATATGAAAAACTTTGAAAAACAAGCTTTAAACGCGATTTCCTCGAAACTAGTTTTTTTACAACGGTTCGATAGATAACTCCAAATCTATTGGTTCAATTTCAATGTATATTTTTGCATTTTGTTCGTAATTTTGTCTTTTAAGCATCACCCTTAACTACCTACTATTATTTGTTTTTTTTTTATAGACAAAAAAACGTGCGAAAATCTATCTCTTTTTTTAATTGTTTGCTGTAACTTTTGCCGTAATTTTAAAAAAATCCCCCGGGGGTCGTGCGTTGGGAGGACGCCAAATTAGTGGTCTGTACTTTAAAATGACATTTAATTTTTTTTTTTCAGATACATGGGAAAGGCGATATCCATCGAACCGTTTTGGATGTCTTTTTTCTTAATGTCATTTTCAGAGCACTCTATATAAATGCGTCTGAAAATTATTAAAAAAAAAATTATTTTTAACAAGTACTTTTTATGTTAAATAATCTGTATAAATTTGAAAAACTGTACCAACTGAGCATCGTAGAACTGTAAATACTGAATGTACATATTAATTTGTTTGTCGGAAGTCTTGGGAGAATTGAGGACAACCAACCGCCTAAGGAAGGTAATCCTCCATCACGACAATGCGAGCTCCAACACATCAGCTCAAACAAAAGCGTTTTAAGCACTGAAAACGTGGTATTGAAGGATCATCTGCCTTGTTCCGTCGAATTAAGAAAAAATGCGGGTGGAGCGCTTTTTAGCCCGAGCAGGCTGTTGAGGCTTTCAAAAATCTGGCTTCGGAAGTACCAATTTCAGAGTGACAAAACTGTTTCGGAAATTTGTTTAAAAGAATACAAAAGCCTATTGAACATTTTGGAGAATATTTTGAAAAACAATAATTTTAAGGATCCCTAATTTTGAAGTTGATATAAAAATAAAAAAGAAACACAAAATGGCGAACAGAATGTAGCGAATGAAAATCCAAAATTTTACCGTTTTGTACTATATAAAATAAAATGTATAAAAAGTCTACGGTAAGCTTACCTATTTGAAGTTTCCGAGACATAAGTGATAACGTAACTTTTAGGTGGGATAGCGTGGTTTTGATCCAATTTTTCAAATTTTTAAAGTCAAAGTACGTTTTCAATATCAAAGCTGTTCTGTTTCTCGCAAATATCAAAGCAATTCTTTAATTTTTATTAAATTAATAAATTTCTTGCAATTTTTCTTTCATTACATTTTTAAAAAATTCAAACTCGGGGTGAATATTTGAGGACAGAGCTTACATAAAAGATTTCAAGTCATTAAATTAATTTTAGTGGAGTTTTGTCATTTTGCTAAAACTACTTTGTAAGGGAGGAGAAGGAGGTGTGGTTTTCATCCGATTTGATTCATTTCCGAACTTGATCTTTATTTTATAGATGTCATTATAAAACTTGATCAAATTCCATAGCGACAGCTCAAAAATGACGGCTGTTATAGTAATACGAATAGACAAACGAACGAACAGGCTTAGATAAATTCAGGTGGTGATACTGTTTAAGAACAATTATGCTCTTCATATACCAGCCACGCCTTCCTATGAGTGTTATAAATTGAGTAATAAAATTAATATAAGCCTTACGCAGTACACTTGGGGGTATAAAAATTTGCACAGCGCTTCATATTTCTAATTTTATCTTACGCTTTTATGAAAAGGGACAAAAAGGGGCGTATAGATCTTCTAGTATATAGTAAAAAAACATATGCAAATATAAATGCAAATACAAATACATAGGCAAATACAAATACAAATGCAAATGCAAAGGCAAATACAAATATAAATACAAATACAAATACGATCACAAATACAAATACAATCACAAAAATAAATCCAAATACAATACCAACACGAAATACAAATACAAATAAAAGTACAATATAAATCTTTTTAAATGCTCTTTTCTTATTTACACACATAGTCGATATTTTTCCACGACTAGCAAGGGTGGTTATAGATTTAATCACAGTTGTATCTAAAATAACAAGAACGATTTAAAGCTGTTATCATATTACGATAATTTTTCCATCTCATACAGTGGCGTAGGTAGGGAGAGGGAACTTAGGGGATAGATCTCCTTCCTTCGATAGCATTTTGTACATCAGTACGTTGATATATAAAGATTATTTAATATTTAAAAAAGGTTAATTGTACAAAGTCAATCGTACATTATACCGTAAACGAACCAGAAGTGAAATACTCGGTTCAGTAACTCGGGGTTTTCAGTAAAAACCAAAACAAAAAGGATAGAAGATGAAAAGTTCTCGTCCTGGATTTTTGCCTAAAACTCAGAAATCAACACCCCAAATCATACCCCAAATCATAAGTTCTCATCTTGGATTTTTGTTATCAAAAATCAATCTTTATACGGAAAATCGACTGGTTGTATGCTCAAATCCGGGTCTATCGTCCTTGATATCGAAATTCAAACCGAAGTGCGAGAAAAATGGTAAGTTTTGGGGTGTGGAAATCTAAAAATCAATTTTTCTCAATTCGGCTAAGATTTCGGTACCAAGGACGATAGACAGGAGCTTTTAAATACTTCCAGTCAATTTTCTGCATTATTGTTGATTTTTTGACAAAAATTAAGGATGAGAACTTTTGATCATCTATCCTTTTTTTTTGGGTTTTACTGAAAAAACAAATTTTGCTGAATCGAGTATTTCACTTCAAGACCGTTTTACGGTATGAAAAACGATTGATAGCAATTTGGGGAGCAAGACACAAAATCATCCTTTTGGCATCAGCTATCACATGCCAAAAATTCAGGATGAGAACTTTTGTTTTGGGGTAAGTTTCGGGGTTTGGAATTATGATTTTCATACCAAAATACCATTTATCTCGCACTTCGGTCTGAATTTCGGTATCAAGGATTATAGACCCAGGCCTGAGCATACCACCAGTCGATTTTCCGTATAAAGATTGATTTTTGAACAAAAACTCAGTATGAGAACTTTTGTTTTGGGGTATTGATTGATGATTTGGGGTGTTGATTTCTGATTTTCATACGAAAATTCCTTTTTTTCTAGGTCGTTTTACGGTATGATGGAGGATTAATAGCAATTTGTAGAAGAAGATACAAAATCATCCTTTTGAAATTAGCTATTACATATCACAATTTCAGTATGAAAACTTATCATCTTCTATCCTCTTAGTGGATTTTATAGTAAAAATCTTGGAAAGTGTTATAACTTTTGGCACATTTTACGGTATGAAGTATATTTGATTGAACAACTCAGTGACGAATGATAAAATCAATTGTTTATTTTTGGAAATATCCTCATAAAAATCAACAATGCACCTTCAAAACACATTCAGTAGTTTTATATTAGCTTTTATTAAGCTGCGTGTTAAGTTGTTAATCATGAAACTTACAAATGTAATTTATTTTTTATACATATATTTTAAGGATTATTGTAAATATCTATAAAAGTATATAATTTTGTTGTGTTTGCCATTTTGAACATTGCGGCAATTTGAAACTTTTTGGATTGAAGTTTACGGCGAATTTAAAAGTCGGGCTGAGTTAAAAATTTGGGATGAAGATTTTGGGCTAACTTCACACCATTCTTTTGCTAGCATTTATTTCATTTCTATGCACTGCTGCTACGTGTGTACTTCTGAGAAAATAGTCTTTGTGAGATTGCTTGTTTGGTGACGCAAGAACAAAATTTGCTGGAATATGTGATCGATTCACTGTAATCGAAGTTAAGCAACTGCGGCAAATTAGTTAAATTCGGGAAATCACCGCTAAAGCAATCGCACGACACATAACTATGAAAATTCTTAGTGCGCGTTAAAAGTTCATTGAATGAAGTTGCATAACATTTAAGTTAACCTGAAGCGATTCTTAGTGAAGTTAAACTACAAAAACGAATAAAATGTTGTGAAAGACAAAAAAACCGTTGCGATGAACCTCCTACAGAAAGTGTTAAAAACAGTGAACTTGCAATTTGACCTGTTTGAAGCACTCACTTCATCGAGACATAGTTATGCGGCTGTAGATGACATTGATGAACTAGCAAATAAACCTTGCAGGTTGAATTTTTTGCTTTAAAAACGCTGCCAAAAAAAAAAACAAAAAAAAAAACAGATAATATTGTTAACCTTTTTTGTACAAATTTACCCTTTTTTTATTATAATTTTCACAAAATTTTTTTATGTACGCTTGCATTGCAAAAAGCTATCTACGCCACTGGTGTGCATTCTGAGATGAAATGACAACACAATGGGTATCTTAATTATTCATAACAGTAGCACTTATTGCTTGAATATCGCCACCTTAATACCAAACCTATAATTTTGTTCTAATGCTTAAAGGTTTTCGGGAATTAGTAAATAATTTCACTTGACTTAAACGATTATTAATTCCACAAATTATTTCTTTAGCATAAAAAAATCTATTTATCAAAGTAAGTAAGTAAGTTTGTAAAATTTATAAAATTTTATTTCTACTAATTGCCGATTTTGTTAGCGTGAATAAATTGATATCAAATTTGACAAAAGTAAATTTCAAGCAAATAAAATAAACTTTTTCAAATCAACACACTAATTTTTTTCTGTTTTTAATCAAATGGGTAAAGTTTCAATCGAATTGACAAAAAAAAAAGCATTAATAGTACAATTTAATCCATTGCACAATTTGATTTTATTAAAGATTCACAAAAGTTATTTATCAATTTTATCAAGAATATTTCTTTAAGTGTGGCAAGGAGAAATCATCAAGAGATGATCTTAAAAAATGAACAAAAATAATACAACTCTACCTTTATTATTCAGCATAAAAAGCACTGCACTGAAACACACACACACATTCATGCTCATATGCATGTATAACCTGGTATGCAAATATTTACATAACTTTTAACGCCAACTAACCTCGACACCCCTGGAGCCCGCCAGCTAGCCAGGCAACTTTTACGAATGTGGAAACTTATTCAGCTTATCACACGCAATGCACACACTCAAAAATATACACGCCAAAGCAAATAGCAGCATTTAACTACAAACTCCACACAAAACAAAGTATACAAAAAAAAAAAAAAGCCCAAGAAAACAAGGCGCACACATCCTGAAATCTAATAAGAATTATATGTATATCATTGCAACTATATTTAACTACGATTTACACGCGCCGACTGACTGACACTGATGAACAGAAGGACCCACTTACATGTTGCCGAATGGGAATAAAATGCGAATCAAAGGGAAATTCAATCAAATGCAATAATCGGGTTTAATCTAATATCTTGTGGAAGGCAAGATACCGTCATAGCCACTACCATCACCACCGACACAGCAAACACTGAACAAAGCGCGCCCACCTCCTCCTCCACCATTAACAGGGTCATTATTGTCGACGTCATAAACCTCTTTGAGAGCAGCTCATAGAGGGTTAAAATCAAGCCAGCTATTGTAAGAAGCACAAAAACACAAACATCCACAAGCATTAGCAGCATGCTCACCACAACTTTTACCGCCATCACCACCGCCACCCTCTCCTTAACCGTAACAAAAAAGTGTAAAAAAAAGAATCAAATCACGAAAATTTGTAACACATGTCAACACAAATAAATTACATTTCAATGAGATTCAGCCAGCCTGCCAGCCCGACAGCCATTCATCCAACCAACCCAAGGAATCAAACAAAGCTACACCAAGCAGCTAAGATGAAAACGAATGAAATAATGTTGCATTTCCATCTCAACCGCAAAGCATGGCGAAAACCTGCCAACTGGGTGGTGCTGGGTGGTCGAATACAACGCTTAACGTTTTCTCTCCCAAAGGACTCCGTCGCACTTGCTTGCTTAGCAGTTACGAAATTGAAAAAATATTATTAAAAGTTGAACATGACTGACTACTTGTTTCAGTACTTTGTTAACAACTTCATTTCGGCTCCAATGAGGCGTCTAATCATCCCACAAGGGATTGTATTTTTTACGCTCCTTTGCGATTGAATTATGCATCATTGTCCTCCTCAGCCTTATGTTGTAAGGCTTTTTGACAGCTGCTATTAAAAAATCGGCAGCTATATAGTTCGCTGAAGAGCTTCAAATGCAGCAATATTTATTTATTTTTGAAAGTTTTATAGATATCGAATTGCTCTTTGAAAGTAGGAAGAATTGTTTCTCATAGTGGTCAATTAAAATGTGATAATCGCGCTAATATTACTTGATGTCACTTAACTATTTTGGAGTCAACTGATTACGCAAAGCGTTTATGTTAAGTTTGTTTGGCGATTTGAAAGTTGTCACCATAATTTGTGGCATGCGAAGCGGTTTTACAAAAAATTAGTGATTTTTGTGCGACTGGTATACTAATAGATTCAAAGGAAACCAGTATAATACGAATAATTGGTGTATGAGAAGTAAATGCAATATAGGATTTCGCAACGTTGTTCGTGAGGCATTCGTCAACATTGCACGTCAAGTTTTGCATCATAAAAATCTTTATTAAAACGATAGCTAGAAACGAAAAATTTGGGCGTATCTTAAGGAAATATTCCCTCGTCAGAGTCCACCTAAGATAATTTATGGTAAATATGCATTCAAAAATATCATATCGTTTCCTGTACAAATCTAATATTTTTTTTCCTAATTCGTTTTTCGCGCCTTCAGGCGTACTTAACAGCCCAGATAAAAGGAAGCTAATGATGCAGTGCTAGTAAGCAAAGAGCTGCTTAGATGAAATGCAATAAAAATGGTAATACGATGGTGGTCTGAAAAGCTAACGACCTCAACGAGAAGATGGCAGCACTTGTCAATAAAAGCTAGGGAATGTAGTTGTGCATATTTTGACAGGTACTCACCAAAATTTTGGACGCGCTGTTGTTATTTGACAATCGTTTGAGTAAATTTGCAAGTCCCAGAGAGTAAAAACTGTCATGAAAAACTTCTTGAGAACATAAGCCGTTCGGAGTCGGCATAAAACTTGTAGGTCCAGTTCTCGATTATTTGTGTTCATACATTCCACAACACGCACAACAAAATTGATCATAAGAAGCTCGGTCAAAGTCCTTTCAAGGGCTGAAATGACCATTTCTTTATTTTTTTTTGACTGCGCCAACAGAGCATTGGAAATGTTCATTCCAACACGTTTTTGGTCTAACGTGAGCAAATGCTGCACCCTACGCTCGGACAGCTTTCTAATGCCTATATTTTGATTCAATATCTCAGCAAAGCATAGTTGACGACTTTGTCGAAATTCCGACTAATTTGTAACTGTTTCGAGCTGTCTTAAAGAAATCGTTACAATTGCGTTACTTAAATATCGAAACAGTTTCACTTTTATACGAATTTATACATAATTTCGTTATGCGACTGTTTGTACGACATATTGAAATGCGAACAATGTGAAATTTCCTTTCTTTCGAATTGTCTTAGCGAAACCAGACAGTCGTTACGAAGTCGTGTCAACCCCTTCATACGATTTTGCAACAAAATCGGATTTCGAAATCGGAAAGACTTCGAAATATTCTAAACGAAATCGAAACAAACATTTCGCAATCTCTCCGATTTCGGAATCCGATTTCGTTACGAAATCGTTAAGAATATCGTATGAATGGGTTGACATGACTTCTTAACGAAATGTCGTAACGAATTCGTAACGAGTCTAAACGAAAATGTTATGAAAAAGTTACGATTTCATTCAGACTGTTCGAAAGAAAGAAAATTTCACTCTGTTCGCATTTCAATATGTCGTACAATCAGTCACATAACGAAATTCTATATAAATTCGTAATTCATAAGCAAACTATTCTGATATTTTAAAAAAAAAAAAACGAAATGACCATTTCAGCCCTTGAAAGGACTTTGACCGAGCTCCTTATGATCAATTGTGCTATGAGTGATGTGAAATGTTTGCACACAAAATGATCGAGAACTGCACCTACATGTATTACGCTGACTCCGAACGGCTTATGTTCTCAAGAAGCTTTTCATGGCAGTTTTTACTCTCTGAGGTTTGCCATTGTCTGCAGAGAGGTGACGGCCGAACAGAAAAATTAATTCAATTGAAAAAACTTTCTGTGTCGGATGGAGGATTCGAACCTGGGTTCTCTGGCGTATGAGCCACACACTCTACCCACTACGCCACGGCCGCCACTCCGACATTTGCGTAACTTAATTGTATCGATTTCCTTATGACAGATCGAAATAGTAACGAATTAGTGGGAATTTCGACAAAATCGTCAACTATGGTTTGTTTGGATGTGACAAATACGTTCCTTGGACATTTTTATAGCCTCTGCTCTCTGTAATCTTAATTCGACGGTTGTTTAGCACCATTTGGTGAACTTTAGCAATGCTGTCGTCAGTGGTTGCAGTTTTTGGGCGTCCCGAACGTTTATCGTCTCCCAAGCTGGTACGGCCACGTTTAAGTTCCGCTGTCCAAAATTTCACTGTGGTAAATGTTGGCGTAGAGTCCTTTACACTGAGTCCATCATCTTTGTTTTGTATAGGAGTATTGCCTTTCAAAAACAAATATTTAATGACAGTTCGATACTCGATATTTTTCCATTTTCATAACAATACTCACATCGACTCACTCAAACGATTGTCAAATAACAACTGCGCGTTCAAAATTGCTAAAATTTTGGTGACTACCTGTCTTTGTAAAGATGCACAACTGCATTACTTAGCTTTCATTGACGAGTGCTGGCATCTTCACGTTAAGGTCGGAATCTTTTCATACCACCCTCGTGCGTTGGCTTCTAGGCAAAAAATGCTTCGATACTTATAAAATGTTTGTCTATGCAAGATGACACTGAGCAACACCAGCAGCGTAGTTAAAATCGGGAAGGACCTCTCTCCCCATTTGTTACCATACGAGTATTCAGACAAGGTGATTCCTTATCGTGTGACTTTTTTAACCTAATTATGGAGAATATCATTCGAGCTGCTGATCTGAGACAAAGCGGCACAATATTCTATAAGAGTGTTATGCTGCTAGCGCATGCTGATGATATTGATATCATTGGCCATAACACACAAGAAGTCAGCGCAGCATTCTTCAAAATAGAAAAAGAGTCGAGTCGCATGGGTCTTTCAGTGAACGCAGATAAGACGAAATATCTGGTGTCAACAAACAGACAATCCCAGAGTCTTGGCACCCACGTCACTGTTGACAACAGCACCTTTGAGGTTGTGAAGGGCTTCGTCTACCTGGGATCCAGCATTAACTCCATCAACAATATCAGTAGTGAGATAAAACGCAGGATACCTCTTCATAACAAGTGTTACTTTGCGCTCAGTAGGCAATAGAGAAGCAGACCCCTCTCTCGACGAACAAAAGTCACGCTCTTTAAGTCACTATTCAGGCCCGTCATGTTATATGCAGTACAAACCTGGATGTTGAGCAGCTCTGATGAAAAGACTTTGGGATCTTTCGATTGAAAGAGCCTTCGTAAAATCTACGGACCAATCTGAGTCAATGGCGAGTACCGAATACTGTCATCGACATAGTAAAGCGCATAAAAATCGAGCGGCTTCGCTGGCTAGGTCATGTCGAGCGGCTGGAAAATATAAGATTCGGTACCCAGTGGCTGTCAACGCAGAAGAGGACGACCGCATCTCTGTTGGAAGGGCCAAGTGGATGACAACCTGACGAAACTTGATGCTTCCAACTGGCGCAAATTAGAAATGGCTGGCGGATTTTCGTACACCAGGCGAAAACCGACGTACGGATGTAAGCGCCTTCTAAGTAAGTAAGTACTTATAAAATGGCTGTAACAGAGATGTTGGACGGGTTCGAGAGACTTAGCGTGATTTTGTCATCATGATCCTTAGCGTGATCATGTATCTTTGCCATTTGAAATGAGGTAATTCTAAATTTAGACTCAACCTTTTTATTCTATACGGGCTTATTACCCTGTTCACAGATATAAAGGAAAGAAAACACCAGTTTTTGTGCTACTGCAAGGTGCCACCTTAAAATAAACAAAAATTGAAAATAAATTTCTTCTCATTTCATTTCGTTTTTCACGTGTTGCCCTTAAGTCATAGAGAAAACTTGTTGTCGCTAACCCTTAATGGAATTTTCTGGAGAATAGTTTTGTGTAAGATCTTAATCATTGACCTCCCTCTAAAGTTAACTTTTAAGGAGTTTTTCAAAAAAGGCCTAAAATGAGCAATACAATTGAGATAAGAAGGTTAAAATGTTCCAAGAAAATATTCCTCGGAAAATTTTAATATAGAGTTCCGAATACAATCAGGAATTAAGTTTTACACAAGATTTTTCATATTGTTTGATTCGTTTTCTGACCAAAAAATTAAAATTTTAAACTGTAACTGTAAATAAAAAAAAAATGGTTACGCAGTGGATTAAAGAGAGATTACAGCATTTATTACTGATGTCAAATACTATCAGTTGAGATTGGTTGGGCTTACTCCCGAGACAATGACCCACAATATGTGTCAAAATGCAATTCATTAGCTAGATCGACTTATAGATAGATAGCCCCATGTAAATAATACCGAAACATGTGAATAAGTCATAATCGAAAAAAATGGGCTGTCTATAATAATGGGCTATAAATAATCGCCAATTCAAAAGCTAATACATAAACAGTGAATTGAATGCTCTTTTCAGATCCAATGTCTTGACCGATGTTGACCAAAGTGGCCATCTTTGAAAGTCTATATAAAGTGGCGGCCGTGGCGTAGTGGGTAGAGTGTGTGGCTCTTACGCCAGAGAACACAGGTTCGAATCCTACATCTGACACAGAGAATTTTTTCAATTGAATTAATTTTTCTGTTCGGCCGTCACCTCTCTGCACACAATGGCAAACCTCAGAGAGTAAAAGCTGCCATGAAAAGCTTCTTGAGAACATAAGCCGTTGGGAGTCGGCGTAAAACATGTAGGTCCAGTTCTCGATAATTTGTGTGCAAACATTTCACATCACACACAACACAATTGATCATAAGAAACTCGGTCAAAGTCCTTTCAAGGGCTGAGATGTCCAATTCGTTTTTTTTTTTTTATATAAAGTTGATATTAAAAAAAATCTGATATATAACTCTTTGCCATTGCGTTACAATTTTCTTGCCCTTCTCTTGCGGTGTCTAATTTAACAATTAAAGAATTATTACAAATATTTGCAATATTTTGATGAACCTTTTTATCTCGCCGCAAGCGATCAAAACAAATTCATTTAATATCAATAACAAATATTCACACTTTGAAGTGATTTGCTACGCTACAATTATTTCGTATCAACTCAATTTTTCACACAGTCCAAACAAATATTGAAGCCATAACAATGAGCATTCAATGGATTCAAGCGTTTTCTTACATAGTCAATTCATGAACGGAAACATGAAATGACTTTGATATTCCGCAAGTAATGAGAAAACGGAAAAGGAAACAAAAACGTCTCATCCTCCAGTATTGTTCAACAATAACAAGCGAGTTCAATAAACACTTTTGGATCAAACTCATTACCAGCAATGAACAAGAACCTAAAATGACGTGAAAAGCCGGAAAGTTGAAAATTAAAAGAAATTGGAAAATTTTGCAAGCATGTGAAGCGACGTCTCAGCAAAAACAACCTGACAAAAGGACAATGAAACGTTGAAACGTCAAAGAATAGTGCTTGGGATCTCTTGGAAGCTGTTGTGTCAGCGCTAATTTGGTGCACATGAACAGCAAACAGGATACCATTGAGCAGGTTCATTGAGAAAAAAAAAAATTGAACTGCGTCGTTGGCATTTAGCTTCATATGTGCATAGCTGCTGTTGGTCGGGGGAATATCTAGCTCAAAGGCAAAAGAAAATCCATTAAAACTAGATGATGGCAGGTAATTTTATGGAAGCACTTTGATGATGTGGACAGACCATGAATAAATGAAAAGAATGTCATGTATCTAAAGAAATAAAATGAAACTTCCTGTGTGCGTAGGCACATCGTGGCCGAACAATCGAATGACGATGGACGATGACGATGGCTCCGACTAGTCTCGGGGGAAAAGTGTGGGAAACTTTGTTTCTAAGAAAAATGTTGCCAGAGACAAGAGCAACAAAGAAACATTGTCGTGTCTTCGATAACACAGCCTAACAACTAAAATAATTACAGACACCGCTCAACGGATTCTTCTAAAGGAGAAAAAAAAAGGATTTTCATTTGGGGAAGGTTTCTGATAAAAAAATCTTTAAGTTTTAGTAAAATATAGAAATAACGCGGATATGAAAACTTTTCTATGCAAAATCGTTTTTAAAATTATTCTCTAAAATGTCATTTTTTTTTTAATAATCAAAAGATATATCAGCAGGGTTCATTAAATTTATTTTACGAACTAATTTTAAGAACTTAATTTTTTGATCTTTGTCTATAAGTTTTTGAGAAATGGTTCAAATTGAGAATTAAAATGATTCAAATTGTCTTTTAAAAAATATGAATGAGAAAATTAACATAAAAAGTAAAAATTTTCGCTCATATTCAATTTCATTAATACAACAATATAAGTTTAAAACAAAAACAATAAAAAAGAAAAAAAAAGAAATGCAAAATTTATTTATCTCTAAATGAATATTTTAATTTTTTAACTTAATGAAAATGTTATAACAAAAGCTTTGTTACTGTTTCTTGCAGTTTATTAAAATCAAAATTAAAACTTATTATGAAATATTCAATAAGTTTTTTAAATCAATTTCCTAGTTGAAGTCATAAATCAAGAATATACACATATGGAAAATATACCAATTTCGCATGAAGAAGAAGGAAAATTATATTCCTTTGTTTTTTGTGTCGTTTTTTTCAAAAAGCATTGGTCTTTTCTAGGCAAAAATATCGATACCTCATAATTCATACTACTATCATAACTTAAGATCGGATTGTCAATTCCGAAGAAAATTTAAAAGCGCGACCCCTATGCTCGGTCGAAAAAGAAATATTTTTTTACGAAATTGCCTTGCAAAAATGCTTCGGATTCGAAGGTTTGCGCGGCAATTGTTTTTCATGTATGGCCTACTACGAAATGAAAATTTCTTTTGATGATGTATAGTGAACATTTCTGCAGGTGATGGACTTTTTACACTAACAGCCCTATTCTACTAGCTTAACAAAGCTCACCACATTAACAAAATAGTTAATATTAATAAATTGTTAATGTTCCGTATTTTGGTCAAAATTTAAAAGCTATTTTCTTTACAATTTTGTTAATCGCACAAAGTATCTTAACAACGACAACATGATCTTAAAATTTATGTGTTTAGCTAGAAAATTGTTGTGCAAATAATAAAAATAATTTGAATTATAATATAAAATTAAATTGAAATAAATAAGACTGTGAAAAATGGAAGAATTTTTACGTGTTTTAAGTTTTGATAATGAAGAAAATCAACGAACGTCTTCAAAATGAAAATGATTCTTTCTATCTATCTCTTTATTTATTTTTTTATTCCTATCCAACTCTAAAAAAAAAAAAAAACGAAATGGCCATTTCAGCCCTTGAAAGGACTTTGACCGAGCTTCTTATGATCAATTGTGTTGTGTGTGATGTGAAATGTTTGCACACAAATGATCGAGAACTGGACCTACATGTTTTACGCCGACTCCGAACGGCTTCTGTTCTCAAGAAGCTTTTCATGGCAGTTTGTACTCTCTGAGGTTTGCCATTATCTGCAGAGAGGTGACGGCCGAACAGAAAAATTAATTCAATTGAAAAAACTTTCTGTGTCAGATGGAGGATTCGAACCTGGGTTCTCTGGCGTAAGAGTCACACACTCAACCCACTACGCCACGGCCGCCACAGTCCAACTCTAAATACAATTAAATACCGAATTGAAAAATCCAAACATAATAATATACATATGCCAGCCAAAAGTTAAGGGTGCTGCCGGTAAAAGTTGTATATAAAATAGGAGCTGCTCCTACGTGGTTCACTCAAACTTTGTTTGACTATTAAAAAAATGTAAATTTGTGTTTTAAATAAAAAAAATTTTTGAGATTACTTAATTCTTTGCATTTTCCATTTTGCTTGCTGATATAATAAGCAATAAAATTTCATCGAAAAAACAGCTGGCGACTGAATGCTGTGAGTATCACATTCTCACCACGCGTGGTGAACTTTTAAACTTTTTAGAGCTTTCAAATTGTTAATGATTTTTTAGAATATGAACATTTACATTACATAACAATAATATTAACAAGAGCTCCTTAACAATTCCTTGTTAATTTAACAAGCAGAATAGAGGTGTAAGTCACTTGAAATCTACTATTTTTTCCATAGAAGTGAGCAAATTTTGTTCGAAGAGACTTTTTGTGAAATTTTCCAGGAAACATTTTCGTAAAATATTTTAACGTTCTACGACTACTTTTTTGATTACTTTTGTAAACCTTTTTTTAAAAAGAGTCAAAAATCTTCATAAAAAAGAGCGCTAGAGAGTTAAAGTAGTCAGCAAAAATATATCCCATAAAATTTTACTCTAAATCTGTAAACACTAGACAGGATCGAAATTTAGATTCAGCCTTCCTGGGTTTGAAAAGTTAGAGCAATTCTTCAAAAGAGTCTACTTTTCGTAGACTCCGGGTTATAATTTGTTATCTAATCTAATATATAAGAATCTCGTGTCACAACGTTTGTGGCCGAACTCCTCCAAAACGGCTCAACCGATTTTAATGAAATTTTTTTTTGTATATTTGATAGGTATTAGAATAGGTTGCAAAGTACTTTTCACCCTCCTATGCAAAACGGGAGTGGCTTCGCCCATACAAGACACAATTTCGATACAGAATAACTGTGGCAGTAAAAGTCACAGAACATTGAAATTCAGAATGGAGGTACCACTTGGCGATGTCCTTTTAATCGAAAACTTGAACGGGCATTGGACAAGAGGGTGTGGCTCCGCCTATACAAGACAATTTTTTTATATCGAATAACTTTGGAAGTAAAAGTCACAGAACATTAAAATATAGAATGGAGGTACCACTTGATGCCTTTTTAATAGAAGACTTGAACGGGCATTAGACAAGGGGGTGTTGCTCCGCCCATACAAGCCAAATTTTTGATATTGAATAGCCTTGGATGTAAAAATCACAGAATATTGAAACTCAAAATGGAGTTACGACTTGGTGATGTCTTTCTAATAGAAGACTTGGACGGGCATTAGACAAGGGGGTGTGGCTCTGCCCTCATAAGCCAATTTTTTGGTATCGAATAGCTTTGGAAGTAAAAATCACAGAACATTGAAACTCTGAATGGAGTTTCTCACTGAAATCAAATTTACTTCAATTTTGTTTAAATGAAAGGTTCTCAAAAAATGGAAGTGGTCGCACTATACTTACACAAATTTTTTTAGAAATCATTAAAATTGTTCATGCTTTGATAGTAAAATACCACGCTTGGTATGGAGGGTCTATTGATCCAAGCGGCAGTCACTGTAAGTACAAATGTGGACACTTTACAAATTACCATCAAACAAACAGACACATAATAGTTGGAAATAATTGGATAAGGGCGTGGCCTCACTATACCCCCACTTTTCAGGGGACTAGAGCGGAGCACAGCAAAGCGCGCCGGGTATAAGCTAGTAAGCGTATAAGAATAGTTACATTACTTTTATGAACTGATTTTTATGATCTTCTTGTTGGTCTTGTAGGCAGGGTATAATATCTTCTTTTCATCGGAATACCGATTAAAACAAATTTGAGAAATTTTAAAGCATATCTTTTAAAGCACAGCAATATCTGATATTTTTACTTAGGACTTAAACATTTTTTATAAACACAAATATAATTTGATTTTGGTATTATTAGGCAAAACTTCGTTTTTTGCATGTTGATTTTATATTAGGTAACGATTTTTATGATAAGTGTAAGCCGGAGGTCACTTCATTACAAATTTTCAGATTTTTGAAAAAAATTTTTAAATTTTCGCACTTAGTTTTTATCAAATCAAACATTAATAGAAAGAATAACTCTATCAATACCTAACCAAAAAGACAAAATTTATATAAATACAATGAACAATGCATCTGTCACAGCGGTTAAAACAAAACAAGAATGTTTTTGTTATGTTATGTCAAAAAATTTGTATTCAAATTCAGGCGAACCAAAAATTCAGGCGAACCAAAAATGCCCCTTAGGATTTTCTCTAACTTTTGAGACCTAGAACGGTTAAATATTTTTTCTCCATATAAAATGATCTGCTCTATTGAACAGAATAATTATGTAAAAGGCATTTATTGAGAAATTTTTTTATACATTATTATTTATTATAAATTGCCAAAAGTGTAAATTAAAGCAGATATTTTAGGTATGTTTTATGAGAGGATTACCAAGTTACGTTTAAGGATATTGATGTAAAAATGTTTGTATGTTTTTAAAGAAGTATTTTATAACATGAATATTATAAGATGGGCTTTCGCCGTATAATAAATGACTTGTCTTTGTCTTTTTAAAAATTGTTTAATAATACGATGCGGCCAAGGCCCATCTTATAATATTCATATGCAGAATAAAAGGCCGAGTAACAACATTATAGAAGTATTTCATTTTTGAAATAAATAATTTTTGTTTGTTGTGACGTCATTTCATCGTCATAATAAAATCTCTAACGTCGTTGGACACACGAGAGAAGCGAAGCTTTTTCGCAGTTACACAGATTTGATAGCTTAAAAATTTTTTCTTTTTAATAAATTTACTTTTAAATTCAAAAATTTAAAATAACATAAAGTAAATTACATATATACAGAAAAATTTTACTGCTTATTTTTTTATTGTTGAATGCCAAATTTCCACGCCAATTACATATACGGGCATATAATGCCAGCAACTCTCCATTTTAACTCTCCACATATGGTTGTGAACTTGGCTGCACTGAACAAATTTTTTTCTTTAACAGGTTAAAGAAAGGTGACAAGCAAGTCACAGAACGAGGAGTAAAAAGCGAAACAAAATTTAACAAACATTTTAGATACCTTGCCGATGTCATGCATGCGTTTGTTGATTCCATATATATTGATATCATCTATTTTTTTGATATCATCTATTTATTTTCTTAAAAACGCACTTGTCAACGCACTTGTGGGCATTGCTAATATTCTTCGTACCAACAACACCACAAACGCATTCACAATACAAACACACCGATGCTGGAGACACCTTGTGGCAAATAAAAGCAAATTTTTGTTAGTTGTAGCATAGCAAATACACAATCCTCTATCTATTGATAGATGGTAACTATCTACTGCAGCATAGCTTCTGATATAATTAAGATTGAATTAACAACCGTTTCTAACAAGTTTTTGTGGCCTTATGGATAGTTTATTGGGCTCTCATTTAAGAAGACACGGGTTCGATCCCCACGGGTGGCCCAAAAATATTTTTAGTATTTAATATTAAAGTATTAAATGTTCTTGTTGTAATAAGCGGTAGCAACAAAGAAACCATCAAATTTCCAAGAAAAAACCTGTCGAAAATTTTTCAGATTCACTCCAAGCAAATCACAGAACGAGGAGTAAAAAGCTTCGCTTCTAAAATGGGCGTGCAAGATTACTCAAAAACAACCGATTGACTTGAAAAGTTTTGTAAACCTTAGGGAACTTATTTTTCAGGGATTGACATCGAATTTTTTTAAGGTCTACAAAATCGTATACACTTACTTTTACCCTCAAATTATAAATATTTTTTTAAATTTTGACTTTCGCGAGCCAGCATTTTTTATATATCAATTCTTAAAAGTTCGATGTCCATCCCTAGACTTAAGTGTGTACTTTAACAGATTTTTTTTTCAGATTTTCCAAATTCGTGATTTTGCCAGTCCAAAGAGACTTTTTTTCTTGGTGCCTCAGGAATTTTATTATTACATAAAACAACAAAAATGAAAAAATTATAGTTTTAAAATTAAATACTTATTTTAAAATATTCAAAAAAATTTGTAATTAATATCCTTTAACGTTATTCGTAATCCTCTCATAAAACACATCAACATTTTTCACTCAAATGGATATAAGTTACCTTAAAAAACTATATTAAAAACTACTCAGATGTTAACTTTTAAAGGCCGATACAAGTGCTATCTTTTTGACTCTTTTGCCAGAATTCGTTAATTGAAATGTATAATTTTGTTTACTTGCTTTGAAGCTTACTTCTACGAAAAACATCAGTTTGAATGTAAAAGTCGGACTTTTATTAATTGAATGACCAAAAAAATTTACAAATTCTTATGTGTTAGGGGTGGCCCTTTTTTTCGTATAAACTATAAAACATAAAAAAAATATATAAAAATATCATATTTTAGTAGAGGAAACACAAAATTTTGATTTCAAGTAAATCCATCAATATTTTATTCATTAACTTATAACTACAACTGCAGCTTTTCAAATCCTTTGGGCTTCCAAAGAAATTTAATATTGCTCAATTTGCCAAAAAGATGCCACTCTGACAGAACTCTCTGACATCAAAGCCACAATGTGCCAAAGTGTTTTGAATGCGGCTCTCACCACTCAACACAGACCACCAATGTTACCACCACCCCATAAGGTGAAATTCAATACTTGCCACAAGTTAGACTAACATGTGTAAAAAAAAACCCAAAACAAAAAAAAAAAACTACTTCATTTAACCCTCTTTAACGGCAACAGAAGACAGCCACATAGACAGACAGGCAGTTCGTCTCTGTACAATGCTTGATGTGCTTAGCTTAGCGTTTTCCAACCGTAGGATGCGCTAATAGATTTGTAATTACCTTCATACTCATGCTTGACCGAGTTTTCATTTCGATTTTGGCATTAATGCATTACTTTTGAAATGGTGCTGTTCTCTTGTGGCTGTCGTATATGCAGCGCAAGTAGCGGAGTTAGTGAAGAGATACTCGATACTGATGTATGTGGCCATCAAAGTAGGCAATAACAATTGCTAGCATTTAATTTTTATTTAAGATAAGATTCCGGAATGATATCGAACTATTTCCCAATTTATTTAACTTTAACATCAATTTATAGACAAATTTTGCAGAGCAATATTCTTTTATCCGTTAATAATATAGAAGCCTAATTAATGTACTTTAAGGGCCGTATTGTTCACCTCTTCATATTTAAAACCAGCGAATATTTGAAATTTTCCCAGTAGTTTTGAATTGTTGACCTCTGGATAATGCATTAATTCCCAGTTTTTCTGGATATATTTATAAGGTTATCTGTGATATCCAGAGTTTTATCATGTGTTTTGATATACGTTCTGTCAAAAAAGTACCTAAAAATGATAATTTAAAAAACCCGTTTAGATGGGTTGTAAAAATTCTTTTTGTCGCCAAATTGGCACTGTCCTCTATCTTGACGTGAACAATTGAACAATACACGCAGAGAAATTTTTCTTTTAGCGCAACTGAAAAATTAGCTAATTATACTTCGTTTGCGAGCTGTAGAAGCTGCAAACGAATATTCAGTTGTAACTAACGAAAAAATACCGAAGAATATCGAAAAAAAATAGCAACGCAATTCACTTCACTAAAGATAGCATTTTTATTGAATATTAATATTCAAATCTTTATTTTATTATAAACATTTCTTCTATCACATAAATTCAAATATGATTTGAAATAATTGATATTTATATTTATCTTACTTCAATCATTGGAATTCGAACCCGGACTCGTCGATGCCTGGCTTACTGCGCGCTCTGCTTAACGTGTTGCACCATCGTTAATTGAATTTTCAGTCGGCTTATATTCGCCTAGTTCTGCTGCTTGGAGTTCAATTGTATTGCAGTAAAGTTACACAATTTTTTTTCGTTTATGGCAAAAGTTGCACATTTGTCATGGACAAAAGCTCGACAGAGCCTGACAAAAACGAAAAGTTATAACCAGATTTTTGTGGTGGCCATGGCATAGTAGTTAAGGTGCTTGATTTGTATGCGAAATAGCTTAGGTTCGAGTACCCAGCTGACACAAATTTGTTTTTCGTTTTTTTTTGTTTGGTTTTATTAGAAATTAAATTGAATTGAATTGAATTGAAATATAAATTGAATAGAAATAGAAATGCAACAAAGAAATTCTTTATTTGCCGCAATTAAAAAAATGCACGCGCTTATAACAAACGAAATTCTTTTCCTGCAACTAAATAAACCCATTTTCCGCAACTTTTCCGTTTCTCGTAACTGTTAAAACGTTTGCAAAAAACGTTTCCAAGCACGATAAACGAAGTTCGTTTACTGCAAATTGGCGATAAACGTTTTTTTTCTCTGCGTGTACATTTTGCATTGTATGGCGAATGGCTGAAAAATTTACATAAGGCTAACATTGAATTGATTTTATCATGTGCAAATGAATAGCAGAAACAATGCATTCAAAAGCGCTTGAGATTTGGTCAAAGATTTGCCTCGCTCTGGACGGCCATTAACGTCTTCAACTGAAGTTAACATCAATAAAGTGAAGGAAATTGTGATGGAAAATCGTTATTTTACTTTGGGCCATAGCTTTCTGAGAGTGAACTTTCTAAGCAAGGGCTGCGCAGGAGGGAGGACGGAGGGGCAGTTGCCCCATCCTAGACCTCAGCTAAAAAAAATAAAGTGTATATTATTTTATTTTATATGTTACATAACAATACAAAAATTTTAGAATTAATTCAGTGAAATAAAAAAAAAAAAATATTATATTTTTATTTATAGTTATATAGTATTATAGTTATTTTTTATTATAAGTTATTATAAGTTTATTTATAAAATGTGGAAGTGGTTTAAAATGGAAGTATGAGCAAAAGTATTATTGAACAATAAATTCGTTTTTAATTTTCAAAATGAAATATTACAATCAAATAGGAGAACTACTCTAAAGTTTTAAGCCTTGACTTAAAAATTATAAAAAAAGAACAGTCTGAATAAAACCATTTGCTTAGTCGAACTATTTTTATGAGTTGAATTAACCTTAACGTACACTTTTTCTAAGTAACTTTTACTTTCTTTTTCTTTCAATTTTCAACCCTTTTCATTTATAAATTTTTAAAAATATAATATCCTTTTTTAAACATTTGTATCACCGAGCAACTCTTTATACTTGCCTTATTGAAAATCCATTACTTTTTATTTACAAATAAAAAATCGAAATGTTTTGCTGTCAGATCAGAAAGATTTTGAAATTGAATGTGATTTTACACTTTCTTAAACATTTGAATAAATCAAAACAAATATTTTTGAAACAGAATAATTTACTAGTTTAAAAATAAAATTAATGCTAAAATACAGTTTACTTAAAAAATGCTTTAATTAAAGGGCATAGATTTATTTAGGACCTACAAAACTTTAAATTCTTAAAAAACTATACATCTTTTATATGTCATTTTGTGTAAATTTTTATTTTAATATACAAATCATATTTGACTCTTTATGGTTGCAATCTCAAACCCTTTCGGCTTATATCTTTAGGTTCTTGACTTACTTGAACATTCTAGAATATTCCAATCACACAAATGCAATCTAAAAAAAATCGAGCATCTACTGGCAAATAGTGAAAACTGAGTTCATTAAAGTAGGTGATCCACGAGATCAGTTAGATGAGCTTAAACAGGCATGAACTCCTTATTTTAAGTTTGAAATTATAAAAAATTGTAGTATTTGCTTTTGCAAAAATTACTAAAATCCATTATGCAGCAAAAAATCAAAATGAAATTTAAAAAAACATTTCTAAACACATAGGTACATAAAACTGGGTTACTCTTAAGGGAGTATTCCTGGTTGGAAGGCTGTTCTTGGACCCTTTTTGAGAAACTTCTCATTTGAAAATGCATAGAGTTATTTAAATTCTGTTTTTTTATTGTATTAAGAACATATTAAATTAAATAAAATTTTTTTTTCTTTGTACGAGGGCTGTTCAAAAAGTTGTCGTCCTTCAAAGTTGGGAGTCGAAAAAAAAGGTATGCTGCTTGTGGACCGGATTACTCGATTTCGGATCATCTGAAATGGGAAAAGTAAACGGCGTTAGATTCAGTACAGATGTAATTCTGGTCCCTACCTCAATCATAATTTAGCGATTATTTTTTTCAAAATGGCAGTCATTAAAAAATGAAAAACCGATTTTGGGTTTTATTTTTGTGGCTTAGTGTACAAAAAAAATAGTAAAAAATTGTTTAAAACTGTGATTACAAACCAGGTACAAACCAGAATGGTGACAATTTTGCGTTGATTGCACTTTGTTTCATCAAAATCGGTTTAGAACTTCGGGCGCAATCTGGGCCGCAAGCTCGAAACACGTGGTTTCGAGATAAACGCGTTTAAGTTTGAAATTATTTTTTTGTATCACAAAAAAAAAAAAAAAATTGAAATGAAAAATTTGAGCATGCAGTTTCAGAAATTCGACAATTCTGCGTTAATAAGTTTCATCAAAATCGGTTTTCAAAAACGTGATTTTGAAAAAACTCAAAGAAAATTCTAGGCAATAAAACATTATTTTTTTTGAGAAATACTTACATATCATTTCAATTTGCAATGCCAGCCCCATAAAGAACTCCTTCCTCATCTTCAAAAAATGAGGACTCAGCGGCTCTTTGTGTTCTTCCGGCAGTTCTACCTTCTTTTTATGCTGCCAGAGCTCTGGCTTCGGACCTTCTCAAACGTTCTTCGTTCTGAGACATGGCGAAATCATATATGACGTTGCCAATCGGGATGCCCATTAGGTTCATTATTTGAAGTATTGGCAAAAAACCTTCGTTAAATATGACAGTTGCAATACAAAAGACAATCTCAATAGTGCGTGCGCCGGTGTGCATATGCTTCGGTGCGAATGACCACAGCACTGCGTTGAAAGATTCGTTGCTGTTTTGAGTTTCGGAGCCAAGGCATCTGTTCAACAAATCATCGGCTGACATTGCTTCGTAAATAGGTTTGATTGCTTCCTGGACTCTCTGATTTAGTGGTGCATACGTATGCTTGAAGCGCGCGCGTCCGGTTTATAACTCAATTCAAAGTGAACTTAACTCTACCAACATTCGAAGGCCTAAGCTCTAAAATGTGTATTCATTTATTTTTAAAAAGCGTATGTAAACAAGTTATTACCTACTAAATAACGCGTTGAACGAAATTCGGTGGTTGCTTCAAACCGTTGCATTCAAAAAGTAGATAAATTAAGCAAATCGCATTTTGGCGAAAACATTGCTAGACAAAAAAGGCCATATCTCCTAAAGTATTTCGAATTTCAAAAAACCTTTTTAGGACAATATTCTCAAATATCCAAGCTATAAAAATTTGAAAAAAAAACGAATAAAAATGTTTGTCAACCAGGAATACTTCCTTAAGTGGAATGGATTATTTCTTTTGAGCCCATCTTTCAAAGTATAATGAATTTCTTATATCGCATAGTGCATAGAACGCACAGAACGCTTAGTGAGGGATTATCTCAATCTCAATCAAATAAAATAAATTGCAAAACGTAAATTTTTTTCTCTAAAATATAGCATATAAACATTAAAAGCTATATCAAAAATTCAGAATGATTGATTGATCCGTTATATTTATAACAACAATCGATAAACTGTTTTTGTGTTTTTTTAAATTACTTCTTAGCCTCAAGTAAGCAGTTTTTGTATTTAATGTCTTGATCATGCAAAGGCATGTATATTAATAATCAATATAATAAATTGCTTAATAAACCAAATCTAAATTTTCAATTAGGATCAAAGCAAAAAATTAAAAAAAAACTAGTATGAAATGGAGCTCTTGAAGTATATTCGTTTTGAATATAGTATTAAAGCATATTCGAAGTCTTTAGCCACACTATAGGAACAAACTAACTTGTTTTTTAAAACAACTAATTAAAAAACTAATTTAAAATAAACCAGTATATGAACTACTTTGAATTATATTCAGGCGGCAACTACTCTGATTTTGACATGTTTTAATTGCAAATTTTTATTAGATTACAAGTTTATGTATATTTAACCATGTTATTTCATCAAATATTATTAACTTTAGGCCATTAGTAATAGTTTTCAATTGGCTATTTTAAAGTAATTACAAAAATAATTTAAATATAACTAATTTAACAAGTAGTTGAAAATAAATGCAGACAAAAGTCAATTGACTTATTTAGCGGACTCATTATACAAAATATGTTGGTTCGTTCTATGGAAAAAAGTCAGAATTTCAACTAGTTGTGGTTGACAAAAAACTACTTTATCAACTACTTTTGAATTAGTTGATTTTCCTACAGGGCATCTATAAAATGTTTATGTATTATCTGCAAATATATTTGTGCCACAAGTATAAACTAGTGGAAGTATTAGTGCTTAAATTGTAGTTATTTTTTGAGATTATACAGTGCTTTTACAACATACTGTTCTGTAAAATGTTCAGCCTAAAAGTATGCACATACATAAAAGCCAAGCATGTCACTGATTAGTATCAAATTTATTTTCTGTGCATACTTTAAGGCTGCACATTTTTCAGGACAGTTCATGTTGGAAAGAAACTGTAATAATCACAAGGTTCAGGTGCAGAGCATTGTGCTTGCCTTTTATATATTAAGATATGGTTCATTTTATTTTACCCTTAGCTGCCACATAGAGTAATTTGTAGGCTGCTCATTATGCCAAAGAATATATCAGCAAAATTTCATTGGTATGTGGAAATTCATACCAACGGGTTTAAACAATTCCGTTTAAAATTAAAGTGCCACGCCCCTGTTCAATTACACCCAATTTTCTAGACTACTGACTGCGCACTATTCCAAAGAATATTGAAAATTTGGAAAAAGTCGGACAAAGGCTATAGAAGGAGTTTGATTTAAATTAAAGTGACACGCTCCTGTCTAGTTCCGCTCAATTTTTCAGAGTAATCACTGCTCACTATTCCAAAGAGCATATGTGCGAAATTTGGTTGAAATCGAAGAAACGGTGTAGATGGAAAAATATAAAAAATAAAGTGCCACGCACCCTGTCTAGTAGCGCCCACTTTAATAAACTGCGAACTGATTCTTATGACATATAACATGTGTGCCAAATTTGGCTTAAGTCGAACAAACGGCGTAGAGGGAGTTCCATAAAAGTTAAATTGAAACACCCCTTATCCAATCCCACCCACCTTTGTAGGCTTCAAACTTCTCATTATACTAAGGAATATATTTAAAAAATTTTGTTGAAATCAGACAAACGTTGTAGATGGAGTTATGGAGAAAAATAAAGTACCACGCCCCTGTCTAGTAACACCCAATTTTATAAACTTAAGACAGCTCAAATTACAAAGGATTATTTCGCACACTAAATACAAAACAGCACAACTCAAAATTTACTAATTTTTACTTTTTAATGTAAAACTATTTGTAGTGATCATATGCTTTGACTGTAACACATCAAATACATTTTGTACAAATCTTCTTTCTCTATAGTTTAAAACAAAGTTTTGTCTCATTGCTTTGTATGTAGTTCCATCAAAAATAAAATTGTTGTGTTGCTTCACCAAGAAATTTAAAAATTTTGAGTTGTGACTGTTTTGTATTTAGTGTGCGATATGTGCAAAATTTGGTTGATGTCAGACACGCGGTGTTGAAGAAGTTCGATTAAAAGTAAAATGTCACGCCCACTTTCCAAGTCTAAAGACTTCACATTAAACCATATGTGTACCTAAATAGAATATATGTGCAAAATTTGGTATGGGTTGGATAAACGATGTGGGTGGAATTTGGAAAACGAAAATTTTTCTATTTTGATGACGTCACTTTGCATGGGAGGTAGGCGTGATTTTCATCCGATTATGCCAAATATCATAGAGACGGTTGATCTTATATATCAAAGCTCATTTGCAAATTTTCAAGACATTTCTTTAATTTTTATAGATTTTTAAGAGATTTTACGTAAAAAAAAAATGCAATTTGTATGGGAGGTAGATCCGATCCGATTTTTCAAATATCATAGTGATGGTCTACATTTAATATCAAAGCTTATGTGGAAAATTTCAAGACCTTTCTTCAATTTGAGCAGCTTTTTGAGAGATTTTACGGTTAATGTAAAGCCACTTTGAGAATGGGAGGTAGGCGTGGCTTTTATCCGATTTGGCTCATTTTCGAACTTGATCCAAATTTTTTAAAAAGAAGCTTATATTTTTAATTTCATCTCGAAAGCTTTAAAATTACGGCTGTAATCGTGTCGGCAGACAGACAGACGGGCAGACAGACGAACACATGGAAATCAACTGAGGAGGTGATGCTGATCAAAAGTGTATATACTTTTCTTTACATGCCACGCCTCCTTATTGGCGTTACATACAAAATGACAAAGTTAATATACCCCTTACGCAGTGCGCGTTGGGGTATAAATATCTTTAAGGCCTTGACATCGAAATCAAGCGATGTAGAAATGTAGAAATAAATTATGTTTCGGATCCCAGCTATTTATCATTGTAGAAAACTTCTTGCTAGAAAAACTGCAATTTACTGTACGCACAGACTCCTCTATAACAGAAAGTAGGGTATTGTCCAGCCATTCCTACAGTCAGAATAAGGCATGTGGAAAATTTTGCTATTAAAAGCTCGACTGAAAAATAAGTTATTTGCGAATATTTAATTGGCTTCTTGGTAAAACAAAAATATTTTTTTTGTAGGCAGAAAAAACAAAAACAATGCATAGCGGTCAAGCTTTTGCCGTTAATGGTATTTTTATTTTGCTCACTAAAAGTTTTTTCAAACTCAAATACGCAACTTGGCGTGGAAGACCTAAAAGTGTGAAATGGGGTTGTTTTTTTTTTTTGTACAATTCTGTTATTTTATTTCAATTACAGATAGCTAGTTTTGCTCTGTTTTGCGTCTGAAATTCTTGACAGTATCAGTTTCTTTGCTGTAGACAGCAAAAATAAAATAGTTGCTACTAAATTGTTTTTGTTCGAACTCGTCTATTGAGTCCACTAGACCAACATTAGACAAATTAACAGCACAGACAGAATTTGCGGTATTTCCTTGTCAAAAGAAAGTACGCAGAAGAATCAAACATATAAATAGAAAAGCAAAAAAATACAAGAAAAAACTAAAACATGTTTTTGCCTACAAAAAGTATCTAGTTTACACTTGACTAACTGCGCTATCTAGGTGCTCAAATTCTTGGCTCTGTTCGGGTCAATTGCGAAATTTACACATGACTGCAAACGTGACGTGGCTAGCAGTTGGCGAGACTGCAAAAGAGTACGGGTTAGAGTTAGGTTGGTGCTGAGCGTAGATTCAAGCTGACGCTTAGTAGAGTGTGTCAAACGATACACTAACACTTTGCATTTAAGGGCTTCCAACATTTCCTAATCCAATTGACAAGCGCAAAAAACTATAACCTATTGTGAAGAAAGTGCTACTTGTTCCAGCCGTGTGATCTGTAATTATACAAATTATGAAAAATATTAGGAAATATCTGGATGTGTTAAAGGAATGATGCACTAACGTGTTAAGCAATGTCGTTTCATTTTGCAGCTGTTAATTTTATGAAATTGCATGTTTTCTGCCAATGGTTTCAATTGATCGAAGAAGCCACACTTGACAAAACTTGGCCACCACACAAAATATCTATTTGCATAGATATCGTATAGACTGTGCCTTCTGTTGGCTTCCTAAGACAAAACAAGCATGTTAAAATAAAATTTAAACCGTTTCCTGGTTTACTATTTTCCAAAAGACTCGAGACTTAGCTATATTTGATGAAAAACAACTAAAACACATAAATTGCAAAAAAAAAAAAAAAAAAAATAAAAAATGTCAGTAAAAGAAATCTTTATAATAATTTGTTTTTTTATTTATAAGATCTTTCTCATTGGAAAGGCCAAAACCATTTTGTTTCGGAGGAGATTTATTTATTACTAGTTGAAATAAACGGTGTCACTCGGAAGTTTAAATAAATAATTTTGTCATTCAGTCCTCGTTTCCACTTATTTAATAAACCAAAATAATGAATAAGAAGTTCCACTTGAATTTGCATTTTTCATAGTTTAAATAAAAACGTCACTAATTCATTATTCATCAAAAATCATTATAGATAATTATGAAAACAAAGTGTATCAGTGTGGCTTTCGACCTGGAGAGTCCACCATAGACCAGATTTTCACGCTACGACAAATCCTGGAAAAAACCCACACACATCTTCACATTGTCGATTTTAAAGCTGCGTTCGATAGCTCGAGAAGGGATTGCCTTTCCCAACAATGTCTGAGTTCAGTATACCTGCAAAGTTGATTAGACTTGTAGGCCGGTGTGCATCGTAATGTCACCATTTTCTGCAAAGGTTTCCAGCTCCTTGCGTACGCTGATGATATTGTTTTGTCGGCAGAACCAAGAGAGATGTTACCGCTGCTTTCACCGCTATCGAAAAGGAATCAGCCAAAGTGGGGTTTGACGATAGATGAGGGTAAAACAAAAGTATATGCTGTCTTCAAACAAGGGAGCGCGGCGTTTAGACTCAAACGTTTCATCCGGCAGCTATTTGAAGTAGTCAATGAGTTCGTATACCTTGGCACCGCCATTCATAACAACAACGAAGTCAGCCTGGAGATAAAGCGAAGAGCAATAATTGCTTATAGGTGCTACTACGTACGGCCTCAGTAAGCAACTAAGTTCCAGGGCCCTCTCTCGATCGACAAAACTAAAACTCTACAAGACGCTCGTTGTACCTGTGCTTCTTTATGGCGCTGAGGCATGGGTAGTTTCGCAAGCTGACGCAGCTGCTCTGGGGGTGATCGAGACAAAAGTTCTTCGCAAAATCTTCGGTCCTCGGCATCCGAATGAACCATGAGCTGTATGAGCTCTACGAAGACATGGCGAGAGCTTATGCGGTCGACCGAAACCCGAACACGGGTTGTTATGGCCACCTACACCGAGAAAAAAGCTTATGTTAAATTGAAAAAAAAACCTAGTATAATTTATAAGATGGCTTTGGTAGTTTTCAGCCACGCAATTACTTTATTAAAACGCCTAAGATTTACATGTTACCAAGTAGTTGGTAATTTTTTATACACGACGAAATTAATGACTTCTCGGTTTTTCTTGCTGCTTGACGTATATTATAACAAGAACATTAAATGAAATTAAGGTAAATACTAAATACAAAAATTTTAACTTCGCATGCGTTGAGATTCGAACCCACACCAACCGATACCACTGCGTATGAAGTAACTGCACTACGCATTGAGCCAAACTTCTTCGTTACGCTGAGTGATTTATTCAATATTAATTACAACTGAAGCTATGCTGCAGCCATCAACAGAATACTGCGACATACTGCATCTGTTAATACAGCATCTGTTTACATCTGTGAACCAAATATTTTTTTTTTGGCAGGGTATCGAAGTATGTGCTTTCAAAGCAATGTATTAAACAATAAATTGCTTAGGTGAATTAACGTAGCTGCAGTTATGTCAGCGAGTAGGAGCAAGGCTGCTTGGATCAGTTGGTAGAGCGATGGACTGGCACCAAAAGTTCCAGGGTTCGATTCCGCACGGCGGGCAAAGAAATTTTTTTTTTCGTTTCTTTTTGTTGATTGAATGTAATAAAATTTACTGGTGTGTTTTTTTAATTTTCTTTATGTTATTTTTGAATTTAAAAGTTATTTTATTACAAAACAAACCATTAAATTATCAAATCTATCCTTCTCGCGCGTGTCTAATGACGCAGCTGTGTTTTTTTTTGCAAAAAATAGCTCAAAACTATGCTTAAGCCATCCAAGCTAGTTGTTTTTTAATTTTGTATTTTGGGCTTAGGTGAATCAAATATTCTTTTTTTGGCAAGGTATCGAAGTATGTGCTTTCAAAGCAATGTATTAAACAATAAATTGCTTAGGTGAATAAGCATAAGTTTATAATTCCCACACAATTCTCTTTACCCAAGCCGACTTAGGTGATTTATCTTTTGTTTTTTTTCTCGGTGTAAGTTAGTAAATATTTTCATCTTAATGATTTACACTTTATTTTGACATATTTCGTTTTAAAATTGTTCATAAGAAAACAGTTTTTTACATTTTCCGGAGAATGCTAAATTTTGAGTTGTGGCACTTTTGAAATGGGTACGCGATAAATCTCATTTAGATGAATTAGATCAATTAGATAAATCATATTTACCTTTGTGCTTGCATAGCCAGTACGAAAAGGTAAATGAGACAAATGCTATACTAATCTAAGGCAGACACGCTCATCCAGTAGCTCATCTTGCTCACTTTACCCGCCATACAAATTTTTTTCTATCATGAACTTTGTCTTTGCGCTTATGCGAAAGCAAGACCACGTATAAAAAACAACAAAACAATCTACAAAAAAAAATATTCGCCGCTGTTGACGATCATCTAATTTTGAACTCGTAAACAACAACAACAAATGCATGCAAATTATCCGTTGCTTGTGTGTTAATGCACACAGGATTTGTTTTTTTATTTTTTTTTTATTTTTCATTGCTAAAAGTTACGATGAGCAATATATTGTTTTTGATTTTGTTTTTTAAAAATCATTTGCTCTTTTGTAAAATTTCGTGAGCACCACTGATCTAAGGCATCACTTTGATATTTAATTGCTTTTTAATCAAGAACTATGAGTTATTGCGGCCATGGCGTAGTGGGTAAAGTGTGTGGCCCTTACGCCAGAGACCTCTGGTTCAATTCCTGCCTGACACAGAAAGTTTTTTCAATTGAATTAATTTTTCTGTTCGGCCGTCACCTCACTGCAAACAATCACAAACCTCAGTTAGTAAAAACTGCCATGAAAAGCTTCTTGAGAACATAAGCCGTTCGGAGTCGGCATAAAGCATGTAGGTCCAGTTCTCGATCATTTGTGTTCAAACATTTCACAACACACACAACGCCGTTGATCATAAGAAGCTCGGTCAAAGTGCTTTCAAGGGCTGAAATGGCCATTTCGTTTTTTTTTATGAGTTATTGTTAAAACAGAAGTTTTCCGTATAGTAAAAATGAACATTTTTTATTTTTTCATAATGGCAACAGAGATTCTCTTTTCCAAAATCATAACGTTGTCTTCCGTCAGGCAATTAATAAAACGTACGTGCCACACACGATTATAGTAAATGCTTCGATCCGGAAGCAATTAACTAAAGATGACAAAAAAAATATATATAAAATATATTTTATGTAGACAAATGATGTTTTGTTTAGAATTTTTTTTTATGCTATAAACGCTCCATGTGCTAACATACGGTAAAAAAAGGAAGTTAGGACTGACAACAACAATAACTTCATCGCATCATTGATCCTATTAACGATCCGTTTCGCTTTTGTACAAAATACAGTCCAAAATAAAGTTTATAATTTATTTGATTTCCATCATGAGTGAGAAGGAACATATTTCTTATACTCTTTCTAACTACCTTTGTAAGTGTTCAACTTTTTGATTTGTTCGAATCAAATGCGTTTTTTACCTATGGCGACTCATGATAGAGCAGCACAGCATAGCAAAGCATAGCTCACAATAGCAACAATGCGCATGCGCAACGTACATATTTTGAAAAAGTGACAGCATTGAAGTATTTTTTATGTGTGATAGCTATTCTCTGTATTTTTTAAGGTTAGCAATTTGACAGCTACAATACTTCCGGCTTACGCGGCAGATTATGGCGCAAGAGGAAGAATTTTAGTTAGAAAAAAAAAAGTAAAAAAAAAATAAAATAAAAAGTTAAACAAAAGATGGCAGAACTATAGCGAAGTAAAATTGGTGGAAGGCAAGACATATTGATACGTTTTTATTGGGACACAACGAGTTGCAGTTTGCTTTGCGCTGACCTTTCAAGCGGACATGCTCGTCAATAGGCAGAGTTGTTGTTGTTTTAGTTTCTGTACAGCTACAATTTGTATCTAATTGTCGCTCACATTATTTTCGATTTATTATATTATGCTCAATAAATCTACTTTATTGTTGTTTTCTGTACGTCTTTCATGTCGACGGGCATTTTAGCCAAGTCAGGCTGATAATGCGTAAAAACAGTGGTCAAAATTATAGGCTTTGATGTGTACGATATTTCTTAATGAGAAAACTTTGAACTTCGCTTTAAGCTTCTTTATCTCAAGACAAAAATCTTTTGCATGAAGGTTTTATATGGCTTTAAAAACCATTTTTTTGTTACAATTATTAAATTGTTTATTTTTTTCTCTCAAATTAATATATGATCGACTTTTCAAGCATATCAATTTCTCAGCTTAACCCATTTTATGTTGACAACAAGTCAAATAATTAGCACTGATAGCTTAGCCTAATACAGCAACCATTTATTTGAATTATGTCTGGCTCTTCTGTGAATTGAACACCCCTTAAACCACTTAATAATCCTTTGCAAATGCCTGATTATTGCTAGCACGCGACTCTAATCTCACGCACACAAGTTTATTGAAGAAAAGACTTAGCGTACCGTGGCTGCTGTTTGTTTAAAGAGATGCTTGTCAAGGTGCTTCACTTAGCGGGCCGATTTATTTGTTGTGAATAAGGAGCGTGGCGCTTTATTGAGTGATAACAAACTGTGGAATTTTTTACTTTGGTCTAATATAGATATAAGAGTAAAGATAATCAAATGTTTTGAAAGTGAGTTAGAAGAAGGTTAGCTAGAAAAAAAAGGGCTGACCTGATCACATCGGGGACCTCAAAGATCGGAAAGTTTAAAAAAACTGGACCAGCTTTATGAAAATGGATATTTATAAAATTCAAACTTTGAAATAGTAACTGATTCAGTTTACAAATGGGATGCATTTTAGTATATGAGCATGGAAAAAACTTAGGAAAAATAACTCTTTTCCTTTTTTGTGATGTAGCAGATTCAAATTAATTATTTTTTTTATTGTGAAGCACATATTTTAGTGTGAAATTATTCGGTCAATCTGAATCTGAGTTGCTACACGCCTAAAATCTCTTTCTATGCGAAGTAAACGGCGCAGTAAAATAACTCCCAAGAATAAATTATTTAATTTTTTTATGAAAGATCTCCCAATTATGTAATAACACCCAAAAAACTTGAGAATGAAATAAGGAGTTGTTTCATTTTTCTTGGGAGTTATTTCATTTAAGTTAGAAGCTATTTCACGGGCCTTAAGTGCTTTCTTCAAAGAATGTTAACTTACCAGGTCATTCAATAAGTCCGTAGGTTAAGTAAGAAAAAACCTAATTTTTGATAAAACTCGATTATATTATTCAACATAGTTGCCTTCCAGAGCGATACAACGAGTATAGCGATTTTCCAACTTTTCGACACCACTTTTATAGTACGATTTCTCTTTCTCGTCAAAATAGGCCTCAGCTTCAGCGATCACTTCATCATTGAACTTGAATTTCTTTCCAGCAAGCATTCTCTTGAGATCTTAAAACAGGAAAAAGTCGCTGGGGGCTAAATCTGGAGAATACGGTGGGTGGGTAAGTAATTCGAAGCCCAATTCATTAAATTTTGCCATCGTTTTCATCGATTTGTGACACTTGTCTTGGTGCATTGTCTTGGTGAAACAACACATTTTTTTTTAGCAAATGTGGCCGTTTCTTGGCGATTTCAGCCTTCAATCGATAAAAAAGTGCACATTAATAGTCGCTGTTGATGGTGGTTCGTTTTTGGAGATAGTCAATGAATATTATTCATTTCGCATCCCAAAATACAGACGCCATCACCTTACAAGCCGACTGTTGGGTCTTTGCTCGCTTTGGATTCGGCTCGTCGACTGCTGTCCACTCGACTGCTGTCTTTTAGATTCTAG
Source organism: Coremacera marginata (assembly GCA_914767935.1). Classification (NCBI taxonomy): domain Eukaryota; kingdom Metazoa; phylum Arthropoda; class Insecta; order Diptera; family Sciomyzidae; genus Coremacera; species Coremacera marginata. The sequence continues at coordinate 51,729,448 of OU612046.1, read as the reverse complement.
TTTGTAATAGTGAATCCATGTTTCATCCATTGTCACATATCGACGATAGATTTCGATTTTATTGCGATTTAACAGCGCCAAACACTTATCTGAAGCAACAATTTGTTGTTGTTTTTGGTCGACTGTGAGCTCACGTGGCACCCACTTTGCACAGAGCTTTCGCATACCAAAATGTTCTGATATCGTTCATAACCAATTTGTGGATTTTTTTTATGTTTTGTGAAATAACAGTCTGATTTGAGCGTCCACTGCGCTCTCCATCATTTGTGCTGATACGACCACGTTTAAATTCAGCAATCCACTTTTCTACCATTTGTCTCGATAGAGCATAGTACGTATAATGTTTATCAAGCCATTGTTTGGTTTCTACTGTATTTTTTTTTCTGAACTCGATCTGAACTCGAAATTCACTTTTTCCATTTTTTTTTTTCAATAACAATAGTTGCACACAAAATGCTATAACTCACGAATCAATTGTCAGATTGTTATCAAATTTTTATACGTATCGTTTGAAGGTTGGTACTAAATAAAAATCATATGGAAAAAATCTAGTAACGCCATCTATGTGGCATCCTATGGACTTTTGGAACGTACTGTTATATTAAGGGTTAAAAATGCAACCAGTGCTGCTGAGTGCGCTATAATTAAAGAAATTTTCGCTGGATTTTTAATAACAACTTTTAAGTTTCTTAATTATATTTCAAACCTTTTTCCGTAGCTTTATTGGGAAAAAAGCGCTGCAGGCGAAAAATTGCAAACATAAGTTGATTAAAAAAATAAACTTATTTCTTTCATTTTTTTATTTCTATTTATGTTGCGCAAATTTTATAACAATTTTTCACTAGGCGGTCTTTTTTCCCTATAAGGCTATCAAAAATAGTTTTGAAATATAATTAAAAAAATGGAAAATTGTTATTTGAAATTGCGCGATTTTTTATAAAAATTTGTTGTCTGAGGCGCTTTTTTCCCTTATAAAGCTATAGAAAATGGTTGTAAGATCCGATTAAAGAATTAAGCATTACAAATTCAATTTCATTTGCTATTAAGAGCCTTATTTTATTATGAAAAATTGCGCAACAGAAACTCAGCGAAATAACGCTTCATTTGTTTTGTTGATTCCTGTTTTTAGAATTGTTTTTTGTAAAATTTTAAACCTTATTTTTCCCCCTATTTTTTTTTTTTAAGGGTGCTTTGCGACTCACACACATATTTATTCGCATTTGGGAGTTATTGTATTTATTTTAGAACTTATTTTATTTTTCTTGGGAGTTATTTAAATTCTTTTGGCAGTTATTTCATTTCTTTTGGTAGTTATTTTAATTTTCTTGGGTTAGTTATTTAATTTATCTTGATAGTTATTTCATTTCTTTTGGGAGTTATTTCGTTAATTTTATTTTTTTTTTATTGGGCGTTATTTCATTGGGAGTTATTTAATTGGAACTTATTTAATTTTTGGTTTGGGATTTATTTCATTTTCTTTGAGAGTTATTTAATTTTTTTTTGGATATGGGACTTATTTCATTTCTCTTAGGATTTATTTAATTTTTTCATTTGGGAGTTATTTCATGTGGAGTTATTTCACTGTGCCTAAGTAAACTGCATAAAATCTTTCGTGAAAGCGCAATTATGACGAAAAATAGCAAGCTTTATTAAGTCTTTTATTTTCACAATTGCCAGTCATGTCTTTTTAAAGTTCCGACAGCGTCAGTTCGAGTTTATTTAAACTATATGTTTATAAACCACTTTTTGCCGAACCCAGGACCAATGAAGAGGACGTAGCGGTATTTATGGTCTCATTTTTTCTATTTTGTTTTCTTCCTTTTTACTGTTTTCGTATTTTTTCTTTTTTATATATTTTGTTTTTTTTTTAGTTATCTTTGTTTTTGGGTTTTTTCTTAAATTTTTATTAACTCATTATTGCCTTACACGTAAAAAATTCCAGCGCGGGCTAGAGAGATATTGCGCAATTTTTTTTTTGTTTTGCAAAGAAAAGGAATGGGTCTACAGAAAAATGGAACAGTCTTATTTTCCGCGGCTTACCTTCAGCTTGAGAGGTGAAACTTCACAGGTAAAAATCGGAGGTTTTTTGTCGAAAATTGCTCAAGAAAAGTGCTGCCAACACAAAAAAAAGGAAAATGGAAAAAACGGAAAACGCGCACCTTTTCCAGATAGCCTAAGATGTCTTCTATAGAACTAAATAAATCGCCAGCGATATTTCGACATTCCTGGCAGTCACACCTGAAAACTCACCCATGTCATATCTCAGGTGTGTGCTCACGGAGCACTGCTCAAGTAAATTTGTTTTTTGTTTTTTCTATGAACTTCTATGTTCCCCCGGGCACACATTTTAGAACTGCATCAAAATCGTACGTGTCAATCTATGGCCAGGCTTTAATGGATTATAAATGATGAGAAAATGGTTCTTGCATCAAAATAATATGAAAAAAAACACAGTTGCGTTGGACACACGAGAGAAGCGAAACTTTTTCGTAGTTTCATAGATTTGATAACTTAAATTGAAAAACTTAAAATAATATAAAATATATTATATTTATATATTAAAGAACACACAAGAAGAAAAGAAAACGGAATAAATTACAAAATTGATCCAAAAAAAATTCCATTTATTACGCAAAATTCTGAGAAATTTGCACTTAAAGATGAAATTTGGTAGTTTCAACCGATTGATTTCATCTTCACACAATCACAGCTCGGTAACGGTTAAGTTGGTGGGGTTTGTTGATATACCGTTGAAAAGGTGATTTCATTGCCTTTAAAATAAGTTTTATGTAAGTTAGTTTTTCTGCTAGAACGTGAACGTGAATCAAAGTCGTGAAATATTTATTAACCGTGTAGCTCCTAATAGTGTGAAAATAGACCCCCCCCCCCTCCCATACGATATTTTGCTCAGCTCGACATAACCTTTCAGCTCCGTAAATAGTTGCACTCAATTGCGGGACACTCTGTATATCTGTGCTTGTTAAATATTCAGCTATACAAATTCTACTGTTGCCTTATGTAGCTGAATAGGAACACGTTCATAATCAATATTATTAAGTTTATATCTGACCATGTTTTTAAAAATTTACGGTAAGCAGATTCGTCTGCTTGTTCAGACCAATACCCTAAGAAAATTTATTAAATTTTAGAAGGTCCAAAATTTATTTTTAATTATAGAAAGTTTCCAACCAAAAATTATAGAAAGGCCCGAGAAAGTCCGCATATCGCGAAAAGTAGACTTTTTCGTAGTTATTTGATAAATATTGATCTCTATAAAAGCGATCACCAACGAAAAAACGGCGGAAATTTTTTGTGGAAATAAACCCACTTTCTTTCGGGGATTGACATCGAGTTGTTTTTAAGGTCTACAAAATCGTACATACCTAATTTTACTCTCAAATTTTAAGCATTTTTTGAAATTGTGTTTGAAAAATTTTGAAAAGACTCCATGTCAATCCCTAGTCTCAAGTGTGGGTTGAGAAACCGTTTGCATCAACTACGGCTTGCAAACAATTTTTCATGGAGTTGACGAAGTTTCTGCAAACATCTGGTTGAATGCTGTTCTATTCCTTGATTAATTCCTCCTTGAGTTGAGCTATTTTTCGAATGCTTGTGTTGTATAGCCTTTAAACCACTTCATTCCATAAATGTGCAATGACGTCAATGTCAGGCAATTGGGGAGGCGTTTGCAATAATTTGGGCAGTTATGCATTTGCCATAGTCTTGCCACACCAGAAGTGTGTTTTGTTTCATAATCTTGGTAAAATGCAAAGTTCTGTAATATACCAAGCTTTTCGGCGCTCTGCTTAGCATTTGCCTTTAAGATGTTAAGGTAGGAGTACTTATCCAATTTACCATCGATGAACACTAAATTACCGACATCTGCACTAGACATACAGCCCCAAACCATCATAGAACCACCTCCATGTTTCACTGTGGCACGAGTATTTTTGCTGTTAAACTCGCTGTTTGGTTGCCGCCATACATACGCCCTGCGATCTGAACCGTCCAAGTTGAATTTGCTTTCGTCATTATTTAGTACCTTAAATAATATATACCACTTGAATTTAACCTAATTTTTTACTTACCTTACTTACCGTATCCCAAAAAGCATAATTTTAAAGCAAGTACTCTCTCGCAAACTGAAGTCGTAGACTTTTGTTTTTGGGCTAAGGAACGGCTTCTTCGCACAATTCTTCTATGAAAATCATTTTTACGTAGTGTGTTACGAATAGTTTCTTTACTTTTGTATAATTTTTCAGCTCGTTTGTAGATTGGAATGGATTGTTTTTTATTTGTTGGAGAATATGGCGCTCATCGCGGCCTAATATGATGCTTTTTATTATGATGGTGTTCATCATAATAAAACATTCTGTACAGCTTTCTGTATTTCAAATAACGTATTTTGATAAAAATGGCCTTTAAAGTAGAACTAAGCCACTGTATTTTCAATTTGTGTGCCCTGCTTGAATAAAAAATACAAAATTAAAAAATTTGAACCCTGTATTGCATTCGGTTAAAATAAAAGCGACATAAGCCCCCTCTACGCACGGGTGACAATCTTGACGCGATGTAGGGGCTTAAGTTGCAAAGACACAATGGCTATTGGGTTAGAATTTGTGGAGCAACGAACCAAAAGTCACCCCCCATTTCTAAGGTTGTAGACGCCATGCCGAGGGAGATTGCACCGGTGGTGCAGGGTCTAGGGGTTTTAGATCGCAAATGGTGTCTCCTCAGGGCAGCCCACTCCCTGTTGTATTTTAGTAGGGTAGGGCGGATAATGGAAATTTTTCTCCCCAATTCGTGGGATATTTTATGAACCTGAGAACAAAAAACAAAAAGGAAGGGTGCGCTGTGGGGACGAGTCCCGAAGCGGTGGAATCCCAAAAGGATTTAACCGTGGAAGGGTGCGGGAAGCCGCAAGGTAACCCGCCGGGCCTGGTGGACGATAAAACTCTGAAAGGAGTGGAATTGTCAGCCAGACCTGTCGAAGCTGCAACACCAGGGAATGAAGGTGGACATCCTGAGGCTGGGGAGGTTCGTGTCTGTATACCAGGCGGAAATGCTTGGTGTAGTGCATGCGCTGGACCACTTGATAGATGGACGGGTAAATGGCAAGAAAATTGTCATTGCCCTTGACAATCATTCGGTGATTAGGTGCAAGCAACGGACAGATATTACTTCTAGGTTGGCCATAGAATGTCTTACCAAACTCAATAGGTGCGCTCAGACAAATGAGCTCACACTTATGTGGGTGCGAGGACATTCTGGCATAGAACAGAATGAAAAGGCTGATTCTTTAGCAAGAGAAGGATCAGCAGAAGAGTTCTGTGGACCCGAACCACGTATCGCCATAGGCGACAACATGGTGGCAGGCCTTTTTAAGCAATGGACGGACTCGGAACACCGTACAAGGTGGGAAGAAGCTGGTAATTGCAGGCAATCAAAGGCGGCCGTGAAATGGTCAAGTAGTGAGGCAGCAAAAGTCACCCGATACAATCGGAAGACTTTAAGCTGGCTTACTGCACTGGTCACAGGACATGGTCATTACATGTACCATCTCAGGAAGATGACTCTGACCGAGGACGATGCGTGTAGGTTATGCCTAGAAGAGCCGGAAACAGCAGCACACATTTTGTGCCAGTGTCCGGCGTTGGCAATCATAAGATTGACCATTCTGGGACGTCCATTTATTGACGAAGCCGAGATTGGTCAACTGACGTACAAGGACATGCTTGAGGTGACAAAGGGTGCCTATATAAGGAGCATGCTCACTTATGAGTGCTCCGAGCAGTAGCATCCTTCGTCAAATAGGGGACGAAAAGGGACCCACTGTGGTCTGATTCGGCCAATCCCCGACTTATTATATATATATAAGCCGACGGTCAATTTCGCGCAATGGACAAAAAAAATTGTGTCATTCTTTGGTTTAAACTTAATTACTTACATAGGTGGCGCTATAACCGCTACAGGTTGTCTTCAACTTGGTCCTTCCAACAGACATGTGGACTTCCTCTTCTGCATTGACCGCCGCTGGGTACAGAATCGAACATTTTCTTCCCATGGCCACCTAGGACACCTTGGCTTAAATAGATTCAGCGTTGGGTTTGAATCACGTAAAAAACAATTTCAATGAAACGAAACAGAATAGATAAAAGAAATGATCCCTAAATTAAATAATATTTGAAAATATTAATTATATTATTAATATTTGAATAAGATAATAATTATATAGTATTTCTGTTAAAAACAGTTTTATGCATTTAGCATTTTTTTTTGCCAGTTTTTAAAAGAAACCTTTTAACGTTCTTCTCATTCTTTGATTCTTTCCATTTAAATTCTTACGCCACGCTTGACTTTGAAAAGAATTTGATTTGCAGTTTAAATAAATTTACATTTCATCTTTTTCCAAAGATATCCTTTTTTTTTTAATTAGTCCTTAAAAAATCGCTGTAGTTTTATGTGGCATTTAGCAAGTGGCTTCTGGTACTTGCAGTGCTCACCCACTTCGATATCCGGAAATAAGATCAAATTTCACATCAAAATAACCAAAAGAAAATAAGAGACAGTAAAGTGAATCCACAAATTGGAAGCATAACAAATGTTCACGGATATGAATGAAAATAGAAAACAGTCACGTGTCACGTTAGCAGTGCAGTCAAATTGTCAGTTCTGTACGACAGACAGACAACTAGAGTCGAAGAAACAGTCGAAATAAAAAAAAGACTAATAATGTAAAAATACCAGCGTAGCGCACGCTCACCAAACCCAAAAGATTAGAGGAAGCTAGCTGCTGCGGCTTCATCTATTCATCCGTTCATCTAGCAGCTCAATTTGCAGTTTTTTTCCCCCGTATTTCTATATCTCGTGCTCCATTTACTCGACTAGTGTGCTATTTTATGGAATAGCGCTGCGGTTGCTGCTATTGCTGCTGCAGAAAACCTTTTAATGATTGAGAATTCGTAATTCTATGAGCAACACGCGCCCGTTTGTTGGTGTTTATAGTGGTCTGTTGTTGTTGCTGTTCTTTTATTTCAGGTTGAAGAATATGCGTGCGTGTGTGGGAAAAGTTTATGTTTTGTTAGTCGTAATCATGAATTGCTTATCCTTGGCCTCGTCGACATTGGCTTGAAGGGTTCTATTTTACTGGCTTTTCATTTCGAACTAATTGAATTGTATTTTGACTGTTTTTAGCTGATAAGCTGCACGCGTTTTTGTAGGCCAAAGGAATATTGGACGAACAAACGACCGTATCTAAAAGGATGTTTCGCATAGAAAGATTTCCGCGGACGACTTGTGTTTAAATAAGAATAATATGTTAGCAATTAACGAGAAGTTAATTATTGAAGTTGTGGATTTAAAAAAAAAAAAATATTATGATACGATGAAAATTTTGCTACGATGAATTTTTCTGAGCGGCCATCATTCTCTGTAGACAATTGTAAACTTCAGAGCAGTGCTGCTGCGACAATAATAAGAAAAGCATTCACGAAAATTTCAAAAACGTAGCCAAATAACACTAGCAGAATATTTTTTCTCCAATATATTTTGTCACAAATGCAATTTGATAAAATAAATCTAATAAAATTGAACCAAATTGTGTAAAGATTTAATTACACATTCATATATTTCAGTTGAAGACTTACATAAAAGTTTAACAAAAACTTTTATTTAAAAAAGTTTCCGTGGCTTCGCCACGGACGTTTTTTTGTTATCAATAAAGGGCGTTAACACGTTTTTTTTCTCTTTAATAAAAATTTTTAAACGCCGTTCAAACGATCACCGTGTGACATCAGCCCTTAAGACAATGCATGTCAAACGAAATAAAACAAGTTTTTTCTTTTGTTTTGTTTTTTCTTTTGCAGCTCATCACTGCATTTATATATATCTCTCTTTTCGCCTTGCGCGTGGCTCATCTGTTTTTTATGTTGTGCTGTGCTACCTGAGCAGAAAATGGGAAGAGAAGAAAAGAGAACAACATGAGTTTATTGAAACTCTCGCAACACAAACACGTGAAAGAAAACGATCAAGCAATTCGTGGTATCGGGGATGATACCTTATTATTGATCCTTATTATTATTATTATTATAATTATTATAATATTTATTATTGAAAATTCGAAAGAAAAATACCCATATGCTGCGCTGTAGCACAAATATGACATTTTAAAACTTATTTCATAAATATCGACCCAGTACTTTTGGAGTTTAGCTGGAAATAAAAATTTGCACTGTAATTTTTTATAATAGTATGGATATAGATGCGAGTAAAACTACTATAATATTAAAAAAAGAAGCAGTAAAGAGTGTATACCAGTGGTGAAGATAGCTTTTGGTTCTATGGGAGTCCGTAAAAAAAATAATAATCTTTAAAAAAATTGCCTGAGTGTTTTGTGGCATCTTACGTCATGTTTCACAGCCCAACTTTGTTTAAACGCCGAAACGTCTTTGTTAAAAACACGAAAGTTAAATATTTAGGGGTAACCTTGGATAGCAAACTGAACTGGAACGAGCATGTAGAAGATAGGATTCAAAGAGCCAAGAGGGTTCTGTTTCAGTGTAGACGCGTTTGTGGTCTCAAATGGGGGCTAAACCCAGAGCCTATGAAATGGGTCTGCACTACGATGGTTAGACCTGTACGTATGCTTCGGTGATCTAGTGGAAAAAAGTCAGCCAGAAAACCATTAAGAAGAGACTGGACAGAGTCCAACGGTTGGCGTGTGTTGGAATAACAGGTGCAATGGAGGTTCTGTTAGGTATGCTGCCATTGGATTTAGAAATAAAGAAAACGGCGGCGCTAACAGCCTTCAGGATGTTGCGAAATGCTACGTGGCATGGATCAACGGACGGATAGTATATTGTACATAGAGATGCCAGGAAGACGGGTATACCTATGGACAGAAGGCAGAGAGTAAGGATAACAGAAAAATGCTATAAAACTCTTATAACAGATGGAGTTGTCTGTGAAGAAATTGCTGGTAACGATATCAGTATATTCACAGACGGCTCTCTGATGAGTGACAGAGCCGGGGCAGGCGTTTACTCGGAAGAGTCGATCCTATCCTGTAGACTGAGGTTAGGAAGGCTTGTGTCTGTATAACAAGCGGAAATGCTTGGTGTGGTGCATGCACTGGACCACCTGATAGATGACCGGGTCAATATCAAGAAAATTGTCATTGCCCTTGACAAACAGTCGGTGATTTGGTGCATGCATCGCTTGCAGGTTGGCCATAGAATGTCTTACGTATCGCCATAGGCGACAACATGGTGGCAGGCTCAATGAAGCAATGGACGGACGGAACACCGCACAAGGTGGGAAGAAGTTGTTAATTGCAGGCAATCGAAGGCGACCGTGAAGTGGTCTCGTAGTGATGCAGCAAAAGTTATCCGTTACAATGGAAGTACTTTAAGCTGGTTTACTGAACTGATCACAGGTCCCTTCATGTACCATATCAGGAAGATGACTCTGACCGAGGACGATGCCTGTAGGTTATGCCAGGAGGAGCGTCGGCAAGCATAAGATTGACCCTTTTGGGATGTCCATTCATTGGCGAAGCCGAGATTGGTCAACTGACCTACAGGGATATGCTTGAGGTGACAAAGAGTGCTTATGTAAGGAGCATGCTCACGTATGAGGGCTACGAGCGGTAGCATCCTTTGCCCAATGGGGACGAAAACGGACCCACTGTAGTGCGCTTCGGACAATCCCCGATTTATTATATATATAAACTTCAAAAAACTATGAAGAATGTGTCAAATATGTATTTATATTTACACATATGTATATTTATTTCCAATGTACTTGAGAAAAAAGTGACAATTTTCTTCAGTTTGTTAGATGCTAAGTAAATTATGTTAAGTTAAGTATGTACACAACACCTACTTTCGGCTTTGTTTATATTTTGTTTGCTTAAAAACAAAACAGCCAATGGTGAGATGGTAGCATGGTGGACTTGTAGCCGTATGGTACGCGGTTCAATGCGAGTGCGGAGAGGGAAAAGGCAATTTGAGCCTGAAAGATTTTTTGACAGTTTTTATATATTAAGTTTAAGCTAAATATTTGTGTTGGGGGTTGGGATTAATTTTAAAGGTTTTTTTTCGGTTTTGGAGCATTTATTTAGAAACAACGGTACAATGTATATTATTCAAAGTATTGTCCATCGTTAGCTACAACATTTTCCCATCTTTCTGGCAGCATATGGATTCCGCGCCGGAAGAACGACTCGTCTTTTGAGGCAATCCACAAATCGACCCATTTTTTGGTATCCTCGTAAGAAGTGAAGCGCTGCTCAGCCAAGCCATGCGTCATCGATCTGAATAGGTGGTAGTCGGAAGGGGCTATGTCTGGGCTATAAGGCGGGTGGGGTAGCACATCCCAATTCAGCGCCTCCAACGTTTCCTTGACGGTTCTTTCAACATGTGGCCGTGCGTTGTCATGTTGAAAAACCACTTTGTCGTGTCTTTTGCCATATTCCGGCCGTTTAACCTTTAATGCTCGGCTCAATTGCATCAATTGTTGTTGGTAGCGTTCCCCAGTGATGGTTTCGTTAGGTTTTAGCACCTCATAGTACACGACACCCTTCTGATCCCACCAAATACACAGCATAAGCTTGGCGCCATGAATATTCGGCTTGGCCGTCGATGTTGATGCATGGCCGGGTGGTCCCCACGATTTTTTTCGCTTAGGATTATCGTAATGGATCCACTTTTCATCGCCAGTGACAATACGATGCAAACAACTCTTCCTTTTATGCCGTTGAAGCAGTTGTTCGCACATGCAAAATCGCCGTTCAACGTCTCTCGGCTTCAACTCGTACGGCACCCAATTTCCTTGCTTTTGAATCGTTCCCATGGCCTTCAGGCATTTGCCGACCGTTGATAAGTCGACTCCCAATGATTCTGACAATTCTTGAAGGGTTTGACACGGGTCTTCATCGAGCAAGGCCTCCAATTCCTCATCTTCAAACTTTTTCGGCTGGCCCGGACGCTCTTTGTCTTCCGTATCAAAATCACCACTTTTAAACCGACGGAACCAGTACTCACAAGTAGAAATCGATGGAGCATAGTCCCCGTAAGCCTCAGTAAGCGTGCGTTGTGCTTCAACCGCTTTTTTCTTCAAATGGAAGCACAAAAGTAAACCTTCCCGCAAATTGCGTTTTGTTGGAACGAAAGTCGACATGTTCACAGAGAAAAAAATATATGTTGTTTACACTTCAGTGGAATGACACATACTGAAAAATGAAGCTTAGACAATGTGCTTTGAAATGAATATAGTCACAGGTGTGCCCGATGCGATCTATTGATAGTTACGCCATCTCTTAGAAAACCTTTAAAACTAATTCCAACCCCAATAGATACGTAGTTGTAGATAAAAAAAGAATACGGCCTGTCGTCTTTGCTGTGAGGAGCGAACCTGGGTACCACACAAATCATCAAATGAAAATAATAAAGCCTCTTAATAACCAACTCACCAAGAAAGCCAAAAAATTGTGCGAACTAGTTCTGTATTAAAAAAAAACGAAATGGCCATTCCAGCCCTTGAAAGGACTTTGACCGAGCTTCTTATGGTCAATTGTGTTGTGTGTGTTGTGAAATGTTTGAACACAAATGATCGAGAACTGGACCTTGAAAAAACTTTCTGTGTCAGATGGGGATTCGAACCTGGGTTCTCTGGCGTATGAGCCACACACTCTACCCACTACGCCACGACCGCCACAATCGTCATGTTAAATATACCAGTTGACTTTATGAAAAAAAAGACAGATCTTGAACTAGTACTGGTATGAAGGCAGACTGCTTTTAAACTATTTTGTTGCACTGCAGGAAAGAATGTTAATAAAATAAATTAGTAATCCTCCCTGATATTTCATTTTAGAGTATGAATTTCACTTCTAACTTGCGTGGTAACCACACACAGCCACATACTTTGTTACAAATCAGCGTTTTTGTTAGAATTGCTTATGATCGTCGAAATTTAAACAAAAATGGTAACTGTAGTTTCACCATACAACACTGAGCTCCAGATTTTTTTATATATAACCAATATTCGGGAGATGTCCCTCAATGAAATGTGAAAGCATTGTATTGATTTGGAAGACGGGTGACAGTAGTTTGGAAAGGTGGATTAGTGTCGGTAAATGACTTTCGTTATTATTATGCCAATTTTTTTTTCCACAAAACTCTGTCGATAATCGCAGTACAGAATTGTTTATGCATAACTTTTTTAAAAATTGAGATAAATTTTTTTTGACATGGGTTATATTACAAAAGTCTGTCTGATCCATGCACGCTAGAGAAATTTTAAAGGGTGGTGGTAAGAGAATAAAGAACCACGAAACTTCAGTTTAATATCTCAAAAACTGAGACAGCTCAAAGTAAAAAACGTTATTTTGCTGAATTTTTCTTAGAGTCTCACGTTTGATTATTAAAACGCGTCCCAAAATTAGTTTTAAAACAACTTGAATCGGCTGAATCATTAGAATCATGCATGCAGAAACAAAACGTGAATCAAAGTCGTGTAATAATAATTAACTAAGTAATTCCTAAGTATGTGAAAATAGATCCCGCCACCCCTCCAATACGATTTTTTGCTTAACTTGACATAACCTTTCACCTCCGTAAATAGTTGCACTCAGTTGCGGGACTCGCTGTATACATTGTACGTGTACGTATACAGTATTTAGGGGCTGTTCATAACTCAAAACGTGAGGAATTTACAGTGGCTGTGAGTAATTTTTAAGGAATTTTATTTTGAGGAATTTGACAACTGTAACCATTTCTTTTATTTTACTGGTTAACGCCCAGAATTCCACTTTTTGTGTAGCCCGGAAAATGTTTTAGAAAATTCCTATTTTTACTATTTTGGAGGGTTCTTTACATGATGGAATAGTTGGAAAATTTCAAAAATTTGATTTTAAAGCTTTAATTGACGATTAAACAAAATTTAAATTTCTTCGTTGATTTTATACATTTTTTAATTTTTTTTGAAGAATTTTATTTTAATTTGAGGAATTTTGAGGAATTTTGGTTTTAAAAATTGGCAACACTAGTTCATAAATTACATGTTATTGGCCACTTTTTGACCCCCTCTCCCCCATGTCACACTTCGTCACAAAGTCTTTGATGAAATTATTCATCACATTTTCGTAAACTTGCGGATGTATCTAGCGAATACCAGTTCTAATATTGTCTCTGAGTACTTCAGTATTTGCTGCATCATTGGCGTAGACTTAATCTTAAACGTAGCCCTAAAGAAAAAAACGCGGTCAATCAAAGACTGCATTTTGAGAAATTATGCGTCCAGAAATTACAAGAGTCATTGTTTTACTAGCTCCACGTCGTCCACGTTCATAGCATCAATTGCAGGCTAAAAATGCCAGTCAACATCGTTTGGTAACGCAATCTACTCACTGAAATTGTCGCAACAGCATCATTTTCGAAAAAATATTGACCAATGACAGCGCCACTCTAAAAACCGCACCAAACTGTCACTCGTTGTGGATGGAGAGGTTGTTCCACTTTTCCCTTGGGTTTTTGGAGCCCCAAAAGCGACGTTTTTGCTTATTCACGTATCCAGTCAGATGAAAATGTGCCTCATTACTCAGAATAAACTTCCCTGTAGGAAAATCAACTAATTTAAAAGTAGTTGATAAAGTAATAAAGTAGTTTTTTGTCAACCACAACTAGTTGAAATTCTGACTATGTTCCATAGAACGAACTAACATATTTTGTATGGTGATGTCCGCTAAATAAGTCAATTGACTTTCGTCTGCATATATTTTCAACTACTTGTTAAACTAGTTATATTTAAATTATTTTTTTAATTACTTTAAAATAACCAATTGAAAACTATTACTGATGGCCTAAAGTTAATAATATTTGATGAAAAAACATTGTTAAATATATATAAACTTGTAATCTATTTAATAAAAATTTGAAATTAAAACATGTCAAAATCAGAGTAGTTGCCGCCTTAATATAATTCAAAGTAGTTTATCAATCACTTGTTTTTAAGTAGTATTTCAATTACTTCATATATAATACAATAAGAACTATTTAGAATTGAAGTGGATGCCGCCTTAATATAATTCAAAGTAGTTCATATACTGGTTTATTTTAAACTAGCTTTTTAATTAGATGTTTTTAAAAACAAGTTAGTTTGTTCCTATAGGGTTGTTTAAGATATCATGATCTTGTTCATGCATTCCCAGCACACAATTAGTTTTTTTCACACAATCCTAGTTTTTTTTTGTCATCGTAAACCTTCTGTTGAAAGACCTTTTCTAAAAAGGAAAAAATTACTAGATTTAATTTAATTTAATGTATTAAATAAAATTAAATAATATCTTCCACCATTTCTAATACTATCGTTTTAAATAATCTTCTTATTTGAAAATAATACATTCCGCGGTTCAGTATTGATCACAAAATTTGAAAGTTCCAAAATTCAATTTTTCAATAGGCTAATATTACCCCAAAATAACTCAATGCCATTAATAATTTTGAAGTTTTTGTATAATTTTCCACTGGGAAAATATTTTCCTTTTTTATATTCTTCAAATATATATGGGAAGTTATTTAGAAGATTTAAAAATGTAGCAATCTTAGCTTATTCTAACTATTTTGAGTCAAGACATTAAATATCTTAATGATATAGTTTTGGAAATCATATAATTTTTTTTTAATAGCAAGGATCGGTATGCAAATTTTATATATTTCTTCTTAAAAACAAATAATCGTTCAATAAACCTCAAGTAGAAGTTTCAAAATAAATACTTGTTCTTTAGAGCTTATATAAACTTTGAAGTCAAATAAAGTTCTTTAATTGCATTCAAAACTTTTTGAAATCATTTTGTATGCAGATTAAATTTTTGCTTAATCAAGCAAAATTAGGAATTGTTTTTGTTCCATATTATCATAGCTTTTGAATTTGTTTACGTTAGAGATTAAGTTGAGAAATTATATATTGTGACTTTAATGATTTTCCTTGGTCATGGTTTAGTTTATTTTAAAGGTTTTAATCATTTCAATCGTTTGACTTTAAAGACTTTAAAACTTTAAATTGATTCAAAAGATTTTAACAAAGATTTAAGGTGATTGTAATCTTTTCAAAAGAATGAAGGAATGCAATCAATTCGGTTTTATAGTCATGAATGTGACTTCAATTTTAATGAAATCAGCGATGACTTCAATTTTTTTTTTCATTCAATGACTCAAAAAAGATTTTAGAACTTTTTGTGTTGAAGTCATTGCAATCAAAAATGATTTAAACATTGCAATCATAACCTGAAGTCATGAACTATGAAAGCACCGATCTTTTACAACTATGTTGTACAGCTACCATTTTAATGAACACTGAAGCTTTAGTTCTAAAATTAGAAATTTTCAACCAGAAATAATGAAAAAAAGATATGCTTGCCATTGATCGTTGTGCATTGTTAAACGTGGAACATGCTGCACTAGATCCGAGCGGCAACGGGTATTTAAGCTAGTAATACATAAAACTAATTACTTTTGGTGAACATTATAGAAATAAAGATGAAATTATTTAAAAAAAATAGTTGACCTTTGGATATATTGGACCTATTTAAAAAAAGCTTATTCACTTTAATTTCTAGTGTTCTAGATGTGCGTACATTTCGGGGGGTCAACATTGACTCCGACCATTATCTTGTTGCAGCCAAGATCCGCATGAGATTATGCAATGCGAAGAACATATGCACAGGAATGCAACGAAAGCTAGATGTCGTTAAGCTGCAATTACAACGGACTGCCGAAGCCTACTCCGCTCAACTCTCGGTTAAGCTCAACCAACCAACCTCGGGACCCGACGACGCCGGCGGACTCTGGGCGCATATATCCCACTCCATGCGCGCTGCCGCTGAAGAAGTCATTGGTTTTCGGCGCCCGCAACCTCGGAACCAATGGTATGATCAGGAGTGTCGCATTGCGACTGCAGTAAAAAACGCCGCTTATAGAAAAACGCTGCAGTCAGCTGCAACGCGAGCCGTGCGAGAAAACTACCGCGAAAAGAGGAAGGAAGAGAGACGCCTTTTCAGACGCAAGAAAAGAGAGCAGGAAAAGCGTGAGCGTGAGGAACTAGAGGTATACCAGGGCAAGAAGGATGCACGAAAATTCTATCAACAGGTTAAGCGTCTAACCCAAGGTTTCAAGCCCGGAGCATCCACTTGTAGAGACGAAAATGGAGATCTGAATACGGATACGCAGTGTGTGCTGAGATTGTGGAGATGGCACTTCTCCAATTTACTTACTGGCGGCGATTCCACCAATGCCGCCCATGGAGAGCGCAGTTCAGAGCTACCAATCAACAATGACGGAGTGGAAGTACCACCACCTAGCCATGATGAGGTTCGAGTTGCTATCCAACGGCTCAAAAACAACAAAGCAGCGGGTGCTGACGGCCTGTCAGCTGAATTGTTTAAAACCGGCGGCGATGAATTGATAAGGCGCATGCATCAGCTCATCAGCAAAATATGGCTAGCAGAAAGCATGCCCGACGATTGGAACCTCAGCGTACTGTGCCCTATACTTAAGAAAGGAGACCCAACAATCTGCGCAAGTTATAGAGGTATCAGTCTTATTTCCATCGCATATAAGGTTCTCTCAAGCGTACTGTGTGAAAGATTAAAGCCGATTACAAAAACACTGATTGGGCCTTATCAGTGTGGCTTTCGACCTGGAAAGTCCCCCATATACCAGCTTTTCACGCTACAACAAATCCTGGAGAAACCCCACGAAAATCGAATTGACACAAACCATCTCTTCGTCGATTTTAAAGCTGCGTTCGATAGCCCGAGAAGGGATTGCCTATACGCAACAATGTCTGAGTTCGGTATACCTGCAAAGTTGATCAGACTTTGCAGAATGACGTTGAACAACACACGCAGCTCCGTCAAGGTAGGAAATGACCTCTCCGAAACCTTCAATACCGAAAGAGGTTTCAGGCAAGGCGATCCACTGTCTTGCAATCTCTTTAACATCATCATGGAGGGGATCGTACGAAAGGCAGGTGTGCATCGTAATGGCACCATTTTCTACAAAGGCGTCCAGCTCCTTGCGTACGCTGATGATATTGATATTGTCGGCAGAACCAAGAGAGATGTTACCGCTGCTTTCGCCGCTATCGAAAAGGAATCAGCCGGGCCCTGATTCTACGGGCTCAGTAAACAACTAAGTTCCAGAGCCCTCTCTCGATCGACAAAACTAACACTCTACAAGACGCTCGTTCTACCTGTGCTGCTTTATGGCGCTGAGGCATGGGTAGTTTCGCAAACTGACGCAGCCGCTCTGGGGGTGTTCGAGAGAAAAGTTCTTCGCAAAATCTTCGGTCCTGTTCGAGTCGGTGATGACTATCGCATCCGAATGAACCACGAGCTCTATGAGCTCTACGATGACATTGACGTAGTTCGGCGTATAACTGTGCAGCGACTACGCTGGCTGGGTTATGTCCATCGTATAAACGACGAAGCTCCAGCGAAAAAGGTGCTCGAGGCGAGGGTCGGTGGTCAACGACGACGAGGGAGACCATGCCTCCGATGGATGGACCAGGCTGAGGAAGCCCTAACCGCACTTGGTGTATCCGATTGGAGAAGGCGCGCGCAAAGCAGAGGCACCTGGCGAGAGCTGATGAGGTCGGTTGAAACCCGGACACGGGTTGTTACGACCAACTAAGTAAGTAAGTAAGTATTAACTTTAATTTTTGTGTTATTAAGTACTCAAAGAGTTTTGAAACCTTTAACTGTTCTTATCTAATGATTTTTCAATCTTTGATGGATAGATTTTAAATCCATGAACATAGATTAAATACAATCTACGAGAAGATCTCTCAGCAAAATCTTCACACTTCAAGTTTAATCCGTATAAATAAAACTAATTCAAGCTTGTTATCTACTCATATTTTCAATGTTGTTTCATGAGAACTTTGATGAAATAGGTCGAGCAGCATGTAATTAAATGATAAAAAAATTGATTCTACTCAACAGACGTCTTCAACTGACAGCGAGGAAAACTAGAATAGTTGCTGCACATACTACTAATTGAAACACTGATATTAACCAGCTAGTAGTTGAAGCAGTTCTTTTTACCGGTTGGCTTGATAAACTTCAGCACCGAATACAAGATTGAGTGACATTTTAATTTGTCACTCAAATGAACTCGATTTCCTGCTGGCCATCATCATCTTTAAAAAAAAATAATAAAATAAAAAATAGTGGAAAGAAGTCAGTTGAAACTGAATATGCAGCTGTTCACTGTTATTTTAATACTTTCTATGTTATTCCATTAAAATTAACTAAAGATACATTTTAACACTTCTACGCTTATGTAAACTTTGACGGCTGACAACTTTATTTAATTTCTTTTTGCTAGAAAATGTGTTAGATACGCAACAACAACAACAACAACAAAAAAGCGAGAATTTGCATAAAGTCAGCAATGTGTGGTTTATGTAATGGAAAAAATGCAAAAAAATCAATCAAATAAACTGACTATAGAAATAAATCAAAACTGAAGTGACGTACAGTGAAAGAAAACAATTTTTTTTGTGTATCATGTCAAAAGATATCAGTTGTCTATGTAAAGATACGCGCTAACTGCCGTAGTATCTGAAAGATGCTTATTGCACAGACACACAGTATTCGCTACGCAAAAAAAGCTGGCATTAATAGAAATTGTCAATCAAATAAAATTCACACTTGACTGATTAAAGTGAGAAATGAGTGTGTGTGTGTGTGTGGGGATAAACATCGACTTTGTGGCGCTTAACAGTTAGTTTCAAGAGAACTCTGTATCCCTGTATCTCAAGTTTATTGTAGCAGTGAACCGCAGGGAACTGCGGCTGTATAGGATAGTAGTCAACCGTATAGGAACCGGATGTTTTTTGGCTCTTACCAAACTCACTTTGTCATAATTTCTGTGAAACAACCTCCAATAGTTTTTTATTATACCAAAGATCACAGTTTTTTTTTTTTTTTTTGCAATTAGTTGCTTTGACGTGTTCTCTCTCGAACTTTTGCTTACATCATTCCTTTAATTATTTTTCATTGGCATCTGTTTTGACGTTGAATACAAAAAAATAACAAAAAATCTATGAAAAGATTGTTGATTTCTATTATTGTCATTTTTCGTTCATCTATTCTTCAACAACTATTTATTATTTCTTTATATTTTTTTTAAGCTCAACAATAATGTTGTCCATGTTCATAATACTGAGGCATGAAATTACTATTTTTATTTGTAATTTTTTGTTGCTGTTGTTGTTTTTAATGTTGCATTGAATTGCTCAAACATAGAAACGAAAACATTTTTGTCGCCAGCTATAAAAATATTGTGATCATTATTTTGCTAGCTGATCACATCATAACCAATCAAGGTGTCACTTATGGTGACTTGCAATAATCAATTTGTTTTTGGTTAATTTCAATGAATTTATAACAACTATACACCATATGGAGCAAAGTCTCAGACAACAAAGACTTGAAGTTACACGCTGCTAAAATCAGTTGGAGCGATTTTAGTGAGATATTGGTAAGCATGATTTTAGTTATATTTGGCCTACTTCAAAGAAGCTGCTGTATGTGAAGAGCTTTACTATAAAAAGGTGAAGTTGAAGGGATAGACTACTGTTGAACATTTTATGATCCTCACAAAATTTGCCTCACCGTAGAAATCTATTCCTCTGAAAACCATTCTTATTCTTATGTCAACTTAGACTGGTCCAAAAAATCGACAATTTTTTTCAGCTGATCTTCGAGTATGTTATAGTGGGTACCAGAGTCAAAAACCGAGTGTGATTGCGCACAACAACAACCACTTCCACGCGAAGCATTCTCATAATAGCGATGAGCGACGAGTGCCGCTGCTTTCACTTATCGCTCATTAGGAAGACTGTTGAATTCTAAGCATATGATTCTAAGCAACCTCAATGACTCTAGAGTTATTGAATGATTTGCGTGCACTTCAGTCTTGGCGTGTGTTTTCCTTGTTTTACTTTTGTTTTGTGTTTTACGTATTGATTAAGATAAATAGCCAGCTTCTAAGTTGGGGATCGCTAGTTCAAAGAATTAAATTGTAGCAAACTTACTTTATACTTTTATGTTTTCTATTATTTGTTCCTTGTTGTTATTGTATTGTTTTTAACCAATTTTTCAATTCACTTTCACACTTGCAATGATGAATTGCTGAGAACCTTTATGTTTAGGGATGCCATAAGGAATGCGGCAATCCAAAGTAAACAGGATTGCCGCTTTTAAAAGCTGTAATAGTGTGTATTTCTTCCATTTATTTTAATATAATGTTAATTATAATTATCATATAAATGTTAATTAAACCTGCCCTTTAAACCAAGCTGTTTTTAGTGAAACTATGTTAATATGTAAATCAATAATTTTTTATGTATGTATTTATATTTTAAGAACTTTTGTAGGCATTTTTTAATTATTATTTTTTTTAATAATATTTGAAATGAATTTTATAGTTTTTTCATTAATTTTGAAACATCTTTATTTTTTAATATTTTAATAGTTCTTAAAAAAATTTTCCAAAAATTTTTAATATTTTTTTTCAATAATATATTCAGAATTTTTCACTAATCTATCAATAATATTTTAAATTTTTTTATTAAGTATATGCCTTCTATCAATTTCATCAATAAATATTTCATACTTCATACATACATAAATACTTATTTCATCAAATATCAATAAGTATATTTCTATCAATAATATTTTAAATTTTTTTATTAAGTATATGCCTTTAAATATTTTTTTAATACTATTTTAAGATTTATTTTCATACATTTGCTGAGTCCGCTAATATTATATGTATATAATAATAAATTTATATATAATATGTATAATAAAATATGTCAGCGGTAACACTGCATGCAATTTTCCTTAATGAATCTAGAGTCATAAGAAATTACTCTAGAATCATTAGAAACCTTGATCGGCATTCTTATGAGCGACGAGTGAAAGCGGCGGCACTCGTCGCTCATCGCTGTTATGACGATACTTCGCGTGGAAGTGGTGGTTGTTGTACGCAATCATAGACTCGTTGCAGTTCTCTGGTGCGTACAAAAAAATAAAGTTAAAAAGATCTGCATAGTATTATACGCCTGCAAAAATACCTTCGGTAAAAAATTATGTCTTCTGTAACCAAAAATGCTCATGTTTATACACTACAGTAGTTCGCTCCATCTTCGTACGGGGCACTAGTTTGGGCACAATATAGCAAAACTATCCAAGATCCAACGGTTCGCGTGCATAGGCGTGACGGGGGTTATCCCTTCATGTTTTACCGATGCACTTAACATCCTGACACACCTGCTTCCTATAGATCTACACATCAAAACCACTGCAACAAACAGTTCAGAGTCAGGAAGCCCTATAACTGGAAAAGTAAATTCTATGGTCACAGCATCATTCTAAATTTGTTTTCACAGGCTAGTAATACGGAATATGTCATCCTGAAACTCGATTTCTCTAGATCATTTATAGTTAAGTTCCCAACCAGGGTACAATGCCAAAATGGGGGACCTAACCTAGTATCCGATGTTTTCTTCAACACTGACAGATTCAAGATGAGCTGCGGATTTAAAGCCTCAATGAAACTGGGCGTGGCGGAAGCTTTTCGTATACCATATCCATCTTTCGTCTTTCAGGCCGAAATTCTAGCGATAAGAGAAGAGATGTCGAACCAACAACAATAACCTTAATACAGCTATTTTGTTGAATAGTCAAGCCGCCAACAAAGCTTTAGCTGCAGTTTCCATACTAGTTTTAGCTTTAGCTGCACTCCATACAAGTTAGGCAATGTATACAGGAACAAGTGCGGATAAGTGACCAACTTGACATTACTATAATATGGGTTCCCGGTCATACACTGAGAAAAAAGCTTATGTTAAATTGAAAAAAACCTAGTAATATATAAGATGGCTTTGGCAGTTTTCAGCCTCCCGAGTACTTCATCAAAACGCCTAAGTTTTACATGTTGACTTGTGCTAATTTTTATTTGGGTGATAAAGTAACCTTGGTTTACCTTGGCACCGCCATTAATACCAACAACGAAATCAGCCTGGAGATAAAGCGAAGAACAATAATTGCTAATAGGTTCTGCTACGGGCTCAGTAAGCAACTAAGTTCCAGAGCCCTCTCTCGATCGACAAAACTAACACTCTTCAAGACGCTCGTTCTACCTGCGCTGCTTTATGGCGCTGAGGCATGGGTAGTTTCGCAAACTGACGCAGCCGCTCTGGGGGTGTTCGAGAGAAAAGTTCTTCGCAAAATCTTCGGTCCTGTTTGAGTCGGCGATGACTATTGCATCCGAATGAACCACGAGCTGTATGAGCTCTACGAAGACATTGACTTAGTTCGGCGTATAACTGTGAAGCGACTACGCTGGCTGGGTCATGTCCATCGTATGGACGACGAAGCTCCAGCGAAAAAGGTGCTCGAGGCGAGGGTCGCTGGTCAACGATGACGAGGGAGACCATGCCTCCGATAGATGGGCCAGGCTGAGGAAGCCCTAACCGCACTTGGTGTATCCGATTGGAGAAGGCGCGCGCAAAGCAGAGGCGCCTGGCGAGAGCTGATGAGGTCGGCCGAAACCCGGACCCGGGTTGTTACGACCACCTAAGTAAGTAAGTTAGATAAATTAACCAAGTATTTGTTAATTTCTTATGCACTACTTAAAAAAAAAATTGTATTTAAAAAATATAACTTTTTCGGGTTTTGGTTTTTTTTTTATTTTCCTTTTTTTTGAAGTTGCCGCCCTCTTGTTTTGTGATTTGCTTGGCTGAAATCGGCAACAACAAAAATTTTTCTTTTATCAACATCGTGTTTTTCTTAGAAATTAATGACTTCTCCGGCTTTCCTTGCTGCTTGACGTCTATTATACCAAGAATATTAAATTAAATTAAATTAAATATCATATATACACATTGTACCTTCGCATTCCGTTGAGATTCTAACCCACAACCAACCGATACCACTGCGTATGAAGTCACTACACTACGCATTGAGCCAAACTCTTTCGTTAGGCGGAGTGATTTATTCAATATTAATTACAACTGACGCTATGCTGCAGCATTACACAATAATCTATTAAAAGATTTGTGTTGTATGGCAATCAACAGAATACTGCGACATACTGCATCTGTTAATACTGCATCTGTTAATACTGCATCTGTTAACATAGCTGCAGTTATATCATCAAGTAGTAACAAGGCTGCTTGGGTCAGTGGGTACAGCGATGGACTGGCACCAAAAGTTCCAGGTTCGATTCCGCACGGCGGGCAAAGAATTTTTTATTTTTCTTTTTGCTGTTGAAATGTACTTAAATTTACTGGTGTGAATATTAACGTGTGTTTTTTAATTTACTTTATGTTATTTTTGAATTTAAAACTGGTTTTATTAAAAAAAAAACCATTAAATTATGAAATATATCCTTCTCTCGTGTGTCTAATGACGCAGCTGTGTTTTTTTTTTGCTCAAATCTATGCTTAAGCCATCCATACTAGTTGTTTTTTTTATTTTGTATTTTTGGAATTTGGGCTTAGGTGAATCAAATATTTTTTTTTCGGCAAGGTTTCGAAGTATGTGCTTTCAAAGCAATGTATTAAACAATAAATTGCTTAGGTGAATAAGCATATGTTTATAATTCTCATACAATTCTTTTTACCCAAGCCGAATAGGTGATTAACCTATTGCTTTTTTTCTCGGTGTAGGAACATTTATGGTAATGAAAAGGCGAATGAACTGTCCAGAGTCCTCCTATAGTGCCATGAATAACGATGGGCCCAATACAGCCCCAATTGAATGCAATGCACACAGCATACAGGAGTACGTCAAACAATCTACCTTTTTGAAGGAAACATTTGCCGAACGGGTGATTTTTTCGAAATGGACCAGTCAATTGGCCATCAGGATCGTGCGATTTAACTCCTTTGAGTAATTTTCTCTAAGGTACATGAAGTAACTGGCTTATACGAAGAAACCAGCAACTTTGCTGAATTTGGAAGACAACATTGTGCGAACCATTTCCAAGATACGGATGCCATTGCTTGTTAAAGTGAAAAAATTAAAATTAAAAACTTAAACTTCTAGAATGCGCTACATCTGAGCCAGTCGCTGTCTCCACATGCCCGAAATCATATTTAAACACTAATGGCATAAAATATTCCTTCTAATAGAGCCAATTTTCAGTTTAAAATTATGTAATCTAAGCATTTTATTTCAGTTCAAAGTTCTAAGCCTCTAAAAAACCACTCTTTACATCAGTGGTGTCGAACCAAATTTCTACTTTCTACTAAGGGCTAATTTGAAATTTTAACCATTCTTCGCGGTTACCGATTCTTTTAAAAATATTTTTTTGTTTTATTAAACACACGCAAACATGGTGAAATAAATATACGGTGTTCTCATCCGGAAAATAAGAAAAAAATCGGCTGCTTTTTTTTGACATTTTCATAGAATCAAACATCAAACCATGTATGGAACTTGTCACAATAAACTAGCATGTCAAAAAACATATTGAAAAATGTCATGGAATGGGAACAATTTATAAATTTTCCACCATGCACCCAAATCTGAAAAAGCTTTTAAATTTGCCATAACTAACATCAGAAAAACATTTTTGTTTGCTTGCTCTATAAAAAGAAAATTTTAAAATTTGACACTTTTAACCCTCTAACCCGCCAAACGAAAATATTGGTACAAAAACATTTTAAAATGTCAAACTGGGGTAAATTTGGATTGAGAATTATGAATTTGAAGTCCTTTTTTCGATTTAATCGATGGTTACGCAACAAGTTGCAAAATAACAATGACCGTTTAGAGACGGTCATTCCGGTTAAAGGGTAATAAAAAGTACTGTTTAATGCGAACTATTATAATTAAGTTATAATTAAGTTAAATTCTTTCATGACTATTCAGTCACTTGAAACAAAGGTTTCGGATGGCTGTCCAGTCAATAATCTAAATAACTTCGAGGCACGTCATACCAAATATGCAAACTTGCATTTTTTTTTGTTATTTATAACATTCAACAGTGCTCTTAGCAGCACACAATTTATTTGTTTATACAACTACAATGTATATAAAACTGTTCATCGCGTTATTTTTGTTGTTGTCTTTGTACTGTATGTACAAGACATTTTGGGCTGAAGCAGTTGACGCTGCTCCGCTTTTTAGTTTGTCGCTTTTCAACCGTTTACTGTAACAGACGTGGATCTTGCCTTCAAGTTAATAAAGTGTAACTCCTTTTAATATCTTTTTGTTTAATAAATATTTTTAAGTAGAATTTAAAACAAAGTGGTTTTCTGTTATTTATTTGATTTGATTGTTGAGCGAACATTTTTTGGTGCCGAAACCCGGGAACTTAACAGAAATTTAAATGCATTCAAAAGCTTTTGTTTGCATCTTCATAACAACTCTGCTATATTTAATTGGAATATCATCTTGCACTTCCGGGCTGCCCTGCTGTGCGCTACAATTAGCTTGCTGTGCCGCTGCTCTACTGTATTTCCTTGGAACTCTAGTGATTATCAGCACTGTATTTTGTATCTGAAAGATCAACAACGATGGAAAAATTAATTGAAGAACAACGCGATGCGTTTGACGATTTGTCACGCATGATAAAGATGGTACGTGAACGAAGAAGTAAATCTAGAGGATACTCTACCACCGTGTTAAATGAACTGAACAACAACTTTGATAAGGTAAAGAAAAATCATTTCGATATATTAAAAATAGCTCAAGAAACATCATTGGAATCAAAGGATATTCCATACATTACCGAAGAGATATATTATCATTATAGGGAGTTAACCTTCGAATTAAAGGGAGAACTCTTAGACATTATTCAAACTGAAGGCGTTATAGATCCATGCACACCACCCCATTCTAGCACAGTCTATGTGCAACGAGAGGACACAATTTTGGGAGCAGAAACAAGGCTGCCCAAAATTGCTGTTCCAACATTTTCAGGTGATTACCTAGAATGGTTTTCATTTCGAGACCTGTACACATCTCTGGTTCATAACAATAAGTCATTGAACAAAATTGAGAAAATGTTCTATCTTAAGGGCTCCGTCAAGGGAGAGGCAGAACATTTAATAAGACATATATTTGCAACTGAAGCAAATTATGATCTAGCTTGGAAGACATTGGAGGACAGGTTTCACAATAAACGCATTATTGTAGACACGCTTCTTCAAAAGCTCTTCGCTATTCCTAAGTGTAGTAAGCCTTCGCACTCAGCGATCAAAACTTTATTAGATACTACCAAGGAATGTCTATCTTCACTTGCTAATCTAAATATCCCTACTGATAATTGGGACCCAATGATTGTACACCTTACGGTACAAAAGTTTGATACAGAAACTAGAAAAGATTGGGAGCACACTCTCAGAGCTTCAAATGAACTTCCAGAACTTGAAAATCTGTTTCAATTCTTGGAAAGTACCTTCCGAACGTTAGAAACCTTAGGCACAGCTGAAGCTGCCTTTAAACCAAAATCTATGAATGGGCCATCGCGCTCTCAGCTTAAGACATTCAGTCTTAACAAATCATCACTTTGCCTCTGCTGCAAAAAATCTCATTCCCTCTATTCGTGTTGGGCATTCAAATCTTACTCATTGGAAGATAAGATTAAGTTCGTGAAAAGCCAATCAATTTGCATGAATTGCTTAAGTAGCGGACATAAGGCTTGTGATTGCAAATCAAGCTATACTTGCCAAGTGTGTAATCAGAAGCATCACACTCTCCTACATAATACTTCTCCAAGTGAGACAGCTAAAAATATCACAGTCAAGCAAAGCTCAAGCAGTTTACAAAACCATCACGTTTCCACTCTCGATGCGCATCAGCCGCAATACTTAACTAATATTTTACTTGCAACACTTTTGCTGAAAATTGAAACCCCGAATGGTAGAGTTTGGGCAAGAGCACTTCTAGACCAAGGATCTCAAGGATCATTTATCACTGAACAGTTTGTGCAAACATACAAACTTCGCTGTCATTCTACTCACCTCAAAATTCATGGGGTAAATCCTAATCAAGTCAATTATGCACGGAAGTCCACTTATATGCGACTATATTCAAATCATGACACATTCTCTGTTGCTGTTGAAGCTTTTATTTTGCCAAATTTATCAACATACTTACCAAATCGAAGCATTTCGCCTTTAAAAATAACATCAAGCTTACCATTCAATCTTGCTGACCCTCAATATTTCGAATCACGTCCAATTGATATTATATTAGGCGCTGATGTATATGGTTTAATCTTAAAAGAGGGCCAACACAAAAATGAAAATGGACTACTTTTCCAAGAAACTTATTTCGGTTGGATACTCTCTGGACCAATAAGTTCTTTGAATCAAGAGTTCACCATTAGCACTCATTTTTGCAAAATAGATGATCAATTAAGGCGCTTTTGGGAACAAGAAGAATTGACCCAAAAACGGGTACCTACATTAGAAGAAGTTGCATGTGAGAATCATTTTATTTCGAACTATAAAAGAGACGACAAAGGTCGGTATATAGTATCATTGCCATTCAAAGCTGAAATTGAAGGAAAATCAATTCAAGACTTTGAAGATTCTCATATTGGTGCTAGCATTAGGCTACGTAATATGGAGAAAACTTTTGAGAGAAAACCTGAGTTGTATAAAGAATACAGCAAATTCATGGATGAATATCTTCATCTTGGACACATGCAACTAGTAGGCGAGTACCCACATGACGTAAAGAAAAATGCGTATTATCTTCCTCATCACGGAGTTGAAAAACAAAGTAGTACGACAACAAAACTTCGTGTAGTTTTTGACGGGTCTAGCAAATATCGTAATCAACGGTCGTTGAATGAAGAGTTAGCACCAGGCCCTGCTCTTCAGTGCGATTTGTCTCAAATAATTCTACGATGGCGCAGACACAAAATTGCGTTGAGCTCTGACATTGAGAAAATGTTCAGACAAATACTTATAGAACCAGAACACCAATGGTATCAGCAAATATTGTGGAGGAAATCTAAAAATGAACCAGTTCAAATATATAAATTAAACACTGTAACGTACGGAACTACTTCCGCACCGTTCTTATCAATTCGAACTCTTCAACAACTAGCTAGAGATGAATATAATCGATATCCCGATGCAGCGGATAAGCTCTTGACTGATATTTATGTGGATGACATCATGACTGGAACTGATGATGTTCCAGAAGCCCTCGCTCTACAACAAGAACTGTGCAAATTACTGAATGCTGGTGGATTTAATTTGCGGAAATGGGCCTCAAATTCAATGGATTTACTTCAATTAATACCACATGAGCTAAGGGAATCATCAGATTCTGTTGAACTTAATCAAGATAATTTTATAAAAGCATTAGGTTTATATTGGAAACCATATACTGATTGTTTTTCATTTATAGTTAACTTTGATACATCATCGGCTCCTACTAAGAGAAGCCTGTTGTCTGATGCTTCGAAACTCTTTGATCCACTAGGATGGCTGGCACCGACAACAATTATTGCTAAACTGTTATTCCAAAAATTATGGCTCGCTGGCATCAAATGGGACGATTTGCTCCCCGACAATATACGAATAGAGTGGATGGAGTATCGAAACTCACTTAAGTACTTAGAAGAGGTACAAATTCATAGATATATTGGTATTTCTAAACAAAGAAAATGTTCATTACACGGATTTGGTGATGCTTCACAAGTTGGATTTGCCGCAACCGTTTATTCAAGGACTATAATGGAAAATGGAGACATTATAATACAGTTATTACAAGCAAAAACAAAGGTTGCACCCCTTAAAACATTATCAATACCAAAGCTTGAATTATGTGCAGCACAGTTATTGGCAAAACTAATAAACAAAGTATCAGAATCACTCGAAGGATCCATAGATGAAGTAATTCTATGGAGTGACAGCACAACTGTGTTAGCCTGGATAAGAGCACAACCAATTCGCTGGACTGTTTATGTAGCAAATCGTGTAGCTGAAATTCAACGATTGACTTCAATAAGTCAGTGGCGTTACGTACCTACGAAGGATAACCCAGCTGACTGCGCAACAAAAGGTGTTATGCCGCGAGACCTAGTTAACCATGATCTATGGTGGCATGGTCCACTTTGGCTGAGAGATGTTCCTGCCTCTTGGCCGTCCGATATTGATCCAGCAGTAAACACAAACTTAGAGGAACGTAAATCCGTTCAAGTATCGAATCTTGTTTCGAAGTCATATCCAGATATACTGGTAAAATATTCTACATTGAGAAAAACACTCATCATTACCAGTTACCTGCTTCGATTTCATCATAACTGTCTCAAAAAGGAAGATCGCCGTATAGGGTTTATATCATTTCAAGAAATACAAATGGCAACTAATCATCTTATTCGAATAGCTCAACAGATAGATTTTTCTAGAGAAATCGAAGAGATATCCAATGGTTGCCTACAAAAGGGGCACGCTATTGCAAACCTGTGTCCTTTCTTGGACAAAACTGGAATTTTACGAGTTGGTGGCAGACTTAAACTTGCAGACATTCCGGCATCTATGAAACATCCAATTCTTTTATCAAATAAAAATCCACTTACCTTTCTAATCTTTTCAGATGCTCATGTTAGAACATTACATGGTGGCATTCAATTGATGTTGAACTTCGTTCGTTGTAAATACTGGGTACCAAATGCTCGACATATCGCACAAAACATCTTGAAACGCTGTTTAGTATGTTTTAAGTATACCGCCAAAACTGCTGAGCAACTTATGGGAAATTTGCCATCAATTCGACTTAAGCCAGCTCGACCATTTCTACATAGCGGTGTGGACTATGCAGGACCCATCGATGTTCGACAGTCTTCACTTCGAAATTCGAAAATTTCAAAGGGATATATATGTATATTCTTGTGTATGGTAACTAAAGCCATCCACTTAGAAGCCGTATCGAGCCTCTCCACTGAGGCTTTCATTGCTGCATTCCGAAGATTTGTCTCAAGAAGGGGTAAATGTAGTCAAATATATTCAGATTGCGGCACAAACTTTGTAGGTGCTGATACTGCTTTACAAAAAATGCATTCAAAAAATACTTCTGCGTTAACGAAGGATCTGAGAGAACTTTTGGTTGAAGAAGGTACTACCTGGAATTTTATTCCTCCTGCATCTCCCCATTTTGGTGGTTTATGGGAGGCAGGCGTGAAATCTACCAAGCATCATTTGAAAAGAATCATGCAGGACCATGTTTTAAACTATGAAGAACTAGCTACGCTTCTAGCTGAAATTGAAGCCTGTCTAAACTCACGACCACTAAGTCCACTTAACGAAGATGTTGAAAATTGCGATGCGCTCACACCCGCTCATTTTCTAATTGGTGAGCCTACAATCAACATACCAAATGAGGACCTCCTCGATCTTAAAACAACCGGCAACAATCGCTGGCGATTGATAGAACAGATGAAACAACATTTTTGGTCAAGATGGCGCTCAGAATACCTAAGTCGAATGCAATCGAGACCAAAATGGGCAACTATACGCACGAATGCAAGAATCGGAGATCTGGTTTTACTATACGATGAGAGATGTCCACCTGGAAAATGGCCTTTAGCACGCATTACAGAAGTTCATCCAGGCAAAGATAACTTGGTCCGCGTAGTTACCTTAAAATGCAATGGTAAATTTTTTAAACGACCAATCAGAAAAATTTGTTTTCTTCCGAATATAGATTCCCACGATTCCACTCGAGAAAGCGATGAAAGTAATGGCACATCGGCTGCGAGTCGAGGCGCAGCCAGTCAACCAGGCGACTCACCAATAACCTCCATCGGCCTTACTCCTCATCCTTGAGGTCTACTTACCTAAGCATATCTCTCTGGCTTCGCACATACTTGAAGAACTATCGTCCTTGGGGGGCGGAATGTTTAATGCGAACTATTATAATTAAGTTATAATTAAGTTAAATTCTTTCATGACTATTCAGTCACTTGAAACAAAGGTTTCGGATGGCTGTCCAGTCAATAATCTAAATAACTTCGAGGCACGTCATACCAAATATGCAAACTTGCATTTTTTTTTGTTATTTATAACATTCAACAGTGCTCTTAGCAGCACACAATTTATTTGTTTATACAACTACAATGTATATAAAACTGTTCATCGCGTTATTTTTGTTGTTGTCTTTGTACTGTATGTACAAGACATTTTGGGCTGAAGCAGTTGACGCTGCTCCGCTTTTTAGTTTGTCGCTTTTCAACCGTTTACTGTAACAGACGTGGATCTTGCCTTCAAGTTAATAAAGTGTAACTCCTTTTAATATCTTTTTGTTTAATAAATATTTTTAAGTAGAATTTAAAACAAAGTGGTTTTCTGTTATTTATTTGATTTGATTGTTGAGCGAACAAGTACTATTGATCGTATCCTGAACTTTTGAAAAGTAATATTTTATTGACTCCTTGTCCTGTAAATAATATAAAAAAATAATATAACAAATAATATAAAAAATGAAAAAACTTTAAATAAAGAAAATCAAAAGTTTTTACTTGTGATAGTGAAAGTTGTAGTAGCAATTTTTGCTGGTGTAAGGCATAAATTTAAGTAGCACTTCATACAATACACCTGAGTATCAGATTTCTTGCAGTATTTGCATCTTTTCTGCCTTTAGAATCTGTTATTCCAGGACTATGTCCATAATTATCAAATCGCTTGACCTCACATGTTATTTTAGCCTTTGTTCCAACTTGAGATGAGCTTCGTTTTGCTGTTGCTGTTGATTGCTGTAGAGATTCGCAGCTACTGATTCACGAAAATCAGACCCAAAGAATATTTCGATATTTAATCATTGTTAATACGCCAGAACAGAAGATAGGCATTCGTCATTGACATATCTAAGAGATGATTGCGTGTTTTCAATCGAATATGATATCTGCCCATCAAACCATCCATAAGATCAACGCCACGTATTTTTTTTTTGTTTACGGTCAGAACGAGTTGCTTTTCCAACTTCTGGAAATTCATTCCTTTGTCAGAATGGCTTTATGCCCACGTAAGTAGAAGCTAGAAGAACAACTTTTGTGTCCTTCCACAGGACAGCTGTAATTTTTACCCCATATGCCGTTCCGGTATATTCTTCAGAATAGCCACGGTTAAATTTTGTCAATTGCTTGTCTGTAGACAATTTACATCGGGGAATTCTGTTTGCGCGAATAGTACCCAAAGAATAAATTCCACGCGCACGGAGATATACCAGTAAAGGAAGAGAAGTACACAGGTTATCAAAATATATGATGTGATTAACAATCTCTGGAATGGTTTATGAAAGTCGTATGACTACGTCAGATGTGGCTCCAAGATCTGGAGCATTAGAAAGCAAAGCATTATCACCAGCTCCATTATATATTTCAAAGCGATATGAAAATCCATTTGAATCGCAAAGCACAAAAAGTTTTATTCCCTATTTATGCGGTTTATTCGGCATATACTGGCGAAGGTGATGCTTCATTTTTGTCGCACACATCTGTTCATCCACGCATAGACGGGGAGCCTTGGGAATGGAATCAAACTGTTCGTTGAGCTTTTTGCAATGATGGCTCTGATTCTAAAAAGTGGATCATAACCGAGTGCACCTTTTCGTATCCGATCGTCTTCATTTGCAAAACACATGAATTTTTTAATGTTTTCAAACTGTTTACTGGTCCCTGTGCTCCTTATTGGTTCGAATGCATTCTTACTCCAATAACCTTCCAGCCGTGGGTACCGATTTAGCGACATATAGAATATAATTCCAAAATATTGACGAATTTGTGCAGCATTCATTTTGAAGCTTGTGCTAACATTTTTATGTATAGCTGCTCGATTAGTTTCTGTAACAATCAGATTGATGATGTCGTCCGTAAAAAAAAAATTGAAGCAGTCCAGTGAAGTTGTCAGGGATCTGAGAGAATTTGTTAAATTACTGTTGCCAATGATTGCATTTTTATCTGCATGGAGTTGCATTTCCTTTTTTCGCCAAGTTTTTCCGCTAAAGTTTTTCGATTTTGCGCTAAAGTTTTTCGATATATCTTGTAAAGCTGGAATATAAATATAAAATAAAAAAAAACCAATTTTTAGTTGCTCATCGGTTGTTTTAATAATACTAACATTTCTCAGTAGAACCACCTGGTCCTGGAATGTTATTAAAACCATCCAGGTGAATTAAACCAGAATTAAAACCAGAAGGTGAAAAACACCTTCTAGCAATGGCGGTTTGGGTGTATGTGTTTGAAAACGACTTGATGCAGTTGAAGGAGGATCAATTGAAGCAAATTGGTTTAAGACTTCTCTTTTGTTATTTGGGCTTATACGACAAACATTCAGAAAAGTGTTTAGTTCAGAACAAACATTATCACTTGGTTCAGCCAAATGATCCAAACAATTTGCTATTTCGTTTTCAAATTTTTCAAACGGCAATTGGAAACCAGTTTCATCTAGGTGAAAATCCTGATCCACGATACTGTCATCACTATCAAAGTCGCCATCACTTTCATCCGAAAAATCCGTTTCCACAGAGACCATTAGCTCTTGGATTTGTTCATACGATAGCTTGGAAAACTGGAATATTTTATTAGTTGATTTGATGGACTCATTAGCATTGTTTTCACTTCGTCGATCACTCATTTCTATACTAAAATTATAGCATTTTTTATTGAGAGCCAACAAGGGAACTTCACGCTAACCGTCTGTAGACGGTCATTGGTTTTCGATAGAAAACATTGGAATTAATTTTAATTTTTTCTTTAACTTCCAATAAATAACGAAAATATATTTACTTACGTTTCACCAATAATTTTTTGTAATAATATATATGCATCACAGCAAATTTTAAAAGAGACCAAAAAAAAACTTATTTTCAAATAATTTTTGCGTTTTTTTTCATAGAACGCCTTAAATAACAACACGACTGATCAATGCGAAGCATGCACACACCTAAAGGCTTGAAATGTACTGAGCACTAATAAATGAATGATGACATAATGAGAGAAATATACTCTTTTCTTTTTTTAGCATGGTCCCATAGCCCAAGTGTACCAGGGATACACTTTGACTCTAAACTCTAAAAGCTCTAAGCTTTGACAACTTTTCTGACGCTTAGAGTAACAACACATTCAGAGAAAAACATCGCTCACTAAGGTATCGCTGTCATAATAGTTCACAACAGTTGACTCCGTAGAAAGCGGCCATTGACGAGTTCAACTCGACTCGATGTTGTGCATGGAAACGCTATTGAGTTAGCAACGCCATTTTGCCAACTCAACGAAAACAATAAACCCGTGTTAACTCGCTATGGAACGCAGAAATAGTTACCTGCGCTTGAGTTGATGTATCAGCGCTGAATTTTGTGCTGCGTTAAGAATGTGTACTTAAAAGATCTTTGAAAGGAACTTTGAGCATGCTTTTTCGCCTCCCTGAATATGTTCTCTTGCTATAGAATAAACAATTTCCTCTATACCTATTCTGCTTTGCTCATACCTGACCTTACATCCTCTTTGTTTTATTCAGGTATAAGAAACAAAGAGAACAAGAGCACGATGCTTTACTAACATCAGGTAGCAAATAAAGCAATAAAAAATAACAAAAAGATCAGTGCTCATCAGGGATGATATTTGGGGGCTTTTAGGGCTTTTTTAGCCCTTTTTAATTGTAAAATCCCCGAGGCCCTTTTTAGTCGTTTTAGACCCTTTTGAAAAACTTTAGCCTAAAAAATTATCGCAATTTTTACGAAGAAAAGTTTAATGGTTGATGTCTGTTGACAACGCTTGTGTACTATGCCATCGATCTACAACATTTTAAATTTGGGGGTAGGAAATGGAGGTAGGAAATGTCATGCACAGTAAAATCGCACAAAATATAAAATTAAAAATCACTAAAACGAAAAATTACCCAAAAAGCAATTTAAGAAAAATGTAAAAAAACCACCCAAAAAAAGGAAAATATGCCCAAAATTTTGGAAAAATTGTTTAAAATGCAACCTTGCGGTGTCGGAGTGCTTGACAAGAATAAGCTCTCTTGAATTTATTAAATAAATGAAAAATCTGGAGAAAGAAATAAATATCATTCAGCCCTTAAGCAGCCCTTAAGCGAGCCCTTAAGGCTCCATCGTAATCCTGACAACGTCTTAATACACATACAAATTAATCCATTTTGTTATCAATTCATCATCAACGCTAAGAAAATCAGGCCAGTACCATCTCTCTACACCCTGATGAAGTTTTGGTAGCAAATTTCACACTTATTTCTTGACGATTGTTTTGTCATCTTTTCAGATGTAATTTGACTTCATTTTCTTTTTGCAAAATACTTTGTTCTAAAATTGTGGTCATTTCTTAAACTATTTTTTGTTAAATGCAGCTATGCCTTAATATATTTTTTGACAGGAGTGAATTGTTTCTACTCATTTTCGTCCCGCTTGATTCGTATTCTTCCAAGTCTTAACGGAGAAGAGTATACATTAAATTGATCATTCATATCAGACATTCTACGACTATTTAAAGGCGAATACAACCGATTTGCGGTTTTATGTGGACATTTTTTTGGTTTCAAACAATTTTGACACAAATATTGTCAAAATTATAATAATTATATAATTTCGCATGTTCGGCGAAATAAAACAGGAAAAAATTTAAAAATTTTTTGATTTCCCAACACTGTTAATTCGAAATTTCAACCTTTTTCACCAAAAATGATCTGGACTTGTTCAGATTATTAAAAAGTGTGCTATTTGTAAGACCATTGCATGCCCGTGTGACCAAATAGAAAGTCTTCAATATTGAATTGCCACTTTTTAAAACTAAAAGCCCTATAAACGTCAAACTGGCACAATTTTTGTTTGAATTCTGGCCCTTTTCAAACTAAGTCAATATCATCCCTGGGGCTCATACCCTGAATATTTAGCGAATATTTTTTTATTCGTTCGTTCGTAGAACGAAAAGTATGTTTTTTGTATTGTTACCCAAAAAAAGGGTGGTTGATAGGGGGTAGGTGTGTTAGCGAGAAATGTTGAGGGGAAAAAAATAATAGGACCATTTCATATATTTCAACCCTCTAGGAGTTCAGCTACGGCCGATATAAACTATTGTCGACAGCTTTTGTGTTTTTTGTATCGAATGTAGCGAATAAGCAACAAAAAATAACACAAATAAGCATTAAGAATAACATAAAGCTCATTGCGGGGAAAAACCAACATACCTGATTCTTATTCAGGTCACTGCAGCAGATTCCTGAGTACTCATATAGTTTATTAAGTACTCAGAGAAATAACTGAAGCAACGCGTATATAAATATAACGCGTGAATAAATGCACACGAATATCTGCGAAAAAAGATTTAAAATTCTTTCTTGTTTAAATATATACTTCATCTTGTAACAACTTCATCTTGTACATGTCGCATCAATAAAATTTTGAAGAATTGCGTCAAGCTGACTTAACCCTGGAGAGGTATTTTACATCGAATCGACGTAGACTGTGTGCATATTTTCAATTTCCTCATGTCTCTCACTTCGTAATGCTTTGTATTTTCACACGTGCATGCGTACACGTTTTGCTTGGTTTGGCGAAGAGTAAGTGTTTTGACGTAGAATTACGTCTTACAGCGCGAATAGGAATACCTACACAATGTGCGTAAAATATTATCACCTCTCTAGGGTTAAAATCGTGGCGCCCGTGGCATACTGGTTGAGCTTCGTGGCTTGTATACGATAGAACCCAGGTTCGAGTCCCATCTGACACAGAATGTTTTTTGAATTGAATTAATATTTCTGTTTGGTCGTCACTTCTCTGCAGACAATGGCAAATCTCAGAGAGTAAAAACTATCATGAAAAGCTTCTTGAGAACTTAAGCGCTTCGGAGTGGGCATAAGGCTTGCAGGCCCAGTTCACGATCATTTCTGTACAAACATTTCACAACAATCACAACATAATTGATCATAAGAAGCTCGGTCAAAGTCTTTTCAAGGGCTGTCAAGGCCATTTCGTTCGTTTTGGCTTCAAATCTGTAACTGTACCTGCAACTGTTAATGTTTTAATTTGATTTAACTAAAAATTGAAAAAGCTTGATATTTTTTTTCATATAATATTTTTTGTTTTATTTTCTCTTTTTACTTTATACAATTAGTTGTTAAAAATTCTTCATGGTTTGTTGTTTTTAATAATATTGAGAATAAAGATTCGGATTTTCAATTAGTTTTTTTTTATTTTTTTGGAAAATTGCTTAATATATTATAATGCGTAAATCAATATAAATTACTAAAATAAAAAAACAAATAATGAAATAAAAAAAAAATTAAATAAAATTTCTTACTTGCTTTCTTTTAACTTGGCTAAACAATTAGTTTAAATTAATTATTCGTTTTGCAAACAATGTGACTTAAATTATAATATCTAATTCCGTGTGATTGAGTTTTTTTTTTACAATTATATCTCATGCATATACAATTTTAATAAACAATTAAGTAATTATATAGTTTTTTTTTAATTTGTTTTGTTTGTTTTTCATTAATGTAGATATATATATTTCTATATAACTATTATAATTAATATACTTTAAAGTACTTACATAGCATTATTTATATGAATTTTAATTTTGGCCTATGAACTACTTGAAATTAACTACTTTTCGTATGCTAAAGTGTTTTTTTTTTTAATAATTATGTTAATTATAGAAATGTTTGTAAATTTCATTCAGTACAATTTTACATTTTTGCAATGGTTTTTTCTGTTTTTTGTTACCTTGTATTAATTTTCTCGCATTCACACATTAACTGCTGAATAAATTAATTGTGTTTTTTTTACAAATTTGTTTTAGTTGGTTGATATGAAGTTGTGTTAGAGTGTAGATTTTAAAGTTTTAGATAGGGTTTGTTTTTATTTTCTTTCAAAAGCTTAACATAGAGATTGCAAATTGTTAAATATTATTTACATTTTATAATAATCTTTAAACATAAAAAGCATTTAATTTCTTAAGATTTTGTGTGAGTTTTGGAAAGAAAATGTTAAAAGAAGAAAAGTCTCGAGACAAGTTTTTTTCGAAGCTTGTTTTTCATAGCTTCTCTTTTTTTCGAAGTAAGATTAGCTTTAATATCGTTAAGCAAATTTTTAAAGCATGTTCGAAAAACTTTTTTAAAGAACTCCGTCAAAAAAACCACAAATACTTCGTTTTTGCACTTAAATTTGTTAGAAAGTTTTTATTTTAATTTACACTTCAAGGTTTGTTGTCCGAATTAACTTTTTAGAGTTATCGAAAAGACTCTTAAAAGCATGCTCGAAAAATTAACTTTGCAAATTAAATTCGATAAACTAATTAGGTCTAGTATGTTGAAGAACTTGTGTTAAGACTTAAGTAATTTAGCTTTCTTCGAAAATTATATTTTTATAAAACAAAATAAAATTGAATAAAATTCAAGAAATAAAAACTTCGAAAAAATATTGAAAAAATTTATTTCTCAAAAGTAATTTTGAAAACGCATTTCAAGAATTAGGTTCGAAATCAAAATTTGGTAATTATATCCGAAAAACTGATTGCAAGAATTATGTTAAAACCCAATTTCGACAAACTAATTTCGAAAAGATACTTTCGAAAACTAATAATTGCTACCGAACTTAATTCGAAAAGTA
The DNA here is from genome assembly GCA_914767935.1 of Coremacera marginata. NCBI lineage: Eukaryota > Metazoa > Arthropoda > Insecta > Diptera > Sciomyzidae > Coremacera > Coremacera marginata. The sequence continues at coordinate 51,690,783 of OU612046.1, read as the reverse complement.
TGCTTTCGAGCTAGTTTCGAAAAATACGTCTTCGAACAAATTTCGAAAAGTATATTTCCGAATCAATTTCGAAATGTAAGTTAAAAAATTCAATTCGAAAAAAAACCAAAAACCAATTTCGAAATATATGCCTGACAAATTCATTTCGAAAAGCTGATTCTGAAAGTTATGTTCGAAAAAATTATATTGAAAAACTAACTTCAAAATGTGAGTTCGAAAAATGAATTTCGAAGAGTATGTTTCCGAACTAGTTTCGAACTAATAATTGCCACCGAACTAATTTCGAAAAGTATTAGCAAAAACCCACTTTCGATAAACAGATTTCGAAAAGATACTTTCGAAAACTAATTACTGCTATCGAACTAATTTCAAAATGTATGTTTTGGAACTAATTTCGAAAAATATGTTTTCGAACTAATTTCGAAAATTATGTTTTCGAGCTAATTTCAAAATGTAAGAGCAAAAACTCAATTCAAAAAATAGTTACAAAAGCCAATTTTGAAATATATGCTCTAAAAATTGATTTCGAAAGCTGTTTTGGAAGTTGTGCTCGAAAAACTTATATTGAAAAAAACAAACTTCAAAATGTGAGTTCGAAAAATTAGCTTTGAAGATTTAGTTGGTATAACTAACTTAAAAATGTCGATTATTGAAATGAGTTGTAAAGTATTTTTCGAACTAACTCATTGCAGCAATATTTTCTTTTATTTAATTGTCTTTCGAAAGCTTTGACTTGCCGAGCTGCTTTTTTGATTTTACTTTATACAACTAACTTTATTACGCTTATTATTTTTGTACTGACTTGACTCGGGTGAATTATTCGAATTTTACTTTTCTAAATTAGTTTTTTTTTAACAAAGTTTTTCGAAAACCTTTTTTCCAAGCCACCTTTTTAAGAGCTTCTTTTCGTAATAAAATTTTCGTATTTCTCTCGAAGTTAACATTTTGAAATTAGTTTAAAGAAATTCATTTAGATTTGAGTTTAAATTAAGTCTTGGTATGCTTGCCTTGGAGCTACGCTTAACAAGCATTTAAAGGTTTCTTTAGAGCTTTTTAGGCGATATATGCCATCCATAGAGTTGGCTGCTGCTTTAAATTTCTTACGAAACAAAGGATTTAGCTATTTCCTAAACTACTTATAGTGCAATAATACAGAAAACATACATCGATATATATATATATATATATATGTATATAAATATAAATGTACATGAGTGTATGTGTGTGTATATATATATGTAGACATATATTTCTTGCGTATTTAATGCTTATCACTTATGTATTTCGTTGATCCAGGCTGTGTTAAATGTTAAAATTTTCATTTTTTTTTTACATTGGAACACCACTTCATCTATTCTCCTCTCCCCTACGCTGTCTCAATGAGCGCCTTCCTTTACTGTCTTTTCTACTTGGTTTACCTCTACTTAACATTGCAGATATGTTTTGTTGTTTTTGCCTATAATTCGCTAGCCTAAATTTCCCTAACAATATCTGTACAACGAACTCTCATCATCTGGGGACATTCGACGTCTCGCCGTCGTGGTCGGCATCGTCTGCTCCGTATCAGCGTCACTCGAGCTGCCGCCAACAGAAGTGCCTCCGCAGTTCTGCAGCAGCTTCTACACCATGTTGACATACTTATCTTGCGGCGTCATGTAATCGATACCGTTCTGCGAGAAGGCCTGAGCCGACATGGAGCCGGTGAAGGAGCTGCTCGGCGATAGACCAAAGTTAGAGGCGCTATAGCCGGAGTGGCCCATATTGTAGTTGACTTGATTCTGATTGCTGAAGTACTCCATTTGTGAGTAGTAGCTGGGCGCCTGAGCATAGTTGTTCGGGTACTGTTGATACTGGTTGTGCCAGAAGTTATAGGAATCGTGATTCGACATGTAGGCCGAGTGAGCCGAATGATGAGCGGCCGACTGAGCTGATTGTGCGGCGTGTGCGGCAGCCGCGGCAGATTGCGGTGACATGGGTGTAATGGGCGGGGAGGGCGTGGTGATGCTCGAACTCGAATCCATGGGAGTAATATTGCCGCCGGGTTGTAGTAGACGCGGATTTGTTGACGCAGCGGTGCCGTAGATGCTGTGATGATGACCGCCGGGTCCAATATCGCCACCGGCTTCTTTCATGGCCTCGTATGAGGAGCGCAAAGAGTCGCCAGTGGCGCCAGGCACACCGCTGGGATAGCCGCCGCCCATGTGTTCCTTTTTGCAGACGATGCTAACAGGACTGACTGAGGTGGCGGGTGTGGGCAGTATGGGTGACGAGTTCTGATGCGCTGAGCCGCCGTTCAGTGAATTGGCTGCTGCGGCAGCTGCAGCGGCGGCAGCGGCTGAGCTATTGCCGCCCGTCATGTGATGATGATGCGAAGCCGAGTTGGATGCCGTCGAGATGGAGGACCCAGATGCATTGAGGAAGGAACTGTGATGAGATTTGATGGATTGGGCCACGGATGAGGAGACCGAATTGGCGCTTGAGGTGTTTGTGTTCGAATTGTTGTTGGAGTTGTTGGCATTTTGTTTGTTGTTGCCACCACTGTTGTTGTTGTTGTTAGATGATTGATGTTGCGAACTGGACTTGGAGGCATTCGATGAGTTGTTGTTGTGGCTGTTATGGCTGGAGCTGTTGTTACCGCTGCTAGATGAGGTGCGGTTCGAGGAGGAGTTGCCGCCGGAACCCGAACTGACACTTTTGGAGCTGTTGAGGCTGTTTGACTGCTGTTGCTGCTGCAGCTGTTGGCGGCATTTCGCGCGACGATTCTTGAACCATACCTGAAAAGAAGAAGAGAAACACATCAATAAAGTTGCAACAAAAATGGAAGTTTGAATTTGAAAAGTAGAGAGGAGGAGAGGTAGAAGAATAAAAAGGCTGATTTTCTCACAGCAATCAAGATGTTGTTATTATTCTAGCCGCAAGTGCTGCTACGCGGCTCGAGTGTGTTTATTCGATAAACAGCAAAAAAAAAAAATTATCAAAAAATTTAACGCCGCAGGAGCAGGACCATTTGCCACTTGCCAAAACTAACTAACAAACGAACGAACGAACGACAAACGAATAAGTGGATAGCATAAATGAATAAATTAGACTGGAGCCAAAGGAACAAGTGCTAAAAGTCACGCGCTGCCATATAAAATAAAATAAAGTTATTTTCACTGCCCTCCACTACTGCTGGGATTCGAACCCCTTGTGTTATTTTAAGAGGCATGCTCGTTGAATGTTTACCAATTGACTCGATAATGCGAAGCGGCAGGCGAGCCAGGCGAATCTCCCCAAGCTTTCGAGTCACTCTGAATTCACTTCATCCTTGTTTGTTATGCTTAAGGAGCTGCAAACAATCCGCAAAGTGTCATTGTCGTTCTTGTTGTCGTCAGAAAGTGGGGGGTTGGGTGGATTGCTGAAAATGGGATTTCTGTGATTTTTCACATTTGCAGCAGGGTGGTGCTTTGAGCTAAGTTAAGGTCTATGACGCAAATGGTGTTGCTTGCTAATGGCTTGCAAACGCAGAGCAAACAAAAATATTTATTACTGCTCTAGCCCACTTTGAACTGGAGGGGGTGTAGCGACTAGAGTTACAACGTGGCATTGCTGCCACTTGTTATGGCATAGCCAGCGGCGGCGCTTCACACACACACATACACACACACACACACACACACACACACATACACTCACACTCGACTAAGGACTGTTGCGAGCGCACTCAAGCATTTCATTGCATTTGCAGGATATTCAGCAAGGAAGAAGGGGCAAAGAGGCAGGCATGCTTGATGAAAATAAATATAAAAAAATGAGCATTAAACAAGGCGTATCAAATTTCATTACGACACAAACAATCAATTGAAGGTCCTTGGCTCAAAGTCAAAGAAAGCAGGAGCGTTAGAATGGAAGGAGTAGTAAAGCAGGCAGGAAGAAATACTACTCGGAACAATGCAAACGAGGAATTAAATTTCAATTGTTTCCTTCTTCCACACAGAGTTGGAGTGGCACACGCGGATTTAGCTTCAGGTTTGTTTTATTTTGATTTTTTTTTTGCTCTCTTCTGCTGATGATTGACGCAATGCTATTAACTGCACTTTTAAGCGAGGCAATGTAGTGTGTAATTTTTTTGGAAAAAAAACGTAAGCGTTTTGATAGAAATTCTGCTTGGAATTCTGCTAAATCTTAGAAAATTTTTGCAATTGCTAGATTTTAAAATAAAATTATTGACTTTTAAGAAATCAAGGAGTATTTATCTTTTGATGTTGTTCAGTAAATTAAAGATCAAAGGCTGAAACGCGACATGATAGTCGTTTATGGATGAGCGACTCATCGTTTATGGATGGGTTTGGTTGCAAGAAAATGAAAATTTGCTGGGAAAAAGTGGTTAATGGTAAAACTTTGAAAATTAACCTAAATTATCTTATGATGCATAGCTTCTCAATGAGACATGGTTTGGGTCTGTGTGTCTAATATGAGTTGACAAAATGCCATAGCAAATTTTAGTAGCTTTGAATACAAGAAAAGTTATAACCAAAAATACGACGCAAAATAAATTTCCAGCACGAATTTTGGTAAATGCAATGAGTAAAACATATTAAAGAAACTTAAGAGAAAAAAAAAAAAAAAATTAATAAATAATAAATTACTATAATTTTATAAATTTATATAAATTATTATAAATTATAACAATAAATTGAAAACCAAGAAATTTACAATTTAATACGAGTTTCGTATATTTTTTTTTTTATTTTCTCTATTTATTCATTATTTTTTTTTTAATTTTTTTTTCATTGCACAAAAATGTTAGTATTACAAAAATCGAAAGCCTTTCCTAAAATTTGCAAATACAAAGTTCGAGTTAATTGAAACAAAAATGATTTCAGGGAAAAAGAGCCAATTGGCCTCTTGAACATCTATAAGGTAGGTTCATGAAGGTCCATGTGGGGGTGACATCGGGACCCAATGTAACCAAAGGGGGCTATACTGTCGTCATAACCTGATTTGATTTGTATCAATGAACAATGAACATGATTTTGTATCAATGGCCGCCATTTTGCAAAAAATAATCGCGAATTATGATTGAGGTAGGGACCAGAATTACATCTGTACTGAATCTAACGCCGTTTATTTTTCTATTTCAGATGAAGTCGAGCTATCCGGGCCGCAAGCAGAATACATTTTTTTTCGACGCCCAACTTTGAAGGCCGACAACTTTTTGAACAGCTCTCGTACAAAGGAAAAAAAAATTTTTATTTAATTTAATATATTCTTAATACAATAAAAAAAACAGAATTAAAATAACTCTTTGCGTTTTCAAATGAGAAGTTTTTCAAAAAGGGTTCAAATACAGCCTTCCAAACAGGAATACCCTCTTAATAACACACTGAGGAAACGAGTTGTTTGCGGCAAAAAAGAAAAAAAAGTCCAACCACATTTTTTAATTTGTAGGATTCTCAAGTTTGTAGTTGTTTGAACATAATTATTTTTGGTTGCCTTAAAATAATTTGATGTTGTTAGAACTAATTATTAGTAATCGTAACCAAATCATATCTTTCTCCGTACTGAATTGACGCCGTACGACTAGCTTTGCATGTGTGAGTTGTGCTCTAATCCAAATTTATATAGATATACACGCTATAGATATATTTTGATTATCCAGAGCAAGACCTCGTCTGTCTTGCCTAGCACATGTATGAGCTCGACCTCGTCCGTCTAGCCTGGCGTATGGGAGCACCGCTCTAATCAACTCATTCTATTTACTACTAAGAAGCTAATCGGATTGCAACTGTATATACCTGAAATCCTGACAATTTTACATTTTTATAAAATTTAATTGTACATAAATTAATTGCATCATATTTATTTTGTCTAATTTTAATTGCTATAAAGCCATATGTGCTTAGCATTTAAATAAATAATAATTATATTGAAATGTACCACTCGCATAGTATAATAGATTATCCCTATAGACATTTACATTTGCTACAACTACGTTTATCTTTGTTACAACCTAATACGACCACATGGCCAAATTTTATTTCGTTCGGGTAGTGTATTAAACCAAAAGTTATTTTTCTTATTAATAATAATAATAATTTATTTTTAAATGTTTTGGGTGGGAAAGTATTTCTTAAAAAATAAAATGAGCTAGGTTTGAATACGTAGACGAACAATTTCAGCATAAAAAAGTTTGCAAAACTTTCACTTTTTAATAGCTTGTAGTTCAGTTGTTCATTTGTTTTTATTTGTGTTGTTTTTTGGTTTAAGATTTTGCTTGGAAATATCCTAACCAAATAAATGCTTAATAATATTAACCGTTAAATAATATTAAAAGGAAAATATAAATTAAAAATATTTTGAACGAATCTCCTACAATTTCTCAAGTTAATATCTTAAAAATAAATTTTCTTATTACTTATAAAATTTTCATCGATCGCATTTTTGTTTTTTAATTGTTTGTCTGCCAATCGCTGTCATCATAACTAACTTAGTACAGAAAAAAATTTGCTTTTTTCGTATATCTATTTAGTAGTAGGAGGCCGGAAATAGCCCACCGCTCTTATAATAGAAACAAAATCAAGACACATATCAAAATTCAAATAAAATAAATTTTACCTTAACTTATATTTTTAAAGTTTTGTACTTTTTGAATGAGAACTGCATGAAGATGAAAGCATATTGCAAATATGTTAAACACATTGGATGTTAAAAGTAACAAGTAACAATTGTGAGAGAGATTATTTGGGTGTAGAATTTAATATTCAATTAAGAGAATTAATTATTTGGTCATGCATTTTTGGTGTGGTTAAGGTCATCTTTGAAAAATCATTGATTCTATACCATTTTTTTTCTATGAACAAATGAGTATTAAGCGCGGTTAGACATCTTCGAATCTGATTATCAAATTCAGTTTAAAATAAGCAAACTACATTTTAAGAAACTATTATAAAAGACACCTAACCAACAGTTTTGGGGCAAATTGATCAATAGAAGCTAGGCCAAAGTCCCTTCGAAGGCTTAAATGGACATTTCTTTTTTTTCGTTCCTTACGTCAGAATAACTTTTTGATTAATTTTTCTTGCAGTATTCAGTAAATGTATTCGTTTGATAGGAATATTATAAGCTTTTTCAAATATACTGTGTGAGATGATACAAATCTGTCCAAATATCTACTTTTTGGCACTTTTTTGACACTTTAAAACTATTGTGTAAAAGTAAAAACTAACTTCTTTGGAGTAGCGAAAATGAACACTTTAAGTGTCTCGCACATCTTTTTTGAGCAAAGTTATAATTTATTCGCCAACTGGCTACTAAGGCAAAACTTCATCAAAAACTGATTTTTCGACTCTAAAATCAGCGTAATATTTAAATTTTGGGCGGATATCAAGAGACTTGTGTTCAATATCAAGCTGATATATGAGCTGCTCAGAGCATAAGTGGCGTAAGTCCATTTTATAAGGAAATTGAGTTAAGTACATAGAAGTGAAGAGGAATATGGAACCTATTTATGACACCGGGTTAGAAACTCCTAGCTTATGTAATCTCTGAATAAAATGCAATACTTAGTTATTGTTCTGACAAATTATATAATTTTTTCAGAGGACAAGTGGCGTAAGTCCATTCATTTTTTATCTCTCTTAATAATGAAGATAATCACTAGTAGGAAGTTTTGTTCGACTTCTGGCACTAAATGCTATCATTCCTCATCAAAACATTCTTAAAATATCACACATTAGATTTCTACAGCGGAAATAAGAAAGTTCAAAAATATGTTAAATTTAGTAAGTAATATTCCTGATTATTTTTTTGTATTATTAAGTTAATTTTTTATGATATGAATAGCTCTTTTTATTCTCTTGATATAGCTTGTAAGCAAAACTGAGTTGTTTATACATAGAATTTCTAATAAGAATTTTTCTAAATATTCCATTGTCTCAAAACTACCAAAAGTGGACTTACGCCACTTGTGCTCTGAGCAGCTCATGTCGCACACTATATACAAAACAGTCACAACTCATGTATATATTATAGAATAATATAATTATACAATATAAAACCAAGAAAATCAATTTAAAATCATTTTTTTTTTCTTTTTTTTTTTTTTAAATATCGGTAAGCTACAGAGCTTTAAGACTTATTCCATATAATAAAGTTAAAAATAGCTTTTCAGTGATTTATAACACGAGTCTGTCGAAACAGCCACTTTTGAGAAAACGTCATAGCTAATTCCATCAGCTCTCTGTTAGGAAAGCAAAACAGTAAATATGATATGGAAATATATACGAAAAATCAATAAATTTAAAGATGCTAACTAAATGCAAAATGCTAATAAAAATAAAGAACCTGAAAAAAGCATAGTAAAAGAAGAAAAAAAAAAAAATTTTAAAATCATAAAAAATTTCATCAAACAGTCATATATATTTTATTATTTTATTATTGTTCCGAAATTGGCGGAAACTTCTCTGTATAACTCTGCTTTACAATTTAAAGCTTTTACAATAAAAACCTAAAGTCTCAAATTTAACATAAAATTAAACATTTAATACCGTTGAGCGTATTTGAAAAATGGGTCTAAAATATTTTGTGGAAATTAACTTTCTAATGACATAGAAGAAATAGGGTAGTTTTGTTGTTCGAGCCCCCATACGGTATAGAAAATATGAAAAAAATAATACAAATGATGAAAGTTTTAAAATAAAAAAAAAAGATTTTTTTTTTTTAGAAATATTGAAGAAATTATCCACTGAAACAACTTAATTTGCATAAAACATATTTGTCTGAAAAGTTGTATAATCTAGAAAATACCTATTCCACAAATTTGAAAAAATCTATGGGGCATTTTACGAATGTTATTAATTTGCATACACTTTTTTGGTATGCTAAACCTCTTAACTCTCCAATTTGTGTATATTAATTTGGACCTGTAAGGGGTGTACTTTCCGAATTACGCGCTTTGTAAAATCACCTAAAATCTAAAAACGACTTTTTTCGAAGAAGAGTTCTCAGTGAAAAAATATATATAAAAACACTTTATGCATTGATTTTAATCCACGAGGTTAATGGAATTCTTATTTCATGATGTTAAATTTTCATAAAAAAATTTCTTTAAGCTTTGACATTTTAAAAATTTTTTTTTATTAAGTCAAAAAGCTGAAAAATATCGTAGGTGAAGAAATTATACATATTTTTTTTTTGTTATAATTTTTTGTTATGAAAATAATTTTAAATTTGAATCTACGACTAAATAAATTAAATTAAAAAAAATACTCTTTAATTCTTTTTATTTACTAAAAAATTTAGTCAGTTGAGAAATCGGTTAAAAACAATTATAATTTGATTTAAAGTTGTTTAGCCTCTATAACTCTGAAACTTGTGTATAAAATATAAGTAAGAAGCCTAATTTCCGAATATGGGTTTTGTAATACAATTTCTTTCGAAAGAGATTCCTGAGCTGAAAAACTTTTTATAAATAAATGTTATACAGTGATTCCTATAAAGAATTGAATAATTTTTTAAGTGAATTTTCTTCAACTTTGCTTTTTTTAAAATTATTTTTAATTATTTTATAAAATTTGGAAATGTATTTTTAAATTTTTCTTTTTGAATATAATTTGCATCCACGACTTCGGAAAATTACTTGGCATTTTTAATTTTGTTCTGTGACTTTTTACGATTTTACGAAATCGGAACCAGACATTGCACAGGGCCAAACTCTTGCACACAAGCTAGAGAAAAATTGAGATGTAAGATTAAAAAAAAAAAACAAATAAAATCTACAGGATACAATTTTTTGGGTGTCCTCTTCTTGAGAATTGCCTTATACGTAGGCGTAGGAGTAAGCAATTCTAAATTACAATATATAACCTCTTTACTTTGGACATAAAAAGTATACCACAGATGGTCGTACTCTGTTCTTGTCGGAAGGTGATCCGCTGCCAGTTTTTAAGGGCTTATATAATGAAATTTAATTTTATAATTGTCTTTTTTCTGAGTTTTATGTGTATGGGAATTAGACAGTATTTCAATTAAAATTGGAAAAAATACTAATTTATGTTCGATCGTATTTTGCCAATATATCATCGGAACGGAATTTTATTCGATTTGTTTCAACGTATGTTTTACGGATTTGATAATTCGGTCCCCAGATTTGATTTATGATAATAAAAAAAAAATATCTATTTATAGGTTGATAAACTCTTATGAAATAACATACAAGTAGTTAATTAAATGCAAATTTACATAAAAATGTTAAAAATTTAGGAAACGCAATTTTATATAGAACTTTATGTAGAATTTTAAAATTAAGCCAAATTATCTAGTTAAAAATAGCTTCCCAACGATACTTAACAAGAGTATGTGTGACCAACGGCAGTTGAGAAAACGCCAAAGCTAATTCTATCAACCCTGAATACGAAATATGGAAATCCATACATAAAATCGAATTTATAATATTGAGCACCTAATCTGGTTAAAACAACTAGTATGATGTAATTCATACCTACAAGTTATAACACAAAGTTATAAGTTAACAAAATGTATAGTTTATAAAGCAAAAATAATGAAAAATTTAAGAAATTAAATTCGTAAATATCGAAAAAATTCTGTATAATATATGGGTTAGAAAGTCCACAGATTTTTTAATAGATGGCAGCACTAAAAACTATCATGACTCATTTTGAGAGGCTCATGATTCAATGATATAATATAACAGTACGTTCAAAAAGTCTGTAGGATGACATAAAGATGGCGTTACTAGATTTTTAAAGGAATAACATTCATCGACTATCTCCAAAAAGGAACCACCATCAACAGCGACTATTATTGTGCACTTTTGGATCGATTGAAGGTTGAAATCGCCAAGAAACGGCTAAATTTGCAAAAGAAAAAAAGTGTTGTTTCACCAAGACAATGCACAGTCAATGCAATTGAATGAATTGGGCTTCGAATTGCTTAACCACCCACCAATACACAATATAGACAATATAAAACACATTCTCCAGATTTAGCACTCAGCGACTTGTTTCTGTTTTCAGATCTCCAGAGAATGCTTGCTGAAAGTTTTGTCAAAAATTAGTTTTTTACTTACTTATCCTACGAACTTATTGAATGACCTGTTATGTTCATCATGAAGAGACTTATCTGCCACAGTTGAAGTTACATGACATTCCGTCCATTCGCTTACAAGCTACAGCCATTTGAATCAAGCTACTTTCAACTTCGTAAAAAAATGGAAAAACTGGAATATTGCATCTTGATCAAACGTCCTCATAGAAACGACATAGTTTTGATAGTATCGTAAGTGTAGACGTAGAATTTTTTCTTTGATATAGGTATGTATTTGATGATGAATTTGTTGTTCTTGCTCATTTTATGTTTAATGGAAATTAATATTTCGCAATGTGAAGTAAAAAACTCATATATATTTTAAATTTGATTGAACATTTAAATTTTAGTAAGCAAAATATGTTCACAGTTTGAATACGCAAGTCTGTTATATATACGATTTGTTATTTTTACGCCAACTTTCGTAAGCGTATTTTGCTTTATTGTTGTTTTGCATACAAACGCCAATATGCAGACACGCGTAAATAAAAGTAGCCCTTTGTCTTGTGTTTTGAGCCTCGTATTTTTAAGCCATCCCAGCAAACCATAATTGACGATATTGTCGAAATTCCGACTAAAGAAATCGTTACAATTTCGTTACGCAAATATCGGAACAGTTTCACTTTTTATACGAATTTATATAGAATTTCGTTGTGCGACTGTTTGTACGACATATTGAAATGCAGAGTAAAATTTCCTTTCTTGTGAACTGTCTGAACGAAATCGTAACTTTTTCGTAACATTTTCGTTAAGACTCGTTACGAAATTGTTACGATAATTCGTTACGAAATCGTGTCAACCTCCGCATACTTTTTTCGTTACGATTTTGAGATATTCTTAACGAAAGCGTAACAAACATTTCGCAATCTTTCCGATTTCAGAATCGGATTTCGTTACGAAATCTTAAAGAATATCGTATGAAGGGGTTGACTAGTAACGAAATGCCGTATCGCTTTCGTAGCGAGTCGTAACGAAAATCATACGAAAAAAGTACGTATAAAAAAAGTATGTGCAAACAAAGTACACTAAAATTACTTCTGACAAACTTTAGGCTGGAAAAACCGTTTACGTAGAAGAAACCCAGGTCACAGCTTATTTCATACAGATGCTCTTCCTTATTCCAACAAGGAAAATTTTAAATAAGTCATTATAGGAGAGTGGAACAAAATTACTCGAGACACTGCTCAAAATCTTGTAGATTCGGTGCCAAAAAATTGGAACTGTAAGAAATTAGCTATGAGCCAATGAATGTATATAAATCTTATATTCATATTGATAACTACAAAAAGAACTCAACCAGTTACTGAGAAATATACCTAAATGATTCGATTCAACAAACGACACGATGTTACCATTCGTGATTTTGGCACGAACCAAACCAACAACTATAACAACAACATAAGCAGCTATTGAAACATTTTGTGCACGATTTTTCTCATGAATTCTTTTTCTTAGATTATGCCATATTGTTACTTGAACAATGAATATGCAACAATGAATATTAACGGCTATAGGTATACCCCAAAAAGGATGCAAAAACGTTGCAAGTGCTTGAACAAATTTGCGAGAAAGATCTCTATAAACAGTGCTGTTTGTGGATCTATAACGGTTCGAATTGCTTGCTCACCCACCGTAATTTTCAGACTGGACCCTGGCGACTTTTATTTCTTCCTAAATCTCAAGCGGTGTCTACAGGGAAAGAGATTCAAAACGAATGAGGAAGTCATCGCGGAAACCTAGGCGTATTTCGAGGTCTTAGAAAATTGCTATACCAAGTGCATCGTCCTCGAAGGCAACTGTGTTGAGGAATAAATATTACTTTGATAAAAAAAACGCTTGTTTACATTAAAAATCTTGGAACTCTACAGCTCATGTAGTATTATTACGACTGCACCGTTACCAACCCTTTGCAGAGCATTATACACTCTCATCATCATTCATATCATAGTGCAAAATAAGAAAAAAAAAACAAAAAATTGAAATAGAAATAGAAAACAAAAAAAAATTTTAAATCCTGGCTGTGAAAATTTATAACCGTTACAGCTGTGCTGCACGTTCTAGCGTGATTGAATAATTTGGTGGCAATACATTTGGTGACAATAGTAAAGCAAACATTGCTGTTGCACTCGCTGCTTACAGGGTGTTTGCCAGCAAAAACCAAACAACGCTCATTAATAAAAATTAATAAAAAGAAATGATAAGCAAATAAGCGGGGTGTAAGAGAGCGACCCTTGTGAATTGTACCCGGAAAGTATGGCTGTGTGAGCAGAGCAAACTAGTTTTTCATTGCATTGCAGGGTGCCGCAACACATAACCACAGAAGTGTACCGAAAATTATTATAACCTATATAAAGGTAGTTCCAAAGCAAGGGTGACTCGTCAGCGAATGCCAAAAAAAAAAAAAAAAAAAAAAACATTCAGGTACGCATGAAAATAGAGGCAAAGCACAAAGAGGAGGAGTAGCACATAAACCGCTGAGGCAATGGCAATGTTAAAGGTAGAAACAGCAGAAGGCAAAAACTGACTGACTGACTGGCTGGGGCGTGCTTTTGCTATGATCGAGTTAAATTAAGGCACAAAATTTATTGCATTATTTTATTATAGGTGCTGTAGGTGTGAGTGAGAGTGGGTGAATGTGTGTTTGCGTTTGCGTGAGAAGGGATTTTTATGTCGGATTATTTTATATATTCTGTACTGAGAAATAAGTTATGAATTTATTATAAATGTTATTAAAAAAGTTGATGGCGAATGCCAGGGAGTTGGCATGTTATTTGTTATGCTTTGGAGGGGGAAAAAGGTTGGGTTTATGTAGTTTCAGTTAAACGAAAGAGAAAGTTTGACAAATGTCTCTGATAGATTTTATTAATTTTACTCAAATTTAAAGCATACTTATAGGCAAACTTTAAAAAAATTTAAAAAAAAAACAATTGCTTGTAATTTGAAGCGCACACAAAGTGCGTAAGCAAAGCAAGAAAGCAAGAAATATAACTGCCAACAAGACAAACAGACAGACAGTTGTACAAAGAGAAATAATCAAAGGATACCATAGAAAAACACAAAAGGACACTCGTGCTGTATAGTCTCTACAGACTTGGGTGTTCGTCGACAATCAGAGAACTGCTACAATTACAGCTAAAACAGCTTTTGCACACGTATGCAGTATACCATGACAGTCCATGACCACCAACCTGTCGTCGTCTTGTACGCGCGCCAACAGTGTCATTTTTCAACATTTTACGTACGTACGTTTGCATGTCTGTTTATCTTCCTGTGTGCCATACAATTGCAAAGGCTTCTTCTTCGACGTTTGGGCCAAGCAACACGTTCGATTACAATTGTCACTGACTGACTGTCACATGGGCCATGATTTTAATTGTTGTTGCTAGTTGTATTATTGCTGGTTACTTATTTTTTTTTTTTGTTCAATGTCACGTCCTTAAATTACAACAAAATCGATATTTGCAAATTATGGCAAATATCTGTCTGTACAGCTAGTTCTGAGCATAAATTGCCGACGGCTGTATTTGCTCAATGCATTAACGGCTAAAGCGGCAGCAACATATTTTTATGTTGCAACTACTGCTGCTACCTCAAGGCATATGCTGCATGTTTCGCTGACATTTCAATTGATTTTTTTTTCGCTCGCTTAGGGAAATCTGCGTGATCAGTTGTTAATTTTGCATTGTTGTGCTTTTTGTATTTTGTGTGCGTAAAACGCCTGCAGCAAGGATAATTATGTCATGTATCATGTTTAGAGGGAACAAAACAAAGCAAAAGAAAACAAAACAAATAGCACAGAATTTCTCAAAAAATTTGTGATAAATGTATATCACAGCAAACACACCTAGATAAACAAACTACAAATTCAGTTGCAGCGAAGAAAAAAATTCTCTACAATCTCAGCAACAATAGCAACAAATAAATTTGTGTCATCAGTTTCTGTGTGTGTCAACAAACACAGCTAAATGCTTGTGTTTACACAGGACGATACCCAAGCCAACAACCAACAGAAATAACCCTCGGCATCATATAGCAAACAAAAAATTTGCGTCGTGTCATCAAATTATCTCAAAGATGCTGAAAATGTTGCAGTCTACGCTATACTAAATACTCGATTTGTTGCTCGTACTTATCTAATGGCTTGTTGGCTGCGGCTTCCGAATTAAGTCATAAACGTATTTGTGACAAAAACGCTGTGTTCTGGCTCTAGCTAATGTTTGCTCAAAGGATTTACAAGGATTCTAGATATTAACGCAATTGCGTTGAATTACTGCAGAGCGATGTTGAAAGATGTAATAGGCGGGTAGCATATGTGGCATGTTCACAATGTATGTTAAAGTGCAATTGTTGTGTTGTTGTTGTTATTGTTAGTGACAATTGTCTAAGCTACAATTTAAGCATAAAAGTTCAGCAAACATAAAATAGTGACATCTCTGACTAAAGAAGAAAAAAGTACAGGTCTTGTTGTTCTTATCAGGTTTCGAAGTGTTATTTTCTTAAAAAAGTCACAGTTTCGATAGTATCGCAAGTGTGGATCAGGGATGAAAAAGTAGGTACAATTCTACCTTTTTCCGACTTTTTGACCTGAAAGGTAGATCAGGTACAATCGCTTAATTTGGGGTACATTCCGCCTTTGGTTGAATGAACTTACCACTATGTATTCTAAAAATTTTACTTTGTTCTTTAACAAGTAGTGAGTTTAACAAACGACTGGATTTAAGACCAAAAAGTTTGTGTTTTTAATTCTATTCTGGTTTCAATTCCACACTATTTTGAATAGTATGAGTACATATAAGAAGCAGAAAAATATAAGCCGTAAGAGCTCTTTTACTTTGCGTGGTTTTCCTTTGACTGCTTTATAATATTACAGCGATGGATGAGTAAGCTTATCAAATTTATTCCTCAGATACAAAGTACTTATTATCGGGCAAAAATGACCTAATGTCCTAAAAAAGCATTAAAAATGCCCTAAAAACTCATAAAAATGCTATTAAAAATTAAAATAAATTTATATGTTTTTAACTGTTTTTAATTAAAATGTTTGGAACTAAAAATTAAAGTTAATGAATACATTTTTAATTGTTTTTCAAACTGTTTTTCAAACAAACAACAAATCAAACAACCATCTATTGCTAGTTTCAATTGTCCTCTATATCGAAAAAAAACTTTTTCACTTCAGCACAGACAAGAGCGCGTATTTATAAGATGAAATATTGTTTACATCCGAATTTCTGTTTAGTTGCACATCTCCATTTTTTCGACTTAATCTTTCACCTTCATACCAGGAGCTTTTATTACACACAGAAAAATGCCTACAGAGTATTGGCTAAAATGATTTGGGTAACTATTTTTGCATGAAACCTAAGAAATTTGTGCAAATTTCATATGTTTTTTGTCAACTTAGGCATGCCAAAATTGTATAATATGCCAAAGATACTTGGGCAATTTGGGGTTTTTACAATCTTTTCTCTCATTGCAATTCTTTCTGTCATACGCGGTCATTATTTGCTATCCTTTTCTTAACATTTGTACTAACGTGCATATATTTCGAAGTAACTTATTCGTGACATTGACGAAACAAAAAGAACATAAAACAGCTTTGTTTATTACAGCGAGAATCACGCAAGAGTACTGATGAGTTGACATTATTAACTTAAAATAGTGTTAACTAAAAACAGAAAAACAAAAAATTGAAAAAAGTGTCAAACATAGCTGAAAAGATGAAAAAAAAAACAAACAAATCATAAGAGAACAACATAATTTGCTTGTTGCAAATATCTTAACAAAACTTCACTAGTATAAGTATAACTTACCTAAGATTATGATACCCCCCCAAGTTCCTTTTTTAATCTTGCCTAAAATCTACGGCAACCCATTTTAGCACAAGGTTGCCTAAATTTCTTCCTTTGTTGGATTATTAAAATACTTAGGTAACCCATTCTGACCAAAGGTCTGAGGCAAATTGTATCCGAAAATTTTATAATTTAACACTTTTTTTTCTCTGTGTAAATACTTGATAAAAATTTCTAAATAGATTCTCACCAGCATTGGCAACCCTGTAGGAAAATCAACTAATTTAAAAGTAGTTGATAAAGTAGTTTTTTGTCAACCACAACTAGTTGAAATTCTGACTTTTTCCATAGAACGAACTAACATATTTTGTATGATGGTGTCCGCTAAATAAGTCAATTGACTTTCGTCTGCATATATTTTCAACTACTAGTTAAATTAGTTAAATTTAAATTATTTTTTAGCTACTTTAAAATAAATCACTTGAAAAACGCATATATTTTCAACTACTTGTTAAATTAGTTATATTTAAACAATTTTTTTAATAACTTTAAAATATCCAATTGAAAACTATTACTGATGGCCTAAAGTTAATAATATTTGATGAAATAACATGGTTAAATATATATAAACTTGTAATCCAATAAAAATTTGCAATTAAAACATGTCAAAATCAGAGTAGTTGCCGCCTTAATGTAATTCAAAGTAGTTTATCAATCAAGTGGCGGCCGTGGCGTAGTGGATAGAGTGTGTGACTCTTACGCCAGAGTACCCAGGTTCGAATCCTCCATCCAACAGAAAATGTTTTTTCAATTGAATTAATTTTTCTGTTCGGCCGTCACCTCTCTGCAGACAATGGCCAACCTCAGAGAGTAAAAACTGCCATGAAAAGCTTCTTGAGAACATAAGCCGTTCGGAGTTGGCGTAAAACATGTAGGTCCAGTTCTCGATCATTTGTGTGCAAACATTTCACATCACACACAACACAATTGATCATAAGAAGCTCGGTCAAAGTCCTTTCAAGGGCTGAAATGGCCATTTTCAAATTCAAATCAAAGTTTATCAATCACTTGTTTTTAAGTAGTATTTCAATTACGTCATATATAATTCAATAAAAACTATTTAGAATTGAAGTGTGGATGCCGCCGTAATATAATTCAAAGTAGTTCATATACTGGTTTATTTTTAATAAGTTTATTGATTAGTTGTTTTTAAAACAAGTTAGTTTGTTCCTATAGGGAACATTATTCCCTATATGTCCCTATAGGGAAGTTTCTAATGGCTCGTGGTATGGATTGATTGATTATGTTTTTTTTTTTTTAATTGGAAAACAATGCTTCTTAAAGTTTTTTGACTTGCAGGCTTTTAAAAGTACTAACGAAATATTTTACTGCTCCTAATAATCGCTAAAATCACTAAAAATTATAAGAAACTAGGTTGATTTCCATAAAAATGACTCAAAATATGTCCTAAAACTATGGAAATAGACCTAAAAAACATAAATGGCTAAAAATTACAAATAATGCCCTAAAAATGTTTGGCCTCGGTACCTGGAGATTATGAACGGTGTTTTTGCATCATCAGAAAATGTCTATGCCAGAGCAGAAAAAAGTTGACATGTCAACAAAATTCGAGCCCTGCTTATTATATTTACTTGTTATAGGTAATACCCGCAATACCCGCATTGTACGTTGTATTATCTACTTACCATACATTATAAACACCCTGAGTGCTATACCACCCCCGAGCAACAACGGGCATTCCAGTCTATGTATAAACACAAAAAATTAATGGTGAATAGTTTTAGGTACATTCGTGACTAAAAAGGTACATATTTTTTGGGAAATTAGGTACATTTTGGAATTTTAATTTTTCATCCCTGGCAAGTATACACAAATTTTTAAAATGCAGAAGATTTCTGTTCTATAATGAAATGAAATGTCTTTGCAGAAAAACATATCCATTGGCCAATTTTTATGGTAACGGATTTATAAAATTTTTGCGGCATTTTGTAGTAAATATACACAAAGTTAGGTAGCCAAAAATGTAGGTCAAAATATCTAAAATTGTGGGCGTGGCATGAGGTTCAACACAACTGTTTTTGCTTATTTCAGAAAAAGGTGAGCTTTTTCTTTTTTCTTTGAAAATGAATAACCATTGCTCGCAAACTATAATCAATAGAGAGTCGAATTATTTTTGTTAGGTTGGTTGGACTATTATCGTTTAATTATTTTTTAAGGTTGTAGCTGTACTATTTATATATTGGGTGTTACGAAATTTTTTCAAAATGACTGCTTTTCATTCAGTTAAAGGTGAAAGTCTCCTCTTTCGCCCTATATATACTTTAGTACCCCCCACGATCCCTCCGTCCTTCGTAGAAGCTTTTTTCGATTTACTGAAACTACCCATATAAATATTCCAGTGACGCTAATTTAAACGCATCCCTATAAGCGATATCAAATTGCACAGCTTCATCCATTACAAATAGAAATTAACAGGCAAGAAATCGAAGTAAGCTACCAATGAGTGCTTACAATGATTGATGGAAAAATAGGCCAGGCTTTGACTGAAACAAAGAGTTCATCAAACCCAAGCAACATCAAGCCAATTAAACCAAGTCCCAGACAAATCAATAGATATTACGGAAGCATATAAATTCGGATTTTCACCACTAGATGCAAGAATAGGATTAAGGGCACACATACTGAAAATCAGTTACGATTTGGAATTCGGACCCCTACAGGATCAGTAAGAAACAACGACACCAACAAGGAGTAACGAAGTTTAAAAAAGAACATGTCCATGATGAATATCGAAAATATGGATTAGTTATAGATCAGCCAAAACAAGGTTCAGGCTATCTACAAATGATGGAAGCACAGCAAGAAAATTATTCTCAGATCAGGAAAGAGCATCTGAAATACCAGGAGTTGATTTTAACTTTATTTCTAGGTTTAAAATAATCATCGAAGTTCTTACATACAATGAACAAATTGACGCGAAAAAACTTGGTGATTACGCTAAGGAAACTGCAAAAATATATACAATGAAATACCCATAAAATATGTCTGCCCACCCAATATGTCTTCAACAGTTCACAAAATCCTTTACCATGGAGTAGATATTATTAAATATCATTTAGCACCACTTGGAGATCTATCGGAGGAAGCTCAGGAAAAAAGGAATAAGGATTACTGATTTTGTAGAGAACACAACACCAGAAAAATGTCACGCAATTGCACAAATGAAGATTTTTATACCCAACGCGTACTGCGTAAGGGGTTTTTTCTACATTTCATTTGACATTTTTCAATTTCAGACTAACTCAATTTGAACCATGGAAAGATACACAATCGAGCAACGCGTTAAAGTTATTCAGGTTTATTATGAAAATGGGCGTTCAAATCAAAATGCATATCGTACACTTCGTGATTTTTTCGGTCAATTTAATCGTCCAAATGTGCGTACAATCGGAAAAATCGTGCAAAAATTTGACCAAACCGGGTCTGTAGGAGATGTGAAAACACCCGTGCATGCTCGTACAGCTCGTACTGCAGAAAATATTGCTGCTGTTCGCGATAGTGTGGCTGAAGAGCCGTCCACCTCAACTTGTCGTCGTGCCCAACAATTGCACCTCTCACGCTCGTCGTTGATGAACATTATGCATAAAGACTTGCATTTACACGCCTACATGTTGCAATTGACTCAAGAACTAAAGCCTCTTGACCATTTCAAGTGTCGTCAATGGTCAGAATGATGGCAAGAAAGGGCAACAGTGGATGATCAATTTTCGAAGAAAATCATCTTCAGAGATGAGGCACATTTTCACCTCAGTGGATTCGTCAATAAGCAGAATTGCAGCATTTGGGCGAATGATAATCCAAGAGTGATTGTCGAACAACCAATGCACCTACAAAGAGTGACAAAATGAGGCCGGTCAGGCAGTTACTGTGAATGGTGTTCGCTATCGTGAGATGATAACGAACTTTTTATGGCCCGAATTGGAAAATATGAATGTGGACAATATGTGATTTCAACAGGACGGTGCCATTTGCCACTTGCCGCACAGCTAACGAAATAATGGCTCTTTTGCGCGACAAATTCAATGGCCGTGTTATCTCACGTGGTGGCGATGTCAATTGGCCGCCAAGATCATGTGATTTGACACCGTTGGACTTCTGTCTTTGGGGTTATCTGAAAGAAAAGGTGTACGTCGATAAGCCAGCAACAATTCAAGAGCTAAAGGATGAGATAATTCGGCACATTAACAGCATAGAACCTCACTTATGCCTCAGCGTCATCGAAAATTTGGACCATCGGATGGAGGTGTGAAGCCGAGGTCGCGGCGGCCATTTGGCCGATATTTTATTCAATACATAATTGAATCATACCAATATATCATAATAAAAAGAAATGACATTAATTTCCTAAATAATTTGTGTTTTATTCAATATCAACATCGGCCCTTAAAATTTAACCACGCATTACAATATTAAAAAAAAAAAAACCAAAAAATGTCCCAATGTAAAAAATCATATTAATAATGAAATGTTTAATTTATCAACATATGACTTTTTTAATGAATAGAGAAGATAAAAAAATAAGAAAGGCATAATTTCATACTAAGAGTTAAAAATATCAAAAGTTCAACTTTGACCTTGAATGTCTCAATAAGTACTTAATCGAAACACAACAAATTGAAAATCAGTTGAAAAAAAAAATTACTCAAATATCTCAATCGGTTCAAAAGTTATAGAATTTTAGCCAATGAAAACCTATTCTGAGCCACTGTGCGTAGTAATAAACAATTAAATTAAAATACAATTTCTTTCACAGTTTCCAAGTTTCTTAATAGCCTTGAATAAACATCTTATATAAAATTTATAGAAAACTTTATATAAGTTCCTGAAAACTTACCTTGTATAAAACTTGTAGAACATTTAAATTCTACTCCCTACATAAATTCTTTATTTAAAGCTTTACTTAAGGCTTAGTTAGGTGAAATTGTTACCTGGACGTCTATGCTTATCATAAAATAGAGCTTTCTAGTTAAACATTTTGTCTTCTATAGTTTTTGTTTTTTAAATTTTGGGTAATATTTAGCAATTTGAGATCATATATAGTATATGGGAAATATTTACCTGTACTCTTGATTCCGGCAGATTGATTTTCAGCGCAACCTCTTCGCGCATAAAGATATCTGGATAGCGTGTTTTGCCAAAAAGCGCCTCCAAGACGTCCAGTTGAGCGCGTGTGAAGGTGGTTCGCTCACGACGTTGTTTGCGTGTGTTGACACCTATTTGGACAAAATATACAAAATTAGCTATACTATCAAATAAAGAAAAGTTGCCTATAAAGTGTGGTGAATTTTTCTTTAAGGTTTTTTTTTTAATTTCTAACATTTCTACAATATCAAATTCATTATTTTTTTTGTTTAGCCTTGATGAGACAAACAATTATTACAACAAATGCAATAAATTCTAGCTATAAAAGCTGGCTTATTAAGACACTTGTATTTAGCATAGCTTTGCATTTTTTATAAGCTCTGTGTGCGGTGTTCCATTCAAAAGCCAACTAATGACGATTTATGGATTTTTAATTGGCTCTAACGAGCGCTGAATGCTGATTAAAAAAAAAAAACAATAAAATAAAAAATATTGTTAGCTCTGCCAATTTGTATTGAAATGTAAACTAATTCAATTAAATTTTAAATGTTGTTTATATGAGAAAAAGATGAAATTTAGCCAAATCCATGCAGCAGCTAGTAAAACAACAAAATTACGCCATTGTTTAAATGTCTGACAGTCTGTTTGTCTGTCTGTTTGAGCTGTGGTTTTTATAGCAACGCGCAAAACAAATTTAATGCAAAATCAGAGAAAAATCATAAAAGTTAGGCCGAAGAATGTTTGACAAAGCATAAAAGAAAAAAACATGAAATGGGCTAAAAATAAGGAAGAAAAACTGGCAGCACAACGCAGCATAAAAAAACAACAACAACAAAGACAATAACCTGCAAAAGGAAGATAAGCCGCTTAGAGCTACGCAACGCAACGTTTATGAATCAGGAGTGGTTCAGTTGTTGTGGTGTGGCAATAGAAGCGCACCCGAGTGGTGTGGTGGGGGAAGGGGGGTGGGGAGTGGCATATAATATGCGTTGCTAGGACAAATTAAATGAAAATCGAGCAGAAAACACTTTAATGAGCATGAAAAATGAAAAGAAGTGAACAAAAATTTGCGTTTTGCTGATAATGATGTTTAGCGATTGTTATCATTAAGCAAATTAAATTTAATGGGCAAAATCGGCCCCCAAAAAAAGTAGGCAGGGAAAACAAAAGTTAAAAGAAAAATATAATAAAACTAATTGTAAGGAAATATTATGATATAACGCATGTGTTTTATTAATTTTTTTTAATTAATGTAATTAGTTGTGGGCAAATGTAATTAGTTGTTTTTGCACATTAGCTAAAAATCGGGGAAAAAATTTAGTTTTCCACTTTTTCTACATTAATTTTTGTTTATTTTTAACCGACTTCAAAAAGGAAAAGTTTCTCAAGTTATTTGATTTTTTTCTTTTAATATACATCGATAACTTCCAAAGCACTTGCCCGATTGTCGTAATTTTTTGTGAACACGAAGGTGTCCATCTATAAAAGTGGACATTATTCGACATAGGTTTGTGGTAACATTAGAAAAACACTCTATCTCGAATAATATTGACTCTAGGATAATAAAATTCGTTACAAGAATGGGTAGAACTATTACAAATCACAATGAAGAAAGTGGGCGGAATTCGACAAAGGATATGTCACTATTAAAAAATCACTCTATCTCAGTTCATATTGACACTAGCGTACTGAAATTTGGTACAAGAGTAGGTAGAATTATAACAAAACACGATCAAGAAAGTAAGCAGAATTCTACAAAGAGCGTGCGACTATAAGAAAAACACTGTATCTGAAATAATACTGACCTTAGGGTATTATGATTCGTTACAAGGATGGGTAGAATTATCACAAAAAAACGATCAATTTCGAACTGTTGGATTCGAAAAGGTTCGAACCAAAAAATTTTCACAAATTATTAAAACAAATTTTTTAAGGACAAAGTTTCATATATTAAATTTTCTTTAAGAATATTATTAAAGTACGGTGTGGTGAAGCGTTTCGGAGGGTTAAGCATTTCATCTGTGAAATTTTGACAGCGCGCTTACATATTACCAAGTGACATACCGACACGTTTTGATTTCATTGCCGCACAGTTTTTCATTGCTATTCCAAAACGGTGGTAAACAATTTTTTCCAGAAGTTTTTTGATTGAGTGAATTTATCGTGTTTTATGCCAACTACTCAACAGAAATTCAAGGTAAATATATCAGTCGTGTTAGATTAATGTTGCTCTTAAAATATATGAAGTGTTTGTGAAATATCTATCGAGTGGATGTGTGATGCCAGCCGTGTTTTCAAAATAAAACGTTCGACCCACAAACTGCGTTTTAATGCGTATTTAGTATTTTTGTGTGTGGTTAATGCGTTTTTATTGATTTTTTTTTTTGGAATTTTTCAATTTATTGCAACAAATGCGACCGGCCATATAACTTGAAATGCGTCGACATGGGCAACCGTGGCTACTACACCTGTCGACTGTGACCTCGATATTAGTGATGAATAATAAATTTGGATTCGATGACTTTTATTCAGTATTTAAGCTTCTTGCTGTCTTAAGAGCCTTCCCGAGGCCATTAAACCGATTTATGCTGATGTTTATACATGAAAGATTCTTTTGGTGAAACGCTTCACCTGATCATTTTCCCCATCACCATATTTATCCCCATAGTTTAAATAAATTGCCCCATAAGGCATAGAAATTATGAAAAATGTCCATTCTTGCCATTTAAGCCAAAAGCATTAAAAAATTATAATTTTTGGGGGTGCTGTGAGCCAGAGCCTTGCACGAATGTTCGTTCGTTCGTTCGTAGAAAAAAATAAAAATATTTTGTTCGATCGTTTGTTCGTAGAGAAATAAAATAAATATTTTGTTTGTTCGTTCGTTCGTAGAAAATTGATGTTCGTTCGTTCGTTCGTTCGTAGAAAATCGATGTTCGTTCGTTCGTTCATAGAAAATATATGTTCGTTCGTTTGTTCGTTCGTAGAAAATGCATGTTCGTTCTTAGAAAATAGATGTTTTTTGTATGGGGATCAACGAAGGGTGGTAGATAGGGGGTAGGTGTGTTCGAGAGGAATGCTGACGGGCGAAAAATAATAGGACCAGCTCATATATTTGATCCTTCTAGGAGTCCAGCTTCGGCCGATATAAACTATTTTCGACAGTTTTTGTATTTTTTGTATGGGGGCCTAAAGAAGGATGGCAGATAGGGGGTAGGTGTGTTGGGAAGAAATGTTGAGGGGTAAAAAAATTGGACCAACTTATATTTAACACTTCTAGGAGTTCAGCTACGGCCGAAATGAACTATTTTCGATAGTTTTTGTGTTTTTGTGTTTTGTGGGACCCAAAGAAGAGTGGCAGATAGAGGGTAGGTGTGTTGGGAAGAAATATTGAAAGGCAAAAAATAGTAGGACCAGTTCATATATTTAACCCCTCTTGGAGTCCAGCTACGGCCGATATAAACTATTTTCGACAGTTCTTGTGATTTTTGTATTGGAACCACAAGAAGAAGGGCAGATAGGTGGTAGGTGTCTTCGAAAGAAATGTTAAAAAGTAAAAAATAATAGGACTAGCTCATATAGTTGACCTCTCTAGGAGTCCAGCTACGCCCGATATTTACTGTTTTCGACAGTTTTTGTGTTTTTTGTATGGGTACCCAAAGAAGGGTGGCAGATAGGGGGTAGAAGTCTTGGAAAGAAATGTTGAAGGGCAAAAAATAATAGGACCAGCTCATATATTTAACCCCTCTAGGAGTCCAGCTACGGCCGATATTAATTCTTTTCGACAGTTTTTTTGTTATGTTCGTTCGTTCGTTCATGGAAAACTGATGTTCGTTCGTTCGTAGAAAATTGAACGAACGAACAAGCAAAAAAAAAAAAAAAAAACGAAACGCTGTACCCCACCGCACCCTATATAAAATTTATCATATTCTCTGAAAAGAAACAAAAACTTTTTACAAAACAAAAAACATACTTTTAAATCACTACAAAGTAAAACATCATTCTAATTACTTTTCCTTTTAATTTCTTGGTCAAATTTGATAATTTATTTATATATATTACTAACAATGCCCGGTGTTCGTTGCTACATCCGGAAAATATATTGAAAAATAATAAATGCATTCTTAGACTTTTATTTGACCCTTACTTTGACGCCACGCCCATTGTCCAATACCCCTTCCAGTTTCCTGGATTTCAATGTTCTGTGATTTTTTCTTCCAAAGCTATCCGATATCAAAAATTTGGCTTCTATGGGCAGAGCCATACCCCTTTGTTCTATGCCTGCTCAAGTTTTCTATTAAAAGGGCATCACCATGTGGTAACCCCATTCTGAATCTCAATGTTCTGTGACTCAATGTTCATAGATATTCTGTATCGAAAATGTGACTTGTATGGGCGGAGCCACGTATCGTTTTGCAATGGGTGGGTGTAGGAAGGTTAAAAATAACTACTTCATATTCGGTAACCAGTTCTCTCTTCTAAATTTCTCTTTTCTTTTCTTTTTCTCCCAAATCTGAATCATATGTTTTCTAGACTCTCCTATAAATATAATCCTTATATTATAGACTTAAATAAAAAATAAAATTATATTCAGTAAAATACAATCATCTTGACTTCATCTTAGCTAAGTCAATATCTTGCTTTAAGAATTTAAGTAAAATAAAAGTTGTAATATTTTATTCTAAAGTCATCACTTTGTATAGTAAAAGAACTTGTTCTTATTATACCAAAAATAAAACATTAATAATAATTATTATAATAACATCATCTAGGCTGGAAGCTTTGCTTGGGTGAAGTTCACGAATAATTAGTTTTACTGAATCTTAAGTTATATAGGGATTCATTTATGAATCTACAAATGTGGAGTCGAAGCGCGAAATCACTGCGTTTACACAGTTATCGAAAGTATTACTTCCAAGATTTAAAGATATCTTATGATGGAGGAGAAAAGTATCGGCAAGCGCCTTCGCTTTATCGATAATACGAATCAGAGTTTTATTGTCTTGAATCAAAGCTGGAATCTGAGTGTATTCTTCCCTTAACAATTTAGCTCTATTCCAGAAGGACTTACAACCTTTTTTAAGAGACAGCATTTCAATAACTCATGTTTATTTCTATGCAAACACACAAAAGAAAAACTGTGTATTTAAGCAGTTCATCGTAATCAGCTTGTATGCGATACCAAATCCAATCTCGTCGATAAGAATTCCTAATTATTAGTTAATTATTTATTAAATTTTAAATTTAAGGAATATTTTTGGTACAGAATATTTCACAGTATCCATTATTTTGGATAATGGATAACTGCGATTGTGGCATTCTCGTTAAGGTGCGTGTCTGGTATGCGAAAGTACCCAGGCTCGGTCCCCATCTGTCACAGAAGGTTTTTTCTATTGAATTAATTTTTCTGTTCGGCTGTCACTTCTCTGCAGCAATGGCTCCTGAGAACATAAGCCGCTCGGATAGTGGTGGCGTAAAGGGGGGAGGTGGGGGTTGAACTGAAGTGGAAATTCTAATTCTAAAGCAGTCATCGAAAACAGCTGCTATATTTTAAGGTTCAAAACGAACATCAAAGTGTAATAAAAAACTAAAACAAACATAACAATTTTTACAATTTTTGAAAATTGAAGTTATAACGCCACTAGTAAATGTTCTTTTTACGGCAGAAAAGCTTTAATTGGTATTTATCTGTGTTAACATGGTCAAACTTTTCAAACTTTTCACATTCGAAATTTTAGAAATTTTTTCATTACAAATTGCTAAATTATAAAAAAAAACCAAAAAATTTCAAAAAATAAAAGTGAGAGAGGAGAAGGTTCAAGACCCCACGTGCGGCGCGACTACACTGAGATAAAAAAAAAATGTGCTAAAATCAAGCCCAAGCCGTTCGTTCATGAAATTTCTAGAACTTAGCTCAATATAGCTCAAAACCATACCAAAATAGGTTATTCACGTTCGCAGCTTATGCCAAAAACTGGGCATGATATATTTTTTAATAAACACGTCAAATTGTGCTTAGTGAGTGTAACTTTGAAATTGTTAATAAAAATATATAATTGTTATAAAACAACAACAATGTTGCACAACAACAACACAAATTTTTTTCGACAATTTTTTTCTTCGTTCGTTTTGTTGCGTTTTGTTTCGCAGTTTGGCCCAAATTTCGGTTCCAAGGACGATAGCCCCGGGCTTGAGCATACCACTAGTCGATTTTCCAGATAAAGATTGATTTTTTAGAAAAAAATCCAGGATGAGAACTTTTCTTTTGGGGTAAGTTTTGGGGTGTGGAATCTGATTTTCATATAAAAATCACTTTTTTTCGCAATTCGGCTAAGATTTCGGGGAAGAAAAAAAAAAAACACAAAATCATCGTTTCGGCATCAGCTATCACATGCCAAAAACTCAGGATGAGAACTTTTGTTTTGGGGTAAGTTCCGGGATTTGGAATTATGATTATCATACAAAAACACCATTTTTTACGCACTTCGGTCCGAATTTCGGTACCAAGGACGATAGACCCAGGCTTGAGCATACCACCAGTCGATTTGCCCTGGTTGACTTTTCCATTTGGGGTGTTGTTTTCTGATTTTCATACGAAAATTCCTTTTTTTCGCAGTTTGGCCCAAATTTCGGTACCAAGCACGATGGACCCAGGCTTGAGCATACAACTAGTCAATTTTCCATATAACGATTGATTTTTGAGAAAAACCCAGAATAAGAACTTTTGTTTTGGGGTAAGTTTTGGGGCGTGGAAGTCTGATTTTAATATAAAAATCACTTGATTTTGCTATTCGGCTAACACCTCGGTACCAAGGACGATAGACCGGAACTTTTGAATACTTCCAGTCGATTTTCTGCATAATTGTTGATTTTTAGGCAAAAACTCAGGATGAGAACTTTTCATCTTCTGTCCTTTTTTTTTTTGGTTTATCCTGAAAAAAAATTTTTGCTGAACCGAGTATTTCTCTTCTAGGTCGTTTTACGGTATGAAGGACGATTGATAGCAGTTTGGGGAAGAAGATACAAAATCATTTCTTTAAAATCAGCTATTATGTATCAAAATTTCAGAATGAAAACTTATCATCTTCTATCCTCGGAAAGTGTTAGAACTTTTGGCCATTTTACGGTATGAAGGATATTTGATTGAAGAACTCGGTGAAGAATCATAAAATCAATTGTTTATTTTTGGTAATATCCTCATAAAAATCAACAATGCACCTTCAAAGCACAGTCAGTAGTTTTAAATTGTTAATCATGAAACTTACAAATGTAATTAATATTCATTCATATATATCAAGGATTATTGTAAATATCCATTAAAAGTACATTATTTTGTTGATTTTGCCATTTTTAACATTTGCGGCGAATTGAAACTTTTTGGATTGAAGTTTACGGCGCATTCAAAAGTTGGGCTGAGTTAAAAATTTGGGATGAAGAATTGGGGCTAACTTCACATCGGTAGATACTGGACTAACATTACAAGAAGAGCTACGGAGAGTTATATTAGAATACTTTGTTAGATTTTATGAAAAGATAGACCAGAGTTATAGGGCAATGGATGACATTTTCATAACGTTTGGAGTTGTTCAGCCTTAAAATCTTCTTACGTCAATAGATAAAGAGCTTCGTAGTATAGTTTCAAATCTAACAAAAATCTTTGTTGAATTTCCTGCCTAGGACATTATCGTGGACATTTTTGGACTGCGGCTACGCTTGTTTTTATTCCCAAAAGCGGTTCAGTCTACCTTTTAGCTTCTACGATCCATTGTAAAATGGAGTTATTCTAAATACGTTCCGAGTCTAGAGCTGAAGCTAAGGTTTTTTTAACTATTTATGTTTCGGTAGCTTCGTGTGAAAAAAGTTTTTCAAAAATGAAGTCGATTAAATCGTACTTAAGTTCCGCAATGACCCAAGTTCGGCTAAATAATCTTACCATTTTGTCTATTGAAAAGGATACAAAAGAAAAGTCTGATAATGTGATCGAATGTTGCAGTAAAATAAAGTCACGTAAGCAGGTTAAGTATTTGCTGTGTTAAGAAAACGGCCCCGGGTGCCAACTCATGTTACCACTGCGCCACTGCGCTCGGAGTCGGTATAAAGTTTTGTTGGTCCAGTTCTTGATCATTTGTGTTGAAACATTTCACAACACGCACAACACAATTGATCATACAACGCTTGAATCGATTTGAATCGTTTCGGAAGCACCGTGACTACTCATCGCATATAATTCTTTTCAATACACAATTAAAAAAAAATAACAAAAAATTTATTTCAATTCTATTCGTTACTTTTGGGGTTGGGAGGGTTGGGCCAACTACTAATTCTCCCTGTGTGCGATCCTAAATTTCAGCCAAAAATGTTTTCCAATTTCCCCAAAAAAAAAAAAACCGTTTGCCAATTTTTGTAAAATCTATAAAATTTTTCTTTACATTTTCGTAATCAGTGGTACTAAAAATCGTTAGTAACAAAAAAAAAAACACGTAACTGCGATGAGTTATTTTATTTCATATCAACTTTTGAATTTGACTTGAGTTTTTTTTTTGGTATTTATGAAAAAATTGAATTTTCTTTTTTTTTTTTAAATTATATATGGCGCCTTTTTATAAATTTCTCTTTGCTTATAGTCTACAATTTAAATACAAATTTGCATAACATAAAACTTTTCAGTTATTTAACTTTTTTTTTCCTCTGTTTCCATTATTATTTCCCGAACTAGTTATGGAAATTGTGAAAATTGCAAAATGTTTTTTCAACTTTTCCGCATCGCATATTCACAGCGAAATAATTTTCATCCCCTGCGTCAGAGTCATTGTTTTCTAAAGCCGATGGGATTCAACATCATCATCATCATCATCGTCTGACGTTCGTTCGTTCTTTGGTTCGTTCATTCGTTTGTGCTGTCAACCTTTTTTCACTCGACCAATTTGTACGTTATATGCTCTGCAAGAAATACCCTAAAACATTTTCCACCCTTAGCTTGGTAGCATCGACCAACCCAGTAGCGCGTTCTGGGTTGATTCGCTGACGCTGAGCATTAGAAATGTTTTAGATTTTATCTATATACTCGAGTATATAGCTTGTATCTATGGCATATAGAGGGCTGAAGAATAAATAAAATAAAAAAAAATCATAAAAACGATTACATGCTTTGTTTGCTTTTATATGGCATGCATTTATTGTTGTTGTTGTTGCTTATATTGTTTATATATCGCATATATTCGACAGACTTGCGTTTTTAAGGATATGCTTGCCATTGTTGGCGTTGTTATAAAAGATATCCTTTTCTCATTCATTTTCTTTTTTCCTTTTTTTTTTTTTTTTGTTTTGTTTTTGTATCGTGTTGGTCTAGCTTAAAACCCGAACCCCTTTATTGTTGCCGTTGCTGGCTTTTGTTCACCAAAACAAACGCGTTTCCAAAATATAAACGTCAGCGCATAGAGGGTGCAGCAAATTTTGAATTTTTAAAAGCATTCCGTTTTATATATGTCCTGTACGGCGAGAGCGAAAGGATATATGTTGAAAATTGTAGGCTTAGATTTTTAAGTAGGTATCAAAAATTAAAATGGAAGTCAATTTTTTAGAAGTTCAATTTTCCACTTAAACGCTTGAAATGTAGAAAAGTAGCAGCTGGCTTTCGAATGCTCGTACGTGCGTCCCTCTAAAAATATCTGCACTAAAAGCATTAATTTTATGTTTATTGGACTGATGTTGGACTGTTGAGTTGGATATTTTTAATTAGCATATCATGTCGGATAATTTACAAAAATTCAATAAAAAGCAGATAATGAGATAGAACGATAGCTAAATAACGAAATATCAATGGCTGCTTATTAGAATTATGACAGTAAATGTCAGTTTGTTGCTATAGCTAAAAAAAAAAAAAAAACAAATACTACTGGCTAATACTGTTCATCAAATGAAGTTTTAGAGCATAAATTAATATTTTCTATATTTCAACTATATATTTCGTTAGATTTGTGTACTATGAATGCAAAAAAAAAAAAAAAAAAAAAGAAGCAACTAAAAAAGAAGTAATGTAACTTAGCATGTTTTCATAAATAACAACTCAATAATAATTTTCTAGATCCATGAATAAGCTGCAATGTGTGTCAAGAGTTCAAAGAATATATATTTATTTTGTTCTTTTTTTCCCCATGATGATGTTTGCTACTATTTGCATATTAAATGTACTGATTTGTTCAAGTAAATTAATTCCGGTCTCTTAAAAATATAGTTTTTGTTCCATTTCCATAAAAAACACTGTGCACCAAAAATGCACTTTTTTTATGTGAATAAGAAACCAACAACAGTTTTTAATTAAGTTAAAGCTCCTTATCACAAATCATACAGCCTAATTTCTCCATCACTTCAGGATTTTGAGAAAATCGGGATTCATGGTCAAATAACTTCCCCGACGGAAATTTTTTTAAAACTTCAAATTTTTTTTGCATTGTGGCCATTTGCGTTTCAATTCACTTGTATTCTACTAACTGTTGAGCTACTCACAAAAAATGCTTCCTAAAAATTTTAAAAGTTAAATTTTTGTAACTGAAATTTTTTATGGAAAATTTTTATCTCTTGCATCAGTTTTCGTATTTTTTGTAAGAGTTTTAAAAATTCTCAGTTCTCGATTTTAATAATTTCAAAAGCAAACGGTTTTACTTGGAAAAATTTTCATATTCTTCCCAATAAACATTATGGCAAGGGGTGATTCGTTAACGAATCGCTTGTGAATCGTTTTTTTTAAAGTTTTCGAATAGTTTCATACCGACTTCATCAGAGATTGGCTTGATGCTTAAAGAAAGCACCGTTTGAAATCATGACTTTCCTAAACTGCATTTAAGATGTTTTGAAACAAAAAAACAATTTTTTCCGACTTTTCAATACATACATTTTTTAAGAAAAGTATTTTTATTAACTTTCTATTGTTCATACGTCATTTTTTAAATTTTATGTTTTTTTTTAAATTTTAAGTGAAAAAAAAGACTTAAACATAAATTTTTATAAATGTTTATATGAAAAACATTTTGTGAAATATTTTTTTCCTGTTATGTTATTTCGTGCTTATTCTTTATATAAATAATTTCCACTTATAATTTGTTCAAGATTTTCATATGAATAAGTTCTCGTTAACGAATTGCTTTTTTTAGTTTTGGCGACTCGTTAACGAATTGCTTTTTCATAGTTTTGGGTACTCGTTAACGAATGGCTTTTTTCGGTTTTGACGATTCATTAACGTAGAAGTAATCTCTCCCGCTTGCGATATTATAAATGAATCGCTACTAATAATTGCTAATGAATGAAATATACGAGAATGCGATTCGTAAACGATAACATAAGTGAATCAGTTTGTTTCTTGGGTTGTTTTTAATTTTCTACCTTTAAATTTTCTTATCAGAACTATCTCCACAGAAACTTATGGTACTACGAACCTGAATTATTGAAAGTTGTGTCGATTTTAAGATTCGACTAAATAACATGCTAAACAGAGCCCCTTAGAAGCAAACCGTCAAGGAATTAGAGATTTTTTACAATTATGAGACATGGCCGGTAAAAAGAATATATGAATTAGAATGCAGTAATTTTTTCCATGCTTAACATCCAGTTTCGTATTCTACATGAAATTCTGAGTAAAAAGCTCCTTGGGACCATATAGCTCCGTTGAAATTTTTCCTAGCAAAAAATCATTTATAGATTCCCATATCAAAGAAATCTTTTTATCATAGCACAGAACTGCACAAAAATGCGCATCAATTTACAGAGGATCACACCAAAAATAGTACTTCGAGAGCTTTCAGGGTCGCTGATCATAAATCCGGGGTCAACATTTCCATATCAAAGAAATCTTTTTTTCATAGCACAGAACTGCACAAAAATGTGCATCAATTTACAGAGGATCACACCAAACATAGTACTTCGAGAGCTTTCAGGGTGGCTGATCATAAATCCGGGGTCAACATTTTGAAATTCATAATGGCAGCTTCGGAAATGCGGACATGACTATCGTGATTTCTATATTATTGACCTTTAGATAGCCATATTTCGTACACAGTGGCTTTTGGGGGGTTGAAATCTGCTTTTTACAAGTACATCTGTCATGTCGGCCTAATTACTTGGGTCTATAGACCAACGGTATAGTTCTTGGAACCGACGACCAGCACTTGTGTGTACACTCCATCAACGGACCCGTTTGTGGCTTACAGTGTAAAGACACACGGTCATCCGCCAGAGCTAACACGAACTGGAAGCCATTCCATAAACATAAGCACTACCCAATGCCCTACCACTGAAAACATTACGACTCCAACATATCATACAATTGTATAACCATGGAGCCGCACTGTTCCCAATAGTAGTAGCAGTTTAACTACTAGTAGTGACGTACCTTCATTGTCATCTACCGGTGAAGACGAGACCTACCTAATCTCTTCCATACTAAGCAGGTATGCCAACCCGGTCGTACCGCTGCGCGACCCCGCCGGTCAATCTAGACCTGTGTAGTATATACACAATCACAGCCAGCAAGAGTCTCCCCGAAGGGCCAACCCATGATAGTCACCTGGGCAACTCGGTCCCGCCAAAAAAGCTCCACAACATCCCAGCAACGAGACAAAAAAATGCATGCATGCATGAGTTTTTGTAACTGGCCGTGCCCAATTAGAGCATTTAATCATGCTTGACCGGCAACTTCAATCCAGGCATGAATCTTAAATTCACTTGCCATGGAAGAAGTCCCTATTCGCCATGTTAATACAACATATAACTTTAATACAACTCAGTGTCTATGACACCACACTCACCCATTTTTATAAAGGATCTCTCTTTGACGACTATGACTATCCCGGTGCTAACAAGTTTTTATAGACCAATTGCTACACCTTCGCAGGATTTTTTCATATCGATATACCAAATATGACCTACTACCAAGATGGGTGCTACCCCGAGCTCTTGGTTGGCCCTTACATTTTTACGAGAAAGGACGTATCCTATTCCCAACCATATTCCTTTATCCTGGCCTTGGACAGGCGGTTTTTCATCCGAAGACACTTCTACCGACGGAGTTGCTTTTGGGGTCGTAGAACACGATTCTGAGATGAAAAAATTAATAAATTAAAATCCTGATCAATTTTTCCTCTATCAAATCAGATTAAGGAGATACAGCCAAAATGAAAAATTGGCGTTAGTCGTTTCTAACTTTTTAACTAGACTTGATAGAATATTAAAATTTTAAGGAAACTGTTTGCTTATTTCCTAAAAGTTGACTTGATAACCGACTTAGATATACACAAGCTACTTAGCTCTGGACTAGAAAAATCAAAGTCGTTAAAATCAAATTAATCAGATTGTTTCAAACTCATTCCGAAAGTGATGTATATGTGAGTTACTTATGACACATTGAATTTGCCCTAAATAATACAATTGTAACCCTTTAGCTCCTAAATTTGCTTATTTCCTAAAAGTTGACTTGATAACCGACTTAGATACACAAGCTACTTAGCTCTGGACTAGAAAAATCAAAGTCGTTAAAATCAAATCAATCAGATTGTTTCAAACTCATTCCGAAAGTGATGTATATGTGAGTTACTTATGACACATTGAATTTGCCCTAAATAATACAATTGTAACCCTTTAGCTCCTAAAATTTTCAAAAACGCTGAAAATGCTTTTTAAACATTAATGAAGGTAATCAGAATCCATTTAAAGATCTTCGACATCTCAGGTATAACTCCAAGTTGCCAGTTAGCCATTTTTAACACTTTTTACAAAATTTTAACCCTTTAAAGATATAATTTTTTAAAATTCTTTTTTAAGTATGCATCTACATAATCAAAGTAATATTCTTCTTAAATTTTATTTTATTTAGGCTAAGTAGTTTTTGCTGTGGGTCGATCAGTGGACGAGTCAGACAGTAAAAAGCGAACGCTCTATGAAATTATTATATGGGAATCTTTAAACGATTTTTCGCTGCGAAAAAAAAATGTTATTGAAGTTATATGGACCCAAGGAATTTTTAACTCAGTATTTCATGTAGAATCCTAAACATGAAAATTTTGGCTTATGAAAATTTTAAAAAAAATTTTGAAAAAATTAATGAAAAGCAATTATGTCGTTACCGGAGTTAGAACGCAGAAAACTGATTTGTAAATTTTGTAAAAAAATCCAAAGAAAACCAAAAATGAAGTTTTTCATCATTTTTATGATATTGAATTTCAAAAATCATTTATATATAAGACAATTCTAGATCTTGAGAGCGTAAAACCAGCGGAAAGAAAACCGCTCCGGTAAGATATGTGCTTTACAAGATAGCAAAAATTGTCGAAAACTAAAGGTAAAAAGTGCCAAGTGGATCCAAAAACGGTCAAAAAATATTTGATAGACATGGGAGTAAAGAAAAAAGCAAATAGAAAAGTTGTGCCAAAAGTTTCAGAACGGCTAAAAGCAGTCATTAAGTCGCTTTCCCAAAATGATTTTGCTGCAAAGTTATCTTATAAGTGCATTATGGATGACGAGAGTTGCATCAACGTTGAAGGAAATGAAATGAAAATGACGCCAAAGTATTACTTCGAGTGGTCTAATAAGAAAACACCTGATAATATGAAGCAAATATGCAGAACAAAGTTTCCTGGGAAGGTACTTAGGGCTGTCTATAAGCGAAGATCGGCATAAGTGAACTAGTGTTTATTAAGAGCTGTCTAGCTGTCAATTCTCAACTATATGTTGAAAAATGTCTTCCAGTTCTAGTAAAATTTATTGAAAAATACCACAAAAAGATCAAAAAAATTTTTTTGGGCAGAATTGACATCTTCCCATTATGCCAAAGTAACACAGGATGCATTAGATAACATGAACATCAAATTTATACCGAATGAATTCAATTCTCAGCAACCCAGACCCACCAAAACTTTTTGGGCGAATTTGAAACGAAAATTAAATGGGAAAGGCTATCAGGCCAAAAGTGTGGGGTGCTTGACACAAACAATTAAAAAAGAGATCAAGGAAATTGACACAAATGGGATTCAAAAGGCAATGGTACAAGTATCGAAAAATGTGAGGAAGGCCGATCACTGTGGATATAAATTTGTTTTTGCAGACTACAGTTAAGATCATCAATATAAAACATGCTAACAAATTTGTCAAATTCATTACAATAAAATTTCTATTATCATAAATGCATTTGTCCACATTTCATGCCTCATACATTAGCTGCTAATGTTATTGTTATGGTTGTTTGTTTGGTTCGTGCCAAAATCACGAACGCAACATTGTGCCGTTTGTTGAAACAAATCGTTTTACAAACATTTCTAAGTAACTGCTTGTGTTGTTGTTGTCGTTATTAATATGTAGGCAAAATCGTACATAAGTTTTTAACCAACATAAAAATGAACAAGAACTAAAAATTCATCAACAAATATATAAATAAAAATATTCTACATCTATATTTGCGTTACTATCGAGTGTCTACTAAGTGTGTCTTTTTCGAAATGGAAAGAAAAAGTTTTATCATAAATATGCGAAAAGAGTACGGAGATGAAGAATTTTAGAAATTAGCATCATTATTGTTTAAAATTGTTGTGGTTCAGAACCATTAGAAGCCGGTCATTGCAAAGTGAAAATAAATGCTTAGTACTGAATGAAATGTTGAATGAAAATTTCAAACAATATCAACTTTCTTCAACTTTTCTATTTAATAAATTTGTGAGCTTTAGCCATAGAATTTTTGTTTCTGACAAAGCAATGGCATTGGGAAACAGGGAAAGAATCTTCACATAGCAACGCGCCTGATTGCCAGCATTATCCATGTCCAAATCGATTTAAGTCGGCTCAAGCCTCCTCGTGGTGTTCCCTTGGCTATGGCAAACTGACATCCACCAGTTTGACGTCTAATTTGAGTGGCGTGCCACCACCTAGGCTTAAAAAGGTTGTGCCTTAGACTTGAAGCTCACCACCCAAAAAAATTATTTACAAAAATAAGTAGTAATTGTTTAAGCGAAAAGAGATCTTTTTAAAGTTTAAAAGTGAATAAAAAAAAAGTACATCGTGGTATATTTTTCATTTTTTTTGCCAAAATTTGAGCAAAGTATGGTATGTATTATTGAACAAAATATGTCCCAGCTGCAAGTGCCCGCAAATAATGACAAAATTTGGGTTTTTATGGTGACACGTTCTATGAAAATTAGTGATATCTTTTCTGCATGGCTCGAAATGAAAGATAAACCTGATTGCATTGGAAATATGTTATGCTTTGTGAAAGCCAAAACTTGCACACAGCGATATAATGATAGACTTAAAATTGAGATAAAATTTTTAATAGCATCCTTTCAAAATAAGTGGAGCGCTTCTCATCGCTCGAAATTGTTATTTCAGCGGAGACACAAAGTATGGTTTAAACACTTTTTGTTTTTTCTTTTTATGTACATTGTAGGAATACAATAAAGGTTTTAATAAAATATTTTTGACAAATAAAGAGACAAAATTACTAGATTTATAATTGATTGTATGTGGTTGTCTTCATGTACGATGTAGAATTAAAACATTAAAAAGGTAAATTGACATAGATTTTAAAATAGAAAAATAAATTTTAGCATATAAATAGTTAACATATAAAGAGTAAAGAAAGGAAAAATAATTTTCCTAATCAAGATTCAAAATCGAAATCAAATAATCAAAATTTGGGGATTTTGACATGAATTTTTATGAATTTTGATGATATTTTAATAAAATGAAAAAATCGCGACAATTCGTAATGTTAAACAGGAACAACAAATTTTTTTAAATTTTTTAAAGTGTTTTAATACGAATTTTTATGAATTACTATGAAATTTTAATAATATGAAAAAGGCTGCTATTCGTAATGTTAAACAGAATTGTTTGTAGTATTTTTATGTGTAGGGGAGAGTGCCCTCCTACTGGCACTGCCCAGCTACTGGCACCCATCTGTTCTGACGTTCGTGGCGATGACAGCGGCAATGTGCTTAGTATCAAAGTATCTTCTCATTAAGCGTTCACTTTTCATAAATCATCTCATTAAGCGTTCACTTTTCATAAATCATTGAGTGCAATGTGCAATGTTGCTGTAGTCACGCGATCGACGAAAAATAAAAAATATGGAAAAATCAAGGTTGCTCCAATATCGTTTATCTTTGTTAAGTGAACTTCCAAGTATTTTCCAACAATATAAATGGGAAAATACGAGTAGAATTCTTAGTTTGTTCTTTATTCTTGGCAATTCGAAGAGCAATCGAGCATTATTGTGAAATGGAAAAAAAATATTTCGGCTCATGTCTTAATAGCGTCAGTGTACACCTACTGGTACCCTTGACGGAATATCGCGCAAGCATACGATTGTCATTGTTATGCTTGCGAATGGTGTTTGAAATGATTTTAAAATGTTTTATAGACATTTAACTGTGATTTTTGTGATTCTGAATATGAGGAAGAAGCTCAAGACAGCGAAACATAATTTTCACTTCATTTTTTCATTTATTTTTATTTGTTTTTCTTATAAAATCTCACAAATACTGTTTTTTAATTTAAATAAGCAGTGTAAGCCACTAAAAGAATAAACAACACATAAAAATTATTAAACTAGTGTTGATGCCTCATTTTCTATTTTTAACAGCGAAGTGTAAATGGGTGCCAGTAGCTGGGCAGCTTTTTTGGAGAGTCGAATTTCAAGACTTTTGTCACATCGACTGCCAAGCTCATATTTTTCAAAATTTTTAAGCTTTGCTTAAAATTTTTGTTCGCTATTGAACTCAGCTTTCAAAGGAAACTAAGCGCACCGCGAAACTATGTTTCACACGAAAGTTATGGACTCAAAGCCTTACGGTGCCAGTAAGTGGGCACCCTCCCCTACGATGTGGGATTAAAAAAAAAAATAAATTTTGACAAAGAGTTTAAAAAAAGTAAATTTTGACAAATAAAAAAAATAAAAAGTTTAAAAAGAAAAAATAAATATTGACATATAAAAGGGAAAATATCACAATTACGAATTTTAACGAAATAGTAATTTTTTCGCTTTTTATTCTGTTTGACATTACAAATTGTAGCATTTGTCATTTGTATTAAGATTTCATAACAATTTATTAAAATCCTTTAATTTTAAATTTACAATCTTTATTATCATATTTTCCTCTTTATTTGTCAAAAATTTTTATCGTTTTAAACGCTCTATTTGGTGGTGGAAGAGATGGTTAGAGGGTGGGTTGTGAATGTGGATGTTTGAGTCTCAATGTACATTATAATTATTGTTTAATTAGCCCAAAATACAACATTGTACCAAATTTTATTGAAATATTTTGATTTTTGAATTTTTTGCAGTTTCGTGCTGTACGGGGGAATGTGGTGTTAGTAAAGTGATGTATACTGTGTATGCAAATTGTGTTAAGAAGCCCAAAAGACGACATTGTACCAAATTTCATTGAAATATATCGACGTTTTTCTGTTTTCCCAGTTTGGCGTTCTATGGTAGTGGGGAATTGTAGTGGTCCGATATGCACAATTTTTTGTTATTTTTTTAATAGGACTAAAAAATGACTCTGTGTCAAATTTTATCAAAATCCGTCAACGTTTTCTAATTCTGGCACAAGAATGTATGAAATCAAAACACTGTGCGTCATCACACCCTGCGAATTACACCTGTGAGCGAACGATTTGCCATAATCCGCATCAAGCAATTCCTTTTGATTATTCATTTTGCTGCTAAGCAACTGCTTACTTTATCGTTGTTCTAAATTTGACTGAAGTAAAAATTAACGGATAAAAATAGGCAAATACTGTCAGTTCTAGTGTGAGAACAAACAAAAACAACAACAACAAAATTGTGACTGCATGAGCAACAACAACTAAAACAACATTATAAATATAATAAATTTAACACATAAACACAATTTTGCACTTATTATTAAAGCAACGCATGCCAAAATGATGCCAAAATGATGCAGCTTGTTTCCACAAGGCAAAAAAAACAAGTTTGTCGCTTAAGTCTTTTGTTTTGTTTCTGGTTGCTGCGCTTAAAATGTTTGACTAATATTCACAGCCAGTTTAACTGTTTTTTGGCGCACTATTATCAGTTATGAAAATGTTTTTTAAGCTCATTTCAAGAAATATTTGTTGTAGTTGTTGTTATGTTATATTATATTTGTTGCTGTAAACGCTTTAATTGATTTTTTTCCACAAGAGGACATTATAAATATAAACAAAATTGTTTTAAAATGACAGAGTAGAGAAAAACAAAATCCAAACAATATTGTGTCGCCATTAATGTTGTCATTGTTATTGCTTGTTATCGCTGTTGTTGTTCTGAAGGCAACAACTCCCTTTTTAATATATTTTTTTTTTCGATTTTTACCAAATCATGTTGCGCTCATTATTCATTATGTCAAAAAATATTTACGTACATATAAATATATTGATAATGATGCAATCATCAGAGAGACGCATATGGAA
Organism: Coremacera marginata; assembly: GCA_914767935.1. Classification (NCBI taxonomy): domain Eukaryota; kingdom Metazoa; phylum Arthropoda; class Insecta; order Diptera; family Sciomyzidae; genus Coremacera; species Coremacera marginata. The sequence goes on along the minus strand of OU612046.1, from coordinate 51,649,297 downwards.
AATATTTTTCATGACATTTGCGCACGGCAACACAACCTGCAGCAAGGAGCATGCTTGCTGGTGTACCACATTTGTTGCCGTTAAATGTTCTGCAATAAATTTTTAAATTATTTATTTATTTCCAACTGAAATCACGTTGTCATTTTTATGCTAATTGACTTATCAGAGTCATATCATATCTGTCAATTTGTATGCTTCCTCGTTTGTCATTTTTCAAGAGCGACGGTCGTTCTGGTATTCTGTAAATGTGTATGTGTGTGTGTGTCTGAATAAAAATGGGTTTGTGCAACTTCCAAGAAGTTGATTTACAATGTTGCCCAAAGCATGACTTTCGTATTCTGTCGGAGGTTTATATCTTGAGATGTTTTCGCTTTTGTCATTATTACTTGCAGTCAATGCAATGCGTTATTTTTGTTTATTAGTCATTTTTTTTTTGTGCTTTATTTTGGTAACTTTTGACAAATGAGTCCATTAATAAAAATCAGGTTACCCAACAGTCGAGCAAAGTGTTTTCAGTGTGTGTTTTTTTTTTTTTTTTGATGCAGCTTTAACTGTTGTTCATGTAGGTTGTCAAAATTTTAATGAAAGTGATATTTTTTATGCGTTGATTTTAGTCAACAAGGCGTTGATGTTGCAGGGGCGCATGACCTCTAAGGAGGTGTTCCGTCAAATACTGGGTACTGGGTGTTGGTGTTTGCTTCAAAAAATGCCAGCTTATTGCTACTACTGTTCATAATTTTAATTAAAAATGTCTATCAATGCGAGGTTGTTGCAGTTTAACCAGCTTCTATTAATTAATTATGTAATATTTTAATTATATACATATGCAATGCTATGTTAACAACTTTTCAGTGTGAAGTTTGACATTTGGCAAAAGTATTAGAGATGAAAAAACAAAATAATTATTAAATAACTAACCCAAGATTGTATGCAATAAACTCATCTTGTGCTGGACATGAGCTTTGTCAATGACATTTTATCATTGAGCATGTTATGGAATTTTAACCAATTACATTTAAAAAATCACTTATAGTTGTCAGTTGTATACTACTACAATTATATGTTATTTCTTGTAGGTACGATGTGTAGTTACAATTGCATTACATGTTATTACCATTAAACTTGATTATGTTACAATTACAAGCACATGTATAACAATGATAACTAACAAGCACAAAAAGATATATGACACATTATATGTATTTTCAATAACAGTTGAATGTAATTACAATGGCGATTATATGCCTTATCAATTGTAATTACTTAACCCTCCGGTTAGTGAGAAGGTCCCAGGGACCTTTTCGATTTTTGTTTGTTTATATGTTGAAGAGATTAAAACAGGTTTCGAAGCAATACCAGCGCTCGTTCGTATTTTGTATGCATTTTAACACATTTTGTAACAGTATTAGTGACAAGATCCCTACTCAATAAACATTGTGGCGAGGGGTGATTCGTTAACGAATCGCTTGTGAATCGTTTTTTTTTAAGTTTCGAATAGTTTCATACCGACTTTATCAGAGGTTGGCTTGATGCTTAAAGAAAGCACCGAATGAAATTATGACTTTCCTAAATTCCATTCAAGATGTTTTAAAGCAAAAAAACAATTTTTTCCGACTTTTCAATATACAAATTTTTTTAACAAAAGTATTTTTTACTAACTTTCTATTTTTAATACGTCATTGAAGCGAATATTTGTTAATTAAATTTTGTGTTTTTTTGTTTTAATTTTAAGTGAAAAGATAAATTAAGTGATTAAGTGAAATAGATAAATTAAAGATAAATTTTTATAAATTTTTATAAGAAAAAAATTTTGTGAAATAGTTTTTCTTCTATTATCTTATTTCGTGCTTATTCTTTATATAAATAATTTCCACTTATAATTTGTTCAAGATTTTCATACAAATAAGTTCTTGTTCGCAAATTGCTTTTTGTTGTTTTGGCTACTCGTTAACGAATTGCTTTTTAAAGGTTTGGTGACTCGATATAGATTGCTTTTTATAGTTTTTGGCGACTCGTTAACGAATCGTTTTTTTTAGTTTTGGCGACTCGTTAACGAATTGTTTTTACATAGTTTTGGCGAATGGCATTTTTCTGCAACGAAGATTTTTCTGTTCGAATGTATAACGAAATCGAAAGAAATTTGGTCAAAAAATGATAAAAAAAATAATTTCGAACTTTTGAAATGCCAAAAAAAAAAAACAAAAATAACAAAAAAAAATTTTTTTTGTTGGACCAAGTTGGGGTTCGAACCCATGTCCGCGAATGCTGGCCTTTATTATTAGGCAAATTAAGCAAGTTATATTCAGCATCTGAATTAGCCGAGTGGGTAAGGTGCCGGACTAGCGTTCAGATGACGTGGTTTCAATTCTTGGCGTGGTAAGCTTGACTCTTGTGGCTTTATTAAAGAAGTGATAAAGTTAGCTATTCATTTTATGCACAAAATATCTGATAGCTTGGCATTCATTTATCTCTGTACGATAAATATTAAAGGCTGTATAAGGCCCTGTAACTGCCCCCCAAAAAACGGTGCATGGCCTTGAACAAATTTGTGAAAATACCCCCCTACAAACCGCGCTGTAAGACGTTATTGTACGTCAAAAACATATAATTGTATTTGTTGTAATAACAACATATTATTTTGATTGTAATTATAAGTAATTTTTACTTTTTTTTGCATTTAATTTCATGTTACTTGATGAACGCTCATGTAATTATAATAGTAATTGCATATCACTCCATCGTAGTTTCATTGTTATTGTTAAAAATAAATCAAAAATTTGTATTTGTTTTTATAATTGTTGTAAAATGCAATTTGTAATTGCAATTACAAATATATTTTTATAGTAATTACATGTAATTGTAAGAGCAATAACATTATAAAAGCAATTAATAATTGCGTTTATCCATAATTTTCGGATAATACTCGGCTACCGCCTTTAATTGTCTCTAAGCTTTTTAAAAAACTCTTTTAAAATTCACCACATTTAATGTTTAAGCTAAGGTTTGTATTTTTTTTGTTTTTTTTGTTTTGCTAAAATTGTTCGATATTTACCCCACATACCTTGGGAGAACCCAACAGCTTCTAAACCGTGAGGTAACCCAAAGGGTCCAAGCGATGGCATCGGCATGCCCGGCGGCAGTGGTCCATGCCCCACTGAGTGATGCGGATGTGGTCCACCATAGCTGTGTGGATGTGGCCCTAAATCGCCGGATTTCAAGAAACCGGCCGCCATTAAGGCCTCCGTTGAGTGTAGCGCCAGTATGAAGCTATTAAAAATGCGTCAAAATCTGCAAAGAGAGAAAAAAAGAAAATTAATTATTATTTGTCACATTTGCAATAGCTGCAAATATCTAAAGAAACTATACAAAATGGTTTAAGTCATTTTTACATTCACATCAAATGCTCTCTCGGGATACAATACCAGCATAGCTAAGGGTGGTCCCTTAACTTCAAGCCGCACTACATTCAGACAAATACAATCATTTTAAAATTTTTGACAGATGCGTTATTAATTTGCGTGTGCGCGTGAGCATGTAATTTGGGGTCGTGTCTTTATGGTATGGTCGGTTTCTACTCTTTACGGGATTGCAGTGAAACGTGAAAACGTTTTTGCACCGCAACAACAAAACAAGGATTTGCTTGTCAGAGTGTGTTTGTATGCGGCAGACCAATCGTTGTTTGGAATCGCCCAATTGTGTGCCAAAGAGCACCGAGATACAAACGAGATAAGGGTCTCGATGTTGATTTCTAGGCTCTGTACCAGCGAGGTGTGGATATGTGTACAATGTTTAGTTGGCCTGTAATTAGCAATTGTCGCCTGTTGACAGCCAGGCTAACCGAAATATTTTACATTGAGTGCAAAAACAACATTTTGCACTTGAATAATTTTGCATTTAAGCGAAAATGCACTGAAATAGCAATGTTGCATCTTAAGCTGGGATTAAATTAAAACAATGCTGGCCAAAAGTAACCGAAAATATTTTTGCCAATAATGGCAAAAAGAACAAAAGCATAGTTTTACCGCCAAAAGAAAAAGTTCTTAAAAAGTACCTACTAAAACAAAACAAAAAAAAAAAAAATAACTAATGCAGGTCGAACGCAGGATTAACTAGAAAAGAACACCAAAATCTAACTAAAATCAACCCAACTCAAAGTGTGAGGCCGCAAAATGTCTTCCGTAGGTACCACAACAAGTAGATCGAACTACGTGCTCTGTACAGTAGATTTGTGCTTGTGCATTAAGCTAAGATTAGGGCGGTGCCTTTGCCGCAAAAAATTCTATTTATTTTTTAATATCAAGCAGCGACGACATAATTTTTTCTACCCACTTATGTACCGCACTCAATCTTATGCTTCATTAATAAAAATCAGGCAAAAAAAAAAAAAAATTCCTATAACTATTATTATATGCTTCATGCTTGCTTTTTTAATATAAATATAACACTTTTTGTTATTGTCACGTACACACACTGACACAAGCAACGTTTTCACTTTCCATTTCCGGCGTATTACTTTGTGTTGACTTTTGTGCTTGATTTTCTGGGTTATGAAAACGCACACAAATTAAGTGCGTCTACTCACCAAGAGTGGATGTATGTCGCTGTGCATTATTATACGTTTCTTAACTCATAACGAACAAGAAGTTAATTCAGTATTAGATTCATAAATATAAAAGTTTTTTGTTGTTTTGAAGAATTTTCGATTTATTTGAGGTTTGTTGCTTATATGTATATCTATATAATCAGTACTTTTATTTTAATTTTCACAGATATCACGAATCAAAGAACATAATTTGGGTGAAAATTGAAAAAGGTTATAACTAGTGCACGACTTAATACTTGGTTTTGATTTCGGTTTCGGTAGTTTCAGCCCTTTTTGGCAGTTCGACCTCAAGCAAAATTTCATATTTTTTTGAAAAAATTTAATTAATACTTAATAATTTGATTTTAAATTGCTTTCATTTATAAAAAAATTAAAAAAATTATATAAATATAAATTAAAATTTCATATAAATATTCAGTTTCCTTTTCGGTTTCGGTTTCGCACGAATACTACAAAAAGTGTCGAATTTCGGTTTATGTTTCATTCAAAATCTCGGTTTCGTTCGAACACTACCCTGTAGGAAAATCAACTAATTTAAAAGTAGTTGATAAAGTAGTCTTTTGTCAACCACAACTAGTTGAAATTCTGACTTTTTTCCATAGAACGAACTAACTTATTTTGTATGGTGATGTCCGCTAAATAAGTCAATTGACTTTCGTCTGCATATATTTTCAACTACTTGTTAAGTTAGTTACATTTAAACTATTTTTTTAATTGCTTTAAAATAACCAATTGAAAACTATTACTGATGGCCTAAAGTTAATAATATTTGATGAAATAACATGGTTAAATATATATAAACTTGTAATCTAATAAAAATGTTTTTATTAAAACATGTCAAAATCTGAGTAGTTGCCGCCTTAATATAATTCAAAGTAGTTCATATACTAGTTTATTTTAAATTAGTTTTTTAATTAGTTGTTTTTAAAAACAAGTTAGTTTGTTCCTATAGGGTAGTTATTGCTTTGTGTAAAAATATATTTTGCTGTGAATTAAGGGAAAATTGTACACCTTTCTTTTTCTATGTTACTCTTAAACAATGCTTTCGTTTCTATCACTGTTTTAAAAGAAATTAATTTGAAATTTTCAATGATATATAAAGCTTATAGTTGAAGTGAATATTGCTGAGCATTACTTCAGCAAATAATTTGAAAAAAATGAGGCTGTTCTCTTACATTTGATACATTATTTCATCATATTTCAACAATTCTGTGTATATAAAAAAGATATTTGAGAATTTTAAGTGTTTGAAGCGAAATTGAAACCGGATTGAAAGAACCCAATTCGTAAGAATCCAGGTTCAATCCCACCAGAGTCAGAATGTCACCTCTTTGCAGACAATGGCAAACTTCAGAGAGTAAAATCTGTCATGAAATGTTTCTTGAGAACATTGAGGTCGATCGGAGTCGACTTAAAACTTGTGGGTTCAGATCATTTGTAATGACACACACAACACAAATTGTTGAGTAGGAGTCCGGTTGTGGCACGGTGTAATTAAATCATTCATCTATCATTTATACAAAAGCATGACCTTAATGTAATTTCAAAAATTTTCTATAAAAATAGAGTTGCTAGTAATTGGTTATTTTGTCTTATTGGTCTTATATTATTGGTTATTGGTCTTAAGGCATTATTTACTCAGACAAGCCTGACTGGCTCAAAAAAATATTTGGTGTAGAGTATCGTTGCCGCCTTAGCTACTTTGTCGCTAGAACTAGCTCTTCTTCGATATTGGGAACAATTTTTTTTTTTTTAAATTATGGCTAAAAATAATTAAGCTATTTCTGGCTACTTATTGCTTAAATTTTATTGTTTATTTTGATTTTTATTATTTTTAAAAAGACATTTAAGAATGCACATATCGACATATAAAGTTTCAAGAGTTCAAACAAAATAACAAAGAATTTTAAAGTCGAAGTGCCACAGAAAAGCAGAAAACAAGAAAAAGCTTTACAATAGCAGAAAAGAAAAGAATTTAAGATGAATTCCGAGAAGCACCAGGGCTTCATATGGATTCCCTTAAGTAAGACTTTGGAAATAGCAACGATGGCAACACGACATGACGTTGCAGTGACTGCATCAATTATAAAAATCAATTCAGAGCTTGTAAAGAGTTTAAAGAAAAATTTTTGAGATTCATTTATTCTCACAAACGAATTGACGCAGAAATTTTGGATAATTTGGATAAATACAAAAAAATGTATATGAAAGTTTAAAGGATATTATTCAACAACTCTATATAAAATTATTTGGCTTAGGAAGGAAATAATAATATACAACTTTTTCCAATTAGTATCGAAAAAAGCTAAAGGAGCCAAAAACTAGGACTACAAAAACATCCCAGACTACATCACATAAGAAAAAGTAGTAGGAGGAACCAAAATACAATTTTAAAATCAATGAAAACAATGAAAAAAGTCAATTTTAAAATTAAAAACCGCCAGTTTTTGTTTTGAAAATTTCAAATATTCTTAGTTATATACATTTAAAACAAAAATATGAACTTTTGTCTTATGAAACTAAAAATTATAATTTTAAACTCAAATTTTCTTTAAAATAATGCTATTCGAGTAAGAGAAAAATAGCTAGTTTCACTTATTGATTCTTTGCTTGCTTGTTGACAACAGTTCTATAGCATATAGCATAGAGCGTCAGACCCTCAATATTGTCGGTTATGGGCATGATACAATTATAAGGTAGGCTCACATTTAAATGGCTGCTCAAACAACAAGTTTTGTAACAACAAAACTGTGGAGCGCTAAACGTCAAATGATGAAGGCAACAACAACAATAAAAAAAAAATAAAAAAAAAAAACGAAATGGCCATTTCAGCCCTTGAAAAGACTTTGACCGAGCTTCTTATGATCAAATGTGTTGTGTGTGATGTGAAATGTTTGCACACAAATGTTCGAGAACTGGATCTACATGTTTTACGCCGACTCCGAACGGCTTATGTTCTCAAGAAGCAGCTTTTCATGGCAGTTTTTACTCTCTGAGGTTTGCCATTGTCTGCAGACAGGTAACGGCCGAACAGAAAAATTAATTCAATTGAAAAAGTTTTCTGTGTCAGATGGAGGATTCGAACCTGGGTTCTCTGGCGTAAGAGTCACACACTCTACCCACAACGCCACGGCCACCACAACAATAACAATAAGAAAACTAAAATTCGACCAGCCGATTTTGACATACCGCTTCTTTTTTACTCCAACTTGAATTTTTTTCGGCTGGTTTTTTTCGGCTGGTTTTTTTCTAATATTATTGAAAACAAAACAACCCCTTAGTCGTCGATGGTGTGAGCGGCCGCAAAATAATTATTTTTGCATCTGTATTTGCATGTTATTGAATGTTCGAACAAACGTTCTGTCGGTGTATTTTTTTTTTTTAAGTAAATTACGCCACTATTGGATAATAACTGAGCTGGTCGTAGGAAAATCGACAAACTGAAATTGAGCCCAGGTTCAATGGAAACTGAGCCCGCGATGGAAACTTTCAAATTGAATATAAAAGAATAATAATTATAATAAACTCTTTGTTACTAAATATGTCATATATACGGGAGCACAATACCACTAGCTTGAATGAAATTTTTCGATATATTCAATTTTTAAGAACATTTTTTTTTAAAGTGCAAACGCATTGAGCACTTTTTGTTAGAGAGCAAAACTATAGATTCGCGGTAGCATCACTTTGTGAGCGATATTATCACGCTGTTAGCTGTTTATTTCTGTAACATTGTTACAGTGCTTATGCCGTGGTTATGCTAGGCAAACATTTTTGGTGAGCTTTTTTGTTTTTAGAGATTAACGCATAAAATAAGAAATAAGCTTTTCTCTCGTTTTCCTTATCTCGCCTAAAACAGTAACAACAACAAAAAGCTCACTAAACATGTTTGCCTTGCATACGTAGAAATAAACTATTGCACTATAAAAATTATTTTCGTGGGCTTCGTGAAAAAGTTTATCTCTGCGCTTGGTCTACAGTGGGTGGCCAAATTAATAGTGACAACCTTAAAAATGAGAATTAACCTTTATATGAATTACTCAAAAAATTACACAAAAGTTGTTTTTGTTTTAAAAATAATAAAAAAAATTCAAATTTGCATTTTTAACTACCTTTTTTATGACATATCATTCAGTAGCAAAAGTTGTTCTAGTTTAACGAACAATTTTTTAAAAATTTTAATTTTAAGTTCATCCGTATTAATTTGGCAAAGCATAATAAGTGATAACAATTGCATAAAAGTAAAATTTAAAGTGTGCATTGCTTAAATTGTGTTTTGGTTCTTTATTTTAATTGTTAGTGTAAAGATAACTTAGGTAAGTACTAAATATGTAAATTATTTTATAAGTTAAATATTAAAAATTTATAATAAAATTTAAGCGTTTTTTTTTTGATTCACCGCTGCAATATTTTTTTTTTTATAATATATAATTATAAAAATATACATAATAATTATTTTTTTTATAATTTGACATTATTTATGTCTTATTGTTTAACACTTCACCGCTGCAATATATCAGGAAATGATTGTTTTAAAATGGCTTAAGCGTTATCCCGATAAAGAGATTGATAAATAGTTGATTGATCATATTTGTGCTACACATCTTTAAATTAAAAATATATTTATTTATTTATTTCATTAACCAGTAAACACACTTAGAATTAACAAACTTCACATATAAATTAATGCTAAATCCTAAAATAATAAGAATTCTGTAAAATGTTATCATCATTTAGAGTATTATATATACACATCTACACATACATACACATCTACTCGAAAATACATTTCCATCGATGTAAGTTTAATGTGAATATGTTGAAATAAACACAGATAAAACTTTTTGTTTGCGTATTAATATATAGATTCTAAAATACTCCTTTTTATAACTTTGATATAAAAAAAAATTCTTTGGCACTAAGACAAGTAAAGTTTTCTTTAAAATTTAGTACATTTTCTTTGATTTTATGTTTTTTTTTTTCTGAGTAAATGATCTCATCGTACCCTTTAATAACGTCACAAAGCGTCACATCTTTGACCCTTTAATAACGTCAAAGATAATCTTGATGATATCAGATGATCTTATATTGAAAAATACAAACATAAAAATAAAAATTTTTTAAAAAGTATTTTAATCTTTGCATGTCCTCAAGCAAAACTGGAGTTTTTTTAAGCAAAATTTAAAAACATTTTGTTTTTTAATAAAATTTAAAAATTTTACAAGAAATATAAATTTAGCCTTATTATCCAAGAATTAAAAAACCAAGTTTGGAACCACCCTGTAAAATAACCCAAAAAAATTTTTTATTTTTTAATTTTCTGCAAAATAAAAAAAAACGGGTTGTAAAATTTTAAACCGTTCGAAAGTTTTAGATTTTTTTAGAACGAAAAAAGTATCAGAAGAGCGTACTGTAGGCCGCTACAGAGCTATATATTTTCAGTACAACAAAAAACGATGACGATATTTAAATTAAAGTGACGATTAAAGCCACTCGTGTGTGGCTTAAAAACAAAATCAAAATATAATTTTGAAATTCACATTATCCGAAAATTTCATTAAGAGCAGCATTTTTTTCGTTTAGAGCAGCAGCTGTTCGATAGAGAATTCAAAAATATTAATGATTGTTTTGTAGCTTAAAATATATGCAAACATGTGGTATATTTTGCTACTTGAATAAACATTTCGTTAAAAAAAAAGAAATGTTGACTCTAGCAAATATGACTGGCAGATATGACAAAAAATATTTTAAATTGAAAGTTGTTGCAGAACCAAAAAACTACATTCAAAAAGTATTCAGAAAACTTATTGAAAAAAAAAAATAAAATTTTGTAGATCAAAAATTTTTTTTTGTGACAAAATTTTCTGCATTCATAGCCTTAAAAACTAAAAAAAAATTGTATTAGCTTCCTGAAATTACTAACAAATCGAAGTTTTATATGGGAAGTTTTAAACGTTTGCAGTAAACTGAGTTATTTTGTAGTTCTTTTATAGAACTGTGGTTAAATGAAAGATTTACTATCAAATCTTCAGTGCTTTTTTTTTTTGCTTATTTGCTGTTTAAAATGATATAACTAATGAAGAAAATGAAATGTTTCTCTTCTCTTGAGAACATAAAGGGGTTTTTTGGTATTTTTTTATGCTCGATCGAATGGAAATAACTAAGAAGTACTTGCCCATACACTGAATCTTACCTATTTTGGCAATAATATTGTAATTATTGTCAAAAGAATATTGGGCAGGCAGGAACAATTTTATACAAGCTTAACAAATAAACATGATTGGAAGCACGGCTATCAAAAAATTAAATATATATCACAACATATACTGGTATGACAACATATACCGGAAATACTTCTACAAGTAAAAACTTTCAATAGAAACAGTACTTTCGACTGCAAAGAAATGCTGAACTGCTTTTAACAGCACAATTTTTATGGCCTGGTTAAGCAATACCAACTTCAGCTTATTGGATGCGTGTTGCCTGTTAACACGATTCTGTCACATCGAATTATCACAATTTAAGAAATATTTCACGCATGTCAGTCAACATTTTGAAACATGCGAGTGCGTTGCTTATAGTTCCACAACAACTACAACAAGAAATACTCAATCAACAACTAATTATAATTGTGCATAATTGCAATGCACTGAATTGAGCGACCTCTCCGCTACTTATTTTAAGCTAAATACTAAATACGACTTACAACCAGCCTTAAACTTGTCTACTTTGAACGCTTTTCCAGCAAACGCGCCAACAGCTAACAGCAAACAGCGCGAATATTTAGCACGAATTTTTGATGTATTTTAATTAAAAATCAGCTAAGATTTTTCATGAAAATTTCAGCAAAAAAACTACTCCTCATGCTGCCGTGTGTTGCTTAAGCAGCAGTATGCAATAATATGTAAGTAATAAGTTTGTGACATGAAGCGTAAGCAGAGTAGCTGTTGTAAACAAGTTATAAGCGTTAATTTAAGTTGAATCCACGTTGATGGCCGAGACAGGAAAAGCGAAAAAAACGCTAATAAAAACATCAGTTGTAGCAAGGAAAATGAATGAATTCCGAATTCCACTCAAGTTGAACTCAAGTGCATAAATTATCGGTAGCGTGTTTTTACACTTTTTTTTTTTAAAGAATTTCTTTCTTGACTTATATTTATTTTAATGTAAAAAATATTTGCCTTAAATAATAAGCACTAGTTGTTTGTTGTTATTGGTTTTTTTTTTTTAATGAATCCCCAGTGCCACCACCAACAAAACGCGCAGCAAACAACTCATGTGAGTGACGTTCTATTGGATTGAACTGGTTGAGTTGCCGCTGCTCAAGCCATCCCGCTGTTAAACTAACTTTATTAAGTTGCATTATCATGTGAATGATGGCTCATTATAAGCAACCAACAGCTAGTAGCTAACAGCGGCAGAGCAAGTGGCCAAAGGCCAGCAGTTCAAGCGGGTGAGCTGTTTGGCTTGAGCTCTAGAGTAGAAAACTATATGAAACACACACACACACACACAACACAATTTTTCAGTAGCTTTGAAATTTTAAAATTAATGTGCGTTTAGCTGCTTTTTTCACTTTGATATTAAAAAGAAAAAAAAAGCAGAATCGACTTAATAATAGCAGCCATCTGGACACAGACAATACTGGTGGCTAGTGACTCTGATGTGGCTAGTGGCTGGGATTTTCGGTTACATTAATAGGTGTCAAGCAGCAAATGCTGCCCAAATAGCTGAGAAAACAACAAGCAATTTCAAGAAAACACGCTGAGATAAAAAAAAAAAACACGGTCGAACTTGGAGTTTTCGAACGAAAAATGAGCGTTTTTAATGATGCTATGGAAATCAGGTTCGTCGCTATGAATAATTAACGACAACACAATATATTCGGGCATAATTTGATTATTTATCAATGCCCGAGCATAGCTGGCGGACCTTTAGCTTGTTCACCTCTGAACCAGTTAGCAATTTACGCGCAGTTTATAAAAATAATAAATAAAAAAAAGGGGGGGAAGGGGTGGGTAGAAAAAACCCATCATCTTCGTCTACAAATTGCTACTTCCACAAGCCAAAAGTAGGAGTTTTGCTGGCAGAGGTTATGGAAATAGCTGCTGAACACCATCACCATCATCATCATCATCATCATTCCAACCCAATATAAAGAAATAAATATCAAAAATTTGACATGCTTTGCATTTTGAATATTTGATTATGAATACATAATTGAATAGTTCGATTTTGATTTGATATTTTTGTATTTTGGGAAAAAACGGCAAATTAAGTATCTGTTATTCCACTCCCAATAAACTAACCAAGTGAAATTCATCTTGCTGCGTACCTTTAATTTATATGGCAAAATGTTGTTATTATTATGATCTGTTGATCTGGAGAAAAATTAAATTTAATGGCAATAACTGCTTGTAAAAAAAAAAACGAAACTAATAAGATATGCTAATTTAATTATGTATGTTAATTTGGAATTTTAAATAACAATAATACCACAATTGTGCTGTTGTGAGCGAAATTTGAGTTAAAAAAATTAAAAGCTGTCTTTGGCGTCAGTTTTAGCGGCTTAAGCTTCGAGGGAAACAAGCAACAACAGTCTCAGATTTTTGTTTGACTTGATATAGTTTCAAATTTAGAACTTTGCCATACAGAAAACTGTTTTTGCAAATTTATTTCATTGATAAATTTTTGTAGTAGATATAATTTATAGATTTTTATCATAGTCATATCGCAAACTACCCAAACTACAAAATGAGCAAACTCAACATTTTTAAATTATCAGAAGAAATAAAAACAGTTATGCTTTTTAAGGCTCTTCATACAAAACAAAGAAACTAAAAGAGTTTTATCTTTTAGAGCTTAACTTTTAAAATCAAAAATTGAAAATAACATAAAATAAATTAAATTATATATTAAAAAACACACACGAAACAAAATTTAACAAACATTTTAGATACCTTGCCGATGTCATGCATGCGTTAGTTAATTCCATATTAACCCTAGAATCGTAAGACAGTTTTACCCTACGTATACTTTATATGCGGAGTACACGTAAAATTTATGTATATTACGAATGCAGGGTTAATTGATATCATCAATGTGAGCGCTTGTGAGCATTGCTATATTTCCTTGTACCAACAACACCACAAATGCAAACACACCGATGCTGGCGACATCTTGTGGCAAGTAGTTGTAGTATAGCAAATACACAATCCTCTATCTATTGATAGATGATAATGATCTACTGCAGCATAGCTTTTGTTATACTTAACATTGAATTAACAACTCTTTATAACAAGGCGTACTGGCCTGGTAGTAATAGTGCATTGAACTCTTAATCAGTGGATACGGGTTCAATTCCCACGGCGGGCAAAAAAATATTTTTAATATTTAATATTAAAGTATTAAATTTTCTTGCTGTAATAAGCACTAGCAACAAAGAAACCATAAAATTTTCAAGAAAAAATCTGTCGAAAGTTTTTCAGATTTCACTCAAGCAAATCACAGAATGAGGCGTAAATTTAGTAACAAGCACTAATTGAAAAAGTTTTAAAAGCAACTAAAACAGAAAAAATAGTGGCAAGTAAAACAAGTTGATTTTCCACATCGAGCAATCGAGTGGCAGGAAATTTTTTCGAAATCGCTCATCCGATTTGCATGAAAATTTGTATATAGGTTTTTTAGGGTACAGTGAGTCTTTATGACTTATGTTTTTAATTCTTTGTTCAATACCAGAGGGCACTATAGAAAAAATATTCTAAAAAAAGCTTGAAGGGCGTGTCAATTTCATTCTATTTGAACTTCTAAGCCATTTTTCCGTCTTCAACTAAATTTTGGATATATATTCTTTGGTATAATGAGCAGTTTTTGTCTAGAAAAATTTGCTGGACTAGACATGATGTGTATAAAATTAGCGTGATCAGGCCGGAAGTGTACCCACTTCCCAAACAAACTGATGTACAAAAAATAATTTTGTATGGGATGTAGGTGTACTTCCAGTCCGATCACGCCAATTTTATACACATCATAGAACCGCTATAAATAAAAAATAAAATCAAACTTTAAAAAAATCGCTTCACTAATGAGGAAGAAAATGGGAAAACCTTTCACTTACAACATACAACTTTACAACACATTGTGAATTGCCTAAATGTTATCAATTTATATGTGAATATTTAAAAAATGCAAAAGTTTTATATGAAAAAATACATTTTGAAAATGATAGCATTGTGTTCAATTTTAAAACATGTCAATTTTTCGGTATACAATGAGCAATTTGACGGTTTGGTACTCTCAATTTGTGCTTGCATGAACCGACAATATCGGACAGAATGCAAAGTGCCCTTCGCATAACTTTTCAATGGTTTCAGAATAAAGGGTTAAGCATAAATCCTGACACGACAACTCTGGTATCTTTTTCTAGGAAAAGGCATATAAATCTTAAAAGGCCTACGCTAGAGGGTAAAACCATTGAATTTTCAAATGAGACCAAGTACTTAGGGCTGACTTTTGAAAAGCATCTTCTATGGAACACTTACCTAAATTCAATAGTAGGCTCTTTATGCCTGTCAACGCCTGCATGATAAAACATGGGGCCTTAAACCAAAAATTATCTATTGGACGTTTACCACCATTGTAAGACCTATAGTCATGTATGCGGCATTACAATGGTGGCCCAAGGTCCAACAACGTACAGCAGATAACATGCTCAGAAAGCTGCAAGGGATAGTGTGCATTGATATCACAGGGGCAATGAAGACGTGCCCAACTGAAGCTCTCGTTGTAATAACTGGACTTCCTCCGTTAACGATTGTTATCGAAGAAAAGAGACATGTCTTAGTCCACTAAGAATGGAGGGTATAGGTGATTTCAAGCTAGGATATTTTAGGGCCACATGAAGATACTTCAAAGCTTTAAAGATGAACCATTTCTAAAAATTCCAGATAGGATGCTGACAAAGCTAAACTTCTCAAAGCGCTATAGGGTTGTTCTACCCAACAGGCAACTATGGAGGAGTGATAGCTTCACAGCTGATCCTGGCTCACAGTTATGGTTTACTGACGGTTCTAAATTAGAAAACGGTGAAACGGGAGCTGGGATCTACTGTCCCAAATTCCAAAAAGCTCTTCCAATGAGCCATACTCCAACCATATTCCAAGCGGAGATATACGCCATCAACGTATGTGTCCGGTAATGTCTGCGTAACAAATCTAGAGGGGCACATATTTACATATTCTCTGACAGTCAAGCGGCACTAAAAGCCTTACAGTCTTATGAGCTCAAATCGAGACTAGTCTCTGATTGCGTCGAAACCCTAAATGCACTGAGACAAAACAACAAAGTAGAAATGTGGTGGGTACCAGGGCACGAAGGGTTCGAAGACAACGAAAGAGCTGACTGCCTTGCCAAAAGAGGAGCATCTCGATCTCTTATCGACACCAAACCATTTTGTGGTGTTGCTAAAGGCTACTTTGCGGAAAAGGTTAGGATCTGGGAAGATAACAAATTTCGATATAACTGGAGCAATATTAATGGACAGAGGCAAGCTAAGAATTTTCTAACTCTCAGTAGAGCGAAATCGAAAGATTTACTCAAGCTAACCAAAGCAGACCTAAGAATTCTAACAAGCTATTTCACAGGTCACTGCCTACTTAGATACCATCTTAAAAAGATGGGACTATCTAATTAAGATCTAATTAATAAGGAGGAAACTCCAGAGCACATTCTTTGTGAATGTCCAGCCATCTGCAGCCTAACACTTTCTCACTTTGGAGGGGCAACAGTGCCTCTTTCAAAAATATGGGACACCAAGCCAGAAACAGTGCTGAAATTCATAAAAAGTCTAAATATGAAAAGCTAAACCAAGGGCATGCACAATAGATCCTTTGGGTCGCAGTGCGCATGGGCCCACTTCAAACAACAACAACAACAAGATCGTTCTATTTGGCTTGAGAAATAACGTGTGAGAAGAAACCGATTCTTTTTTAACCAATGCTAATTTTTTTAAACAAATTGGTACTACATGTATAAAAATAAAAATTTTAAAGGCTTCCCTATCATCTTGGGAAGTGAAATCTATTTAAATGAATGTAATATAAAAGATAATGTATTTTAGTTCGAAGAGATGGTTCCAAAAATTTAAATAATGGCCTATAACTAGCTCGACGTGGTAATCACTTTTTCTTCGCCATCCAGCTTTAGTAAAAAAATCCCGAAAAATTGGGGAAATCCCGTCACCTTTATGAATTATGAAATAAATTATATTGTAAAATAACATTTTCATTTCTAAACGCTATTGTTGAATGAAGCGAGGGAGGTTAGATTTGAACTTATTTTGTAGTCATGGCTTGCTGGAAGGATAGAAAGAGGATAATCTATAAGTTTCAGAAATAGAAGAACAAACAGATAAGAATATGACTTAATATTCAATTATCTTTTGTGGATAATGTAGAATGAGTTCAAATTGGCCCACTGAAAAATAAGCGAAGGTTTTGCGTGAGGTGAGAGTTTTGCGAACGTTTTTGGGTAGATTTTTTTTTTTAAAATGTTTGATTATTTATTTTGTTTCTTTAAAGTGCAAGCTATTGAAGATTAGATTCGTAAAAACTTTTTCCATTAATAAAAATTGTACTTTTGCGAAATACTTATATTGAGTCCAAAAACAATAATTTTTTTATTAATTTAGTAGGTAAACATTTCTCGTAAATGAACCATTTTTTTCATAAACGAGTTCAGAAATGAACCATAAGTGTTTTTTGCATTCTTCCCACTGAACCATAAGCGAAGGTTTTGAGTAAGGTGAGAGTTTTGCGAACGTTTTTGGTTAGAATTTTTTTTTTAAATTTTTTCTTTTTTATTTTGTCGCTTAAAAGTGCTTGCTATAAAAAAATAAATTCGTGAAAGCTTTTCCAATAAAGAAAAATTGTACATATTTTGCGAAATTCATTAAAAACTTATTTTGAGTCGAAAATGAATCATTTTTGTATCATTCAGTAGGTAAGACTTCCTTGCAAATGAACCATTTTTTGTTCATAAATGAGTTCGGAAATGAATCATTTATGTATCTTTTTTGCATTCTGAAATGAGTTCAGAAAAGAAAAATTTTTTTATCATATCAGTAGGAAACAATTTCTCATAAACGAACCATTTTTTGTTCATAAATGAGTGCACAAATGAATCATAAATGTTACTTTTTATATTATTAAATCAGTTAAATAAAGGAACTTAAAATGAAAATATTAGCCTTCGTACAAACGTCATATGAACTTTTTTTACCAGTGCGAGATGGATGTACTGCTACACGTATGAAAATTTTCAACATTTCAAAATTTCTATCAAAAATTAAAATCAGGCCCAAATAGAATGAAAACCACGAAAAAATTCCATGCAGAAAAGTATTCCCAATTCTATTAACCCAATCATTAATATGATCTCTAATTTTAGCAGTAATCATTTCTTCTTTAACAAAATATCGATATGTAATAACAAATAGTATTATGCAATAATAAAATTTATAATTCAAAAAGGTTCTTTTTTCAAGTCATTACTGAACAAAAAAAGGTTTGTTTTTGAGTGGCAATTTAGTCCAAAGATTGATACAAAAAGGGCTCATTTTCGAGTGCCGAAAAAAAACTTTTTATGGTTCTTTTTTTAACTCATTTCCGAACAAAAATAAAGGATAATTTATGGTTCTTTTTTTAACTCATTTGCGAACAAAATAAGATTCGTTTTTGAGAGGCATTTTAGTCCGACGAATGATACAAAAAGGGTTAGTTTATGAGTGCCGAAAATGAACGTTTCTACCCGAAAAGGTTCATAAATGAATTCAAAAACGGTAGTTTTGGTTCACTGGGTTAAATGAGTTCATAAAAGAATATATCATATCAGTAGGAAACAATTTTTCATAAACGAATCATTTTTTGTTTATAAATGAGTTCAAAAATTAATCATAAATGTTACTTTTTTATATTCTATAAAATGAGTTAAAAAAGAAAAAAATCAAAACTTTGTTGATATTTTTATAATAGTAAATTAATATGTTAAACTTCATACAAACGTCGTTTCAACTTTCTCACTAGTGCAAATTGATTCTCGTCATAAGAAGGGAGGTGGATGTACTGCTACACATATGAAAAACTATTTTCGTTTTCATCTATCATCAAATCTGTCATAACATTTCGACATTTCTTTCAAAAATGAAGATCAAACCTAAATATAATGAAAACCACAACAACACTCCATGCAAAAAAGTAATCAAATAAATTCCCCAATTAATAACTTTACTATATTGATATTTCACACATAAGTTAAAAGTTTTTCAAATTGGAAAACAATCATTCAATTCCGAAAAAAAAAATTTGGTTTTCGAGACAATTCAGTCCGGCGATGGATACAAAAAAGGTTCATTTCCAAGTGCCAAAAAATAACTATTCTAAGGTTAATTTTTTAACTCATTTCCGAAAAAAAGTACAATTTATGGTTATTTTTTAACTCATTTCCGAACAAAAGAAGGTTAATTTTTGAGAGGCATTTTAGTCCGACGAATAATACAAAAAGTGCCGAAAATGAGTGCCGGAAATGAACGTATCTACCCGAAATGGTTTATAAATGAATTCAAAAACGTTAGGTTTGGTTCACTGGGGAGTGTTAAGTGATTGGTTCCATTCAAACGCAATTCTTCAATGGAAAGTTTGGAAACTTTTTCTCTATAATTTTTTTTTGTTTTTGTTCTTAAATGCACTACAAGAACTTTAATTTTAAGCAGTGTTCTATGAATTTTTTACTTTTTGGTTTTGAAGCTAAAAAACTTACCCTGGCTACGGGCTTGTATGGAACTAAATTCCAAAAATCATATTTATATATTAAATATTAAATGTATTTCTGTATTATTTATTTACATTTAATACATTTTAAATTTTAGTTCCAATCTTAATTGGAATTTTTCTATTCTATCAGATATTCTGCCCAATCCTGATACCTAAGGTCATAAGATACAATTTTGAAATGAAGAACTCTTATGAAACATTCACAGAAAGACTGCCTAAAGATTTTCTTTTCGAGGCTCATTTATCCTAATATGATGTGGGGCCTGAGCAAAATAGTTCTGCTGGCCCCTAACTCTAATAAACGCTCTGGCTGCTGACTAAATCAAAACCATTTCGAAATGTTGCTAAATCAACACAACGTTGAAACATGAATGCGCGGAATTTCAGCGGAAAATTTCCTTGAACGCCTTCCTTCATCAGCTATGAGCACCGATAACGTGCGATAAATTGCAGCAAAACAGCCACGTGCCACAAAAATCAACCCACGCACACTTAGAACTACTTAATTTATTTACTCTCAAGTGTACTCAAATTGTAATAAAAACGCTCACGCTAACCACAGAAAACTGCGGTAAAGCATCAATTAAGATATTGAATTACAACCGGTAAGGTAGACAAAAAGATACAGAACAACCAAGAAAGCAAAATTCGATCAAAAAAAAATATAAGGATTTGAAGTGATAAGACTTGAGGATCCGCTCATTAGCTATTGACTGACTATTTGTACTCGTGTAAGATACTCGTTTTAGGCCTATTTTTTGTGCGTTGTTTATTTAGAATTGTTTTTATTTGCTTTAGTTTTCTTACCTGTAACATTCATTACTTTGCCTCGAATTGAATTTGTCTTCGATCTTGATTGTGGAACTCAAGCCCGCTCACACTTGAATGCTTCGAATTCTATTAAAAGGCTTTTGTCAACAAAATTAAAGGTGCGTCGTCCGTCGTGCCTATTATTCATAACTTGACGACGATAGCGACAACATCAAGAGCAAAAGAAAAAAAAACCTAATTGAATATAAGACCTGACCTCTTTTTGTCTGCCCTCCGCTGCCGCTTAAAGCCAAATGGTAAGATTTCAATTACGATTTTGATTGACTTGTGATTTTGAAATTCACTTTGCTATAACAATCGCGTTCGCAGTTCCAGACTCATACTCAAACTCAATGACAAGTTTTGTGTCTCAAACCCAGTCTGAACTTAGACTGCAGCTTAAAGTCTAAGATAAGGTATTGATCGAAGGTACAACGTATTTCAGCTACTTTTTTTTTTATGAAACGGATGTAATTTTATGTGAATGAAAATGAGCGAATATGTAGAAAAAAATAATAATATTAAGGCTTCCACTCATATAAATAAATGAACGTTATCGATGGGTGTGCGTGGGTGTTTAAGCTGCTGTTGGTTGGTGGTGGTGGCGGAATTAATTCTTGACTTGGACCGCTTTTTTTTTTTTTGCTTTGCCTTATATTGTCATTTGTTTGATTTTCAGCTTTAGTGTGGAAATTATTTCAATTATGCTGAAATAATATGATGAAAGTTGTTGAAATAATGTTAGCTATAGGCAGCATGTTTTGCTTGCTTTTGGGATGTGTTTTTTTTTTTTTTTTGCTGTGTAATAATTATTTGCTTCCCAGATTTTCATAGAATGGCGGCTGCTATTGATGTATGTATGCACGGAACATTCTTGTGGGAAAACCTACAGCCGCGATGCGATTAAAAGTATTGATAGTATATTTGTAGGAATTTTCGAAGCTGATTAAGCTATTTATACAAAAGACTATTCATTGCATGGCAACAATGATGAAGTTAGACTTTCTGCAAAATATTTTAAAGATCATCACTGATTTAAAGTAAAATTTTTCTCAAGGATATTAAAATGAAAATAAAGTATCTAGAATAAACGTGAAAAAACACTTTGAGGACTTAATGGAAATATATAAACTCAAAATCGATTATTTCTTGTTATTGAGTATTATGAGAAAAATAAATTAAATAAAACATCTCAAAATCAAAGAAAATTTATTTAATTCTAAACAAAGATTTACTTGTTTTAAGGTCAAAGCAATTTTTTTTTTTAAATCAAAGGTAAATTTTTCTTTAAAAGAAAAACCAAATAATTTTTGAAACAAAAAGGAGTATTTTAAGATTAAAACAATTTTTTTCTAAATTGAATATATCACAAAGTTCTATTCAAGCTAGCGGAATTGAGTTCCTGTAAATTTTACGTGTCTGCAGATATAAACTAAAAAAGAGTTTATTGTAATTATTATTATTTATATTCAATTTGATAGTTACCACAGCGGGAATTGAACCTGGGCCGCTCGCATGCTAGTCTGTCAATTTTCCTATGCACCAGCTTAGTTGTTATTGAAATCGTCGATATAGCGTTTGTTCTAACATTCAATAACATCCGAATATACATGCAGTTTTTAGATCATTTCATATTTTTAGACCAATCTGTTGAAGTTTTCAAAGAATTTCCTAAAACTGCGGAATTTGTAGCTTAAGCCAATTTTCTATAAAAACTTTAAATTTTAGCTGTAGCTTAATAAAATGATTATCTACTAAAGTACCTAAGATTTTTACAATTGATTAGAAATAACGGTTTTTATTCACAAATTAAAAAGATTTTTGCATTAAAAAAACTATATTTCTTTTGTATCCCTTCATTTTTTATATCACGAAAACGTACACTATAAGCAAGACACGACAGGTACTACTTTATTCCATACAAAAAGCTATTGCTTCTAATGTCTTATATA
Source organism: Coremacera marginata (assembly GCA_914767935.1). Lineage (NCBI taxonomy): Eukaryota > Metazoa > Arthropoda > Insecta > Diptera > Sciomyzidae > Coremacera > Coremacera marginata. Next base: position 51,627,104 of record OU612046.1, on the reverse strand, counting down.
TCACTGGTTTGCTTTTTCGTGATGCAAAAAGAAGAGAATTTGACTTAATATATTAATACTTCATGGTAGGTACTTCACAAGCGAAATTTAAGAAGCTCGTAAACATTTTTTTTTATTTCTTCCAGAAAATGATCCTACATAACTCTGAGCTCAGCAGTGTGAAGCCTAAGGAAAAGGGATACTCTACACAAACTACAAACATTAAATATAATATCGAATACGACTTTATTGCAACAAAGCTTCTTACGTCTCTTTTTGTTGGCTTCCTTGTAGGAAAATCGCAAAAATCTAAATCTAAAAACGACATTTTCTCACATTTTTGTTACTTTTGGTTTGTGTTTCTTCCAGCAACAAAATTTTAATTGTGGAAAATTTCTCAACGTATCGTGACTCAAACCCATGACTTCTAGATGTTTAGACTGATGGTCTGTCTTTTAAGTCACGTAAGCATGTAAGAAGCGATACAGAGAGAAAAGGAGAGATGAGAGACGTCTTTTCAAGCGAAAAAAAGGGAGGCAGAAATGTGCGAAGATTAAGATGTTTTGCGCAAGGAATAAGGCCCGAAAATTTTTCGAAAAGATAAGACCCCTTACCGATTGTTCTCGGACCGGAGTCTTTTCTTGCCAGAACACTTCTCTAGTCTTCGAAATGGCAATGCTGACAACAGTCCTGCCAATAAAAATGACAGCAATTACAGATGACAGCGTTGAAGTTACCGTGCCTGCCTTTAATGAAGTCTTAACAGCCATAGATCGGGAGCAATGCTGCCGAAGGTCTACCCGCTGAGCTGTTGAAGTGCGGAGACTCTGTTTAAATGCATTCATGAGCTGTTAAGCAGAATACGGTCGAAAGAATTATTCCGAACGAATGGAACCTTAGTGTACTCTGCCGAATCCACAAGAAAGGCGATCCCACCATTTGCACCAACTATCGAGGGATGAGCCTTCTTAATATCGAATAGATGGTCCGACCGAGCGTATTATGAAAAACACTGAAGTCCATCGTAAGCCAACTGATTGAACCATATCAGTGTGGATTCAGACCTGGAAAATCCATCACCGACCGGATATTTACTCTACAAGTCTTGGAAGATACCCTAAAAAAACAAACAAACAAACACCCACCATTCCTTTGTCGATTACAAAGACGCCTTCGACGGTCCAACAAGGAATTACCAATACTCCATCATATCTAAAATTGGTATACCTATCAAATTAATCTGTCTATGCAGAACCACATAGGTAACATCAGCAGCGCAGCTAAACTTGGGAAGGATCTCTCCCCTCCATTTTCATTCTAGTAATCGAGTAGAGATCATCCTAGCTCACATTGGGCTAAGAATTTGAATAAGTGGCCAAAAATCGAATGTGTTATTTATATAATTGATTCTTACGATTGATAATGGGACACATTTAGGTATCCTGAAACGAACTATTATTAATATAAAATTAAAAATTACAATTTGGGATCGATTTGGAGTAAAAAATGCAATTTATTTTTATTTTCACCTAAAATTTGAAATCATCGACGGTATAACTATTTCTTAAAATTCTTTAAAATTTTTTAGCACTTTGTTAAAGATATTGAATACAATATTGAATATAAAATATACAAATTTTTTTTATTTTTAATCCTTTTTTCCTTATAATATACACACAAAAATGAGGTTTTAAAAAAGAAGCTACCGCGCCTAAATAAGATTCCACGACATTCCGCCGGCAATTGAAATAATTTACATGCTATTACTTTCTTTAAGATGTTTACTTGAAGAGAGATATGCACCCTTTTGCACGTTTTTAATAACTTTCGCGAAATTTATTAAAAACGAGCGGCATGCAAAACTCCCAAATTGATAAAAGACTACCTAAATCAAAAAACAGATAGTAGACAGTAAAACTACTGCAGAGGCAAACTCTAAGGCATTTCCACCCTTGGTCATCAACGCAACTCCAACTCAAGTTGCTAGCCTGAGTATTTATACCGAAACCTTTAGATTAAGCAACTTGCACGCAACCAGTTGTAGACACGTTCTCAACCTGTTAAATGCAACGCGGCTTTCCGCAATTTTCATCGGCGGCTAGTTGCATCAGTTTGTTTGTTTTGTGTATTCAATTATTTGTAGTGCAGTACGCTATATATTAATCAAGATGAATAAGTTAACAAATTAGTTGCTTTTTTCATTAATAGAATCTAGAAAAATAAGAAATAGCTTGCAGTATAAATGAGCAAGTGTTAAATATTAAATTAGTGCAAGAAGTCGTGAAACATGAATTATTACTTGATTACAAACTATCAGCATAATGGCACTTACTTAGTTTGTTAATGCTTTGTCAGATGTTTTACACATGCTGCATGACTTTTGACGCAAGTCTGAAAAAAAGGAAACTAATAGGAAAGTGTAAAACACATTAAAATGAGTAAAAGAAAAGAATCCAAAGGCAATCCCAATCAAAATCCATTTTATTTTTTTTTGTTTTCACAAAATATTTTCCAGAATTGTTTTGCAAAATTGTTCTGTAGAATGATAGCAGCTGTTTGCTATTGACGACTTAAGTCACGCATTTTCCATACTTAAGTTCAACTTAAGTATGGCTGATGAAACGCATTTTCAGAACTTATACTTAAGTTCAACTTAAGTATAGTTGGTGAATCTGGGCCTAAGTTAACTAGATCAAAAGCTTAAAATGCAATTGAATTGAGCATTTTGAGAGTTGCAAAAATCGAGGAGTTGTGTTAAGCTATATCGTGTTGTATTTTCAACATTCAATACGTGGACTATGAAATAAATTCCAAAAACGACAATGTTAATTTCGCAATTGATTTTATTCTACAAAAAAATAATTTAGACATTGCTTATGATGTTTTGAAAAAATGAGCAGTAAGAACATTGAAATCTTAAAGAAAGCGCAAGTTTGAAGATTGTTCTAGAATGAAAGATAGGTTTGAATTGAAAAACTAAGCGTGGTTAGAATCAGATTTTAAAGTATCTCGATTTAAAAGCGAAGGTATATCGCTTCAAGGTCTCTTCTCTGCAACCATACCTAACTCAAAAGTTAGCTGAGCTGAAGAAGGATGTAATTGCACACATAAAAAATTCTTCTAATTGCTCTGATATCAGATTCAATCTTACTTGTTCTTGGGGGTTTGACGGGAGTAGCGGTTATTCTGACTATAAGCAGAATTGATATTTCAAATTGTGAAAGTGATATTTTCAGCGTAAGTGATAAAAATTTATTTGCAACATTATTTATTCCATTGCGGTTAACTTCGACTAAAGAAACAGTTTTTTCGAATTAAAAATTCCCAATCGGCACAATATTGCCATCCTACAAAAATGCAATATGCTAAGGAATCGAAAGATTTAATTCTAGAACAGAAAAAAATTATAGATACGTATAATGAGATCAAAAAACCAAAACGTTATGAAATAAGTTTTGATGGTATGCTAATAAGCATATACTTTTCTTTTCAACTTATATTTATTGATGGATTGAGCATTTCAATATAATAGTAGGAGAATTGTCGATATAAAGACGTCCAATCTGCCATGCAACTTCTAAAATGTAGGCTACTTGCGGGTTTTTTGATCTCTCAATTTTATTACATATTTATCGTTCTTAAGGTCTTAGAAAATCTAAAGTCTTATATATTTACTTTTAGTTCACACATCACAAGATTCGATATAAGCGAACCCTTATTCCCTCTCGTATCCCGCCTCTTGTTTACTTACTTACTTACTTAGGTGGCCGTAACTACCCGTGTCCGGGTTTCGGCCGACATCATCAGCTCTCGCCAGGCGCCTCTGCTTTGCGCGCGTCTTCTCCACTCGGATACACCAAGTGCGGTTAGGGCTTCCTCGGCCCATCCATTGGAGACATGGTCTCCCTCGTCGTCATTGACCCTCGCCTCGAGCACCTTTTTCGCTGGAGCTTCGTCGTGCATACGATGGACATGACCCAGCCAGCGTAGTCGCTGCACAGTTATACGCCAAACTACGTCAATGTGTTTGTAGAGTTCATACAGCTCGTGGTGCATTCGGATGCGATAACCATCGCCGACTCGAACAAGACCGAAGATTTTGCAAAGAACTTTTCTCTCAAACATCCCCAGAGCGGCTGCGTCAGTTTGCGAAACTACCCATGGCTCAGCGCCATAAAGCAGCACAGGTAGAACGAGCGTCTTGTAGAGTGTTAGTTTTGTCGATCGAGAAAAGGCTCCAGAACTTAGTTGTTTACTGAGCCCGTAGTAGCACCTATTAGCAATTATTGTTCTTCGCTTTATCTCCAGGCTGATTTCGTTGTTGGTATTATTGGCGGTGCCAAGGTATACGAGCTCCCTAACTACTTCAAAGTTATAACTGTCGGATAAAACATGGGAGTCTAGACGCCGCGCTCCCTTGTTTGTAGACAGCATATACTTGGTTTTACCCTTATTTATCGTCAAACCCACTTTGTCTGATGCCTTTTCGATAGCGGCGAAAGCAGCAGTAACACCTCTCTTGGTTCTGCCGACAATATTAATATCATCAGCGTACGCAAGGAGCTGAACACCTTTATAGAAAATGGTGCCATTACGATGCACACCAGCCTTTCGTACGATTCCCTCCATGATGATGTTGAAGATATCGCAAGACAGTGAATCGCCTTGTCTGAAACCTCTTTCGGTATTAAAGGTATCGGAGAGTTCATTTCCTAACTTGACGGAGCTGCATGTGTTGCTCAACGTCATTCTGCAAAATCTAATCAACTTTGCAGGTATACCAAACTCAGACACTGTTGCGTATAGGCAATCCCTTCTCAGGCTATCGAACCCAGCTTTAAAGTCGTCGAAGAGATGATGTGTGCCAATTTGATTTTCGTGGGTTTTTGTGAGGATTTGTCGTAGCGTGAAAATCTGGTCTATGGTGGACTTTCCAGGTCGAAAGCCACATTGATAAGGTCCAATCAGTGTTTTTGTAATCGGCTTTAATCTTTCACACAGTACGCTTGAGATAACCTTATAAGCGATGGGAATAAGACTGATACCTCTATAACTTGCGCAGATTGTTGGGTCTCCTTTCTTAAGTATAGGGCACAGTACGCTGAGGTTCCAATCGTCAGGCATGCTTTCTGCTAGCCATATTTTGCTGATGAGCTGATGCATGCGCCTTATCAATTCATCGCCGCTGGTTTTAAGCAATTCAGCTGAAAGGCCGTCAGCACCCGCTGCTTTATTGTTTTTGAGTCGTTGGATAGCAACTCGAACCTCTTCATGGCTAGGGGGTGGTACTTCCACTCCGTTATCGTTGATTGGTGGCACTGAACTGCGCTCTCCATGGGCGGCATTGGTGGAATCGTCGCCAGTACGTAAATTGGCGACGACCCGCCTCTTTTTTTTAATATCTCAAAATGAATAATTACCAAAATACAGCTTTTATTTAACAGTGCTACGCCCCTTTGTTGGGTCCCACTCACTTTATCCAACCCCTATACCCAATTGTAATACCCTAGTCCTAGAATTACCCTATAATACCCTAGACATACAGTTTTATGAATAGTGCCAAGCCCCTTCGTTAAATACCGCCTATTTTTTTCATTATGCTGAGGAAGATCCCACCCACTACTGTACCGAATTTCAATAACCTAGTCCCAATATTAGACGAGTTAAAGTATTTTATTGATATTGTCGCGCCCCTTGTCAAACACCATCCACTTTTATTATCGTGCTGGGAAAATATCCTGTACTTAGTACTCTGCACCAAGTTTTATTTAATTCTGCCTATGCGTCGCCAAGATATGACTTTTGGTAATTTATTCAAATTTCTGGCCCAATGTAGAGCTGCTTATCTGAAGCATAGTGGGACCATATTCTATAAGAGCGTTATGCTATTAGTGTATGCTAATGAGATATTATTTGTCACAATACTTGCGAAATGCGTCAGTGCAGCATTCCCCAAATTAGAAAAAGTGTAGAGTCGCATGGGTCTTGCAGTTAACGCAGATTAAACGAAATACCTGCTTTCAACAAACAAACAAACAGTCCCAGCGTCTTGGAACCCATGCCACTGTTGACAGCACCTCCTTCGAGGTTGTAAAGAACTTCGTCTACCTGGGATCAAGCATAAACTCCACCAACGTTATCAGCAGAAGCAGACCACTCATTAAAACAAACCAATTCAATAAAATAAAGAACTTTTTGTTATATATTAAGTACGTTTCTTGTGCAGTGTAGAAAGCTTTGTATAGCACTTGGATGGAAAGAAATTTCATTACAAGAGTGATCATCGATACCATTATCTGTATGAAATTATCCATGACATTTATAAAAAAATGAGTAGATTATTTATATAAATAATAATTAAATATTTATCGTTTGCAATAGCTGAGAAGTGAAGTGAAACAATGCTTGTTGTAGCATACACTTTTTTGTATAATACTTGTATACATATATTATGAAATATTATGAAATGGCATTTGTTATGAAATATGAATATAATACTTCTGAAACAGCTTCTATAAAAATGAAATCAGCCGGTTTCATAATAACATTGCTTGAGGAAATTTATAGCTTAAAAATAATAGCTAAAATGGTTGCGACGTATAGGAGCTCAAATTCGGACGATCCTTGGCATTATATCCCCGCCCCCTGCCCCCACATGTCGAAAAGTTACTATAAATAATAAAAAATTTGGTCTTTCAATCATTATAGAAGTTAAATAAAAAGCATTTATAGCGTACCAAATCTCTATAATTAGCTTCTGTAAAGCTTGTCTGTGGCTTAATTAATAACATTTGAGCATATTCGCGAATCCTTTGCCAACAAGTTTGTCATTCATCGACGTAGTATTTTGCAAAAATAGCCACACTTTATTTACAAAAAAAAAAATATTATAATAATCGACGAGCTGTTGTTGTTAAAACCGGTTCCAAGCGGGCTTAGAACACAACTGTTTGGGGTTTCCCAGCGACGGCTTGTGTAGCTCAGCTCAGCTCAGTTCATGCTTGTTTTGTAAACTTAGACTAATTTTTTTTTTTTTATTTTTTTTTATTGAGCTGGATGGAGAGTTGAAATTTATAATTTATGCACGCATAACAAATACTACAAGCATTAATATTAAAACATAAACACAAACGTTATAATTTATAGCTGTTATTAACGATTCAGATTTCACAGCGATTATAAGGCCGAGTGAGTGGTTTGAGTTGTTGTTGTTTTTTTTTTATACTGAGATTTTTTTTTTTTGTCAGTAGGTAAGGAAAGAAAGTTAAAAATAAAAAAATAATAAAAATAACAAAACACAACAAATACACACCACAGCTGGGCATAAATTAATGAGATGACAAAAATTTTGGTTCTAAACGAAACCGGTTAAGATGCTACAGAAATATTTAAGACAGCTTCTTTGGCAGTGAACATAGCAAACTTTGAGTTAGCTGAATATTAAAAAAAAAAACTGAAAACGAAAAAATTTCATAAAAATTTGTATTGATTATAAATTAAACTGAATAACACAATACTAGCCAAGTGGCAGCAACAAACAGCTAACAAATTAATGCGTCAAAACGAGTTACTCACGCATTTCAATATGTAAAATTATTAAAAAATTATTTCTTTATAAAAGAATATACGTTTTTAAATTGGCTGGCAGCTTATAGCTAATCTATGCAAACTTGTGTATTTTGAAAAAAAAAGTTAAATTAAAGCAGTATTGATGCTTGGCCTGCTGTCACCCTTGAAATTTTAACTTTGTCAAAAATGAATTCTTTTTAAAAATTGGCTTGCAGCCAAGTTATAATGAATTATATATATATATATGTCTATATATGAATATGAATTAACAATGACAAAACATAGAGCTGAAAAATATTATTCTATTCTGATTTAATTTAATTGATTATATCAACTAGCTGTGAATTTTTTTATATTTGTATACATTAACTAATGCTTGCACGCTGCATATATCTTATATGATAATTTGAAAAATAGACTAACTTATACTTGATAAACTTAGACATATACATATATAAACACACACAAAAATAAGCTGTGATCGGCTTGCAGTCAAATTTTTTATAGATTTTTATTTTATTTGCTTATTATACACAATAATTAAGCTGCTTTTTATTTAATAAAAACAAAAAAAAAAAAAATAAATAAATAAATACAAATTCTATATCCATTAAATAAGTATAAATTAATTTGTCAACGCATACAAATTGTCATTTGCATAATAAAACCATTTCAATCAGCTAACAAATTGTTTGCCATTTAAGTTAAAAAACGATGCCTATCTACTACATGACAGTAGTTAACTTGACTAAAATTAAAAAAAAAATGCTTGTTTTTTTTATTATGCTGCCTCCTAATGATTTGTTTCTTCCAATTTTTTTAATATTCAGCTAAAGTTGGCCAATATTTGCTACTGTTTTATAAGTAACATAATGAGGGCGCTCATTAAGTATCTGTCTAAGCTGGCCCAATAATTCTATATAAAGCGAACTCGCGTAGCCTTTAAAAAAATCAATTAATTAACTATATAATTAATTGATCATTGCATGAATTTGTTAAACACACACAATAATATTGAGGCGCCTGCAGCGCGGCTTAAGTTACTGACCACCGACCGAACGCTGCTGTTTAAGACCAGCACGCAATCACAGTCATAAATGCGCTCAATGCGCCCAATGCTACCTGTAATAAATTTCATAATCTTCTTCTCTTTCTCCGCTGATGAACATTACTGAGATGAGAAAAGCGAAAAAGGGCCGTTGGAAAAACCCAGGAGATTTGCTTATTGGTGGATTAACTAAATTATGGTGGATTAAGAGTCTAGAGCACAATTAGTTTAAGCGGAAAAATGTTCACTTGCTTAAGCACTGGGCCGGTAATTAGCAACACGATGGAAAGTGATTTCGCAGAAAGTATCAGAACGAATTATAGATAAAATGTAGATAATTTTCAGATTTTTATAAAAACTTGATGTTAGAAAGTATCTTCTAGTATCTACAATCAAAATCGTATCTCTAACTACTCGTAGCTTTAAATCAAACAAATATTGGCAATCAAACGAACAGTATTGATTGAGTGCGTAACATAATCTCTAAAACCCGTGACCTCCGGTCCTCCCACCTAAGAAAAAAAACCAAAGTTATTTTTTATTATAAACCACTAAAATGCTTTCATTCAAGCTTTAGGTATAACAAAAAAAAACATATATTATATTTTTATAAATTATTGCCTTTAATATAACCATCAAAGGATATAAAGGGAAAATATAAAGCAAAAATATTTGAAAACAGTTTTAATATTTTTCACATGTTTTTATCAAAAGTTCTTAAGTTAAAACTTTGGAACAGGTTAATGGTATGCTTACTTAAAAGTTAGTGGAAATTTTAACAAAAGCTTTGCAGATTTATTATCTTCTATATATATATATATATATTTACTCGTTTGTACTGAGATATATGCAAACACCTTAAAATCATTTTGATACCCCAACGCGTACTGCGTAAGGGGTATATTAACTTTGTCATTCCGTTTGTAACGCCAAGAAGGAGGCGTGGCAGGTATAGAAAAATTTATATATTTTTGATCAGCATCATCTCCTGAGTCGATTTCCGTGTGTCCGTCTGTCTGTCCGTCTGTCGACAGGATTACAGCCGCAATTTTACGCAGAGCTATTGCGATGAAATTAAAAATATAAGTTTATTTTTAAGAAAGGAAGGAAATGTGCCAAATCGGATGAAAACCACGCATACCTCCCATACAAAGCAACTTTATATTAACCGTAAAATGTCTTTAAAATCCGCCAAAATTAAAGGCATGCCTCGAAATGTGGCAGATGAGCTCTTCAGTCTTAATCCTGGCTATGAAATTTGGCAAAATCGAATGAAAACCACGCCTACCTCCCATACAAATTGGCTTTATTTTAAACGTTAAATCTCTTCAAAATCCACAAAAATTAATGAAATGTCTTGAAATTTTGCACTTTAGCTTTGATATATAATATGAACCATCTCTATCATGTATGGCAAAATCGGATCAAGCCCACGCCTACTTCCCATACAAAGTGGCGTCATCAAAATAGGAAAACTTCCGTTAATATATAAAACTGAATTTCATCGTGTATGTCATGGCTAAAGACTTCCAATACACTTCAATATGGCCGCGGGTGGGTATTTTAGCTTCGTTACTCTGCCGAAGCTCCACCCTTACTAGTTTTTTTAATATAAAACAGTGACATGCCTTTTATGTGTGTGCATACTTTCAGGCTGAACATTTTACAGAACTATATGTTGTAAAAGCACTGTAATAATGGCAAAAAGTAATTACAGTTTAGCGTTATTGCTTCCAACCCGTCGTAGGACGGGCTTTTATACTAGTATACTAATAAAAGATATGTTCAGGCTAAAAAGTTATCTTCAAATAAAATTTGTTCAGAGGATTTACTTATAGGAGAGAGGGCTAGGTTGTAAACCGGTCTTGGTTGTGAACCATTACTTATTGTTCTTTTCCTAATTGACATATCGCCAATATTTCAACTGTCAAGTTTGAGTTTTGACATGAACCGATTTCTGTAGTTAAATCGAAATGAAAACTTTTTTTGATTATTTCAAAGTGCTATCCAAGTGAGTATATTTATTTCAAAAAGGTGAGTGTAATGCATATTTATTTAGTGTTTTGAGTCTATTTTACGATCCCATATTTGGTTATGTTGAAATATGATTGGATTAGTCGTTGTTTTTGACGTTTCCAAAATGGCGCCATGGCTGGGTTTTGAACCACTGTGCTGTCTGGGTTATGAACCATCAAGTTTTCATACTAGATTTGTACTAGAACTCTCAAATATCGTCGGATATATTAAAATAGTGGCCGGCCGGGGTATAGTGGGTAGAGTGTGTGACTGTTACGCCAGAGAACCCAGGTTCGAATCCTCCATCTGACACAGAAAATTTTTTCAATTGAATTAATTTTTCTGTTCGGCCGTCACCTCTCTGCAGATAATGGCAAGCCTCAGAGAGAGTAAAAACTGTCATGAAAAGCTTCTTGAGAACATAAGCCGTTTGGAGTCGGCGTAAAACATGTAGGTCCAGTTCTCGATTATTTGTGTGCAAACATTTCACATCACACACAACACAATTGATCATAAGAAGCACGGTCAAAGTCCTTTCAAGGGCTGAAATGGCCATTTCGTTTTTTTTTTATATTTAAATAAAGTGTTTTTTAAATTTTTTTTAATTTTTAACCATGTTAACCTAAAAAAAAATACTGCCGCATTACCGAAACGTTGTCGAAGCGCAATAGAAGACTGCGAGCAGACTTCTCTTCTGACAAAGCGAAGTCAAATCCACCAGCAAAAGCAGCACCGCCCAAGCGTCCCAAGGCAAAAGAACCATCAAAACCATCTGATGAGACATTGATTTTTGCACCATTTATTTGAGATTTTTGCTTAAAGAACTGACTTCCAAAAACAGCAACATATATGGTCAGGAGTGTAACAGATGTGGTTGGCCTGTTCACTTAAAGTGAGTCAATATGGGAATGTGTTCGTATTTCACATGCAAAAATTGCGATACCGATTTGAACGAATTTGAAGAAAATGATGATTGAACACGTTCATTCATTACGATTGTTTCAACCTAAGTTGCGTCATTATAAGTTGTTTTGCCTCTTGAGGCCTTCTGAATAAATAAAATTTCAACTTATTATAATATTATGGTGTTTAACTTTGTATTTTCCGACTTTTAATGGGTTTGCCAGATGGTTCTGGCCACTTTTTTGGAAGAACAAAAAAATCACGTCCTTAGAATATTGGAAGCAGAGAGTTAAATTTTAATCAAAACAATAGTGATGGGCACAAAGCGGACTTGAGGTGAGTTTGTGTAAGATACTCATTTTAAAAAATTAGCTGGTACATTGCCACACTTCAAATGAGATATGCCTGGACAAAAATAAGGGTTATCTCGTTTAAAAAGAGGCTGTGAGGTGTTAAAAGTGCTATGTGATTTCATACTTACATATAAAGAATCTGCTCAAAGTTAATATGAAATTTCTACTTTGCGCTATTCAAACTTATCTAGTCGCATAGCGTGCAAACTGCTTGTTCTACGTTAAAACCGTTAAGGGCATTTTTTTAAGGAATTATCTGATCCACAAGTTTGTGCTGAGCATATTTTCTGTACCACAAAAAGTAGCGGAGATATAAGCAAATGACCGATTTTGGTGCCCTTTGAACCTGAATAGCCTTAATGAAGAGGTTTGCATCAAAAAAAAAAAAAAAAAAAAAAATCAGCTTCTAATGTTTTTGGTTTTAAAAAGAAAAAAAAATTGCCATGAAATATATAAGCCCTCGGGCGTAGTCAAAAGTTATCTCGCTGAAAAAAACTAATGACGCAGAAATTTATTTTTTTATGCGTAGTAAAAATATATGAAGCCCATGAGATTAAAAATTCGTTCCACTCTAATGTGTATGTTCAAATAAAATATTTCTTTTGCATAGAATTAATTTTGATAAAAAAGTTTTATTTCAGAAGCACCAGTCTCCAGATATCTTGCTTACCGCAAATTTAAGGTCTTTCGTGGCATTGCACTCTTCTACCTTAGCGACTAATATTTTTGAACTAAAATCTCACGGATAAATCTTAAATAGTTTAACTTTAATAACGTAAAAGAATTTTGGTCTGAAATAATATACAGCTTGAAAAAATTTTTTAAAAAAGTGTCTGTTTTTCTTCGAAAATCTCCCGGAGGCCCTTAAAATTTGTAATAGGTCATTTGCAATCGGTGTGGGGGTAGGCGGGGAGAGAAACGTGATAGTCAAATTTTCCTATGGGTTCTAACTCTAATTTGTGCTGAAATTTCAGAACAATATACAAGTATTTTTATTCGTAAAATTCAATCGAAATTTGTTATTTTCCCAAAACAAAAAAAAAAAAAATCTTCTGTCAATCAAAATTTTGACTTAGCTTCAGACCTGCATAAATCAGTCACAGAACTGCAAAAATATATTATTTTCGGGTTTGAATACAGGTCTGTAAAAAGGAAGCCTGAAATATATATGAATTTTAGCCTTTACATCTGGAATTTCAGTCTGAGTATAAGTGAAGGTTTTCTGCTGGAAAGCTATTTTTACAATTATTGGATTAACGTTTTTCTAACCAAAATATATCATCTCTAATTGTAAATCTATTTAAATAGGTTTGACTTCGTAGATGATAGTGAGGTCTTTATTTTTAAATTTTTATTTTAATAGAACCGTCCTTTTTTTTAAACGAAAATGTTTTTGGTCCCATTGGGTACATTATTCTCACACGTTATTTCTCAATCCAAATAAAGCTTACTTGATCGGAATCTAGTATATAGAATGTAGAAAAGAAGTTATTTTGAATATACCATCAGTGTTGCCGTTTGAATACGAATGTATCCATTTGGATACTTTTTCCTTTAAAATTTTGACGAATACTTTATTTTAAGCCTCAGAGTAAATTTGGATACATTTTTTTCAAAAACATTTTGAACATGAATAAAAGTTTTCGCCAGCAAAAATATATAAAAGTATTCAAGAAGGATGGCAGCTCGTTGTCTTTGCTTGGTTTTGCTTTGTTAAAATTATAGGCCTAATGAAAATACTTAGTAGAAACGAGACGGTTGCAACTTGCCGCATGTCTCCATTCGCTACGTCTGTTTTAAAATTCAACCCAAAATGAGACGAGTTATTTTACTCGTCACCTTGAGGGAAAGGATTTATTGATCGCAAAAAGATTTTTATAAAATTTCTTTATTTATTTTTGTCATCAAATAAAAAAAAAAATGTGATTTACAAAATGAAATTTAAATACATTACGTCTTGATCCAAAACAGTCTAAAACAACTAATAAAAACGAAATAAAAGAACGAAAATGCCATTTCAGCCCTTGAAAGGACTTTGACCGAGCTTCTTGTGATCAATTGTGTTGTGTGTGTTGTGAAATGTTTGAACACAAATGATCGACAACTGGACCTACAAGTTTTATGCCGACTCCGAACGGCTTGTTCTCAAGAAGCTTTTGCATGGCAGTTTTTACTCACTGAGGCTTGCCGTTGTGTGCAGAGAGTTGACAGCCGAACAGCAATATTAATTCAACTGAAAAAACTTTCTGTGCCAGGTGGGATTCGAACCAGGGTTCTCTGACGTATGGGCCACACGCTCTACCCACTGCGCCACGGCCGATCCTTCGTCATATATAAAATACAGATTTTTTTAGAATTTTGTCCAAGATTTCCGACTGTATAGGTGCCATATTAGCATCTTGTTTTCTTAGATAGGATAGAGAACTAGGAGTGTTTTAAGAAATTCTTTGATGCATGCTTAGGCTTTCGTAAGTAATACATTTCGGAGATCGTTTAATGTTTTAAGAACTTATCGTTTTGAAATCGCCAAATATTCTTAGAATATGTTATTTATATTGATCAGTTGCTAACTAGTTTGAGTACATTATTGGTTTATTGAAATTTTATCAAAAATATACTTATGTTTTTCTCAAACTTCTATTAAAGTAATACATTTAATCGATTCAAATGTATATTCTGCACCTCAAAATTGTTGAAAAGAGCTGCTTTTGTGGTTATACCTAAATGGTATGAACACCTTTAAAATCTCCTCTTTTGACTATACTGTGGTTTATAAATCTTAAAATATCAAAAATCTGCTTAAAGATCATATTAAATATCTCCTCTCCATATCTCCTCTAATTACTCAGAAAAATCTGCTCTCCGGATCCAAAGGAACCGTAGCTTCAATTCATAGGCATGGATTTTTCTATATTTTTAGAGGTTTCTCCTTAAAAGAGAGAATTTTTACATTGTTTCACGAAGTGAGATCCTGATTTTAAGAAGCAGAGATCTTGATTTCGAGAAGCAACTTCAATGTTTTGAAGGCAATGTACTTCATATTTAGAAAATCGGACATGACGCCAAATGAAGCCCTATTTCTAACGATAAGGTTCTATTTTTCTAGATATTCTGGAAATTTTTTCTGAGTTATCATCATCTTCATCTGAGTGATGAAATGTAAAACTTTCAAAATCGTATCTTGTATATTTCAAAAATGTTTTAAATAATTTTCTTAAATAGAACTTAAATCTGAACGGTGCTTTGAATCTAGAAATTGAATCGTAAAGATTCTTATATTTTTCCGTTTACTTGAAAGTTAAAATTTTATTGACGTCTTGTGATATTTCTGTATTTTGTAACTGATATCACGAGAACTGATATCAGGAGCCAGTCTGAGCATGCAAAAAAACTTCTCTAACCCAGTTTTGGATTTAAGAATTGTATCTAAGAGTTGCTAAAATGTGTAACGATCTTTTTTATAAATAAAATATTATTCTTACATTATATCTGTAGTATGGTCTTGTATACAAAAAGACTCATAAGGAAATTGTATTTTTCTATCAAAGGGATGCTTATAGTACTACATATATATTAAATACCTGCTGGTATTTTTATGGTCTCAAAATTGTATCTAACCTATTTAGGATTTTCTCCCATACATTTCTAGATTTCGTAGTTATAATATGGAATACGAATCTTCAATTTGTAGCTAGAAAATGAGAGGGCGCACCATATTTCAGTGTACTTGAATTGTATGGATAACAATCAAGTCAAAGTACATTTTTTTTAAATAAAATGCTTCAATGGTGATATCAGAATATATTTTCTGCTTTTGTTGTCGAATTAAGGTATTTTTTAGTTTACGAATTTTAAAATCAATGTAACAATGAAGAAAACAACAAACGATTTAAACAAAATTTATAAGCTACTACTGAGTTTTAATTCTTCAGATTAAAACAGAACTTAATTCTCTTAATTGTACAGGAATCTAGTAAAAAAAAAAATATCAAAATGATGCTGAAAACAAAACATATGAAAAACAAGAAATTCAGAAATAGTCCTTACGCTGATCTAACTTCAATGAAAGATTGTTATATTAATGATCGAACTAGATTAAGTCTTGGCTACAAATGCCTTGTAGACCATCGAACTTAATATTCCCATAAGTCCCCTGATCAGTGAATTTCTGTTTAGTGAATAACTCCTACCATAACAACTTGATATTTTGTTATCGTAATAAAAAATCCTACTCCGACAATATTAAAACTTACCGAGAAAAAGTATCTGCGCGGGCAGATGTTGACGTTTGTTGCTTTCAAAAGTGGCTTAAAATCGCCTCAGACGTTGTATGCCTCTCTTCAGTTGATTCCTGTTATCCAGAATGTTGTTTATCCTTTGTTTTTTATTTGTTTTTTATTGTTTTATATAACTTAAGGCGACCTAAACTTGACCGTTACTTAAGACTCACTTCACTTTTTCACTAGGTCAACGATTTCTTCATGCAGAAGATTTAGTTTTGGGGTTTAAGTTTTGAGAAACACGCGTTGATTAAAAGTTTTTGGAAAATGTTTGCCGTTTTTTTCACACAGGTTGTTAACGTTTACGCAAATAGCGACGGTAATTAAAGTGAGCTGAACCCTGTCTCTTGTAGTTACAGTATCTGAATGCAAGTTCGCGTTAAACTGATGACTGGTTGTAAGCGTAGCGAGGATCTTATAATTACCGTTGCGGTTTGGTTGTGGGCTATAATGATGCACGGCTTGCAGGTATCCTAGACAGAGTCTTTGTGTTGTTGTAGTTGATGTTGTTGAAGTTTTAACTGAGATGCACTTTCCTTGCAATTGTTATTGTGTTGATCGCGTGTGTGTGTGTGCAAAATTTAGAAACGCGTTTAACACCAAATTCCACTTTTAAATAGTTGATATTGTTGTTGTTATGCTAATTTAAGTGCTTGTTTTGCGGTCAAGAAGGTTCTTGAGCACACTTCTCAGTTAGCGTCGGCCGCTAATTCAGTTTATCACCTTTAATTTTTTATTTTTATTTATTGTGCCTCACATTAACCGTCGTTTATTCTATTCATTACCGTGAGCAGCGGAAAAAGGTTTGGCGAACGCAGCGTGCGACGACAACGTACGAATTTTTTCACTACGAACCCGAACGAACGTCACTTTGGAACTGATTGTGACTCGGCGAGCAACACCTTTGGTGGTGTTATTGAGACAGTTCCTGGACGGTACCGTAGGCAAAGAACGAACAACGAACGAACGATTGAACATGT
Organism: Coremacera marginata; assembly: GCA_914767935.1. Lineage (NCBI taxonomy): Eukaryota > Metazoa > Arthropoda > Insecta > Diptera > Sciomyzidae > Coremacera > Coremacera marginata. Next base: position 51,609,976 of record OU612046.1, on the reverse strand, counting down.
GGTGGTGAGTAAAGTGAGCGAACGAGTGAATGAGTAAAACGGTGAGCTCAGGTTTAAGAACTGGTTTAACGTGTGTTTCGTGCGCCGTCAACCAACGTTGTCTGTAGGGTTTTTTGAAAACAATACATGTGCCAGAGCGAGACGGAGAGAGTGAGTGTTGCGAACCTGCTGATTGTGATTGCCGCGATGGACACTTGGTTTCTGGCACGGACTTAGTTAAGTGGTGGTCTTAACTTTGGTACGAATCAGCAACGTTCGATGCAGTGGCTCTCAGTTGCACGCATGCGCCTCAAGCACTAGTGATGAAAGAGACAACTATAGCTTTCTGACTGTCAGATACATAAATTCATCAATTATGCTTTGCACTCATGTTGCTTGTGCGTTGGTAACCTAAGAGATACTTTCGTCTAGTGGTTGGATGGTTTATTTTTTTTAATTTTTTTTTTTTACCTTACTGTGTATATTAAGCCACGCCCCTAACTGAGCGTTGAAAGAACAGGAATTGAGCGAAATGTCGAAAGTCGCGACTCTTTCTATAGCATAAGCAAGAAAGTTAGTATCTTGTATCTGTATCTGCAATGCGCGTATCGCGTATCTTTTAGGTTGTTTGGCGTGTGCAGAGCAACGAAAATTACAACTGATGAAGCACAACATAAACAACAGCAAATAAATATGCTGAAAGAGAGCAAAACAAAAAAAAAATCTCAAAAACAACACTCGTAAGAATTGTCAACTGTTTGTGTTTACTTTTTTTCTGTGCACCTTTTTTTAGTTTTACGCTCGCCCGTAAAAAACAAAACAAATTTTGAAATCTTTGCCAGCTGATGTTTCTCGGCAATGATGATGATGGCGTCCGGCGCTTTTTTTTCGGTCACTTTTTTTGGGCTGTGGTGGGTTTGACTTTTTAAGAAATAACCTTCTGCTTCTACGATGACAACGACTACTACCACTGCTACTTCATGTCTCACCGATCTTGGTCTTGGACGTCCTACATAGCCCAATCGTTCTTTCGCTCGCTCGCTCGCCCGTTCATTCGTTTGTGCGTTCGTCACTTTGTTTGTATCTGATGTAAGCTTGTATCTAAATAGCGTCAAGCTCAGTATATTTGCTCGCTCGGCCATAATGAATTGAAGTTTGGCTTTAAGCAAAAAGAAAAAAAAAAAACACCAACAACAACTTTTGTTGTTATTGTCGCAAGGTTTGACGCATACAGTTGTGCGTTTGCTGTTTTTTCATAGCGAAGTGTTGCTGACTATTTTGTATAAATCACTGCGTGGGTGCGTGGAGGTCTTTTTTTTAATAGTTGCAATATCAAGTTAAGTCCTCTTTTGAAGTAGCTTGATTGTCATTCCGCTGGCTGGCTGTCAAAGTTTTTATTTTCTTAAGAAATTCAGTGAAACTGACTTTCCTTGCGGAGTCGCGAGTAGGGGCTGTGTAGTATTTGGTTAATGGACGATATTCAGATTTTAGGGACCAAACCAGGAGAAATGTTTTCATTAAGTACGTTGTACGATATATCTTTTCATTATTTCCATAAACCCTCTAAACAGCAAGGTTTGAGGCAGCCATTGATTTTTTGTGTTATTTTTCCGTTATAATTTGTGGCTATTGTGGACACCGTTGAAAGTGATATTTTTGTGTCCAATACAAATGTATTTTTTGCCTTATTATCTGTACTTTTCGAAAGAACTTAGTTGTTTCATGAGAATTACTTCGCATTTTATAAACTGAGTTTTCTGACATTTTTTTCCCCTTAACGTCTAATCTGTCAATCGTATTAACAATCAGCTAGCGGATTTGTGTTTCTGGCACTAATATTTACAAGAAACAAATATTTTAGTGCTTTTTTCCTACATATTTCATTTCGGATAGTGGGTTAACATTGACGGAGTCAGTGTTCGAATGCCAACGAAGTAGAAAAGTATATTTTTTTTAAATCATATTAATTTATGAGTTAAAAAATGTTTCTTTTTCGTTATTTTTTCGTTACTTGTATTATTCCTTTATTTAATTTCGTTAGACACAACTGAATATTCGTTTGCGGCAACTACAGGACGCAAACGATGTATTGTTTGTGAATTTTTCAGTTGCGGTAAACGAAAAATTTCTTTGCGTGTAGCTATATATGGACTAGCTCCTTTCTTGACCCAAGGTAATGCATGAACGGGTCAGTTCATTCAACTTCAAACTTGTTTTGCTTATTATTTATGTTCTTGATATCTTTATTTTTTAAGAATAAATATTTACTATTTTCGAGAAAATATGATATATAACCATTTTTAATTTCGTTGAACAACATGAAACAAAGAATTCTGATAAAGAAAGTACAACTTGAGGGGAAACAACGCACCGAGAAATTTGAAAAAAGCCATCTTTTTGGATTTTTGTAAATAAAACCTATAGCAGTAATCAAACCGATTGTTTTTATAACGATAATACATATTTTAAAGAATATAACAAATTTTTTTTATTGAAAAATATCCAATATTTTCCGTGTAACCCTGTGGTCCGTGAAGTACCGCAAATAAAAGACCCTCCGCGGTACGCACTCCTATTTCATCTGTAACCATCAAAATCAAAAAAACCAAAAAAAATTATTAAAGAGGACAGTCTTTGATTTCTGACAAAATGGCGGACATTTGAATTTGCATAGCAATTTTTGAGAAAAATACGACCTTATTTTGCCGATTAAAAAAAAATAAGCCACTATTAAAAAAAACACTATGACAAAGACTACACGCTTGAAAATCTTGAAGTAATTTTTACTTTAATGGTTGGATTAATGTATTTTTTAAACCATTTTTTATTAGAATTAATACTTTTCAGATTAATGCCGATTACAAAAACACTGATTGGAACTTTAGGCTTTCCAGGCAAGCCAGGTGTGGGTTTCGACCTGGAAAGTCCACCATAGACCAGATTTTTACGCTACGACAAATCATGGAGAAAAACCACGAAAATCAAATTGACACACACCATCTCTTTGTCGATCTTAAAGCTGCGTTCGATAGCCCGAGAAGGGATTGTCTATACGCAACAATGTCTGAGTTCGATATACCTGAAAAGTTGATTAGACTTTGCAGAATGACGTTGAGCAACACACGCAGCTCCGTCAAGGTGAGAAATGACCTCTCCGAAACTTTCAATACCGAAAGAGGTTTCAGGCAAGGCGATCCACTGTCTTGCGATCTCTTCAACATCAGCATGGAGGGGATTGTACGAAAGGCCGGTGTGCATCGTAATTTTCTATATATTGATATTGTCGGCAGAACCAAGAGAGATGTTACCGTTGCTTTCACCGCTATCGAAAAGGAATCAGCCAAAGTGGGTTTGACGATAAATGAGGGTAAAACAAAGTATATGCCATCTACAAACAAGGGAGCGCGGCGTCTACACTCCCACGTTTCATCCGGCAGCTATAACTTTGAAGTAGTCAAGGAGTTTGTATACCTTAGCACCACCATTAATAACAGCAACGAAGTCAGCCTGGAGATAAGGCGAAGAACAATAATTGCTAATAGGTGCCAATACGGGCTCAGTACGCATCTAAGTTCCAGAGCACTCTCTCGATCGACAAATCTAACACTCTACAAGACGCTCGTTCTACCTGTGCTGCTTTATGGCGCTGAGGCATGGGTAGTTTCGCAAACTGACGCAGCCGCTCTGGGTGTGTTCGAGAGAAAAGTTCTTCGCAAAATCTTCGGTCCTGTTCGAGTCAGCGATGATTATCGCATCCGAGTGAACCACGAGCTGTCTGAGCTCTACGAAGACATTAACGTAGTTCGGCTTATAACTGTGCAGCGACTACGCTGGCTGGGTCATGTCTCTCGTATGTACGACGAAACTCCAATGAAAAAGGTGCTTGGGGCGAGGGTCGTTGGTCAACGACGACGAGGGAGACCATGCCTTCGATGGATGGACCAGGCCGAGGAAGCCCTAACCGCACTTGGTGTATCCGATTGGAGAAGGCATGCGCAAAGCAGAGGCGCCTGGCGAGAGCTGATGAAGTCGGCCGAAACCCGAAAGCTGGTAGTTATGGCCACCTAAGTAAGTAAGTAAGTGACCCATTATCACCTACAGTTCGCACTAGCACCGAATTCGCAAAAATAAAACAATTTTACATTTGTTCCATGGCAATTCTATGAAATAAAAACTACGTTACTTTCAAATTCAGACGGCGGATTCTGATTAAGCGACCCATTTTTAGCTTATGTTCGCCCAGCACCGAATTCGTTAAAATATAGGTGGTAACCCTATGGTAAAAAAAATACGTAATTTTTGAATTCTGACAGCGGATTCGGAAAAATAAAAAAAATCAACTAAATTGGTTGAAAGTTACGGGCAGCAGAAACAAACTCTTTTTCCCTCTGTGTTTTATATATATAGAAGATTGATAAAGGTTTCCTCTAAAAAAAAAATGTTTGTCCTAAATATTTCAGAACATCGCTTTAAGGTGAGAGCGGCGGTCAAGTCGTTATTTTCCAGATCAAAGTAGTTGGTCTAAGCATCGCACCGAACTTGTAGATATTAGGTCTGGACCTGGGCCCTTGGATGATTCTAATGCTTTTTTTTCATTATAAATCTCTTACTGCGTCAGATCTATATTATCAACTATGATATTTGAGTTATGAGAAGAAACATCAGATTGAGTCTGTGTTTATATATCCGCATATAAGCTTTTAACATAGGCGAAGGGTAAGCGGAAAATTTTATAAATGGAAAACGACTGGGTCATATTTTTGTCAATCTTGAAAGTCGACATCGAAGCACAGTCTATTCAAGTTGAGGAATGATTCCGTTGCATACTTGAGATTTCCTTTGAAAGTCAACATTTCGTACATAAATCATGCATTGGATTTTGGCACTACGACTTGTTATATTAAAATTGTTATAAAATTAAAAAGTCGGAAAAATTATTATTTAAAATTTATTTGACAACAAAAATGCTTCCTTTTTCCAACAAGGTGCTTATTTGTAATGGCATTTTGAACCAATATAACTTTTTTGTTTTTAAACAAAAGCTAAAATTTTCTTACCAAATATTTAATAATTTTTCAAGAGCTTCATTTCTGCATGAGCAAAATTTGTGATAAGGGGATTTTTAGAAAGTGGTGTTCAGTAATAGTGGAAGAACAAGTTGTAGTTCAAAAACTTCAAAACATATATCGATGAGTCCATATCAAATCGAATGCTTTTTGAAACTCACATATTTGTAAAAATTTGGTACTTTAAAACAAAATTTATCTACATATACGAGTATATATATAAAAATGAATGTATGTCTGTATGTCTGTTTGTGCTTTATAGGAGGCCAAACCACTGGACCGATTTTCCTGAAATTTTCACAGCGTCTTAATATGACTCTGGAAGGATTATTAGGCTATATAAAGTTGTGCTTGGACACAGGGGCGTGGCCCCGCCCATATAACCCACAACTTAAAATCGTCATATCTTCGGCATTTTTGGACCCACGGAAATGATATTTGGTACATATATTATTGGCATGAATAGAAATACGTATCACAAAAAAAAAAGTGGGCGAAACCACTCCCATTTTAAACCAAATAACAAAACATTACAGATTTTTTTCAAATAAATTCAAATATGTGTTAACATTAACATTTTGTTAAGTTTTTAATAAAACTAAGAAATAATCTTGGCGGTCGTGGCGTAGTGGGTAGGGTATGTAACTCTTACGCCAGAGAACCCAGGCTCGAATCCTCCATCTGACACAGAAAATTTTTTTTCAATTGAATTAATTTTTCCGTTCGGCCGTCACCTCTCTGCAGATACTGGCAAACCTCGGAGAGTAAAAACTGACATGAAAAGCTTCTTGAGAACATAAGCCTTTCCGAGTCGGCGTAAAACACGTAGGTCCAGTTCTCGATCATTTGTGTGCAAACATTTCACATCACACACAACACAATTGATCATAAGAAGCTCGGTCAAAGTCCTTTCAAGGGCTAAGATGGCCATTTTGTTTTTTTTTTTTTTAAGAAATAATCTTAATAAATTACCAAAATAACAATATCAACCATAATCCACAATAAACATAAAACGATCTTTCGCTTACAACGAACAAAGCTACCGGTTCATTGAAGTTCGTTATACCACCTTGTTCCAAAAGAAAGGTTCATTCACACTGTGAACCGGACTTAACTGACTGATTCGAAAATTTTTTTTAAGTAGATTGCCACATGTGTCTATGATAAGGCTGCCAAATATCAGCGCCTCTCGTTGACATTTGGTAAAGTGACAGTGTTTTGTTTACAACAACTTTTTTCGTGTCTTCGATTCGATGGAAGAAAAAATTGAGCCTGATTCACTCGCCTAATGCCTGGCTTGCGTGTCATACTCGTATACCCATGACTCATCACCAGTAATGATGAATTCGATGAATGATTCGTCGTTTTCGACCATTTCCAGCATGTCTTTAGCGATAGCAAGTCGGCCTCTTTTTTGCTTGAAATTGAGTTCTTTCGGTAGCAACTTCGCAGCGACACGTCTCAAACCCAATTCATTCTTCAAAATGTTCTGAACGGATCCAATTGAAATGCCGACGTCCTCTGCTACCTCTCTAATCGTCAATTTGCGATTTTTGACCAACATTTCTTTGATTTTTTCAACGTTTTCTTCAGTACTCGAACACGATGGCCGCGCGGTACGAGGGTCGTCTTCTACTTCGTCTTGGCCACTCACAAATCGCTTAAACCAATTGTTTGCCTTCTGATGCGCAAACGAATATTTTACGCGTATTGGCGCAGTTGAAACCATTTCTCACACAAAATTTGATACAAACTCGTTGCTCAATTTTTTCTTCCATCGTAAATATCGAAGACACGAAAAAGTTGTTGTAAACAAAACACTGTCACTTTATGAAAAAATGTTAAGGACGTATTTTAGAGATCTTCAATTGATCTTTCTTGTGGGGTAATTTTTTACCAACACTTTATGAAAAATTAAAATTTTTTTGGCCACTAAAAATATCATTCACATTTCTGTCAGCACCATCATTTTCTTTTCGGCATTTTGAAAACATTGTTGTATTGGAACATTTATTTTTAATGCATTCTCAAAATTGCAAGAGCACAGCAAAATTCATGTGATATTAAATAATTTTTTTTTAAATTTCCTAAGTCAGGTGTTTTTACTTGAGTTCTTCTACATTTTCGGCCATTTTTCAAGGGGTGGCAACCTGTAAGCCAAAATTTCAAAGGGTCGATTGTAGATACTTTTGATAATTTACTGTACAATTTTTATATTTTTTTAAGAATGTAAACGATTCCTAGCTTAAGATTTTAGGCTTTTTACTTCCTCTTACTAACTTAATCAACAATATGTAGATTTTATGACGAGTTATGTTTAAAAAAGCTGTGGGGTGGCAATCATCCAGTCACTCCCCTACGAATTTCTTAGTAGATTTTCGGATTCACTGTCTTCTTAGAGACCCAGTTCATTCTAAATCTCCTCAAAAATGAATGTTTTTGAATCATTTAACTCGTAAAATCGTTATATTTCTATATTCGAGATAACTGTGCCAAATACTTTGATTGGTGTAGTAACAAGTTTGTTTTCTTAAAATTTACTAGAATTATTTTTTTACTTACCTAACTTACATCGCGTTTTTGGTGTGTGGTATGTGAATAAATTTTGTGCATTCTAAAGCATACCCAGTTAATATCTTGTCGCAAAATTTATTTGCATCTATAAAATATTTTTCCATTTTTATGAGTACTTGTTTGCGTTGGCTTGTTGTTGATTTTCTGCAAAGTCAGGTTTTATGAGCGTTTGTTTTTTTTTTTTTTTTGGTGCGTTTTTCTTGGCTGTTTTATTTTTTATATATATACTCGTATATATAACAAATTTTTATGTTTTCTTTAATTTTTATTTTTTTCTTATTTCTGGCTCGCTTTTAATGCCACTTCTTTGGCTCTCATAGTCGTTTATTTATTATTTATTTAGTACTTTAGTTTTTCTCGTTTGTGCTTCTGGCTCATGGCACTCATGATTGTGTGTGTGTGTGTGTTTGTATGTGTAGTGCTTTTGTTTTCTGCCATTTGTTTGGTAGCAGTTTTGGAGGGGGTTTGTGCGGAGGTCCTTGTGGGCTTCGTTATTTGCGTTGTATGCCATTAAGCTACATTTTTGCGCTCCTTTACAGTGATGTTTGATTTTTCCTTATTTTCGTTTACTTTTTGTACGCCAGCCAACACAAAAATGTGAATAATAAATTGAGAAAAATTAACAAAATAGAAAAGAAATGAAAACAGAGCATAAAAATGGGAGCCACTTTAGTTTGTATATCGCACAAGTAGTATTTCGCAGTGCTTTCAAGTAGCTATGTGTGTGTGTGGTGTTTGTGTGTGTGTGTGTATCCGAACGAAGCCCATTCAAAGAACAATGCATGCATCAACAAAATGAGGCATTCATGTACCTCATGTGCCTTCCGCTAACGCCGCACAGTGGATGGTTTAGTACAAGTTAGACGACAAAAACTATATGGTGAACTTTTATGATCGTTTTCGATGTTCAAAGAGTAAAAAAAAATGGTTTTTAGAAATTTTTAACAAATGAGTGGGGTACCTCCCGTACAAATGGAGTATATTTTAAACCCTTAAACGACCACATCTTAGCTGCCTTAAATGACACACTGGTGCGAGTTCGCATCGACGGGTCTTGATTGCTTTTAACTCAACAACAACAAAAGGAAAAATTAACCTTTGGTAGGGCTTAGAAAATGTTATGACGAATACATTGCCAAATCTAAAAATTGCTTTTTATAAAATGCATTTTAAAAAAGTATATATTTCTGAAAGAAAAATTTGTTATTATTTAAAGCTGATCATAAATAAAAATTTATTAAGTGGCCTTTGTCGTTGATATAGTGTACTTTCAGCCTTAACTGGTACTCTTGGTCTGTGGGACCAAGCTAAAATAGAAAAGATTATATTTCTCTCATTATTTCACCATTTATTCTCCTACATTACATGAGTCCTAAGCCAACCTAACCAATTTTGAACAAAATGGGAATGATAAACTCATTTATCAGCAGTTAAGGAACCTTCATTGCGTTGGTAGGTATCATTGCATAACTTGAGTGGTATCTACATAAATGTTCCTAGACGATTCATTTTCTTGATATAAACTCTATTCAACGTACTACTTTACAACAGCTCAGAGCTTTCGGAATCTTTGCCATATACTATACATCAAATTGCCACAGACTCCAACCGCCACAACAGCCTTTCGAAATGACAGTTTTTGAAGAATAACTATTTTGTGAAGACATTAACTAGTTCTGGCTTATGCTCTCAAATACGCATAATAAGCAAACTTTCATATAAAAATACAAATTGCAAAGCTTATCATCCGCGTTAAGAATTTGGAAACATAGGCTCTGAAACTCTGATTTAGTTGCATTCCTTGGCGATGTAGCCAAAACGGAACTATAACCGAGTACTCCACAACACGGTCAGCATCACAAAAATTGGGCACCAACGATCCCTATGAAAATAATTTCCTAGTTCTGGTTTATGCTCTTCAATACAATAAACCCACACTATGCATATTCTACATCAGCTTAGGTCTCTATCGCACTAACAAGAAAAGGTCCCCGTGTCACTCGCCGATTTGAATGATTTTCGGATATGTGATAGAGGACAAAAATCTAAGGTTGACGTATTTTTTTATACGTGCTCAATCGATGGTTTAGGGTTTCAAAATGGCGTTTTAAAATCAGCTCTAATTTCGTTTTTTCGCGATAATTTAACTATTTTCCATAGAAACATACACTTATTTGGTATCAATCGAAAGGTATTGAGAAGGCACACCTGGTGACCAAGAAAAGGTAACTTTTAGAATTAGCTGAAATTAAACATAAGTGAAAATGAAACAATTTCGAGTACGGGCTCTTCATGATATCGACTAAATACTGTTAAAAATTTCAACAACAAAATAACAATAAAACTTCTTTCTATAAATTAGATGTCATCATGTGCGCCTTCTCAATACCTTCCGTTTGATACCAAATATGTGTTTCTTGTATCTTTCTATGGAAAATAGTTAAATTATGGCGGAAAAACGAGACTTCCGCTGATTCTTAAACGCCATTTTGAAACCCGGTGGCCGTAACAATCCGTGTCCGGATTTCGACCGACCTCATCAGCTCTCGCCAGGCGCCTCTGCTTTGCGCGCGCCTTCTATAATCGGATACACCAAGTGCGGTTAGGGCTTCCTCAGCCTGGTCCATACATCGGAAGCATGATCTCGTCGTCGTTGACCAGCGACCCTCGCCTCGAGCACCTTTTTCGCTGAAGCTTCGTCATCTTTACGATGGAAATGACCCAGCCAGCGTAGTCGCTGCACAGTAATACGCCGAACTACGTCAATGTCTTCGTATAGCTCATACAGCTCGTGGTTCATTCGGATGCGATAGTCATCGCCGAATCAAACAGGACTGAAGCTTTTGCGAAGAACTTTTCTCTCGAACACCCCCCGAGCGGCTGAGTCAGCTTGCGAAACTACCCATGCCTCAGCGCCATAAAGCAGCACAGGTGGAACGAGCGTCTTGTAGAGTGTTAGTTTTGTCGATCGAGAGAGGGCTCTGGAACTTAGTTGCTTTCTAGTAGCAACGTAGTAGCACCTATTAGCAATTATTGTTCTTCGCTTTATCTCCAGGCTGATTTCGTTGTTAGTATTAATGGCGGTGCCAAGGTATACAAACTCCTTGACTACTTCAAAGTTATAGCTGCCGGATGAAACGTGGGAGTCTAAACGCCGCGCTCTCTTGTTTGTAGACAGCATATATTTTGTTTTACCCTCATTTATCGTCAAACCCACTTTAGCTGATTCCATCGATTGAGCCCGTATAAAAAAATACGTAAATAACCTTAGATTTTTGTCCTCTATCACATATCCGAAAATCATTCAAATCGGCGAGTGACACCTGGGGACCGATCCTTGTAAAAGTCTGGGAACATAAGCTCTGTGTTCCTATCCGATCAATCGTTTCGTTCAAAACAGTGTTCGTTCGTGTTTTTGAAATTTGTAATTCGAACAGAATTCATCAACGATAACAGCTGATCAGCCAGCGAACGATGCCGTAGTACAGTTACATATTTGCAATATCACTGAAATCATGAATCCGAACGTCAAAACGAACACTTTTATGCTATCGTTGTGGTTGCAGTCGTTAATAGAATGGTTAAAAAATGGAAAATTCTGAACCTAAAGGTAAATAAATTATGAAATATATAAATATATACAGTGTCTGAAGGCTGTGAAGCACTTTAAATACATAAAATAAAAATAAAAACTGCAATAGCTGCATACATTTTATTTTGTTATGTCAAAAGTGAGCACTCCATCTTTAAAAACAATAATAACGAAAAACAAATTCGCAAATCACTTAAAGTTTATTTATTGAATACACAAACCGAACAAAAGCAAAAAGCACTGCCAACAGATAAGAAACAAAGCAACATATTTAAAAAATATTTGAAGTAAGTAGACAAAATACAGAAAACTTCCCTTGAGTTTGATATGGCAGCACCACATTTGACAACTGATTGTGTATATCAGTTTGAGTGTACATATCAAACAAAAGCTTGTCGAATGAGCTAACGATAAGCTTTGTTCGAAATACATATTTCACTTTGAATTCAACATCGTTCGCATAGCCATCGTTCGTTGAATGCTTCGTCAGGAATACAAATTGAGGCTATTAATTACTTTCCTTTGCGATGTAACCAAAACGGAATCATGAAGAAATTATCCCACAAACATAGTTGACCTCTTGCCAATTTTGACCAAAGGGTGTCAAATTTACAAACTCTGTAGTACGTTTTCAGAGTCCAGACAATCAATTTGACTGAACAAAAAAAAAACTCCAATTACAAAGAAAACACCAATACTTGAGAATTTCAAAATCTCAATGAGGATTATAAGTTTTTGGGCTTATCCAAAAATTTTAAATTCGCCTCTTGCGGACGTTACATAATGGAAGTTGCACTTTGTCCGTTGTGATTAAATTTGATAATTAAGTAGCTAAGTAATTTTGTAATTAAGAAACAAATTAAATATATGGTTCTCTCCTTGTCTCAATTATTTCATTATTATCTTTAGTCAATACCTTCCATTTAGAATAAAACAAAAACATTTATGAAACATTTACTAAACACAAAAACATCCTATGTGCAATATTGTGGACGAGTTGATCATCTTGGTAAACTAATTAATTTATAAATTGCTTAAATAAATAAAATTTAAATGTTTCTCTTAGATAACATCCTAATACTATAAGTTTTTAATAACTTTTAATTGTTTACTTGTGGTTGACCATTTTCTGGATCAGATCATATTTTCGTAGAAAGCGGTGAATAAAAAAAACTATTCTTATGATTATTTGAGATTTCTTGACAATTCCACATGCTCAGAATTTCAAAATTTCATTTTTATTTTTTTTCCGCCTAGCATGTAGGTACTAATCAATCCACTGTGCGAACCACTCCATGGCTCTGAAGTGGCTATTTGAAGTGCAGGTTGCTGCGTACTACCGTTTTATGCATCCAATAAACCTACTCAAATGCCAAGCATTGTTTTTTTTATGCTACTGCATTGTTCCACAGTTGAAGGTATTAAATTTAATAATTGGTGGGTGAGGAGGTATATGGGTGTGGGTGTGGTTGGGGACCACTATGCACAGACTTGTATCTAAAACATTTACATCGAAAAACATAGGCAATAATTGTTGATCAAATGATTTTGGTTTAAATGAGACACTTTATGAGTTGTATTGTGGCCACATTTGATGAGCTGAGCTAGGTTTTAATGGGATGAAAAGTAACGCTACTCCAGCTCTTAACTATTGAGCCTAAACAATTCTATTAAAGGCTCGAATCGTTTTGATGTTGGCTTATCCTAATATAACGATGATAACATAGTTGACACCCTGCTTCAGTGTCCTTTGTTGGTCTTTTTCACAGTCAGTGCAATGTTCATTTACTTATACCTATAGGTCTTGACATGCATTTCACTGATATAACGGCACCTTTTTGCCCTGCCTAACATGTTCACCCAACTTCGACTAACTATAATACGTTTGGCAAGAACCTCTTCTGGATTAGCTAATCCAGAGCACACTCGCACAGCCACCGTTTTACGCATTTCCAGGGAATTCCTTTGGCATTCTGCGGCTCATTTACCTTCGGTGTAATAAAGTCATAATCACTTTTCTTTTGTGTTCCAGAAAAGAGATCAGCACAATTTGCCTAATCCGGGTAAAGCTTTAGAATAGCTAGCGTTGACGCTGGTGGTGCTGATAGCGCATACATTTGAACATACGCGATATTGATGACTACCTGTTTGAGCTGTTGACTGACTGCCTGACTGTTTGGCTGTCGTGGCCTGTCGTTGGCTCAGCGCTAAGACAATGAAAGTGATTAAGGCGGCTGCGCTGTTAACCGCAGCGCTGTTAAGGCTTGGCATGCCGTTAATCCCTTTTAGCAACATCCTTCACTGGCAAACATCCTCTTCGCTTCCTTGAATGTTCTTGCCGTTGCATTGCTATGCGTTGGGGTAAGCAGCTAGTCACTTAGATTTAGGTTAGAAAAATTTACTCATCGCCACAATGACTGGATGAGTCCTTTTGTTGTGTGTTCGTTCGCTGAAGTGTCCTTGTGCTGCCTTTTAGTGAACAATGTAAAACAATGTCGGCGAATGGAATAGCAGCGCGCGCGCGCGTCTAAGTTTAACGTAAAATTCGGGTAACAATGAGCTATTTTGCGGTTTTAGGAAGCGACCGCAGTGTATTGTAAAATTTTATGAAGCTGGCTTTGTGTCGTCGGTGTGCACGTTACCAAAGAATCTGCAGCAGGTTGTGGTCATAAATTATCTTAATGAAAGAGTATCAGGCTGTCAAAGAAACAAATTTCATTGTGTTTTTTCTTGCATTTTCAGTTCAATTTCAACCAACTATTTTCAGCTGTCAATCTTTAGAGTTCGTACCTACTTAAAACTCTCCTTCCTCTCTGTTCGACCTCAATTTGTTCATGATATCCAATATTGACTGATCAAGGGTTAACATCATTCTCTGTAATTTGATTGTTCAACTAATTCCTGCGCTTATCATGTCTTGAATTACTAGATAACCTGCTGCTAAAGGCCATTCATTTACGTATCTCCCGGATTAGGCGGATAAGTAGCAGCTATATTTCAGTAGCATGTTTTCGATGCCTTATGATTTCAGAGCGCAGTGGACGCCCAAATCAGACTGTTAAGCTACAAAACATCAAAAAAATCCACAAATTAATTATGAACGATGGCAAATTGAAGGTGCACGAGCTAGCTGACATTGTAAAGATATCAGATGGTAGTGTTTTTACCATTTTACACGAACATTTGAGTATGCGGAAGCTCTGTGCAAAGTGGGTACCGCGTGAGCTCACAGTTGACCAGAAACAACAACGAATTGTTGCTTGAGAGGAGTGTTTGGCGCTGTTAAACCGCAATAAAATCGAATTCTATTGTCGATATGTGACATGGCTTCACTATTACACACCAGAATCCAAAAGACAGTCAGCTGAGTGGACAGCAGTCGACGAACCGAATCCAAAGCGAGCAAAGACCCAACAGTCGACTTGTAAGATGATCGCGTCTGTATTTTGGGATGCAAAAGGAATAATCATCGACTATCTCCAAAAAGGAGCCACCATAAACAGCGACTATTACTGTGCACTTTTGGATCGATTGAAGGCTGAAATCGCCAAGAACGGCCACATTTGTAAGAGAAAAAAGTGTTGTTTCACCAAGACAATGTACCGTGCCGATGAAAACGATGACAAAATTGAATGAATTGGGCGTCGAATTGCTTACTCACCCACCATATTCTCCAGATTTAGCCCTCAGCGACTTGTTTTCAGATCTGAAGAGAATGCTTGCTGGAAAGAAATTTAAGTCCAATGATGAAGTACTCGCTGAAACTGAGGCCTATTTTGACGAGAAAGAGAAATCGTACTACAAAAGTGGTATCGAAAAGTTGGAAAATCGCTTTACTTGTTGTATCGCTCTCGAAGGCAACTATGTTAAATAATAAAATCGAGTTATATCAAAAAATTTTTTTTTTCTTACTTATCCTACGGACTCATTGAATGACCTGTTATATTGATTTGTTTTCAATATTGTTGTCTAGAAAAGGGCGCTGGTGCCGGCAGTGTTTGTGATGTCAGTATCTCTAGTCAGTTTCTCTATTTTGATGACGTCACTTTATATGAGTGGTAAGGGAAGTTTTCATGTGGAAAATTTTAAGTAACTAGCGTAACTAGATTAGTTTTTGTAGAATTGTAAGGGTATTTAGAATTTGATATCTGAGTCAAAATCCGTGAATGGTTCAAAATTAATGAATCATTGCGGCATACTTTCTCACAAGTACATACATTCCCGAAACGTTAAAAAAAAAAATTCGAAATACTAACGATTTTTTCAAAACAGTTTAAAGTAAAAAAAAAAATTATAACTAAAA
Organism: Coremacera marginata; assembly: GCA_914767935.1. Classification (NCBI taxonomy): domain Eukaryota; kingdom Metazoa; phylum Arthropoda; class Insecta; order Diptera; family Sciomyzidae; genus Coremacera; species Coremacera marginata. The sequence goes on along the minus strand of OU612046.1, from coordinate 51,594,462 downwards.
ATAATTGCTTCCTCTCCTTTTTTCTGAAACCCATTAAACACTCATATGAACAAGGAAATAAGCTTTTTCATATGTTATCGGTTTTGAAAGTTCTGAAACATGAAAGGTATTTTTACAAAAATTCGGGAAAGATTTGTTTTTTATTGTACGTTCTTGTAAATTCACAGAACCGTCCTTTTTTTCTGAGATATTAACGCCTTTTAAAGTGAAATTGTCATGAATACACAAAAATCCTTACTGTTTACAATTTTTTGTATATTTTTATGCCGAAGTGACTCACTACTTTTGAACCATTCATTTCCAGATTACGGTTCAAATATTTTCATGAAAGAGCTGCAGAAAGAAAGTGTTTCAAGAAAGTTTTTTGCCGGCCGTTTTTACTTAATATTTTTTTTTTTTAATTAATAGTCATATCTTATTAAACTGCATACTTAACTTTTCATTCAGATTCATATGTTTTGTGGAAATCAAAAAATCTAAGCTGCATGTAGACTTTTGTCCTTCACTGTGCATTAGACCGTATTACCAAAGCTTACCTATTTTTGACAACTCCTCAATCGTTAAACAATTGAAATGCATTTTCGAAAGAAATATTTTTTTATTAAAAAAGGGTCCCTATGGTGCTAGTTTCCCATTTTTGTTATATCTTCGGTGTATCTTATCTGATCTTGAAGTTATGTATATGCGCGTGTTTGTTTATTTTTTTGCAAATTTTGCCAGATTTTTTTTTACCTGATATTATTTTTTCTTGACTAATCATCCACTCAGTTCCTATTATATGTTAAAGTTTCAAAAAAATTAAAGTTCAGGAAAAATCATTATAACCAATGGAATAATCATTATAAAATCATTAAAATTGATTTTTAACATACATATATCTGATCGATTTTATTCCAAGAATTACGCTTCTTCTTTTTATTACAAATTTTTCAAATCTTTCCGGGATTCCATCTGGTGGTAGCGGTCGCAACTATCTAGCGAAATGTGCTTGTACACAATCTGAACGAAACTCTCTGTGTTTTGCTGGTGGCAAGGATTATCTGTCGAAAATATAACATGAACTATACGATTTTGAATATGAAGTTAGAACTGCATCGTGTGTTGATGTGTATTGCTGTGCGTACCTAGAACTTTTATCAATTGATCAGAATATGTTATATCAGACAGTTGGTCTTGGGAGTAAAATTGAAGACATGGCGACTGAGTGATCTCAAATTGTGTCAAATCGATCATTTCAGTATATGTATTGCTGCTATAGTTGATGTAGGATTGGTGGTTGGTTCCACAAAATTGCCGACCTGTCACGTTTAAATGCGCTTGCATAATTTTGCTGTATCTATCTGCACGTGCCGTTGCATCCAGATCTGTAACCATAGATAGCAACATATTTTCATGGTCTTGTTTAAAAGCATGTCGCCCATTGATTTTATATATGAAAACTCGATATAAAGTACTATTATAAGAGATTACAAGATTTTAACAGTTCAAGCAAGGGCAAAAAAGAGCGTTTTCTCTCAAGTGGTACAACTTTAAAAATGAGCCTTGAATTGACTTGTGCTTTTGCACAAAAAGCAGCTTGCTGTGTTTGTACATTGCATAAAAGTTTGTTTTCTCTCTGTCTTTACTTTCTTTGTTGTTGTTTGAACTATGCGTTGATGACCAGAACATACTATTCAACGTTGCTGCTCAAATCAATACAAATTTTGGAAATTAATAATAGGTAAAAAATAGAACATATAATAATTTAATAAACTCGGCCAGTAATGTGTTTAAAATCAATTTTATCGTTTTCATTTGTTTCCATGGTTATTTTTTGAAACTTTAATACTAGTGGAGGAAAAAAATAATATTAGGTTAAAAAAATCCTATATTAAATTTTACATCCAACACTTTCGTCGGCAATCCTGACAACTTATAGTTTAAATACAGTCACTTTGTATGGAAGTTTGGCTCATTTTCGAACTTGATATTTATTTTTCATATACAATAGAAGCTCATATATCGAATTTCAATACAATAGCTCCAAAATTACGTATGTAACCGTGACGACAGACAGATGGACATAACTAAATCGACTCAGGTGGTGATGCTGATCAAGAATATAAATACTTTTTATACCTACCACGCCTCATTCTGAGCGTTAAAGAGGGAGTGACAAAGTTAATATACCTTTTACGCATTACGCGTGACGAACATTAAACAAACAAATATTTCTGGCTTGGTGCTTGATTCACAGAATGAAATCAGATTACAGACAATTTAAAAATTCACATTCATTGAAAATTTACACATTTTTGATGCAAGTTATTCAGAAAACTCAAATGTACATAATACTGCTGGGTTCAAAAATCAAGTTGCTTTATCAAAGTAGTTAATATCAAAGTAGCGAATCAAAAATATATCTTTGATAAAAACAATTTGTGTGTATGAATGAAATCACTTCCCAATAGGCAATGAAGCTTAGCCTACTCTAACGAAGTCGTGCATTTACTGCTACTTTTGGCGGTAAGACACATGACATCCTCGCTGCTTCTGTGATCGCTTCTATGAGCCCTTATTTTTCGCTACCCAGGACAGTACAACAATAATATTTTTCCTACAAAAACTGGTTCTGCTTATATATCAGGCTTACTTTTTGTTAAAAGTTAAAATATATTGTATACTAGTTCAAAAATACTGAGTAATAATCAACGTCAGGCCCGTAGCCAGGATTTACCTTAGGTGGGGGATTTGATAAAAAAATCTATAAGTAGATACCAGTAATACCTGAGAGAAAGGATATGAAAATGTTCAAGCAAATAATAGAGATGAGAAAAGCTTATTTAATTTTTTTTTTACAAATCAATTTTGAGTACTAAGTTTTTTGATTTGTGCCTATGGTTTGTTGAAAAATGGTCCAAATAGAGAATTTTTAATTTCTTTTAAAAAGTATTATTCCGAAAATTAGCACAAAAAGTAAAAATGTCTGTGCCAAAATTTTACTAACTCAACAATATTAGTGTAAACGGTAAAAATATGTTAGATTTCTTGCAGTTTATTAAAATCAAAATTAAAATCAGCTATGAAAAATGCAAACATTTTTTAATAAGTTCAACTGGTGAAGCTGTATTCACAACTTTTATGGATATTTCACATAAACGGGGGGGAAAAAAAAATTAAGATTTGGTTTCTTTTTGGCTATCTTACGCTTTTATTGATCCCCAGCTTGTGTACAACTATTTAAACCTATGTGAACCCTAGTTCGAGGTATCGTTAAGGACTAATATATTACTGTTCTCGAAAACGATTTTGACAATTTAAAAAATATTCAAAGAAAATATTTTAAGATCTTTAAAAGTTTAACAGTTTCATTTTCTCATGATTCAATTCCAATAACAATTACTATATGTATTTTTTTTATTAATAAAATTTTGTGTTCAGAGGAATCGACTTCGATAAATGTCATATTTAAATTTCAGACTATTTTTCAAAAACCATAAGTAGAAACCTGGTTTTTGCACAGCACCAGTATCTTATACACAATTTATTATATAAGATATCACATGGAAAATTCATGTTGATATTAAAATAAGTACTCATCTAGAAACATTTTTATAAAAAGAACGAAACAGTATTTTTTGTTGGATATTTAAGAATTTAATCGGTCGTGGATTTATATTTAAATTATTTGCAAATTACAAAAACTAAAAACAAAATTTTTTGAACTTCCAAATTGTTTTTTAATTTTTTAATATAATAAAATAATTTTATAAACGCTGAAGCTTAAAAAACTGTTATTGTTAATTTTTTTATGAAATTTGGTAACATGATTAAAAAATCATCAAATCACAATAGAATTGGACTGTATAAAATATTTCACAAAACTTTTTTCTATTGAGAATTTTTTTTCGAAAAAAGCATATTTAGATTTAAGGTGATTTCCCAAAACCTGTTATTTGAAAAAAACTTCGGCCAGGGCTAAATTTTTGTGCCAAGTTGGAAATTTAAGATGTCTTATATACCAAGAAAACAACAAAATAAAATAGTCAAACTTTTTAGTCAACTGCTTTACGTGGAATACCCCATAATGTGTTTAATTTCGTGGTTCATGTTTTTTTTTTACACTTTTAACACTGAAAAAGAAAAAATTAATCAAATGAATGCTTTTCCAAAATTTTTGAATTTGAAAAATATATAGAACTTCGTTATGCGACTCTTTGTAAAACATATTGAAATGCAAACAGAGTAAAATTTACTTTCTTCGAACTGTGTGAACGAAATCGTAACTTTTTCGTAACATTTTCGTTAAGACTCGTTACGACATTTTGCTACGAAGTCGTGTCAACCCCTTCATACGATATTCTTTACGATTTTGCATCGAAATCGGATTTCGAAATATTCTTTGCTAACGAAAATTATATGAAGGGGTTGCAACGACTTCGTAACGAAATATCGTAACGATTTCGTAAAGAGTCTTAACGAAAATGTTACGAAAAAGTTACGATTTCGTTCAGATAGTTCGAAAGTAAATTTTACTCTGTTAGCATTTTAATATGTCGTGCAAGTAGTTGCATAAAAAATTTTATATAAATTCGTATAAAAAGTGAAACTGTTCCAATATTTGCGTAACGAAATTGTAACGATTTCTTTAAGACATCTCGAAATAGTTACGAATTCGTCGGAGTTTCGACATAGTCGTCAACTATGGTTTGACGATATGTCATAAAAAATGATATGGCATAAAAAATGTCAAGCTAATTTTTTTCAATTTACAAATTTATATTCGTTCTAGGCATAATTTCATATATATATTTTACTGGATATCAGGGACTTTTTGAACATTGAAACTGATTTTTTAATATACAAACTCCTTGGAGATGAATTCTAATATAATGATAATAACTCTTATAAGCAAAGTTAATCTTCACTAGGCCAAACAAATTTTCAATAATTAAGTGAAGTTTTCAAGAAAATTAACATCATTCAATTAACATCTAAAAAAAAAAAAAAAAATCACATTTTGAGTTTAATAGTCTAATTTGTGTTATTTCTTTATACTTTCTGGACCCTAAGGGGGGAGGGGATTTGAACACCTAAAACTCCCCCTTGTCTACGGGCCTGATCAACGTCATGACTTAGAAATATTCTTATATGACAAAAATATGTAAAATAAAATAAAATCACATAATAAATAGGCAACAAATATTTTACATATATTACAAAAAATAAAAAAAAAAATATTTTTTTAATTGTTTTGGTTAACCTTTTCTTAAATCCATTCTAAAGTAGTGCTTATAGCATGCCTTTTTAAAGCAGGGAGAGCGGAAGGGCTGGAAAATTTGGCCATAAAAAGGTATATAGGCTTGGATATGAGCGTGGAAGGACTACGAACTCCATTAGAAGGCTTGCTAGTAGTGCTTCGAAGCCCTGCTTTTGCTCACTGGGCTATTTCATGACTGCTGACATTCAACGATAAAATGGCAATGAATAAAATTTGTTGATTTTGAGTAATTGGATTGCTCACATAAGAAAATCCACTTTATTTTGAAAGATCATTCTCAAGTACGTCATTTTTTCATGTAGACCTCTGCGGACGCTCTTTGTTTCAATGCTTGAAAAGCTCAAAATAAGAAACCGCCAAAAGTGGCATCCTTGTAGCATTTTCACGTCTTGTCTGCGCACAAATAAGTTGAGAACGAATAAGAAACAATGCTGAAATTTTCATATATTTAACATATTTAAATGGCAAATTTCCTTACGCTTATTTTCTTAGCTACGATTTCGTTGCTATTTTTAAATTATTTAAAAACGAATTAAATCTAGTCTGTATTTATCATTCGTTGTGAATAACGCGCCATATTCTAATAGTTGCTGAAAACTAGCTTGATTCATAAACACAGATTCATTAAAAAGTAACTTTGATTAAGAAAAGCTCAAGATTAATTTAATACTTAACCTTTTTACATATGCTGGAATACGAATATCTTAATCGCATCATTAAATGTATCTAATGCTTGGATTAATTTCAATATTACAGCGAAACAGCAGCTGAATGGATTAAAATGAAAGACCTTAACTGTTTATTGTTGCTGCGCTATCATTAGAGTTATAAATATTTTTAGTTTTTGAAGAAATATTTCACTTAAATATTGTGCATAGAATTATTTAAGCAAAATTATATAGAACAATAACTCATGCATACAAATGCAATCGTAACCGCATCAGCACCAACACAACCACACCCAAAAAGTAACAAACACAGATGCATAAATACTGCACAGCCAGCCATACAGCTCAAATCCTGTTGCCTGTTTTGATGAAATTTTGGCATTTGCAGAAAAGTAAATACCGCGGCGAACGAACTACAAACCGAACTGAACCAAACCAAACCAAACCAAACCGAAACGAATGAATGCGTATCCCACAAATGCAAAATAGTGCAAATTTAGACAAATAACATAGCCAAAGTTACGCATACAAAGGCATTGGCAGGACCATACAAATACAGCAACACACAAACACACACATGCATCAATGCACTCGTTCTGAATCGTATAACGAATTATTTCGCTCGCTTGTTGTTTTTGTTTGTACTGTTGTTGTTTGAATACAAATACAAACTTAATTCCAAATTCAAAAACATCGAAATCCTTTCAATGGACGCCTTCGTTGCATTGCAAGCAAAGCTATTCCTGTCGGCTAGGTATGGGATGAACCCACAGCAAATAGTTGCTGGCAAGGTGTTTTAGGCTAACATTTTGCGAAATAATTTAAAACACAATAATACAAAAACCAAAAAAAAAACAAAAAAAAAATGAAAACACAAAACAAACTGGAACATTTGCAAATGTTCAAAAATCTAACATTGGGAAAATAAAAACCTGTGCTCCGAAAACAAACACCAACAGTCGTACTTAAGGAGCAACACACACACACATGTATGCGAGTGGGAACGAACAATTGTTGGTGCTGAAATGCTTTGGCTGTCACGACAACAATTGTCAATAAAAGAACAATGTTTTTTCCTATTTTTTTTTTATGTTGTTTTGTTGGTTTTGTCACAAAATCGAAATTGTCAAAATTTTTACTTCTTGCATGTTTGTTTATTTTCTTTTAACATTTGAAATAAATTGAATACTTATTTCAAGTATTTGAACATGCCAATTACTGAACTATTTCCCTTAAACCATACAAGCACTATTTTATTTTTTTGCTATTGTTCTAGTCTCTTACCCGTAACCTTTTGACAACGTTCATATTTTACTAGTTTTCGGTACATAAGTACCTACACTTATAAATGAGTCCATATTAATCAAAGCCGCCTAGGTCGCTTATAAATAAATTTCGTTTTTCAGTTTTATAATATTGCGTATTATATTTGAGGCCCTATGCTCCGCCTAGGAGCTCGAGGAAACGATGATGATGATGATTATATTTGAAAAGTTCCCAGCATACATTCCGAACCTTTGACACCTTTAACACACTGGTCGAAGTCCTAACTTTTGTTATTTATGAGTTCTAAAAGAGTCCGTAATATGTGTATTTTAAGAGTCAAATTTAAGAGTGTTTTCAGAGTCTGATAAGAGTAATATTAAGTTGTATTTTCTGACTTTCACATAAGTCTTTCAAGACACATACTTATAAGCGTGTCTTCATTCCTGTAAAGGCATCTGATCAGAGTCCGGAATACATTCTGCCAAAAAAGTACCAGAAAATGATCATTTAAAACGCTCGCTTAAAGTTAGCACAACTGTCTTCTAACACAAAGTGAAGTTTGAGCGCGATTTGTTAGTTAGTTTGCTTACAGTGCACGATTTAGCCAGTTCATCTCAAAAGTGTGTTATGCGATTTTAATAATGAATAAAAATATCGAACAAAGTAGTGGAAAATTTGCCTCGTGCTGGTCGACCATCAACGTCTTCAACTGAAGTTAAATTCAATAAAATTAAGGAAATGGTAACGGAAAATCGTCATTTAAGTTTGAGAAAGAAAGCTGATAAGCTTTCTGTGTTTCCCGAATCAATTAGGCATGAAACGCTTTGCAGCTTGACTATTTGTCAAAGACCATCGGATAAGGCTATTATTGCGAGCGAATTTCTGATCGGAAAATCATCAAATAATATCATCGGACAACCACTGTGTTGACCTGCTATCGCTCTGGCTGACTTTTCACTCTTTTCAAAACTCAAATTTGCACTTCGAGGCACCTGTTTTTAGTCTATTTATAGAAATATTTTAATGATTATAATAATAAGACAATGCAATTTTAAACATTTTTTATTATATGATAATTATAATAAGCCAATTATTATGCCATTACAAGTCAGAGTGTAAAAACTGAATTAGTCAGTTTTAAGTGTAACTTTTACCGTTTTATTACTTATTGGAACGAATGAGCTAAGCTCCATTGGGGTAACTTATTCAAATCTCAAGCAATGGGTTGACCGATTTTAAAATTTTTTTCACTGAACAGTTTTTCGCTTCTAAAACTAGATCGTGAAGAAGTCCAATTTTTATGAACTTAAATATTTTTACTAAAATCAAATTCATTAGTTTATAAGTAAATAAAATTTACAAGAACATCAAAAATCTTATGTTTGTTGTAATACGTCCAATTTAGTACAGACAAAAAATTACATTTTTAACTTTGATTACAGCAAATATATTTCTTCCCTTCCGGAAAAATCTCACAATTCTGAACATATTTTGTTTATTACACATATTACTATTTTTGTGATTTTGTTTTGTTTATTACACATATTACTATTTTTGTGATAATAATTTCAATGTTTGTTTTCCAAATAAACATATATTGTTTGATGTGACAAAATATATTTTTACGGTAAGCATGTTCGCAATATGTTTGTAACAAAATCCTTTAAGGATCCTTTTCTCTTTAAGATATTTTTTAGTTTTTTCCACAGCCGAAAATTTTTTATCCAAATCGGTAACGAAATATAACGGAACTTGGTACGGTCAAAAGCGGAGTTCCCCAGGGTTCTGTTTTGGCGCCTCACTTTTTTAATATCTTTCTTTGTGATTTCCCACACGATATGCCTGGTTCAAGCGGCATCTTATATTCTGACGATTGTCTTATATATGCTCACCATGAGTCCCCAATTCTGGCTTTAAACATTGTTCAAGAATAACTTAAAACTATTCATGATTATTATGTTAACTGGGGCATTAAGATCAATGTCTCCAAATCTGAGGCGATATGTTTTAGGAATGCATGAGGAAAGTGTAGCAGAACGGTAGTGCCTAAAAGCAAAACACTGAAACTTATCCTTAATTGTTCTGAAATAGTTTTTAAAGACAACATGAAATATCTTGGTATTGTTTTTAATAAAATGCTCAAGTTCAATAAGCATGCAAGATCGAATATAAACAAAGCTAATAAGTTAATTGGCATGTTCTCAAAGCTGTTGAACAATAATTTATTTTGCCAAAATTCTAATCTCTTAATTTTTAAGGTCAACATTCGTTCTGCGCTGCTTTATGCTTTCCCTATGTGGTTTTCAATCTCACCCATAGTCGCCAAAGAGTTGGAGATACTTGAGCGTAGAGTCTTGAGACGATGCGTAGACAGGAATTTCGAATCACTTACTAAGCGCAACTCTAATAAATTTATTTACAAAAAAGCGGGAATAAATTCTATCTGTCGCTACGCGTTATCACTGCAAAAAAAAAAATTATCGACAGAGTTTCTTCTCATGAAAATGTGCTTTTAAAAGAAATCTTTGAGTTCCAGCGGTACTTTAGCTGGTCCTTTATTAACTACTTATCTCCAATTGGAATTATAAATGAGGATATAAGCACTGAATTGGATTTTGACACCCCTCTGCTACCCGACTTTTTTACAAAATCTGTACCTGCCACACACAGAGGCTAATTTTTTTATATTAATATTGCTGTCAGATTATTGCAGCATCTGAATTCCTGGTGTTCGTATTTAGTTTTAGTTAAGTCTTAAGTGTATTTTTATATAGTTAATCTTTGTGCCGGGAGCAAACACTGTATTATCAGCAAAACCATTCTACCATATGCATTTGTCCTTGCCATTCTTAAGCATGTAGCTTTTATCGTTTTATTCCATTAGAGCAACACTACAATAGTTTCTAGTTTTGCCATGTAATTGAACTTTTCATTGTATGTATGAAATGTACATAAGTATAATTGTAAAAGAAACGAAAGGAAGTCTCAATAAATTTACTTTACTTTACTTTACTTTACTTTACTTTACTTTACTTTACTTTACTTTACTTTACTTTACTTTACTTTACTTTACTTTACTTTACTTTACTTTACTTTACTTTACTTTACTTTACTTTACTTTACTTTACTTTACTTTACTTTACTTTACTTTACTTTACTTTACTTTACTTTACTTTACTTTACTTTACTTTACTTTACTTTACTTTACTTTACTTTACTTTACTTTACTTTACTTTACTTTACTTTACTTTACTTTACTTTACTTTACTTTACTTTACTTTACTTTACTTTACTTTACTTTACTTTACTTTACTTTACTTTACTTTACTTTACTTTACTTTACTTTACTTTACTTTACTTTACTTTACTTTACTTTACTTTACTTTACTTTACTTTACTTTACTTTACTTTACTTTACTTTACTTTACTTTACTTTACTTTTCTTTACTTTTCTTTACTTTACTTTACTTTACTTTACTTTACTTTACTTTACTTTACTTTACTTTACTTTACTTTACTTTACTTTACTTTACTTTACTTTACTTTACTTTACTTTACTTTACTTTACTTTACTTTACTTTACTTTACTTTACTTTACTTTACTTTACTTTACTTTACTTTACTTTACTTTACTTTACTTTACTTTACTTTACTTTACTTTACTTTACTTTACTTTACTTTACTTTACTTTACTTTACTTTACTTTACTTTACTTTACTTTACTTTACTTTACTTTACTTTACTTTACTTTACTTTACTTTACTTTACTTTACTTTACTTTACTTTACTTTACTTTACTTTACTTTACTTTACTTTACTTTACTTTACTTTACTTTACTTTACTTTACTTTACTTTACTTTACTTTACTTTACTTTACTTTACTTTACTTTACTTTACTTTACTTTACTTTACTTTACTTTACTTTACTTTACTTTACTTTACTTTACTTTACTTTACTTTACTTTACTTTACTTTACTTTACTTTACTTTACTTTACTTTACTTTACTTTACTTTACTTTACTTTACTTTACTTTACTTTACTTTACTTTACTTTACTTTACTTTACTTTACTTTACTTTACTTTACTTTACTTTACTTTACTTTACTTTACTTTACTTTACTTTACTTTACTTTACTTTACTTTACTTTACTTTACTTTACTTTACTTTACTTTACTTTACTTTACTTTACTTTACTTTACTTTACTTTACTTTACTTTACTTTACTTTACTTTACTTTACTTTACTTTACTTTACTTTACTTTACTTGTAACAAAATTAGTAGTGGCATTCAATGAACGACGTATTTGTGATGTAAACTGCGTATGTGTGGTAAGTTGTATGAACTTACGGCACGTAATAGTAGTGGTATTCAATTAACGCCGTATTTGTGGTGTAAATAGCGTATGTGCCGTAAGTTCATACAACTTACCACACATACGCAGTTTACATCACGAATACGTCGTTCATTGAATACCACTAGTATAAATAGTATAAAGTATAAAGTAGTAAACGTAATAGTATACTATCCCCTTATGTTTCGGGTAAATATATTTTTTCCCGCGTATGTCTTCAATAATTAAAAATTGTGAATTGATGCGAGCGCTGCAAGCGAAGACTTTGTTTTTTCGTCTTTTGCATTGATTTTTTCATATTGCACCACGTACGTATTCAAGGAATTGTTCTTGTTGTTGGGTTTTTGTTGTTTTTGCGGAATATTAATAAAATTCGATTCCAGCAATGGATTGGATTTTAAAGTTTTCTTCATTGGACATCTTCTAAAATGGGGTCGTGACAAATTCCAATTTTAATGAATTCAAAAAATTTTACAAAAATCAAATTTCTGTGCTTAAACGCAAAGTATTGAACAACTTTAATAATTTTATGTTTGTTGTGATTTGTGAAAGTACACTCACGCTTATATCATTTTTCAGGACAAGAAAATATTTTATTTTTTTAAAAAAATAAAAAAAACAAAATTTATGTTTCTTAAGCCTGTATGATACTTCATTTTTTTGCTCAATTTTTGTCATTAAAAATTAAAACTAGAGCAGTTCAAATAGTACGAATGCATGGATTCAATCGGTGTGAGTGAGTACGCATATAGTACGAATTGAAGAAAAATTTGTAGGACGGACTGTATTTTCTTTGCATTTTTTTCCGTATCTTTCAATTGGTTCTTCGTTAAGTTTCGATCAAATATTTACTGTCCTGTTAATAATTAATTTGACATTTTTAGAGTAAACCAAACTATTTAAGATAAATGTATGCTGAATTGGAAGTGATGTGTGTAGCTTGTATTAATTTATTAAATGTAGTTGCTCTTAAAAACACTAGAAATAAAAAAGTAACAACGTTTATCCTTTTCTTACAAAATATGTCTGTCCTGCCCAAGAGCCACTTGTTTTCAGATTATAAAATTGGACAAAAAAAATGAAGTATCATAAGGGCTTTACTAATATTATGTAAATTAAATTAGTTTTACAAAAATAACCTTCATTACAAAAGATAAAAGTAATTAATTACAAAATTAAGTAAAAAATAATAGACTTCACTTAAAGATCAGTTGCCATAATATAAAAAAAAAAAATTTGACGTCTTTTTTACGCCACGATTTTCGACGCCACAGTTCGAGTCTCAGCTTGGGCGAATTTCAATAATACATTGACTTATCAATAACAATAGAATGAGTGATTTATTTTCTGAATTAAACAATTTCTCTTTTTGTCATCAGATAAGCTCATCATTACAAGTTTTTATTAAATAATGAAAAAAAAAAATAAATCCTTGTCTACGCCCCGAGTCGAACCACCAAACTCGTGATTGATAATTCAAATGCTTCGATCGCACAGATATTGAAAAAAATTTTGGTCCGTGAATTAAGTTCGTTCACAGGTGTGAATCGCAGAACCTGATGCCATTTGCCAACTTCAAATCTGCATCCAAACATGTGCTTCTCCGCATTGGCGCCGTAGTACGAGTAGATATCACAAGATGTTTGATGTAAGTTACACTTCTCCCTTCTATTGCAATTCTGGGATTACACTCAGTTCTGTTTTTACACGGTAGATACGTTCCCAAAGATTTCGTGCAAATAAAAAATCGTGTAAAAAAATGCATTGCACTTATGGAAAAGTAGAAGATTGGTTACAAATTTAACAAATCTGTAGAAATAATACAATAAACCATTTTTAAACTCATATTGGAGCGTTATAGCTAATATTTGCGTATATTTTTATTTCATAAACTTATAAAAGAATGCAAAAAAAAAACAATTTCAGAAACTTAGAAAAGAATGAAAAAAAACAATTTCAGAAACTTAGAAAAGAATGCAAAAAAAACAATATAGTACACATACAATACAATAGGGACGACTGTTGACATGCATGTTTACACGCGGCAACACGGGAGTATAATAAAAATTAAAAATTTTATAGTGGTGAAAACTGTTAGTACTAAAATTGTTATTTTCAGAATTTGGGTCAATCGTGTTAAATCAAAATAAAGCGTGTAAAAACAAAATAAAGATTTATGTTTAATTCGTGTTAAATCAAATTCGTGTAAAAAGTCGTGTAAAAACAGAACTGAGTGTACAGTGATATCAGCGTTATATCTTTCCAAGATATTAATTAGTCGAATAGCGTCGCCTTTCTTATTAAAACGTCGGACATTCCCGATGCATATTCGTAAATCATTATCTCTGTTTCGTTTGCAAATCATAGACAATATCGCTTCCTGACCCTTCTAACTTGACCTAACTCCTAACTTGACCATTGTTTTCCCAAGTAAAAATTTAAAATTTGTGTAACAGCGTTATTATCAAGTTTCTAATTAAACAAATATAATTTTATGCATATTTTACACATACCTTATTTATGCATACCTTGTTTTGCATAAATGTAGTTAAAAAAATTTTTATTTAGGACATCTAGCATAATTATAAAACGTAAAAAGAGTTTAAACTATATTTAGATTCAGCAAACATTTAAAACATAAAAAATAATTTTATTCTTTATTGATAGCTACAAAGCTTACATAACTGTCAGGAATGAAAATGGTTTGTTAGCGTTTTAACTAATATTTTTATTATATCAAATCAATAAATATGTCTTAAGCAGACTGGTGACATCAGTTTAATTTCCTATTCTGGATTAAGCTAAGCGTTCAATGCTCTTCGCAGTGTTGTTATTCATAGTTTCAGATGATTTTGTATCTTAAAATTTTCATATTGCATGAAAACTCGATTTCCGACTATCGACCCTTTTGTATATTGCAAAAATGGACCTTTAATAAGCCTAAAAATAGCTTAAAAACTCCTATTAAAAGAGCAAGTTGTAGAATTTACGTACATTTTATATGATCATTTAAGAGAATTAGCAAATATTTACGATGTTGATTTGAATTAATTAAATTTAACGATACTGGAATGGATTTAACGATGTTGAATTAGTAAATATAAGTTTGTTGACCTTCTTATATCTTCTATCGCAAAAAACTTATAATCATCGTTACGATCGCGCTATAATAGTGATATTTTTCTCTTTGGCAGCCCAGTACATGTAGTTATGCCCATTTAAGTACTGTTAATGCCTCTACTGAAATCACCAACTGCTTTATTAGGCTATTTTGATTTCAAATTGTTACACATGAAACTTCAGTTTTCTCCGTAATTGTTTTATTGAAGCTTTTGTGATTTACTCTTGGAACAATGTGTGAGAAATTTGTAGAGAAGAAAAGCTTGTAATCTTTATTATTTGTAAGAATTTTGAGCGACACATCCGTTGCCGCTATTATGCTACACCAACAGCAACAATTTCCTTCATATGTTATTTTTAACAATTCAATCTTAGCAAGAAACTTCATTCACATATATTTTCTTGAATTCCTTATAGGGCATGCCACGCAATGCTCCAAATAGGTTTCATTGATTATTTTATTTGTTGTTAAATTGTTTTTTATTTTCTTAGATTGTAACAAGTTTGAAATTTGTTCTTCTAACCATCAAATTATTGACAAGTGTGACAGTTGGTCACTACGTTCGCTCGTCATTGTCATAAAAGATTGCTTTCTTTCATTTGTGTTTTTTTTTTTTAATTTTTTTATTATTATGCGTTCATAAAACTGACAGTTTCATTGCACAATATAAGGCAAGACTGGTTCACAGAAATCTAGTTGATGTATATATATATATTATTTATGTATGTTTGTAAATACGATTGAATTGAGGCGCAGTCTGATGTATTCAGGAGCGGATTCATTAATAGAGAGGCAAATGCAGTAATGGTTATGGTTATGGTTATGGTTATGGTTATGGTTATGGTTATGGTTATGGTTATGGTTATGGTTATGGTTATGGTTATGGTTATGGTTATGGTTATGGTTATGGTTATGGTTATGGTTATGGTTATGGTTATGGTTATGGTTATGGTTATGGTTATGGTTATGGTTATGGTTATGGTTATGGTTATGGTTATGGTTATGGTTATGGTTATGGTTATGGTTATGGTTATGGTTATGGTTATGGTTATGGTTATGGTTATGGTTATGGTTATGGTTATGGTTATGGTTATGGTTATGGTTATGGTTATGGTTATGGTTATGGTTATGGTTATGGTTATGGTTATGGTTATGGTTATGGTTATGGTTATGGTTATGGTTATGGTTATGGTTATGGTTATGGTTATGGTTATGGTTATGGTTATGGTTATGGTTATGGTTATGGTTATGGTTATGGTTATGGTTATGGTTATGGTTATGGTTATGGTTATGGTTATGGTTATGGTTATGGTTATGGTTATGGTTATGGTTATGGTTATGGTTATGGTTATGGTTATGGTTATGGTTATGGTTATGGTTATGGTTATGGTTATGGTTATGGTTATGGTTATGGTTATGGTTATGGTTATGGTTATGGTTATGGTTATGGTTATGGTTATGGTTATGGTTATGGTTATGGTTATGGTTATGGTTATGGTTATGGTTATGGTTATGGTTATGGTTATGGTTATGGTTATGGTTATGGTTATGGTTATGGTTATGGTTATGGTTATGGTTATGGTTATGGTTATGGTTATGGTTATGGTTATGGTTATGGTTATGGTTATGGTTATGGTTATGGTTATGGTTATGGTTATGGTTATGGTTATGGTTATGGTTATGGTTATGGTTATGGTTATGGTTATGGTTATGGTTATGGTTATGGTTATGGTTATGGTTATGGTTATGGTTATGGTTATGGTTATGGTTATGGTTATGGTTATGGTTATGGTTATGGTTATGGTTATGGTTATGGTTATGGTTATGGTTATGGTTATGGTTATGGTTATGGTTATGGTTATGGTTATGGTTATGGTTATGGTTATGGTTATGGTTATGGTTATGGTTATGGTTATGGTTATGGTTATGGTTATGGTTATGGTTATGGTTATGGTTATGGTTATGGTTATGGTTATGGTTATGGTTATGGTTATGGTTATGGTTATGGTTATGGTTATGGTTATGGTTATGGTTATGGTTATGGTTATGGTTATGGTTATGGTTATGGTTATTATTATGGTTATGGCTATGGTAACCATGGCTTAGACTTAGACTTAGACTTAGACTTAGACTTAGACTTAGACTTAGACTTAGACTTAGACTTAGACTTAGACTTAGACTTAGACTTAGACTTAGACTTAGACTTAGACTTAGACTTAGACTTAGACTTAGACTTAGACTTAGACTTAGACTTAGACTTAGACTTAGACTTAGACTCAGACTTAGACTTAGACTTAGACTTAGACTTAGACTTAGACTTAGACTTAGACTTAGACTTAGACTTAGACTTAGACTTAGACTTAGACTTAGACTTAGACTTAGACTTAGACTTAGACTTAGACTTAGACTTAGACTTAGACTTAGACTTAGACTTAGACTTAGACTTAGACTTAGACTTAGACTTAGACTTAGACTTAGACTTAGACTTAGACTTAGACTTAGACTTAGACTTAGACTTAGACTTAGACTTAGACTTAGACTTAGACTTAGACTTAGACTTAGACTTAGACTTAGACTTAGACTTAGACTTAGACTTAGACTTAGACTTAGACTTAGACTTAGACTTAGACTTAGACTTAGACTTAGACTTAGACTTAGACTTAGACTTAGACTTAGACTTAGACTTAGACTTAGACTTAGACTTAGACTTAGACTTAGACTTAGACTTAGACTTAGAGTTAGGCTAAGATCAACCCTTCAGTTTGCTTAAGTTTAAGGTTATGTCTTAGCCGGTTATGATATATGTATTAATTTTACAAAGCTTCATTTTTATCAGTCACACACTCGTTTTTCTTCATAGAAAATACTTTGACTAAAAAACGCTCCTGATCGCAACCGTGCTGTCAGGGTGTGAGTCGAGAAGAAGTTGTAATATAAACGAATAAAATTGACAAGTCAGGAAATCAGGCATGACGTTGCGTTTTGCTACATTTTAATGATTGACGCGCGTGTAGCAGCAACAGTAACAGCGGCAGCTATGGCAACAACAACGGCAACATATAAAGCAACAGATCAGCGAGCGTAACATACAATCAGTCCAAAGTCTGGACAGGCTTGCAGGCTCCACAACAAACACAAACTAATTTGTGCGTAAGATTAGCCAGATACAGTCAAACATTCACATCCAGATACTGCAGCACAGCTGAGTGAATGCAACAATCGAGTCAAGCTCGCGATCGGTATCTGCATGTTCACCGAGATGGTCCTCAGTTGTTGATGACGTTGATTTCTTCGATGTGCTGCAGATCCAGCTGAGCAACAATTTATTATGTTTATATTAGCTGAACGAGTGATCCGTCTCTGTAGACTCTGCGATCGTACTGAGCAGCACTAGCAGCAGGCTCCAAATAAATTACAGTGTAGCTGCGGAGGCAGACCACATAAAAAAATTAGTTTCATCAAGACAGGATTAGTGTCAAAAATGTGTTAAATGGACTGAGGTGTACGTGATGGACGGGCCAGCGATGTCAGTCAGCCAGCTAGCGAGGCAATCCAGTGATCGTTGCTTAGAGCTAGCAAGAAAACGATCGTGCCAGCTAGGCAGGTTGGATGGCTTTCGTTTGTGAGTTTCTCTTCTCGTCTTGGAAGCTGGCAGTGAGATTTTTTGATTTATTATTTGTTGTGTGTTATTTTGTAGCATTTCTTCATATTTATTAATGAAAATCGTTTGTTTGTTTTGGGCTGTGGTCAGCTAATACTGGGACTTAAGTTATTAATTAAAGCAGACAATTGTTAGCTTCTAGTTGTAGGTTGGACGCTATTAAGGATGCTAAATAATGACTTGCATTTGTGGCAAGTGTAGCAAAATACAAATAAAAAAAAAAAAACAAACACATGTCTAAAAATTTGTAATAAGTTGCTTAAGTTAAAGCAAAATAATGCATGTCAGTCTTTAGGATTTATTATTTATTACATAATAATCATCATCAACAGAAACCTTAAATCCGTCATAAGCAGTAGTGGCAGCATAACTTCGACCTTGGTGTGCCACCATGTCAAGTCGGTGTAATTCTGCTGCCAAAATCCGAAGCCTTACTTGAGTTAATTGAGTGTTAATAAATGTTGGAATTTGTTCATTTTACGAGTTACGAGTAGGTATGCGGAAATTGATATTTTTTTAAGGGTGGTTGCAATCAAGTATCTGCAAATTTTCAACACTCAGTAGGTCAGTAGTGAGGATATTGAACTGCTTAAGTTAGTTTTTGTGGTGAAACAACATCAGAAAAGGGGAATTAATATGAAGTTATTTTTAAGTAGAATTATAAGATTGCAAGTACAAGAATAAAAGAATAAAAAAAATTAAGACTTTCTGTTTTCTACTTTCAATTTATTGAAAGTAAAATTTAACTTTATAAGAAGGTTGATTATTTACTTAAAAGTAATCTTTATGTATGTAACGTTGGAAATTAACTATCGTTTGTTACTCGTAATAGGAGAGAGCTTTTAGATGCTACCTTTGTCTCAGATTTATTTTTTGATCGTATTTCGGATTGGAAAGTGTTGCAGGAGCACTTCTTCGATGACAAATATATTTCTTTCGGCCTGAGGGGCATCTCCATTAGCCAACTATTTTCAGGGAGGTCATAAGTTCAGGGATGTCATAAATCGTCGTTACCCCTGGTTTCGACAGTATCCCTTCTGACTCTACGAAAACTGGATGCAATGGTGCAGCAGCTTACAAGGACTCTAAATTAGACCCTGGAAATTTCATGCATTAAAAACAACCCAAGGGGTAAGCCTAAATCACTTTGGTATTCTAAGGAAACTATGAATCTTGAGAAAAACTCAAAGTAATTCATGAAGACATTTCTGCGGTAGTACTTTTAGAGTAGTCACTTGAAGCTTTAAGGCTCCACATTAGATCCTCGTTTCAACCTCTGGCGTTATAAGCTATTTGAAGAATTTAGACGGAATTGGTACCTGGTTATTGGGTGGAACACCCTAGATATCTTCTAATTACTCACTTTCCGCAATACTCTACGAGACCAACTCACATTTGGTGCGAGGGAGTCACAACTAGGAGGAGTAATCTAGCGATTATTGTACCCGAGAATAGGATAAACTGGCCTTTATTTAGTTTTAAGCCGTATAGGTCTGCTGTGCCGGATAGTATTACCCCTCCATGGCTTCTTGTCATTTGCAAAGATTACCTTGATATGTCATATATTTCATCTAAATGCCTGAAGTTTACGGTAGTCCTTATCCCTTAGGTAGGGAGAATCTTGCAAGCTGGTCTAAAATACCTTAAACCTATTAGTTTTTAATGTTCCTCCTGAAAAGATTATCATTTTTTATAGATTAATAGACACTTATTTTCGTTGTTCTATCGACTCCAATCTACTTTAAGCTTGCCAGTATGGTAACAGAAAAGGCAGATCTGTATAAATGACCCTGCACTCTCTGGTAAGCTTCATATACAAATCTTTTACCAATGAGGAATATGCTATGGTAGCTTTCCTGTATATCGGATGTGCCTTTAACAACGTTCTTCATGGAGCAATCAATAATGTACCCTTAAAGCTTCAGGTTGATGCGTCACTGCGCGCTGATAAACAAACTGCTGATAATGGACTGATAAGTCCATTTCTCGGTAACGGAAAAGTCAGTAGACTTGTGAGTATATATCTTCTTTGCTATGAAACTTGGTAGTCAACGAACTTCTGAGGATGTTAAGAAAGGTGGGTTGCAGGATGATTGCCTATGCGTATGCCGCACAGTGTTTCGTTTGGCCTATTTAGGCGGAGATAAATCTGTAACTCGGGCTTGAGGGCACAAAATTATTGGAAGTTTTGGATTTGGGCTATTGAGTTCACATAGATAGTTTGTGTTAAGCCAAAGTTACAAAATTTTGAATGGGAAAATGAGCATTTTCGTTTCCCTACATCACAATTTCTGCATTTCCTTTAAAATGGCATAACTCCTGAGCGAAGTGTTTCACAAAAATCTACATTATGTTAGGTAGTTTCTTGGTATCTTGGTTTCTTGGCTATCCATTACATAAATGTTCTTGTTTTTATATTTAAAAAAAGTATATATTTTAAAGGTAAACATTTTTTTTTTTTAAACATTTTGGAAAATCTAAATGCGACTATACATACATTGTCTGGGCCTTCAAATTTATATATTTATAAGATTCTGATGTCTATTAAGAATAGGTTTCTTCTGAATTTATATCATATTTATTTTTATTTTTGAAGCGTTAGCTTCTTTAGCGAAGTTATTAACGGGAGTGAAACCAAAGCTTTAAAACAGGAGTGAAAAAGCGTCAGTTGCTTTTCTATGAACTTTGCATTCACGCTTAGGGCAAAAATAAAAACATGTGCAAACAGCAACACAAACCGCTCTCGATGGTCAGCACATTTTCAAACCCGCTTCAACAACAACAACAAATGCATGCAAACGCAATAAAAAAGACCCCCACTCTATGATGCTAATGTCAATAGCATCGCTTCTGTGTGCAGTCGCTAAGAATTGTTTTTGCATGTGTATTTTGTTGGTGGACTCTCCAACAAAAGCGACTCTTTATCCAACAATTTTTATTTTTCAACTTTTTTTTCTCGTCCGAAAATTAGTCCTTCGGAAGCTCAACTAAATTGACCTCAGTTTCAGTTATTAGTTGCTTATTTGAAATATAAAATCGCTTAACGGTGAGCCATCTCTTCAGGTTTGAAAATAGGTAGAAGTCTCTGAGGGCCAGGTTTGGCGAACACGTTGAATGAGGAACCAGTTGTAACCCGATTTCGTGCAATTTTGCTTGCACAACTAACGACGAATGAGCCGGTGCTTTGTTGTGATGCAAGAGGACTTTTTTCTTCTTTAAATGCGGCCTTTTTTCTACGATTTCACTTTTCAAATGATCCAATAATGATAAATAATATGCACGAATTATAGTTTTACCCTTTCTCAGTTAGTCGTTGAATATTATTCAAAATACATCCCAAAATATATAGGCTATAACCTTTCCGGTTCATTGTTGCATTTTTGGACGCTTTGTTGGACTTTCACGTGGTGAATCTCAGTTTTTTGACTTTCACATGGACTCTGGTGTGTAGAAATTTATCTATATTTGAAGCTAGCTTTCTTTGGGATCGTTTAACATAATATCGTGGGGTTTTCGACGTTTTTTGGGCATCCAAAACGAATGTCAGTAAACCACTTTTGAATTATTTTCATCAACTGTGCAAAGTTCAGATAGTACTTACTAAGAATGGCTTTGGTCCGGGTTTTAGTTTTATTGTTTAAATAATATTGTTTAATCAGAACACTAAACGCATGGTTTTCTGGAGGTTGATTGCTCCTCACTGTTGAAACTTGTAAATGCGTTAATAAAAATGGCTGAAATTTTGACAGACGTCCAATGAAGGATAAAGCTTGTTATAGATGATCTACAACAGTGCATACTAACGCCATTTTTTAGGAGTATTCCAAACTTTTTGATACACTAAGTATATAGTACATGACACATATAGCACGTATTGAACTTACTAAGATATAGATAAACAAGTTTTAAAAAAAAAATATGTGTGTGGCCGCCATGCACGGTAGAAGTGACACTTTTACCCAAAAATGGAATTTCTGGGAAGATTGCTAATTTATTTTATTAACATTTCTCCTTCAGTATAACCAAATGGTTAAAAAACACTCTGCCTTCAAACCAGTAGTTGTTCAGGAATTGTCTTTTTTCATAAAGCCAACTAGTATTTTCAGCATGGCCATATCATGGGAAATGTCAATTGTCCCTTTTGTTTATGGACAGTTACTGAAAAGTTCAATATTCACGTATAGAATTATATCACAGTTTTTTTTTACTTTCGTGACAGAGTTGGTTATCAAGAGGATTTATTATTTTAATTTGATGATTCAAGTAATACCCAGGCTCCATCCTCATAGAACAGACTATAGACCTTGCTGTTTTATTTTTTTGTTAATTATATTTTTATTTATAAATATTAAAAAGAAAAAAATTTATCGAAAAACCTGTGTCGGGAATAATGCACTTTCCCTATCCGTACTCGCATCGAACCACGTACAATTCGACTGCAAGTTGAAAGTGCTGCCATCGCACCATTGCCTCCCTTGCATCAAAGCGAACAAAATACGAAAAAGCCAGAAAGCAAGCTGGCTTCATAGGACTTATGCCAAAAAGAATTTATTGCTTATCCAAAATAATCATCAATCGATTATATAATTTGGGCTTTATTAATAAAAAGCACAAAATTTCAACCGCAGTTAAGACCACTAAACCATCGCTTCGTGGTCAGAAGCTCTGACCTTATGCTAACGCGCATACTTGTTTGGGTTTATTTTACCGTGCCTACACAGTTATAAATGTTGATGCGTTTTTCGTTACACGACTTGCATCATATTTTATGTTGCATTTTCGACGATATTTAATGCTAAGTGATGCAGACATGTATATATACGTATATATATAGAAGAAATTCCAACATTATCACAAAAATTATGCTATTTCCCACACGGGACAAAATCTAACTTCGATATCGAAAATTTAAAAATTTACAAACAGTTTGTGATGATAACAATCGAATTCAATATCGATTGCGATTCGAAAAAGATACGTTTGGCGGACGTAACGGTTACTTCGTTAACGACGGTTCGCTTATGTTTCGAAAAATTATTCGTTTACAATTCCAAAGCGATTAATTCTTCAACACAAATGCGAAAATAATTATGTTTTCTACTTTTTTACTGTAAGGCGGATACTTCCGGATAACTTTTTTGGCACTTACAGACTTACTTTTGTTATTACTGGTACACTGGACAACACTGGTATGAAATTAATTTCGATTTTTGATCGCCAATTAGAAGAAAATACGAAATTTTTCTTCGATAAAATATGCACATATGCACAATATTTTAGTAGCATAACCTTATCATGAGTTACTTTTGACCAAAGTAGTGAAGCGTAGGTAATCTCATAGCTCAGTTGGTAATGGATGAACTTGTAACCAGTACTTTGTGTGTTTAAATACCGCACCATGCGAGTATTTCTTTATTTCGATATAAATGTGAGTTAAATAATAATAATAATATAATTTGAATTATATGGAAGATACGATATTTGTATGGAAATTCACAGATCTAAGAATAAAACAAATTTTAGATTCGAAATTACATTCGTTAATATTGCAGCATGTCCGAATCAATCAATGCAAGGCCTACTTCAAAAATTGCTTTCTGAATTTATCAAAACTCAATTTGAGAAATGCCTAAAAGTATGCTAATGTTCTGAAAAAAGCTGCGTTCAGATTCAAATATTTAGACCTAATATACGTTCAGAGTATTGAACGAAAGACTCAATTCAATCATAAAAGAAAGAAAAGAACTACTGATTGTAAAATTTAGTATGTATACAAACATAAGTATGAGCTAGTTAAATAAAAATGTCTCCGTGGTTCAGTGGGTAGAACAGCTGACTATGGATCCAAACGTAGTGTGTTCAATCCTCGGTGAAAGCAAAAATATGAAACATTTTTTAAATAGCAATTTTTTCGTTTTTATATGTATAACCAGTGCGGCGAATTGCTGTGTTGTTGTTTTCATAAAAACAATTTCGTTACATTAGTCTTACCCCTCTCTAGCTCGCCGTATGCACGGCTATAAAAGTTTCACTTCAAAAATATTTTAAAGTCTACTATTAAGTATGTTTCTCGATTTTTACCTTTTATGGGAACAATGAACTGTGAAACTAACAGAGCAATTAATTAATTAACATTGAAATCAACGTAGCATTTTTGAAAATAACATTTTTTTTTGTCACATAAGGTCCCTGACAATTATCGATAAGTAGTTTTCCTGAATTAATAGCTCAAGGTCAGCAACAAAAACTAATGCCAGAATAATGTTCGATTAAGACTAAACCTTAGAAGCTTCGACTTTCTGTAGACATTTTTGAATTTTGCTATGTTTCGAACCATTGTTCTTAGACATTTGCAGTAATTATAGTAAAATAGTCATGTTAAATATATATATAAAACTTTTTGGCCATTTTAGTCCTCGAAAGGACTATGATCGAGCTTTATATGGTGAATAATGTTGTGCGTATTATTAAATGATCGAAAACTGGACCCACAAGCTTAAGGCTAGCTCCAAACTGCTTACGAAGAAACTTACTTTAAAGAAACTTAAGGGGGAGATACCTTTAGACACTAAAATCAGTCAAGTTTAATTAATTTTTTTCAAGTTGATACCTAATTGGATAATTTTTTATTTTCCTATATTTTTTAGTACACCTTTGAACTGCAAGAAAAAAATTTTAATTTAATTTTTTTTTTTTGCATATCATATCCTCGGATGTCTGCTGCAAGGCATCTAAAAGTGCTGGAGGTGTCAACATTTTTTCACTTATCTGAAACAAAAGAGGTATTTTTCTTCCTCTTTAACTGATATGTCAAAGGGTAGGATTAACCTGTAAAA
This sequence comes from Coremacera marginata, assembly GCA_914767935.1. Classification (NCBI taxonomy): domain Eukaryota; kingdom Metazoa; phylum Arthropoda; class Insecta; order Diptera; family Sciomyzidae; genus Coremacera; species Coremacera marginata. The sequence goes on along the minus strand of OU612046.1, from coordinate 51,569,294 downwards.
TAATAAAAAAGTTAAAAATTAAAATTCTTATCGGCTGTTTAATCGAAGGTCCAGATTTTCGACAATTTTTTCAACAGTTTTGACTCAAACGTTTTATTCACCCGATATCTTTAAACTTATCAGTACATCCTTTCGATACAACAATAAAAAGAAATCTGTCAAAATGTCAGCCTGTTCGCTCAACAACTTTTTGAGTTACAGCCCGAGCTTTTTATGAAAAAGTAGTTTCGAGATAATCACGCTTAAAGTTTCGATACGTAAGTAACTTACGTGTCAAATCGCGATTCCGGGTCAATACAATAGCCCTTCGGCCTCCTCGAAAAGCTGATTATCTTGAAGTTGCTGCTGTTTTCAAACTGTACGAGCTGCTTTTGTCTCGAAGAGACTCTTTCGGATATGCTTCGCTACTCCTGCCTCATCGGTGTATTCGGCGAAAACTTTCAAATAGGATCCAGCTCATTCATAAGCTTCAGAATGGTGGTGTAGCCTTCATTAAACATTCCAGTAGCAATGTGAGTTGAAATTTCGACCATTTTCTGCCCGGAATCGAGGCGCTTCGGACATATTCGCCAAACTTTAGCTTTGAAACTTTCGTTGGCATTCTAAGTATGGCGATTTGTATATTAAGCCTTCCCAGAAGTTACCATCTATTGTGAAAGAAGCATTGCTCTGCCTCAACTGCTCCGACTACCTGAAAAGTGACGGTTATGGACTCGAACGTTTTTGACCATAACTCCGTAAATATTCAATATTTCGCTTTTTCCTTTTGACAGTTTATTTCTTATATGTTATACATTCGAAATATGAGAACATTTTACGTTTTCCTGAAATTACAAAGGCATCTCCCCCTCTCACCCTTGAAACATGGTATTTTTTACTCTATGAATTTTGCCCAATGTCTTCAGAGAACTGATGGTCGAACAAAAAAATTATTTCTTTGGAAAAATTTTCTGTGTCAGATGGGATTTGAAACTGGTATACCGCGGATCTTTGACATACCTGCCACGCACTTTAATGACTACGTCACATCCGTCATTAAAAATATAAGCAACTATATATCAAATAGTGAAATTTTATTGATCGAGTTAATTAATGTTGGGCCATAAAATATGCATCGTAAAAAACTTAAGCCAATTTGTAAACAACACTTTTTCACAAGCATAGAATTAACCTAACCATTTTCATATTGAACTCAACAAATACACGTTTTATAATGTTATTTCTTCCGGCAGACATATTTTAGCTACCAGACTTGCTCAGATATTACCATGTTCATAATTAAATTTCTCATGGTAGCCAGCTAACCATCATTAAAATCAGAAAAAATTAGAAGAAACACAAAACGCACAAACACAATATTTGATAGTAAAACCTTTATATATACATATACATACATATATAAAACATAAAATTATGAATAATTTAAAATTTGAGACGACATTTCGAATGCATAAAAATATCGTTATAATTTTTGATATATGAGCAAGCGCTATAATCAAACGAATTCTTGAGTCACTATTAAGAAAAAAAAAAAAAAGCCTAAAAAAGTTAAACAACTTTTCAAAACTCATTTGTTTGAATACCACGATGACCAAAAATCGAAAATTCGGTTGCTTCGTAGATGCTGTGGACTGGAACAATTTCACATATGTTGTTGTTTGAGTTTTTATTTTTCATCATCATATTGTTATTGTTGTTGTGGCTGAGGTCAGCTAGGACAGTTATCAATAAACAGATTGTATAAAAAAGAAAACAGTTGGAAGTTGGTGCTGCTCACTTTTTTAATTTCATTGTTCATAGCTACAGGCCTCAGCAACCTCGCTGTGGAGATGGTGGAAGAGTTGTTGGAGGAAGGTGGGGATTGGAGCGAGGCTTAAGAAGTAGACAATACACAAAAGCACAAATAAGTTAAAAAACAGCATAAAAATTCCAACTCAAACATCAACTTCGACAACAGTGGAAGCCAACACAGCCAACAGCAGCAACTACGGCGAGCAACATTTTAACATAAAAACCTAACAATGTTATTAGCCTTACAGTATCGGATTAGGCTACCGGTCATCATCATCATCGCCATCACCAGCACCATCTCCATGAGCAAGAATTGTACAATGTGGGCTCTAGAGGCCTTGTTGAATGCGTGAATCCATTAAAAGAGCGCGGGAAACACGCTTCCCCAAATGTTTTTCAATATTTCACTCAACAGGCAGCAAGCAAGTCAGTATTTAAGCTGGTTTACATATTGCTTTTTTTTTTCTTTCTTCATATTTTTGGAAAGAATAAAAAAGTATTGTAAAGCTTTGTTATCTTGTGGCTGAGTATAAAATGTAACGAATTATCAACAAAACGATTACCAATATATTTTATTCATTTAAATATTAATCTATTCGTATATTAATAAGACACATTTTCTGTTTGTTTGTGTAACCCGTGTATAAAATCTAAACGGCTGAACGGATTTCAATAATATTTGGTATATATCCTTAGAAGAGTCGTAGCATACTTTGTTTTGACCACGCCTCTTTAACGTTTCCTTTCAATTAACGGAAACTCAAATAAAATCCAGAAAAACACAATTTTATTATAAAAAAACTTGCGTTATCATATGAGACACAAAAAACAGTTAAAAAAGGGACACCCTATCGTACAACTAACAGCCTTTGGTTATATTATCTCTGGGAAGGTGTGAAAGTAAATCGCTCCAACATTAATAATCATCATCGCTGCAGAGCTCCATCGAACTTAAAGGGTTGATGCGAAAGTTTTGGGAGCTTGAAGACCTTGGTGAAAGCAGAAATGTATCTACACAGGACCAGTGGTGTGAGCAGTTCTACAGGTCGACTTATCAGCGTTTAGATACTGGAAAATATCTAGTAAAATTAACCTTTTTGTCACAAATTTATCCATCGTGCGTGCTTGGCAGTTCACGCCAAATAGTACTGAAGCGATTTATGCAGCTCCACGACTAGCACGCAATCCGAATCTTAAATCAACATATAAGGAAATTATTGACGAGTATATCAGTTTAGGTCAAATGAAACCGGTAATCATCACAGAACAACAACAATTTATGGTGGCATGGACCCGACTGGTTGAGCATGTCAAGATCCGAGTGGCCATCTACGAAAGATAACACGGACTCAGTATTCTCATCAGTGGAGCAGAGATGAAACACATAAGGGTTAACATTACCAACGTGCAAAGGTAGTTTACCACGGAAAGTATTGAGAAATTTTCATAAATGACCCAATTAATTCGCGTCATATCGTATTGTAAACATTTTATTTTGAACTGACGTCGATCGAAATCTGATCGCCGTTCCAATACATTGCTTGTGGAGGAATTTGATGCAAGTTTAGTCAACATTGTCAGCCTAGTTCAACAGGATGTCCTTGCATGTGATTGGAATTGTCTTTAATCTCAACGATCTCTACCAGAACGCAGTTCTTTATCGCCGTTGAACCCATTTATTGATAAACCAGGTAATGTATTACGCCTGTGAGGTAGGCTGCGCGATGCTTTATTGCCATTCAGAGAAAAACATCCATTTATTTTACCAGCAAAACACCACTTTACAAATTTAGTAGTCCAGCGATTAAATCACAATGCACGGTGGAACAGCAATCACACTCAACCACATCCGTGAGCTCTTTTGGATCATCAACGGTCGAAATATAGTGCGGTTTGCTAACCACCGCTGCTTCATATGCTACCGACATAAACCAAAATTGTGAAAACAGTTGATGGGCGACTTACCGGCCATGCGAATTCGCCTAGCCAGAGCATTTTCTTCGACTGGAGGCGACTACGCGGGCTCTATCAATATTTCACCATCTAAAGGAAGATATCGTACATCGCTTAAGGGCTACCATATATCGCAGTATTCATCTGCCTAGTCATAAAGGCCATTCACTTGGAGCCCGCAGGTAACTATGAGCAAATGCTTTCATCAGTGCACGGCGGAGCTTTATCGGAAGAGGTTTATGTAATGCCTTGTATAGCGACTATGGCACAACTTCATAGGTGAAAACAAGAAAGTTGAAGCGAACTGGCAGGCGTATGAAACATTCATCAACTCGAGTATAAAACCGTTTCTTAATGATCAACAGATCCAATGGCACTTTATTCCCCCCTCCTCCCCACACTTTGGAGGACTTTGGGAAGCGGTGGTAAAGTCCATGTACAATCATTTGAAACGCACAATCGGTGACCGAATTCTAACATTTGAAGAACTTAGTACGGTGTTAGCGCAGATTGAATCCTGTTTGAATTCCAGGTCCTTATGCCCTCTAGCTAATGAGCCAGAGGACCTCTTGGTGCTAAGCCCGGATCATTTTTTAATTGGAGATTCACTTTTGGCCTGGCCAGAGCCTAAAATTGACAAGCTCAGTCTCGTTGTTCGGTGGAAGAGTGGGCAGTTTTTGGTTCAACAATTTTTGCGCCGTTGGAGTTCTGAATACCTTTCAAGCCTACAACGATGACCAAAATGGGTTCATCAGCATTCCAACTTAAAGGCAAATGAAATGAATGAGTGTTAGTCAAGGATGAGCGATTTCCTTGTAATCGGTGGGCTCTCGCTAGAGTTATTGAACCCACCCAGGAGCCGACAATTTGGTTCGTGTCTTCACTCTTATAATGCCTGCTGGAACTTTGAAACGGCCAATATCCAAAATTTGTCTTTTGTCAATTCAAGATAACTGACATGAAGAAAAAGCCCACCAGAAAAATTAAAGCATTTGCACTTAACTTTGTATCTTGCAGCTGTCATGGATTTGATCTAATGATTTGTCGTTCACTCCAATATTATTGGAGACGGACAATGTTTAGTTTTGTATAAAATATTTTATTTCGTTTTTTTTTCAATATCTTATTTTCTACGTCCTCGTACCATTTTAGTCTTTATTACTGTACCTATTAACTACTCTTACTTACTTACTTACTTACTTAGTTACTTAGGTGGCCGTAACAACCCGTATCCGGGTTTCGGCCGACCCAATCAGGTCGCGCCAGGCGCCTCTGCTTTGCGCACTCCTTCTCCAATCGGATACACCAAGTGCGGTTAGGGCTTCCTCAGCCTGGTCCATCCACCGGAGGCATGGTCTTCCTCGTCGTCGTTGACCAGCGACTCTCGCCTCGAGCACCTTTTTCGCTGGAGCTTCGTCGTCCATACGATGGACATGACCCAGCCAGCGTAGTCGCTGCACAGTTATACGCCGAAATACGTCAATGTCTTCGTAGAGCTCATACAGCTCGTGGTTCATTCGGATGCGATAGTCATCGCCGACTCGAACAGGACCGAAGATTTTGCGAAGAACTTTTCTCTCGAACACCTCCAGAGCGGCTGCGTCAGTTTGCGAAACTACCCATGCCTCAACGCCATAAAGCAGCACAGGTAGAACGAGCGTCTTGTAGAGTGTTAGTTTTGTCGATCGAGAGAGGACTCTGGAACTTAGTTGCTTACAGAGCCCGTAATAGCACCTATTAGCAATTATTGTTCGCTTTATCTTCAGGCTGATTTCGTTGTTGGTACTAATGACGATGCCAAGGTATACGAACTCCTTGACTACTTCAAAGTTATAGCTGCCGGATGAAACGCCGCGCTTCCTTGTTTGTAGATAGCATATACTTTGTTTTACCCACATTTATCGTCAAACCCACTTTGGCTGATTCCTTTTCGATAGCGGCGAAAGCAGCGGTAACATCTCTATTGGTTCTGCCGACAATATCAATATCATCAGCGTACGCAAGGAGCTGGACACCTTTATAGAAAATGGTGCCATTACGATGCACACCGGCCTTTTGTACGATCCCCTCCATGATGATGTTGAAGAGATCGCAAGACAGGGGATCGCCTCTTTCGGTATTGAAGGTTTCGGAGAGGTCATTTCCTACCTTGACGGAGCTGCGTGTGTTGCTCAACGTCATTCTGCAAAGTCTAATCAACTTTGCTGGTATACCGACTCAGACATTGTTGCGTATAGGCAATTCCTTCTCGGGCTTTCGAACGCAGCTTTAAAATCGACAAAGAGGTAGTGTGTGTCAATTTGATTTTCGTGGGCTTTCTCCAGGATTTGTCGTAGCGTGAAAATCTGCTCTATGGTGGACTTTCCAGGTCGGAAGCCACACTGATAAGGTACAATCAGTGTTTTTGTAATCGGCTTTAATCTTTCACACAGTACGCTTGAGAGAACCTTATATGCGATGGAAATAAGACTGATACCTCTTGTAGCTCTTGTAGCACTGAAGCTTGTTTCATATATAAGAAAAAAGTGTTTCATTATTGGTCAAATTTGTAACCTAATTTTTTCGAAAACCCAATATTAACAAAGTAGATTAGATTTCCAAGGCAAATACTTATACAAGATAATGTTTTTATTCTGATACATCTAAATATCTCGGAAATTAAGAACATCGCGAAAAATATTTGAGTTAAAAGTTACATGATTTCGAAGAAGCCAAATAATGATGATCTTGTCTTTGACCTTGAGCCCTACTTTTAAAACCAAATTAAACCAACTTGGATGGAGACCCCATCTTTCTTATTAAATATTTGTATTATCAAAAATATACAAGTTTTGTTTACTTATTTAAAAGTTTTGAAAAAAACTCAGCAGAAATTTTGTGGTCATATCTGTAATCTCAAGATTGGTAAAATAGAATCCCGTCAACAAAAGTGTCAGTGTAGAGACAACCAATGCCAGAATAGCTTCAAAATTAAGTATTAGCCACATATTCAGTCGTTTCTACAGCAAAGTAATCGGTTTTTTGTAAACACAAAAAACAACGTTTGTGAATCATCACCATCATCATCGTCAAGCTGATCTAAAGCATAGCAGTGTTTATTAAAAGGTTCCGATTATAAAACAAATCAAAACTCATCTCAATGGTTGGTGCGAATGCAAACGTTTTTTGTCCATTAAGATTGGACAGCGTCCAATACAATGGCACAGGCAATGCATTAAAATTGGTTCTTTATGAGTTAAGGTAGAATAAACTGGGTATTTGTGGGTGTGGATGTTAGTGTGTGTGTGTATGTGTGCGTAAATCAAAACATTCCATTCTCGGCTATTTCGGTAGTAGTCGTTATACGGAGGCAAAATGTTAACAAAATGTGTGTGGAATGTTTGTAGATAAACATTCATATTAAACGAAACAATTTGAATTCTTGAAGCACTGTTGTTGTTGTTGTTGTTATACCTTAACTGCTAATCCGATCTTTGCGTAACAAAATGCCACGGAAGTCAAATCAAGCAGAAGCGAGTTATTTTTATTAATTTAAGTTAGTATGTTTTAAATGAGCCACATTTAGATATTGATAAAGATATGATTTCTACCAGTCATTGGATTATATCTATTGAATTGGTTGGATTATCTGTCTGTTTTTAACACCAATAGCCGTTTTTCTTTAATTGCTTTATTATTGTCTTTGAGTTGTTCTATTGCATCTGTTTGGCACTGTCTATTCGCTAGCTATAGCTCTGTTTTAGTGCTGAAAGCGAAAGTGCACTATATCCCGAGCAAACTACTTTGTCTTCCAGACCTACATATATGTCATATCTTAAAAATTTCCTTTTGAATTGGGTCATTTCATCCCGGTGATATTTAATTGCAATAACATTTCACTCAGAACCTTTCCTCAGGACTTTGTCTAGCTATCAACATGTGCAATTCTCCCTTTTCGTTACCCGGCTTTGTTTTGTATGTTTTAAGAGCTACCGAAGACGTTTGCTTTGAATAGAAGGATTAGACCAATAATAATCCATGCCTGCCAATGCAATGAACACATATTCCTGAGCTATACCACCACCATCGACAACAGTCAGCAGCCGGATCACACTCAACATACACTATAGATGGGAATATAATCACAAAACTATTTTCTCCTTGTTTGTTGCCTCTGCTACTCTTCTCTTTCTATGCGTTGAGTAGCAATCAATGCAATTTCTATTGTGACAAAAGGATGCCAATTGAATCCAGTGCGTGTTTAGGGGGCGATGGTGTCAATACAGGAGCATTGTATGTAAAGTTGCCGCACACAAAACAAACAAACAACAACAACAACAACAGCAACAATGAATTCCCAGAAGTTAGCAAAGGCGGAAAATAATTTTAATTTCAATTAAATGTCTGCTCTATGCGTCATGATGATGTTGATGACATGATGGTAAGATGGAATCCGAAATCTTGGCCCGAGGTGAAAAAGTGAAAGGTGGCTCTAACATTAGTTTGGGTTGCAAGGATCAATGTTAATAACACAAAGGTGTGGCACAACAACTTGTTAGCTAGTAGAACTGCTGAGCTGGTGCAATATTGATTGAAATACCAGCTTATCCTTCGCTGCTATAGTTCGATTGTTCGGTAGAGTTTTAAGAATTGGGTGGTTGTGTTGGGAATGTGTGGGAATTGCCGAAGGATGTGTGAGGATATTTATTTTTTTCAATAGCAGACAGCATAAATTTAATGTGGGTTGATCCTTGATTTCATTTTATCTAAGCACCTGCTTACCAATTTTTAAAATTTTTTACGAATATCCCTAATTTGTGAGTATATAAATAAGAGAAGAATTATCTCACTATAATTAGAAAACAAAGATATAATTTCAACGAATAAAATATTTTTCGAAATGCAGTTAAATGATGTAGTTAAAGAATGGACTTTTAATAGGCAAAACTACCTAGAAGACTAGAATTTTTTTCAGTCTTACTTTCACATCGTAGATTTTATTTCAAAAAATTTTTTAAGATATTATGTTACACGCAGAGAAAAAATATGTTTATACAGTCAAACCTGTTTTTGTGCGGTCTTTTTTTGTGCGAATTTTTTTTTGTGCGATTTTATTTATGCGGTTTTTATTTTTATGCGATTTGTTTTGTGCGATTTTTTTTTTGTGCGAGTTGTGTTATGATATTTTTTCTTGTATGCGATCTTTTCTATGCAAAAAAAAACTCTGCACTAGCTGAAATTATCATTAAAAAGAGCAATAAAGAGAAAAGCGTAAGAGCAAAACGCAATTCTGAAGTTTTTGAAATGTCCAAAAAAAGCGCGAGAGACATTATTTTATGTCAGAGAAGTTATTGCAGAAGAGAGGTTGCGCGCATTTGAAACGTGAAATCTCTTAATTTTCGCTATGTGCAAGTTGTTCGCCCTAGTAAATTCGCAGCGAAATTAGGTCAGTTATATATACTATACATATATTGCATCAGCCGATTTCATTACATATTATGTCTTCTTATCAAGTACATATATTAGTTTTTAACCGACTTTCAAAGTGCGTATAGACATAATTTGTGACTATCAACATATACATATTTTAATTTATTTTTTTAATATGCATTTTTTTAATGGAATAATTTTTCGTATTTTTCACATTTAAAATGAAGAATTAAAACTATATTTTTAACGTTTCCGTGTGTAATTTATTTATTTATTTGGCTTCGAGACCCCTTTTTCGCTTTTTCATAGAATGTTTCCTAGGTGAGATTTTTTTTATGCGGTACAAAAAAACCGCATAAAAAAAATTTTCTTTATTAGATTACTTAAAGTTTTATGTTATAGCTGTTTATGAAGTCTCCGAAGAATTTTTTTTTTGTGCGATTTTTTTCTGCGGTCCCTATCTACCGCACAAAAGTTTGACTGTATATGTTTGGTTTCAAAAACAAAATATTCAGAGGGAACCACCTAATGATTAAGAACTTTCCTTCAATACCACTATTTTTCGATATAAGAAGATATTAGTTGTGTCCAACATTAATATAATTGCCTTAGCTAAAAAACTAACGTCTACATTAATATGCTTGTGACAAAACAGAGTTGTGTGTTTCTACCCAATAAAGATATATTTGCATCACTGTTAAACTCAAAAAGAACAGAAATCTGCAAATTTAAAACAAACAGAACTCCTTTCTTTTATTTCTAGGTTTCGCCTAGACATACACATATCTGTTTCATTTGCACTTGCCTGAAAAATAGTGGAAACCTTGTTGCTTTATCCGCTTGCTTTAGTTGCCAAGTCTTGGCGTCATTTTAAGTTTCAAGCAGCCGCGCCAATCGTGTTGAAAAGTTTAGCTTTTGTGAAAAGTGCTTCTGAAAATGTTTGTTTAAATTAAAAGTGTTTGTGTTTTCAAATTAATAAAATAAAAAACAAAAAAAAAGAAAAACAAGGCGGTTCAGCAGTAAAAATAGGTGAGTTTTGAAGCAACTTTGCTGATAAAGTGGGTGCTTCGCTGGCAAAGTGGGTGCTCCAACCATATTATGTTTTCTCCAACTAGAAAATGTGTGCTTATAAAAATAATTGTAATGTCGGATAAACATAATATGGTTACTTCTCAACATAATTAAGTCCGAGAAAAACTTATTTACTGTTTTCTAAACAAATTTTATTTGCTTCAAACCAACAATTACTTCGAAGCAAATATTTTGTAATTACAGTGAAAAACTTTTGGCATTTCTTTTCCAAAAATATGTTTTCAAGTAAATATAGTGTAATCATCGGTAAATATATTATGTTGTTCTTAATTATCGTTTTGAAAATAATTGCTTGACTGCAATTAAATTATGTATTCTCCAATTAATATATATTTGTCCGTGAATATTTAATGTTATTCTTGACTAAATTATATTTCCAAGCAAACAAATAGTAATAGACTAAAAGTGCTCTCAGTTCATTTATTATTACAATATATTGATAAGATAACATATTTTCTTTAAAACAAATAATATTGTTTTTAAATTCAAACAACAAGTGCTAAGGTACAATTAAATAATGTTAAGATGCAAATATATATATAAAGAAAATTGCATAAATTAATCATATTATATGTGGAACCAGTTATGATTACTTGTTTCCAAGAAACATTCAGAAGCATATTATACTTAATGCAAATTATGTTTGGGAAGGCCTATTATTTTTCAGCGTGTAGGAATCTTGATAAATTAATTTACAAGGTAGCCTTGACAACTACATAATTTCTCAGAGCGTCGACCAACACTTGTCAAATTCAATACAAAGTTTAATTTTTCATCTGTTTTGATGCTTATTCGTTTTCTATTTTTCTATGAGTTTTCGACAAATGCTAATCGACAAAAAAACTGTCACTCCTACCTTGTAAATTATTATATCATGGTTAGGAATAAGCTAAATACAATAATCAATGTATTGGCTTTTTCTGAATTCGGTTTCGATCTTCCGTAATATCAGCTGGAAGTTAAGTAAACTCTTTCCTTATTTGTCCTCTCATATTTTAAAATTTCAATTTATAAATCTAGGCCTGAGATTTTGTTGACACGTCAATTTTATTCTGCAAATAATATAGACATTTTCTGATGAGCCAAAAATATCGTTCATTATCTCAAGATACACCGACAGAAAAGCTTATGTTAAATTAACAAAAAACCTAGCATGATTTATAAGCTGGCTTTAGCAGTTTTCAGCCTTCCAAGTTTTTCATTAAAACGCCTAAGTTGTACATGCTAACTTGCCAACTTTTATTTGAGCGATAAATTAACTAAATATTTGGTAATTTATACATTATTTATTAAAAACTTTTAAGTTTTAACCAGGGTGCGGAGAGCAATCAAAATTCACTCCCGCTCTTCTAAATTAACTTTTGCTATGAATTATTACTTTCTAAAACTTAAGAACGCACGCGAATAAGCAGTTCGCTTTCGTTTGAACTCTTTAACTTTCTTCCTCGCTAGTTCTAGTGTATGCTTAGGAATTTTAAATGAGCGCACGTTTTCTTGATGCGATGTGCTGGTTTTTTATTGCTCGTGAATTTTTAAATGATAACTCATTGCATCGCTCGCTTTTATTTGATACAATTTATTAGTTGATCTATTCGCACATAATGGGTGGCAGATTGGGTGTGGGCGTGCTTAAGAAAAATGTTGAGGGGACTAAATAATAGGAGTCAAGCTCATATATTTAACTCTTTTAGGGGTCAATTCGGGAGAGATATCGACAGTTCTTGTGCTTTTTATATTGGGATCCAAAGAAGGGGCGCACATGGGGAGTAGGTGTGTTGGGAAGAAATGTTAAGGGGTAAAAATAATAGGACCAGCTCATGTATTGACTCCTCTAGGGGTCAAAACGGTAGAGATATGAACACTAATTTACAGTGTTTGTGTTTTTTTGTATGGGGGAGGTAGGTGAGCTTAGAAGATATGTAAAAAATAGGAAAAATTATAGGATCTAGTTGCGGATGATATACAAAAATTTCGACATTTATCCTTTTTGTGTTTTTGTAGGGAGACCCCAAGAGGGTAACAGATAAGAGTGGTTATGTGGTTATTAAGAGGAAATTTTGGGGGGAACACATAACAGGACCTACTCTGACATTTTACACCTCTAGGAGGCACCCCTGGGGAGCTATGAATGATTTTCTCCAAATTGTTTCCCCCTTAGGACCTTTTTGAGCGAGTGCAAAAATTGGTAATGAATGCCAAAACTCGCGAACGAGAAACATCAAATGAATCAAATGCAGAGAGCACTCTTGAACTCAGTTTTTTGAGAAGCGCAATCTATGAACGAAAACTATTGAAGAGGAAGAGCATTTAACGAAAGAGCGTTCATGTTTTTTTTTTTTCTTCACGAATGAGGAAAGCATAATGCAACGGTCGAGAATTGAATAATATTGATGAGCGGGAGTGTTTTTCTCTTCACTTGAGTGTTTTTCCGAACCCTGGTTTTAACAGTTATAATCTTTTTCCCCAGTTTTGGATTTTTTATTATAGCTCAAAACTATGGCTAAGCCATCCATGATATTGTTTTCTTTTTATTTTGTATTTTAGGATTTTTGGGGATTTGTTTTGGTAAAATACTCCAGGTTGTTATTCAACATAATTGAACAATATTTTGCACCGTTTTTAAGTTTTTTATGTACAACCAAAAAAAAATATTCTCTTGGTTTGGCTTGTATAATTATTCATACAGTAATCTTATATCATAAATCATGAAGAATCTATGTATAATAACGCAAATGGCTTCGATGATAAATTATTTCCTTACCATTTTGATAAAGTGTCGAATTTTCAGTGATTTACCTACAATATTGATTAATATATTACATACTTGGCTTGAGTGAATCAAATATATATTTTTTTTTTGTGGCGAAGTATGTGCATGCAAAACAATGTATTAATCAATAAATTGCTTGGGTGAATAAGCATAAGTTTATAATTATCATACAATTCTATCTACCCAAGCCAACTTAGGTGATTTAACTATTGCTTTCTTTTCTCGGAGTACCGTAGCCTAAAATGATTATGTCATTTTCTGCAATCTTAGCCATTTCTGTTTTTTAGGTTAATTTTTCATAGTTTTATGTAATTTTTTGGCATATTAAAGCATTTTCTGAAATCATTTTTAGGAATTTTTGTTAATTTTTAAGGACATTTAAAGCTTGCGTTAATACTTTTGAAAACCTTCAAGCTAAAGCAGTTGAAGAGACTCATACATTGTTTTTCAACAATAAAATAAAAGGTATTATTTTCAAAGCTTTCAACAAAAAATAAAAGATAATTTTTAATCCATGCCACAAGTCATAAAAACTTTGCACTATAAGTATTATTGATTTTGGGAAATGAAATTACTTTTATTAAAAGTCTAAAAGAAAAGCTCAGCGTTGTGCGCAGCAATGATGCAATTGACATTTTTGGACATTTAGTTTATTTGTTTTTTTGTGGTGGCCGTGGCGTAGTGGGTAGAGTGTGTGACTCTTACGCCAGAGAACCCTGGTTCGAATCCTCCATCTGACACAGAAAATTTTTCAATTGAATTAATTTTTCTCTTCGGCCGTCACCTCTCTGCAGACAATGGCAAACCTCAGAGAGTAAAAACTGCCATGAAAAGCTTCTTGAGAACATAATCCGTTCGGAGTCGCCGTAAAACATGTAGGTCCAGTTCTCGATCATTTGTGTGCAAACATTTCGTTTTTGTTTTTTTACTTTATTTTTTTTTTAGTAAAAAGTTTATTGAGGTTTAAATCTGTAGAAGGTATGGATAATATAATAAAAGTTAAATTAATCCAAACCTAAGTTGACGGCAATGTTCCTAAGGGCCAGTTTTTCACTACACTGAGGGGAATTTGAGTTAAAATTAAATGGAATTATGTTCATATTAAGCGAATATGTTTTTGAAATAGAGCTGTAAAAAGTTTCATGTAAGTTAAACACAAATATTTGTAAAGTATAATTTAAAACAAAAGCTTTTGTTTTCAAAACAATGTTCTTGAATATACTTTTAAAGTAAACATTTTCAGTTTAACAGCATTTATTTACAAATAAATTTTAAAACATAAATTTTTATATTGAAAACAAATATTTGTAACCCCCATTTTTTCGATACCATTTTTTTAATTTTTTCGCGTTTTTGACGTCAGATTCGTGATCAGAGACCCTTGGAACCCCTCGAATGCCAACTGTAAGTCCATTCGATGTTTGTTTTATTGCGGCTTAAAATTTTGAAATATTTTATATATTAAAATAATTAATTAGTTTTCATTTCATCTTACCTTTAAATTTTGTAATTCAAATCAATAAATATTTTCAAACAATCAAATGTTTTTTCTCAGCTTGGTCTCCGTTGTCTGCTCAATTATTCTACTACACATACTTTTTTAATTCAATCTCAGATACCGACGTATTTTTTGTTATAAAAAAGAAATAATAAGAGAAAATTGTAAAAAAAAAAAAATTGCTTTAGATGAGAATGAGTATATGAAACGAGAATTATTTAAAAAAAAATTAAACACGCTTGCTTAAATTGTGTTTTGTAGAAACACAAAAGCGTTAAATTTCTATTTTTGTTTAATTTTAAAGTATGTTTTTTTTCTCAGTGTACGAGTTTAAACTTTTATCAAATTAAACTGTGCTTAACTCACCAAAATCGAACGCTTAAATTCAGTTTAACTAGATATTAAAGCATTCGTAGCAGTTACATTGACTTAAACTATCGTGTGAAGTGTTTATTTTTTGTCTAAACTGAGTTTAATTGCTCAATTTTGGTGAGTTAAGCCTTGTTTAATTTGACTAGACTTTAAACTCGTACTGAAAAAGTGGTGTTGACGAATGTAAACTGATATTTACTAATCAAATTTGTTTACTCAGGACAGCCCTGTACCTTTTGTACAGCGCCTGATTTGCATTAGTTTTTATTTAGGAGTGCTTCTTACTCCCTCTTTTTTTATATATATATTTCTTTATATGTAGTTATCTTAAAAGTTCGGCCTCAGCCAAATAAAGATTTGTATATTAATCGTTTTTGTACAAGCGAAGATCAACCTTGTTCTTTATTTCGTCGGAAATTCGTAATTCTATTTTTTTCAGTTCGTTTCTAAAACCGTAGTGTTTTATCTATTAAAATAAATTTTCAGTGGTGAATATTTACATGGTCCTTCGGGTCGGATCAAGCATTAAGGTAGTCTACTTTATTCAGAGTTCGTTTGATACATACAATTTTGTATTCGTTAAAATATCAATATCAATACAAAGAAATTATTCTGAAAAAATAATTTGCAAAGCGTTTTAAATTGAATTAAAAATTACAGAAAAATATGCAAAGTGCTTCGATTTTAATTAAAAAAAGCAAAACAAATTTGGTGATTTTGGCTTGGATATTATGATTTTGGATATTTTGTCCTTGGAGATTTTTCTAATTATATATTTTGACTTTGTATATTTTGTAATTTGAAGATTTTTTTCTATGGTGGAGATTTTGTCTCTTGAGATTTGGTACCGCTTCCAATTTTACTGTATCTTGCTGTATAACGAAACAAACACTTTCGATCATGCGATGCTTACCGTGTCTCTAAATTTTTTCATACCAAATTACATTGTCGCTCGTTCCTTCGTTCATTGTAGGTCTTCATTTCGTAATACAGCAAGATGCAGTTAATTTCTATATTCTATGAACAAACAACTATTTTCTACGATCGAATGAACGAACATCATTCCTCTATGAACGAAAGAACGAACGAGTATTAGCTTTATCAACCTACAAAAATAATTCGCACGGACTTAGAAGTTATTTGTGATGCTACTTCTGAAACATCTATTTTCAACGAACGAACGATGAATATGAATTTTCTATGAATGAACGAACGTACGTCTATTTTCTACGAACGAACATCTATTTTCTACTAACGAACGAACATATATTTTCTGTGAACGAACGATCGAACGACCAAAATATATCTTTTGTTCTCTGCGAACGAACGAACAAACAAAATATTTTTAAACATAAAACTTTAAATACATAACATAAAATCAAACACATAACCTAAAACTTATGAAAAAAAGGTCGTAATTAATTTACAAAAATATTTTTACTTTTTTCTACGAACGAACGTTCGTGCAAGGCTCTGACTGTGTGTACCTTTCAATGCATATAAAAAGTATTTTTTTATACGTGCTCAATTTATAATTGTGATAATTTACGGTTTCAAAATGACGTTTTAAAATCAGCGAAAATTTCGTTTTATGCCATAATTTCACTATTTTCCATAAAAATATATACACATTTGGTATCAAACGAAAGGTATTTTAAAGCCACACATGATGGCATTCATTTTGGAGAAATAAATTTCATTATAATTTTGTTGTAATTTTTAACAGTATTTAGTAAGGAGCGTATTTTCGAAATTGTTTCATTTTCATTTATATTTGATTTAAAAGAATTCTAAAAGATACCTTTTTTTTTTGTTTTTTTAAATTTTTAAGTTTTTATATTAAAGTTTTCTGTATTAAAATATGCATTTATTTTTTTTTTTAAATTTTTTTTTAGAGTTGAGAACCACAATATGGGTATCAAAAATTTGGGTTTTTTCCAAATTTCCGTATGTGTAAATATTTGATCGGAAAAGTTTATATTTAACAGGGCTTCTATACAACTTTGTGCTTTTAGCTTGTTTGCCCGAAGGAATGAGAAAAAACCATCGGAAATTTAAAAATATGACTGTCTATGTAAATATCTCCGTTAGTTTTCTACATACTTCACAAAATTATTTTTTTTGTTTTTATAAAGTTTAATAAAATCACTTGCCAAAAAATATTTTAACAATACCAATAACTGTACATTTGTATTTATAATATTTTTTTCAAAAAAAGCCCAAAATATTAAAGTTTTCCTCAAAAATTACGTAACATTTGTTTTTGTTGTAAAAATAATTTAAATTAAAAATTGCATTTTAAACTCCCTTTCACATGGCATGACATTTATTAGCAAAAATTGATTCAGTTTTAAACAAAAATTTATTAACTATTTCTATCATAAAAAAAAATAAGGGTACATCCCTTTCGATTTTTTTGATGAAATTAATTTTTTTAAAAATGTTCTTTTTATAATTTTAAAAAAAAAAAGAATATAGCTACAAAAATTATTTATTTGAAAAAAATATCCCAATATTCAATCAAAACTTATTACTAAAAAACTATTTTCATACCATGTGGATCTGTATTAACAAAACTCCTTTTCTGTTAATTATTAAGATTCTATATGCTTCCCATGCTCATTTTAAGAATAATCATGCTCATTTTCAAAATTTAAAAGAAACAAATATTTTTTATACTTTGCAGTTATTCACCCTTGGTTAGTTGGGGAAATGAGTTACCATAGGGTGGAAGCTATATTACTGGAGCGAGGTGTGGCAGCCAAGGGTTAATAACTGAAAAGTATAAAAAATATTTGTTTCTTTTAAATTTTCAAAATGAGCATGATTATTCTGAAATGAGCATAGAAACTAAATAAAATACAGAAAAGGAGTTTTGTTAATACAGATCCACATGGTATGAAAATAGTTTTTTATTTAATAACTTTTGATTAGATACTGGCGATTGTTTATCGTTTATCGAAAAAAATGGTATTGCGAAACGATACGTATCGGATCAGTGGTTAAATTTCATACGCTTGCAAGCGGCTGAATATTCTTGTCCGTGAGTTGAAATAAATTTTAAATTATTCATAATTTTTCTCGAAATATATAAGTATTCAAGTGATCGAAATGAGTTTTTGAACAGGTTTTAAACAAAATTAATGCCATGTTGCCAGGCCAAGTGTTGTGGGCTCGAAAACTTAACTGGATCGTCTTGCCACTTCAATGGAAGCAAACGCAGACCTGGGAAGGGGTGTAGGAAGGGAAAAAATCGGTCAGAAATTTAATTCATGTGGGCCACCAGTTCGATCATTGCTATTTAAGCTACTTACATTGTCGAGTTCATTTCCAAAAGATTGGAACCATCCCTCAAATGCCGTGTCTTATTGCTTTCTCTACCAATATAGAACGCAATGGATGTCGTCGAAAACATGTTCAAATATTTTATTTTATAATATTTAATATATTGAAATTACTTCAGTTGAAGAATTAAGAATTCACAGAAAAATGTAAACAAAAATCACTGTCATTCACAATAGTATATCTATCGGGCGTATGAAAACGATAATACGAAAGCTTGATTTTTACGACATGCTTGTAAGCGTCTATCGTGTATCGTAGGAAAGTTGCTAATAGGAGTCTTTGTTCAGCAAAAAAAAAATCCATATTAATTTGATCTTTTTTCTATAAACGTTTTAAACTGTTACTTTTGAATTAACATTTTTTTAATAAGTACGTTTTTTGATGGTTAAATTTAAATTTTTTTTTGTTTGACTTTAAGTGTGTGTTTTCTAAGTATTTAGTCTATCAGCTCTCTTAAAGCTTATCATTTTGTTGAATATAACAAAAATATGTTTGTTTTTTATTAAGAAAGTACCTATATGCAGTTTTAGAATAAAACATTTTCTTTCTGGGTATGATTTCAATTTTTATGTTACTCTGAATAGATTGTCATATAAAATATATAAATTTCTCTACTGCAACGTTACTTAACTGATTGGAATTTCAAAATAGAACTTCCACCTACGTAATACCAGACACTAACCGTCAACATTAAATTCCATAACTATCAACGAAAAATTCCAACCCATTGTTGTGCACATAATGGCATCAACTTGGACTGGGTTGTCAAGCCAGTGCTTGACTGGTAGACTAGAATGCCAGGCAAAGTACAAAACCTCCCGTACAAACTGACTCGTCGCGACTTTAGCACCCATTCCGATCGTAAAAACTTTTTATTTTTCATTTTCAAAATTATTATTATCATTATTTTTCCCACTTATTTTTGCTACGCGCACATAAAAAAAAAAGCACTAATGTCAGCTTCTGTCCATTTGTAAATTGGTAGCTGGTCTCACAACGCCGTAACTAGTACGTAGGGGATGAGAGAAGCTGGAGGTGTGGTCTGCGGTAGCACATAAGTGTTGACCATCCAGGGCGAGTGACCCACCTTAAAAATGTGATAAAGCGCACTCTGGAGCTCGTATCTTAAGGTTTCTTTAGCTTTGTGTTGTCATTTCATTTAATGCCTTCGAATGTCGCAATCATATTTTTCTTATATTTCATTTCATTAAGTCGTGCTTTTTTCAAATCATCATAAAAAATTATGCTCATTAGTTTTGAGTTGAAAAAAAGCACATAAAAATAAATATGAGAAAAAAAAACAGAACACAAAGTGGCCATGTTTTTTCGTAATTCGTCTTTTTTTTTCTTCCAAGAAATCTTATTTAACAATAAAAATATTTAATTTTATAACATTAGAAATAAACAAGCAACGAAATTAATAAAAATTAATATCTATCCGTATATTTGTAGTTTGTAGTTAGATATTTCCATCAACTTGATATTGTTATTAATTTATTTTGATGCCTCCGCCATATTGAATTGTTTAATCCGCCATTGTTGCCCAGCCTTTGCTTGTCTTATTTAAATTTTATTTAAATAAAAAATACATTGAATGGGTTTTGATTGAGCTACGCTGCCACAGTTAGCGGTCTGTGCGTAAGTCTGGGCTACTGGTCTTTATTGGCAGCGAGCTGAGTAGAAATTATGAGCTAATAATAAGAGGTATTAACTAGTTTTTTTTTGGTTTTTCTGTAAGCTTAAATACGATGTCTGTTAAAATTTTTAAGACCCTTTAAATTGCTTCGAACTCGTAGTTTTGATGTGAATGGCAACAAATGAAAATATTTTTAACCACACAAAAAAAAAAAAAAATGAAAAAACACAAAAAACTTTTAAGGAAATCTATAAACTATTATAGATGATTCTTTGTAGAGAGCAGATTTTAATTAAGTTATTGCTTCTATATCGACTTGACCTCAAAATTATTTATAACAACAATGCAATAATAAATAGTTTCTTTTGCAACTGACTTAAAATGACATTCAATGAATACAATGTAGCAATTGCGTGTGTTATTCGGAAGGACTGAAATCATATAAAATTAACTATTGTCATAACATAAAAATTAATTTGGAAGCACAGTTAATAATTTATATATAATTTATCTCTTTCTCTGCTTGCTTTTTTAGTAGTTCAGGTTAACTTTGGAAAATTTACAAATTTGTATTCCAAATCTTCAACTAGTTTGGTTATAGTTAATAGTTTCCAGAGCTGTGAAAGCTTGCAATCATTTGATTGATTAAAATTTTAGATTGGAGTATTTATTCAATTTTCTGAATAAGGCTTAAGATAAATTAAGTCACCAATCATTTTGAATGATTTTGATTTATTAATCATTTTGTGCAATCATAACTTGATTTCATTGTCAACATTCCAAATCAATTGTGATTTGACTTTGAATGCATTCGAATTACACAAATTTAAAAGTTTTTACGCTATATAATTAAGCTGAGTGCTGATTCGAAATCTGGCTTCCGTTTCGTTTCACCACGCCCACTTTTCAGATATTCACTACTTGCGCGGAAGTTAGGTAGAACTTTGTAAAAGTTTTAGTTATGCTATAAAAGTTTTTAGACCTAATCTAAAGGAGTTCAATGCTTAGGGAATGTGTAATTTTATTATGTAAATTTATTGTACTATATTGATTATTTTCTCTACGAGAAATATGAAATTATACATAAAAAAAAAACATTCGCAAAAGATTATGAACAATATATTAAAAAAAAAAAAATTCAATGAAAGGATTTGAAGACTCAGTGACTTCACTAAAGCACTTCAAGTGATTTCAATGCAATCAATTGCCACATAAATGAATTTGAAATTATGAAAAATGATTGCTTATCTAAAATGTTCAACTCCGAAAAACAGTCTTTTTTTTTTAGTGCTGTCGCTACAATATACCAGTATATCCATAATTTCGTTATATCGTGTCACTGATATTTTGATTTTTTTAATAAAATGCATTGTTTTGTTGAATATATGTGAGTTTTTATATAATTATAAAGTAAGGACTCGATCGGGGCTTATTGGTGTAGACCCAAAAGCAAGGACTCCACGGGCGTCAAATCACGTAGTCTCGGTGGCCAATTAAAATCACCTTGGCGCGAGATAATCTTCATTTCGAATTTCGTTTGCAATAAATGCATTGTGTCTTGTGTCTGGGAAACAGGGGGCGAACCTTCACATGGCAACGTGTCTGACCGCCTCAACCTGGCGAGGCCAGCATTTTCCATGTCGAAATCGTCTCAAGTCGACTCAAACCTAAACGTGGTGTTCCCTGGGCAACGGCAAACTGGCATCCGTCAGTTTGACGGCTAATTTGAGCGGCGGGTCGCTCCATAGACCTTAAACATGGAATGTGCGCGGGGTTTGGGTCCCGCCACATTACTTCTGCCCAATGAAAACTAAACCAGCCTCGTATAAGAACCCCATTTACGTTGATGACCACCGCAAACAAAAAACGGACAATGATTTATGGATATGCACCCGGAATGTCCGGACCCTTTATAGGGAAGGTGCCATTATCCAACTGGCGGAAGCCCTCAAAACAATAAAAGCTGACATCACCGCCATCCAGGGAATGCGATGGAAAGGGCAAGGCTGCTCGAAACAAGCACACTGCGATATATATACTACAGCTGCCATGCGGAGAAGCGCGAATTCGGATGTGGATTCGTCGTTAGCCGGAAACTACGCCACCTTGTTTCCCGGTTCACACCTCCACGAACAACGGTCTAAGACTGATCCACTTCGCCGCGGCGCAAAACATGGTAGTTAGTAGCACCAGATTTAAGCACCTCGACATCCACAAGGCCATTTGGCTGTCCCCGGATCAAAAAACGCGAAACCAAATTGATCATGTTGTAATCGACGGAAGGCATGCCTCTAGTGTTCTATATGTGCGTACATTTCGGGGGGTCAACATTGACTCCGACCATTATCTTGTTGTAGCCAAGATTCGCATGCGATTATGCAATGCGAAGAACATACGCACAGGAATGCACCGAAAGGTAGATGTCGCTAAGCTGCAATTACAACGGACTGCCGAATCCTACTCCGCTCAACTCTCGGCTAAGCTCAACCAACCAACCTCTAGACCCAACGAAGCCGGCGGACTTTGGGCACATATATCCCACTCCATGCGCGCTGCCGCTGAATAAGTCATTGGTTTCCGGAGCCCACAACCTCGGACCAATGGTACGATCAGGAGTGTCGCATCGCGACAACAGTAAAAAACGTCGCATATAGAAAAACACTGCAGTCAGCTGCAACGCGAGCCGTGCGAGAAAACTACCGCGAAAAGAGGAAGGAAGAGAGACGCCTTTTCAGACGCAAGAAAAGAGAGCAGGAAAAGCGTGAGCGTGATTAATTATAGGTAGACTAGGGCAAGAAGGATGCACGAAAACTCCATCAACAGGTTAAGCGTCTAACCTGTCTAACCGTCTAACCAAGGTTTCAAGCTCGGAGCATCCACTTGTAGAGACGAAAATGGAGATCTGAATACGGATACACAGTGTGTGCTGAGATTGTGGAGACAGCTCTTCTCCAATTTACTTACTGGCGACGATTCCACCAATGCCGCCCATGGAGAGCGCAGTTCAGTGCCCCCAATCAACAATGACGGAGTGGAAGTATCACCACCTAGCCATGAAGAGGTTCGAGTTGCTATACAACGACTCAAAAAAATATAAAGCAGCGGGTGCTGACGGCCTGTCAGCTGAATTGTTTAAGACCTGCGGCGATGAATTGATAAGGGGCATGCATCAGCTCATCAGCAAAATATGGCTAGCAAAAAGCCATATATTAGACTTTGCAGAATGACGTTGAGCAACACACTCAGCTCCGTCAAGGTAGGAAATAACCTCTCCGAAACCTTCAAAATCGAAACAGGTTTCAGGCAAGGCGATCCACTGTCTTGCGATCTCTTCAACATCATCATGGAGGGGATCGTACGAAAGGCCGGTGTGCATCGTAATGGCACAATTTTCTATAAAGGTGTCTAGCTCCTTGCGTACGCTGATGATATTGATATTGTCGGCAAACCAAGAGAGATGTTACCGCTGCCAAAGTGGGCATCGGTTTTTATAGATTTACCGCTAGATAACACCCGTAATATAACTGAGAAGTTATAAATGAGGTCTTTGTCGATTTTTGTGATATCTGCTGCTACGTCGACTTCTGAAAAAAACCTGCGTGCAGTATTCCCGTCACTTGTTGTTCCAAAGCCTTGATTTACTTGGTCAACTGTTAAGCCAGTTTTTTCCCTAAATTCCCTCTGAATTCGGGTTTTACTTTCTAAAAATGCAGCTCTATTTACATCTCGTTCCTGCCAGGACTTAAATAGGAGACGATATTCTATATGAAGCAGACATTCAAAAATCGAATATAGCAATGAAGAATTGATAAGCCAAACTTAAAGTACTCAGAGTTGCCGCTTGCTCCTTGCATCTGCATCTGCTGGCAAAACTCGTATTTGAACAAACAGTTGCTACAGAACCATCAATCATGGTACAGTGCATTTCATATGACACTTCGGCAACTGCACCATTGGCTTGAAATACATCACATTACAAATCGCTTATTTTTTTCTTCATTGCTTGATATTTCTTAAGAACCAAG
Source organism: Coremacera marginata (assembly GCA_914767935.1). Taxonomy (NCBI): domain Eukaryota; kingdom Metazoa; phylum Arthropoda; class Insecta; order Diptera; family Sciomyzidae; genus Coremacera; species Coremacera marginata. Next base: position 51,545,403 of record OU612046.1, on the reverse strand, counting down.
TCCTTGTTTTCCTTGGTATGGATAAATTTCACAACTCTACAAAATAGTGTAGATGACGGTGTTTTATTCACCCACACTTCCTTCTTGGTGGACGAATGAATTAATCTGCTAATATAGTAAACACCATGATTACGTAATCATAATCATAAAAACTATGTCAATACTTACTTAAGTGGCACAAATACAATAATAAACATGAGTTCATCGGATAAGTCACTTGATGAAAATCTTTGTATATAGTGGCTGTGGTCCAAACTACCGTCGATTCCCCATTTGCAGATAATAGAAAAGTTTCTACCAAACTCCATACTTGAACAGAGACTTAAGATGCTCTTCACTGTGGCTCGCATTAAATGCTTCAAACAAACTTCTGCTGATATCTCTGTTGCAGTAATATCAGGAATTAGTTCCTTTTTTAAACCTCGCCAGGTATGCAGGCTGGGGAAACTATCGTGATGTAAGTTGCTCAAAACTTTCCGCAGTACTTTATATTTTGGTTCCGACAAATTTAAATCTAGCAATAAGGCAAGAGCTCTCCAACTTGAGATCAATTGGCTATGAAATTTGTAAACCTTAGACCGCAACAACTTTGAATCGAATTCTCGATCTCCGATTTTTGACACAATAAAAGAATATATTTCAGATATTATTTTATTAGTTTATGTGGAAATCCACGGGCCAACCAATTCACTATTTAAAATCTTAAAAGACATTATTTTTACTGTAATTACAACCACTTTAATCGCGCTTGTTAAGTGAAGTTTGGCTACACTTGTAAGTTTTGTTTTTGTAAAATCAAACGGTAAGTTAAACGAGTAAAAAGAGTACAGATGGCCTCACTAGCTATTGATTGTCTCACACGTGGGAGTCTAAGATTTTGTAGGTAATTTTTGATGGCGAAATGCATGAAAATTGGGTGGGCATAACAATATAAACAACAAGAAATATATGCAAGCAAATAAAAAAAATTACAATAACAATTCTTCTTATTTTGATTTGAGTGCACTACTAAAAATGCAATATTAGGAAAAAAACTGCGTTTTGGACGCTTAGAAAAAATTTAATATTTTCAAGAATCGGAAAAGTCGGAAGAGTTTTTGGTTTTTCCGGATAAATTACGGTTTATTCTTACAGAAACAGCAATAACATTTCACGGACTTTCAGGAACTAATTTCCCCCGGACTCCAGAAATTGCCCAATTTTCATATTTTTCCAAATATGAAAACCTCCGTGTTTGCCATCTTCTAAAACTTTTACAATTTCATAAATTAAAAAAAGTCTACAAATTAATTTAACTGAGTTTTTTATTAATTTAAGGTAGGACATGACATTCGCGGCAGAGAAAACAGACCTTTTTTAAAAATTCATAACTCAGTCAAAAACAAACATTTTTCCAAAATTTTTTTTATTATTGTAGAGAATTGAACAAATTACAAGAAAAAAATACAAAGAAATATATTTTTCACTCCAACATGGTTTTATAGAGCTCCAAACTGTCGGCAGAGTAAAAACGGGGCCTCGTGGTTGCAGCGCTGAGAGTTGCAAAAATTGTCCGATCTGGAAAAAAAATTACTTTTTTAAATCTTAACAAAATTGGTTATCGTATTACACGAGCTTTTTTTCTTAATTTTTTTTCAATTTTTGCTGATGTTCCAAATTTGAAAGTGTGTTTTTTCGAAAAAAAATTTGACTTTAAAAATTCATAAAAAATCGAAAAAAAAAATTAAAAAAAAGCTAGTGTCATACGATAGCGAATCAAGTTTAAAAAAATACAAAAAAAAAAAAATTTGGTCAAAAAATGAACCCGCTAGTGCCGCAACCAGTACGAACAACATGATTTCGAGATAAACGCGTTCAAAGTTTGTGAACAAAGAATATTTACAAATCTTAAGAATATTTACTAAAATACAAAATTTTTAAAAAAAAGTCGATTTCAAAAAACGGCTAATGCCATGTAACCCCTTAAAATGTTCTACACTACATAAATGAAACCAAAAATGTAATTTTGCCAAATTATCTTAAAAACACTTACGAGCGCTAAATTCGTGTTTAATTATTTCAATATCATATTCGTCAACTTTAAAGAGTTGCACCAACAAAAAAATAGATATAAATATATATACTAAAGAAGTTACAGTTCCTTCTTATTAGGGCTTTTACCTTTAAAATTAGACCAATATTGTTGAATTCGGCGTTACTAACTTTTTTGATTTTTGTCCACTGACGGAGCATTGTGCGACAGCCCAAAATCCACGCCAAACAGTGCACCGTTGTGAGTGAATAGGAAGCTCCTGGAACCATATTGGGAAGAAATATTCAACTGGTAAGCCCTGCTACCACGTTTGCCTCCCCACCCCTCCCCCTTCCGAAAACAAAATGTGTTTTTTTCATAAAATTAAAGTTTTTAAAAATTTGTTCACTTCTTGCTTAAAAAGTGCTTTATTTGGCCTTGAAGAAAAAAAGTAGTATAAAATACTTCCCAAATTGTAGTATAAAACTTTCTGTATAGCGGTTGGGTCATATTTTTGCCAAAAAGGGAGCGATACAGTATTCTTGAGTCTCGATAAAATTTAATGTAATTTACAATTTTGTATAATTGCAGTTTATCGTATTTGAAAGTAGTTAAAAATATAATATTTTGGCGGATTTTTTTGGGGGTCCAAAAAAATGTTTTTGAAGTTGTCTTATCTTTAAAATAAAGGGTGCACTTTCCAAACTTGTTTTTCAACCCACACTATTGTATATTATAACTTCCACCCTTAAAAACTATACTTCAAGAATCCTAGACAGATACTGTTTTCTCTAAAAATTCTCTATTATCTCGAGCATTAAAACTCATCTTTTCTTAGGAAATGAAAATAAAAAGTATTTCATATTAAACCCGTATGATACTTACATTTTTTACGACAACGCGTACTGCGTAGGGGGTATATTAACTTTGTCATTCCGTTTGTAACGCCAAGAAGGTGGCTTGGCAGGTATAAAAAAATATATATATTTTTGATCAGCATCACCTCCTGAGTCGATTTCCGTGTGTACGTCTGTCCGTCTGTCGACACGATTACACCCGCAATTTTAAAGCTATCGCGATGAAATTCAAAACATAAGTTTATTTGAAAAACGATTGATTTTGGAGGATCAAGTTCGAAAATGGGCCAAATCGGATGAAAACCACGCCTACCTCCCATACAAAGTGACTTTATATTAACCGTAAAATGTCTCTAAAATCCACAAAAATTAAAGAAATACCTTAAAATGTGGCAAGTGAGCTTTGCTCTTCAGTCTTAATCCTGGCTATGAAATTTGGAAAAATCGAATGAAAACCACGCCTACCTCCCATACATAGTGGCTTTATTTTAAACGTCAAGTCTCTTAAAAATCTGCAAAAATTAAAGAAATGTTTTAAAATTTTGCATATAAACTTTGATATTTAATATAAGCCATATGTATGATATATAGCAAAATCTAACGAAAATCACGTCCACTTCCCATACAAAGTGGCTTTATTTTCAACGTAAAATCTCTTACAAATCCACAAAAATTAAGGAAATGTCTTGAAATTTTGCACATTGACTTTGATATATGATTTGAACCATCTCTATGACATTTGCAAAATTGAATAAAAACCACGCCTATCTCCCATTCAAAATGACGTCATCAAAATAGGAAAACTTTCGTTAATATATTAAACTGAATGTCATAGTGTATGTCGTGGCTACTTCGAATATACTCTAATATGGCCGCGGGGGGTATTTTAGCTTCGGTACCATGTCAAAGTTCCATCCTTACTAGTTTTTGTTCAATTTTAAAATCAGAGCAGACATATTTTGTAAGAAAAGGATAATTGTAACAACTTTTTAATTTTTTTTAAGGGTTTTTAAGAGCAGCCGCATTTAATAAATTAATTTTAGTTACACATACCACTTCCAATTCAGCATCCAATTTTCTCAAATAGTTTTGCTTACTCTAAAAATGTCAAATTAATTATTAACAGCAAAGTATTTCACAGTAAATATTTTATCAAAACTTAACGACGAACGAATTAAAAGAAACGACAAAAATAATGCATTGAAAATGCAGTCCGTCGCACATTTTTTCTTCAATTCGTACTATATGCGTACTTACTCACACCAATTGTATCAATTTGAATTGAATTGATACAATTTGAATTGAATTGAAAATTAAGAATTCGTACTTTTTGAATTGCTCTAGCTTAATTCTCAATAACGAAAAATGAGCAATTTAATGAAGTATCATACAGGCTTAACAAATATGTCATGTTTATGGTTTTCTAAGAGCATACATTTTATTTATAACCTTCTTTTTCTATTCGAAAGTCTAAAGAATCTTAATAATATTATTCACTTAATGTTAAATGGATCCAATCATAAAATCTTATGCCAAAACTACTGACAGCTTTAGAGCTTAATAGGAATATACAAACAATTTTTCCTGATAAGTTCATCACAAGTTCAGTTGTTACTATTCTCAGTAGCAAATGCAATTAATACAATGAATCAATATTGTTAAAATTGGGATTTGGATGATTGAATGTGACTTTGTTTCTAGTCGTCATGTTGTTCTTAGTTCTTTAAGGAACGGGTTTTTTTACGAAAGTTTTCTTGAAATCTTTCTGAATGGCTCATTTATGAATACCATCCTTTTCTATAAAATAAAATAAAGTACTGAATAAAAATTATATTATTTAAGGCATTCACCTTTTCCGATTCCTATAACTGAATATCAATTTGAATATCAAATTTCAAAATTCAAATATTTTTATAACAAAATGTTTGAAATAATTTTTCTTAAATGAATTTTTGTAACGCAACTGCAATCAGCATCCGTCTGTTTTTAGAAAGAAACAGGTTCTTTACTTACAGAAGCACAGTTAAACAATGCATTATTCCAAATACCGGAAAATGTGTCATTTAACATTATTTACGATTCGTTCACCACGTTGACTTTCAATAACAACTCTAAAGACCATAAAATAAATTATCAAATAAAATTTTCCTAAATTTCATTAATAAAAAAATGTATTGTCGGTGCAACTAACATCATTCAAAGGCTGGGCAAAGAGCGAACGCAATCACACACAAGCACACTAGGTGATAAAGTTTTTTTTTTTCTTATGTTCGACATGAAACATAGCTACCGAAAAAGCCTTTCTAAAAGTTGAAAGATGAACAAAATAAATGTTTAATTGACAATCGAAACGAGATACAATGATTTGATAGCACAATAAAAATTATGGTTGGGAAAGCATCGTGCGAGGAACTAGAAAAATTACACACTAATTCATTTTTCAAACATGGTACAGATGAATTTTGAAAAAATAAAAAAAGAAAACGCACTGGAACTGAGAGCTAGAGTGAAGAAGTGAGTTCGAAAGAAATTCAACGATATGATGTTGAATAAGGAATAGAAGAAAAAAAAAAAAATTCAATTGAAATAGCACCGCAGCAGGCGAAATAGACGAGCCCAATTCAGTTAAAATATAATTTATGACTATGTCTGTGCTCACAATCATTAGTTAACTGGTCACTCACACGCTCGGTCATAGCAAACACAGGGGCACAAAAACCGTCAGAGGTCAGTCGCCTTCATTGCGCTATAAAAAATAAGAGAGAAAAAAAATAGAGTTTCATTCATTATCAGGTGCATGTTGCACTTTCCCTTATATTAAATTTAGGGCTAAGGACAAAAGAGATGAATAGTTTCTTTTTCCCTTAAGGTGGCCAAGAAATGGAAAAGTTGGCCAATAAATTAACACAACTATCACAATTAGACTGAAAAATGAAGGACGCAGGTTGAGAAAATCAAGTAACTGAATAGGTATTGAAGGTGGCTGCAACATAATCGAAACAGGAAGTAAATCCTTGGGACAATACTGGTGACAACGGTAGCTACTGTTGTGTAATTGTCAGTGGGAAATCTTTGTTCGAGCCTATGGGAATTTCTAAAATTTCGCGATTTAAAATGTGTGCATTCATCACACGGAAGGAAGTTGAGGAAGTTGTTCATTAGAGAGTTTTTGGCAATGTTTTTTTTTTTTTATTTTGTGACAAAAACTGTTGATACTGTTGACTACTTGGGTGTGCTTTGTAGACGATAATGAGAGCTCATGCGTTGCCAAAACCTCAGTGATATCAACGCTTCTTTTTTATATAGCAAAAAGTGAAAAAATTTAGAGTTGGGGTGTAACATGACAAGTACGAAATGATGATGAATCGAGTTAGAGATCTCATTATGATTAATTTATATTTAAAAAATTTCCAAAAACTATAAAAAAGTTATGTTTAACATAAAATTGTATGTTTTGTAAATTAGAATGTAGGCCTGATTAATATTTCTTTAGCAGTGATTTCGGATAACACTTGATATGACTGGAAATAGTGTTTCTTGAAGCATGATTAAGGAGCAGCCGTCCATTGTTCCTTAAAAAAGACAAAAATATATCCAACTAATAAAAAACAAATATATATTGATTTAATAAATTCAACAGTTCATAATCAAGAAGTTCAAGTAAATTTCCAAAATAATTGTAACTAGCTTACACCCGGCGCGCTTCGCTGCACTTAGCGCTTATCCCCTAAAAGAGGGCGTAGCTTTAGTGAAGCCATGCTTTTAAAGTAAGTTCGAACCGAGTTTCATTGATGTGTGACTTATTTCGAAAGCTATACCGAACATTTTGGGTGTTGAAAAAGTACCACGCCTCTCGTCTAACGCCCGTAACATGTTACCATGTAGTGGAACGGCATTTGTAAATTGAGATCGAATACTGAATTCCGAGGCTGTGCGACCTATAATTCAAAAACTGTTCGACAACGAAAATTTGAGGCGTATTTAGTTTGCCTTTCACTATCGGCACCAGACTTTACAGGAACGCTCTCAAGGCTTTGGTATAAAAATTGTCTTAGCGGTTTCGGAGTCTTTACATGATACACACATATACCCACAGACGTATATACATTAAGTCGCCTCACGCTCTTTAGAAAAAAAAAGTTGTTCAGTCCGATTCTTCAAAATAATCCATGGCTTATGTTTTGATGATCCCCAAAATATTTTGTCTAAAAATATTGGCTGGTATGGTAGGTTAAAAAAATAACAAACGGTCAGAAATAGGAGTAATGAAAAAGTTCTTTTGCATCAAAAAATCTTAAATTTTTTCCGTTGTAATACAGATAATGTGGATTTTTAGGGATTGTTTTAACTTTTTTCATATTACTTTCACTAAAATTCAAATGAATTTTTTCCCATACTACTTTTAGTCAAATAAATTATTAAATGTAAAAAATGTGTAAATTTTTTTGTAATTTCATTCAATTTAATTTTTTACTTTACAATATTTTTAATCATTAATAGATAATAAAAATAACTAAAAGTAACATGGCAAAAGAAAAAAAGATCTTTTAATATGAATTTTAGTGAAAATAATATTAGAAAAGTTAAGAATTAAATTAAATTTAAAATTTTTTGGTGCAGATTGGAAGAACTTTTTCATTACTATTATTTCTGACCGTTTGATATTTTTAACTACCATACCAGTAAATATTTAAACAAAAAACTCGATTTTTAGAGAATATTCCAAACCATTCCGTGGCATACTGGTTGAGATGCGTGGCTTGTATGCCATAGAACCCAGGTTCGAATTACATCTGTGAAAGAAAGTTTTTTCAAATGAATTAATTTTTCTGTTCGGCCGTCATCTCAATGCAGACCAGAGCTCTGCAGCGAGTCACAGTTTTGCATCAATGCGCCACTTACTCAAAACTGAGTATGAATGAGTATATGTAGTTTCCAAAGCCGTATTCGGATGTGATTGATTCAAATCAAAGTGAATCACGCTATTGAATAATGAGCCACTTACTCAAAACTGAGTATGAATGAGTATATGTAGTTTCCAAAGCCGTATTCGGATGTGATTGATTTAAAACAAAGTGAATCAAATTTTTGAATCATGAGCTACTTACTCAAAAATGAGTATGAATAAGTATAAGTAGTTTCGAAAGTAGTATTCATATTTGTTTTATTCAAAACAGCTCAAAGCTCATTAATATTAGATTTTTTTATGTTTTGATTTAGAGTATTCGTAATATATTGAAGTACTTAGAGTATTAGAATCACCGTTGATACTAATTGTGTTCATGGCTGAACCTATAAAAATTATTTGATTTGTTTTTTAAGTTTCGTACATGATCTGGTTGTAATAGAGGGTCACTGATTTCAAATCTTATGCCAAAATTTTATAAATTATTTGATACTAGGGTGAACCCTGAAATGTTTTTTTTTTTGTTTTTAGTATTATTTCATGTTTTGAAAGTATAAGGGGGTCGCTGATTTCGAATCTGATGTCAGAATTTTAAAATTCCAGATGGTTAATAATGTTGCCACCTAAAAGGTTTTTATTTTCAAGAATTCGGTGCTGGAGCAAACACTAGGTAAAAATGGGTCGCTGAGCCCGAATCCGTTTCCAGAATTTCAGAATTGTGTCATTTTTTTATAACAGTATTGCCACCTACCATAACGTATTTTTAAGAGCTTTAAACACCATTTAACAGTGTTAAGGGGACGCTGACTTCGAATCTGATGTCAGAATCTTAAAATTTAAGATGGTTAATAGTGTTGCCAACTAAACATTTTTTATTTTCACGAATTCGGTGCTGGAGTGAACAATATGTAAAAATAGGTCGCTTAATGCGAACATAAATAGAGAGGTCTATGTGCTCCCCATTTGCTATATTTTTAAGGGGGTCCCGAAACACGTGTTTGACTTACAATTTGACTTGCAGTTGACAGTTAAAACACGTCACCCCTCTATATATAATTTTTACCTATCTTGCTTCCCCTTCGAGATACGTCGCTTTTTCAACTTACTCGAAGATTTTTCAAGGATTTTTCGATATATTTAAATTTTATGTTGTTCCATATCTCGAAAGGGTATCAAAATAGGTAAAAATTAACCATTTTTTGGGGGTTGCTAAGGGAGGAAGCATTCTTGAGGCACACGAATAGGGGGGTTATGTGCCCCCATTCGCCATATTTTTAGGGGTGAACGTCAAAACACGTGTTAAACTGTCCACTGTAAGTCAAATTGTAAGTCAAACACATGTTTCGGGGCCTCCCTTAAAATATGGCGAATGGGGTCACATAGACCTTCACATAGACTTACTTACTTACTTAGGTGGCCGTGACAACCCGTGTCCGGATTTCGACCGACCTCATCAGCTCTCGCCAGGCGCCTCTGCTTTGCGCGCGCCTTCTCCAATCGCATACACCAAGTGCGGTTAGGGCTTCCTCAGCCTGGTCCATCCATCGGAGGCATGGTCTCCCTCGTCGTCGTTGACCAGCGACCCTCGCTTCGAGCACCTTTTTCGCTGGAGCTTCGTCGTCCATACGATGGACATGACCCAGCCAGCGTAGTCGCTGCACAGTTATACGCCGAACTACGTCAATGTCTCCGTAGAGCTCATACAGCTCGTGGTTCATTCGGATGCGATAGTCATCGCCGACTCGAACAGGACCGAAGATTTTGCGAAGGACTTTTCTCTCGAACACCCCCAGAGCAGCTGCGTCAGTTTGCGAAACTACCCATGCCTCAGCGCCATAAAGCAGCACAGGTAGAACGAGCGTCTTGTAGAGTGTTAGTTTTGTCGATCGAGAGAGGGCTCTGGAACTTAGTTGCTTACTGAGCCCGTAGTAGCACCTATTAGCAATTATTGTTCTTCGCTTTATCTCCAGGCTGATTTCGTTTTTGGTATTAATGGCGGTGCCAAGGTAAACGAACTCCTTGACTACTTCAAAGTTATAGCTGCCGGATGAAACGTGGGAGTCTAAACGCCGAGCTCCCTTGTTTGTAGACAGCATATACTTTGTTTTACCCTCATTTATCGTCAAACCCACTTTGGCTGATTCCTTTTCGATAGCGGCGAAAGCAGCGGTAACATCTCTCTTGGTTCTGCCAACAATATCAATATCATCAGCGTAAGCAAGGAGCTGGACACCTTTATAGAAAATGGAGCCATTACGATGCACACCGGCCTTTCGTACGATCCCCTCCATGATGATGTTGAAGAGATCGCAAGACAGTGGATCGCCTTGCCTGAAACCTCTTTCGGTATTGAAGGTTTCGGAGAGGTCATTTCCTACCTTGACGGAGCTGCGTGTGTTGCTCAACGTCATTCTGCAAAGTCTTATCAACTTTGCAGGTATACCGAACTCAGACATTGTTGCGTATAGGCAATCCCTTCTCGGGCTATCGAACGCAGCTTTAAAGTCGACAAAGAGATGGTGTGTGTCAATTTGATTTTCGTGGGTTTTCTCCAGGATTTGTCGTAGCGTGAAAATCTGGTCTATGGTAGACTTACCAGGTCGAAAGCCACACTGATAAGGTCCAATCAGTGTTTTTGTAATTGGCTTTAATCTTTCACACAGTACGCTTGAGAGAACCTTATATGCGATGGAAATAAGACTGATACCTCTATAACTTGCGCAGATTGTAGGGTCTCCTTTCTTAAGTATAGGGCACAGTACACTGAGGTTCCAATCGTCGGGCATGCTTTCTGCTAGCCATATTTTGCTGATGAGCTGATGCATGCGCCTTATCAATTCATCGCCGCCGGTTTTAAACAATTCAGCTGACAGGCCGTCAGCACCCGCTGCTTTATTGTTTTTGAGTCGTTGGATAGCAACTCGAACCTCTTCATGGCTAGGTGGTGATACTTCCACTCCGTCATCGTCGATTGGTGGCACTACACTGTGCTCTCGATGGGCGGCATTGGTGGAATCGTCGCCATTAAGTAAATTGGAGAAGTGCTGTCTCCACAATCTAAGCACACACTGTGTATCCGTATTCAGATCTCCATTTTCGTCTCTACAAGTGGATGCTCCGGGCTTGAAACCTTGGGTTAGACGCTTAACCTGTTGATAGAATTTTCGTGCATCCTTCTTGCCCTGGTATACCTCTAGTTCCTCACGCTCACGCTTTTCCTGCTCTCTTTTCTTGCGTCTGAAAAGGCGTCTCTCTTCCTTCCTCTTTTCGCGGTAGTTTTCTCGCACGGCTCGCGTTGCAGCTGACTGCAGCGTTTTTCTATAAGCGGCGTTTTTTACTGCAGTCGCAATGCGACACTCCTGATCATACCATTGGTTCCGAGGTTGCGGGCGCCGGAAACCAATGACTTCTTCAGCGGCAGCGCGCATGGAGTGGGATATATGCGCCCAAAGTCCGCCGGCGTCGTCGTGTCCAGAGGTTGGTCGGTTGAGCTTAACCGAGAGTTGAGCGGAGTAGGCTTCGGCAGTCCGTTGTAATTGCAGCTTAGCGACATCTAGCTTTCGTTGCATTCCTGTGCGTATGTTCTTGGCATTGCATAATCGCATGCGGATCTTGGCTGCAACAAGATAATGGTCGGAGTCAATGTTGACCCCCCGAAATGTACGCACATCTAGAACACTAGAGGCATGCCTTCCGTCGATTACAACATGATCAATTTGGTTTCGCGTTTTTTGATCCGGGGACAGCCAGGTGGCCTTGTGGATGTCGAGGTGCTTAAATCTGGTGCTACTAACTACCATGTTTCGTGCCGCGGCGAAGTCGATCAGTCTTAGACCGTTGTTTGTGGAGGTCTCGTGAAGACTGAACTGACCGACAGTGGGGCCAAAGATGCCTTCCCTTCCGACTTTCGCATTAAAATCGCCGAGGACTATTTTCACGTCATGGACCGGAAGGTGGTCATATACGTCCTCAAGACTAGCGTAGAAAGCGTCCTTGACGGCTTCGTCCTTTTCCTCCGTCGGGGCGTGCGCGCAAATAAGGCTTATGTAGAAAAATTTTGCCTTGATGCGGATCGTGGCCAATCTTTCGTTCACAGGTGTGAACCGGGAAACAAGGTGACGTAGTTTCCGGCTAACGACGAATCCACATCCGAACTCGCGCTTCTCCGCATGGCAGCTGTAGTAGATATCGCAGTGTGCTTGTTTAGAGCAGCCTTGCCCTTTCCATCGCATTTCCTGGATGGCGGTGATGTCAAATTGTATTGTTTTGAGGGCTTCCGCCAGTTGGATAATGGCACCTTCCCTATAAAGGGTCCGGACATTCCAGGTGCATATCCGTAAATCATTGTCCGTTTTTCGTTTGCGGTGGTCGTCAACGTAATTGGGGTTCTTATCCGAGGCTGGTTTAGTTTTCATTGGGCAGTAGTAATGTGGCGGGACCCAAACCCTGCGCACATTCCATGTTTAAGGTCTATGGATCGACCCGCCGCTCAAATTAGCCGTCAAACTGACGGATGCCAGTTTGCCGTTGCCCAGGGAACACCACTTGGAGGTTTGAGTCGACACAAACTCAAATAGACATAAAATTTAAATATATCGAAAAATTTTCGAAAAATCCTCGAAAAATCTTCGAGAAAGTAGAAAAGTGCCATATCTCGAAGGGGAAGCAAGATTTTTTTTTTTTGTTTTTAATTTCAAACCATTCCAGCTCACGAATGGCTATCGCTAGAGTCGAAATATTTTTGGAATCATCATAACATAAAGCATTATTTTGAGGAAACGGCCCGAACAACTTTTTTTCGTGAGAAGCCTTAGTATACATAAAAGGCAAAATTTATGTATATAGTGACAGCCACTTGGTGCCATTGCACCTACGTACCAAGTTTCACTATCAAAACGTGTACAGCTCAGAAATTACAATGATTTCGGAAAAGCCGGCGTAGATAAAGTGCGACACGCCCATTTTTTAAGGGTTCTGGCAGTAAACATAGGAACTTCTGAAGAGTGGGCACAGATATAGTGCCACCATGCACATCTTTTGCAAAACTGTCGAGAGTAAGCGTTTGAACTTAATTACCAAATTTTAGTATTTAACGATGAGAATCGTCTGATTTATATAAGTTCTATTGGTTTTTGGGTAAAAAAAAGTGGTGGCCGTGGCGTAGTGGATAGAGTGTGTGGCCCATACACGAGAGGACCCTGGTACGAATCCCACCTGACACAGAAAGATTTTCAATTGAATTAATTTTTCTGTTCGGCCGTCACCTCTCTGCAAAGAATGCCAAACCTCAGAGAGTAAAATGGCATCATGAAAAGCTTTTTGAGAACATAAGCCATTCGGAGTCGGCATAAAACTTGTAGGTCCAGTTCTCGACCATTTGTTTTCAAACATTTCAGAACACGCACAACACAATTGACCGTAAGAAGCTCGGTCAAAGTCTTTTCAAGGGCTGAAAAGGCCATTTCGTTTGGTTTTTTTTTTATTTGTGGGTGGTGTAAGTGTGCGTGGCCAATTGTATATATATATATTGACTGCCACTTAGAGCACCTGCATATCAAGTGTTACTATTAAAACGTGTGCAACTCAGGATTAGGCATGATTTCGAAAAAGTGGGCGTAGATATGGTGCTACCACGCCCATTTTTTAACAGTTTCCTGCAGTGACTATATGAACTAAATTACCAAGAAAATATTTAGTCATATTAAAGAATATTTTTCTAGTGTGAAGAATATTTTGCTCACACGAAGAATAAATTTAGTCATATTGAAGAATATTTTGTTAATATATAGTATAAAGAATATAAAGAAAAAATATATATAATATAAGGAAAAAAAATTAGTCATATTGAAAAATATTTTGTCAATATGAAGAGTAAATTTAGTCATATTGAACAATATTTTGTTCATAGGAAGAATAAATTTGAAGTCATATTGAAGAATAGTTTTTTTATATGAAAAAAATAGTCATATTAAAGAATTGTTTGTCAACATGAAGAATTAATATAGACATATTGAGGAATATTTTGTTAATATACAGAATAAATAAAGTTACATTGAAGAAAAGATGAATAAAGAAACTTTGTGAGCTTGAAGAAATTTATTTAATGCGACAACATTTTATAAAAATACTGTTGGAATGAAATTTCGTCGTACTTATAAAATATATTTATATTAAGAAAAGTTTTGTTGTATGAACACACAGGAGGTGTTGCCCATATATTGATCACCGTTTCATCAAATTAACCTCCTTTTACTTCATAATTATTATTAAAATTTCAAAATAAAAGTACTCTTATGAACTGTGCTGTAGCACAAATATGACATTTCAAGACTTATTTCATAAAAATCGACCTAATACTTTTAGGAGTTTGCCTCTTAACAAAAATTTGCACTTCAATTTTATATAATAGTATAGATAGATTTACTACTGTTAGATTATGTTGTAACATGTCACGGTACATGTGTTAATGATCGCTATAAAAAATCGCTCATAGCTCAATAATACTTTTTTTTCAAAGATCTAGCAACAGCTTACCTTGGTTGATATTTTTCTATTTAAACTAAAAGCATGCATTTTTTTTTTTTTTTTTTTTTTTTTGTTTTTGTTAAGAAAAATTTTCAGTGGGGCCCGTATATTGTGCCACCAGGCCCGAATTTGTTTCTTTGCGGACCTGATTATTCGTGATTATATCTGGCTAAAACGCATTTATGAGAATATTAATTAGGATCAACATAAAATAAATTAATAAAAGAAATTTTATTTGACGGCAATACTGCTAAAACTCAGACCAAATCAAATCGGCCCTTGAGAGAAAATTTATGAATATTAAACGATGCTGATCGACTTTGCCACAATAAGTTTCTATAAAATAAAAATTGCTTCAAACTCTAACGTCATAAGTTGTAAGTTAAATGCCAGTTTTTACAATTTTAATGCCTTGAAAGTGCTACTATAAAAATTTTTTAACATTTTATGATCAGCACTAAAAATTGAGTAATAGAAATTAAAAACGTAAAACGGGAGCTGTAAAAATATGAACAAGAAAAGATTTCCAATTTATAGCAGTACTAAAATTTTTATACGTATCTATCATCTGATCAAAAGCATGCAGCATAAAATGGACGCATAAATTTGATAAATAGTGAACAAATCAAAAAGTTTAAAAAACTTTGAGCTGAACACAGACAAAAGTGCAGCATGCATGATACTATCTATATTTTAGTCATGGTAAAAAAAAATATAATTGAATTTTCAAATATTTGAACAAGGATGCATTTATTGTTCGAAGGTGACCCTTAAACAAGAGATATCAGTATGAAGCAGGCCAACACCACGAATTCTAAGTCGAGCCAAACAAAAGCAGGTTTGTGCCTTAAGTCTTTTGTTTTCAACAAAAGAAACTCTAGAAAACAAGTTCAAAAGGAGTGTATGTGTGGCTTCGAGTGCGTAGTTCTGCTGCTTAAATGACATAATTTTGATGGAAAACTCTTATCAGTTGTGGGTTTTGAATTTCTAGACATTCTTCTCATCTAACGATGAGTGAAGAAAAGTAGATGATTTCAATCTGTTTACTTTTTACCACTTTGGCACTTTGTCATTGAGCACTAATTTGTGGGAATGAAGAAAATATCAAATTTCTACGAAGTGGCATTAATGTGCAACAAGCTGATGACCCTTTCAAGGATTTGGAACCTGTTGCAGGAACGAGAATTTGATCAGATAATAAAATTACTCGTCAATTCTTGCTTGTGTGCCTCAGAGAATTTGTCATGAGTTCTTGTTGCTGTTGTTCTTGTTCGACAAAAGTAGTAAAAAAATTAGTTCTTGACACATATCTGAAGCAGCTGTCTTGCTAAAATTGTTTGGTTTTTTTTTTAAACATTTTTACTAATTTTTGAGCATTTTTTGGTATTTCCTGAAATAACTATAAAAACATTCCAAACTTTGCGCTGTCGGCTTTGTTCAAAGCATTAAATTTTACGCAATTTGAATTTTTCTGCCCAGCCAAAGCGAAAGCAAGAAAAAGTTCATCGAAATTCGTCGCTTAGTCCGCTTGACAGCAGCTACGCTTAAATAAGATTAGCTCCCGAACGCGTATAAATCTGTTAAATTAAAAATTCACAAATCGAAATTTCGACAAACTTCAAAAGTGAGGTTGCCAGAAATTCCAGCGGGAACCCGCTTTTTCACACTTAACGTTGAAACCTTAAAAATTTTGCCAAAATCTGTACAATAGCATTCGATGCTGTATAGCATGGATGAGTAATGCACCCCTGCTGCGACATCAGTAAGAAACGTCGTGGAGTCTGCTCAAAGAGTGCCGCACACGCAGCCCAACTGTGACGCAGCAGTTTCACGGGTGAATTCGCCTTATTTTGATGGCCCCAAAAAGGTCGCATGTCTTGCGTTGTTCGGTCGGCCGATAACTTGTTGAACGTTTAACAACCTTTAAATGGTCGCTTTGCTTGACTCGATAATTTATGATCCAAAGGATACACAAATATGGCTAAATATCAGCAAATATTCACAAGTAAAGCTACTCCAATCTGACCCTATTTCATAGGACCAAGCCAACTGTTGCTTAATGTTGCTGTTGCTTCATTAGCCAGTGTGGAGTGTCTCAAAGTCGTTTGTCATCTGTGTGGTATTCCAATACTACTTTAGTCAACTGGTGGCAGCCCCCGCATGCAACGCACTCCAACGGCCACATAAAGGGTTTTTTCCAGCCTTTCAGCTCAAACAGCCTCCCTTCTCTGCCTTCTACTCGAAAATGCGTTGCACAGAAGCGCATTCAAGACACATTCCGATGCTCGTCGATAATTTATTATCCGAAAAAATCGCCTCTTTGTGACTTATTTGCTTATTAATATTGTTATTAGTTCGACGTACGCTGGAGCTTCAACAACGGGGCTTCGCTACCAGACTGCCTGCCTCTAGGTATGCGGCTGCAACAGCCATTCGCTGTATATCGTTTTCGAGTTGTACCTGTTGCAGCCTTTTGTTCAACAGATGTTCGTCGACTTTTGTCTGAATGCTGCTGTTGCAGCAGGAGGTCAACATTATATGGACTCAGCATCACCACCACCACCAACACCACCACCACCAGCTATATTTAAAAGCAGCACCTTCACTTTTAATACCATCTCATAGCAATCCTCAATCATTTCATTCTTGGTCATAAATGTTCGACTATGTTAGTTAGCAGCATTTTGAAATTGCTTCGAAGTTGTTTCTAAAGACCAGCCGCACCTTTTCGATTGATATTTTCTTCGTGCTCATTCTACCAATTTGAAATTCTCCGGTTATATTTTTTTTTTTTTTTTTGTTATTAATTTACAATTTAATTTTGTATCATTTTATTTCGTATGCTTGCTTATTTTATATCCACACCAAACATTTAAGTTTCTGCATGCTGAGATTTTTAAATATATTTTTGCGAGAAAATAATGTTTACTCCACCACAGCACATATAGGCTGACCAGGTTGAAAAATTTTCCACATATACCTTTATGTGTGTTTATAGTAGACCCCCGCCGTTAAGGCTCTATTCTTCGTGGCATTATGACAACGGAGTCAATAGTTCATGAAACCAGCAACCAGCACTTTACAAGCACACTCTAGGTGTGTAAATAAAATACCAGTAATACATATACCTATGCAGGAATACAAGTTCATACAAACAAATAAAGCAAACGGATGCCATTTAAACAAACACAAAGCGAGACCTGCATCCTACCATGTGAAAACAATATGCTATCAAAATTCCATATTGTTCTAAATAGTACCAGTTTGACTACCAGTAGCTGGCGTACCTTCATTTGCCATCTGTTGGTGGAGACGAGACCTATCCAACCTCTTGTATATTAGGGAATATACCAACCCGGTCGTACTAAGCACGACTATCACCGGTCAATCTAGACCTGTGTGATGATAGTCACCCTGGCAAGCGTTTCACGGGATGAGGCTCTTCAACACCACCTACAAAAAGATCAACAGTTCAAATATGAACTTTTATATCTGCCCGTGTACAGTCTACACAATAAATCGTGCATGGCTAGAATTCTACCTAGTTATTAGGTCAGGATAAATAAATTCATCACTGTAAACTAAAATATCCATGTATTTAAGCAACTCTATTGTGAGAAGTTTGGATTAAGGACTATATGTCTCATGCTATTCTACATAAAAAAAAAAAAAGCGAAATGGCCATTTCAGCCCTTGAAAGGACTTTGACCGAGCTTCTTGACCAATTGTGTTGTGTGTGATGTGAAATGTTTGCACACAAATGATCGAGAACTGGACCTACATGTTTTACGTCGACTCCAAACGGCTTATGTTTTCAAGAAGCTTTTCATGGCAGTTTTTACACTCTGAGGTTTGCCATTGTTTGCAAAGTGGTGACGGCCGAACAGAAAAATTAATTCAATTGAAATTCTACATAAAACCCTTTAATTTGGAGAATGTTGGAGATAGATCAGGTCTTTCTTTATACGTAGATTAGACCAGAGTTGTAAGTCCCATAGCTCAATAAGCTCTTTTAGCTCACTTACAACAACTTCTATATTGTACGAGTAAGTACATGCTGGCAAACCATCCTCAAATATCCTAACTATGGACAGGCAATCGCATCAATGATGCTAACCTGATGAAGATTTTCCCATATACCATCGGCAAATAGTTAGAGTTTCCAAATCTTTTGAAGTTCGAAAATGCAACGGATTCAGCAGCACTGCGCTAAATGAGCTGACTACACTGGCTTCACTTAGCGGACTTTCTTTGACATGTGTGGTGTGGCCAGTGTAGACAGCGCAGTGTTACTGAATCAGTTGCATTTCAACTTCAATCAACTTCAATCAACTTAACAGTATAACAGCCGACGATTTGGCTAGGATATTTTTATTATTATTGGTAATCTTTCAGGAATGGTTTACAAAAAGAGAAAATTTGAAAAAAGAGTTACTTTATTGAATACGTTATACTTATTATAAATCCTTAACCATGCAGCTTCGGGTATTCGCTAGAAGGCTTGGTAGTCAGTATGGTATTAGGTTGGGTCGACTGGGTAATCGGTAATTGACTCAGTAATCAGTTGGTAATCGCTTCGGTAAGTGGTAATCGGTTGGTAGCCGCTTTGGTGATCGGTAATCGGCTGGTTATCTCTTCGGTATGTTGTTATATACAATGTTGTAATGTAATATACTTCGGCGGCAGCTCCGGCGATAGGCCTTGCGACCAATCGAGGCAACGACAGTAGCTGTATAAAACCAATAAACCATGACGCGGATGTAAATACCTGCGTCGTAGCCCCAGAGATAGGACTTGCGGTCATTGTTGCCAACTTGGGGCTTTTTCCACCAGATTTGGAGCATTTTGAAAATTTCGACGCAAGAAAAATGAGGTTTGGTGCCTGGTGTATTTTTTGGTGCTTTTTTATTAATTCCGGTGGCACCAAATGTGCCTTATTCTTGGTTTCCACTATGTCGATTTCTGTGGTCACTTGTTGCCAATTGAATTCAAAATGTGGAAAAATAGAAAACAGCTGAATAATCGAATTGAGCTATACAACTCAATTTAAAAACATACACTTAAGTACTGTTTTTATTTTTCTAAAAAGCATCAATTTTTCTGTATAAATCGAAATTGGTATTTTAATCATCAATTTCAATATTTTCTGCCGCTTAAACTACCTTAGATTGCGTCAGATTTAAAAAAGGTAAAAAAAATTCATTTTATTAATGAAAACTTATAAAAATTTTGTTTTTTTTTAAGGTTGAAGGTTTGCACAAACTTGTGAAAGAACAAACTTTAAAAAGATTTAAACAATAACCAATTCAGAATATAATAAAATTTACAAATATACGAAAGCATATGTCATTTTACACTTAAGGTTCGTTTAATATGTTTCATTTAAGTTTTTTAAGTGAATCCTGTGAAATTAATTCTTTTTAAAAATTTTAATTTTCAATACAATTTCATATTTGTAACTTTCCATAAAAACGTAAGCAATATTTTCAATATAGAATATTCCATATTCAATGCAGAATTCAATGTAGAATGTAGAATTGGTGTTGTAACATTTTTGAAAGTCTTAAAATCTGGTGCATTTTTGAGGAAAAAGCGCATTTTTTTCGGCTTTTTGGTGGATTTCAGAATTCAAAAGTTGGCAACACTGCTGTCAATCGAATCAGCGACGTGGCTATCAATAAAAAAAATTAAAGAAAGAAACAAATAACACGAAATACTCTAACTACACTTAAAATAACCCCAACCGCCTGCCACCATCCGGGAGAACTCGTGGCAGTGTTGCGGTGACCCATTTGCCACCCGCCTCGGACGACAGACCTGACGGTCAACTGCAGTAATGGCTACTGAGCTTTAGCTCACCTAAAATAGGAATGCTGCCTTGGCTGGGATTGTAGTGTCTATTTACGAAATTTCAGAAAAGAACTATATAGGAATAATAAGTCGTCTGTGGTATGGCGTATGCAAAAAAATGTTTGACAGTTGGCTTATGACTACTAGAGTGAGTCTTGTTGTTGTTGTTACTATACTAAATCTATTTATAGTCTGGTGTAGTCATATTACTGTGGTTGTTGGTAATTTTGTCGTCTCTTGTTTATCACTGTAGTTGTTGGTATTTTATGTAAGTCAAGTTGTTATTAAGGTAACGCTTATTTATATATATATATATATAAATAACCATACTTAAATGCTTATGATAAGTGATTCTTTTTAAAGAATATTAATATTAATAATTAAATAAATACAGTTAATATTATATTTAACATATATACACAGATTATAATATTTAATAATATTTACAATATTGGATAAGTAAATAACATGTCGATATTATATGGTATTGGCCGTTATTGTTAGAATGTACTTGCTTATGAGTTTTATTATTAACAACTCCAGTTTTATTTAGTATTGTCAGCTTACGTTACAATTTGAAAAAATGGTGAAAACCAAAAGAGGCATTTTGTCATGGAAATTTTGTATTTCGAAAGGAAAATTTTACACATCTCCGGAAGTTCTTCACCGATTTTTTTGAAATTTCGCTGAGAGGTAAACTATCACTTAGGTCAGGTTGAAAGATACCGTGCCTATTCAAGGCGTTGCAACAGTTTCCGTATATGGAGAAAAACGTATTTGAGTTTATAACTCAGAATAGCTTTGTGTATTAACGTTTTTGCCGGGCTTCAAAAGTTCATAAAACACAATACTGCACTGGTCCCACCAGACACAGAGCATGGTCTTCTTGTCCTTAGTGTGGAAGAAACGGCTTCGCCAGGTGAAAGCCACTATTTTTTCCGCTTCGGATTTTCAAAATAAATCCATTTTTCATCACCCGTCACAATTTGATGTAAAAATTATTTCATTTCGTGGTGTTGAAGCAAAGATGACTTTGCGATTTTGCATTTGACGTTCAAACAAATCGTGTGGGAGCCCATTTGCAGAGTTTATTGATCTTCCCCATTGCTCTCGTAATCTGCTCTAATCTCGCATCTGCTGATTGTTTCTTGTGACGCATGTAATGTTTCTGCCAATTGTCGTTGAAATTGAGTTGGGTCATCATCCAATAACTCCTACAATTGCTCGTCTTCGCATTTTCGTTGTCTACCAGAGTGCTCACTGTCTTTCATATTGAAATCAGCACTTTTAAATTGTCGGAACCATGTATCACATATTTTAATTGATGGAGCGTGTTCACCATATGCTTCTACCAAAAAATGATGACTTTCAAGGGCTTTTTTCTTTTGACTAAGTAAGAAATGCAATACGTGCCGCAAATATTTCTTTTCATACACAAATCTCAGCATGATCACTGAATGATGAAACAAAGACGCTACCCTATAGGAACAAACTAACTTGTTTTTAAAAACAACTAATTAAAAAACTAATTTAAAATAAACCAGTATATGAACTACTTTGAATTATATTAAGGCGGCATCCACTTCAATTCTGAATAGTTTTTATTGCATTATATATGAAGTTATTGAAAAGCAAGAGTTTGATAAACTACTTTGAATTATATTAAGGCGGCAACTACTCTGATTTTGACATGTTTTAATTGCAAATTTTTATTAGATTACAAATTTATATATATTTAACCATGTTATTTCATCAAATATTATTAACTTTAGGCCATCGGTAATAGTTTTCAATTGGTTATTTTAAAGTAGCTAAGATATAACTTAAATTTAACTAATTTAATAAGTAGTTGAAAATATATGCAGACGAAAGTCAATTGACTTATTTAGCGGACATCACCATACAAAATATGTTAGTTCGTTCTATGGAAAAAAGTCAGAATTTCAACTAGTTGTGGTTGACAAAAAACTACTTTATCAACTACTTTTAAATTAGTTGATTTTCCTGCAGGGTAGTTTTTGGCGGACTTAACTTGTGTGTGTTTGTAATTAAATGTCAGACGAACAAAATGACGTATGTGTAAAATTAATACTCTGCGTAATACTTGCTGGCGCCATCTCTTAGTCAAACCGGAAAGAACTTATGCATACACCTGGTATAAACATTTTGCGATGGGCCAATGAACGGACTTATTTTTGAAAATCCCAAGTTTCATTCTTTTTAAAAACTGAATAAATTTTTTTTTCTTGTTATACCTTTTTGTTTATTGCCTGAATCAGAATGCAACGAGAACTATACTGAACCATCAAAGTTTTATGAAATGTTTAAAGTAATTATAACAACTGAGAGAATCATTATGAAAGCCTATCGAAACAAAATGTATATTCAACCGTTAGACTTAGCAGAATCAAAATCTCTTCGATGAGGTACTCGTATCGTTTTTTTATCTTTTGATATAATGAATTTTTTTCATGACGAACATAATGACTTATATGTCAAATTAATACGCTGCGTACTTTCGCTGGTGCCATCAATCAATCCGTAGAGAACTTATGCATACACCTGGTAAATATAACTTTTTTTTTTTTAAACAAGCGATTTAAAGAATATTCCAACCTGGAATAAGTATATTTTGTGTTGATTATTACTTCATGGTTTATAAAAAGTTTTAAAGCTTCAAAACTTTATAACTATACTTTTAAGCACATTAAAAAGATGGCTGCATCAGGGTAGCCTTGCTGGTTAGAGGGTTAAAATGTAGTGTTACTTTAATGCATTTGTAAAACAAGCTCACATTAAATTTGTTAATCAGACCGACTGGTCACTCCATCTACACCCCACAAGCAGCAGCACTGTCAGACACTTTGGCGATCTGCTGGCTAGCTGAACAAGAAAAAAATGTTTTCCCTCTTGCATTTAATAATCGTATATCTTTCATTTCATTTGAATCAGCGTTAAAATTTATGATCTGTTCTCTGATAATGCGATCGCATCCGCATGCAGCGCACTGATCGGCAGCGGCTGCGGCGGCTTGCAACAAAGGAACGCTGCGCTGATGGGGGGATGTCGCATAATAATGTCGATTGCACATTTGCGACAACAATAAATGTTCGACTCGTTGCTGAATTAAACACGACGATCAGCCAGCGGCTGTTAGCGATCATGTTCTTGTTGCCAAATTACAACAACATGACTTGTCGCCGCGCTCTTAGTTCGTTCCGCTTCTGGTCTTCTTTGTATGATGATCGGTAGGTGGTGGTGGTGGTGGTGGTGGTGGTGGTGGTAGTGGTGCTGTAGTCAAAAAGGTAAAGCTATGAATTCTTAGCAGTGTTGTTGTTATAGCTGGTGGATCCTAATTGTTAGCATTTAAATATTAATAACTATCACGTTGCTATTCGAAGGATACCTTCGAGATGCACCGCTGCTGCTGCTGCTGTTGAGCACACAAAAAAGTCATAAAATTGTTAACAGCATTCTGTATGTTGGTGGTTTCCTACGCGGTCAACAGCAGCAATAATGCGAACAATAATATCAACGCAAAGGTGTTTTACGCAGTTGTTGTTGCAGTTCAATCGATCGAGCATTCTTTTGAGTATCGTGCCTGCGTTCTTCGTTCGTTCCTACCTTAGGTTAGTTATTCTGTATACGAATGTCCTGCAATAAAATTCTTAATAAATATCCGCGTTTTGTTGCTGTTGATTATTCCGGCAACACACACTAATGAAATATTGTTATTTACGTTCGAAGTCATTAAAGCCAACGTTAAAGTTGGCTGACGTTGAAGTATGAACGGGTGGTTGGGGGTAAGTGAGGTGGGATTGGAACATGTAATTATGGTTGAGAGGCGAATACAGTAAATTAATAAAAAATTAGCATCGATTGGCAACAACAAATTTTAACAATAACAGTTATTGTCAGAACAAATCTTGAAATTTTTTGGTTTCGATTTTTTGCATGAACCAGAAATTGTCACTGTTCTTATTAAATTTCTTAAATTTGTCGTGTTTATAATTACCTTTAATTCTTGTAGTTTTATGTCTTAATCATTTTTTATTAAAACTTTAATATCACTTAAAATAACCATTATTATATAGTAGCAACATTGTAGTTGTTTCGAAAGCAACAAAACGATAACTGAACTGATGAGATTTTATTTGAGAGGTAGGCGTGATTTTGTCAAATTTCATAGTCGGGATTCATATGAGAAAGCGAAGTTTATATGCCACATTTATTTTTATTTTATTTTTTATTTATTTTATTTAAGTAAAATGTTTACATGTAAGACTCAGTCTTTTAAATGTATTAAGTATAACAGAATAACAACAGGATTTAACCATCAATAGAAATAAATGCGACTTAAATCTAACAGTGTAATGATTTATTAAATTTATTATAAAGTAGCTGTTAAAGCGACTAGCCAAAAACAATAAATTTTGAGTAAATTTAATTAATTAAGAAGTATAGAAGTAAGGAAAGACAGTATTAAGAAAAGTAATGAAAAACTGCATGCTTAAAGATATGTTTGTTAGTAATAGCTTTAATTCTCATAGGTAGCATATTCCACAATCTGACGGCGTTCACAAAAAAAAGTCTGCTGGAATTAAGATAATTATAAGTTGGGATTATCAGGTTCAAATTTCTATTAGATCTACAAAATCGAAGATTATGAAATAAGTAATTAGGTGTCTGTGAATATATTAGGTGATGTAAAAAAATGCAGTTCTTGCATCCAAATAATTAAAAATGTTACAACCCAGAACTTTATTGCTCAAGTGGCTGATGCGATCAAACTTTCTTAGGCCAGAAACGTACCTCACAGCACTATTAAATACATGTTGCAACTTTAGCTTAGATCTGGAATCAAGTCTACTATACACGACGTCTGAGTAAGAGATGATTGGCACTATGAGCTGCAGCACTAACTTCCTTCTAGTTTCAATAGGAACAAATGACGCAGTCCACCTCAAACTCCGAAGAACGAAGTAGACCTTGCATACAACTTTTGAATTTTTGAGAATTGATATGGTTTTCGGGAGAAAGTGAAGAGTCAATGTGGTATCCAAGATTTATTACTTTATTTACAAAATTCAGCTCAACACCATTAAGATAGATGACAGGAATGTTAGAGAGAGAGTAGCTAGATTTAGAAATCGGCAATACATATGATTTAATAGGGAGTTTAAGCTTATTAATTTCAGCCAATTCTGTTATTTTCCTTAAGTCTTCGTTCATTTTAATACATAAATCATCAACATGACCAAAAGGTCTGGACAGGTATAGTTATAGATCATCAGCATATGCATGCATTGTGACGTATCGGCATTTGCTAAAGATGTCATTAATAAACATCGTGAATAAAAGAGGACCAAGTACAGAGCCTTGAGGCACTCCACAGGTTACATTACGGAAAGCGGACAGACTATTACCCATCCTTACTCTTTGAGATCTTTCAACTAAGTAACTATATAAAAGACGGACCGCCATTCTAGAAAACTTAAAATTATCTCCAAGTTTCTGACACAGAATAGAATGATCAACTGAGTCAAAAGCCTTAGAAAAGTCAAGCAGGCAGAGTAAATTTATGTGCCCCAAATCATATGTTACTCTGATATCATCCAAAATTTTTAAAATAGCTGTGGCACAGCTATGACCGGGTCGAAAATCGGACTGCAGAGGAGACATTAAGTCATATTTTTTAATGTGTTCCGAAATTTGCGCTGCCATAAGAGACTCGACTACTTTTGATAAAGATGATAGCAAACTTACAGGACGAAAGTCAGACGGATCGCTAGCATTGGATTTCTTAGCAATGGGAACAATTGTCGCTGTTTTCCAAGCATCAGGGAAACAAGAGCTTGTAATACAGTGATTAATAATGTGGGTTAATGGGCTTAGAATGTGCGGTAAAATAATTCTTATAAATTTAATGGAAATACCATCATCACCCAAGGCACTTGACTTTATTTTGTTGACACAACGTGCTACATCACTCTCACCTACAGCTGCAAACTCAAAATTTAACAGTCCATCAGAGTTTGAGGTTCTTGATACATAAGGCAACATATTAACAGGAGACGATGAGCTAGCAATGAAATATTCATTTAAGGTATTGGGATCTGTATTGGCAACAATTGTCAGATCTTACTTTGCATACTCCGGCTTGTCTCAGATTGTTCCAAAGCTTTTTGGCTGACTGTGTTGAATTTAGCTTGTTAATAAAAAATAGGCGTTTTGACAATTTAACATTTGAATTAGCTTTATTTCTTGCTATTTTGTACTGCTCCCAATTAGACATTGTGGGATTTCTTTTCCACCGATTGTACAACTTGTTACGGGTCTTAAGAGCTATCATGACATTTCTAGAAAACCATGGACAACTATTGTTCGAGACGCGGCGAGTAACTAATTTAAAATGACTATCAAATAGTGCATATATTTTATTTAAGAAGAAATTTACTTTCTCATTTACTGAGCTGAGAAACCAGCATTCAGACCAGTTTATAAAGGTGAGGTTGAGAAACAGAGACCTGTAGTCAATAGATTTGTAATCCCGAAAAGTGATAGTTTTTTCAGTGACAACTGGTGAAATATTTACATTTAATAAACAAAAAAGAAGATCATGGTCAGAAAGAAAAGATATTTGATCGAACAGCAAAACAGAAGATACATCTGAGACAACAAAAATATCTAAAAGACTCGGAGAGGCATTATTCGCGTAGCGCGTGGGGATACTATTATTTACAGTTAGTAGACCAACTTCAGTAAGCCTGTCAACAAAATGTCTATCGAGGTTATCTTTGGATAGCATATTAATATTAAAATTACCACACATAACAAACTGGTCATAATCAATGGAACAATTTGACACAGAGGTAAATAATTCCTCTAAACAACAACTACGAGACGGATTGTATACACATGAAAGGAAAACTTTTACACAATTATTGTAGATCTCAATATTAAGAAACTCAACACCAAAACCTTTAGACACTCCCAACACTTTTACATTTAAATTATTTTTGCAATATATTGCAACACCCCCACCTCTTTTATGCGTTCTATCATTGCGGACGAGCTAATAATTATGAATATTTAAACAGTTGTCATTTATGTCTTCATGAAACCAAGTTTCAGAGACACAAATGACATCAACGGCAGAATCCTCAAAACAATGACGAACACAATCAAGTTTAACATCATTTAGACTTCTTGCGTTAAAATGGACAATATTAAAACCAGGGTGTTGCTTACAAAGAACACCAATCAGAGTTTTATGGATTTCAAATCAGTGAATTCACGTTTGTTCGATTTTAAAAGATTTTACAGTTTGAATGACGTCACTTTGTATGGAAAGTAGGCGTGCTTTTTTATCTGATTTTGCCATACTTTGTAGTGAGGGTTTGTATGAAACATCAATAACTTCAAAAATTTTTAATTTTTTTGGATTTTTAAGAGACGTTGTGGTCAAAATAAAGTCACTTTTTGTGGGAAGTGGCCGCGATTTTTATCTGATTTAGCTGATTTTCGAAGTTGATCTTTGTTTTGTAGATAGAAGCTTATGTTTAAAATTTCTCAGGTGGTAGTGCTGATCAAAAATGCATAGCTTTCATATACGCCTCTCTATGGGCGTATCAAACGGAGTGGCAAAATTAATATACTCCTTACACAGTAAGCGTGGGGGTATAAATCGTAAAACTGTCTTTTCGAATAACCGCTGATAAATTGCTGATTTCAGGAAAACAAAAACTGGAAAAACCAAAAAGATAATAAACACCCGGTTTCTCGTTAAACTATTGCGCATGAGCAAATCATGCTCGGTTTTATAAAAGTTGCATCATCGTTGGTTCTATTTTTATAAACCTACCAGTAACCTGCCAGTGTGGCGTTTTTTGTAGCGTCTCTTAAATATCTATCTTATACATTTCTATTTTCTTGTTTCAAATCTATTCTGCTTATGTTATATAATTTTATGATGCGCACTTAAATTTATTGATTTGCTTAAGCTGCGCACATCACATTCACCTATAACGTATTCATTAATTTGACGAAAATAATTTTAAGATTTCAATTTTATTATTTTAAAAATTTTTTTATCTTATAGACTGTTGACAATTTTGTTGCTACTCGCAAAGCTATAAAATTTTGGGTTTACCCTGTCCAAGCTCTCAATTCA
Source organism: Coremacera marginata (assembly GCA_914767935.1). Classification (NCBI taxonomy): domain Eukaryota; kingdom Metazoa; phylum Arthropoda; class Insecta; order Diptera; family Sciomyzidae; genus Coremacera; species Coremacera marginata. The sequence continues at coordinate 51,517,081 of OU612046.1, read as the reverse complement.
TGATATGTTTCTTTTATATCTAGGTTCTTGTATGATTTTGGCTCACTTATAAAACCACAATCATGGTGTTCAGTTTCCCCCATCACAAACACAAGTTTCACCTTGGGCTCAACCTCGTTTTCTATTGTACGTATTACTATTTGGACAGAACACAAAAACAATGCATGCAAGCTAGAAATTTATAAGGATTATAAAAAACACAGTATACAACAAAAACAAAATTAATTCAATTAATACAATTACCGTCGCGGACTCAGTGGAGCAAATCATGTTAACACGAGGTTAAAAAATGTTCTTGCAGGCAAAACTATTTTTATACCCCAACGCGTACTGCGTAAGGGGTATATTAACTTTGTCATTCCGTTTGTAACGCCAAGAAGGAGGCGTGGCAGGTATTAGAAAAATAAATATGTATTTTTGATCAGCATCATGTCCTGAGTCGATTTCCGTGTATCCGTCTGTCGACACGATTATAGCCGCAATTTTAAAGATATCGCAATGAAATTCAAAATATAAGTTTATTTTTAAAAAAGGTAGATCAAGTTCGAAAATGGGCCAAATCGGATGAAAACCACGCATACCTCCCATACAAAGTGACTTTTTACTAACCGTAACATGTCTTTAAAATCCACAAAAATTGAAGAAATACCTTGAAATTTGACAGGTGAGCTTACTCTTCAGTCTGAATTCTGGCTATGAAATTTGGAAAAATCGGATGAAAACCACGTCTACCTCCCATACAAAGTGGCTTTATTTTAAACGTAAAATCTCTTAAAAATCCACAAAAATTAAAGAAATGTCTTGAAATTTTGCACATGAGCTTTGATATAAAATAGGAATCATCTCTAGGATATATGGCAAAATCGGATCAAAACCTCCCATACAAAGTGACGTCATCAAAATAGGAAAACTTGCGTTAATATATAAAACTGAATGTCATCGTGTATGTAGTGGCTTAAAACTTCGAATATACTTTAATATGGCCGCGGGGGTATTTCAGCTTCGGTACCCTGCTGAAGCTCCATCCTTACTAGTTTTTACATCTTTTTAATGAATTTTTTGCAATAATTCGAAACTATTTTCATTTCTCCAGTCGAAAGCCTTAGCTGCTAGTACGTCTTTGACCTGTATTTATATAGTAATTAATTATTATATAAGAAAAAAAGAACGAAATGGCCATTTCAGTCCTTGAAAGGACTTTGGTCGAGCTCCTTACGATCAATTGTGTTGTGCGTATTGTGAAGTATTTGACCACAAATGATCGAGAACTTTGTGCCGACTCCGAACGGCTTATGTTCTCAAGAAGCTTTTTATGACAGTTTTTATTCTCTGAGGTTTGCCATTGCCTGCAGAGAGGTAACTGCCGAGCAGAAAAATAATTAAATTTATAAAACTTTCTGTGTCAGATAGGATTTGAACCTGGGTTCTATCGCATACAAGGCACGCACCTTAACCAGTATGCCACGGCCAATGATTATATAGATCATTAAAACATAAAAAAAAAATAAATCAATATTTTTATTTTATTTAATTTCTTTCATTTTATTTTAATCTTTGGTTACTTATTAACAAGTTACTTATCGACAAAAGTCAATTTACTGGCTTGAAATGTAGCATACAAGCCCGCTTTCCAATATAAACTCTAACTTTCAAATTAGGCAAAATCGAATGCAAACCCCGTGTACCTGCCATACAAAGTGACTTCATTTAAATGGTAAAGCCTCTCAAAATTAAATTTTGCACAAAAGCTTTGATTTTTAATATTAACTCTAGCTAGGAAATGTGACAAAATCTATTGAAAACCACGCCTACCTCCCATACAAAGTGGCTACATGAAAACGGAGAAATCTTTTAAAATTCTACAAAATTGATCTTATTACTGGAAATTTTGCACGTATACATTAAGTGACTGAAGGTAAGTGTTGGTCTCTTAAACCACCGCATAGTAAATTAACGATTACTCTTAATGAGAGAAGTTAGTTAATCTTGCACTTTAAATATGAGCTCTGAATTTTTACTTGGTGAAATCAAATGAAAACTCGCGTTACCTTCCATACAAAGTGACGTCATAATACTAGAAATACCTTCATAATTATCACAAAAATTTAATATAAAAGCAAGCATGCTGCTCCGCACCTAATCTCGCTCAAACTGAAATTTTTTTTTGCCATTATTTGATTATTTGATTGCCACAACATGATTGTCATGAAAAATGTTCAGCCTGAAACTATGCTCATAAAATACATTTGATACTTATCAGTGGCTTGCTTGCCTTTTATGTGGGTGCATACTTTCAGGCTGAACAATTTCAGGACAGTATATGTTGTAAAATCACTGTAATCATGGCAAAAAATAATAACCGTTTGAGCTTTAATGCTTCCAACCCGTCGTAGGATGGGCTTTTATACTAGTACTTTATAATGTGCATAATCCTTGACTGCCAGACCAAGCTCCAGTAATATAGATGCCACACTGGAGTAACTCGTTACTTACTTACTTACTTAGGTGGCCGTAACAACCCGTGTTCGGGTTTCGGCCGACCTCATCACCTCTCGCCATGCGCCTCTGCTTTGCGCGCGCCTTCTCCAATCGGATACACCAAATGCGGTTAGGGCTTCCTCAGCCTGGTCCATACATCGGAGGCATGGTCTCCCTCGTCGTCGTTGACCAGCGACCCTCGCCTCGAGCACCTTTTTCGGTGGAGCTTCGTCATCCATACGATGGAAATGACCCAGCCAGCGTAGTCGCTGCACAGTAATACGCTGAACTACGTCAATGTCTTCGTATAGCTCATACAGCTCGTGGTTCATTCGGATGCGATAGTCATCGCCGACTCGAACAGGACCGAAGATTTTGCGAAGAACTTTCCTCTCGAACACCCTCAGAGCGGCTGCGTCAGTTTGCGAAACTACCCATGCCTCAGCGCCATAAAGCAGCACAGGTAGAACGAGCGTCTTGTAGAGTGTTAGTTTTCTCGATCGAGAGATGGCTCTGGAACTTAGTTGCTTACTGAGCCCGTAGTAGCACCTATTAGCAATTACTGTTCTTCGCTTTATCTCCAGGCTGACTTCGTTGTTGTTATTAATGGTGGCACCAAGGTATACAAACTATTGATTACTTTAAAGTTATAGCTGCCGGATGAAACGTGGGAGTCTAAACGTTGCACTCCCTTGTTTGTAGACAGCATATACTTTGTTTTACCCTCATTTATCGTCAAACCCACTTTGGCTGATTCCTTTTCGATAGCGGCGAAAGCAGCGGTAACATCTCTCTTGGTTCTGCCGACAATATCAATATCATCAGCGTACGCAAAGAGCTGGACACCTTTGTAGAAAATGGTGCCACTACGATGCATACCGGCCTTTCGTACGATCCGCTCCATGATGATGTTGAAGAGAATGCAGGACAGTGGATCGCCTTGTCTGAAACCTCTTTCGGTATTGAAGGTTTCGGAGAGGTCATTTCCTACCTTGACGGAGCTGCAGGTGTTGGTCAACGTCATTCTGCAAAGTCTAATCAACTTTGCAGATATATCGAACTCAGACATTGTTGCGTATAGGCAATCCCTTCTCGGGCTTTAGAACGTAACTTTTAAATCAACAAAGATATGATGTGTGTCAATTTGATTTTCGTGGGTTTTTTCCCAGGATTTGTCGTAGCGTGAAAATCCGGTCTATGGTGAACTTTCCAGGTAGAAAGTCACACTGATAAGTTCCAATTAGTGTTTTTGTGATCGGCTTTAATCTTTCACACAGTACGCTTGAGAGAACCTTACATGCAATGGAAATAAGACTGATACCTCGATAGTTGACGCAGATTGTTGGGTCTCCTCTCTTAAGTATAGGGCAAAGTACTGGGAGATTCCAATCGTCGGGCATGCTTTCCGCTAGCCATATTTTGCGGATGAACTAATGCATGTGCTTTATCAATTCATCGCCGCCGGTTTTATGCAATAAAGCTGACAGGCCGTCGGCACCCGCTGCTTTATTGTTTTTGAGTCGTTGCATAGCAACTCGAACCTCTTCATGGCTAGGTGGTGGAACTTCCACTCCGTCATCGTTGGTTGATGGCACTAAACTGCGCTCTCCATGCGCGGCATTGGAGGAATCGTCGCCAGTAAGTAAATTGGAGAAGTGCTGTCTCCACAATCTCAGCACACACTGTGTATCCGTATTATGATCTCCATTTTCGTCTCTACAAGTGGATGCTCCGAGCTTGAAACCTTGGGTTAGACGCTTAACCTGTTGATAGAATTTTCGTGCATCCTTCTTGCCCTGGTATACCTCTAGTTCCTCACGCTCACGCTTTTCCTGCTCTCTTTTCTTGCGTCTGAAAAGGCGCCTCTCTTCCTTCCTCTTTTCGCGGTAGTTTTCTCGCACGGCTCGCGTTGCAGCTGACTCCAGCGTTTTTCTATATGCGGCGTTTTTTACTGCTGTCGCAATGCGACACTCCTGATCATACCATTGGTTCCGAGGTTGCGGGCGCCGGAAACCAATGACTTCTTCAGCGGCAGTGCGCATGGAGTGGGATATATGCGCCCAAAGTCCGCCGGCGTCGTCGGGTCCAGAGGTTGGTTGGTTGAGCTTAACCGAGAGTTGAGCGGAGTAGGCTTCGGCAGTCCGTTGTAATTGCAGCTTAGCGACATCTAGCTTTCATTGCATTCCTGTGCGTATGTTCTTCGCATTGCATAATCGCATGCGGATCTTGGCTGCAACAAGGTAATGGTCGGAGTCAATGTTGACCCCCCGAAATGTACGCACATCTTGAACACTAGAGGCATGCCTTCCGTCGATTACAGCATGATCAATTTGGTTTCGCGTTTTTTGATCCGGGGACAGCCAGATGGCCTTGTGGATGTCGAAGTGCTTAAATCTAGTGCTACTAACTACCATGTTTTGTGCCGCGGCGAAGTCGATCAGTCTTAGACCGTTGTTCGTGGAGTTCTCATGAAGACTGAACTGACCCACAGTGGGGCCAAAGATGCCTTCCCTTCCGACTTTCGCATTAAATAGCCGAGGACTATTTTCACATCATGGACCGGAAAGTGGTCGTATACGTCTTCAAGACTAGCTTAGTAATTTTCCTACGTCGGGGTGTGCGCGCAAATAAGGCTGATGTCGAAAAATGTTGCCTTGATGCGTATCGTGACCAATCTTTCGTTCACAGGTGTAAACCGGGAAACAAGGTGGCGTACTTTCCTGCTAACGACGAATCCACAACCAAATTCGCGCCTATTCGCATGGCAGCTGTAGTAGATATCACAGTGTGGTTGTTTAGAGCAGCCTTGCTCTTTCCATCTCTCTCAAAAGCAGAGATTGAGTTTTTTTGACTTACCAAAATATATGAACTTTGTTTGGTATATAATACTTTAATGTTCTGATGTTTCATTAAACCCAAACTTAAATATTTATTAAAAAACACCAAGCCTAAAAATTTAAAACAGTTGAATTGGCAAAAAGCCTGAGATGATGAACCCCAGATTATACATAAAAGTTGTATAGATGGCTAAAGACTTGGAATATACTTAAATACGGCCGCGGGGAGTATTTTAACTTCGACCCATTTGTAGACGCATTCCTTACTAGTTTTTAATGATTTTTTTCCAGATGGAATAGAGTGATTTTAATGAAAAAGATTGATTTATTTGAAAAATTTACAAGATAATTGTTATTGCAAATAAATTAATGCATTATTAAAACATGCCAGTCAAGTCGACTTCCAGGGAGCAATTGTTCGCTTAAAGAAATTGGAAGCAAAATGTGTTTATGAATTGCTAATAGTTCACTGAAGCAAAATTTTTACACTGTAATTTATAATTTGATAGACTGTAATAATGGAATAGTGCCCTCAAGAAAATATCACAGAATTTCCCATTGTTTTTTTTTATGTCAACTCTTTGTTATTCTACAGATTTTTCTACAGTTCATATTTGTACTGTTCGATGATTGAACTACATATATGACTGTGGCCCCATTATATTTTTTTTTTCATAAAAAAAAGCCCCCTGTTTTTTATTTTGTGAATGCAATAGAATGATTGAAATACTCCAACAGTAATTTTTATTTCTTTGTGTTGTATTATTTGCTATTGTTAATTTTTCCCGTGTACTCTTGGATGCACAATATAAAGTCAAAATGATGGTACTACACCGGTCACTTCATACAAGTGTGTGGTGACTCAATACCACCACAAAATAACACGATAAGTTCGCAAACTGTATCGTCTCATATTTATACTCTAACGAATTCTACTTTGTTTATTCTTATTATTACGATCAAGTTTTCTTTGAATTGAAAACTTTATTAATCAAAAATTTTCAAATATTTTTGAGTTGTGAAAATTTAATTGAACTAAAAAGTTGTGATGCATCGCTATCAACACTGTTTTAATGTAACTTCTGGTAACGCTGTAACATGATATAAAATAATCTTTTGACGTTGGCTCTTGTAAACTCATTCGCTCTACACCTCGTGTTTCATTAACATCTTTTTTCATCTTCAATTTTATTAAATTAGGTAGTAGTTAAAACTAAGTAAAATTAAAATAAATAGTTATTGTTGTACAGATACAACAAGTTGTGAAAATATATTCAAAAAATAAATTGTATAAATGTTCAATAAAAAAATAAATGTTCAATTCAAATAAAAAAGTTAAAAAATATATAGTTTGTTTAGCACCATCACCCGCCTCTAATTAATTTACAATCAGAATTTGTCAACCCATTCGATGCACCAATGCATCACGAAATACTTGCGACAGCAGTGAAACTACCTCAGTTTTGAACTTCATGTCCCGACGCATGGTTCGCCCATGCAGAGATACAATTTCAAGCGAAAGGAATTTCAGCTGACAAGACCAAGTACGAATATCTCGTAACCGCTCTTCCTCAAGACGTTATAATAACAGTGCTTGATTTTATTCAAAAACCTCCTTCATCAAACTTGTACGATGGGAGACAAAGAGGTTCGACAAAATTTTTTCTGGAACCGATATGGGCGACCAAAAACCCTCTCAATTCTACAGGTCACTATTGCTATTAGCCGGATCATCAGTCGATAACGACTTAATACATAAAATTTGGCTTCGTAAGCTTCCCAAAAGTCTTAATATAGCTTTGACCAGCTCGAGTCACAGAGAACTAGACGAACAACTAAAACTCGCTGACAACCTATGGGAAGTCATTTCAGAATCCGAAGTCGCTTCAGTCCATCGCTCGACGAAATCATTCCAACAGTCAGAGTTAGCGATGATTACACAAGCTTTCACAGAGACAACTTCCAAAATATTGGACAATTTCAATAAATTGGCAATTGAGGTCCAAGAGTTAAAGAACGAACGATTTCGTAACCGTTCAAAATCGAGGGAGACAAATTTCAGAGGTGTTTCAAGACGTAGATCCCCGTCACGAAGTGTACCTGGACAACATGCTGCCAACTGGGTATGTAGATTACCATTTTAGATTTGGTAGGGCAGCCAAACGATGTGAACAAACATGTGCATTCAATCAAAACGACACACAGCAACACAACACCACACAATACGACAAACTAAGTGATTTCATCATTGCGACGGCTAATGATGGAAGTCAGACAACACTTACACGCCATCTATTTATTTACGACATTGACATTCACATTAATTTTTTGATCGACAGTGGCGCAGAAGTTTCAGTACTTCCAATAAATAAATTCAAAGAAAAATTCAGACTTAATTCTAACAGCTGCGAACGGTAGCACCATTACAACTTACAGAAAGAAATTATTAAATATTAACTTAAAACTGAGACGAGATTTTCCTTTTACATTTATACTAGCAGACATTACACGACCTATCATAGGAGCGGATTTCCTCTCAAAAATGGTCTCTTGATAGATTTAAAACGTAAGAAACTAATCGATCCACTTACACAATTATCAGTTAACGCAATTACAGCATTCACAGACACGACACTACCCAAATTATTTACACTTAACAACAAGTACACGAATATACTAAAAAACTTCCCATCTCTTACATCGGAACCAGACTACAACAAAACAGTTAAACACAAGACAGAACATCACATAATTACAGAAGGACAGTTACCTTTTTCGAAACCAAGACGTTTAGACACAAACAAGTACAAAATTGCTAAGCAAGAATTCGACTTTCTAGTCAAAGCAGGCATCTGTCGTCCATCAGACTCCATGACAGCTTCTCCTCTACATCTTGTACCTAAAAGAGACGCAAACGACTGGAGACCCTGTGGCGACTACAGAAGACTTAACGCCGTTACAGTTCCAGACCGCTACCCTTTACCACACATACACGACTTAGCTATTAACTTACACGACAAGAACATTTTTTCTAAATTAGAATTAGTAAGAGCAAACCATCAAATTCCTATGGCCACTACAGACATACACAAGACCGCAATCACAACACCATTCGGTATGTTTGAGTTCTTGAGAATGCCGTTTGGATTAAGAAACGCAGCTGAAACATTCCAACGTTTCATAAACGAAGTGTTGAAAGAACTCGATTTCGTTTTCATATACCTTGACGACATACTAGTAGCAAGCGAGACAGAAGAAGAACATCTCAGACATCTAAATTTAGTTTTTGAACGTTTAGACAAATATGGACTTAACATCAAACCTAACAAGTGCATTTTCGGCGTAAGCACAATTAATTTTCTTAGTTACAATATTTCAAACAAAGGCATACAGCCATCTCCCGATAGAATTCAATGTATTGTTAACTACCCAAAATCAGGAACAGTTAGACAAATGCAGAAATTCATCGGGATGATAAATTACTATCACAGATGCATACCAAAATTAGCACACACACTCACACACATTTACGACATGGTTACATCAGCATCTAAAACAAAGAACAAACATCTTACATGGACAGACAACACAATAGAAGCATTCGCAACAATAAAAGAAAGTTTTACTAAGGAAGTGCTACTTAATCATTTTAATAGCAAAGCAAAACTTTATATTGCTGTGGATGCATCTAATACTGCTCTCGGTGCAGTTTTGCAACAAGAACATAAACAACAAATAGAACCACTAGCTTAACATTTAGTACATTTGATCGCGAACTTTTAGCAATTTACCTCACAATTAAACACTTTAGACATTATTTAGAAGGACGAACATTCACAATATATACAGATCACAAACCACTCATTTCAGCATTACACTTAAAGACAGAGAGAAGCCAAAGACAAACACGACACCTAGAATTTATTGCACAATTTTCCAATGACGGCAGACACATCAAAGGTACAGACAACGTCGTAGCAGACGCACTTTCACGAGCTGAGATAGAGGCTTTTACAACCTCAGAACTCTACACCGAGAACAGACAAAAGATTCAGAACTTCAGGAAATATTAAACATTGTAAGTATCTTCAATTTCAAGCAAATACACATTCCACTACTTAACATTAAAATTTGATGCGAACAAACAAATACAGAAACACGTCCACAAACATTACGAAAACAGGTTTTTGAACAATTACACAACATTGCACACCCAGGTACACGAGCTTCTCGATGACTTATTACACAGAGATATTTTTGGCCAAAAATGAACACACAAATTAACGAATGGTCACAGAAATGCATAAGATGTCAAAAAGCAAAAATAGACACACAAAAACAGTTCCACAGAAGATATACATTCCACACGGGCGTTTCGAACATGTTCATGTCGATTTGGTAGGCCCCTTACCAATATATAATGGTTACAGATATCTGCTCACCCTAGTTGATAGAAACACACGTTGGCACGAAGCGTATCCACTCAAAGATACCAACGCCAGTACTGTCGTTGACACACTTCATAGGGAATACATTTCACGTTTTGGAGTTCCTCTGGAAATTATTTCTGATCGAGGTCCTCAATTCACGTCCGCAACATTTAAAAACATTGTCGAAAAGCTAGGAAGCAAACACATTACCACCTCTGCTTATCATCCACAAGCTAACGGAATGGTAGAACGATTTCATAGACAGCTCAAGACTTCTTTAATAACGAGCAAAAATCAAACAAACTGGTACACAGAGTTGCCACTAATTCTTCTGGGACTCAGGTCCACGGTCAAACATGACAAAATTTTTTAAAAAAAAGGAGGGGGAATAATGTGGTGACTCAATACCACCACAAAATAACACGATAAATTCACAAACTGTACCGTCTCAAATTTAAACTCTAACGAATTCCACTTTGTTTATTCTTATTATTACGATCAAGTTTTCTTTGAATTGAAAATTTTATTAATCAAAAATTTTCAATTACTTTTGAGTTGTGAAAATTTAATTGAACTAAAAAGTTGTGAAAATATATTCAAAAAATAAATTGTATAAATGTTTAATAAAAAAATAAATGTTCAATTCAAATAAAAAAGTTCAAAAATATATAGTTTGTTTAGCACCAAAAGTGTTCACCTCAGTTATACATAATGAAATACATAAAGGTGTTTATGAATATGAATTTACATGAATAATTTTATTAAAAAAAAGTTGTTTTTTCATACTATAAGGCATTACTTTTGAAACTTTAAAATTGATTGTTTTTATTCAGCCTAACTTTAATTTTTGTTCCACTGTGCTGCACAGAAGTAACTCGCACTGAAACACATGTGAAAGCGCGCTTCAGTCAACTGAAAGAAATATATAAACCGCATTAATTGTTGATGAGTTGAGCGGTCAGTCGGTTGGTCGGTCACTTGGTGTTTTTGTAGCCGCGGACAAACAACTGATGTGAGTAAAAGACAGACAGCTAGAACGGGTCTAATGATAAGTTATGAGCAACATTAGTAATAAGCAAACGACTACCGTGCGACGCGTTACGCACCTTTGTATTGGGTCACTCATACCAATCGGTACATTAAACAGAAAAAAAATAAACGTATAGATATGCTGACCCAACCCAACCGATCAACATATTCAGGCTGCACCGACCTCATAAAAAGAACAAAAAAAATAAAAACAAAACATGCTTAAAAATAAATTCCAAAATGAAAATGTTAAACTAAAACATGGAGGAACAATCAACCAACCCATCATTATCATCAACTTCTTCAGCTTTTATGCTGATTTTCTGATTCTTTTGAATGCGGATTATATTCTTTTTTTTCGATTTAAATTTTTCATAAACAATTTTCCGCATTATTTAACCTCGAAGAAAACTGACGAAATGCTGCTGCTCTTCAAATACGTAAACGCATGTAAATCGTTGAAGGATACAGCTAATGGTAGCACTCAAGGATATCAGAGAAGAAAATTTTATTCTTCACTGACAAGCACAAAAAAAAAGTTACAAAACAAGCAGAAAAAAACAAAAGAGGGAAAAAACACAGACAATAACACAAGTATAAATAAATAAAGATAATATTACTCATGCTCATGATCAATTTGGTAAAAAGGCTGGGAAAACGCAAAAGAGGCAAAACAAAGCAGCGACAATAATTACACGAGAAACAGAGTCGGCAGCGATAGACAATAAAAACGTTTTCCATGTTAAATCAATCGAACGTAAAGCAGAGCGTAAAAAGAAAATCAATATTGATAGCGAAATTGGAAAAAATCAACAACAACAACAACAACAACAACAACAATGCAGCCAGAAAAATCCATTTCAATTTTTCAAAGTTAAATTAACCATGCGAACTCGGATTCCAAACGGACGCGCCGTGACTGGATAACGCTGGCAAAAACATCTACTTGTAAGCTATTTGTGCTTCTTGACGTCTGTCCGTTTCTTACTCGTCTGCTTCTTCTATTGTATTAGCCAGATCTTTGTTTACCATTCGGTATCAGTTGAACTCAATACATCGAAAATAAATTGTTTCGACTTGAACTGCCACAAAACAACGATACCAATATCGACCAACGCCCGACTGGGAACCAAATTTAAAAAGTTTCATTCTCAATTTGAAAATTCATCTGCCTCAATGATCGCCCTATACCAACCTGTTGAACAATCCAGCCATAAATAGGCTGCCTCCGCTGTTGCACGCTGCACTCGAGTCATCGAGTATTTGGATCTAATGCGAAGCGACCAAGTGGAAATGTCGAGTTTCTTCAGAGAGTGACTGCCTTATTCGTCGTGGATTCTGCATCGTTTCTTTGTCTCGATCGCTCGTTTTTGATCTTGCTGAAGTTTTCTGATTATTCAAGCTTAAAATTAATCTATGCCGCGCGCATGAAATCAATTTCATAATGGGAACCGCTATCGCTGTGTTTGTTTGTTTTTTCAATATCTTTGGGGTTATTTTTAGCTGAGCGTGGACGGTATTGCATTTCTCTGATGCCTCAAGATAACGACGACGTGCAGTCTGGGTTGACTATAAGAAAGTTATTAAAGGAGTTGCCACATGTTAGGTTTTATGGACTTTAAATGTATTTTCTTACTTTGCTTCTACTTTGGGGGCATCATTTGTTGACGCAAGGATTCGAACCCATACATTATTTACCCCATTCCAGCCTAATGGGGTGAAATTTCACCCCTCCATAAGTATTTTTTCTTTTGGCGTTCAAGACAAACTGGAGCTTTTTGTTTGAAATTTTGTGGAGTGAGAGATAATGAATGGGACTTCAATTCTTTCTTGAATCATATTCTGAAATTTTCGCTTTTAGTTGCTCTTACCCATGGCAAAAATTCATCAAATTTTTTTTTTTTTTTTGAGTATTCTCCAACATTTTAAAATTCTAAAAAAGCAGAAGATGTTTGAATTTCCAGTAGTTTTCTGCGGAACATGTAGTTTGTTAAGCAATTTATATTCTGTGAAATTTTGGTATCAGTCGGAGTATTCATCTGTGGATTATAAACGATTTACTTGAAGGGGGTGAAATTTCACCCGTCCGGCACAAGGTGCACCAAAATTAAATGCAATTGTGAAAATTCTATGTTTTTTTATTCTGGTGCAAATAAATATAGTTTTTATTAATAAAGCTTTTTTTAAACATTTTATAATAACTTTTACATTAGTGTGGTGTTTTTTATTGTTGGAGCTTCGCTATAATGGATTTTGTGTGGTGATTTTTGGATTTAATTGCTTGGGTAGTGATTGACTGCTTGACGGACTCTATAAAAGATTGAATCTGTATTAAGGAGATTTTTGATAAGCCATTATTCAAGTTATGCAATGATGCCTTTGATATATAGTAAAGATTATTTAACCCATTTTGTACCAGCGATCGAGATCTCGACCACAAACTTTTGTCGTTTTTCATTAAATATGATAATTAAGAATGTTAGATGAATGAATTAAATTTATTTCCTAATTGATTTATTAAATTTTGTATTCATTTTTTAACGCCTCACCTGGGAGGACACAAGAATAGTCCACAAATAGCCTATTTTTTTTAAAGTAACTGTTATTACTTGTATTAAAAACAAAAATAAAAAAAGCTTATTTATTCAACTAGCCAACAGTTCAAATGAATTTAATATACAGAAATTAGATTATTACAACTGTTCCAACTGATCGTCAGCCAGCGTGCAAAATGACTGGTCGAGATCTCGACCGCAGGGATAATTAGTGTACTAAATGTTTTGTGACATTTCATTGCATTTTCGACCACTGGGATACAGTAACTCTTAGTTTACACTTGCTTACTTGGATAATTGATATTAAATAAATGTGCTTTCATTTGTGTTCCCGTATTCTAAAAAATGTCACGAATTAAATGTTTGAGTACAAGTGAACTTTTGGATATAATTGAAAGTTGGAGTGATGATGACAATAACGAAAAAAAAATTGGTTAATTTAAACAACGTTGCATGCATACCCCCGCCAAACGTTGACGGAGTTTCAGATGAGGAGATTCTTGATTATGAAGAAATTAAATTTAATGAGGCAACGGAAGTAGATACGATATGGATTCTGGCGCAGGAGGCTCGGAGGCTCAAGCCGATGACGTCACTCTGGCCCAGCGCCATCTTGTGGGGGCTTTTTGCTAAAATGTGCACAGGTGTATGTCTTTGCTAAAAGCTCTTATGGTGTATGTCTTTGATAAAAGATATTATGGTGTATGTCTTTGCTAAAATCTATTAGGGTGTATGTCTTTGCTGTAAGCTTTAAAAAATTGGCAAGTTTGATGTATGTCTTTGCTGTAAGCTTTTAAAAATTGGCAAGTTTGGTGTATGTCTTTGCTTTAAACTTTTAAATTGGCAAGTTTGGGGTATGTCTTTGCTTTAAACTTTTAAATTAGCAAGTTTGGGGTATGTCTTTGCTTTAAGCGTTGGTCATAATTTTATACACTACACTATCGGTAGTGGTAGTCAAAGTGCTTGCATGTTTTTTTTTTTCTTAACCCTCGAATACCTAATAGCAATGACTCAAATTCTGAGTGACGAGCTTAGCTGAAATGATATGACTTGCTATATGAAAATATATATATTAATATGGGTTGAAGCAATTTAGGTACGGCGAAGGTTGAAGGGTTAAAGAATTGTTTATAAATTTATTATAATGGTGCTAAGTATTAGGTGCGAGTATTAGATTTGCATAAGTAGTTTAAGAATTGGATGACAACCATTTGAAACATAGGCGTATATATAAATATCTATTCGTCAGCTGGGGGACATCGAGGTAACAAGCCCCCGCTTAATAACCACCGGCCAAGTCACTTACACCCAGCAACTTCTCCGCCGCTGTATTTTATTTTAAGTAAACGAAATACACCGCAACCAAGAAGAGTCAGGAAGTTTCTAGAAGCTTCGAGATGCAGAAACGTCGAGAACAATTTAGAAGCTGACTTATGTCAGTGTATGCCGATGACGTCACCCATCCCCATCCCGATACGGATTTTAATTTTATTTAATTTCAATTTCAATACTAATTTCAAGGTTAAAGTGATAAGAGCCAAGCTTCATAGTAAGCGCACTCATAACCCGCAAGTTCAATATAAGGCAGCAATGTAGAAGTTCAACATGTTTTTGTGTTACTTCTAAAAATAATTTTGGCGTGTTACATCAAGAACAATAAGTGGTGCAATAGCCTTGAATCCAACGACATCTAGCAATGGTTGAGATTCCCGTATATAAACGACATCTAGCAATGGTTGAGATTCCCGTATATATAATACCTTTGTTGAAATTTTGTATACATATCATATAGTACAGCATACTGTCCCATTTCAAAGCGACTATTTAAGTCATCATAGGGATATGATTCAGAGTTTATATATATATATACTTTTAAATTAGATATATTACAATGATCAAATTTATTTCCTTCCTGTTTACTTTTTTCTCTCTGTAAGCCGATTATAAGAAATCATGGTTTTTAATTTTGCGGTGAAAGCTTTACCTTCCATAAAACTTTTGTTTCCTTTGATAGTATAGGATTTATATGATAGTCCCAACTTCTAAACGCCATTGGTATTACCAAATTTTCGTTTTTAATTATCTTGTACATTTCCAATTTTGCAAAGTAACCCAACCATCGTTTCTTAATGCGCCACTTTCAGCTTTATTCAATGATACGAAATTTTTCATGGTTGATGAAAGTGCAAGATTACGTGTACGATCAAGTTCAAAGCCATTAATTTCATATCGAATTTCATCGAACAGATATGAAACAAAGTTGTTTTTTTAAATTGCACACCTGTTGTTACTGTATCATTTCATCCTTCCTGTTTTACTATAAACCCATGATTGTAAATCATACTCTCACTTGGTAAGACAAAGAGATACTGATTTTGAATGGGTATACGAATCTCATCGTCATTGTTAAACGATTTTGGTATGGATAGTAAGTATGATAGTCTCTTTTTATAATACTCTCATCGTACATAGGTTGTTGAAGTACATTTCATTTCATTCATATTGAATTATTGGTTGATTGATTATCGATATTGTGATTGATTGATTGATTATCGATCAGTTTAAGCCGTTAGCTGTTTAACAGTACAAACTGATCTGTCTTATTCAACAGCTAACTGCTAAAACTGATCTGTACTGTTAAACAGCTACCTGCTAAAACTGGTTTGCTTGAACTGGTGTTGATCACGAAATCCTAGCTAAGAAACTAGAAAAATTTGGTATATCAGCTACTGTGCTGAAATGGCTCGAGTCCTATCTCTGTGAAAGATCCCAATATGTAAAATTTCACGGTACTTTGTCTAAAAAGATTGCTGTCTCGTCGGGTGTACCTCAAGGTAGCCATCTTGGCCCACTTCTCTTCAACATATTTATTGCAGACATATCTGAAGTTTTGCATGATGTCCCCCATCTCTTATATGCAGATAACTTAAAATTATACTATACCATTAGATCTGAAGTGGATTCAGTATTCTTACAGAATAAGCTTTTGTTTCTGGGACAGTGGTGTAGTCAAAATAAACTTTATTTTAAAATGGTTATTCAGAAAATCAGCTATTCCGATTACTTACAATCTATCAGGATAATTTGCAAGACACTCATCTATAACGGCTTTTGCAATTTTGATCCGCTCTTTATTTTGTAATGACTTGCCTCCCTTTATAATTTTTTCAATTGCCGGTAGTTCTTAATTAAGTTAGCATCAGGCAAGAGCATTTGCAGTGTAACATTGAAAGATTCCGTTGTATTAGTTGTACTTAACTCAGAATCTAAGCTTTGAAACCCTGTATCAAAAAACTGTAACGATTGTATTGACCTTGTTACTGTTGACTCCGATGCCGAAGATCGCAAGGAACCTAAACAATTTTAAAAAGAAACCGTTGTTCAAGGTCTTAAATTAAAGTTTTTTATTTTACCTTTTAAGATTATTTCAATCGCAAATGACGGGATATTATATTATATTATATATAATTTTACTGAATTGTGTGTCTTTTATCATACGTCCATTCGTAAAAAGAAGAATATCGTTGGAGTTTTCAATATTAAACTCGCTGGAAGCTAAGGTGTAAAAGAATTAAATATTTCTTAAATTCTTAACAAAGATACATTTTTAGAACCAACATAACAATAACCTTCATCATAAAGACAGTCATTTATCCTTACCTTCTGCAATAAAATCATCATAAATATACGGTTCTGCAGTCTTCACAAATAATTTCTTGCCACCATAAACTGTTTGAATGAGCATTTTGGTTTGTTTATAATGATTCTTATAAAATTTTAAATTATTTATAAATGAAGTTAAGTCCAAACATAAAACAATAGCAAACGTTAAAAAATACAAAATGTTATTTTTAATACAAACGCTAATGTGTTCTTTGCATGCGGTTATTTTCATTTTCTTAAATACTAAATTGGTTTCAAAACGGCATAATTTTACTTTAGGGCCATACTCACATATTGTTTTCTTATTTTTATTATATATATATAGACCTCCTTAACCTATTGATGCAATTTTGTCGGTCTGGAATGGTTTCGGAGATAAAAATCGTGGAAGTTTGGATATTCGGTGCAAATTTTTAAGTGCGTGGAAGCAAATTTCACCGTTTACATTATAACATTTACAATAATTATTGAGTATCAAACTTGTTCAGATAGAAAATACAGCATAGTTCCATTTTATGAAAAATAATTTATTTTCAATAAATTTATTCATTAGAATCAGTGTCCGATGTAGGCTTTAACCGGATTAAAGATTTCACTGGCAATTTGGAAAAACTCGAATAGTTCGTCGACACCCATGGCATGAAAAAAAGAGTTTTATAATGTCATTCTTTATTCTTTTAACAAATCATTAAAAATGTTCATTACAAATCGCGGCGATTTTTTACAAAAATTTTTCACCAGCGGCGCTCATTGCTTTTGTTTTTAACAATTCATGAAAAATTTCACTGATCCAATTTCAATCTTTTGAATTTTTTAAAGTGTGGAATGGAATTAAGAAGTTAATATTGCATTCAAACGAGCATATTTACTCTTTTAATGGGTATTTACTATTTTTAGAACTACTCTTCTGTACAAAAAACTTCACGAATTTTATCTCATAAACCATTTGAGACCGACCTTTTGTTTTTTGCAGCATTGGATTCAGGAGCTCCAAATACACATTTAAAAAAAAAATAATAAAAAAGGCGCGTGGGCCCTAAAGTAAAATTATTCCTTCAAGACGCAAATAAAAGTTCTTTGCGACATAATTATTTCGAAAATTGCTCTCTTTTCTCTCTATTGTTCCCAAACGAAATATATTGGGGTGTAAAAAAAAGTTATTCGTAACAACATGGCTTACACATATTTTCTTCGGACATAAAGAAATTATACTTACCCAGAAGCAAAACATGTTAAAATTATTTATTTATCCGTAAACATTTAATATTTTTAATACACTTTCGCTCTCAGTTCTCTCTCAATTTGAATATCACAAATACACTTTTTTTGAGTCCAAACCAATTATTGCTAATTCTAAACAAAATTTTGACTGTTACGTCATCTACAAACATAATATGTTCACCTCCAAGCAAACTGAAGGCCAAGACTTTTCTCCGTGTATTTTTAGTGATGTTGATGTCGCCATAGAAAGCAACTAAATAACGTTTCAAAGCCTATAGACCCAACCAAAATAGACGAGTTGCTCCGTAACGAGTAGAGACGAAAATGTTCGCTTTAATACAATTCAATGTTGTTGCCCAAAATGAACAAACGTAATTTAACGAAGCTGAACGAAACAGCTTATTCATATGTTTTGTTCTGTAAGAACCGATCTGCTAGCCTCTCAACTCGTCACACGTTCGGCAAGTTGCAATCGTCTCGTTTGGTCTATTTTGGTTCTGCCTTATGTCTCAAAACTCTTAATGGGGATGAAAAGCCTTGCAATTTGTATTTTTATACGAAAGCTTGGTTATTGTGCATATTTAAGAGCATAAGCCAGAACTAGTTAATATCTTCCCAGGATAGAAATTATTTAAAAATTGTCTGTCCAAAAGGCTGTTGGGTCGGTTGGAGTCTGTGACAATTTGATGTATAATATATGGCATAGATTTGGAAAATTCTATGCGGTTGTAGTCTATATCAAGTAAAAGAATCGTTAAGCAACATTTATGTAGATATCACTCAAGTTATGCAAGGATACCTACTAACACAATTAAGATTCTTTAACTGCTAATAAATGAGTTTATCATGCAATGCTAATGTAATGATTTGCTACACATTTTTGTTTTGCAACACACTTTTTGTAATTCTTCCTGGGTTTGGAATTATTTCCCATATTATCAGTCAGGAAGCTGGTAAAAAAGAGACATTTGGATCTTAAGGAATGATTTACGCAATACTTGCTATCGGTCTTTTGGGCTTTATTGTCTGAGCTCATCACATGCTTAAATTTAAATGTTTAAACGTAATATAGAAAGTGATTGCCACTCAGTGAAGACAATGTTTGCCATTAACGAAAAAAAAGGTTAAAATAAGAAAAATAAATGTTTGGACAATAATAATAAAATAAGCCCTGTTTGCTTCCAAAGCACATAATTTTGGCACACCTGATGCCAGACGGGTGAAATGTCACCTCATCATTGTCTCAGGTGTTCGGACATGTAGACACCTAAAATTTGTTTTATTTCTATTATAGGTATCCCTCGCTAACATATATGAATTTGAACAAAATCGGCCAGCGGAAGCTATGTGCAGGCAGCAATGGGTTTAATACAGAATTCATGTGCGGCAAAACATTGCGACTACAGTGTGATTCTGCAATATGCAAATATATGTTTTGACGTAGAATTACATCTTAGGGGCTGTTCATAAATTACGTAACACGTTTAGGGGGAGGGTGTCGAACATTTGAGACGAGGTGTAAAGTGGGGGAGGGAGGTTGTGCGTTGCATTACAACACAAATTTCAATTTAAATCAAATTTAATTTTATTTTAAATTTTGCTTTTATTTTTTATCAATAAAAGAACGCACCTAATAAAACGAATGATCACAAACCGAAAAAAGCCAGTTAAAACTATGTTTAAACCGAGCAACGGTATAAAAGCCATTTAAAACTCGTGGGAGTTGGGGGTTTAAAACTTTATGACGTAGTATGACATAAGGGGGGAATGGGTCTAAAATTAGGGCAAAAACATGTTACGTAATTTATAAACAGCCTTTAACAGGGCGGTTTGTAGGAGATCTATTTCGAAAATTTTTTCAAGCATATGTAACGTTTTGTTCACTTTTTGGGGTATACCTACCAGGGACGTAGCCAAGGGGCAAACATTAAGTGTTCAAACCCGTCAAACATTTTGTTACCATAATGTGAACAGTACCACTTGAGTACCACATCATCTCATTTTAAAAAGTAATCTGATGCAAGCAAAAGAAAAAAATAACAAGAAGCAACACCTGACCCAGTCGGCAATGGCAGTAGTTGGAAGCGCTACTAGCAGGCCTTCATATGGATTTCGAAGTGCTTCCGCACTCATATCCAAGTATACTTTTTTTTTTTTATATGAAACGAGAAAATTTTTTAGGCCTTCCGCTTTCCCTACTTTAAACAGGCCTGCTATAAGCACTCCTTTAGAGTGGCTTAAAGAAGAGGTTAACCAAAACAATTAAAAAAATATTTTTTTTTTTATTTCTTTTTATGTATACCTACCATTTATTCTGTGATTTTATTTTATTTTACATATTTTTGTCAGATAAGAATATTTCTAAGTCATGACGTTGATTATTATTCAGTATTTTTGATCTAATATATATATTAACTTTTAATGAAAAAGTAACCCTGAAATATAAGCAGAACCAGTTTTTGTAGGAAAAATATAATTGTTGTACTGCCCTGGGTAGCGAAAAATTAGGCCTCATAGAAGCGCTCGCGGAAGCAGCGAGGAAGTCATGTGTCTTACCGCCAAAAGAAGCAGTAAATGCACGCCTTCGTTAGAAGAGGCCTAGCTTCATTGCCTATTGGGGAACACGTGCATGTGTAAATGTGAGTTAATATTGCCGTGTCTGTAAATTTTCACCAGGGACACATGTTACTGGGCGTTTGAAGCACATTTACCGCATTTGTGCCCTAATTGTTACCATTTGCTACTTTGTGACCAAATTATTTACATACGGTAAGCTTCCGGTAAATTTTTGGACACATTTCTTGAAAATGTTTGACGGGAAAGGGTCCAGAAAGTATGAAAGAAATAACACAGATGAGACTATCAAATTCAAAATGTGATTTATTTTTAAAGATAAACTGTGATAATGATGTTACTCGTAATTTACTTGAAAATTGTAAAGTTTTAATATTTTCAAAGCCAATTTAAAACACTTTGCTTAATTAATGAATTTTTTTTTTGCTAAATGAAAGATTATTAAAAAAATTTTAATTTTTTATAGCTAATTTTAATTTTAATAAATTGCAAGAAATCTTACCTATTTTTACCTAGCAAACTAATATTGTTGCATTAGTAAAATTTTGTCATAGAAATTTTTACTTATGCTAATTTTCGGAATTATACTTTTTAAAAGACAGTTAAAAATTCTCCATTTGGAGCATTTTTAAAAAAAATTATAGTACTCAAAGTTAATTTAATAAAAAAAATCAGTAAAATCTCTCTTATGATTATTTAAAAACAGGCATATTAACGAATAGTCTAGAAAGAAATCGGATTTGCTTAGAAAAATTTCCATATCCTTGCTTTTTGTTTTTTACTGGTATCTACTTATAGATTTTTTTTTTTTGTCAAAATCCCCCTAAGGTCATTGTACATAAATAAATTGGGATTTAAAATGTCTCGTTTTTAGAAATCAGAAGAGGCTAAACAACTCTGAGGATTCGTCGAGCACGGACGATGAAGTTGAAGACTTGGAGTTGAGTGATCTTCCCACGTAGACCCTTGTGCCATCCTAGGAATGATCCTGCGGACGCCAATGAACACGCACCTTAATCAGTATGCCATGGCTGCAGATAAGGGAATCGAAAATTTTAAAACAAAATTTTTTGAAACTTAGAAATCAAGCATAAGCTGTTGTTGTTTATTGACACAGAATTAAAATCAAACATAATGAAAATAGGGCACAGAAGACAAAATAATTAAAGAAAACATTACCGAATATTGGTTTGATTTTGCATCAAATATGCAACTATGTAACATAAGGCACTTAAAGTTTTGCTTACCTCAGATTAAATAGAGATAAAAACAAAATGAATTTTTTTTTTAAAAAATTCAATAATTTGTGCTATACTCGTTTCTATGTACTATAGACTCAAATCTTACATATAGCTGAGCTATATAAGCATTGCTCTAACCATGCTGCCACATTTAAGAAAAGTAGCTAGCCAATGTTTGTCTCGAGTAGCAAAACAAAAACTGCATCTCGAACACCCCTTACAAACATACAAAACTAGTCTGCCCTGGATGCTTTTATCTGGCGTAGATAAGCGGCAACAACTTTGTAGCCAAAACTCGTTGGTAGCTGATATTTCTTAAACCATTTTATACACATATATTCCAATATAAATGTAAAGCTAAGTGAGTGTGGATGTTTTGCCATCATCCCAACGTCCATGCTTGGAAGTTGAAACCATTTAAAAATTAATTTAAGCTCGAATGCGTTCAATCGAAAGGACACACGTGAGAAAATCCTTAAATTTTTTGTTCGTTTTTATTTTTTGTTTTTGCTCAATATACGCGAGAATGTATTAATTTCAAACCCGATTTTACCCGATTTGTCCATCGCACACTGGGTGGTTCCTTCCACTGCTTCCACCATCACTGTGAGAGGTGTCTTTCACAGTCAGTCGAAGTCAGTTTCCTTTGGTTGCTTAATGCCGTGTATCCTGTGTGTCTGATCTGTGGTGATAAGTGAAAAGTGCTTTTAGCTTATTTGTGACTTTGTCATTCTTTGTCTTTTCTTTCTTGTATTTTTCGTACCCTTTCCTTTATTGATCGAACCCTTTTCTGAGCAGCTAAGTATTTTAAGGTAGCGCAAAAGTTATAGGGATTTATTGTCGGTGTTGTGGTGGTCTGGTTTAGGCGGGTGTCATCGATATTTTTGTCTTTTATGTATAAAATAAATTTAAATCTTAATAATTGATATGTAGTCAATGAAATTCAGACCGCTTTAAGCCGGTCAAATTATGCAGGTGTATGAATAAGATTACTCGCAGTGACTAGACAAATAATCCAAAACGCTCGAAGATAAGGGTAGAAAAGTTTGCTGCTTACCGAAAGTTTAAATTTAAAGTATGATTGTCTGTTTGGTCAACTCTTGCATTATTTATGATAATACACACTGATATAAATAAAGCCCTTGAAATAAGATTGTTTTAACTTGACTGATCTTTAATAAAGTTTCTATAAGTTTAAGAATAGTTAAAAGCTTCAGAAGAACGTTAAAGATAAAATCTTAAAGATAAAAGCCATAAATATCAAGATAACTAAGGTTGTATCTTAGAAGAAAAAGTATTGTCTCATTGAAAACATTCTTTTTTTTAAACAATGTTCTTATTTTTAAAGTTCTAATTAAAAAATTTAGAGTAAGTTATGAAGTTTAAATATAATTTCATGATTTGATGAGCTAATATCTATTAACTTAATTTTGTTAATTTTGATGGATGTGTCAAATTTTTTAACATTTGCGAATGAAGGTACTGTGATTTATATTACGATTCTTAAAAATTATCAATAAGCTGTCTACACCGAGAAAAAAAGCAATAGGTAGATCACCTAAGCCGGCTTAGGTGAAGAGAATTGTATGGGAATCATAAACTTATGCTTATTCACCTAAGCAATTTATTGTTTAGGGTGTGTGCGAATTGAACTAAATTGCTACCTTATCTAAATTAAGGTAAAGCAGTTAAGGTTCATTAAGGTTAATTAAGTCTAATTACAAATAGGTTAAATTTTAAGAAATGTCATTATTCTCTTATCTTAAGAAATGTCATTAATTTAGCCAGCATTAAGATAGCTCGGAATTTTCCAAAATTAATTTAGGAAGCACTGCTTTATCGACACAATTTAGTTTAGGTAGCAATTTAGTTCAATTCGCACACACCCTTAATACATCGCTTTGAAAGCACATACTTCGATACCTTGCCAAAAAAAAATATTTGATTCACCTGAGCCCAAGAACCAAAAATACAAAATTAAAAAACAACTACCATAGATGGGTTAAGCATTGTTTTGAGCTATTTTCTGCAAAAAAAAAAAACACAGCTGCGTCAGTGACACACGAAAGAAGGATAGATTTGATAATTTAATGGTTTTTTTGTAATAAAACCACTTTTAAATTCAAAAATAACATAAAATAAATTAAAAAACACACGTTAATATTAACAACAGTAAATTTCATCAACAAAAAGAAAAAAAATTTCTTTGGAGTTTGGCTCAATGCGTAGTGTAGTGACTTTATACACAGTGGTATCGGGTTGGTGTGGGTTCGAATCTAAACGGCATGCGAAGGTAAAATTTTTGTATTTGATATTTAATTTAATTTAATTTAATGTTCTTGTTATAATAGACGTCAAGCAGCAAGAAAAGCCGAGAAGTCATTAATTTCTAAGAAGAAACGGTTTTGATAAAAGAAAAATTTGTGTTGTTGCCGATTTCAGTCAAGCAAATCACAGAACGAGAGGCGGCAGTCCGAAAAAAGTTCTATTTTTAAAATTCAGTTTTTTATAAATACTTACTTAATTAAATACTTTGTTAATTTATAACCCAAATAACAATGGACAAGTCAACATGTAAGACTTAGGCGTTTTGATGAAGTACTTGGGTGGCTGAAAACTGCCAAAGCCATCTTATAAATTATACTAGATTTTTTTCTCAATTGAACATAAGCTTTTTTCTCGGTGTAATTATGTATACTACCTGTTATCTCTCGATATGTCGCAACTCATACAACTCAGGGCCGTAGCTAGCGAAAAATTGGTCGCAAGACTAACAAATCTTTTACAAAACTAGAAAACACTAAAATAATAATAAAAATGGAAACTTTAAGGGGGGAGGGGGGGTTTTGAACTACATTTTTTTTTTAATTATTTTTGTGATCATTCAACAAAAATTATGTCTTTAAACTCATCGTAAAATCATAAAAAAAATTTTGTTGATGTTTGGGAAAGCATATATATCAATAATTTGTTAATTTGAAGCAAAACGTATCGTCGAAATTATTTATAGAAAAAAATTTTTTTTTGATATTTTTAAAACTACCCAAATTCACCCCTTCAAATAATTTTAGAAAAATAAATTTTTCTCAAAACCGCCCCCTGCCCTTCCCCCGGCCTCCTAAAAGTTTTCAGTTTTATTAATATTTTATTGTTTTCTAATTTTGAAAAAATTTGTAAGTTCTAGAAGCAACATTTTTCTAGCTACGGCCCTGACTCATACAGTAATTAGGATTTATATCGCTCTAAGCATTTAGGAAATTTAGGTAGAGTAAAACTATTAAAGATTACGCTAAAAATAACAATCGTTGCTTTAGCACCGTATTCAGATAAAATAGAATATTCCACAAAAATTGTATTATAAAGCTTTGTTACCGAAAAAGTAACTTTGAATTCATGTAAAAACACGAAACGGAAAGAAATATAATAGAGCATGGATGGCTTAAAATATCATACAGCATGTCTTTTAAATTAGATATAATAATCAACATATTATCATATTGATTCCAAATGGCACAAAAATTTCGTTCGGAGACCCTAGAACTCCCCTAAATGAAAAGCCCCAACATTTTGTTAGATTCCCAAACACAAAATTACCTAGGCAAAAAAAGCAAAATATCCAAAACATTTAATTCCCAAATATAAAGTCTATAAAAAGCCCTACATTATTTATTTTTCTTTTTTTTTTTTTTTGAAGCGAAACTACTTAGGCGGCGTTGTGACGATTTTTATTGAGGGAAAAGTTTAAAAAAACACATATACATGTTTATAAACAGGTAACAAACTAGTGAAACGTTTTTGTTTATAAACATGTAACAAAACAGTGACAATGCTTTGCCTAAGAGAGACAACGTGTTGGGCAGTTTTAGGGAATCGCTGGTTTCGAATCTGACGTCAGGATTTTAAAATTCAAGATGGCGGATAGGATTGCCATATGGGCGTAGCGAGGATAGTACAAAGAGGGACAGTTCCCCCATCCCTGAACATTAGAAATATAAAAATGTTTGTATTAAATTAAGAAGCTCAAAACATTTCTTTCTTATAATTAAAAAGTATAGAATTTATTATCATTAAAGCTGTATTTATTTTGTATTACAAACTTATACTACGTTCACACTGAGAGCTAAATGCGCATTTAACGAAGTGCGCATTAGCAATTAAGAATGCGTGGCCGTATGCTCCTTGTAGGAGTAAAAGAGACAAATATATACATTCGATTTTATAAATGCGCATTTAACTCTCAGTGTGAACGTAGTACTACGGCTGACACATTTTTTACTTTATTTATCAGTCACACGAAAAAAAAGGTTTAAAGCCCCCCCAAACAAATTTTTTGCGAATCCTTATAATTCTGAAATTCTGACAACGGATTTGCTTTCGAATCTGATATCACAGTTTTCAAATGCAAGATGGTGGATAGGATTGCCACCTGAATTTTTTTACCATATAATAATATGTTTCTTACGAGTTTTAAACATTATTGAATTGATTTAGTAGGCCGCTGATTTCGAATCTGATGTCAGAATTTAAAAATTCAATATGGCGAATAAGGCTGCCATCTGCATTTTTTTTATCTGAACGAAATTGGTGCTGCGGCGAAACTAGGTAAAAATGGCTCGCTGAATCCGAATCCGTTGTCACAATTCCAAAATTATTTTATTGTTTACAGTAGGTTGCCACCTAATAAAATTTATTTTTTTAACATCATTTAACAGTTAAAGGGAGTCGCTATTCTCGAGAATCAGAATATTCTCGCTATTCTATCAGAGTTTTAAAATTCAATATGGCAGATACGATTGCCACCTAGATTAGATTATGTTTGTGCGAATTTTAGTAATTGTAAAATTTTGACATTAGATTTATATTTCGAATCTGACATCACAGTTTTAAAAATCAATATGGCGGCTAGGGTTACCATCTAAATTTTTTGTTACGAATTCTTTTGAAATTTTGAAAATCTAATTTCAACCCATTCAGCAACCCATTTTTACCCAGTGTTCGCCAGCCATACAAAAAATTGAGGTGGCAACCTATCCGCCATCTTTAACTTTTTTTTTATTTCATGCATCGTTCCCAACTGCTTTATAGTCAAACAGGAGTTGATGCTCTCGGAAGAAACGAAGACAAAATCCCTATGATTCTCGCTAGAGATTTTATGGTAAATGGTAAATTTTCACATGTATTATGATTTCGTTCAACAATATTATGAATAAATTTTTAAAATTAAGACAAATATTCACAGAAATTATGGCTGTGTTCATAAATATAATGAATTACTTCTTAAAATGTAGGTAAATATTTACAGATATTATTATTATTTCCTTCAGAAATTCAATTAGGCTATTCACAGCTTAAGCGTATATTAACAAAGCGTATTTATAGCATTTGTTATTTTTGACGAGACACAAAAAACACGTCCAAGGACTGCTTTTATTTACGCGTGGTTGCGTATATGCGTTTGCATGCAAAACAACAACAAAGAAAAATACTCCTACGTAAGTTGACGTAAAAATAACAAATCGTAAATTAAACAGGCCTGCGTACTTAAACTGTGCATAGCCTATATGTATAAATTCTTAAAATATTCACAGTTATTATGATTTCGTTCATAACACGAAACGATAAGAATGCTGTTCACTGCTAGTATGAATCTGTACTCTGGTGAAATAATATGAAAAATTCATAATATTTAGGAACAAATTCCTAAAATCTATGGAAACATTTTTTCTGTGTTTATTATAAAAATGATGTCTTGTAATATGTAATATTTTTATATTCTACATATAAATTCATAAATTTCATCATCCAAATAACTACCCCGAAATAGTGCAAAAACATTCGCAAAAACGTGGTTTAAATAAATGTAGGATCCATTGTTTTGATGAATTTTTATTATGCACAGCACTCGTGCACCTTTTTACACCTTACTTAAAAACACACTCGCATACATATACTATTAATGCAGCACACTCTTACACACAACACACCATCGCGTGTCTCCCCATCTCACTTCATTGCATACTGCGTACCCCAATAAATAAAAAAAGACCTAAGCCGTTGGTGACTACGCGGGCAGCGCCATCGACTGCGCTTAATCTCGAGCCAATCAAAATAAACAATCTTCGCAGCCATATTGAATTTCATTGGAAAAAAAAACAAAAATAAACACAAAACAACGAGTGTCGTTCATTTTTTAAATATTGTGTTATGGTTGTTGTTGGTGTTCTTGTATTTGTTCTCAGTTATTTGTATTGCTTGAACTTGGAGTATTATTTATTTACGCTGTACAGGTATGAAATAAACTCTGGACAAAGAAATGAGACTGCAGTACAGCTTAAATGAAATTTTCAATAAAATTCGAAAAACTACCCAGCAGAAAACTTGCACAGGTATTTCTTATCAGGCTGGAACTCAGGCCTGAGTTTCTGATAATATAATCAGGCCTCTGTTTTACAGCTCAGTCAGTTCAGATTTTAAGGATGAAATTTTGAAAAAATCAAACTAACTCTTTAGAGTCCTGTATTCTAACCTGAAAGTTAACAAAAAATCAGTTCTCCTTTCTTAGGCTGGATTCATAGCTGAATTTTATACAAAATTTGATATTCAGGCCAGAAATCATTATTGAACATTGAGAAAAGTATAACAAAATTGAGTTCTAAAGAGGAGTACACTAGACGGAAAAAATCTGGGCTGATTTTAAGGAACAATGATGCCTCGGTTATGCCCACCAGATCTGAATTCCAGCCTGAGCAGACAGTGTCTGAGTGCCTGAGAGTCTAATAATGTGATTACAATAAATTTTTAATTCAAATGGAAAATATGCTTGGAAATTCACCTGGATTTATAGATAAGTGACAAATCATATCCTAAAAGGACCGTCAAAATTTACTGTAACAAAAGAAAACAGCAACTTTTAAATTGGAATTTGAAGTTTTAATTGCGCTATCTTATAACAACTTTAGCACAGTAATTAGCTGTTGTGCTTAGTAAAGAAAGTAATGATAACGATATTTTTACAAAACAAACTTTGTAAAAATGGTCATAACTGAAGGTTATCATGCTGTAATATGTTTCCATCTTAAGAGTGTTCTAAGCGGAAGCAGTCAAAAACAGATTTGCTTTATTCACTTCCAGCGCTATCTTGATGGTTAAAGACTTTTAGCAATATTGAAATTAATTCTCAAATTAACATTTACATATATTCAGTTTTTACACAATTTCCAATTTTTTGAGATAACAAAAAGAGCTGTTGTTATTTTTCAATTTCTTTGCTTACTTGTAAATAGCTGACTTTAAGTAGTTTGACACTTACCATTTTTGCCAGAAGAAATTTCTCGGACTTAAACTTGCAACTTTTGACAGGGAGGGGAATATTTTACTCTCCCTACTGCACTCGTTTTGCTAGTTTCACGGAATGAAATCTCATTTCAAAGTCTCACCAAAACGTACGCGCTCGTGGACGAGAGCGATAAAATATTTTCTAGGTTACACGTCCGCGTTCACGATTTCTTATGTACCTTTTTAAAAGGTACGCTCACAAAGGTACGCGAGCGGTCCTTTTTGTACCCTGCTTTGTATCACAAAAACAACAATGAAGTGGAAATATATTTATTAGTAAGGAATGGAGCTTTGGCAGGGTACCGAAGCTTAAATACCCACCGCGGCCGTATTGAAATTCATTAAAGTGTCACGCTCCCGTTCAATTCCACTCAATTTTCTCGACTGCTGACTGCTCATTACTCCAAAGAATATGGAAGAAGTCGGACAAACCGTATGGAAGGAGTTCGATTTAAATTAAAGTGGGACGCCCCTGGTTAATTCCGCCCAATATTTTAGACTAATCACTGTTCATCATTCCTGTTCAAGAATATATTTGCCAAATTTGGTTGAAATCAGAAAAACGGTGTAAAAGGAGTTTGATTAGAATTAAAATTGGCACGACCCTTGTCCAAACCCACCCACTTTTGTAGGCTTACAACTTCTCGTTATAGTAAAGAATATATGTGTCAAATTTGGTTAAAATCGGAGAAATAGTGTAGATGGAAATAGATTAAAAATTAAGTGCCACACCCCCTATCTAGTAGCGACTACTTTTATAAACCACAAACTGATCCTTATGACAAACAATATATGTGCAAAATTTGGTTTAAGTCAGACAAACTGTGTAGAGGGAGTTCGATTTGAGTTAAATTGACACGCCCCTTGTCCAATCCCTCCCACTTTTGTAGGCTTAAGACTTCTCATTATACTATAGAATATATGTAGTTAATATGTAGTTAATATATATGCAGCTAGTTTAAAAATAAAGTGACACGCCCCCTGTCTAATACCACCCAATTTTATAAACTTAAGTCTACTCAAATTACCAAGGACAATAAGTGCAAAATTTGGTTGATGTCAGACACACGGTTTTGAAGAAATTCGATTAAAAGTTAAATGCCACATCCACTTTCTAAGTCTAAGGACTTCACATTACAGCATATGTGTATATAGAATATATGTGAAAAATTTGGTATAGGTTGCATAAATGATGTGGGTGGAATTTGGAAAACGAAAGGTTTGCTATTTTGATAAAGTCACTTTGTATGGGAGTTTCATCCGATCGGTTTTCATCCGATTTTGCCAAATTTCATAAAAATGGTTAATATTATATATCAAAGCTCATGTGCAAAATTTCAAGACATTTCTATAATTTTGTGGATTTTTAAGGGATTTTACTTTTTAAAAAATAGCCAAATTGTATGGGAGGTAGGCGTGGTTTTGATCCGATTTTGCCAAATATTCTAAAGATGGTTTACACTATGTTATATATCAAGGCTTATGTGGAAAATTCCAAGACATTTCTGTAATTTGAGCAGATTTTTAAGAGGTTTAACGGGTAATATAAAGTCACTCTGTATGGGAGGTAGGCGTGGTTTACATCCGATTTTTTCAAATTTCATAGTCAGGATATTAACGATCAAAGCTTACGTGCAAAATTTCAAGGCATTTCTTTCAATTTTTGTGGATTTTTAAGAGATTTAACTGTTTAAATAAAGTCACTTTGTATGGGAGGTAGGCGTGGTTTTCATCCGATTTGGCTCATTCTCAAACTTGATCTCCATTTTTTAAAAAAAAGCTTATATTTTTAATTTCATCGCGATAGCTTAAAAATTATGGCAGGTATCGTGTTCACAGACGGACAGACAGACGGACACACGGAAATCGACTCAGGAGGTGATGCTGATCAAAAATATATGTATTTTTCTATAACTGCCACGCCTCCTTCTTGGCATTACAAACGTAATGACAAAGTTAATACACTTCTCACGCAGTACGCGTTGGGGTATAAAGATAATAGGAGTAGAATGCATTCTACTTAAATTTTTTAAGAAGACAATTAAATAAAATTAAGAAGATGTGCCAATAGTATTAGAATATCCTCTTATTTCTATAAAGTCGACTTCTTAAATAATTTTTAAGAAGATGTATTAGGAACATCTATGTACTTTTTTAAGAAGAAATATCTTATAAGCACGTTAAAGTCTCAAAATAGTGTATTTTATGAGAAATTATTAAGACATCTTTTTAAATTAAATTAAGAAGAATTTTTGTGCAGCAACAAGAAGAATTCTACTTAAAAAATACCTCATTTCTTTACTTTTTCATACCCTTTGCTCTTAATATATCTTTAGAAGCAATCTTTTTAATTTTATGTGGCACTCACTATTTTTCTCTGTGTGCATTGTAGAGAAAGCAAGCCAGAGCATTTCGTCACATTGAAGTACAGAGATAATTTTTTTGTAAATAATTACCTGCACTAATTTAGCAATAAAAGAAATTCTATTCTATAAATAGTATAAATACAATTTGAGTTTTTGATTATTAAATTTGGAAAAATTGACCGTTATTATTCAAATACAGTACAGACTGACAAAACTTAAGATACACAAAATTTAATTCTACGGAAAAGTTAACCATCATCTAGCATCAATTTATTTTGAGTCAATTATAACGCTCTGGATGTTCGCAGAAAAGAGTAAAACGCGAAAACAACCGGGACTCACCGTTATGAAGAAGAACATAGTTGCAAAATTGATTGACCACAGATGATTGAAATTATGACATTGTTACTGAAATATGGTATGAGTACAATGAGAAGTCCTAAAATAGACATGTTTCGCAGCTTCTCAATTTACGATCAGATATAGTAAAATCGCATTTTGACCAACGGTTAAGTCAAAACCAGGTTACAGATTATTTAACTGTCATTATTATTAAGTGTCATCCAAATAAATTTTTTATAACTATTTCTTGTATTGAATAAGCTACTGTATGAAATTCATAAGAAAGAGTATGAAATATCAATAAAATATACATACATTACATGTTTGTAAATATACTGCTTTTTTCATATTTCATGTATATTTTTATATATAAATTGCACTATTGTCCTTAGAAAGTTAACAATTCAAAAAAGTTGACAGAGCCAAAAACAAAACGGTTAACTTTTGTGAGTCACTACTGTATCTTTTAGTATTTACGATAAATTTTTTTTAATAGGATGTGATTTTACGACAACAATTTACAGTGCGTACACAAACCATCACGGTTTGAGAACAAGCACTCTTTCTGAAAGTGTGCTTTGAACCGTATACCAATGAGAGACTCTCATAGCGTATACTTAGATATTTACAACGAGTACAACTGAGCAACGAGTTAATATTCACTTGTTGCAATCGCTTATAAAGCGCGGACACAAACCTCAATTAAATGTGCTGCCATTTCTTATATACGATTGCTTGGTAGCACAGTTCAACAACCATAATAATTGTAGAATACGATTATCGGATTCTTCTAGAGAAAACAAAAAATTTCACGTGTATCGGTGTTTTAAAAGATAAGTTCTAAGTTATTTTTAATATGGTTCTTGATTTTACACTAAATTTAGCAATTTAGTATCAAAACTTTGATATATATGCCTTTTACATAAAGGTAGGGTTCACAGGTAAAATATTATAAGACCTCCTTTTTAAAGCATTCGTTTTATAGTGGACTTTTTGACCCATTTTAAAATATGTTTAACCCTGGATAGCAAATGTTAGCCAATCGGAGAATTTAACCACCACATAGTGCGTCGACCTCATACAAGCAGGGGTCAAAAATAGAAGGAGTCCTTTTATGATATTGAAATTTTGTATATTTCTTCAGTTTAATCTAATTAAGAAAAATTTCAAAAATTGTTAAAATTGGTCAGTATCTCCCAGTACCCCCTCCCTTGGGGTATCTCCCTTGGACCATTATTAATTTTTTACATAATTTTGTATGGGAGGTACGAACAAAGCTTGGCCGAATTTAACAAAACTTCGTCAAAATGTAAAACAAATAGACATAAAGATGTGTACTGTAAATGGTTGAAATCGGTTGAATACTAGGGTTACCTCTCTTGGACCTACATTAATATTTCATATGATTTTGTATGCGAGGTGCATATAAAAATTGACCAATCTTAACGAAACTCAACCAAAATACTAAAAAAATATAGTGAGACCCTAAGGGTACTTCCTCTGGGCCTATATTAATTTTTTACATGATTTTGTATGGGAGGTACATACATGGGAGGTACAGACGATCTTAATGAAACTCGGCCAAAATACTAAAAAAATATAGTTATAGATTTGTACAAAAACTAAGATAAGATAAGATAAGATAGATAGATCAGATAAGAAAATGCTAAAAATTCAGTAATTTAAAATGATTGCTTAATTTTAGGCCTACTATAAGAAGAAATGGCCTGATAGAGCATTTTTAAAATGTCAATATATTAAAAAAGCGGTATATATTGCATGTTTCATTTAATTTTTTGTCTTTTGTACTTTTTGGACAATTTTGGGCGATTTTTTTTTATTGACAATTAAAATTTAATATATATTGCAGAGAAAACTTCTCTGTTTATCGTTATATAACATTTTTGTTTTTTCATTTTTTCCAATTAAATTAAAAACATATTTTATTTTTTTTTTTTTTTGGCTTTTACCTTTTGAAAAATAGTTATTTTGTTATAATTGTTAAAGCTGAAAATGTATTTTTGGGAACTTTTTTAGTAACTACTAACGAACGCAAACTATGCTTATGATCATTTAAGCAAGAACATTTTTCGAGTTTGAAGTGTTGCAGCACCCCCAAAAAAGGTTTAATTATTAAAAATGTCAATGTTTTCTCTTATTTGAATAGTTTCCTTTAAAACGATATCAAACATATTGGGTTTCTTTTCCATGAACTTTTTGATTTGTATCCAAGGAACGGAGCACTGTGCGCCATCAACAATTATGAATCCATCACAAGAAAATTATTCGGCCAATTTACTCGAAATTGTATCGCAATCAAAAGAATAGATGGATCGATTAAACCTATCGATGGTCATACGTTGTCCCTTCGTAATTGACATTTTTTCGAAAAAATTCGCCACTTCCTGCCGCATTATAGCATAATTTTCATACTTTTTATTATTAGTATTATTAGTACTACTGTACTAATATTTGGTAGTAATAAACATAAACATAAACATAAACATAAACATAAACATAAACATAAACATAAACATAAACATAAACATAAACATAAACATAAACATAAACATAAACATAAACATAAACATAAACATAAACATAAACATAAACATAAACATAAACATAAAAATAAACATAAACATAAACATAAACATAAACATAAACATAAACATAAACATAAACATAAACATAAACATAAACATAAACATAAACATAAACATAAACATAAACATAAACATAAACATAAACATAAACATAAACATAAACATAAACATAAACATAAACATAAACATAAACATAAACATAAACATAAACATAAACATAAACATAAACATAAACATAAACATAAACATAAACATAAACATAAACATAAACATAAACATAAACATAAACATAAACATAAACATAAACATAAACATAAACATAAACATAAACATAAACATAAACATAAACATAAACATAAACATAAACATAAACATAAACATAAACATAAACATAAACATAAACATAAACATAAACATAAACATAAACATAAACATAAACATAAACATAAACATAAACATAAACATAAACATAAACATAAACATAAACATAAACATAAACATAAACATAAACATAAACATAAACATAAACATAAACATAAACATAAACATAAACATAAACATAAACATAAACATAAACATAAACATAAACATAAACATAAACATAAACATAAACATAAACATAAACATAAACATAAACATAAACATAAACATAAACATAAACATAAACATAAACATAAACATAAACATAAACATAAACATAAACATAAACATAAACATAAACATAAACATAAACATAAACATAAACATAAACATAAACATAAACATAAACATAAACATAAACATAAACATAAACATAAACATAAACATAAACATAAACATAAACATAAACATAAACATAAACATAAACATAAACATAAACATAAACATAAACATAAACATAAACATAAACATAAACATAAACATAAACATAAACATAAACATAAACATAAACATAAACATAAACATAAACATAAACATAAACATAAACATAAACATAAACATAAACATAAACATAAACATAAACATAAACATAAACATAAA
The DNA here is from genome assembly GCA_914767935.1 of Coremacera marginata. Taxonomy (NCBI): domain Eukaryota; kingdom Metazoa; phylum Arthropoda; class Insecta; order Diptera; family Sciomyzidae; genus Coremacera; species Coremacera marginata. The sequence continues at coordinate 51,481,384 of OU612046.1, read as the reverse complement.
CATAAACATAAACATAAACATAAACATAAACATAAACATAAACATAAACATAAACATAAACATAAACATAAACATAAACATAAACATAAACATAAACATAAACATAAACATAAACATAAACATAAACATAAACATAAACATAAACATAAACATAAACATAAACATAAACATAAACATAAACATAAACATAAACATAAACATAAACATAAACATAAACATAAACATAAACATAAACATAAACATAAACATAAACATAAACATAAACATAAACATAAACATAAACATAAACATAAACATAAACATAAACATAAACATAAACATAAACATAAACATAAACATAAACATAAACATAAACATAAACATAAACATAAACATAAACATAAACATAAACATAAACATAAACATAAACATAAACATAAACATAAACATAAACATAAACATAAACATAAACATAAACATAAACATAAACATAAACATAAACATAAACATAAACATAAACATAAACATAAACATAAACATAAACATAAACATAAACATAAACATAAACATAAACATAAACATAAACATAAACATAAACATAAACATAAACATAAACATAAACATAAACATAAACATAAACATAAACATAAACATAAACATAAACATAAACATAAACATAAACATAAACATAAACATAAACATAAACATAAACATAAACATAAACATAAACATAAACATAAACATAAACATAAACATAAACATAAACATAAACATAAACATAAACATAAACATAAACATAAACATAAACATAAACATAAACATAAACATAAACATAAACATAAACATAAACATAAACATAAACATAAACATAAACATAAACATAAACATAAACATAAACATAAACATAAACATAAACATAAACATAAACATAAACATAAACATAAACATAAACATAAACATAAACATAAACATAAACATAAACATAAACATAAACATAAACATAAACATAAACATAAACATAAACATAAACATAAACATAAACATAAACATAAACATAAACATAAACATAAACATAAACATAAACATAAACATAAACATAAACATAAACATAAACATAATTTTGTGATAATTTTTCCTTTTAAAGTTGCAAGGACTGGACCAAACAATAGCCCGATTTTCGCACTTATTTCCTGAAGATTTTTTTTCAAAAGTTATATAGATTATGATTTTATTTTTAAAATAAAGTGTAAAAGTTGTCATTGTTGTATAAAAATTACATTTGTTTGTGAAAATTGAATTGCATATTTTATTTTGCAAACAATTATTTGACAGAGTGTAGATATAGAGTGGCGGCTGTGGCGCAGTGGGTAGAGTGCGTCGCCCATACGCCAGGGAACCCTGGTTCAATACCCATCTGGCACAGAAAGTTTTTTCAATTGAATTAATTTTTCTGTTCGGCCGTCACCTTTTTGCAAACCTCAGAGAGTAAAAACTGCCATGAAAAGCTTCTTGAGAACATAAGCCGTTCTCGATCATTTGTGTTCAAACATTTCACAACACGCACAACACAATTGAAGCTCGGTCATAGTCCTTTCAAGGGCTGAAATGGTCATTTTTTTTTTTTTTCTTAGATATAGAAATTGTTACTTATCGTTGCAGGAGGTGGAAAAACAATCAACAAAGAAAACTGCAGGTGCTCGGCTGAGAAACCGGCGCTCTTCGTCGTCATCCGAAGAAGATCGGGATTTTTGCATGATTTGTTGCGATTTTATGTTAAAACATTTAAATCATAAAAATTTGCTTGAATGCAACAAATGCAAGCACCCTTTTTTATTTTTTGTAAGCCATATTATTTGTGAGAACTGCGACTACGATAGGGATATTGCCGAAAATTATTCACTTTATGTTTGAAATGAAATTTTTTTTTTTTTTTTCTTAAATTGATAAAGCCATTTATATATTCTTTTGAAATATCCGATCCCAGCCAACGTTTGGAAGATAAATTGTTCGCCTTTCGCCGAGGCGAAGCGAAAGCGATACTTTTGGGTGATATTTAGGCGAGATTCCCTTTGCGCGAAAAGAAAGCGATTCACTATTGTTACTTCTGGGTAACATATTTTTTTTTTCAAAATCAAAACATTACAGTTTTGCCCTTTTTTCGTCCAGACGAAGAAAAAGCGATATCATTGAGGCATTTTCAAAAATTCCTGCTCAATAGGTGGACTCGTTTTCTGCTCCTCAGTAAGAATAATTTTCTGCTCTTCTAGAAGATTTCGCCAAGATGAACTTTTTTCTCGCACGAGACAGCAGAAAGCGAAAAGATAGCGAGCGAGCTGGCGAAAAATTGTTCTTGAAGAAGATTCGCTATCTGCTCTTCTGTGTTACAAAATGCTAACTGGGGATCAGTTTTTAATTTTAACGTACGTGTGTGTGTGTGTGTGTGTGTGCATTAATATTCAGACAGATTTACGAGATATTGCTTTTATTTTATTAAGTTTTTATCATAATACACAAAAAATGTCCAAATAAACATGAAAAATTGAAGTTTCTGGTCCTTAAACCAAACATTGTGTTTGTGTTACACATCGCCCCACAGGTTTGAAAAAAAAAACCGAAAAAGCTATATTTGAAATTAGTTATTTTTCCAAAAATTTTCAAAATATTCAACAGAAATGAAAACACTCGCATCAAATTGGTTCTTCTGCATGGAATAGGCCTTTAAACCAATCAAAATTAACTTTCTTAATTTTCATCACCCCACTTCAGCCTACTATTTTAATATTTTTTGAAAAGCGTCAAGAAAAAAACACATTATAAACGGCGGCTAAGAATATTTTACAAAAATATATCTTATAAAATTTTACTATAGGTCTGTCAACACAAAAACTATGACAAAGCCATATATTGCGAAGTTTTCTTACTTTTTATGTTAATAAATTGCTTAATTTTGTGTAAATTTAAAAGACATATTTAAAATTGGTTGGAGGTTAACTTTTAAAAAGCCGATACACTTTTACATAGTCTTTTTTTAGTATGCTTTACCAAAATCCATTGATCGAAATCTATAATTTTGATCTAAATGTTGAAAATTTTCGTACAGCTAGTTATTGCGTCAGTTCAGTTAGCATTTTATTGATGTGCCAAATTATCCCATTTGGAAATTATAAATAAAACAAGACAGACTTTATTTTTATTCCTTTGTTTTTATTTGATTTTCTTTTTTTTTATACATATTGCACCAACATAAAATGTTCTTTTAATCTCTTTATTTTCATATGAAAAACTCAACGAAATTCTTACAAAACGGAATTTTATTTTGGTTTATGTTTTTTTCTTTTAAATAACTTATTCATTTCTTTAGCAATTACAAATTTTAATTATAATATCACTATTTAGTATATTTTTATCATATGTTACGAAATTTTTTTTTTTCATGTTCTATCATCAACTTATCAATTAATACTATTATCGTTTCAGTGTATTTCGCTGAATTCTGTTTAAGTTTATTTAAATCAAAAAATTAAAATAAATCAATCAGTTTTTTTTCTGGTTTTCAACAAACTTGCAATTAATTCCATACGAACGTTCAGTTTTTTGCTCATTATGAGTTTTACTTGAAATAAAATAGGTGTTGAAAATTACTAATTTACATACATATACATATATATATATATATATATATATATGAATATAGTGTTTCTAGATAATTGTGTTGGAATTGTTAAATTTGAAAATTTGGTGGTTTCGTAAAAGTTTAAATATATTATTAGATCTAAAAAAATCTAACTTGAATGCTAAAATATTTCGTAGAAAAATAGCTATTAGAAAATTATTTTAAATTATTCTGCATTTAGATCTGCACTTTACGCAATTAAAGAAAAAATTTAAATCGTTTAAAGTTAAAAAATATTTTATTTTTAATAATAAAGAACTTTTTTAATTTCAGTGTACACTATTTTATCAAACAATTTTTGTTTGATTTTAAATATTTTAAGTTATTCAAGTCAATGTTTAACTACGTTTGTTTTGCTAGTTTTGTGTAATTTTTTGTATATTGTTTTTTTTTTAACTGCTTGCTTGTGTGTTTCTAAGAATTATGTAAAAAAAAATTCATTTACAAAAATTTTATAAATTTGTTTTGTTGGTTTTTTTAGTTTATTTCTCAATTTTTTATTTTTTTGTCAATTTCATTCGTTTTGTATGCATAAAGTTTTGCATAGTTTTAGGTGTTCGCTAAACTAAGGTGCCATGCTTTTAAGCGCACACTCGAGAGCTTAACACTGCCTGCCAAATATTAATAACCTTTGCCAATACGTCAAAAAAGACAAACATAACTCTAGATTTGTATATTTATCTAGACAACAAAGATATAAGCTGCTTTAACTGCAGATTGCAGACTTCTTTTTCTCCTTTTAACCATAAATTCAAAAATAGCAGAGAAAAGATCAAATTAACCATAAATTTAAAAATAACAGAAAATATTAAATGAACATAGCAACTAAGGAAGCGCATTTCAAAAATATGTTAAATCTGAATTGATTTATTCCTTTTGTTGGAAATAAAAAATAAATTAATGTAAATTTGGAGCAACCAAAGTGACGGACATAATGTAATGAAGAGTTGTCATGAGTGGGACGTTGAAAAGCTTCAGGCTAAGGCTATAACTTTGCATAATATAGTATGTATATTGGGTATAGGATAAAACGAAATAGGGCCAGCCGAAGAGATGTACGGTTTTTGGCCTCAAAAAAAATACAATTATCATGAGTGGGACACCTGAAATAAAACCTACTAAAGAAATGTTAAAAATGTTGATTCAATGCCATATTATTAAAATTTCATCAATATTTATTTTATTTTTAAAAGGTTCTAAGTAATAAAAATGCTATATAATTCGGTTTATAATTCTATTTTTCGGAAAGGTTTAAGCTACATTTTTGCTCAAATAATTTTAATAAAGTATATTGATAGGGTATAGCATAAAATATGGCCATTTCCATCCAAAAGAGAAGCTCGTTTTTTGGCACAAGTGTGACACCAGAAAAAATTTGCCGCAAAATGTTGAAAATGTGAAAAAATGCCTTTAGTTGGCATTTAACATGCAATTCAACATTAATCGTAATGGTGCGACGTATTTTATTTTTATTGAAACTATTTTATTGCTTTTTTTTTTTTAATAATGTTTAACAGTAGTCATGAGTGGGACACCTTAGCCATTTGATTATAATACTTTTAAGGTTTCAAATTTCGAAATACTGTTTAAAAGCTACAGGAAATTAAGCTACAACTTTACAGATAAAATATATTTTGTATAGGATAAAAAGAAATTCGGCCAGACGTAGAGATGTTCGATTTTTGTGCTTTAAAAAAATATGATCATGAGTAGGACATCTGAAATAAAACCTTCTAAAAAAATCTCAAAAATATAAGATAGACACCCCAAAGCGTAAACTAACGAATCAGATAGTAGCCGGAGCCCTTGGGGGGTGGAGCAACTTTTCTTTCGCAATATATTGTATAACTGCAGGTATACGAAACAAACGTTGCCCAAGTATAAAGGTCGTAAAAGCCAAAAAGTGGTAATAGTGTCGTAATAAAAAAACAATTTCGGAACCATTTATTAATGCTGGCTACGAAATAAATCGAAGGATACTGCTAGTCACGAGACTGTTAGGCGTTGGAAGAGAAGGATAAATGTATTTTGCAATCTTATGGACTTATACACTAGATTGAGTTGTAAGGTATGTTTCATATGTATAACGCCACTTCGAAATTTGAAATGTTTTTGTAACGGCCAGTTTAAACAAAAGATAATGTTTTGCGAATTCGGTCATCTATGCACAACAACAGTTGTGTGCAAAAGTAGTCTTTTTTAAAAATGATACATTGTTTATTGCTTAATATCGCCTTTTGATGATGTTTCATATTTATAACGCCATTTAAAAATTTTGAATAAAAAGCAGATTCTTATTGAATTTTAAAAAAATTATTAAATTTCTGTTTCATTGGCTCCAATAATATTGTAAATGCGATTTGGCATAATTGCAAATAATTTTTTTAATGTATTTGGATTGATTTTATTCCATTCTTCGAGAATATCTGATTTCCGTTCTGTCACGTTGCCAAATTGTCTGTTATTTTTATACACCTGACGTACAAGAACTCCCCACAAATTCTCGATGGGATTACAATCTGAAGAGTATGCCGGCCACGCCAATAAATCAATGTTATTGGCCTGAAACCATCTCAATTTACGTGGATTGCCGCATTATCTTGCTGGAAAACTAGTTGTCTGTCCATTTTTTCCAAAAATGGCAGCTCCAGCACAGAAGTGTAGTCAGCGCTCTTCATGCTTGAACATTCAATTTCAGAAAAAGCACCCCACCCACACCATCACATTATCTTCACCAAAACTTCTTTTTGAAAGCGGAAGTGGTTCGCGGCGTATGTCGTACTAATAATGCCAAAATCCATCCGGACCATCAAGATTCAATTTTTTGTCATCGGAAAAAACTGACATGTAAATGGTGGTCAATTTGTTCATATGTTCCTTCTGGAAAATTCCAAGCTCGTTCTCTTATGTTTGCTAGTAAGAGCAGGAACACACTTCATAAGTTCACTACGGAAATGTTTACACTGATGTACCACTCTCCATACCGGTGTTCGGGAATCTTCTTTAGCAACAACACTCCGCAACTCTTTTAAGCTGTGTGTAGTGCTGCTCGCAGCTCGGATTATTTTCCGCTGATCGCGGTTACAGAGGATTTTTTTTTTTAGCCCTAACATTTTGTTTTGCCGTAATTTTTTGGATTGTTAAAAAAATTTTGAATCACTCTGGCTGCGATTAATTCTACGCCCGATTTCCAGAATTCCATAGCCTTCTTTAAGAATTTTTATTTTTCCCATTTTTTCGCAAATAAGTTGGGTTGCACGAGGCATTCCGGTTTAAATTTTTTTCAATTCTTAAGGTCTTGAATAGTGAATACACCATTTTGTTAATCTCTACACTTCAAGCGCAGCAGAAGGAATAATTGCAAGTGGCGTTATAAATATGAAACAGCATTACAAGTAATATTTAGCAATAAACAATGTACCGTTATTAGAATAGACTTTGGTCTTGCTCACTATTGTTGTTGTGCATAGATGACCAAATTCGCAAAACATTCTCTTTTGTTTAAGCTGGCCGTTACAAAAATATTTCGAATTTCGAAGTGGCGTTATATGTATGAAACATACCTGAAGAATATCGTTTGAGTATCATGAAGAAGACTTAATATTAATATACAGGGTGTCCCGCGATTGAGTGCAACTATTTACGGAGCTGAAATGTTATGTGGAGCTGAGCAAAAAATCGTATGGGAGAGGGGTCTATTTTCACATTCTTAGGAGCTGCAGGGTTAATTAATATTTCACGACTTTGGTTTACGTTATTCTTTCTAGCAGAAAAACTAACTTACATACAACTTATTTTGATAGCTCATTATAAAGGCAATAAAATCACCTCTCTAACGGCATATCAACAAACCCCATCAACTTAACCGTTACCGAGCTGTGCTTGTGTGAAGATGAAATCAATCGATTGAAACCACCAAATATCAATTTTGAATGGAAATTTCTCAGAATTTTGCGTAATAAATGATTTTTTTTTTTTTTTGGGATCAATTTTGTAATTTATTCACTTTTCTTTTTAATGACACCAAAAACATAAACAAATCTTAAAAAAAAAAGGCTGTACTAAAAAAATTATGTCACTAACAGATATGCTCTGAAAATTCCGTAACAATTACTTGATGCCTTAAGTTTTTTACTGGACTGAAAAAAATAGTGCCTGCTAATATGTGATTTTATTAATTTAAGAAACAAAAACAAATAACTCAACATATATATTTCCTTTTTAGCATTGCTTTCCTCAATTATTTTTAATCTTCTTTCCAAATGTGAAATACTTAAATTTCTTCAGTTAAATATGCATGGATAAAAATGTCTCAATACTTTATTATTAAATATAATAGCAAAATTTTGTATTTTCTTTTTCTTACTTTTTTTTATTTTTATTGTGCAAACCAAGTTTTGAAATTTAAATTATGGCAACATTTTTAAAATTATACGATTATTTTATCACATTTTAAAAAAATCATAAAAGTCACTAATTTTTGGGCTTCCAAACGATGTTCTCCCTTTAATTTACACTTTACTTAAAGAGCGTTAAGAGAGCATTCCTGGTTGGAAGGCTGTTTTTGAACCCTTTTAGAAAATCTTCTTATTTGAAAGCGCAGAGTTATTTAAATTCTGTTTTTTATCGTACTAAGAACATATTAAATTAAATAAAAAATTTTTTTTTTCCTTCGTTCGAAGGCTGTTTAAAAAGTTGTCGGCCTTCAAAGTTGGGCGTCGACAAAAAAGGTATGCTGTTTGCGGCCCGGATAACTCGACTTCGGATCATCTGAAATGGAAAAAGTAAACGGCGTTAGATTCAGTACAGATGTAATTCTGGTCCCTACCTCAATCATAATTTTGCGATTATTTTTTACAAAATGGCGGTCATTGAAAAGTGAAAAACGGATTTTAGGTCTTTTTTTAGTAGTTTAGTGTAAAAAAAATAGTAAAAAACTGTTTAAAATTGAGATTGAGATAGGGACCAGAATGGTGAGAATTCTGCGTCGATTGCACTTTGTTTCATCAAAATCGGTTCAGAACTACGGACGCAATCTGGGCCGCAAGCCCGAAAAACGTGGTTTCGAGAAAAACGCGTTCAAGTTTGAAGTTATTTTTTTGCATCAAAAAAAAAATTTAAATGAAAAAATTTGAGCATGTAGTTTTAGAAATTCTACAATTCTGCGTCGATTGCACTTAGTTTCATCAAAATCGGTTCAGTAGAACCGGAGAAAATTGACTTTGAAGTTAAAAAACGTGGTTTAAAAAAAAAAAAAAAATTTATTGCAATAAAACATTTTTTTTTTGTGAAATACTTACATATATCAATTTGCAAAGCCAGCCCTAAAAACCTCCTTCCTCTTCTTCAAAAAATGAGGACTCAGCGGCTATTTGTGCTCTTCGGGCAGTTTTACCTTCTTTTGATGCGGCCAGAGCTCTGGCTTCGGACCTTTTCAGACCTTTTTCAGACCTTTCGGACGTTCTTCGTTCCGAGACATGGCGAAATCATATGTGGCGTTGCCAATCGGGATGCCCATTAGGTTCATTATTTGAAGTATTGGCAAAAAACCTTCTGTAAATATGACAGTTGCAATATAATTGGCCATCTCAATAGTGCGTGTCCTCATCTCTTTCGTGTTGGTTACCACGAAACTGGCCTTTCAAGGGACGAGTTTTTCGATTGCTACCAGTGTTTCTTTTATTTTTATTTCTATTACTTTTTCAATCCATTGTCTTTAGAACAAACAAAAATTTTTATCAAAACTTTACTTTTCAAAACGTCCGGTTTATAACTCAATTCAAAGTGAACTAAACGCTGCCAACATTCGAATACCTAAGCTCTAAAATGTGTATTCATTTATTTTTAAAATAAAATAAAGTATTTCGAATTAAAAAAAAAATCCTTTTAGGATGATATTCTCAAATATCCAAGCTATAAAAATATGCAAGAAAAAAATCGAACAAAAAAGTTTGCCAACCAGGAATACTCCCTTAAACCATTACTAAACTATATTTTTTTTTACAAGTATGAGATTTAACAACAAATGACACAAAAAACAAATGTTGCTCCTATTTTGTATCACTATTTTTCAAAGTTCTCTTTTCAATTTGAACTTTAGCTATGCTTACCTGCTCTATAACATGAAGTTATAGATCCATTCAATGATTTCTGATTAAATTGAGAACAGTTGATTTACTGCACTACTCGATAACTTCAGAAAACTTTTCAAAAGCATTTGTTAATCACATTTAGATTCTGTAGAATTTAGTAGAACTTCCGTTCATTTTTCATCTGAAATTTCTATAATAGTCATGTGGCCATCAGCGTAGGATAACTTGCCACTCTAAAACAAATGTTTGCACTCGAAACTGTACATAACTTTTTCAAATCGATGATGAAAACCTTGACACAAGCAATAGTCCCATGGTAGAATAAGAGAAGGTAGATTTCGGAGAAGTAGACTGCCGTAACAGTAAAAAATTTGACAGCTCATAGAAAATCTAAAAGCAATGAGAAAGCTTTAATTGGAAAAATGTAAACAAAAAAGTGATTTTTAGTGATTTTGAGAATTTTGGCAATGATAAAGAGAGGTTAGTCCGAAATGCGTCTATCTTCTTTAATTCTACCATGAATAGCCCCAAGACCTTATGAAGCCTTTTTCATTAATTGGAGGTGTTTTTTTTTTGTGATACCTCAAATCCGATACGCGTAAAATGTTGGTGAAATGTTACGGTGACTCTGCTCTATCGTATCGAAAGCAAACAAGTGGTTTAACCGGTTTGTGAGTGGCCACGACGAAGTAGAAGACGACTCTCGTACCGGGCGGCCATCGTGTTCGATTACCAAAGAAAACGTTGAAAAAATCAAAGAAATGTTGGTCAAAAATCGCAAATTGACGATTAGAGAGATAGCAGAGGACGTCGGCATTTCAATTAGATCCGTTCAGAACATTTTAAAGAATGAATTGGGCTTGGGACGTGTCGCTGCGAAATTGGTACCGAAAGAACTCAATTTCATGCAAAAAAAGAGACCGAGTTGCTATCGCGAAAGAGAAGCTGGAAATGGTTGAAAACGACGAATCATTCATCGAATCCATCATTACTGGTGATGAGACATTGGTATACGAGTATGACACGCAAGCCAGGCATCAGGCGAGTGAATCAGGCTCAATATTTTCTTCCATCTTAAAAATCGAAGACACGAAAAAAGTTGTTGTAAACAAAACACTGTCACTTTACCAAATGTCAACGAGAGACGCTGATATTTGGCAGCCTTGTCATAGATACATGTGGCAACCTACTAAAAAAAAAAATTTCGAATCGCACAGTTAAGTCCGGTTCACAGTGTGAATGAACCTTTCTTTTCTAACAAGGTGGTATTTTGATGAATCATTTAGCAAAATATATTCAAGGACAAGAACAAGAGCTTGTGTGAGATAGTATGAGTTGTTTAAGTAGGTACTTACTTATATTTTTTTCTTTTAAAAACTTTCGCGCGCGCCTCTTCTCAACCTTTCGCCGCTAGGCACGTGCCTAGTTTGTCTTTTGGATAAGCCGCCACTATCATAAATAATTTTGCACGCAAAATCTGACAAGGTACCGTTTTCCAGATAAAGCTCCAGAATTTTTTGAAAAATTTTTAATGCAAATTTGTTCGTTATGCCCGTATGATAATTAATTTTTTTTACAACTTTTGTCATTGAAAATTAAAACTAGAGCAGTTCAAATAGTACGAATGCATGTATTCAATTGGTGTGAGTGAGTACGCATATAGTACGATATGGAGAAATATTTATAGGACGGACTGTATTTTCTCTGAATTTTTTTTTTTGCTGTTTCTTTCAATTCGTTCTTCGTTAAGTTTCGATCAAATATTTACTGTGCTATTAGTAATAAATTTGACATTTTTAGTGTAAACAAAACTATTAAATATAAATGTATGCTGAATGGGAAGTGATGTGTGTAGCTAATATTAATTTATTTAATGCAGCTGCTCTTCAAAACACCAGAAGTAAAAAAGTAACAACGTTTATGCTTTTCTTACAAAATATGTCTATCCTGCCCACGCGACACTTGTTTTCAGATTTTAAAATTGGACAAAAAAATTAAGTATCATACGGGCATTACCCGTCAATATTCATGAGTTTAGAAACGAAAAATGTCATGTCTTTGTCTGCTATCTTTAAAACGGAAACTACCTTTTCCGATTCCGCGTGAAAATTATTCATGATGGGGCTGAATATCTTTTTTTTCGAAAATGTCTTTCAAATGGCTAATGATTCAGGCGGCGTCAAAATTTGGTTAGTTTCGATGATATGATGTAATGCACATCTCAAGAAATTTTGTTTGTGGTTTGTAATATTAAGACCCGGTCTCCATCTTATTGCAGCCCATTCACACCAAACATGGCAACATGTGCTTATATTGCATACCCAAAGTGATTATAATAATAATAACTAATATCGCCTGTATTATATCGGCCGTATTATAATCGGGTTTCTTTTGTATTTTTTTTTTTTGCTGAACGCACCAATCCATAGCCTGAACAGAAGTATTGAACAAAATAAACAATTATAAATGTCTTTCCATCTATCATATGAAGCAAGCAGCAGTTTAACAGTTTTTTTGGCGCTGACGCTGTGGTAAATTAATTTTGTTGAGAGAGAAATTAAGTGAAAGCACCAACAACAATAATGATGCACATCTCTTTTGAAGTTGTCTGCGACTCTCTCGCATTATACTCTTGCTCGTGTATGCTACAGCAACGATGTTTAATACAGCCGTGCCGATATGTATTTTGTTGTTGCTTCTCATTGACCCATTGGGAAAAAGGGTTTTTACTTTTGCTTAGTTTTACCTTTCTTAATGACAATATATTCGAAGAAAAATAATATTGTGCACATCTACTCGAAAATACCTTTCCATCGATATAAGTTTTATGTGAATATGTTGCAGTTAACACAGGAAAACAGGGATCACAAACTTTTTTGTTTGCGTATTAATATATAGATGTAAATAATAATTATCTTGAAAATAAGCTAAACATAGATACGCTGTTCCATTTAATTTAAATACAAAATGCTTGAACTTTGTTTGAATTTTTTGAATTTATCTCAGCATTACTTTTTTAAAAAATATGTACATTTAAATAACTTTGCAGTTACAAGCAGCTTATAAATACATATGTATTTTTGTTGCACTTTATGCTTGTATTGGTTAAGCTTTAATATTGGCTGCTTGATCAAAGATGCATTTTAATTTTACATATTTGTTTGTTTTTTTTTTTTATTAAATCACTACTAAAACATTAACATTTCGATGGGGTTCATTTTAGTTACTCTTCTCTTTGTTGTTGTGGTATTTATTGTTTTTGTTGTTGTGGTGTGTACTTATGTAATGGCTCAAATTTTGAAAAATTTAACTAAAATATAAAATGAAAAATAACAGTAACGAAAAGATGTATGTATGTATATTAATTTATTTGAGCATTTTACAAAATAAGTTCTTAAACAAATTTCTGAATCTCAATCACATGTTTTATTTTGTTTTGTATTTTCTAGTGGATTTAGTTTCGAAATATCGAATCATGAACGCTATTTCGTCAAATTAACAAACAAAAATAATAATAATAAAATGGAAACAAAAAACCATTGAGTTTCGCACAAAAATCACATTCTTACAATTAGAATAGGTATAAATTCAATTAAATTTAGTTGCTTTTACAAAAAATTTTGCCAATTTTAAATGATTGACATTATTAATAATGACAGCTAATAATGAAACATATCGTGTAAATTAGGAAATTATTATATTATGACTATTTTTATTGTAAACGGCGAGCTAATAACTAGATATTTACAAACGCTTTTAGTTTAGTTTACTCTTTTTTTTTTATTTTTTTTTTATTTAGGCTAAATAGTTACATGTCTTTTGTTTTGACATCAACTGACAAAATATCAAAACTCATGCTTGACACCCGTGGAATTGAAAAAAAAAAAAAAAAAAACAGAGAAATTATATAAGAAACAAAATTGAAATCTAAAGAATATTTAGAATATTTTTGACAGCAAAAGAAAAAATTTTCTGATAATAACTTTTAAAGAAAAAAAAAACAAATTTTACGACTCACTTTAAGGAATCGTGAGAGTTATTTAAGCTAACAGCAGCTAAAAGAGTAACAACTTTAAACTTAACGGTTTTACATGAAATAAAAATAATTTTTTTTAAAAAAAAACATCCTCCTGCACAACACTGCATATAAAAAGTTGTTTAAATTTACATTTACATACATAGCAGACATCAAATATATACTTAATTGTTAAGTTTTTGTTTTTTGTTTTTCTTTTTTAATTTTTAGTAAATATGTAGGCGTGTGTAAATATATGTAGTAGTTGTTTTTACGATTATATATGTACAAAGTATTTGTTTGTGTGAGTTTCAGTGTTTGTGTCTGTATGTGTGTGCTTAGCAATACAAAAACTTAATTAAATAATAAAAATATTTTGGTTTTTTATGACAAGAACATTATTTATAGACGCGTGCTTACAACTTTTGGTTGCCACCTAAAAGGCTGCTACGTATTTTTTTTTTTACTTTTTTTATTTTATTATAAAATTGTTTAGTTCGCGCGTGCTTGGAAGTGGCAACGAAACTACAACAACACTAGCTTTTTATCATTAATCATTGTTGTTGTTGTTGTTGTCGTTTTAACTTAAATAAAAATTAGTTAAAATTTTATAAAAATAACAAAAGGTTTTTTTTGTTTTAAGCTATTGATTTGTATGAACTACAGTTAAATATATATATATATAGTTGTAAACTATTGCGTGTATTTGTGTTTGTGTAGTTATGTTGTTGTTGTTGTTTTTGTATATCACTAGTTCCTAGTTAGGTTTTATAATTATCGTTTGCTGCTGTTGCTGCCACTACTTCAGCTTCTTTGTATTAGCTGTTTAGTTTTTTTTTTTTTTTTTTATTTTTTTTTATTAAAAACTATGTTTAAATATATTTAAATATAATTAGTTGCTTGTTTGTTTAAAATATTGTTTTATATATATATATATACATGTTTTTGTGTATATATATGTATTTTTTATAATTATTATTTAAATTGTTTAAAACTAAATTACTTATTGAGCTAAAACTAGTCGCCAGGATGTTCGGGACAGGAGCGATTTACCTCGAACCATCGATCGATGCAGCTGTTGGAAAGAACAAATAAAACAAAATGAATGCAAAGTTTATTTAAAAACGGCAAAATAATAGTATTACCCTTTATGATAAATACAGAGACATGGCAATCGCGCAATAACATCACCAGGGTTTAAATCTTCCAGGCAGATCACGCATTCACCCTTTGCGTCGGTTAGAACATCCTCTGTAGATGGAGAAAAAAAAGATTAAAGCAAAAGTTACAAAGAAGTTAAAAATAAATCAAATCGAAAACTTTTTATAAATTAAATCTTCATTTTAAAATAAATATTTACTTATCATTAACAATAATACACCAGAAAAAAATTATATGAAATGGAGTAAAATTATAAATAGGCGTAGACGAAACAGTTAGGAATCATTTTCTACCGATTTTGATACTTCTTTAAAAAATAAATTAGAGTAGGGAGGAGTATACCCAATATTCGTTAATGAAATATTCCCGCTTTACACAGGTTAAATGATGTATGATGTATTTCACCCACTGTTGGTTATAAACGCTCATTGACGATCCGCACTAAAGAAAATGTTCGATATTGTTTCGTAAGATTTATTTCAAAAAAGGGTGACAAACTGAAAATAAAAAATAATTTTGGCGTCTACTGCCGACCTTTCTTTCTCTTTAATTTGTGCTGAACTTCAGCATTTATATGGAACTTTCTTTGTGTGTACGTTTGGTTAACAAATATACACTGAAAATGGATTGGATCTGTTTAAATCAGCTACGAACATAATTAGCTCGCGAGCTGAGAGCTTTTTCAAAAATGTATACGTCCGCTGCAAAAAAGCTTTCAGTCTGCGGACAGACTCGAAGCAAATAGGGTCACGTCGCTTTGTTCGCTGGATTTCAAAACAATTACGTTGTGTTTGTACATCGAAAAGAATAAAATAAGGAAGCGATGCGTAGTTCTGTTATATTTGTATACATTTGATTTAAGAAACGCAGCGTTTTATATTCATGTAAGCCAGCATTGTTTTTATACTTTGTAAGTTTAAAAAAGTTTATTTTATATTTATTTGTTTTACGGTAAATTTTCTCTAAACAAGGCTTTCTTAAAAATGCCGAAAAAATGTTACTAGGTATATATATTTACAGCCGTATTCATAAAAATAATTTAAAACAGCTTTCAAACGGTTCTTAGTTAAAACGCTTTTTATAGCTAAAATACTCTTTAAAAGCGTTGAATTCACAAACGAGTTTTGAGAGTCTTACAGCAAAAGTGAGAAACAAAAAACAAAAAAAAAAAAAAAAGGTTGTTTTTAGAACAGTTTTGCCTTCTGAGTGAACAGACAAAAAGTTTAAAATTAAAAAAAATAAAAAAAGCCGCATAAATTAAAATTAAAGAAACCCAATTTTTCGTGAACGAAAATCGGACCTAATAAATTAAATACTAAGCAAAAAAAAAATACGTTTTATTTGATTTTGACGGTTCACTCAAAGCGTATTTAATTTTTAAAAATAATAAAACTAGATCTGAGTAAATCGGATTTTATATAATTCTACTTCTTTTCGAATTAAAGTGCAAGCCGTTTCAAAAAATGTCATTTCGAAAAAACCGCGTTAAAAGTTTTTGTTTACGTTTACTACTCATAAAAAATTACACATCTCTTAAACGGCTTCGAAATTGATTCTGAAATGTGTACACATTCTTAAGGTGTTTTTCTAAACAATAAAAAAAAAAATCGAAAATTTTTCTAAAAAAATTCAAACTGCGCCTTAAAATTTTGTTTACCTTTAAAAAATACAGCTGCCCATAGCAACTGCCAAACAAACATAATTATTTTTATTTATTTGTTTTGATTTTTGTTTGGCACAAAATGAGAAGATTGTTCTCAATTGAGAACATTAAAATTTAAAATAGCTTTGTAGCATGATACAATTATAAGGTAGGCTCACATTTAAATGGCTGCTCATCAAACAACAAGTTTTCTAACAACAAAGCTGTGAGAACGCTAAACGTCAAATGAAAAAGGCAACAACAACAAGAAAACTAAAATTCGACCAGCCGATTTTGACATACAGCTTCCTTTAACAGAACGTTAACAGGTTTGTTTCTATTTTAAAATTCTCTCATTTGTGAAGCTGTTACAAGAGGATTTTTTCGTTATTGAACGTTTATGAATAACGTTTTTAGGCATGTGTCTTATAAAGGGTTTACAAGAGGTTTGTAAGTTTTTATGAATACGGCTGTTAGTACTTAATTTAAATTTTGTTGATTTTAACAGAAAAAATAAGGGGCAGAAATAAGGCAAGGTTCATTAATATAGGTTCTTCGCAAAATCTTCGATCCTGTTCGAGTCGGCTCTGACTATCGCATCCGAATGAACCACGAGCTGTTTGAACTGTATGTAGTGGTTTTGGGAAAAAAGATATCAACTTTTACGATAAAGTCGAAAACATATTCTACTAAATGTTTAATGTTCAACAACAAACAATTTATTCGAATTATAAAATCGGATATTTAAAAATATTAACATTTTCTAACACTTTGTTTACGTTTTAAATCAGCTGGTACAAAATTGATTGCAACTTTTGCAAATACAAAATTTATTGCAACTTTAGCAAATATATTTTGTGTGTAACTGATGCGAAGCTTTCACTTTTTCTCAATATAGGCACATTCACTTTTTCTCTCAGCCGCTCTCTTTTGCAAACATTGTAAGCAAGTTAAAAGCTTCTGAGAATTTTCATGTACGGCACACCCTTTATTTCACTTATTTTTTTTTATGACACCATAAATTGTACTGTTTTTGATTTCTAAATTTAACTTGCAGTAAACTAATCTAAACCGTTTCTGCGCATTTGAATTTTTAAAATATACAGTAGTGGCTAGAAAATTAGCATTATATTTTTAATAATTTTTTAAAAGTTCAGTTAGAATTAAAAGTACAAATCGAAATCTTACAACAGAGATTATAAAAGAGAAATAAAAAATTGTAAACATTTCTCTCTGTTTTATTTAGTTTAGTTATTGCTCATTTTTGGCTTAACAAAGAATTAAAAAAAAAACAAAAAAAATGAAATGGTCATTTCATTTCTTGAAGGAACTTTGACCGAGCTTCTTATGATAAATTGTGTTGTGCGTGTTGTGAAATGTTTGAACACAAATGATTGAGAACTGAACTGAAAAAATTCAAATAAAATACGATATGAGTAGAAAAATGTTCTACTCGGTCGTGTGTTTGACATTAGCAGAGTTTGATTTTCGTTGAAAGAGCTTAATATGTGAGTAATTTATAGTTTCACTGGCAAAGATAGATTTTGTAGGATTTCGTTTATTATCGTTGGAATTTATAATTTATATAATGATTTTTAATAGTTGATGCTGTTAAAGTAATTATGTAAATAAAAATTTTTAGAAATTAGAAAAAATAGAAATTTTTAAAAAGATCTTTCATATTTTCGTGGTAATTAAGTAGCACTATATTGAATAAAAGAATTACAACAATTGATCCTAAGGATTTAAAGATATAAGCAAAAATAGGCTCTGGCGTGACGTTTTCCTAATCCAAGTAGTTTTCGACTTGGATTACAGAATTTGCAAAAGTCTGCAAATTGGGAAACCTTTTTGTATTAAACCTTTTTTAGAAGGTTTTGAAATATTATAAGTATATTTTCCAAGTAATCATATTTAAAAATCTTTTCCCGTTTTTTTGTTATTAGGCTTAGTAATCTGACGTAACGTTACTGGCATTATGTTACTTATATTTCCATTGTAATTCAATTTGGTAATTAAGTAATAAGATAATTGAGTAATTATGTAATTAAGTAATTAAAAAACCAATTTAATATATTCTGCATCTCTTTGCTTCAACCATTTCCCATTATTTTAAGCCAATGCCTTCCATTTTTACTAAAACAAAAACGTCTACGAAACATTTACTAAACATTTACTAACAAGAAAAATTACATTTGCGAAACAGTGCAGACGATTTGATCAATTTGGTATATGAGTTTATGCTCAAGTTGCTTAAATCAATAAAAGTAAAATGTTTCTCTAAGATAATATCATTAAATAATAAGTCTTTAATAACTTTTAAATTTTTGGTCACGGGGGGCTTTTTTCTGGAATTACCCATACATAATTACATTTTTGTTACCGCGAGATTGCGAATTGCGGGGAAATCAACTTTTGTGTGATTAGTTGCATGGCTGCTCTCATTGGCATCATCTAAGTTACAGATGCGCGACCCACTAACGTAATATTGTGGATGTGAAATTCGAAGGTCGTGCGTTCTAGCAGCTCATCTCAAAAAGTTTTTGCAACGTCGATATTAAGTGCGATCGGCGCACGAGCGAATTAACCATTATTGCGATTTCGACCTAATGCCGACTCCGAATGGCTTATGTTCTCAAGAAGCTTTTCATGGCAGTTTTTTTACTCTCCCACTTGCCATTCTCCACAGAGAGGTGACGGCCGAACAGAAAAATTAATTCAATTGAAAAAACTTTCTATGTCAGGTGGGATTCAAACCTGGGTTCGCATACAAGCCATGCACCTCAACCAGTATGTCATGGCCTCCATTAAAGATTTAGGTAAGTAATTAATTCAAAATCGAAAACAAATGTTTAAAACTGATTGTATGTATTTTGTTTTGGTAGAACCATAAGTAGACGTGGCAGGTTTAGAAAAGCATAACTATTTTTAATCAGCATCACCACATCAGTCGACATAGCTATTTTTGTCAGTTTGTCCGTCTGTGATAACAAAAACAGCCGTTATTTAAAAGCTCAATTTCAATGATGAAATTCTATTTAAAAAAAAAAAAGATCAAGTTCGAAAATGAGCCAAATTCGATGAAAACTACGTCTACCTCGAATAAAAATCACGTCTACCTCCCATACAAAGTGACTCATCGAAACTGTAAAATCTCCACAAAAGTGAATTTACTGAAAAACTGAAATGTAGCAATATAAGCCTCGCTTACTTAAATGAACTTTGACTTTAAAATTTGGCAAAATAATGTAATAAGTGGAAATTGTTCATAAAAGATTTGCTTTTTGATATAAACTCTAACTATGAAATTAATTTAAATCGGATGAATACCTCCTATACAAAATGGCTTTATTTAAAGCCGGCAATACATTAAGAGGCATCCCAGAATAGAGTTTTTTTTCATTTTAAGTGACTTAAAAACATCTCAAAAATATGTAAAAAAATTTTATAAAGGTATCTTGAATATTAAGAAAGTTATAAGCTTGAAAAGATACCAGGGCGTGAGTTCGATATAATATAAAAATCATGTTACTACAGCTGCTTTTCTATTATATCATTTATTTTATTTGCTCAAACCGGTATATTTGAGAAGGGGAAATTCCTTCCCCTAGTAATTTGTTTTGAACACTAGCTTCTTCGTATTTGTTTCGTATAACTTTAAAGTCGTTTTTCTCAAAACTACGTTTTTCAAAACTGCGGGCAACCTAGCTCAAAAACTACTTGACTGATCCTTACAATCTGAATGAAACTGCTTTTTAAAATCGTTTTATTCAAAATTGAAAAGGAAAAATAACTAAAAAAAAAATTTTCTTTTTCCAAGTAACAGTACGTTCAAAAAGTCCATAGGATGACACATAGATGGCGTTCTAGATTTTTTTCATATGATTTTTATTTAGTACCAACGTTCAAACGATACGCATAAAAATTTGACAACAATCTGACAATTGATTCGTGTCTTATAGCATTTTCTGTGCAAATATTGTTATTGAAAAAAAAAAATGGAAAAAAGTGAATTTTGAGTTTTGATAAAGCATTGCTTTTTGATGAAAAAACATACAGTGCTGACTAAACAATGGCTTGATAAACATTATCCGGGCTCTGCTGCATCGAGACAAATGGTAGAAAAGTGGATTGTGAAGTGAATTTAAACGTGGTCGTACCAGCACAAATGATGCAGAGCGCAGTGGACGCCCAAATCAGACTGTTATTCCTCATAACCTCAAAAAAATCCACAAATTGGTTATGAACGTTCGCAAATTGAAGGTGCACGAGCTAGCTGACATTGTAAAAATATCAGATGGTAATGTTTTTACCATTTTACACGAACATTTGGGTATGCAAAAGCTCTGTGCAAAGTGGGCGCCGCGTGAGCTCACAGTCGACCAAAAACAACAACGAATTGTTGCTTCAGAGGAGTGTTTGGCGCTGTTAAACCGCAATAAAATCGAATTCTATCGTCGATATGTGACAATAGATGAAACTTGGCTTCACTATTATACACCAAAATCCAAAAGACAGTCAGCTGAGTGAACAGTAGTCGACGAACCAAATCCAAAGCGAGCAAAGATGGGGTCTGTATTTTGGGATGCGAAAGGAATAATATTCATTGACTATCTCCAAAAAGCAACCACCATCAACAGCGACTATTACTGTGCACTTTTGGATCGATTGAACGCTGAAATCGCCAAGAAACGGCCACATTTGTAAAAGAAAAAAGTGTTGTTTCACGAAGACAATGCACCGTGTCACAAAACAATGAAAACGATGGCAGAATTGAATGAATTGGGCTTCGAATTGCTAACCCACCCACCGTATTCTCCAGATTTAGCCCCCAGCGACTTTTTCCTGTTTTCAGATCTCAAGAGAATGCTTGCTGGAAATAAATTCAAGTCCCATGATGAAGTAATCGCTGAAACTGAGGCCTATTTTGATGAGAAAAAGAAATCGTACTATAAAAGTGATATCTAAAAGTTGGAAAATCGCTATACTCGTTGTATCGCTCTCGAAGGAAACTATGTTGAATAATATAATCGAGTTTTATCAAAATTTTTTTTTTCTTACTTATCCTAGGGACTTATTGAATGACCTGTTACGTATAAATTTCTTAAAGGCTTTTTTAAAATTCTGTCTCATTCAGAGAGGAGATATTTTTATTACGTTTTAAAATTTTTTTTCGGCTCAATTTAGGAGCCAGCAGAGTGCCCGCAGTGCGAAAACAGGTCTTTTACAGCAATCGTTGTAGCCAGCGTCATTTTTGTTTTTGAAAAAATAACATTTTTTTTTTGACATAAATGTATATTTTACCAAATTTCTTCTAATAAAAACTATCACCTCAATATCACTCTTTTTTACTCGCCTCTAAATGTATTGCCGGCCTTAAACGGTAAAGACTTTTAAAATTCGGCATAAAATTTTGTTATGACTTGTTATGTATGAGATTAGCTCTAAAATTTGTCAGAATCGAAATTTGGCAAAATCGAATAAAAACCACGCCTACCTTCCATACTTTATTTCAATGAAAAAAGTCTCTTTAAATTCTACAAATATTATTGCAATAAATTGAAATTTTGCACATAAGCTTTCACGAGAGTGGTGACAAAAGTACCCGACCTAATAAAGAAAACACAATAAATTTGGGAACAAATATTTTTATTTCCCAACATAGTCTCCTTTCAGCTCGACTCACTTTTCCCAGCTATATTCATAGCTCGTATTTTTAATATAAATCCTGACTATAAATATTGGCAAAATCCAACGAGAATCACGCTTAACTTTTATACAAAGTGAGACGTCATCCAAACTGTGAAATGTCTTCAAATTCCACAAAAGTAAATTAACTGACTGAAATTATCCCTTAATGTTCGTCGAAAATTAAAAAATACTTAAAATTTTGCACATATGCTTTGACTTTTAATATGCACTGCGAATTTTTACTTGGAAAAATCGAATAAAAACTCCCCCTACATTCCAAACAAAGTGACATCTTCAAAAAAAAAAAACATCTTCATAGATATCACAAAAATTAATGTATTGACTTGATTCTTTTTTTCTAAGCTGTGATTAAACAAAATTATACTAATGACGAAAATATTTTTGCAGATTACACATAAACATTTTATAGACGGCTAAAGAATTTGATTTCGGTGGCCGCCGTCGAATACTGGTTAAGGTGCGTGGCTGGTATGCGAAAGAACCCAGGTCACAAAAGATGGATATAAGTGCCTTTTAACGAAACAAAATAGTGTAAATTATTAAATTATTTAGTTCATCTCTGCCTATTGGTTCACCTGGTTTTTTTTTTTTTTTTTTAATTCCGTAAACAAAACATTTTTTCGCAAAATACGAAGTATAGAAAATTTTATCAGACTAGTCAATTTTGTTCTATTTCTATGGCCAACACTGTAGTATATTTCAGAAGAGCATAAAAAAATATGTTGTAATAATGTAAAAAAAAATCGTAAAACCGTAAACTCGGTGGCCGTCACTGGTCAAGGGCGTTCTTGTAACGTTAAAACGTTCTTCAAGTTTACATTTGTACAGCTCTATTTTTATGAGTTTTGCCTACTTTGGCACTTATGACGAGGGTAAAATATTTTAACATTTTATTATTGCTTTATTCAAAAGCTCATGAATTTCACAATATTTTCTGTTGACTCAGAACAAATAAAACTAATGAAAATTATTAAATTTGACGATGATTCAGCATTTGTTATAGCATGCGTGACGTTCTTTGAACCTGAATCCAAGCGTGTTCTACGTGAGATTTCGAAAGATTGTCAATGTTTGTGAGGATGTTTGTGTTATTCGTATTAAGGGGGCCGATATATGTAATTTTAAAAAAATGTTTTTTCTTTGAAAACTCGTTTATGAGTTTTTTTATTTATTTCTTTTTTTTATTTAATTTATTTTGAGAAAATAAATATGAAAAAACCAAATTCAAAGTAGAAATATGTTGGTAGCGTATTTAAGGGGACATGACAACTTTAAAAAAATTTTTTATTGTTTAAAAATGTGTATAAGTTCAATAAAAAATATTATATCATATTGAAAAATGACATATATGTATTTTGAGGTAAAAAATACGCAAAAAAAAATGGAATGGCTACTGGAATTTTTTTAAAAAAACATCAAAAAATCATTAAGGGCATGATTGCGACTCACTGAAATATCGAAAAAAAAAAAACCTGGTTTTAATTAGCATCAAACTCGCCGTGGAATGTACTAGAAGGGAAAATTTTGGTCGAAAATGGCCAATTTTTGGGGCTAAAATCGGACAAAAACTCAAAAACTATATTACCAATCTTTCTGACCGTAGTTCATTCCATGCATTAACAAGTGTAAGACAACATATAAAAATTTAATACGATCGGTCGAGTAGTTTACTTTTTATCATGCACGCAATGATTTTTATATATATTTTTTTAAAAAAATTTCAGTAGTGATTAAAAAAATCCAAAAAAAAACATTTTTTTTTTGCGGGGTAATTTTTCAAAATGATATCTTATTTTTTATTTAATTTTTACGTATTTTAAAACATTAAAAAAAATTTTTTTAAGGTGTCATGTCCCCTTAAGTAATACGTCTTCTATGGTGCTCAGTGCATAATATAAACTTAATATGGATTTTTCTCGAAAAGTGGATTTTCGTGCGCCGTGCAATGTAGCTCAGCATATTTTGAACCGATTTTAATGAAACTGTGTTAATACTTGCTTTGATATATTTATACACCCCATGCCAAAATTATAAGCGCACTAGATTTTTACCAATATCTTTTGTTGTGTGCATGAGAACATTTTTCCACTTTTACCGTTAGACAAATGTGTTAAGATTTGTTGTATATAACGAACAACAACAACAACAACAAGAACATTAAGACGGAAAATATAGATGCGCCAAAATTATAAACGCACATGGAATTTTTTAATAAATCAGAAAAAGATCATTTTTTTTTAATCGCTTGCAAAATGTCACGTGGTGAAGAGTTGACAGAGCGTGAAAAAGATCAAATCAAAGTATTTTTTGTCAGAAAAAAATCTTTTCGGGAAAAAAGTAGCTTGCTCGGGAAAAGAGATCGAGTGGAGCCAAATTTTGTAAAAGATAAGGACAATTATTGTTCGAAAAACAATCAACATGGACCCAAACAAATTCTTGGCAATTATGAAATCCACAGTGTATTACGTACATTTAGTAATAGCACAAAAAGTCTGCGAAAAAAAAGACAGAATGCGACTTGGATGCTTCTTGAAGTACAGATCGCCATGTTTCAAAGAATTCCGCAAACATATGATTTTTTAAAATGAAGCCGGCCCCTCGACTAAGCGACAAGCATAAAGAGAAGCGTAAACAAGTCGCTCGTAGCATACCAGATATAGAACTTTCGGCGGCGGGTCACCGATGGTGTGGAGTGCACTCTGTGCCTTTGGAAAAGTGAATCTTTATTTTCCAACCGCTCGGATAAGTTCAGAAGATAATATTGGTGTGTTAACTCAGAAATTATTGTCCATTTTTAACGAAAGTGCAGACGAAATTCTTGAATTTGAACAATACAATGCAGCATGCCACGCAGCGCGCGCCGTTGGTTTCGAAGCCATAACATTCCCGTTCTTGAGTGGGCACCACTTTTTATTGGTCTTAATATCATGGAAAAAGTGTGGGGTACTTTAGTTCACGTTTTTTTTTTTGCAGGAAATACTCAATACTATACGAAAGAAGAGCTGCAACAAGCTATTCTACAAAGCTGGGACGACTTCAACGAGCAACAATTTTAGAATTTATTTGACTCAATGCCAAACCGATTTTTTGAGGTTATAGAAAACAACGGAAACGTAGCCCATTACTAAGATTAACAATAAAACTAAGTATGCAACAAAGAAAAACACTTTTTATGAAATGCGTTTATAGTTTTGGCACAGCGATATTTTTCGTATGTATATATTTTCTCTTTTAATGTTGTTGTAGTTGTGTGTTATATACAACAATTGGTCTTAACACATTTGTCTAATTGTAACAGTAGAAAAATATTTTCATGCACACAACTAAAGATATTGGTAAAAATCTAGTGCGTTTATAATTTTGGCACGGGGTGTATATATCTACACGGTTAGAAATCTTGCAATCAATTTTAATACAAGCGCAGTATTACAAAGATTTTTAATACAAATCTGCTTGTATTAGACTTCTTGTATTTAATTTAATACTTCTTAATAATAGATTACAAAATTTTTAAAAATATATATCTTGTATTACATTTTAATACAGTTCAAGCATTACAACGATATTTTATATCCTTGAAATCAATTCGATACTTAGTTGCATATTATAGACAAATTTTAATTTATGTAAGTTATAGTATAAATTCATCATCATTTTTCAGATTTTTAAGATTCAAAAGATCTTATGATTATGAGTTACTTATTCGGTAAATAAAACTTTATTATGCGATTTGTGTGGATAATTTTTTGATTACGGCGTACGAGCTTACTACTTTCATTTCAATAATGACGTGAATTCGAAACCTACAATGGTATAATAACCTACAGTATAGTGTAATAGTAATTATTAATACTTATTTATTTTAATACTCATCCGTATAAAATTGTATTCTCTAGTTTGGAAAAAATTTAATGTGAAATTAGCATTGAAACTGAAACCAAAATCAGTATTAAAATTAAATACGAACTAAGCATAAGAACCTTATCTAAAATCAGTATTCAAATTTAATACGAATTGAGCATTAAATTTTGATATCATTTTTATTAAAAATAAATTTTAATATATGGCCAGTATTTAATTTTAAAACCATTTTGGTATGGTCGAATATGTAAGCCCAAATGTATTAAAATTTATTCTAAAATTTCTAACCGTAAAGAAGGAAGTTGGGGAAGGAGCCGTCTACTTAAGGGTCCGCCATCTAACGTTTTTTTTTCAACTAGTGCTTATTTCGTGAATGGTAACACTTAGCACATGTCTGATTTGACAGATAATTAGTTTTATCCTTCCGCTGAACGAATATGGTTGTGTATACGCTTGAACAACGATGGAAAATATTGCGACATTACTTTGAAAATCATGGTAATGTTGCAGAATGTGTGCGAAAATTGCGTACTTTGAAAATCATGGTAATGTTGCAGAATGTATGCGAAAATTGCGTACGGATTTTGGAAGAACAGAAGCACCGTCAGCTCCGTATGTTCGTTATCTTGTGAAAAAAGTGAAAGAAACTGGCATCCTCATCGATAAACCTAAGCGTGAAAAGCCAAAAACAGTGCGTACCAGGGATGATATTTGGGGGCTTTTAGGGCTTTTTTGGGCCCTTTTTCATTTCAAAAGCCCCGAGGCCCTTCTTATTCATTTTAGGCCCTTTTGGAAAATTCTACCGAAAAAAAATCAGAATTTTTTAAAAGAAAAGTTTACTGGTTAATGTATATGATTTCAATATGCCAAAGAAAAATCGCCGAAAAAATAAAATGAAAAATCCCCCAAGCGAAAAGAATAAAAAATTTTTACACAATAAAAACGAAAAAATGTTAAAAATTTTTTTGGAAAAATGTTCCAAAATGCAATTCAGCGGCGTTGTAGTGCTTGACAAAAATAAAATGACCCAACCAATATCCACCGTCACAAGCTTGTATAGACGA
Source organism: Coremacera marginata (assembly GCA_914767935.1). Lineage (NCBI taxonomy): Eukaryota > Metazoa > Arthropoda > Insecta > Diptera > Sciomyzidae > Coremacera > Coremacera marginata. The sequence continues at coordinate 51,454,185 of OU612046.1, read as the reverse complement.
CGACGAACAAGTATTATAAGGCTTCTAGAACTTACGCCCGCAAAAAAATTGCAAAAAAGCCCGCAATTTTGGAAGCATTAAATTTCGGAAAAAACGCCCGAATTTGAAATGGCAATTGAGCCCGAAAGAAAGAAATAATGCTCGAATGGTTTGGAAATAAGACTCGAAAGAAAATGGAAATTACGACCGAAGTTTTCAGCAGTTTTTCGGTCTTTATTTCCAAATAAGATTATCAAAGTATAAAAGAACAGATTTGAGTAGTAAATTAATATTCTCCTGTAAAAATATCTGCAAATATATTATTAATTTTATTTGTTTTTTGATGTAATTCATAAACAAGGGGTCCATGGACATTATGTAGGGATAAGGTTCTGATGGTGTTTTTTTTATGATAAAATGATTTGCTCTTTTACGAAACAATATTCTTTTACCTTCCGTAAAAGGGCGAACCATTTTATCGTAATGAATTTGAAATTTCTTAACTTTTCGGTAAACAAAAATTTGGGCGTTTTTTTATTTTTAATTTGGCGAAAATTCCCGATTTTTTTCGGCCCTAAATTACAAGCCTATTTTTCGGGCCTTTCTACCTTTTCAAGTATTTGCAAAAAAGATCCTAATTTTATTGGTACAAACACCCGAAAAAATTACATAATCGGTAGAAATTTCGATAATTGTTTTTCGACGAATCAAGCCCGATTTTGTATGGAAAATTTCGGGTTTTTTGTAATTTTTTTCGTTCATAATTTCTGGAAGCCAATTGTAAGCTATCTTTGATTTATTTCGTAAATAGAAATATCTGCAGAAAGAAAAAGTTATCTTTTTGTGATCATGTAAAGGTAAGACTACCGTGGGGGGGGGGGGGGGGGGAGCGGAGAGAGGTGACGGATAGCCCTCGACCGATTTAAATTAATTATTTAAAATTTTGAAAAACATAAGGATAAAGTGATAAAAATAAAAAAGAGTTATAATTACCATTTCACTAGTAGTCAATGTGAACTATCAGTTAAAAACAGAAAGCGAAACTGCATCCAAAAGAGTAGGTGATTATTGAATAAAAAAGAACCCTCAGCATAAAGCGAAATTTCGTTAAAAAATGTGCAAAATTGTCCAATTTTTTCGGTGATTTTTCCTTTGAATTTCCCATTCATTTTTTATTTCATTCACCCCAATTTTTGATGAAAAATGTTGGGTGATTTTTCATTTCATTTCTTATGTTAATTTTTATTGTTTGTATTTTATGTAAAGGCGATATATCCTATCGCCTTTAAAAATGTTCTCAGTAAAACAAGTTTTGTTATATACAGTCATTGTCCCATTAAGAGCATACTTTTTAGTAATTTCAACAAGTTTAGTTTATTTCCCAAGTTGAGTTTAGATGAAAAGAGTGATCCCTAGTCCCGCTTCATTAATTAGACTTCTTGCAAGACTTGACGGAGAGTCTTCATTAAATTGCCTTTTTATTTCTGACATTCTACGACTATTTCAAGATGGAAATATCTGGTGTGTGGTTTTTGTGGAAAAGCTTTACAATTTTTATTTTTGTTTATCAAATTTAGGATTGACTTATCAGAAAAATGTTTTTGTTAAACATTTTCTTTTAGAAACACTTTATCTATAGATTAATTTTGGCGTCTTTTTAACTTTTACAAAGAGTGAAATAAACTATTTTGAAAGAATAACCTGAAACTATATCACTTTCACCCAAAATTTTTGATTTAAGATGGAAGTGATTTCAATTAATCATTTAAATTACAGTTGTCAAATGTGTCATCATCATCATCGGCATCATGCGTGGAGCGTGCATTTCCTGCTTTAAAATTAGTAAATCTTTGGTTCAACCGTAACCTTAGATCCACATTTTGCTTTTTATTTTTGCCTTAAAAAATAAAAATCAAAACTTACCAGTTATTTAGTGCTCAAAAAATTATCGGTTAGATTTTGCTTTTTATTTTTGCCCTAACAAATAAAAACTAGAAATAATTATTACTTTTTGTTCAAAATTTTAAAAGTCAAAATATAATTATTATTTTTTGCTTTTTATTACAAAATGCATAATTGGTACGGTCTCTGATATTGAGTTACAATTTTTAAATCTTAAAGCCCTATTACTGTCAAATTGGCCCTATTTTTATATGAATTTTGGCCCTTTTACAGTAAAGCCAATATCATCCCTGGTGCGTACACCCGACAATATTGCTGCTGTGGCAGAAAGTGTGCGTGAAGCGGCATCAACATCAATTCACCGTCGTTCTCAACAATTGAACATTTCGGAGACATCATTGAGACGAATTTTGCATAAAGACCTTGGTATGACGCCATACAAAGTCCAACTGGTTCAGGAGTTGAAGCCAGCTGACCATCCAATGCGTTTTCGCTTCGCTGAGTGGGCCTGCGATCGACTTACAGAAGATGCCGATTTTGCCAAAAAAATCATCTTTTCAGATGAAGCTCATTTTGATCTTGGCGGGTATGTAAACAAGCAAAATTGTCGCATTTGGGGCACAGAAAACCCGCACGCATACATTGATAAGCCAATGCACCCAAACCAAGTCACTGTTTGGTGCGGATTTTAGTCCAGAGGCATAATTGGGTCATTTTTCTTCGAAAATGAGCAAGGAGTGGCCGTTACAGTCAATGGCCATCGTTATCGGGCTATGTTGAACGAATTATTGTTCACAAAAATTGAAGAGGAGGATATTGGCAACATTAGGTTTCAACAGGACTGCGCTACGTGCCACACAGCTGAAGCTACACTCGATGTTTTGGACCCTGTTTTTAAGATCGCATTATCAGCAGCAGAGCTGATGTCGTTTGGCTACCTCGGAGCTGCGATTTGACACCGTTGGAAGGATTGCACATTCAAATAAAAAAAGAAATTTGAGAAAATATTCAGTAGTTTTTTTTTATGCATTTCCAAAAAAAAAAAAGTTATTTGGCGGACCCTTTATATGATCTTTTTATACTTGTCTCCCAACCATGGAATAACCAGTTTTCGGATTGATTTTTCTTACTTCCCCTATATATATATATATATACACTATATAAGAGCAATTTAAGATATAATTTCATTCAATTAAAATCAATTAAATTAAAATAAATCTTTCTTCAAAAACAAAATTGTTGAAACAACCTCCATTTTTTTTTTTTCATCACCCCCTTAATTGTTGCTGAAATCTTTTTAAACATTTGTAGTACACAAAACAACCGGCTGGGGAAAATCAAAGCAATGTTTAAAATATGGTCAGATTATAATAGACAGTACTGCGTACAGCGCAAAAATATTGATCGGTGAAAAGCGGCTACATTTCTAAAACTTACCATTGTATGACAGACGAGGTTTTGTTAGGCACATAACTAAATGACATTCAATATCATCGGGGAGCACAAATTTGCTGCAAACGGGACATTTTATACCTGAAAATAAATGAAGGAAAAAAAAAATTAGTATGAATCACACAAAAAAGTAAATATTTTACAATAATTTCTTTTGTATACTAAAGAAATCGTTTCGTCAGAGCCGATTTTTATCTTATTTTGATCTAAAATTGGTATAATAAACTAAATTCTTTAGTTAAGAAAACATCTTTAAATACAACGTTATAAATCATATCAACTTAGATGAGATAATTCAGAAAAATTAAAGTATCTGCAAATTCACCCTAGAAGTAAATTCACTAAAAAAAAGGCAAGATTGCAGATTATGTAGTTGTAATGCGCGGTATATATTCTGTCTCGAGCCAGCTGAATAATTGAAATATCTTCAAGATAAAAAGTTGTTGATAAAAATTTTGTTGACTGTTTGGTGCTATTATAATAAAAACAAGTACATACACACATACATACATACACACATACATACATACAAACATACATAAATCCGCACACATACATAAATAATTCAACAATTTATGCCGACATCCAGTAGCGTACCGACTGTGGGGCACGGTCAGAATGGTGAAACTTTCCAAAAGCATTGTTTAAAAATTTAATAAAAAAACATGCATTTTTTAAATACATATGTTGGACGGTGCAATTGCAATTATAATTATAGCTTATTTTATTGACTGAACTTTTTTTAATACAAATATCAAAGGGTGCAAAAATTCCTGAAAGCATTTTATGCAATGAATTCGTTCTAATTAAAACAAGTTTTTGATTTATATAAAATGTTTTATATAATTGGACATAATTTTATACATTGGACGCTAATTCACGGAACCCGCTGACACCGAATTGACATTTCAAATTTTTAAAAAATGTACCCTTTATTGCACAATAAATAACTTATTTTTCGGCAAATATTATTAAAAATGATAAAGGTTAAAATTTTCATATATGAAAAACCAAACCAAAAACTTTTTTAAATTAAATTTTCTGAAGACGCTTTGTGCTAAATTTTTTCTTTTTTTTTTTGAATTCAAAGTAATTTTAAAGCCAACCAGGGCCAATTAAACAAAATTACATGGTTATATATACGAAAAGTATACATATAAGTACAGTGCGAGTATTGATACTATAAATTGTAATTATATTACATTTAAATGAAATTATTATTAATTATTATTACAAATAGATTATATTACAACAAATGAAATTACAAAATAAAAACTTCAATGTAGATCTGAATCAGCTTTCCCTAAGAACTTAATGCGAATCAATAATTAGGATCCGGCAGCAACCAAAGTCACAAAAGGTGACAAACCAGCAGCTAATTAATTACTCAAAAGACAAATAAGATTTTTTTTTTAAAGACCTTATTGGATGTTCAAAAATTCCTCAAATTCCTGGGCATAGCATTCCAGAATCTGGCTGCTCTGATTAGAAATGATCTCTCAAATTGTGACGAGAAGATTTTTGGGTAAACAATCTGTGGGTTCCGAGAATAGCGAGAGAAAAATGAAGAAATTAGCAATGCATTCAGGAGTTCTGCTTTTAAGAATTTTATAGAAATTAACCACAATTCTAATGAAGACAAAGTCAGAAAACGAGCAACTTAAAAATTGGATTGCAAAACTAGAAATATGATCTCTCCTTCGAACATTGTACAAAAATCGTACTACTCTATTGAATAGTAATTGCATTCTGCGCATAATGTATGAGAAAGTGCCAGAGAAAACTTCTAAGCCATAAGCAATTCTGGACATAAGGAGAGCATGAACTAATCTCAGCTTAACCCGTATTGATAAATATAGGTTTAGGCTATACAACTTTCTTAAGGTAAGATTTACTGAAGATATCAATGTTTTTATATGTGATTCAAAAATTAAGTTATTGTCAATAACAACGCCTAAACATTTCATTTCATTGACAAAGTCAAAGGGCACCTTGTCTAATGAGATTGAAAAATCGGGAGAGACTAGCTGCAACGGTTTGAAAAGCATTACTTTAGTTTTGTTAGCATTGACATGCAATGAGTTGTAAGTCATCCATAAGGAAATATTAGAGAGGTTGTAATTGACAACAGGTTCAAGGGAATCAAGAAATTTAGGGTCAAAATTAAACACTATTTGAATATCATCAGCGTAAATAAAAGGAATACACCTACACAAACAATTTGTTATGTCATTCATATAAAACATTAAAAAAATGGTCCCAAAACCGATCCTTGTGGAACACCACACGTAACATCAAGCAGGTCAGAGGTTTTATTATTACAAGAAACGAATTGCTTACGGACAGATAAGTAAGATGAGATGAGATTGCATGACTATAGAGAGAAATTAAAATCGCACTGAAGTTTTTTAAGCAATGTTAAGTGATTTATGTTGTCGAACGCTTTGCTAAGATCTAATGATAAAAGAATGCTAACTTTGGAATCATTATAGCCTTTCCTAATACAGTCAGTGAGACCAAGCAAAAGCGAAGTGGTATTATAGCGCCGTTACGGAAACCGTATTGGCAGCAGATTAGTTTGTTATTCACTTGCTTCATAATTTGAAAACTCATGAGATGTTCGACTACTTTAGATAATGAGGGTAGAACACTAATGAGCCTGAGGTTGTCAAATGTATAGGACTCACCGCGTTTTGGGATAGGAAAAACTCTTGCACATTTCCAGGCTGCAGGGAATTGCGATGTGGTAAAAATAGTATTTACAAAATGCAGAATGTGGAGTTGAATCAAAGGAAAAATAAGTTTTACGAATTAAATAGGTAGATTGTCATGGCCGACAGCATTCGACTTAATTTTCATAAGAGCAAGAAGCAGTTCATCGTTACTCACATTACAAAAGGAGAATGAGTTCTCAACAACAGCAAGATTCTCCAGAAAAAGTTATGAGTGCAACCACCAGACTGATGCTCTAGGAAATTACTATTAATGTCATTTACATTCACGTCAACAGGAGGACAGGCCGACTTAAGGCAACTTTTCTGGAGGAGAGCGTTCCATAGTTGATAATTTTCAAGTTTATAAAACATTTTTGAGTCACTCCGCTTTCAAGTTTTTCGAATAATAGATTTAACTCGATTACGCAGCTTGCAAAAAACTCTACGATTGTATTCGGAACGGTCATTAACAAATGCTTTAAAAGCAAGATCACGAAGTGATCAAAAATAAATAATTTCTCTAGAATTAGAAGAATAGAAATTAATAGAAATAGTTTACTACGAAATTAATATTACTACGGCATGTCGAAACAAATAAGAGTTAAGTTAATAGTTTTTTTCGAAACTGTAAAAAGAAAAATCATTTATTGAATATGATAAGTTGAAAGAAAGTTATTATAAGTTATCTTATCAAAATAATTTTAATTTATACATCTAAATTTTTTTCAAATATACTACTATTTTCAATTTGTCGGCTTCCAAAGAAAGATACTGTAAGTATTTTTTTTATATAACTATGCTAAAATCTATGTTTAACTCATTTAAAAATGTGCTAAAACCATTTTTGGCATCATAAGTAGAGACTAATTATTTTTTTGTTTTTAATTTTATTCAAAACTGATCTTGTGTCTGAAAATTACTGAAAATATTTTACTACAGGTCTACAAAGTAAACATTATTTTCATTAGTGAATTTAATATAAATTACTTCATATAACTTCATATAAATATGAGATTCTTTATATTTTTTTTTTATAAAAATGTTAACCCACTGCAAACAAGAATTTTTTATTCCTTTAGAATCGATTTCATATATTGCCCGCGGTATGAAAATTTTATGGTGAGTGAAATCGAGCGTTATCTAAAAAATCAAGCATTACACAGTCAGCGTCATATCAACAAAATACCCTATAGGAACAAACAAACTTGTTTTTAAAAACAACTAATTAAAAAATTAGTTTAAAATAAGCCAGTATATCAACTACTTTGAATTATATTAAGGCGGCATCCACTTCAATATATGAAGTAATTGAAATACTACATAAAAACCAGTGATTGATAAACTACTTTGAATTATATTAAGGCGGCAACTACTCTGATGTTGGCATGTTTTAATTGCAAATTTTTATTAGATTACAAGCTTATATATATTTAACCATGTTATTTCATCAAATATTATTAACTTTCGGCCATCAGTAATAGTTTTCAATTGGTTATTTTAAAGCAATTAAAAAAATAATTTAAATGTAACTAATTTAACAAGTAGTTAAAAATATATGCAGACGACAGTCAATTGACTTATTTAGCGGACATCACCATACAAAATAAGTTAGTTCGTTCTATGGAAAAAAGTCAGAATTTCAACTAGTTGTGGTTGACAAAAAAGTACTTTATCAACTACTTTTAAATTAGTTGATTTTCCTACAGGGTACATACTCACAGCAGAGAGAGTTTGAATAAACTCGATGTTGCTCTCTACTCTTCTCTTTTTATGTTCAGCTAGCCACAGCACAACAAAAAGATTGCGTGTTTGAATATGTGTGCATTTGCAACGTAGCCGTTGCTCATACGAGTAGTTTATGTTAAAATACGCTTTTATTATAATTGAAAATAATATAAAAGCTTGGTTAATTATAAATCCAACAAGTTTTCTCATTGAAATTAGTTAAAAATTCGTCGAGTTATTTAAATATTAAGCATTAATCTTTTAAAAACAGCACAAAATCGTTGTTTTTCATGCTGATTTGCCTAAACTGAGTATTTCGCAAGTAAGATCAAGCAAAACATGGTTATTTTAGTGATTTTGTAGTGAAGTAGAAATACTTCAAATTGCAAAAGTCGACGAATATTCAACCTATTTCAATTAAATAAAATTTGCTGGGTTTAGAATTAGCTCGAATTTTTATTGCCATGACATAACGGGACATTTAATACAGAATATGTCCACAAATTGCTCTTAAATAGAAAAAATATGAAAAATTTAAGGAAATTTGTCATCATACCGATGAAGGATTGCGCTTGATACAATTATTGAAAGAAGAAGTTAATTTAGATTTAGTTTCTGGAAAAACAATGGGAACGACTATATATGGTGCAACTATTGATGCTATGCTTTCACGATTACAACGACCCTAATATTACGGTATTTAATAATGAATTTATGTAATAAATATATTTTAAAATTTAAAAAGTATACAATCCTTTTATTTATATAAGAGATGCCTTTATTTACCCCCTTTACCTTTAATATACATCTCAAATTTCAAGGTAATCGATCTAGAGGAGTAAACTCCAGTCGCATGTCGGAGCTGACACGCATACTTCTTTTTTATTATTATTTTTCATTCTGCCACGTGAATCTTAAGCCAAAATGTTTATAAATTCTTTTTGTTTTGCACTTCAATTGTTTTAAAAAGGTTTAAGTTTCGACTGTACGGATCAATGTAAGAAGAAGAAAATTAAAATGACCTCTAAAAACGGCTAATTTAATTTTTACTTTTTTAATTTTATTATTATATTGGAAATGTAGTGCTAAGGTGGTGAAAAATCTCGTTTTCGCCCTGGGTGCCGGCAACCCTAGGCACGCCACTGCCAACATCTAAACTGATTAAATAGAGTGGTTGAAGAAGATGAAGTAAGAACAACGTATATGCGACATTGTAATTTAACTTTAATTTACTAAAAACAACAACAAATATTTTGTACAAAATTGCAAAACATTTTCATCGATTTAGAGTAAATTGACTAAAGAAAAAAAAAAAAACAAAACACGGAGACTAAAAATAGAAGAAAAGAAAAACAGAGAAAAACATTTATCTCAATAACAAATGGTAGAGAAAAACGTTTTCGAAAAAAGCTATTGAATTTTTTTTTTTGTCAAATAGAATTTGTCAACGAACTGAACAAAATATATTTTTGCTAAGCTCATTTTTAATTGAATTAATCAATAAAAACAATTAACGATAAAAACTTTTCAATTTAACTTCTATTGTGTATTGAGTTCATTTTTATTTAATATTTTATTTTAAAAACAAAACTTTTTTCCCAAAAGCTTAAATAACAATTCAAGAAATGTCCAATAATTTGCATTAGAATAGCACAAAGTAGCCATAAATAGTTAAAATTTTTTTTAAAAACAAAACTTATTTAAATTATAATATTTGTTTACAATTCAATAAGCATTTGGTTAAAAACAAAAATTTGCATCAAAACAACAAAAGTTGCCGTGTAAACTGATTTGTTTACAAAATATTGCCTAAATATTTTATCTAGAAACTTATAATAACAGGTACAAAAATAGCTGCAGTAAATTGAAAGAGCCTTAAAATTAAGCATGTCGTGAATATTTTATTTTAATTGACGCCGGCTAATAATAGAGTTGGCTACACATCGGCAATTTATAAAATTGATTGTAAGATACCATAAAGAGCAGTTCTGTATTTAAAACCTTTGGCCTTTGTTATGTATGATTTTTATTTTTGTTATTGGTCTTTTAAATTTTTCATACAGTTATTGTTCCTCCTCCTTTTTACAAGGATTCCTAGAATTTTCACTTATTCATTCGTGGAAAAACTTGTTATATTAAAAAATCATAAAATTTCCAAAAATTTGTATTTCTCGTTTTGGATTATTGCTATCTAGTTCTGCGAAAAAAGTTATTAAGGGAGTATTCCTGGTTGGCAAAATGTTTATAGCTTGGATAATTGAGCATATCGTCCTAAAAGGGTATTTTGAAATTCGAAATACTTTAGGAGATATGGTTTCTTTTTTGTGCAGCAATGTTTTCGCCAAAATGCGATTTGCTTAATTTCGCCGCATTTTGTTCAACGCGTTCTGTAGTAAGTAATAACTTGTTTGATACGCATTTTAAAAATAAATGAATACACATTTTAGAGCTTAGGTATTCGAATGTTGGCAACGTTTAGTTCACTTTGAATTGAGTTATAAACCGGACGAGCGCGTGCATACAGTTTTGAAAAGTACAGTTCTGATAAAAATTTTTGTTTGTGCTAAAGACAGGGGATAGAAAACGTAATAAAAGAAACACTGGTAGCAATCGAAAAACTCGTCCCTTGAAACGCCAGTTTCGTGGTAACCAACACGAAAGAGATGAGGACACTCGCTATTGAGATTGCCAATTATATTGCAACTGTCATATTCCACGAAGGTTTTTTGCCAATACTTCAAATTATGAACGTAATGGGCATCCCGATTGGCAACGTCACATTTATTTGATTTCGCCATGACTCGGAATGAAGAACGTTTGAAAAGATCCGAAGCCAGAGCTCTGGCCGCGTCAAAAGAAGGTAGAACTGCCCGAAGAGCACAAAGAGCCGCTGAGTCCTCATTTTTTGAAGAAGAGGAAGGAGTTCTTTATGGAGCTGGCATTGCAGATTGATATATGTAAGTATTTCACAAAAAAAAATGCTTTATTGCCTAACATTTTCTTTGAGTTTTTCCAAAATCACGTTTTTGAACTTCGAAGTCACTTTTCGCCGGTTCTACTCAACCGATTTTGATGAAACCAAGTGCAATCGACGCAGAAATGTCGAATTTCTAAAACATGCTCATTTTTAAGCATGCTCAAATTTTTCATTTCAATTTTTTTTTTTTATGCAATCAAATAACTTCAAACTTAAACGCGTTTATCTCGAAACCACGTTTTTCGAGCTTGCGGCCCAGATTGCGCCCGTAGTTCTAAACTGATTTTGATGAAACAAAATGCAATCGACGCAGAATTGTCTCCATTCTGGTCCCTACCTCAATCTTAATTTTAAACAATATTTTACTATTTTTTTTTTACACTAAACTACAAAAAAAAAAGACCCAAAATGGGTTTTTCATTTTTCAATGACCGCCATTTTGTAAAAAATAATCGCAAAATTATGATTCACCATTCTGGTCCCTACCTCTCTACAGTTTTAAGCAATTTTTTACTATTTTTTTTACACTAAACTACAAAAAAAAAGACCCAAAATCGGTTTTTCATTTTTCAATGACGGCCATTTTGTAAAAAATAATCGCAAAATTATGATCGAGGTAGGGACCAGATTTACATTTGTACTGAATCTAACGCCGTTTACTTTTTCCATTGCAGAAGATCCGAAGTCGAGTTATCCGGGGCGCAAGCAGAATACCTTTTTTTTCGACGCCCAACTTTGAAGGCCGACAACTCTTTGAACAGCCCTCGAACAAAGGAAACAAATTTTTGATTTAATTTAATATATTCTTAATACAATTAAAAAAAACAGAATTCAAATAACTCTTTGCGTTTTCAAATGAGAAGTTTTTCAAAAAGGGTCCAAAAACAGCCTTCCAACCAGGAATACTCCCTTAAAAAAAGACGCCTTCGCTCCTATCCAAAAAAAGATTTGTTTTCTTATGATTTCTTTTGGTGGGATTGTGTAGGTAAAAAATGTGAATATTTATGAGTAAATTTGGTTTTTTTTTTATTTATATACATTGAAAAACAACATCCTTTAATCAAAAAGAATTTTTTTTTAAGGATATAATAAAATTATTTTGAAAACAAAAAATAGAATTTAGAATAAAAAAAAAAATTTATAAATTGAATATATCAAACAAAAAAGCTACATTTATGTTCAAGTCAGTGTGTGTATTTTCCTGTTTGGAACTTTCAAAGTATAGAATAAATTTGAAAAAAGAAAATACACAAACAGATACAAAAAAAAAAAAAAAAAATTAATTTTAATATGGACCATGTAGCACACGACTTTATTTATTACAAAAGTCGCATATAAAAATGTTTCATTCACAAGCAGCACATTCTTCAATTTTTGTTTTGTCACCAGCACACTTAGGACTGTTTGGTAAAATATTTAAGGAAGATATGACTATGGCCCGAAAAAAGATTCGGGAAAGAAGAAAGGGTCAAACGACCAGGAGCAGATAAAAAAAAATTGTGGCTGCCTTCAAGAAAGATCCGAAGACTGAACCAATGTTTAAAAAAAAATTATCTACTTAAGTCAATCAGCTGATAAATGTCAAAGTTATTGAATGTTTTCTTACTGACTTGAAATGTGGCGCACTCTGTATAATATAATTGTGCACGAATAAATTTAAAAATATTTTTTTTTTTTAATTCTGAAAGTTAAAGCCCCCCTTAACTTACGTTACAATTTATTTAAGTGATAACACAAAAACTTGTTCCCGGTTAGTAAAGTAATAGTTTGAGTTAATGCATAATTATAAACATGTGTTGATTAATGACTTTATTTAACTATTAATTTAAACGTATGTTAAATGCGGTTAAATTTTTCTTATAAACACGTGATTTTTTTTTTATAAAAAGTATGATAGTAGGTTTAACCATATAATTTGTTGAATTTAGTCTTTTGAACTCACCTATAACGCCATTAACATTGCGCAGACGCAATGCATGCGACGTCATTGAATGATTATTATTATTATTGTTGTTCGCAACTGTGATATCATCATTATCTTCATTATTATTATTTTCGTCATCACTACTGGCTTGACGTTGATCTTGAGGATGATGATGATGATGATGATGATGATGTTGACGTTGTAGGCGGTGGCGATGCCCATGCCGCTGCTGCTGCTGACAACCGTGTAATTCAAAATGCATGTCCGGTGTACAGGTACTCATTACATAGCCCATCTTAGGTAAGAGCTTTAAGTTTATTAAAGCTCACTTCACAAAAACTTGTGTTGATTAAGTTCTGTTTAAGTTTTCAACACTTGACAACAATAAGAAAATGACAGTCAATTTACTTGCATGTTAAATGCTGGGCGTGACACACATTATAAGTTTTTTTTTTTTTCAAATGTTAGAACTTTTTTTTATGAAATTCAATTAAGCGCGCTCAGCTCAAGAGGTTGTTGCTTTTGTCACACACAAACAAATCAATCAATTAAATTTTCTAGAACCAAATAATATTACTTAAGTGTCCATTGGAAGCAATGGGGAATGCAAATAAAAGCTTGGGATACACACATCAAATCTGATTGAAAACGCTTGTCTGAATTTGACATTTGAAAGACAGTCAGGCGCACGGAAAATCCATATTTAGTGAATTAGGCAGGGGTCAGCGTAGCAAAAAATTAAACCACCAGTGAGGGAATCACTTAAAATATAATTATAGCCACCTTATCTATTATTTTTTTTTTTCTTTCTTTTGACACTTACTCTAGTAAGCACTGTAAGTCACGAAAATTATGGTATTCCAAGCAAACAAAACAAACATTATTATCACGCGCAACGTCTGTCGTGCAACAATATTGTAAACATCATAAATAAAACTTATCTCTAAAAACTGTATAAAGCATTAATTGCTGCCATAAAACCAATATTAAAAAATATTAGCTGAGAATATTAATCATAGTCATAAATTTTTTTACGTTTTATTCAATCAATCACAAATAAAAATAATTTTTAAAAATATAATAAACACGTGCGCATTACTATCAAAGCTCTGAAGCAGAAATAGGCGCGGCTTAAAAAGACGAAGAAAAACGAGAAAATAGCACAAAAGTTTTGCTGATAACTGCAAACAGCATTTTTAATGTGTTTCTAATACATTTTTGTATTATTCGTGTTGTTGCACTTTTACAACTTTGCACTTTTGCTACTTTGCTCTTGCAAACTAACAAATTAAAGCCGGAATTTCACAACTAAAATGAGTTCAAGGAGCATCTTCTAACATGCAACTATGAAAGGTTAACATTGCAAATCAGTGCAACAAAAAGTTTAATTTTTGTTATTCTAACTCAAGTACAACTGGTTAGCAACAATTGATTTATTAATAGAGCACATGCAGTTTAAAGGTGGGGGATCAAGCTTTGCAGCGACCTAAAAAAAAGGCACATCAACACACACACACACATAAGCTTAGAAACTGGGCCAGGCAGCTAGCCTGCAACTAAAGCTGTGAGCTTTTGAAAAACTTGTCAGTTTTGTAAAACAAGTTTAAGGAGGATTGTGCATTTATTCTATTCTGATATTTTTGGACATTCGAAGTGGCCAACAAAAAACTGCGCTATTTTTGATTTATTTTAAATTAAATTAAGCCAAATGTTATTTATTATTAACCAAAAAATATATGCCTTGATGTTTTTTTTTTAATAAGTGGTGTTTTTTTTAATGTGAACTTAGCACTGCCATAAAATCTTTCCAGAAATTTTTTAATTGTGCTGTATTGTACTCAAATTGTGTTGCAATGTGCCGAAAAGCAATTAGAAATATATATAAATTTGCAGATTTTAGGAGTAAAATCAAGCCATTATTATTTATTATAAGCCAAAGACATGTGCTGGGATGTGGCTGATTTGTGCTCTTATATGACGGTTTGGAAAACAAATTTGTTTTAATGGTTTCATTGTTATTGTTAATTAGCTTTGCCATTAATTCTTTTCAGAAATTTGGTAGTTGTGCTCTAATGTGCACAAGTTGTGCTGTAAAGTGCCGTTGTTTTATTAAAAATATTTTAACTTGTAAATTTTAAAAGCAAAAATCAAACCAATGGTATTTATTACAAATCAAAATTATGTCCTGGATGTACCCGGTGTGTGCTATTATGTAACGCATTGGAAAATAAATTTCTTTTAACTTTTTTCTTTATATAAGTTTGTGCTTTTTTTTTAATGCGATTGGTTTTATTACTATTTTTTTTTTTGGAAATTTTCAAATTGTGCTGTGCTGAGCTCAAGTTGTATTGCAATGTGCCGTAAAAAAATTGAAAATATTTAATAAAAATATTATTAAAATATAATTAATAATTATATTATTTATAAAAATATTTTTAAAATAATATACTTATTTTAAAAGCGTTAATTAAGCCAAATGATACCTGGCAATATGTCAAGCTATAAATCTGTGGCAATATGTTATCTTGAGTCGAAAAAACTAGTTTTGAATTATTGGCATTTTTAAAAACTTTGAAATGAAGAGAGACAAGAAACAATGGCAGTGCAAGGCCATTGAAAAACCAGGGAAGCCCATTAGTAAAGTTGCGATAACTTCCTATCTATGTGGCAAATAAACATAAGGAAAAGACAATTATACATGATGGAAATATGTGCTTTGATGATATTTTTTTATAAGTCGCAATTTTTCGAAAATGAAGTTAGCTCCGCCATTGATAATTTTTAGAAATTTGGTAGTTGTGCTGTAATGTACTTAAGTTATGCTGCAATGTGCCGTAGATAAATTATAAATATTTCTAAATTTGCAAATTTTAACAGAAAAAAATTATTGCAATCGTATTTACCAAAAATCAAAAACATGTGCTGCGATGCAGCCGATGTGTGCTATCATATGGCGGATGGGAAACATATGTTTTAATAGTTTTGTTATTATTTGTAGTTAGCTTTGCAATTAAATCTCTCAAGAAATTTGCTACTTGTGCTGTTATGTGCCCAAGTTGTGCTACAATGTGCTGTAGTGTTGTTCAAAATATTTTTAAGCTTGTTAATTTTAAAAGTAGAAACAAAATCAATGGTATTTTTTACGAATCAAAAATATGCGCTGGGATGTACCCGGTGTTTGTTGTCATATGATGCATTGGAAAATGAATATCTGCTAATAGTTTGTTTTATATGATATTGTGCTTTCATTGAATGTGAAGTTAGCACCATGATTTTTTTCAAAAATGTAAAAATTGTGCTGTTGAAATTGAAAAAGAAATGGAAAATATTTTTACACATCCAAACATTTTACTTACTTTAAAATAAACGAAAATCTTTATTACAATATATTAAAGCAGCTTAAGTCGAAAAATCTAGTTTTGAATTATTGATATTTTTAAAAATTATTTTAGTGATTATTATACAAAAAAATGCGTGCAAGCCCATTAGAAAAGTTGGCATAACTTCCTTTCTAAGTATCGGATAAGCAAAACGAAAAGACGCATTATACATATTGAAATTGTAAATATTAATAAGTTAAATTTTTAAAGTTTTCCCTTACGTTGACTTAAGCTACTTTGACAAATTGCCACAGAAATATATCACAGCCTAACTACAAAACAGGGCACAACACAAAACTTTCAAATTTTGACTTTTTAATGTAAAACTATTCGGAGTGATCATCTTTACCGTCTATTAACATTTTACATTCATTTTCTTTCTTTTAAATTAAAAAAAAAAAGAAAAAGTTTTGTCCCTTTGTTTTGGATGAAGTTCCTTGAAAAAACAAATTCTTTTTGGGAAAATATATTTATTCTAATATTGCGGTGGTGCTTTTTATTAATGTGAAGTTAGCTCCGCCAATAATTTTCTCAGAAATTTAGAAATTGTGCTGTAATGTGCTATGATTGTGTTACATTGTGCCGTAGAGAGATTGGTAATTTTTGAAGAGAAATGCTATTTATTACAAATACAAAATATGTGCTGTAATGTGCCCAATGTGTGCTTTAATGTGCCAAATTGGAACAGAAATTTCCTGTAATATTTTGTTTAAAATGAATTACTGTGTGTTTTTTTAACAGTAAGTTAAATCAGAAATTATTTTTTTTTTTTTACAGAAATTTTAAAATTATGCTGTGATGTGTTCAAGTCATGCTGCAATTTGCCAAGTTTTTTTAAAAACCAGAAATGCTGTCATAAGCAAACAGCTTTTGCACAACAATTATGTGTGTACAAATCGAAAAGAATTTTATTAATAAAGGCTTTAAGGAAAAGAGGTCCAAAATGGATCCCTCAGAAATTCTCGAGTTGCTTTAATTGCTTATCTTAAATCTAAAACTTGAAATTTAATCTAATCTCTTATATTTTACAAGTTAATTGTATGCAATGAAAAATCAATATTTTAAAAACAAAAACGCAATTAAGACTTTGAGCTAATTTTTTGAATTTTTATTATGTCTTAGATATAACGGACGACTCTAGACTTTAATTAGAATAATAAATAATCATAAATTAGAGAGCAGAATTTTGAAGTTACTTTTTGAATTTCTTTAGATATTTGTCCAAATATTTCTTCCAAATTTTACATTACTCTTGGTCTTGATTCTATTCTAATGCATACTTCCAAGAAATAAATTTGCTTTAAGCTACCGATAAGAAATGAGCACACAAATCTAATTATAAACAAACTTAATAGTTAACTTTTCTTATCTTGTCTGATATTTGCCAAATAAATACAAAAGAAAAACCTACCTCACTGTAATCGGCTATTAGAACACATACATATCAAAAGACAACAATTTCCGGAAGAATCAAGCAAATCTTAATCCTACCTAGATAAGCAACTTGAAAAAAAAGATTTATTATAAGGACTCTGTTTAGGAATTAATAATAAGTCACAAATAGTCAAAGAAAAGATAGCAAAATCACGGTTACAATATTTGTTCTGGTAATGATTTTTATGGAATTCATGTGCTACGAAAGAGGCAAAAAAAAAATAAAAAAACTAACAATAACTACATTTTTATTAAAATTGTCAGCATGTCTTTATAACAAATATTAATTAGTTCGTTATAATTGTCTGTCTATCATCATGTTTACCTATCCGTCATATTTAACGTCTATTTTTCTGTCCATTAGGCATGTCTGATCGTCACTTCTGTCTGTTCATCATATTTATCTGTTTGCTAGGTTTTCCCGTCAGTTATGTTTTCCTTATATTATAAATATTATCCCGTCAAATTCGTTTGTCCGTTATATATATGATTTCTGTCTGTCCGCCATATTTGTCTGTCTATTTGTTTGTACATCTTTTTTTTCTGTCCAACATGCATGTCTGATCGTTATTTCCGTTTGACCATCATATTTCTCAGTCCTGCAATTTTGTCTGACAGTAATTTTTATCTCATATTATAAATATTCTCTCGTCATATTTGTCTGCACGTTTTATTTGTTATGTCTGTTCTTTCGTAATGTTTGTATGTGTATTTATTTGTACTTTTTTTTTCTAACCATCATGCATGTCGGTCGATCCGTCAAGTTTATATGTATGTTATATTTCCTTCATATTATAAATATTCTCTAGTTATATTCTGTCTGCTCATCGAAATTATCTGTCTGTCCCATCCGTTTGTTCGTTATGAATGTCTGTTAATCATGTCTGCCCATCCGTGATGTCTGTCCGTTCGTTATAACAATCTATCCGTTAACAGTTTTTCCTTTATTTTATGCAATGAATGTCTTCATACCTACGTAGTAGTCATATCTGTTCACCAAATTTCCAAGTGTCCATCATATCTGTCCGTCTTTTATATCTGTCTGTCCTTTATATCTGTCTGTTCATCATATCTCTCTCTGCTCTTAATGTAAACGGTCCTGTAACAAGAACTGTAATTTTAATAAAAAAAGCAGTACATTTTTGAAAAGAGCTGATAATTTTATTTTAATCCAAACAACGATATCTGCGATAATAATGGAATACAATGAGCCCTATTGTGAATAAAATTTCGACCGGAATTAAAAAAGGGTATTTTCGTACTTTAAACAATTTTTACGGAATTTTTGAAAAATTTGAACACAAATATTTGCATTCATCGTTAATTTTTATGACCACAAGAAAAGATCTTTAAAATCATTATCCCCTGTCTTCTGGGAAATTCTGGGAAAATTTTATCCATAATAGGGCTGAATATCTTCCAAATGTCCACCGTGGCTGTTCTTGCATATCAATATGTCTGTCCATCATGTCTGTTCGTTATCAGTTTCTCATGTCTGTCTTTTATGCCTGTCCATACTGTCTGTCCACCATGTCTGTTTGTCTGATATGTCGTGTCTGCACGCCATTTTGGACTGTGAAGTTTGTCTATTTGTCATGTCTGTCTCGTATTTCTGTTCGTCATGTCTGTCCATTAATTCTATTTGTCAACTTTGTCAGTTCACTATGTCTGTCTGCCATGTCAGACCATCACATGTTTGTCTGAATGACTATTTGCCATACTTATTTGTCATATCTGTTACTTATATCAGCCAATTATTTCTGTCAGTCAAGTCTGTTCAATCTCAGCAAACCATAGTTGACGACTTCGAGCTGTTTTAAAGAAATCGTTTCACTTTTAATACGAATTTATATAGAATTTCGTTATGCGACTGTTTGTACGACATATTAAAATGCTAACAGAGTAAAATTTCCTTTCTTTCGAACTGTCTGAAAGAAATCATAACTTTTTCGTTACATTTTTGTTAAGACTCGTTACGAAATCGTTACGATATTTCGTTACGAAGTCGTGTCAACCCCTTCATACGATATTCTTTACTATTTCGTAACGAAATTGGGTTCCGAAATCGGAATGATTGCGAAATGTTTGTTACGATTTCGTTAAGAATATATTGAATATATATAGGACCTCGTATGTTTTAGTTATTTTTTTTTTTAGTTCTAGTTTTCACAAAAAAGTTTTTTTTCTTAAAATGAAAGTTAAAAAAAAATATGGCAGCACTACATCTGTCTGAAATCTCTGTCAGTCCGTCAGTTTGTCTGTGTGTCTGTATGTCCGTCATCTGTGTCTTTTCGCCATGTATGTCTGTCCGTCCGTCATGTATGTTCGTCCGCCATGGTTGTCTGTCCGGCATGTCTGTCTGTCCGTCAGTCCCACGCTCTGTCTATTCATCAGTCTCTCTGTCCGTCATGTATGTCCATCCGACATGTTTGTCTAACCATCAGTATGTCATGTCTGTCTGTCCGGCATGTCTGTCTGTTCATCATGTCTGTCCGTCATGTCTGTCTGTTCATCATGTCTGTCCGTCATGTCTGTCTGTCCGTCATGTCTGGGCATTATGCTAGAACGTCATCTTCATTTGTCATATCTGTCCCTTGTGTTTATTATTTCTGTATGTTGCAAATGTTCACTATTATTTTTTATTTGTCGACTTATAAGTTTTGCTTGTACGTGATGTCTGTCCGTTTTGCTTACATGCCAAGCAATAAATATAAGACAA
The DNA here is from genome assembly GCA_914767935.1 of Coremacera marginata. Lineage (NCBI taxonomy): Eukaryota > Metazoa > Arthropoda > Insecta > Diptera > Sciomyzidae > Coremacera > Coremacera marginata. Next base: position 51,433,979 of record OU612046.1, on the reverse strand, counting down.
ATAGAAAAACACTGAAGTATTAAGCAGTCTTCAAGCTTTTACATAGAATATGTGTAAAACAACATATGAATTCTAATATAAATAAGTAGCAAACTTTTTTTTGCTGATTTTAATTAATATCTTAAAGCTACTACTAACATAACAACTGAATTTTTAAATTTCAACTCAAAAGCTTGATAGAATAGTCTAAAGATAGAGAACGAAAAACATTAAAAAAATATGCGGCAACTACTTTATTTATTTTCCCCGTACTCAAATGCATTTATAAGATGAGGACAGGCGCTCAGAATGGCAACGCACCTCAACCGTAGTAGTCAAGGGCAATCCATTCCACAACGAACAGCCAGTCCTCATATTCAAAAAATTATGCACTGGATATGCAAAGCCATACCCCACTGGAACAATATCTGTTGCATTAAACAAAGTGATGCGCTCAAAAAAGAACAACACATTAATTTAAGACAAAGTTCAACAGAATTGTTGCAATGCGTCTGCACACCAGAGTCTACACATTAAGTAAATGTGAGCCCTGAATGCGTGAAAGCGTACAGGACGAGCACCCTTTTATTAATCCCGGCCAAATCGACCAGATATTAACAACATTTGTGTTGAACTCAATGTGAACTATATGAAGCAAAATGTTGACAAATGAAGTCAGACATTCATAAATACGTATAACAACAGCATCCAGAGATTTCCAAACATTTCCAGTGGCACTTACTCTAAGTCATTTTTAAGCGTCAGTATTTTTTTACATGAGACTTTGTGATTAAGAGAATAGGAATTATTTAGTTAAAATTTGTTTTAAAAACGAAAATATGATTGTGAACAAATTGTTGGAAAAGTTTAAAATAAATTAATAACTGTTGTAATATATACCAAACATTATTCAATACAAAGCGAAATCTTGAATACAAATAAATATATAGTATTAAGCAAAACTTCACTCTCTTATATTCTAACAGTTCTTTTATTTAACAGATAAAAAAACAGCGAAGATTAGCAAATTCTGCTTAATTGACTCCAAAGCGTTTTGTGACTAACGATAACCGGGTATTTTCTAAAGAAAACTAAAGATTACGTGACTTAAATCAAGTTTCACTAAGTCAAGAAAAGAATTCTACTTGTGCTAAAAACAAAATAAACCGAAAACTGTTGTCAGCATAAAAGTGTGTGAGTCAAAGTATAAAACACATGATAAGGTGCCGCGACAAGCATTTCACAATCACTGCATAGGGTTGTTTTCGCTCTTCTTTAATGTGTGCACACACTCAGGCAGTGGAACGAAGCAGCGCACACTGTAACGTACGTGGCCAAAAATTCAAAATATCTATGTTTGAATATTTCCCAAAAATTTTTATAACTTTCAGTGGACAATATTTTAGATGAAAAAATCAAAAGCGATTTTTTTAATATTAGCAACTGCTTCGCTATGACTAATGCCGTCAAAGTTGCATTTTTTTAAGATACAATTCTTCTTTTTATGCAGAATTGCTCTAATTTTCACATTTTGATATATGGTAGCTTTCTTAATTGTGCTTTTTTATTAATAATGTGCTACGATTAATTAAGGATAAATAAAAATAAATTTTTATAATTTTTAAACTTGTTATAATTTATGTTTTTATAGTTTTCTATTGATTAAGACAAGATTTAATATAATGTTATTTTCTATTTTAATTTGATTATTTTATTATTTGTGAACTCATTTTTAATTTTAATTATATTAAATTTTTTATTTTGAATTTGCACTTTATTAAATAAAAAATATATTTGCTTGATATATATGTAACGCTTGTATCTGTAACAGTTTTTCGCAGTCTGTACTGTTTTTAGACGCAAAAACTGCGCACCGCTTTTTAAAATAAAAAAAATACTGATTTTTCTAATTGCGTACTATTCTTTTATTGAGAAAAAATGCAAAGCGTCAGACAGAACAATGGCAACTCGTAACGAGTGTGAAACCATGCAAGGCAAACAGCGAAATAATAATGGCAACCAAGGTGAATTTAAAATTTGAATTCACCTTGAAGGTAACAATGTCATAAAGATTTGTCTCCTTATTTCTCTCTTGATTACTGTTCTGTCATTATTCATGCTTGTTCAGAGCGCGCCATTTCGATTTTACTTTCGGTTGTTACTTTAAAAAGAAAAAAATAAATCAGTCAACACATTAAACAGACTTAAATAAATTTCATTAAAACTATTCATGTCTAGAAAATACAAAAAGTCAAAATAATGTTTTATATAGAAAATGCAATCGAACTTTTCAATTCTGTCTGGTAATAACGCGAATATTGCTCTTCATAGCGATGCAAAAAAACACCAATTTGCTTAAAGTGGCGTTTCTACCAGCACATCTTTAGCAAGACATTTTCAATTAAATTTGGATATTTATAAAGAAGTATCGGTTGTTAATTCAAGAATAATGAATTTAGATATGATTTAAAAGATTTGTTGATAGAAGTGCCACTTTCAGCAATTTGATGTTCTTTTATTTTGATATGACGAACAATATTCCATAACCACACGCAATGGAAAAAGTTTCTTTGCATTTTCTGTACAAAATATCATTTTCACTTTTTGTTTTTTCATTGAATAAAATTTGTACTGCGAAATGTACTTTTTTTATTTGAATTAATGTACTGTTTTTTTAAAAATTTTGGGTGAAATGTACTATTTTTGGTGGAAAAAATATACGAGCGTTATATATACATATGTGAAAATTATTTTCAACTTCCAAAAATATATTTATTTTTTTTTAATTTTAATATTAGTATTTAATATTAATATTATCAATTAGGCAACAATATGATATTGGTGTGATTGGTATAAGTATAACAATGAGTTAGCCATAAGCTAAGTTTTTGTTGTATATTTTTTTTTTTATACTAAACCAACGCTCAGGGGATGCCCCCTATAAATGCGAAAGCATTGTGTTGATTCGGAAGACGGTTAATAGTTAGTTGGAGGTTGGAGTAGTGTCGATGAAGATTTTTTTTAAATCTACACAGGTCGAAACTTCCGGGAAACATGATCGCAGGGAGATTGTGCCACAACTTGGTGGGTCGGACCTATTTACAACAACAAAATAACACAATTTTGAAAATGTCCTTGCTCTTATCAAAAAAAAAAAAGCTTATACAAAAAAGAAGTCAATTTCGGTCGATAGTGCCTATCCTAAAATTAATGGGCGTGGCATGCAGATGAATTTTTCGATTTATTTTTAATCACAAAATGAATTGATTAAGTATATTTCGTTATTCTGGAACAAAAATTAATTAACTAACAGGCAAAAATAGGTGTAATTTATATGGGAGGTGGGCGTGGAAGTAGTCGGACTTTACTAATTTTTTTCCAAAATTTCTTAATTTTATCACAAGAGAAATGCATGCCAAATTGCATAGCCTTACGACCACTCCTTATATTTTTGACCAAAAAACGTATGGGGACGTTGCACTGTGCAGCGTTGGCATTATTTATGTTTAAACACTAAACTGCCAGAGGGAAAAATAATTTACAGCTGATTAACAGGCTCTGTGTGGTGGTTAGCTTTGTTGTTGTTCTTGATACTATTTTTGTATTAAAAAAAATTTTGTTTGAAAGCCGGTTCAATTAATATCATTTCATATTAAATTAATTTTTGTTCATAACATTTTGATAAGGCAATACATGGAATGAGAAATCAAAGAGCAAAATATTTAAGTGTATGTCTATAAAAAGATATTGCAATATTTTACAAAACCTTATAGCTAGTATTGCCAGATTTTTATTTCAGCAAAACTTGAAAAACTAAATTTACAAAAAAAAAAAAAACAAAAAAAAAATAGATTTTTGAATCTTTTATGTAACAATTTATAAAAGTGAACTGTACCTAAATAACATTATTTTTTATAAATTTTTTTTATTTTATAAAAAATTATTTTATAAAAAAATAGGTATATACAGGGTGTCCCGCAATTGAGTGCAACTATTTACGGAGCTGAAAGGTTATGTCGAGCTGAGCAAAAAATCGTATGAGATGGGGGGGTCTATTTTCACATTCTTAGGAGCTACAGGGTTAATTAATATTTCACGACTTTGGTTTACGTTATTGTTTCTAGCAGAAAAACTAACTTACATAAAACTTATTTTGATAGCTTTATTAATTTTAAAGGCAATAAAAACACCTTTCTAACGGCATATCAACAAACCTCACCAACTTAATCGTTACCGAGTTGTGCTCGTGTGAACATGAAATCAATAGATTAATACTACCAAATTTTAATTTTGTGTGCAAACTTTTTTGACTTTCGCGTAATGAATAAAATTTTTTTTGTAGGATCAATTTTGTTATTTAATCAATTTTCTTTTCAATGACACCAAAAACATGTTTATCTTAAAAAATGAAAAAGTTGGCTGTACTGAAAAAATTATACTTATTAGAAACACAATGATATTATCTACTGCACTGTTAACTGTTATATCTTTATTTATCATTATTTTATTATTATTTCCTAATACGTATAATTTTTTTAGTACAGCCAACTTTTTTATTTTTAAAAGATATGTTTATGTTTTTGGTGTCATTGAAATGAAAATTTAATAAATTACAAAATTGATCTAAAAAAAAATTTCATTTATTACGCAAAATTCTGAGAAATTTGCGAGTCGATTTCCGAGTGTCCGTCTGTGATCACGATTGCAGCCGTAATTTTAAAGCTATCGCGATGAAATTCAAAACATAAGCTTCTTTTTAAAAAATTTAGAACAAGTTTAAGAATGAGCCAAATCGGATGAAAACCAACCCTACCTACCATACAAAGTGGCTTTATTTTAACAGTAAATCTCTTAAAAATTCACAAAAACTAATGAAATGCCTTCAAATCTGGCACATAGGCTTTGATATATAATATAAACCATATCTATGCTATTTGGCAAAATCGGATGAAAACTACGCCTACTTCCCATACAAAGTGGCTTTATTCTAAACGTTAAATCTCTTAAAAATCCACAAAAATTAAAGAACTATCTTGAAATTTTGCACATAAGCTTTGATATATAACATAGCCACGCCTACCTTCCAAACAAAATGATGTCATCAAAATAGAAAAACTTTCGTATATGTATAAAACTGAATGGCATTGGGTCTGTATTTACCCAAATTGCGTCCACATCGTTTGTCCAACCCATACATATATTCTTTGGTATAATATGGAGTCTTTTCATTAGAAAAGTGGGTGTGGCATTTTACTTTTGATCGAACTTCTGTTACACCGTGTGTCTGACTTAACCAAATTTTTCACACATAATCCTTGGTAATTTAAGCAATCTTTAGTTTATAAAATTGGGCGGTAAAGGACAGGGGGAGTGGCACTTTATTTTTAGACTAGCTCTATCTACACCGTTTGTCCGATTTCAACCAAATTTCTTACATATCTATATTCTTTAGTATAATGAGAAGTTTTAAGCCTACAAAAGTGGATGGGATTAGACAAGGGGCGTGTCAATTTAATTCTAATCAAACTCCTTCTACACCGTTTTTGTGACTTTAACCAAATTTTGCTCTCATATTATTTGGCATAAGAATTAGTCTGTAGTTCATAAAAGTGAGCGTACTACAGGGGAGTGGCACTTTATTTTTAATAAATTTTCATCTACGCCGTTTCTCCGATTTTAACCAAATTTCGCACATATATTCTTTAGTATAATGAGAAGTTTTAAGCATACAAAAGTTGGTGGGATTGGACAAGGGGCTTGTCAATTTAATTCTAATCAAAATCCTTCTACACCGTTTTTGTGACTTCAACCAAATTTCGCATTCTTTGGAATAATGAGCAGTGATTAGTCTAAAAAATTGGGTGGACAAGGGCGTGCCACTTTAATTTAAATAGAACTCCTTCTATTGCCTTGTTCGACTTCTTCCAAATTTTCCATATACTTTGGAATCAAGAAATTTGGGCGGAATTGAACAGGGGGCGTTGTACTTTAATATTAAGCGAAATTATTTTACAACGTTGGTATGAATTTTCACATACTACCAATCAAATTTTTTACATATATTCTTTAACATAATGAGTAGTCTACAAAGTACTCTATGTGGCAGCTAAGGGTAAAATAAAATTAAGCGTATCACACAAATATTTTTGCAGATGCATATGCATAAACATTTTAAAGACGTCTAAAGACTTTCAATATACTTCAATACGGCTGCGGGGGGGCTCCATTCCTTACTAGTTTTTAATTAAGTGTTTTTTTACACGATCAATTCAAGACAAACGGGTAACTTTTGCAAATAATTTTCATTTCTCTTGCTTTTAAAATAGTCCCAAGAAAATAATTTAAATTTGTTTTTTTTTAAATTTTAAGAACTCAGAACTCAGAACACCCATTCTTCCCAATAGACACACAACATCCCAACAATGTTTGTTCCTGTTATTATTTAGTTAAAATATTTATTTGAATTTTTTCTGCCTATTTTGGTTAGCATGTTTTTGCTCTAATTTTTAATACAGAGCCAAACCATTTAAAAGCTAATTAAATTTGCACGCTGCGCAAATAATAACAAAGTCGAGTCGTAGATTTGGTAGACTTTTGATTTTTTATTCTATTTAAAGCGGTGTGTTGACTGCACTTTCGCTGTTTTGTTCAACTTTTACTGCACCTTACACTGTTCAATGTTGGCATGTTAAATGGCACCCTCAAAAATCAAAGGTTGGCCTGATTTAAAGAAGAGTTTTTTTTTTGACACAGAATATTTCGAATAGCAACGCAAAACTTTAGCAATCAATGTGAAAAGTTTTTCTACACGCCTTCCCATCTTCTACCTTTCAGCCTTCTTTACTTAGTTATCAATCGATTTTTTTCTAATGTTTAAGAAAAAAAAAAAAAAAAACAATGTGTAAAAAAATATAATTGCGCTGCAAATTTTTAAGCAAATTAAATGTGTGGAGTGAGTGAGGCAGTTGAGTTGAACGGTCTGATGGTCGATCGCTCAGTGGGTCGGTCTATTGCCACGATTATTCATGCCAAAGTCATTTTTTACACTGAAAATTTCCTAATGCAGCACACTTGAAGCGAAACGTGTGTGTGCTAAGAATTGCACATCCCAACAAACATCATATCGTAGTCGGATTCGTTTCGAATTTGAAACGAATATGAGATCTTGGATTCGCCATCGCGTATTCGAAACGAATTCGAAACAAGTTCGCAAAAATCCAAATTAGCCAGTCCGAGAATTTTTCGTGAAGTCGTTTTCATATAAAAAACTAGAAAAAATTATGAGTAGAAATAATTGATATAAAAAACAGGCACGAAATAATATAATAGAAGATACAAATTTTCACAAAAATTTGTCATTTACTTAAAAAAACTTATGAAATTATATAATACTAGCTGAATACCCGTCTTAGCTCGGGAGTTGGTATAAATAATTTTCGATTTCATTCGTCAATTTAAAAAAACTTTTCACAAAATTTAGAAGGAATTTTGTGTGAATCTTTCAAACCGGTAACTTCGGCGAAATGAACAAAATGTAGCTTCAACATCTGAAAATTATGAGAAAAAGTTGGGGAAATCGTAATTTGTGTGTGCGTGCCATATTGTATTCGATGGATTGAAGATTTTTGAAAAAAATCAGAGCAAAAACGAATTTTTGCCAATTCGCGAGAAAACTGATCAAAAATTAAATAAGCATTGAAAATAGAAATTGCAATGTCAAAAAAACTTCAACTTATGACTCAACTGACTTGCGCCTATTTTGATGCGTACTAAAATACCACAGAATTCGGCATCAGCTGTCCTGATATGCGAAAAAAGAAGTTTGGATATAAATACACATAAAGAAAAAAAGCAGATATTTATCACCCATTGCGCTTTGCTGCGTCTTACCATCTTTTGTAGTACAGCGCCCTCTGGTGTTAAAGATATAACAAAATATAAAGCGCCAAAAGACTCACCGCACCCGAAAACCACTTATAAAAATCATACTTATCGGATGATTTGTTTTGAGTTTTTTGCGGTATTTGTACAACAGCGCCCTCTGGTTTTTGAGATGGAATAAAAAATAACGCCAAAGCCCTGTCCATACTCGATAATCAAATCCTATATATCCGATATACAAATTTTTATCTAATTCGGATGAGTGGTTTTTGAGTGTTTTATGATTTCTTAAGTGATTTGTACTACAGCACCATCTGGTGTTTAAGATAGCGCAGAAAAAAAAGTCCAAGATACCCACCGTATCCGAAAACTCCTATGTACAAATTTTCACGCAAATCGGATGGACAGCTAGGAGTTTTTCGAGATTTTTATAACATTTGTATTGCAGTGCCCTCTGGTGTTCAATATAGAATAAAATAGATAAGCCCTAAAACTATCGTGCCCGAAAACCCCTAAATACAAATTTTCATGTAAATCGTGTTCGAGAGAGAAAAGAGTAGATAAATCAAAAAACTCAGCGTGCCCGAAAACGTCTACATGCTAAATTTCATGCAAATCGGATAAATGGTTTTGGACTTTTTGAAAATATTTGTACTACAGCGCCCTCTGGTGTTCAAGATAGAACCTAGTTTATAAGTCATAAAAACTGACCCTTTCCGAAAACCTCTATATACCAACTTTAATGCAAATCGTATAAGCGACTTAGGAGTTTTTTGACGTTTTTTAAAATATTTGTACAACAGCGCCCTCTGGTGTTCAAGATAGAACAGAGTAGATAGGTCATAAAAACTCACCGTTTCCGAAAACCTCTATATACGCACTTTCATGCAAATCGTATAAGCGACTAATGAGTTTTTGATGTTTTTTAAAATATTTGTACTACAGCGCCCTCTAGTGTTCAAAATAGAACAGAGTAGATAAGTCTCGAAAACTCACCGTATTCGAAAACCTCTACATACCAATTATCAAGTAAATCGGATGCACGGTTTAGGAGTTTTTCGAGGTTTTTCAAAATATTTGTACTACAGCGCCCTCTGGTGTTCGAGATAGAACGGTGTAGATAAGTCAAAAAAACTAACAAAGAGTGTCCGAAAACCTCTACACACAAATTTTTCATGCAAATCGGATGAACGATTTCGAAGATAAGCTAAAAAAAAGAATGACTGGAACCCGATCGCAGCGCCCCCTACCGGGTCCAACCTTTATTCCTGAATAAAAAGTAGTCTATATGTTGACCGGGGATATAAGGAACCTAGATGTCAAATTTCATTAAAATCCATCCAGTGGTTTTCGCGTGATGCTTTAACGGACAGACTGACAGACAGACAGACAGACAAAAATTTTAAAAATGCGATTTTTGGACTCGGCTTCATTCAAAATGTCCATCGCAAAAGGAATTTCAAAAAAATATTTCATGTACAGATTTTTTTTTTTACAATTTTATATATATACAGGGTGTCCCAGACTTAGAGTACTATAATGTGGGGGCTGATTCCTCGTGATGAGACGAGCAAAAAATTGTATGGGTGGGGTGGTCGCAAATCCCCCCCTAGGGGGCTAGAGGGAAAAACAAAAAATTAGGTGTCGTTACGTTTTAATCCATAGCTAACATATCTCTGCAACGATTAAAAAAAAACATACTTTTTTGAAAAGAAAATTAAATTTGCTTTAAATTACTTTTGCAAAATTTTTCCATAAAGTCATAAACAAAAAATGTATAAGCACCTGAAGTCAAAAAATAGGTTATTTTCTTTAAAAATTCAACTTTCAAGGCGATTTTCTCAGAAAAAAACCAAATGTTTTATTATTTTTTATGACGCAGTTTTTTTCCTTGGTCAATTCTCTAAAAATCCATCATACATTGTTTATACCTCAGAGATAATATTTTTCGTATAATATCGATTTTCCGATTCTACCACTTTTTCCTCCCACTGGGGTACTTAATGCAAGCAAGGCGACTTTGTTTTTTTGTTGCTTACAATAACTAGTAAAACAGTTAGATTTAACGGAATTAAGAAAAAAAAGCAATTTCTCATTATTAAGTGCATCACATGCCTGAATCGACACATTCTTTCACCGATCGTAGAGTTATAATGTTTCCAACTCAGAGTACGCAGACATTATTTTTTGTTACGGTTTTAGAAAATTTTTAGAGAATTGAGATATGAATTATTTCATATATAGATCACGATACGCAAGATGACACAAGCGATTTCTTTTCCTAATCTTGATTTATCTGACTATGTGTTGAGTGACTCTACGGATTGCACTGATGATACGAGTAGTCGAATAATTTTTTTTTGTAATTTTTATGCTTCTTAAGATTTATGTTAAATTTAAACAAACCTATATATTAAAAATACAAATTATTTTTTTTACTAATAAACTGCATTGAATATTGAATATTGTATGAGAGGTCGAAGAAGGCATGGTAGATGCCCATGAAATTTTTACATGATTTAAAATTGAATCAAGTCAATAATAAACAAGTTAATTTCCTTTCTTATACTCTTATTCTAAAACTGGAAATATTGCTATATTAATCTTTATTTTGTATTGGAGGTGGACGAAGGGCGTGGCCGATCTTGAAAAATATTTGTATGGCGTTATACAATTGAAATAATGACACGTGCTAAATTTCATGTAACTACGATGGTTCCTTCTATTTTTGTCCCTCATCCCATAGAACTCGTTACACTATGTGCTGTAGTTTCGATCCTTCACATGGTAAGTTAAAAATTTGAAAACCTCGAAAATGAATCTTTTGTTTATTTTGTTGCCATAAAATAAAAGTCAATTTTGATTTTGTACTATAGTTCAACAAACTTAAGAAATGTCACGGAATGGCAAATATCTCATATTTTCGCCAGTTCGAAAACGATTGTTTCAAAAATCTCGTTTCAAAAACGTTTCGATTATTTCAAAAAATCTCGTTTCGAAAACGAAGTGTGAATTTCTTCCGCTCGCGGATTCAAAAACGAAACGAGAACGAATTTCGTTTTCGAACTAAATACACGAGATCTCGGTTTCACCTCGAATTCGAAACGAATACGTTTGGTTTATTGGGATTCAATGGAAACTGTGTAATCGACTACACACCACGAAAGCTTCTCCTCTTCCTTTCCTATGAATTTTTTTTTTTTTTTAAATTTGAAAAATATAACCCACCCATGATAACAAAAGTTTTAACCCACACACTGCTAATGTTACACCGTAGAAGGAACTTGTTGCCATTAGCACCAACATCATCACCATAAGCTACAATTAAAATTGAATTAAGAAATGATTTCCACTCATTAAAATTAAATCACTTTCTTAGTCATGCCCATGCCCGTGCATGTACCATACAATCTATTATGTAAAACAATTATGAATAATGGAAAATAATGCGTAACTTATCTGGCTTAAAGAGGAGCCGAAGAAGGCGCCGCGGCGTATCCACCACCCGGACACGGTTGTCTGTCTGTCATAGAACGATATAAGGTGTCAATCCAACCCAACGTAATCAACCCGCCACAATTTCAACTCATAAATTATATGTACATAGCTCCATGTAAGCAGCTCTATGTATTACATATCTCCATGTATGTACCTTAACTTCCTCTTTCCTCTTTCTTTGCACTTTTTGCTTTCTGGTTCTTTTCTGTTTTTTTTTCTGTTCTTTTTCTTCTGAAACAAAAGCAATAAATGTTAAAGCAATGTCTTTATTGCACATAATATGTATTATATGTATGTTCTGCCCTTTTTTTCATACTTCCCTTACCACATTTTTAATTTTTTTTTTTTAATACTTTACTTTTTTTTTTTTTTGTTTTTTTGGTTTCTGTTTTTGCGACGCTATTTAAGCGTGTTTAAAATAAATGAAAAAAACATGCTGTAAAATTCGCAGCCCCACCACCTAATCCGCGCTTTTCATTGTTGGCCTTGGTTTTGCTCTTTTTTTTTTCTTTTTACCGTATTTTTTTATACACAATGCATTGTTGTGAGCAGCCTTTTTATTCTTGTTTTATTCTGCCTTTTATTTCGCTTTAATATGTTTTATTGCTTTCATTGCCTTTTTCTTTTGTTCTGTGCTGTAGCATTTTACAATATCGCTCCATGTTGTCCCAACAAGACACCAACAACAACAACAGCGACAACTGCTCTTCCGGGTTTACGCCACTTTATTTTTAAAAATTATTTTCACACGGGTTCAAAGACTTATTCTCTTGTTTTTATTAATCAAAAACTGGGTTGAGTGTCTGACAGCATGGAAGGAGGAGAACCTCCACGTTTTGTCATTTGAAACCAAACGCATAACTGTCGACTTTATTTGTCTCCGATTTCTATAATATTGTGAAATTATATACAAAATATGCCGAGTCCATTTTAGTTCAAAGTGTGAGTGCCGTACACTGGAAGCATTCTAAATGAGTTGGTACTCAAAATTTTTAAACTAATTTTAATACACTATAAATTATTTGTTGATATCCAAAGTTCAAAAGTGGAGTCTGGAGATTTAACCATGTTTACTTTATCTTTTAAAAAAAAAAAATGTTTTCCTGTCTGGGAATCAGACCATTATACCTATACCGATGGTCATACGTTGAAACCGCGTAACTGACATTTCTTCGAAAATGAGAATACAGTTGGGCTGAAAAGTTCATAGGCTAACACATAGATGACGATTGCAATCATTTCACGTTTCAAGTCTTTTGATTTTATTCAAATTGATTGCACCTAATACCAATTTGAATACTAATACACCTAATACTTTTTCGGTACTTCTGACTTCAACATTTGATATTAGCAATCATTTGTCATAATTTGATTGAAGTCTCGCATTAATTTATGTGACAATTGATTACATTTAAAGTCACTTGCAGTCAGCTGGGACTTCAAATCCCTTTATTGAAATCTTTTTTTTAATATCATACTTCAAGCAGAGCCTTGTACGAACATAATATTTTCATTTGTTCGTTCTTTCGTTCGTTGAAAAAATTCTGCAAACGAACAAAATTTTAATTTCGATTTTCCACGAACGAACGAATGAACAACTATATTCTACGAACGAACAAACGAACATAAATTTTCTACGAAAGAGCGAACATCAATTTTCTACGAACGAACATCAATTTTCTGCGAACGAACATTAATTTTCTACGAACGAACGAATGAACATCAATTTTCTGCGAACGAACCAATGAACATTAATTTTCTACGAAGGAACAAACGAACGAACATAATAAAAAAATGTCGAAGATAGTTAAAATCGGCTGTAGCTGGACTCCTAGAGGGGTTTAATATCAGCAGGTCCTATTATTTTTTGACCCTCAACATTTCTTTCGAACACACCTACCCTCTATCTGCCACTCTTCTTTGGGTCCCCATACAAAAAACAAAAACTGTCGAAAATATAGTTTATATCGACCGAAGATGAACTCCTAGAGGGGTCAAATAATGGTGACAATGAAATCAAGTCATGATTGCACAAAATGTTTAAGAAATCAAAATCAATCAAAATGATTGGTGATCTAATTTTTCTGAAGTCTTATTCACGAAATTGAATAAACACTGCAATCAAAAATTTTACTCATTGCTTGTGACTTCAAAGAATGCAGCTCCAAATGATTGCAATCTTTCACAGCTCTGGTACCAGCCTTCAAACGACACGTGTATAAATTTGACAGCTGTTACAGCAGTTAAAAAAAAATACTGTTAAAGCCAAAGCTTAACTTGATAAAAATTATTCGTATTCTGAACCAGGAAAATCATATGTTGGTAAGTGGTTTGCTAAATTTAAATAGGGCGAAAGAGCACCGAAAAAGATGTACGCAGTGCACGCCCGCACGAGGCTGTTACGGACGAAAACATAAAAAACGTTCACAAAATAATTATCAATGAACGTAAAGTGAAGTTGATCAAGATGCTGAGACTCTTAAGTTATCGAAAAAGCGTGTTAGACAAATCGTGCATGAATATTTGGAAAAGCGAGAGCTATGTACAAATTGGGGGCCGCGCGAGCTTACAATCGATATAAAGCATCAAAGTGTCGTTCATTCCGAGCAATGTTTAGCGATACTCAACGGTAATAATAATGAACTTGTCCTTCGATATGTGACAATGGATTAAACATGGCTCCATCACTACACTCCAGAGTCCAATCGACAGATACACGAGTGGACTGCACGCGATGAACCGAATCCAAAAAAGGCGGCTGGCAAAGTTATGGCATCAGTATTCTGGGTTGTGCATGGTATAATACACATTGATTACATTGACAAGGGCCAGAAAAAAACGGCCCTATTTAGGGAAGATAAAAGTATTATTTCATCAAGACAATGCACCGTATCGCAAGTTCATGAAAACGATGGAAAAATTGCATGAATTAGGCAATAATGGGAAAGCAAATTCCCCATTCACCCATTCCCAATTGCTCAATGAAAACTAAACCATCATCGTATAAGAACCCCAATTACATTGACGACCATCGCAAGCTGGAATGTCTGGATCTTTTATAGGGAAGGTGCCACTATCCAACTGGTGGAAGCCCTCAGAACAATAAAGGCTGACATCACCGCCATCTAGGAAATACGATGGAAAGGGCAAGGCTGCTCTAAACCAGCAGACTGCGATATCAACTACACCTGCCATGCGGAGAAGCGCGAATTTCGGATGTGGATTCGGATGTGGAAATACTAAATCCAACCTAAAAAAAACGGAATGTAAAAACGGTATGTTGGCAAGCCTGGAAATCAAAAATTTTTCGAATGAACATCCGAAATATTTTTTATTTGAAATTCCGAAATAATTATAAAAGTTACCGTGAGTGAGAAATATATGTTTTTGATTTTTTCTAATTTTTTTGAGATCGAAATGCTTTAACAGATATAACGGGAAAAGTTTCAATAGTTATAACTTTTTTCCGAATTTTGTTTTTTTTTTTTTTTTTGCAGTAAAGGCCGTGCTTAAACTTTAAATGCTATTGTTTTTATAAATTTGGTATTTTTGGGGATTTTTTTTTTGTAAAAATATTCAAATTTATTTGACTGACTGACTTGACTTTGCCTGAACGAAACAGAGTTCTTTTTTTTTTATTAAGTCAAAAACTTAAAATACATTTTTAGAAATTGATAAGTTTTGTATAATCTTTTTCGTTTTAATAATTTTTGTTTTAAACTTATATTCTTGTATTATTGAAATTTTATGAGGGACATTTCAACTTTCTGTGGTAATTTTATAGGCAAAAATTTTAAGTACCAAAAATAAATGTTATTTTCATAGTTTTTTTTTTATTTTAAACTTATATTGTTGTATTAATGAAAATTTAAGAGGGGCATTTTAGCTTTTTGTAACAATTTTCGTAATTATATTTTTTGAAGACAATTTGAAGACTGCTCATTATTCCAAAGAATATGTAAAGTTTGGAAGAAGTCCGACAAAGGCAATAGAAGGAGTTCGATTTAAATTAAAGTGGCACGCCCTTGTCTAATTCCACCCAATTTTTTAGACTAATCATTGCTCAGTATTCCAAGGAATATATTTGCGAAGGTTGGTCGAAGTCACAAAAACGGTGTAGAAGGAGTTTGATTAGAATTAAATTGACACGCCCCTTGTCCAATTCCACCCACTTTTGTAGGCTTAAAACTTATACTATTATACTAAAATTTATTGGAAATCGGACAAACGGTGTAGATAGAGCCAGTCTAAAAATAAAGTGTCACGCCCTCTGGCTATTACCGCCCAATTTTATAAACTAAAGATTGCTTAAATTGCCAAGGCTTATGTGTGAAAAATTTGGTTGAAGTCAGACACACGGTGTTACAAAAGTTCGATCAAAAGTAAAATGCCACACCCACTTTTCTAATGTAAAGACTCCATATTATACCGAAGAATATATGTATGGGTTGGATAAACGATGTGGGCGAATTTGGGTACATACAGACCCGATGTCATTCAGCTTTACACTCTTACGAAAGTTTTTATATTTTAATGACGTCATTTTGCATGGGAGGTAGGCGTGGCTTTTTCCGATTTTGCCAAATATCATAGAGATATTTTATGTTATATAACAAAGCTTATGTGTAAAATTTCAAGATATTTCTTTAATTTGTATGGGTTTTATGGGTAAGTAGGCGTGATTTTCATCTGATTTTGCCAAATAGCTAGAGATAGTTTAAATTATATATCAAAGCCTATGCGCAAAGTTTCAAGGTATTTCATTAGTTTTTGTGAATTTTTAAGAGATTTACTGTTAAAATAAAGTCACTTTGTATGGGAGGTAGGCATGGTTTTCATCCGATTTGGCTCATTCTCGAACTTGACCTTCATTTTTTAAAAAGAAGCTTATATTTTGAATTTCATCCCGATAACTTTACAATTACGACTTTAAACGTGATCACAGACGGACACTCGGAAATCGACTCAGGATGTGATGCTCATCAAAAATATATATATTTTTCTATGCCTGCCACGCCTCCTTATTAGCGTTACAAACGGAATGACAAAGTTAATATACCCCTTACGCAGTACGCGTTGGGGTATAAAAATCAATATCTTAGAAGCGCTGGAAAAGAATTTCAAATATACAAACGTGAACCTTGTTTTCTTTACTCCTCAAATATATAAAGATTTTTATTTTTCAAATTATATTATAAAATTAATAAAATAATTGTTCTCTTTAAGTTTTATTAGATCGCTTAGCGGTAAGAGTTACTTTTCGAGTTTTAATTTTTTACTTCCAAAATAATGATTATTTCTGAGTTTTATTTTTTCGTTCGGAAATAAAACTTATTTTTGAGTTTTATTTTTTTAGTCACAAAGTATACGTAACACTAATTTTAGAGTTATATTTTTTCGCTCAGAAATAAAACTAATTTTTCCAAGTTTTTTTTTCTTACTTACAAAATAAAACTTTTCCTGATTTATTATTTTTCGCTCAAAAATAACACTTATTTTTAAAGTTTTATTTTTTTTTTCCTTACAAAATAACGCTTATTCAAGCAAAAAAGTTGAAGAAGATGAGATTCAAGCTTATTTTTCTAGAAATAAAAAATTTTTTTTAAATCAAAATTTGTCAAATTCTTAAAAAAAAAAACAGTTGTTTATAAGCGAAAAAATTTTATTAAAAAATACGTATTAATTTGTGAGTAAAAAACTTATATTAAAAAAAAAGTGTTATTACTAATTATAGAAATATTAATAACAATAAAAAATAATAAAAATAATAAATATTTATTTCGAATAATAAAATAAGGATATAATAAAACTCAGGAATAAGTTTTATTTTGCGAGTAAAAAAATTATTTTTATATATGATTGAAAAAATAAAACTCGAAAATATTTGTTATTTCGAAGTAAAAAATAAGACCTAAAAAATAAGTTTTATTACCGAGTGAAATAATAAAAACTCAAGAAAAAGTGTTATTTTGTGAGTTAACAAAGAAAACTTAAAGAATAAGTTTTAATTCTAAGCAAAAAAAGAAAACTAGAAAAATAACTGTTAAAAACTAATTTTTTTTTAACAAAACTCATAACAGTTATGATCCCTGAAAGATTCAAAACCAAGTTCTCAAAATGTAAACGATAAAAAAATCAATAAATTCTGATAATTTTAGTGAACAGTTTTGCTTGGAAAAATGATGATATACTTGTTTTTAGTTTTCTGCTGCTACCTATAGATTATATTATCAAAACTCTCACACACTACAGACCTGGAAGTCCGGACTACAGACCTGCATGAAATATATATTTTTTAATTGATATTTATATATAAATTTTTTATTAAACTTTTTATTTTTTTATTTTATATAATAATTTTATTTATATTTTATTAACATTTTTTTTTTAAATTTCAAAATATTAAATTAAATTTAAGGAGATTTTAAAAAAACATTTCAAATCAAAACCGAAATATCATCGAAGCGTGTGGGAAAAATATTTGGACAAAATATTATATCGATATGTATAGCATATTTCATTAAGATTTTTTTATAGATTTAAATTAGATATATATCGGATATTAAGTTATGACATCAAGTTTTTTGACCTAAAAAGTTATGATTTTTCTTTTTTTAACACTAAAAAAAGCAACTTTTTCATCATTATCAAAGTTTGTAGTTATAAAATGAATAACCAGCTTCAGCATTCGTTAAGCTTTCACATTTCAGTTAAGGAGAAATATTAAAACAACTCAAAACCACTAAAAAAAAATCCACCGCATCACGGTTAAGCAGCATAAATGCACTTTTTGGCTCGTTATGATTTCAGACCAAAAAAAATAACGAACACGCAAAAAATCACAGAAAAGCACTTTTAAATCCTTGCTTGCCCACCACAATATAGTTAAATCACGTTTGCACAATTCAAGGAAAGGAAACGGAACCAAAAAAAAAAAAAAAATGCGCAAGAGGAGGTAGTAAAACACTTTTATTGCACTAAACAAGGAGCCATAATAGTATTATAGTACGACTGGTGGATACCGTAGCCAGGATTAAAAAAAATATTTCTTATTTGGTTAAGAGTTGCCGCGGAACTGCAAATGCAGACCACAAGCCAACAGACAGCAAGCAAGCAAACCAAGTCACATTCACAACAATTCGTGCTATCCTGACAGGAGACGGACAGACAGACAGATAGACAGACAGACAGACAGTTCGTGTGGACGAACAAAACAACTAACACTCGGACACTTAACCTGTCCGAGCGGAAGGACGTAAGAGATGATTATCTCTACAATACTCATATGTTCCTTGACAGACACTGAAATAAGAGTGGCGAGAATACAACATGTGAGAAAAGTCTAGGAACGTTAAGAAATACTTTTTTTTTTCAATTTAATTTTGTATAAATAATTAATTCATTTATTTTTTTATGCAGTTGAAAAAATTTGAATGTGTGCTTCATGTTACTTTGTAAGCGCTTCGTAAGCTCGTATTACATAAGAACTTAAAAAATATCAAAGGTATTTCATATGAAAAATGAGTTAAGAATTTTTTTCAACTATGCGCAACATATTCGATGTTTATACCGCACAGTGGGATAGATTGCGTGACTAGGTGAACAAAAGTCAAAAAGTTTAAGTAAACAAATACATTCAAATTTAACTGACAAGCTATCCTAGAAACTTGTCAAAGTATTTAAGATCGCAACTACTCCATGAAAAAGCGACTGTTGCCATGGTTATATGCCCCAAACATCTCAGCCCACGCAAATTCGCTTTTAGAACAAATCCCAGTCGTCGTATATAACGTGTATAAAAATATTGTCGCTGCTTGTATTTTTAATTTTTTTATCGTTTCTCCAGACCCTGTATTGCACAATCGCGCAAACGCATTTACAAATGCCCGTCTGCAAGGTGATCGTCGATTAGGATTTCTTTTTTTGTACTCTAACTTCGGCATGAAAGAGTTTCCATTGCAGTATCCATATAAAAAATCATATCTGCCTATTCACGTATTGTCAAGATCATTTTGTAATAGCTCAGTATGTGATTTATATAAATTCATAGTTTTATAAATTTCGAATTGTGTCTTCATAATGCTTGAGCTCGATAGTGTACTAGAAAATATTTTCTTAACAATTTCTTTTGCTGAACATTTGATCTCTCAGATTATTTCGTACGTCAACACGGTCCGAAAGAACATGGCATTCATTCCAGTGGAAATGTTAGACCCAAAACGAGCATCATTGTGCACTTTTTTAGCTTCTATAACAACAAAATCGCTAGTGCTCTTACAATGCTAACTAGAAGAAACCTGTGGTATTGATTTCTCCCAAGGGCTACAAACTACAGGTAAAAGGCAGCGTATTGAAACCCAGCCAAATATTTGATTATAATGAATTCAAAGCGGGTGTGGACACAGTGGACCAAATAGTCACTGGGTATACCTGCAAGTGTTCAACAAACCTTTGAGAGTTAGCAATGTTTTACAACATAATAGACATTGCTTGTTTGTAGTCATATATTATCCACGATGAATTGATAGCTCACGATCGGAAGACGACTGACAGGCGCCGTAGATTTGTGGTGGAACTTGCCCGGCAATTGGTTACAACGCACATGGAAGAAAGGGTAACCAATCCGAGGATATTGGCTCGCCAACATATCAAGCAGGCGATGTATTTTTTCAGTGCTATAGTAAGTATTCAAACCTTCAAAGTTTATTACAAAAACGAAATGGCCATTTCGGCCCTTGAAAGGACTATTGTGTTGTGCGTGTTGTGAAATGTTTGACACAAATGATCGAGAACTTAACCTACAAAGCTTTTTGCCGACTCCGAACGGCTCATGTTCTCAAGAAGCTTTACATGGCAGGTCTTACCATTGCCATTGTCTCCAGAGAGTTGACGGCCGAACAAAAATTTTAATTTTTAATTGAATTTGAATTTTTTGTTGACATAATTATTTTATACACCTCAAACGAAGATACAGCCTCATAATAACAACTCCTGGGCAAACGAGGTTCACTTGGCAAACAAATAACACAGAGTTTTATCAGCAACATTATCAGCAATAATTTCTATCTATAGAAACAAAACTCCACACCTAGCCAATACATCCGTCGCGATGCGTCGCCTAGTTACCTTCGAGGTATCTTATCCGTCTCTTAAGGCGGCTTCACTGGTATCCTCAATGGACTCGCAGTGATTTGTCCAAGATGTTCGCTTGGCTATTTTTACTTTCCTAGTGTAGGCACTTAATATGGATCTGTAGATTATACAGTCTTGGTAAAGTTTTCTAAGTTTCCTCTGGTCGCCAGTTTTCGAGGTCGCTGGTTCACCAACTCGCATTTGAAGGGGGGATGCGACTTCAAAACTTTGGGCAGAACTTTTTGAAAGCCTGGTTCATTTTTTTTTTTGTTATAAGCTCGGCTGCATTGTGAATGGATACATCTAAAAAAAAAAAACGAAATGGCTAGTTCAGCCCCTGAAAGGGCTTTGGCCGAGCTTCTTATGATCAATTGTGTTGTGTGTGTTGTGAAATGTTTGAACACAAATGATCGAGCTTTATGTCGACTCCGAACGGCTTATGTATGTTCTCAAGAAACTTTTTACCACAGTTCTTTACTCTTTGAGGTTTGCCATTGTCTGCAGAGAGTTGACGGCCGAACAGAAAAATTTATTCAATTGATAAAACTTTCTGTGTCAGATTAGGTGTTCTTACCTGGGTTCTCTGGAGTACAAGCCACACACTCTACCCACTACGCCACGGCCGCCACTGGATACCATGGATACATCTAGTGGTAGATATTCTGTGTCGAGGTGTGTTCTATACTAAATAACTTCCCCAGTTAGTTTTTAATGGGTTCCTAAATTGTTTCCTTAAATGAGGGTCGCAGTCAATAGTAAAGAAAATGTATTTATTTTATTGGAAACCTAAATAACTACACTCAAAATAAAACATATGTGTTATTGATAAAAACTACGTTGATTTGACAAAATTATTGTCACTATACGTCCAACAAAAATTTTTGTCACTTTGATAAAAGTCTGAAATCCTTTTGTTGATTTAACAAAACTGCTTTGTTAAATTGATAAACTTATTATCAGCATGAACAATGCGGAGCACAAAATAAAAAATTGAATTATCTAATTGATAAAAAATTTTGTCAAATTGATAAAATTGTACTATAGGTTTGAAAGCAATTTGTTGATTTAACAACATTTTTTGTTGATTTAACAAATTATTTTATTGACTTTACAAAAATGTTGTCGATTTAAAATATAGTTGTAATAAAATATTTTGTTAATTTTACAAAATATTTTGTTGATTTACCCCTACAGTCACTCACAAAATTATTCGAAATTTGATATTTTTTTAATGTTAAAAAATAAGAAAAAAAAATAGTTTACTAAAATGAGATTAGTATTCATTTATTCTTTAGTTTGTTTTCTGTGAAATAATAATAACAACATAACAGTCTGCTTATAATAACAATAAAAAAATGTAATTTAAGCGTAAATTGTGTGAATTTCATTTCACATAAGTATTCGATATTTGCTAGTTTAGGTATTTTCGTACACTGTCTAGAACAACGTTTATTGCAAAGCTATTAAAAGCATTTGTGCAGAATAAGTTAAAAGTTTTTCCATAAATTTCGATAACGCGATACTATATTTACAGTTATTATAAGTAGCAAATTTTGATTACTTATGCGAGATGAAATTCGCTCCAAAAATGTTATGTTGTTAGTATTGTTATGTTAGTTAACTATTTTTTTCTTCTTGTTTTTTGACTTTAAAAAAATAATATCAAAATCCGAATACTTTAGTGAGTAACTGTATATCCCAGATTCACAAATCTTTCATTATTAGGAATTATAAAGAATTTTATTGTATAAAGAAATATTTTATTTATTTCAAAATAAATTGTCTTTATTTAAACATTTTTCTTTTCCGATTTTTGATTGATAAGATTTTTTCATCATATCGAGCCCATTTATTTGGTTGCTATAGCTAAAAAATATCATTAAATTTTTGTTACCGTAAAATAAATTGAAATTTCTTTTAAAAAAATGAACAAACTATTTTTATCAAATTGACAAAATTCATATTGACAAAATACTTTTTCATATTGATAAATTTTTTGTCAAATTGATAAAATTACCATGTGTTATCAATAAAATTTTTTCAATTTGGCAAAAATTGATTTGTTAAAGATTAACAAAAAATTTGTATCAATATCACCGTTGATTTTATTTTGAGTGTATAACTATTTATTTAAATTTACATTTCTTACAGTAAATAATTTAGGAAAAATTACTTGACTTTAAAGAGCTTGATGTTTTCAAAAATAAATTTAGTTACATAATTTTTGAAGAAATTTCATTTAGTTAGCATATTATTTTTAAAATGGCACTACATATGTTTAAATGAGTGAGATATTTTTTTTTTATTTTTGTCTATAAAGCGAATCACTGCGTGGATTGGCAATTTGTGCTGTGATTTTGATTTGTAATTATCCTGAAGATTTATTTTTAAAGGAAGATCATGGTGATTAGCATTTCCTCCCTTATTCTCTAGGTTTCAGCTTACCAAAGAAGAGCACCGCGGTTGAGCTATCTGCTACCTGCGATTCGTCCGGTTGCTGCCCAAGCACCATTAAGCATGGTTCCCGTCAAATCTTAATATATAAAAGGCAAGCACAATGTTCTGCACCTAATATCGCTCAAATGGTAATTATTTTGTTCGATTATTACAGTTTCTTCCCAACATGTAGTGTCCTGAAAAATGTTCAGCCTGAAAGTATGCATAGAAATCTCATTTTGATACTTATCAGTGACTTGCTTGCCTTTTATGTGTGTGCATATTTTCAGGCTGAACATTTTTCAGAACAGTATGTTGTAGAAGCACTGTAATAATGGCAAAAAATAATAACATTAAAGCGTTAATGCTTCTAAACCCTCGTACGGTTTATACTAGTCTACAATAAAAACGCATGTCCGGATCTGTCATAAAACTTACAGAAGCTTAAGTTTTAAAATCTGGAATGAGAATATTACCAGACATAACCTTTCATCACTTTGGCATTCGCTGATGTCAAAGTCAGATAGGAAGAATACAATTTACGATATAAGCAAACTAACAAAGTTACCTGAATCAATTTTCTTAAAATACAGTCAAATTCAAAAATTCAAAGCGTTAAAAAACTTTTATTGCATAGTGTGATTTAACCCTTGCTGCAGTCAAGATACATACAGAAGTAACACTAACAGTCAACTTGACATCAGACCCAAATGTGGCTAAATCAAGATATTACCAAGGGTTGTAGTGGCTATCAGGCTGCCTGGTTGTGGCATTTATTAAGCTTAAAGGCCAACAAATAAAAGAAAATATTGCATGTCAGGCACAAAAAAAAAAAACTACCACAAGGAAAAAAACAACCTGCCTACCCTCCCCCCCCTCCCCCTCTCCACCCCACCCTGTAATGTCAACACACAGCTACAATGTAACTCAGCAAGTCAGCTACTGAAGGTATGCGGTGAATACTGCTGGAAATTGCCATGAACTGTGGTTATTAAGTTTATCCTTTAAGCCATTTACCGACCAGAGCGCACACACACAGTACGCTAGAAATTCAGAGCAGTGAACGGTGGTGTCAGTCAGGCTGTCCATGGTAAGAACTTGCAAGTGGCTTGCATGGCTGTGTGCAAAATTAAGCACACAAAATGCATGACTGTGTGCAAAATTAAGCCGGCCGGTAGTAGTTGAATAAACAAACTGACAGATAGACAGACGCACGAACAAAAGTTCTGAGAGTCAGTCAGTTGATCAACGATTGAATGTGCAGCAAACAAACTGGCTCTGGTGCCAGCAGTGATGGTGCGCTGCCGACGTTCGAGATGAAGTCAAGGTTGCGCTGTATTTTAATTATATATTGATAGTTTTTTAATATCATGAATTTGCTACTATTTTAATTTAGAACCAGTTTCCTAAAGCTCATATTCAACGAATTTCATCGATTTATTTTGTCGAATGTTTCAATAATTAAATTAGTTATAATTATTTTGGAATGGAATAAAATTTTTTATAGAAAATCAAAGTAGGATCGACTGCTACTAGCTAATGGAAGCCCCATGTCAGCGCATGAATCACATCAAGTGAGTGAGTGAAGTGATACGCCTGATTTCAAATTATTTACATACAACAACAACTACAACAAACACATGTTGAGCCAAACATGTGTCTGTGAGTTAATGTACTGCAACAACAAAAACGACAACTATAAAAACAGCAGCAGCAAATCAAATTATATACCTTTGGTCACAAAAGCAAGCCTGGAAGTGGAAAAAACTTGAGCGCCGCCCGAGGTCACATTGGCGGCTGAGTTACCTACGTCTAGCAGCAACAACATGATTCATATATATGTATATATGAAAAACTTCACAAATATACATAAATGTACAGTGGGTAAGTAGAAAAATATGACAAGATTATTGCTCAAATTGTTTTTGACATAAGACGCATCTTTTCAATTATCTAAGGCACCTATTATGTATTACAACTCAACTAAGTTGACTAGATTCAACTCAATTTTTTTCGTATAACGAACGAATACAAGATTCTAGAATCGGTAGTGGTTGATTGACCGAGCTTTTTATGATCAATTGTGTTGTGTGTGTTGTGAAAATGTTGAACACAAATGATCGAGAGCTGGACCTACCAGCTTTATGCCGACTCCGAACGGCTTATGTTCTCACGAAGCTTTTCAAGGCAGTTTTTACTCTCTGAGGTTTGCCATTGTCTGCAGAGAGGTGACGGCCGAATAGAAAAATTAATTCAATTGAAAAAACTTTCTGTGTCAGACGGGGGATTCGAACCTGGGTTCTCTGGCGTATGAGCCACACACTCTACCCACTACGCCACGGCCGCAGTGGCTATCTCACATTCACCCCTATTCTCGCTCGCTCTCAAAATGGCGTCGAAATAAATATTTTCTATTCTGATTATTTCACTCGATTATTGAACAAACGTCGCACAGTGTCGCGGGTCCATATAAGCCGCGGACAAAAATAGGAGTTGCCGCAGTGTCATGAAATTTCTTGAAAATAAGTTTTACGACAAAAGAACTATTCACACAAAATTTAGTTGAAATAGGATGAATGCAAAGACCACCTCCCATATAACCGAAATCGGTAATCGGTATTACCCAAAAAATGATTATGAACAATAAAAATGTCCACACATATTTTTTTTTCACAATAATTAATTGGTGCGAAAACGAACCAAATCGGTTGACTAACTAGGTCACCTTCCATATAATCAAAATCGCTAATCTGGTATATTTCCCCAAAAAACTATCCCAGATCAATAAAATTCAATAAAAATCATCATCAATCAAATAAAATAGCAAGAATACCACCTTGTTCAAAAAGAAAGGTTCATTCACACTGTGAACCGGACTTAACTGTCCGATTCGAAAATTTTTTTTTAGTATGTTGCCACATGTGTCTATGACAAGGCTGCCCAATATCAGCGTCTCTCGTTGACATTTGGTAAAGTGACAGTGTTTTGTTTACAACAACTGTTTTCGTGTCTTCGATTTTTACGATGGAAGAAAAAATTGAGCAACGAGTTTGAATCAAATTTTGTGTGAAAAATGGTTTCAACTGCGTCGAAACGCGTAAAATGTTGGTGTAATGTTACGGTGACTCTGCTCTATTGTATCAGAAGGCAAACAAGTGGTTTAACCGATTTGTGAGTGGCCACGACGAAGTAGAAGACGACTCTCGTACCGGGCGGCCATCGTGTTCGATTACCAAAGAAAACGTTGGAAAAATCAAAGAAATGTTGGTCAAAAATCGCAAATTGACGATTAGAGAGATAGCAGAGGACGTCGGCATTTCAATTGGATCCGTTCAGAACATTTTGAAGGATGAATTGCGCTTGAGACGTGTCGCTGCGAAGTTGGTACCGAAAGAACTCAATTTCATGCAAAAAAGAGACCGAGTTGTTATCGCGGAAGACATGCTGGAAATGGTCGAAAACGACGAATCATTCATCGAATCCATCATTACAGGTGATGAGACATGGGTGTACGAGTCTGACATGCAAACCATGCATCAGGCGAGTGAATGGCAGTCGCCAGACGAACCGAGACCGAAGAAACCACGTCGTTTCCAGTCAAAAAAGAAAGCGATGCTCACTGTTTTCATGGACTACAATGGTGTAGTTCACCATGAATTTTTGCCAGATGGTCAAACGATCAATAAACAGTATTATTTGGGCGTTATGAGACGTTTACGTGAAGCAATTCGCCAAAAAAGACCGCAGTTGTGGCAAAACAAATCCTGGATTTTGCACCACGATAATGCACCATCGCACAATGCTCATCTTATTCGTGGCTTTTTCGCTTTTTTTTTACCATCCACCAGCCGGCAAATTAACCTGACCTGGCTCCGTGTGATTTTTTCCTGTTCGATCGAGTCAAAAAAACCGCTTCGAGGAACGCGTTTCACCAGCAAAGAAGAGGTCATGGAAAAATCGGTGAACGCTCTGAAGGCCATACTAAAAACCGTGTTCCAGAAAGGTTGCCGTGACTGGATCAAGCGCTGGCATAAGTGCGTCGGTAATATGGTATATTTTTGAAAAAAAGTTTCCCAGATCAATAAAATTTTATACCCATAATTATTTTAAAGCAACAAATAGTTGGTGCAAAAAGTAATTAAGCATTCAACTTAAAAGACGCGTTATTTTTTTAAAGACAAACATTTTTTAAATAACTTGATGTCACACCTTCGGCGTAAATGTTCGGCTTTGGAAAAAGAATAGAATGAGTTCTGGAAATTTGATGAAACTTAATTTCATAATGTATAATAGCACGCTGGTTCCAAAATTGATATCATTTTTTTTTTGTACCGGTTTCGGTTGGTTAAAACCCGATTTTATTTCTTGAATGAATATGTTAATACCTAAATTTTTAAGGTATTTTAATTCTTAAAGCATTAATTTCAGAAATTCATCTAATTTTGTTTTTGTACCAGTTACGGTTTTTTATTTATTTTTTCCATTAATTTTTTTCTCAATATTCAAATTTCGCAATAAGTACGAGTATTCATGAGAAAAAATTGTATTTTTTGGAATCAGCGCGCCATTATACGTTTAGAAAATAAATCCAACAACTCCAATCAAATTCGAACAACTCCTTTTATTTTTTCCAACAAATATATTGAGCCATCTCACTGTGGGGCACCACAGAAATTCAAACATAAAAAGTGTATTTTTATTTTTTCCCCTTTTTCCGAAGAAATGTATATTTGTGTCGTAGATCATTTTTGTAACGCAGTGTAATTGTTCAAATCAATAAGAAAAACTTCATGTCAATATCTCTGCCCATTTTTTTGTAGAATTTTTTCAAAAAACGCCTTTAGAAACGCTTATATTACATAAAGTTACCTTTTAACCCATTTTAGACCGCTGATCGATTTTTCGACCACTAACTTTCAAATTACTTTCTGGAAAAAGTATCAAAGATTTTTCAAACTCTTTGCGCACATCGACAGAAATGGAAATTTGGAAAAATAAAATAAATTTTTAAAATTTCCTGTTTTTACCTATTCAGGTAAGCGGTTAAAAAATACCTTTTTTTGACAATTTTTGAAAAACATCAAAAAATATATAAATTTAATTTATAATAAAACTATTTACGTAAGCAGGCAGCAAAAAGACTAAAATATGAGGATCAGTTGTGGTTTAAGACAACACAGGTAAATTTAACTATGCGTTACCTGTGTGATAAAACACAGAAGGTCGATTATTCGAATAATAGCCCTATATGTATACTTTTATTATAATATTTTCACATGTCACGTTTACATATATTTTATTATATAAAAATAACAATATTTTATTTAAAATTTTTAAATTTTTTTATACAGATAGGACAATTTTTTGATTTTTCGACCACATCGTGCCGAAAAATTTTAAATCGAAAAACGCTTTAACTTTGGAATATTCTTAATTTGATCACCAATAACAAAATCTGAAAATTTCATTGCGAAATTCCAACGCGTTCTGGTAGCGGACCAAAATGAGTTTAGGAAGAAAAGTAGAACATAATTTAAGTAAAATTAAAAAAAAATCTTTCTAAATCACACTTTTTAACAAGATTTAAACTATTTTCTTAATTAAAGCAGTTAGAAAAACAAAATGAAATAAATTAAATTTAAGTACATTTTTTATATAAAGTTTTCATCATGCACGAGTTGATATTATAAAAACATCTTCAATTCATACATCGTATAAGGTAGCCTTTAAAAATAAATCAGGAAACATGGTTTAATAAATAAAAAAGATATATAAATATAAATATATAAATTCATAAATTCATTCATTCAAAAAGTTCATAGGATGACACAAAGATGGCGTTACTACACTTTTTTCCATATAATTTTTATTTAGTACCAACCTTCAAACTATACGTATAAAAATTTAACAACAATCTGACAATTGATTCGTGAGTTATAGCATTTTGTGTGCAACTATTGTTATTAAAAAAAAATGGAAAAAAGTGGATTTCGAGTTTTGATAACGCATTGCATTTTGATGAAAAAAAAATACAGTAATAATACAAACAATGGCTTGATAAACATTATCCGGACTCTGCTCCATCGAGACAAATGGTAGAAAAGTGGATTGCTGAATTTAAACGTGGTCGTAACAGCACAAATGATGCAAAGCGCAGTGGACGCCCAAATCAGACTGTTATTCCACAAAACATCAAAAAATCCACAAATTGGTTATGAACGATCACAAATTGAAGGTGCACGAGCTAGTTGACATTGTAAAGATATCAGATGGTAGTGTTTTTACCATTTTACACTAACATTTGGGTATGCGAAAGCTCTGTGCAAAGTGGGTGCCGCGTAAGCTTACAGTCGACCAAAAACAACAACGAATTGATGTTTCAGAGAAGTGTTTGGCGATATGTGACAATGGATGAAACATGGCTTCACTACTACACACCAGAATCCAAAAGACAGTCAGCTGAGTGGACAGCAGTCGACGAACCGAATCAAAATCGAGCAAAGACTCAACAGTCGGCTTGTAAGGTGATGGCGTCTGTATTTTGGGATGCGAAAGGAATAATATTCATCAACTATCTCCAAAAAGGTACCACCATCAATAGCGACTATTACTGTGCACTTTTGGATTGATTGAAAGCTGAAATCGCCAAGAAACGGCCACATTTGCAAAAGAAAAAAAGTGTTATTTCACCAATGAAATAAAATGAAAACGATGGCAAAATTCAATGAATTGGGCTTCGAATTGCTTACCCACCCACCATATTCTACAGATTTAGCCCCAGCGACTTTTTCCTGTTTTCAGATCTCAAGAGAATGCTTGCTGGAAAGAAATTCAAGTCCAATGATGAAGTAATCGCTGAAGCGGAGGCCTATTTTGACGAGAAAGAGAAATCGTACTATAAAAGTGGTATCGAAAAGTTGGAAAATCGCTATACTCGTTGTATCGCTCGCGAAGGCAACTATGTTGAATAATATAATCGAGTTTTATCAAAATTTTGTTTTTTTCTTACTTATTCTACGAACTTACTGAATGGCCTGTTATATATATTGGGTTTGCAACTAAGTAATTGCGGATTTCACTCATAGATGGCTTTAGTTGAATTTTTAGGTTTGCTGATGTAATCGAAATGTCAAACACATTTTGTTATTTGATAGTTGCACTTCAACTGTCAATCAGTAAAAAAAATTTTTTGATGGGTTGTGTAGTTTTTGTTTGGCGTCTGTTGAAAAATGGAAAATCAAAGCAAATATTTTCGTCATATTTTGCTTTTTTATTTTCGGAAAGGAAAAAACGCATCGCAAGCTCACAAAAAGTTATGTGCTGTTTATGGTGACGAAGCTTTAAAAGAACGGCAGTGTCAAAATTGGTTTGCCAAATTTCGTTCTGGTGATTTTTCACTCAAAGATGAAAACGCTCTGGTCGTCCAGTTGAAGTTGATGACGACCAAATCAAAGCAATAATCAATTCGGATCGTCACATTACAACACGTGAGATTGCAGAGAAGCTTCATGTATCACATACATGCATTGAAAATCGCTTAAAACAACTTTGCTATGTACAAAAACTCGATATATGGATTCCTGAAAGAAAATCATTTAACACAACGCATTAACATCTGCGATTTGTTAAAGAAACGTAATGAAAATTGATCAGTTTTTAAAACGATTGATAACTGGTGATGAAAAATGGGTTGTTTACAACAATGTCAATCGGAAAAGATCGTGGAGCAAGCCAGGTGAACCAGCTCAAACAACACCAAAAGCTGATATTCATCAAAAGAAAGTTATGTTATCAGTTTGGTGGGATTACAAAGGAATTGTCTACTTTGAACTTTTACCACCCAACCGAACGATCAATTCAGATGTCTACATTGAACAACTAACAAAATTAAACAATGCAGTTGAAGAAAAGTGGCCCGAATTGACAAATCAAAAAGGTGTTGTATTCCACCATGACAATGCAAGACCACACACATCTTTGGTCACTCGGCAAAAATTATTGTAGCTTGGTTGGGAACTCCGCCAGGTTTCGGCCTGCCTGTCCCAAGCCAGGATAAAGGAGGAGGGTTGGTTATGGGATACGTCCCATGCCGTAAAAGGTTAGAGCCAACCAAGAGCTCGGGGTGGCGCCCATCTTGGTAGCAGGTCAATATGTATATCACATTGAAAAAAGCCTGCAATGGAATAGCAATGGTCCATAAAACTTGTTAGCACGGGGATAGTCAAACCCGTCGAAAAAATGAGGTGACCTTATCTATCCACGGCATGGAGACATGGCCTATATGGTCAACAAAAAGCAAAAAATGGTGTCTTAGGGCACAAGGAGTGTCACGTATGTGGGCACAAAGGCAACCTGTGACGCTGGGCACAGGTCAAATTAAATCGTAGGCACTTCGTTTAGGGTATGGTGATTAAACCATGCCTTGAATGGAAGTGCCAGTCATATACGAAACAGTGCTATGTGCACAGTCAAAAACAAAAATTCTTATATATGTATAAAAGAATTTTTTGTCTCTTTGCTGGGATGTTGTAGACCCCCATCCCATTTCGACGGGACCGAGTTGCCCAGGTGACTATCATGGGTTGGCCCTTCGGGGAGACTCGTGCTGGATGTGGTTTGTGCACATCGCTTGCACAGGTCTAGATTGACCGGCGGGGTCGCGCAGTAGTACGACCAGCTACGAGTAGTAGCTTAGTATACAAGAGATTGGATAGGTCTCGTTGTCTCAACCAGTAGATGGTCATGAAGGTACGCCATCTACCGGTAGCTAAACTGGTACTATTAAGGGCAGTATGGAATTATTATTGCATACTGCTTTTACAGAATAGGGCACAGAGTGCAATAGATGCTATTGTGTTTGTGAATGTGACAACTAGTACGTGGTTGCTTTTCTAGTGTCACTTGTAAATTACAGGTCTGTGAAGAGTATTTCAGGTGCACATCCTTTTTGGATGTGTATTTTTTAATACTTTTGATCATTCATGAACTATAACTCCAAAGTCTGTGGACCCAGAGGAATAAAGCTGTAATGGCAGGGGTCCTCTATAAATGTGAAAAATGGGCTGTTCTGTAGCTTGGTTGGGATGTTTTGCCACATCCACCATATAGTCCTGATCTTGCACTATCTGATTCCTTTTTATTTCGATCTTTGCAAAACTCCTTGAATGGTAAAAATTTCAATAATAATGATGACGTCAAATCGTGCCTGGTTCAGTTTTTTGCTGATAAAAACCAGAAGTTTTACGAACGTGGAATTACGATGCTGCCTGAAAGATGGCAAAAGGTCATTGCTCAAAATGGGCAATAAATTACAGAATAAAGATATTTCGTTCCATGAAAAAAAATTCGCAATTACTTAGTTGCCAACCTGATAGATGTGTTAAATTAACTGGATTTGTTTTTTAATTCAAGATTTCCTAAAATGATATTTAATTTTATTTTGACCATTTTCCTCTAACTTTATCCCAGAGTGCACTCAGCTAATGTATACAACTTTAACAACAACTACTTCATTTCACTTGACTACCAATGAATGCATTTGCACTCAGCAATAATTTGTCCAAGTGACAGGTTCAGGAAATAAACTCAATGTTCTCAAGTACATACACGGTACAATGTCCCGTCCTGTCGTCTATCTCTGTTTAAACATTCGTCCACTATTCAGTAGCACCAAATCACTGAGTATTTATCTGTGTTTAGATGGGTGAAGGTAGTAGAAGGTAGCGTTGTATTTGTAGTAATGCTTGATATGAATAAATAATTAAATTAATAGCAAAACATGCAAATGATTTAATAACCAATACATACAGGAATTGCCAGATTGACGTAAATCTATTTAAATCACAAATGTGAGTTATGAACAAACGTGATTTGTAGCTCATACAAAGTTGAAGTAATTAATTTTATTTAATGCTAAAAATAAAAGCGCCATCTAGATACATAGATACACAGTGTTTATGATTGTGGGTATGTTTGTACGAGTATGTATAATATATTGCTATTATTTTTTTTTTTTAAATTATAATTCAATAGTTCCTCAAATGCAATTAATAATTCTTATACACCAAGTGTTATTAACGGTTACATCAAGTGTTTGTAATAACAGGTATTTTTTGCATTAAATTAAATGTCAGACATTGTAAATGCTAATGTGTTTGTTGTAGTAGTGTTAGCTTTAAGTGTTTAGAAAAATAATTTTATAACTTGAATTTAATTATATGTCAATCACATTATTCATTATCAAAACAGGTTATATTTAACGGATAAGGTTATATTGTGTAACCACTTTTTGTAAATTAAAAACATATACAATTTATTCATGATATAATCAAAGTAGAATTATACTACTCTGATAGTTGTTTCAAAGCTGCTTTTAATTTCTTTAAAAAAAATGCAATATATTAAAATTGTTATCCAAAACTATTAATTACTTTTAACAAAAGCTCACTCAGTTTAGAAAAAAATTGCTCGATATATATATATATAAACAATTGTTTTTAAATGAGCAAAAATTTGGCAGGAGAATGTATTCAATTAAATTAAGCTTTATAACAGGTGTGCGCAAAATTGTATTGCAAAGCTTTTGTTTTAAAAGTTAACACTGAACAAAACGCACGAGTTTGTTCATTCGTACGATCACAGCATAATGCAAGAATGATAGCTTGCAGTATTTAATAAGACAACACAGTAGCGAGCAACAGCAAACCTACAGCATGAAGTTCGCACAGCTACTGATCGTATGCAGGGCTGCCAACTTTTATTAGATATGACTTGCCATATTGTGGATAAAAAGGTGCCAATTTTAATACTCCTGTCAGCACAGTTCCGATGCAAATATTATTTACTCATTTTTAGTTCGAAACATTTATAACGACGTTGCTAAGACAAAATTTCAATAACGAAATAAAAAACCAGCTGTTTCAACTTGCAAAGCTAATAAAATACATATTTTAAAGACGAGTGTAAGAAAATTAAAAAATGTAAAAAAGTGCCATTTTGGCACCTTGTGCCAAATTAAAAAATAAGGTGGCATTTGAAACAAAATAGAGACAAATCTGGCACGTTTAGTGCCAAAATGGCAGCCCTGATCGTTTGCTGTGATAGCAAGAGTAATATATCTGTGTCCATAAGCAATAACAGCTTATGTCTGATTTCTGTGTTTGGAGAATCTTGCGTCAAAGTTTTTAATCGCATATAAGTTGTATGAAAGCTTTTTAGGTTTTCATATCATACCTTTGGCCAGGATCACACTAGAAACTTAAAATTTTGTGTGTATATAGATATATAACGCAGCTACATCAATAAGATCAGATGTGTCTTAAGCCGACTTTAGCGATTATTGCTTATTATATATAAAGGGTGGTTAAATTTTAAGGGCCGATGTTGATTTTGAATAAAACACAAATTATTTAAGAAACTATTGTCATTTCTTTTTATTATGATAATATTAGTATAGTTCAATTATGTATGGCACAAAATATCGGCCAAATGGCCGCCGCGATCTCGGCGGCACACCTCCATCCGATGGCCCAAATTTTCGATGACGCTGAGGCATAAGTGAGATTCTATGCCGTTAATGTGCCGAATTATCTCATCCTTTAGCTCTTGAATTGTTGCTGGTTTATCGACGTACACCTTACCTTTTCTTTCAAATAACCCCAAAGAAAGAAATCCAACGGTGTCAAATCACATGATCTTGGCGGCCAATTGACATCGCCACCACGTGAGATAACACGGCCATTGAATTTGTCGAGCAAAAGAGCCATTGTTTCGTTAGCTGTGTGGCAAGTGGCACCGTCCTGTTGAAACCACATATCGTTCACATTCACATCTTCCAATTCGGGCCATAAAAAGTTCGTTATCATCTCACGATAGCGAACACCATTCACAGTAACTGCCTGACCGGCCTCATTTTGGAAAAAATACGGCCCGATGATGCCGCCAGCCCATAAACCACACCAAACAGTCACTCTTTGTGGGTGCATTGGTTTTTTCGACAATCACTCTTGGATTATCATTCACCCAAATGCGGCAATTCTGCTTATTGACGAATCCACTGAGGTGAAAATGTGGCTTATCACTGAAGATGATTTTCTTTGAAAATTGATCATCCACTGTTGCCATTTCTTGCCACCATTCTGACCATTGACGATGCTTGAAATGGTCAAGAGGCTTTAGTTGTTGAGTCAATTGCACCTTGTAAATGCAAGTCTTAATGCATAATGTTCCTTAACGATGAGTGTGAGTGGTGCAATTGTTGGGCACGACGACGAGTTGAGGTGGACGGCTCTTCAGCCACACTATCGCAAACAGCAGCAATATTTTCTGCAGTAAGAGCTGTACGAGCATGCACTGGTGTTTTTACATCTCCTACAGACCCGGTTTGCTCAAATTTTTGCATGATTTTTCCGATTGTACGCACATTTGGACGATTAAATTGACCGAAAAATTCACGAAGTGCATGATATGCATTTTGATTTGAACGCCCACTTTCATAATAAGCCTGAATAACTTTAACGCGTTGCTCGATTGCGTATCTTTCCATGGTTCAAATTGAATTAGTCTGAAATTGAGAAATGTCAAATGAAATGTCGAAAAAAAACTTGACGTTTAGGTCTGGTTCACATTCAACATCGGCCCTTAAAATTTAACCACCCTTTATTAGAACGAATGTACATCATTACGCTTTGATTTCACTTTTAATGTGTGCATATCAATATATTTGATACAAAAAAATATTATTTTATTCAGTGTAATGAGTTCGCACTTCGACTGAAAAGCTTTTTTAATTGAAAGCTGCCGTATGCATGCGAAAGCTATTCGCCCGTGGGCGCCTTTTTGAACACCCTTGCCTTAAAAGCTTTATTAAAGCCTCATTATTTATTAAAAGTTTAAGCTTGAAAATATTTCGTTTCCACTAAAAGCTCCCAGACCACCACTCACTGAAAAAACAGGGCTCTAGAAATAAAAGTTGCAGTAAAACAGCGACGAAAAGGCAACGTAGAGTTCAATGCACAATATACGAACCAGCAACGAATGTAAATAAATTTATAAAATTTTGCATAATATAAAATGGGCCCAAAATTAACCAAAACGGTATCATTTTTTAGCTTAAAGCTAAAAATATATATCCATTATATTAAATATCCATTTTGTTAATATATGTGACGAGCGAATCAGCGAGTGATTTTCCAACTTTTCGATACCACTTTTATAGTACTAATATAGGCTTTCTATCATTCTTGCTGTTGCAGCAAATCGCTCAGCTTATAATTTCTTTCTTGCTATTTAATGCATTTATATTTTTTTATTTACATATAGTTATGTTTACATATTTATTTATTTTTAGCATTTTGCTGTAGGGAGTTTCATCAAAAAGGCAAGGTTTATTTTACAATTTATATCAGTGGAGCTAAAGAAATTAAACTGAAGTGTCAAATCTTTTTAATAAATAAAAGTAAATCAGATATATTGCACCTACCTTTGATGGACAAGATATAAGATTAAAAAAATCTTTACAATAAAAACAGAAACAACATTCATTGCGTACGAATTTCTAGCCCACCAACAAAATCCACATGCAAAAACAATTCTTTAGCGATCACATACAGTAGAACATCCGCAGCGTCGACTGAGGGTTATTTTTTTTTATTGTGTTTTCATGCTTTTTTTGCTGTTTAAGTGGTTTGAAAAATGTGCTGGCCATCGAGAACGGTTTGTGTTGTTGCTGTTTGTACATGATTTTCTAAAAAACAAATTTTTTAAAAAATCTTGTAACTGACGCTAGTAAACTTTACATTTTACTACCGTATAATATAAATTACTTCGCTACAGAAGATACCGCTTCAAAAACTGCTTCAATGAAATACAAACCATTTTTTCTCTTAAAATGAGCGTAAGGGAAAACTTTTTGTTGTTGTTTTTTCTTAAGTGTAAAAATTTCTTAAGTGTAAACTTAATTATAAAAAGTTAGGTAAAGAGAAATTGTACATAAAGGAGACGTTAATTTTCTGTTGTTATTTGAACTTTGGCAATAGAAAAATATGGACTTTTTGATGCGTCATTAGAATAGGTTCATCTCATTAATATGAAGAAATGGAATCGAAAATATTTTCTTTATCTTAATTTATTTTTTTTTTTTTCTTTTATTCAACAAATTTTTAATCATTCATTTAATAATGAGTGCTACCTTCTTTATTTAAGATAGTTTCATAAATCCGATTTCGAATGGAATCATAAAGTTGCTTCAAGTAGTTCAAAGAAATTTCACTCCAAGCCCCTTAATGGCAGAAATGAGTGACTCTATGTCTTCAAATTGTCGACTGGAGTCATACACTTACCGAACTTATCAATCCCATATATTATCAATAATGTTTAGATCCCGATAATATGTAGGCCATGACAAGAGTTGAACATTTTTGTTCACTAATCCAGCTTGTAACGATACGTGCCGTACGAATAGGAGCGTTATCCCGTTGACAAATCCATTTCAGGGGTCCAAAAATATTCAGAGACTTTGGAAAAGCTTGTTCTAGCATCGCTCTAAGCAAATTTGCCGTCATTATGCAACTTGGAAACTCCAGCTCAATGGTTCCAAAATATGTTATAGCCTCCCAAACCATTACACCTCCCTCACGGTTATGGTGACGAGTTAAAAAAAGTTTTTCTTTTCCTAGATCATGAAAGTAATAGTTATAACCATCCGGTCCATCCAAATTTAATTTGTTTTCGTCTGAGTAAACTATGTACTGTCATTCTCCCTTCCAAGTCATGTGATTCTTACAAAAATTCAACCGATTTTCCTTCAGTTCAGGATTTAGTGGTTGTTTTTTCTTAATCTTACGTCGTGTTAGGTGCTATACGGTTGAAAGGCTGGCGCTTACCCTAGCTTTTTGTCTAATTTTTGATGCTGAAAGGCAAGAGTTGGAGGCTTTACGAATAATTGCTCTCTTACCTGCATCTGATGCAGCAGAATATGTACACCCTTTTATGTTTTTTCCATAGCCGATTTTATTTTTAAAAAAATTGCATACTACGTTTTGACTTCTTCCGCTTTTGCTAGCGATTTCACGAGTACTTAAGTTTTACTCTTTGTACACCTCAATTTTAACTTTTTCCGCGTCCCATACTGCCTCAAAATACTGTAACACCTTTTTTTATTATTTATTTAAGTACCAATCTTTCTGAAACTCTGAAAGAAACTAACTTTTTATAATAAAACACTTAAGAAAAAACGACAACAAAAATTTGCCCTTACGCTCATTTTAAGAGAAACAATGGTTGGTATTTCATTAAAGCAGTGAACCTATTCTGCTGACGCGGAGTGTATGTACATACGTCAGTATGGGTCGAAAAATTTGTTTTTTATTTATTTTACTCAAAATTCGAATGAGGTTATGTCCGTACGTGTTAGCTTAAGTATACCGTTCTATCCCAATTTTACGAACCGAAAACATAGAAAGTTTTTCAATTGGAATTAATTTTTCTGATCAGCCTTCATCTGTCCAAATCATCAGGCAATGACAAATCTCAGAGAGTAAATAATAACATATAAAGTCAAATAATGTTGACAAGAAATTTTTAGGTGCAGTTCAAGATCATTTGAAAAAAAAAATACCCTTAAGGTACAATTTTATTTTAAATTATTTAATTTTAAAAAGAGGTGATTTACTTTTTTAACCCACGGCGACTAATGAGGACTAATTTAAACCGCTGTACTTTAGAGCTATAACATCAAATCTGAGTGGGTTAATTTTTCGGTGGTTCAAATTTTGCCCCATGGTACTTCAAAGAGTTAAATAATACGCACAAGACAATTGATCATAAGAGGGCCGAATTGTTTTTTTTTTTTCAATTCGAAAACGAATCGAATATTATACATTTTCTTATTTTAGATGTAAAAGTTTTA
The DNA here is from genome assembly GCA_914767935.1 of Coremacera marginata. Classification (NCBI taxonomy): domain Eukaryota; kingdom Metazoa; phylum Arthropoda; class Insecta; order Diptera; family Sciomyzidae; genus Coremacera; species Coremacera marginata. The sequence continues at coordinate 51,395,146 of OU612046.1, read as the reverse complement.
GTGCAACGAACTCTGTTTAGTATTTTTTTTTTTTCTTTGTTCTAAGCAAGATATTGATTTGGTGTTATTTATATATGCACAATATATTTATTAGGTTATAAAAGTGATATTTATCGTTCGTTTATAACTCGTTCATAATAAAAAAAAATCGTTTTCAAAGTACTAAAAATATTAAAAGACAACATGTGTTGTCATAGGTCGTTACCCAACGTTTTTTCTCAGAAAGCTTCTCAAACAAGTTTAATAATGACATTTTTACTACAGTTTTGTAATATTGAATAATATTCTTGTTAAACTGTGTTAAATTGTGCACTGCTTTGATGCGTTCATTTGTAAACACGCCAGGTGCAAATATAGTATTTTTGGAAATCTTGAAATGTTTCGAAATCACAATTTTAACGGGAGAAAAATTTATTTTTTGTGTTTCAATTTTGTTTTTTTTTTTATTTATATAGGCGAACAAGTTCCCCAAATGACTTTTCCAACAAGTAAATGTTTTTCATTTAATTGTTAAAAATCAAAGTAAATTAATTTAGATCTCGGGAATATACATAAAAAATAATAAACTTAATAAACAAAGCAGAATAAAGCAGAACAAAGCAGAATAAATTAAATCTCGGAGCGAAAAACAAATAGTCTGAAGTGCGTTTTCGAGCACTCAAATTCTTAACTATGGATCAACAAAAGTTTGTTGTTTGTTCTCATGGTATGACGAACAAACAACTGTCAAGCAAGTGCGTCTTGAATTAAGTTGATAGCAAATATTATTTTTTTCTACGCGTCAGTTTTGAATAGTTTTTCTATTTAAAGCGTTAAATAATTCAACACAACAAGTCAATGTAAACAAATAAAGATTAAGACAAGGAACGAACGCAAAGCGAAAATAAAGGCAAAAAAATTTAAAATAATTTTAAAATGTACATGCATAAATAAGGGGAAAAAATAAATAAAATGAACTAAAATGACTAAAAAATAAAAATTTTATTGCACTTTGTTGTTGTTTAGTGGTGGTTGGTGTGGATACGCATTAAATATGGGTTAAAAACTTTAGCAGGAAGACTGGGTGCATTAAATTTATTTTTTAAGAAACACAGAAACACAGACACACACACAAACACACAAACACGCTATTTATGGCCACTTTATGCGCCCGTATCTTTAAGATTGCGCTACAATTTGCGTTGCAGCACAAAAATATTGACGAGAATAGGCCGCACATTTAAAAATAAACTTTTTTTTCAATATTTTTACTACCAAGTTTTTGATAGCAAAAAACATTTGATGTTAACAAAGATAAGCAGCTCGCAAAGTTCAAATGCACGCAAACGTCAAGATGACAACCCATTTCTTTTCTTCTTTTTGTTTTTTTTTTTTACAAAAAAAAGGTATCCTCAACATTGAACTTCAGAAACAAAAAAAAAAAAGATGGAAATACAATTCGTTGAAATAATTTCATTTAAAAAAAAAAAGGTTTTTTGATTAAATATTCATAAGCTTCAGGTTCCAGCTATCTAGCTGTGTCCGGCCTCTATTTCAGCTAATTTCATGCTATTGTTCTAAGTTTTTTTTTGTGCTTTTTTAATTAATTTATAGCAATCGTATCGTTTTGGCCGATGTTAAGCTAGTTTAAACCATCAAGGTCAGAAGATAAGCATTGTTGGTCGATTCAACTCATCTCATTATTAACATGACAAACGCAACATACAGTCAAAAGCAGCCGAAAAGCCGGCAAGAGAAAGCAAAAAAAAACATGTGTTCGGAGCAGTTCACCTTTTGGACTAAAATAGTGTTTTGTTGGCATCGAGTGTTTTTGGCATCGATTTAAATGAAGACAAAAAAAAACCTAAACCTGTCGCTGTCATATAAGTTAAATAAATTGTTTATTAGATTGGTTTTTAAAAAAGCATCAGAGCGAACTCTGATGGCTTTCTTTATTTATTGAATTCTTCACTTAGACTAAATTACAAAATATTCTTAAGTTAACTTATTACCTAAAGCTTCGCTGCTATTCCGCTGCTACTGCTGCTGTTGTTGTTGTAACTATTGGTTGCTTTCTTATGAGTTCTCCTGCGTCAGCATAAATATTTTCCGACGCAACATGATTGCGAATTTAAGTGGAGCGGTCGATAACTTTGAATTGCGAAAGCGCAGTATGATTGAAATGGATTATGAAATATATGTAATTAAGCTTAATTTAATGAGGGCGGTTATTGACCGGCAGTTTGCGTCGTTAACTACATTGGGTATGTTTGTCGTTAACTCTTCCCCTCTTAAGAATGTTTGTCCCCAAACATTAATAGTAAGGGAGATCATTTAATCTTGGTATAACAATATTAGTGAAAATTGGTTCAGTATTAGGGCTATTATCGATTTTACTCTCTTGTGTAGTGTTGTAAACTATAACTTTATCTTTAGTTCTAAAAATAAATTTAAAGGTAGATATAAATAAGATAAAGATAATAATCAGGATGATGGTTGAAAATTTGTTAACAGTTGCCACGGTCTCTAGGTATTCTATTTTATTTGTATTATTAAGATGCAATTGACTTAACATTTCCAATGAAAGCAGCTTAATATATTGCTTTTCTAGAGGAGTTTGCTGAACGATTTGAGCTGAGGCTACCATATCGGGAGCTTCAAAATTTCGATAAAGTTTATTATCAATTTTAATTGATTCGTTACGAAATATGACTAAGTATGTTCCTTTAATTGATTGATTATTTAGTAGCCCGTTAAAGTCGTTTAATAAGATTATACCTGATTCCAATTGTTCTATTGATGGTATATGAAAAGCATCAGAAATATTACATGATGGGTGGGATCCATCCAAAAGTGGTGAAATACAGGTAGAGTTAACAATGTTGCTCAAGTCGCTTCTTTTACAAAGAGTAATATTGTTAATTAGAGTACAATTTTTCTTAATAGCTAATATTTCTTCTTTATTTTTTATAATATCCTTAAATTCTAGATTGACAATTTTATTATCTTTTTTTATAGGTTTAATTAGTATTCGGTTATAACTTTCTTCCGAAGTGAGGGGAATGTAAATTATATAAAGCAAAGTTGAGTTTTTATATAATACTTTTACATTAGCGAATTCTAACGCTTCCTCGATTGACATAAATGGAAATTTTTCTTCTTGCAATGTTTGGATAACTAGATTTATTTCTTTTTTGTTCAAAATGACTGAATTTATTACATTATTTTTTGCCCATTGCATGGCATATTTTATGTTCTGTAATTCTTCTTTAGCTAATCTTAACCTAGTTTGAAGACTTATTATAGCGGCATTGCCGATAGAATCATGGCTTTTAATAGCTCTGTTTATTTCGTTAGTGGCTTTGGTTAAATCATTAATTCTTTTAGTAAAACCTTCGTTAATAATTACTTGCTTGTTATTGTTAGCATTTAGTTGACTAAGATCGTTTTTCAAGAGTTCAAAATCGTCATGATCTGGCGATCCAGCGACGTATTTCCACGCGGTGCCTAACACATTGATTGCTCTTTTCTTTCTGGTTTCGTTTGGTATATGTAGTGACTCTAGCATCTCTGCGGCTTGAATCATTTCATGTTTTAGTGATGGTATAAACATGTTTTCAGAATGGATACTCTTGTTGAGAAATGTCTGTGTTTCTGTAAGGAAGTTGTGGTATTCGTTAAGCTTTATTATGTGCACGATTTTTAATGTGCCGTCCTGTATTTTGGCTATTCCATTAGACAATGTTACCAGATGGGAAAGAGTATAGTTAAGGATTTGAATTTCGGCGTGGGAGAAGGATTGATGGAAGAGGAGGGATCTGGAAAGATAATTAGGTTTTGTTTTTATAGTACCATTACTTATTAGTATTTTGCCTGTAAATATATTTTTTGTATACATAGATTTATTTTTTGTTCCTCTCTATTGTTTTTGGTTTTCTATTTAGTTAATTTCTTATATGGCTCTTATGGACTAATCTTCCTGTTTCTGTGAGAACTGTTGTCGAATTATTTTGTTTAACTATTTCTTTTTTAAATCTAGCACTTGTTTTAGTTCCGAGTCTTTGGTTAATTTTTACGAAAATGGTATCACCTTGCTTGTACTCTTTTAACGGCTGTCTTGTTTTATTATGGAACTGCAGATCTTTTATTTGTTTTTCTTTAATTTTTGTAATATTTTCTAATCTGGCTTGTTCAACTTGTTCTGGGCTGGTGCTTACTGTTCTACCAAAAAATACTTCAATCGGTTTTTTCATTGTTGTCGAATGGATAGAATAGTTGTATTCATAAACGGAAGTGTCTAATATTTCTTCGAAAGTTCTATGAGGGTGTTCTTGCTTCATACATCTCATTATTTCTGTTAACGTGGAATGAAAGCGTTCCACTTGTCCGTTGATTGAGCTTTTATATGGAGGAGTTTGGTAAATTTCTATGTTTAGTTGGTCTTTTAGCATTGAAGTTATTGTGGCTGAATTAAAAGTTTTCTCATTGTCTATTACAAGAATTTTAGGAACACCGAATGAGAAAAGAAGTTCTCTTAAAGGTTCCTTGACGTCTACTACTGCTTTGCTTTTAATGCTTTTAACGCATGCGTACTTAGAAAATTTATCTAAGGCTGTTAGAATGTTCTTATTTTCTGTTTGGTAGATATCGACGTGAAGTATATGACCGGGATATTGAGGGATCGGAGTTGGTAGCAATTTAGGATTGTTCGGATGACGCTCGTACTTACTTTCTTTGCAGATTACGCATTCTTTTATAAGCTTTTTAATTTTGCTAGCCATTGCGGGAAAATAAAAAGTTTCAAGTATTTGTAATTTGTTTTCTCTTGCGTTTCTATGAGCGCGCTTATGGACTTTCAACATTATTTCAGTTTGTTCTTGTTCACTTTTAATGTCTTCGACCTGTTTATTTGTAAATCTAACCTTGTAATTTCGAAAGTGTTCTGGAAATATTTCCTGTATTATGCCCATAACTGGTTCAGAAGTTTTAATGCAGTTTATTATTGATGGATATAGGTGTTTTTTTAAAATAGCTACTAAGGTGTGTCTATCGTAATGTGGTTGATATATTGTATGCCTATGATAGGTAGGAAAAACAATTTCGAATTTGTAGTCTGGTGTTGAGTTTATCTCGAGAAAAATTTGGTTCTTAAATGCATTTATTGGGACATCTACGTGCGGTATTAGATTGTGCGAAGAGCTGTCGTCGCTATGTGTAGCGATAGACAATGTATGAACTTCATTTTCTCGAGGTATTCTTGAGAGTGCGTCAGCTACTAAGTTTGCTTTTCCTGGCTTATAAAGAAGCTCATAATCATATTCTTCAAGGATTGCCTTCCAGCGCTTCATTTTGCTGTTGTTGTTTTTATTGCTTAAAGCATAAATGAGAGGCTGGTGGTCGGTATAGATTTTTACTTTCACTGAGCCATACAGGTAATTCCGGAATGAGTTTAGTGCCCAAATAATCGCGAGAAGTTCTTTCTCATTGGCAGCGTAATGTTCTTCTGCCTTATTAAGCGTTCTTGAAATGAATGCAATAGGTTTGTCATTTTGTGACAGAACTGCACCTAATGCGAATTTAGAGGCGTCGGTTGTTAGTTCTAAATCTTTTGTAAAATCAGGGTATGCCAATATTATATCTTCCGACACTAATGAGTTTTTTATTTTATTAAATGCTTCTACAGCTTCAGTATTAAAGGTAATTGTAACAGAGGAAGATTTCTTTTTTGAAATGCGTCCATCTTCCCCTCTTAAGATTGTTGTCAAGGGTTTAGCTAGTTTAGCATAATCCCTAACAAATCTTCGGTAGTAGCCTGACAAACCTAAGAATGATCGTAGTTCTTTAAGAGTATTAGGCTGTGGAAAATCAGCTATTGCCTTGACTTTGGCAGGATTTGTTCTGATTCCGTTAGCTGAAACAATGTACCCTAAGAATTCGACTTGTCTCTGGAGAAATTTACACTTGTCTAATTGCACTTTTAAGTTCGCATCTTCCAATGTTTTAAAAATTTTTTGAATATTATCTAAATGCTCATGCTCCGTTTTGCTAAAGATGATGATATCATCTATATAAACGTAACAAATCTTGCTGATATGCTCATGCAATATATCGTCGAGGGCCCGCTGAAATATTGATGGCGCATTTTTAATAGGGTACCGATCTGAAATAGTTACAGAATTTAGTTTCCTATAATCTATAACCATCCTATATTGCTTATTACCTTCTGAGTCTGGTTTTTTGCTAACAACCCAAACTGGTGAATTATAAGGGGAACGTGAAGGTTTGATGATGCCATCCTGTAATAGTTTAGCAATTTGCTTATCAATTTCAGATTTTAATGATACTGGATATGGGTAGAATTTAGTGTATACTGGAGAATCAGATGTCGTACGTATTTCGCCTACAACTTTTGTTGTACAGGTAAGGCTTTCGTCGGGTTCTACAAAGAGATTTGGATATTTTCTAACTATGTTGTGTAGTTTTTCTTTTTGTGGCAGAGTCAAGTGGTTGTCATGTATTTCCATTAAGTTGACTGGAGAACGGGATGTAAGCTGCTTAATTTTTATTTTCAGGCCATTCTTTATTTGTAAAATATTTTGGTTAATATCAATGACGGCTTCGAGTTCCTTTAGTGTGTCATTGCCGAGAATGCCATTGAAAGATTTTAATGTTGGCATTAAATAAAATTTTATTCTTTCTTTAGAATTGAATAAGCTAATAAAGGCGTGTTCTTTGATTTCCACATTACCTGCTACCGATTTTGCGTAAAAAATTTCTTCGTTAACTAATGGTTTCTTAATGAAATGTGGCTGAATATAATTTTTTGTTGAGCCTGTATCAATTAGGATTTTTAAAAGTTCACCGCTCTTCGTTTTACATTCTATATAAGGTAACGAAGAGCTTATCATCCTAAAAAATGAATATCGCTAAACTCCAAAGGTTCGTTTTCAAGGATTGCAGGTTCTTCTATGGATGCTAGATAATCGTCCAAAGTTTGGTCCGCTTGTTCGTTTGCTTGTTCTAAAGTTGTCTCATACTCGGGGTGTTCTGAGTCAATATAAAAATTTCGTGCGATTTTACGCTGGGGTTGGTTTACTGATGGTGGTGGTCTATCCGTGACATAATTAGTTTTTGGTCTATTCATATAATCAATTTTTCTGCTACGCATACTTTCGTCTATTTCCATCGGTTCTGGCCTAGGTTGAGGTTTTGCACCTTGGGGTCTAGGAGGTGGTTGTGTTTGGTAAACACGAGCCTGTTCGATCGTACGCATTTGTTGAGAATCGTTAAACTGCGGTTGGAAAAATGATTTTTGTGGTACGTAAACGGGTTGTGAGGATAACATTGTCGGACGTTGGTAGGATAAAAGGTGAGGATTAGGTGTGAATTGCGGTTGTTGGTAACGGGGATAGATACGTGGTGGTAGTAGTGGAGGTTGGTTTTTTGAGTTATTTCTTCTCTCGATAAAGTTATTACTCTGAGCATAATTTGCTCGGTATGTTTGATTTTCAAGTTTCAAACATAAGTGTAGGGCCTGCGGAAGGTCCGCTGGCTCTCTCATTCCAAGAAGCTTGGGGAGGTCGCCATTCAGGCCTCTGATAAATGTATCAAGAGCCTTATCCCTATAAGTTTGTGTTAAGAGACATAAAGATTCGTTTGATGCGTTTAAGCATCCGAGTTTATTTAAAATTAAAGATAAATGTTTATAGACGCGTTGATAGAATTCTTGCACTGGTAATTTGCCTTGTACAAGCGAAGTCATTTGGTATTCGAGAGTTGAGAGATCTCTCTTATCTGCATAATGTAATGACAGGCATTTAGAAATAGCCGTCCAATCTAGAGGCGTATTATACGATTCTAGAGCTATGTCGGCCTCTCCTACTATCTTGTTTCTAATTGTATTCAAAATACCGTAATATCTAGGAGTGCCTTTAGTTCTCTCGTATATTTGCAATACACGCTCTACGCTTTTCCTCCAAGAGTTGAACTCACCTTGCTTCCCTGAGAACTCTCGTAGACATTTCACAATGTCTGGAATTTTATCGAGGTCGCCAAGTTCGTTCCTATATTCCTCATTGATAACTTGGTCACTAACTGTGCTAGGACAAGCATTAGGATTAAGAGCTGCCTGTACCAAAGATGGAACATGCTGCCTTAACATCTGAGCAGTGATTTCAGAAATTATTGGCGCTAGTTCGCCCATTGAAATCATTCTCTGCTGAGGTTCAGCACTATTAGGGTTATTCAGGACTGGAGGACGAATCAGATTATTCGGATTTGACATTTTTCTCTTGATTAAAAGTAAGCTTTATTAAACGAATTAATGAGTTTGATTTTTGTACAAAGTTGGTTTTAGAGCTTCTTTTGACTTAGTTTCCTTTTTTGAAAATTTTAATTTAAATTTGGTTATAAATATAATCTTATACCTCTGTATTTTTGTAAATATTTATTTAGGATGCTTCAACTTTCTTAAAATAAAATTTTTTTTTTTTTTTTTTTTTTTTTTTTTTTTTTTTCACAACATTAATTGCACTATTATTTTTTGTTTGTATTTAACTTTTTCTATTATTTGAACTAGCTTATAACAATTTGTTTGATTTTTATATCTGTCACTTAATTCAATACATTTGTATTTAATTGACTTACAATATAATAATGTTGACGAGCTGCATAGTGGTGTCTTCTAGAGATGTTTGCGCTGCTTTCAGTTGTTTGTGTTTCAGTTTGTGCAATTTTCCCAGCTTTCTTTTAAGTTGGCTTTTGATGATTTTGATTTGGTTTTTCTGATTAATCTCAGGTTTTTGCTCCTTTAGGTGTTGGCAGACAGGCTAGCACGTAATGCTTCCTTTTTACCGTAGTTACTGGGGGGCCTTTATCTGTACTTGATGTTCGCACTACTTAAGGGCGTCTTTATTTAAAATTACGCGCGGCTTTTTTCGGCACTTTTTTCTTTTTGCTGCACTGCTTAAGGGCTTTTGCAAAAAGGATACGCGTATTCGTTTTTTTATTTAAAAATTTCGCGTGGCTTTTTCGGCACTTTTTTCCTTATTGCTGCACTACTTCAGGGCTTTTGCAAATAAGGATACGCGATTTTTCTAAAAAGTTTTAAGTTTGCTCGGGCGCCAGTTAAATAAATTGTTTATTAGATTGGTTTTTAAAAAAGCATCAGAGCGAACTCTGATGGCTTTCTTTATTTATTGAATTCTTCACTTAGACTAAATTACAAAATATTCTTAAGTTAACTTATTACCTAAAGCTTCGCTGCTATTCCGCTGCTACTGCTGCTGTTGTTGTTGTAACTATTGGTTGCTTTCTTATGAGTTCTCCTGCGTCAGCATAAATATTTTCCGACGCAACATGATTGCGAATTTAAGTGGAGCGGTCGATAACTTTGAATTGCGAAAGCGCAGTATGATTGAAATGGATTATGAAATATATGTAATTAAGCTTAATTTAATGAGGGCGGTTATTGACCGGCAGTTTGCGTCGTTAACTACATTGGGTATGTTTGTCGTTAACTTATATAATATTATTCATTGCTACTTACTCGAGGTTTAGACGTCATTTTGACATAATGTATCTTTAGTACAACCAAACCAAAAAACCAAATTATTTAATGTGGCAAACTTTTTGACAAACATTTTCGAAAAACTCTCGATAGATCATTAGTTTAATTTGTGGTTATTAGGGTGAAGTAGGAGAGGGAATTTAGTCAGTCAATAGCGCAAACAAATACAAAGAAAAAAGTAATTTGCTGATGTAGCATTTTGGGCTTTGAAACTATTAATGACACAAAAGAAGCTTAGTTAAATAATGACACATAAAGTAATGAAAGAGTTTGAGAAAGAATTAGACGACACACGCACAAAGAGATACCTTTCAGCCGAAAAAAAAATTTCCATTAGTTTTATTAAACTAATAAAAACTTATATTGCACTCAGCAATATTCATAGAAAAGATATTCAGTTATGTATGGGTCAATCAGTTGGTGTTTAAATGTGTTTTGTCTGAATGACAGTTCAGTGAAAACAGTATGTGTCAAGTATTATTATATTTTGGTTTATTTAATTTAGCTCTACCGCTATTCAATTTTTTATATTCACTCAAGTCATTAAAAATCGAAACAAATTTAGTGTACATTACAAAGGAAGCCTTTATATAAAAAAAAAGTATTAAAAACGTTTGTCTTGATAAAGAATAGCAATTAAAATCACAGACCAAAAATTAATTAAATTTGGTTTACCTTCAAGTTCACAATTTAAATGACACGGCAAAAACAACAAAAAAATTTGTGGCTTTAAAACCGGTTCATATAGCTTAACTTTTTTTTTTAAGAGTTTGTCAAGGTACACCACTTAAAAAGTAAATAAAAAACAAACAAACAAACATAAATTTTAAAAGATTATATTATGTTAATTTTCAGTTAACGGCATTCAGTCCAGGTAACTCTTTTTTAACTTGTTAGTAAAATATGTAGAATAGAAATGATATTGATTTCGATTATTTTTATTAATTTTTTTTTTTTACTTAATAATAATGGAAAAACTTACAAAACAGTAATTACTGTTGCCGTATAAACTTAAGGGAGTATTCTTGGTTGTCAAAAAATTTTTTCGATTTTTTTTTTCATATTTTTATAGCTTGGATATCGTCCTAAATGGGTTTTTTGAAATTCGAAATACTTTAGGAGATATGGTCTTCTTTTTGTCCAGCAATGTTTTCGCCAAAATGCGATTTGCTTAATTTGGCTACTTTTTGAATGCAACGGTTTGAAGCAACCAGCGAATTTCGTTCAACGCGTTCTTTAGTAGGTAATAACTTGTTTGTATACGCATTTTAAAAATATATGAATACACATTTTAGAGCTTAGGTATTCGAATGTTGGCAGCGTTTAGTTTAGTAAAAATAAAAGAAAAACGGGTAGCAATCGAAAAACTCGTCCCTTAAAATGCCAGTTTCGTGGTAACAAACACGAAAGAGATGAGGACACGCATTATTGAGATTGCCAATTATATTGTAACTGTCATATTTAACGAAGGTTTTTCCACAAAACTTCATATAATGAACCTAATGGCCATCCCGATTGGCAACGTCACATATGATTTCGCCATGTCTCGGAACGAAGAACGTTTGAAAAGGTCCGAAGCCAGAGCTCTGGCCGCGTCAAAAGAAGGTAGAACTGCCCGAAGAGCCGCTGAGTCCTCATTTTTTGAAGAAGAGGAAGGAGTTCTTTATGGGGCTGGCATTGCAGATTGATATATGTAAGTATTTCACAAAAAAAAATGTTTTATTGCCTAAAATTTTCTTTGAGTTTTTTCAAAATCACGTTTTTGAACTTCGAAGTCACTTTTCTCCGGTTCTACTGAACCGATTTTGATGAAACCAAGTGCAATCGACGCAAAATTGTCGAGTTTCTAAAACATGCTCATTTTTAAGCATGCTCAAATTTTTAATTTCAATTTTTTTTTTTGGATGCAATCAAATAACTTCAAACTTAAACGCGTTTATCTCGAAACGTTTTTCGAGCTTGCGGTCCAGATTGCGCCCGTAATTCTAAGCCGATTTTGATGAAACAAAATGCAATCGACGCAGAATTGTCACCATTCTGGTCCCTACTTAAATCTCAATTTTAAACAATATTTTACTATTTTTTTTTTTTACACTAAACTACAAAATAAAAGACCCAAAATCGGTTTTTCATTTTTCAATGACCGCCATTTTGTAAAAAATAATCGCAAAATTATGATTCACCATTCTGGTCTCTACCGCAATCACAATTTTAAACAATTTTATAATATTTTTTTTACACTAAACTACAAAAAAGACCCAAAATCGGTTTTTCATTTTTCAATGACGGCCATTTTGTAAGAAATAATCGCAAAATTATGATTGAGGTAGGGACCAGATTTACATTTGTACTGAATCTTACACCGTTTACTTTTTCCATTTCAGATGATTCGAAGTCGAGTTATCCGGGCCGCAAGCAGCATACCTTTTTTTCGACGCCCTACTTTGAAGGCCGACACCTTTTTGAACAGCCCTCGTACAAAGGAAAGAAAACATTTTTTATTTAATTTAATATGTTCTTAATACAATAAAAAAAAACAGAACTTAAATAATTCTTTGCGTTTTCAAATGAGAAGTTTTTCAAAAAGGGTCCAAAAACAGTCTTCCAACCAGGAATACTCCCTTAAGCATCCTAAGGACTAAAGAAGCTTGTATAGACCAAGGTTCATTCATATAGGTTAAGTCACTTGAAAGAAAACCACTCTTTTTTGCCTTTGCTCGATCTGTCAAAGTAGCTGTTAGCTAAAAATTGTACAGATTCGTGTTTTTTTTCCTGATTTCCTTTCATCCATTCTGACAGTTCGACCGCGCTTCTCTCAAGTGACTTAACCTATATTAATGAACCTTGATATAGACACTTAAAACATGGGTGGCGTTTAAAACAGGGGTGTCCAAAATAATGTATACGCATTTAAATATTTGTATTGTAAAGCTTTCAGTTGCTGTCCAGACTTCATGCTAATAGGTTGCGTTCGCTTGCTGGTCCGTTTGTTTATTTTGTACACACGATCTTAATGAGATGAATGTTATACACAACAAACACAATATTTTATGTATTTCTTGCTGGGACTTCAAACAGATAGCTTGCTAACTTTGGCGATAATTGCTTTATATTTGGTGAAGATATTTTATGAAAACTGGGAAATGGACTTTTCATTTGCTGAAAATTTCTTTGGTCGAGAAAAATAAAAGTCAAAAATATCTGTTATTATATTTCGCAGCAGAAAGGGCATAAAACGGGGGGAAATACCGCCACCTGGCAGCTTTAATGCAGTAATGACCAAAAGCACACAACTTAAGCTGCTTGCGTGTATGTATAACGTTAAGAGCTTGGCACTGAAAGAAATATATTTGAACTTGATTTGAACTTTTTTTCGAAAAAACACACTTTGGAAACATCACCAACATTGAAAAAAATTTAAAAAAAAGCTCGTGTCATACGATAACCAATTTTGTTAAGATTTAAAAGTCATTTTTTTCCAGATCGGATAATTTTCGCAACTCTCAGCGCTGCAACCACGAGGCCCCGTTTTTTTCGCTGCCGCCAGTTTGGAACTCTATAAAACCAAACCGCCTTTATATTTTACACAATATATCAAGAAATGTTCAAAACAGGCGACCTTCATCTTCGGATTATAAAGACATTCATACTTCTAGATGAATATCTGCCTAAGCGATCCTCTTCGGCAAGCAAACATTTTCATTTAAAAAATAAATTTAGAAAGAGAATAAAATATTATTTATAAAATTTGTGAATTATCTTTCTTTATTTTTGCCCCTTATTTTTTTAATGAACATCAACAAAATTTAAATTAAATATTAAAGATATATAATTAGTAACAGTTTTAATAAAGCCTTGTTTAGACAAAATTTACCGTAAAACAAAATAAATATAAAATAATCTATTTTAAACTTGCAAACTATGAAAACAATCTTAAGTATCAAATGTAAACAAATATAACAGAACAACGCATCGCTTCCTTATTTTATTCTTTTCGGTGTACAAGCACAACGTAATTATTTTAAAATTCAACTAACAAAGCGGCGTGACCCTATTTGCTTCCAGCCTGCCTGCAGACTAAAAGCTCTTTTGCAGCGGAAGAATTTATATACGTATACATCTTTGAAAAAGCTCTTAGCTCGTGAGCTAATTATGTTCGTAGCTGCTTTAATGTATTGTAAAAAAAATTGCATGTCGCACATCCTCGGAATTCGGTACTCGACTGCAATTTATACGTGTCTTTCCACTGGTATGGTTATGGTATTATTAAATGGGCGTTAGACGTGGGGGTGGCACTTTTTCCAAATTTTCGGTATAACTTGAACTATAAGTTACACGCCAATGAAACTCAGTACGAAGTTACTATTAAAAAGTGTCCTTCGACCGGTAAAATTGAGGGAGTAGTGAATAAGTGGGCGTGGCACCGTCCAGATTTATCAAATTTTTGATGTCGAATAAAAATGAAACTCAGTATGGAGTTACTAATTGGTCAAACTGACCATCAAAAACTGGAAGGAGCATTGCAAAACGGGACGTGGTTCCGCCCCTACAAGTCAAATTCTCGATACAGTATAGCTTTGGAAGTAAAAGTCACAGAACATTGAAACTCAGAATGGAGCTACTATTTGGTGATGTCCTGCTATATAACTACCTACAATATCTGTGTTTAACACCTTATAGCCCCTTGTGACATTTCTGTAACAAACTAAAAAATATCCTACAAGGTCTATAGTATTGATTTCCTGTTAACTCATTGTTGAATCACTGCTACATACCGCACTAACGAAATAATACACCATCATACCCAGAGATGGCGCTACTAGTATGTTATTAAACGTTTATTTTGACAGTTCGAATACCACGACAATTCAGTGTATGCAAAAAAAATTGGCACGGTTTTCTGTTACACTACTGGGAAACTACCTAAAATACATATTAGATTCCACACACAACGTAGAAAAATATATAATATTAATATTAGCTTTATGTCACAGATCTGTCACACCCCTCCTTTATTCTGTAATAAATAGATATATAACAAATATATTGATTTTCTAAAAAATACGTGTTTTATTGAACTTAAAAACAAGTTTATAAATGTTATTTATTTTAAAATTTATGATCATGGAATACAAGGGGCTGAATTCAAACTTGCCTCGCCTCGAAAAAGGTACTTTTGGTATCACTGCCATCTTCTAACAACATTCTAGTCAAAATATTTGTTTCCAACAACATCTAAGGTTACTCTCTGATTCTCAAATGTACCTGCATATTTCAAGGGCTCTTTTTTTGTGTTAATGTTATACTCAACAAACTCACCAAAATTGCTTGAAATGGAAGAGATATATCGCGAAAATAAAATTAGAAAGAATAAAAAGAATAAATTGAGGAACTCAGGAACCAGCACTCAGGGGATGCCCTCTATAAATGCGAAAGCATTGTATTGATTCGGAAGACGGGTGATAGTTAGTTGGAGGGTGGAAATATGGAGTAGTGTCGGTAAAGATTTGTTTTAAATTTACACAGATTGAAACTGCCGGGAAACACGCTCGCAGGGAGATTGTTCCACAATTTTACAGAGAGACCCAAGAGCGAATTGTCTTGGTAATGCTATGTTCTATTGGGTAAGGAGGCAATGGTAAAGGGATGGGCTTGTAGAGCTGCCCGAGTGGACCTAGGAAACACACGAGCTGGTGGCGTCAGGCCATGTATCTCCCTTGAACACTTCCCATGGCAGTACCTGTACAGACGACTTAGGCAACCAACATTGCGACAATGTCCAAGAGAGTTGAGAGAAGATGAAATAGTTCCATCACCTATCAAATATATCGCACGTCCTTGAATCCGATCCAGAAGCTCCAAATATGATATTGAAGCACCTGCCCAAATGTGCGAATTGTACTCCATTTTCGGTCTAATATATGAGGTAAAGATCAAACGAAGATCAGATGAAGTGAAGTATTTCTTACACCAATTTAAAAAACCAAGGCACTTGGCTGCTTCTTTTGACACATCAAAAATGTGATCATTCCACCGAAGATCTGCTTGTATTGATATGCCTAGAACGTCAAGAGAATCTGACTCCGTAAGATCTACACCGTTCATATTGAGGGGAGCTAAGGGGCAATTGATTCGTTTGTGGGTTAACAGACAACACTGGGTCTTGCTGGCATTTAACTGTACTCTATTAGCAAGACCCCACTCGGAGATTTTTCCCAAGTCTTTATTAAGTGTGTCTCTTCCTCTCAATCTCCAAAGAGCTCAGGCGTTTTTTAAATGAATATGAATGGCAAATACCGCTGTCATCCGCAAACGAATGAATTGGGTTTTGAGTCAACGACAGAAGGTCGTTGATAAAAACCAGGAACAAAGTTGGCGATAGAACTGTGTCATGCGGTACACCTGCGTTGATGGCGCGCTTTTTGGACGATATGCCATCGACTACAACATGGATCGTTCGATTCATAAGAAAGCACGTGATCCACCGAGCAAAGTTACCACCGACACCATATGCAATTAGTTTAAGCACGAGCGCTTTATGTCACACTCGGTCAAAGGCCTTTGAAATATCCAAAGCAACAACTCTGCTCTCACCGAATAAGTAAACGCATTGGTTCCATTTTTCAGTTAGGAACGCCATAAGGTCACCAGTAGAGCGGGCCCTACGAAAACCATATTGACGGTCACTAATCAATTCATTGTGCTCCAAATAGTTCGTAAGGTTGAAGTTAATTACGCTCTCCATAACTTTGGCGACAAGCGTAGAGCATATCGATATGGGTCGGTAGTTTGGGTTCGTGGCATCGCCCTTTTTTGGTACCGGCTGGACCCTTACGACCTTCCAACAAGATGGAAATACTTCTGTCCTGTAGGAGATGTTGAACAGGTTACGCAAAGGCCGACCCAGACTAGAAGCACACGCTTTAAGCACAAGTGGTGGTATGCCATCCGTACCAGAGGCTTTGTTTATGTTGAGGTTTGCAAGGACTTTTTTAACTGCTCTCGTACGGAAATATATCTCCTGCATTACAAAAGACGTTCTTTCAACGAAAGGTAGTGGCTGATTGCTTACTGGGATTGTGAAGTTATGTGCAAAATCCGGCCAACAGGTTCGCTTTATCAGCCAAGTCCGTGAAGATTTGATCATCTTTTAAAAGAGTTGGAAAAGTCGATGACGTCTGATTCTTTACTCTTTTAACAAATTACCAAAGTTTTTGCTCCCTTTGTGGCATAGAAGAACCTGTTCTCTGATGCGAGTTTCGTGAAGAAACTTTTCGCGTTTTAAAATTGCATTACAGCGATTCATAGCCTCAATTCGAAGTCTTTTCGTATCGGCAATCTTATCAAGGCGCCAATTCTAAAAGACTTCCTTTTTGGACCTGACTGCAATCCTGCAAGTCTCATTAAACCATGAGTGGTCTTTTGGTTTGATGCTTCTCATCTTATTGGGGATGAAAGACCGCATACCCAATAAGATAATTTCTTGCACCATAACAGCCGCGGCATTCACATTTCTGTCAGCGAAACATAATTTCCAATTGAAGTTGCGATAAAAATTATTTAGCGCAGTCCAATGTGCTCTTCCATAAAACCATGCAGTCCTTTTCGGGGCTTCAGGCGTAGAGGTGCGAAGGTCAGAAGATGGAAAACAGATGGAGATGGTGCA
The DNA here is from genome assembly GCA_914767935.1 of Coremacera marginata. Classification (NCBI taxonomy): domain Eukaryota; kingdom Metazoa; phylum Arthropoda; class Insecta; order Diptera; family Sciomyzidae; genus Coremacera; species Coremacera marginata. The sequence goes on along the minus strand of OU612046.1, from coordinate 51,377,933 downwards.
ATGGTCCGAATTACCAAGAGGTGCGTTGACACTCACATCATATTTTTCATGATGCGAAGTCAGAAAGAGGTCTAAGATATTATGGCTATTCAGATCACTTCTTGGAAAAAAAATTGGTCCCTTCACTAGTTGAATCAATTGGTTCGATTCAGCAAACAGCTCCACATATTGCCCTTCAGGTGTTGTTCGGCCCGAGCGACATAACCAAGTCAATGTTTCAATGCGATACTTTTAAGAAAAATAAATAATCTCCAAATCATTTTTGATTAACTTACTCATGCTTTCTAGCAGGAAAAAAAATTAGTGTTGACACTTTATTTCCTATTTGTCAAATTTTGTGGTAAGTTAAAAGAGAGATGTTCATTTTTTATTTTATTCCACAACAGATTAAATTGTAAGCAAAAAATGATGATTTAAATAAATTCGTATAATTAGTAAATATGAAGACGAATCATAATGATAATAATAATGATCAACATCAACAATCTACATGAATCAGGTTATTCAATAGATGCAATGAAGTTGAAATAAGTTGAAACGAGACAATTATTATGAGGAGAATTTGATAATGTTATCAGTAAACTGCTTTATTTTTTTCTATTTGAAAACGATTTTATCAAGTTTCAATGCCTGGTAGAATGGTTTGATACAATTGTATGCAGAAGAGCCTGTCTTATAAGTTGTGTTAAAGCACCAAAACACTCACAGTTTGGCTATTTCAAACTGTTCCAAAATGACACGGAACGTCCCCTACCACACTATTTTGCAGCTTAGTGAAGCAGTTCTTGCTACGAGTATCTGACAGACAAACTCAGTCTTATAACCTGAAATATCTTTTTCGCTGATGGCATTCAAAATAATGCCTGAGAATAACCTTCAAAGTAAACCTTATGATAACTCAATTACAGTTTTGAATTTTGACACCTTTTTATACGTATGCCCCTTAATATTTTCGCAAATAACCTCGTCTTGCGACTTAATTTGCAATCTTCCGTAGCAGTTGGTAATCTAAAAGAGCAACAGGGTGATAATTAATGGGTAAATATTTTGACAATTGACGTTCACATTCGTTCACTGTATTAATTCAAACAATTAAGCATTACTAAGACGTGCCTAGAAACTCAATGAATGAGTAGCTGCTAGCTAGCTGTTGGTAAATGTATCTCAATAAGTAGCTAACAATCACGTGGTTAGCTCAACAATGAGCGAGTGAATGATTGGCATGTGTTTCATCAAAACATTTGCGCTCTACTAGCAATAATTATTTACTAATCATCAACGTTTTTTTTTTTATTTTATTTTTTTGCCTAATTCTAAATTCAAATAAAGCTGCAGCTGTTGTTGGCTACAGCTCTATAGCTACGAGCGGATAACTTACCAATATATTTGCTGGTCGTTTGATGGTGGTTGTGCGCATTATTTTGATTGCCAAAAACTTGTCCCATTTTGAATGATTATTTTGTTGCCGTTGGTTTTTTATTTAAGAAAATTATTTTTTTTATCTCTTTATTTGAGCACGTTTAGCGAGATTTTTGATAGATTTTTTTAATATTAACAGCTTTGGGTGCTAATAATATTTAATTCAACTTTTTTTTTAGTTTTCAAATATTTTTGATTAAGTTTTCACTATTAGCAGCTTTAGGTGTTAATAATATTTAATTTAAGCTTTTGTTAGTTTTTAAATATTTTGTCACTTTTCGTAATAGTTGTTTATTTAATTATATAGCAGATTTTTATTCTTATGTTGACCAAAAATATTTTAAGTTATTTTGTAATTTTTGTCTTTTTGTCACACTTGGTTAAATTGAATTAAAAGAATTTTAATCAAAGGAAACAAACATTAAAACAAAAAATAAAGGCGAATTGCTGGCTATTTTTAACTTTTTTTTAAAAGACAAGCACAAAAATAATATGGCTCAGAAGAAGTCGAGAAAAAGGAGGAGGAGGAGATAGTTGCATTTGAATAAGTATTTTTATGTTTTTCTCTGAATTGTTTGTTTTTTTTTTTTTTTGTTTTGCTTTTGCTTTATTTATAAAAAGATTTCTTGCAATACTTATGCAATTTTACACGGCTGGTGGGGGCAGGGCGGAGTGCTTCGTTGCTTTGGTGTCAACAATTATTGTTTAAGGTTGTGGCGACCAAGCTTAGAGTAGTATGTAGCAGTCTAAAAAGTAAATAAAAATAAAATAATTTAGAACATACATTACATAAATATTTTAAGAGCCAATTTTAATTTCTGAGCCACAACTGGTACTGCAATTTTTTTAAAAAGTAACAAATTTTTTATTTTTTTAATAATTTTTTAATTCATTTAATCTTTTTTATATTATTTAAATTTTATACATTTTTTATGGTTTAAATATTAAAAATCCTTTTTATTATCCTTTAAATAATTTTTTAATTCATTTAATTTTTTTTATATATTATTTTTAAATTTTATACATTTTTAATTTTTTTAGTGTTAAATAAAATTGGTGAAAATCCAGTTTTTATTAATTTTTTTAATTACAATTAATTGTGTTAATGTTTGTTTTATTGCTTTAAAGTTTTGTATTTTTTAAAATTTTTTGAACTCAAAAATGGAGGCCTGATTATATTTTGAAATTTAAGCCTGAGGTTTCTGCTGTGAATTTTTTATACATTTTAATTTTTTTAAACTTCTTTCAATTCATTTTTTATTTTTTTTTTTATTTTTATTTATTTTCATTTTTATTTATTTTTTATTTTTATTTATTTTTTATTTTTATTTACTTTTTATTTTTATTCATTTATTATTTTTATTTATTTCTTATTTTTAATTTATTTAGTATTTTATTTTTTTTAATTTTTTATTTCTATTTATTTTTTATTTTAATTTATTTTTTGTTTTTATTTATTTTTTATTTATTTGTTATTTTTACTTATTTTTTTATTTTTATTTATTTTTTATTTTTACTTATTTTTTAATTTTATATATTTTTTATTTTTACTTATTTTTTTATTTTTATTCATTTTTTATTTTTATTTATTTTTTTTACTTACTTTTTATTTTTATTTATTTATTATTTTTATTTATTTTTATTTTTATTTATTTTCATTTTTATTAATTTTTTATTTTTATTTATTTTATATTTTTGTTTTATTCAATTTTTATTTATTTTTTATGCTTTATTTTTATTTATTTTTTATTTTTACTTACTTTTTATTTTTATTAATTTTTTATTTTAATTTATTTTTTATTTTTAGTTATTTTTATTTTTATTTCTTTTTTATTTTTATTTATTTCTTATTTTTATTTATTTTTTATTTTAATTTATTTTTTAATTTTATTTATTTTTTATTTTTACTTACTTTTTATTTTTATTTATATTTTATTTTTCATTCTTATTTATTTTTTATTTTTATTTAGTTTTTATTTTTATTTATTTTCGGTTTTCGTTTATTTTGTTAATCTCTTTTTTATGTTTTATTTAATCTTTCATATCTTATTTACATTCGTTTTCTTTAATTGTTTTATATTTTCATTTTTAATATTTTAATTTTTGTTTTTCTTTTTATTAAGAAATTTTTTTTTATTTTTTCTTTTTTATTTATTTTTTTATTTATTTTTTTTTATTTATTTATATTTTTATTTATTTTTTTATTTTAATTTTTTTATTTTCTTGTTCTTTTCTTATAGTTTATATTATATGTTTCATTTTTATTTATTTTATTTATAGGTTTCATCTTATTTTTCATTTTTATGAACTTTATTAATAGTTTCCATTTTGTTTAAATGTTTTAAACTTGCTTTAATTTTCTTTATTATTTTTTTTTTTAATTTTTGATTATTTTACTTTTTCGACATTTTGCCTGAACAACTCTTGATATTTCCGCTTACAACAATGGGTTCGGTTCGGTTTTTTGCTGCCATTGTTGTAATTTAAGGTGTGCTCTGACGTTAACAGCAGCAGCAGTTAAGTCAAAATAATAACAACTATAAACATTAAGTTTGCAAAGAACTAAAGTAGCACCAATTACAGGGGAAGGGGTGGAATGACGTGCATGCTCTATTATTGCTTACTGCTGTCGAATATAAAACTGAATAACTTTTTTTTTGTTGATAATTTTGCACAGAAGCAGCACATGAAACCATGTAAAGAAGGGGTGATGCTGCTGCTTTTGCTGTTTGTTGTTAAACATTTGCAACAGACTGTGCTAACAGCAAACACAACAACAACAACAACAACAACAAAACACATCTAACAACCACGCCAATGAGTTGTCATTTACGCCAACATGCAGACAATGTTGATAGCTGTTCCGAAAATATCAGCGGTAGAAAAAAGTGGTCACTAGAGGAGGAGGAGGAGGGAGGGATTGCATATTTTTCATGCTCACTGTACTCTAAAATTCTATTGCATTGAAAAAGTTAAAATGTTGCAAGTGAGCATAAAAATATGTGAACAAGCTGAAAAAAAAAATGTGTATTATGCACAAAAAATAACAATTTTCTTTTTGGAAATTTATATTACATGTGTGTTTATGTGAGTATGTTTTAAAAATGTTAAACAGAGACAGAATAGCGCATGGCCAGTTGGAAAAAAAGGCTTGGTTGTTCTTGATGCGTCAACATGTTGGCACAACTACTTTTAGCTATGACTGTGATGTTACGAGTATGAGCATTAATGCTATTTGCAGATTTCTTACTTAACCTCAAAATTAAACTTTAAGCCCAATGCTAGAACTACAAACATTTTGAAGAATCAATACTAAAATCTAGAAAAAAATCTACCAAAACCAGTCTAAATGACTGGGACTTGGCAGAAAATAATGCGACAAATGTTTTGTTTTATTCTACCATAAATGAATTTCTTACACATTTTGACAAGAACCAATCATTTCGATTGTCACATATGTCAGGTCATATGTCATGTCATATGTCTTGTCATATGTCAGGTCATTTCATATCAGATGTCATGTCATATGTACTGTCTAGGGATGTCGATTTTTGACCACTTCGGCGATCCCGGGATTTCGAGATTGGATTTGTGCAATCAAAATTTTATAAAAGAACATTTTTTTAGCATAAATTAGGAACAGGTGCTAGTAAACAAAAGAGTTTATGTTTCTGGTGTTTTTTTTTTAACTTTGATACCAGTTAAATTAAAATTAATGAGAGTTCAATATTAATTGAATAGGCCCCGGTCCAGATTGCAACGATCCCATGTCATGCCACTGATTAATATTTTTGACCAGAACTATAAGGCTGCATGTTTTGTAACTAAAAATTTGAAAGTCAAAATTTAAAAATTCAAAATGGTGCATTTAATGTGGCGGTATTGGTCCTCCATATTATCCTCCAAAATATTTTCCTAATACATGAACTTTTTGACACGTGTAAATTGGTCTTTAGTATTCAGGACCTATACCCATACCATGGGCTTTTCCACACTTAACTAATTTTAACGGAAATATATAAAAAAAGTTTTATTTAATTTATTTTTGCAAATTAATTTCGACCTCTTTTCATACGTTTATTTAATTTTTTTTTAATTCCGGAATCCCGGGATATTCTTTGCTAAGTCCTGGTTCTATCGGGACTTCTAAATGTCCGGGATCACCACCATTAAATACTCAGCAGCAAATGTAATGATCAGGCTTGAATTCAGGTATGTCTAAATGACCAATTACTTTTGATGAAATTTCGGAATAGATTCCGGAATTTGAATAGAAATTTTGGAATGATATACAAGTTTTTCTATTCGTCAATTTGACGACTTTTGTGGTTTTAAGACAGTATTTTAGTGTAGAATTTTGAAAAAATCTATTTTTTTTTTTGCATATTTTCGAAGATTACACCTTTAAGAATATATCCTCCAAAGGAACTTTAAAATTTCAATTATTTACGAAGTTATAGATGCAAGTGCAGCGCCCGTTTATATAACTTTGACTGCCTATCAAAAAAACGCGTTTTTTTCGAAAATACTTTTTCCAACACGTTTGACATGATATCGCAAGTTTTAATGGACCGATTAACTTAATATTTGGTAGGGGGTTTTTGTATATATCCCTCTACGACTAAACTAGAATTTTTGAAATATGTTTCAAAATTTTACAACTTTGAAAAAAAGCCAAAAAGTACTTCTTTTTTCAAACAGTTGTCATTTCACGAAAATAAATTATTTTTCTTTCCCTAGTCCGGGATGATATAGCGACATTCTTACTAATTAAGAATCCTTTTTTTTCAGATGACTAGAAGGGTTGAAATCGTGACATGATTGAGGCACCCTTTTTTGGTATCGGTCTTATTTTTCGTGTTGAAGCTGTATATATCTTTCTTAGCAATTTCTCAAATAATTTGAGGCCTATTGCAGCAATTCAAAGAATTTCAAGCATGAAACTTGCTGGTTGTGAAAAACAAGCTTCGCTTTGGAACACCGGACCTTGGTCACATTTCGGAACGGTTGGTCACATTAGGTATGACAGGCATGACCGAGGCCTGAAAATTCCTTGAAAACAGCCCTGATTTTTTCATACAATTGTCCGCTTCTTCAGACCTGAAATTTGATATTACTTTTTTTAAATGTTCTATGGTTTCGTAAATCTATGATTTCGGCATCATGAAAAATCGCAAAAAAAAAAAAATGGAAAATCACCCAATAATTTTTCATACAAATTTTGGTGATTTTTCATATAAAAGATCGCTCAAAAAAGTAATGGCGATTTTGCATTTTTGTTGAGTAAAATTCCGTCTTTGTTTTTGGGGGATTTTTCATAGTGCAAATAAATAACCAAAAGATTTAAGATTTCCGGAGAAATAAATTTTCTGGGATACCGGAAATGAGTTCCATAGTCCGAATGTGTCATAAAAAACGTAGAAAATGTTTACATGCCCTCACAAAAGTATCCGTACCCTGTAGATTTTTAAAAATGTCTTTGAATAAACAACACGAAATGTCTTTAAAAAACAAACATTTTTTACTGCTGCTGTTTATTTAAAGAAATTCTAAAAATTGGCGTGGTACGAATGCTTTGTGAGGGTGTATAACTGTTCCATAGATCAGGAACTACAGGAAATAGTTCCTGGAAAAACAGAATGTTTATACTAAAGAAAGAAACCAAATATGAAGTATTTGAATACAGCATCTTTTCGATAATTGTCACAAAGTCCACCAATAATTAACAGGCTGTCAAAATGAGTGGAAGAGAGAGAGGAAAAAACTTGGGAAAGCTTCGAAGTAAATCATTAAATTTCACAACTAATTTTTAATTAATCACTTTCAAAATAATGCAAGCTCTTCACTGCCAGTCCAAAAACTGTCCCATTTTTTTAAGAAAAAAACACGTTAAGGTGTGAAAATGGTGAGTAGGTGTAAAATAACAACCAGCAACAAAAAAAAAAAAATTTCTTTTTTTTTCTTTCACTTCGCAATAAATCTAAAAACTTCTATGACAACATCTTGAGCAGCACACTCACGAGCTGCGTGCTCAAGGATACCAAAAAAATATTAAACAAAAAAAAAGAAGCAAAAACTAACGAATGCAGTTTTTACACTGCTGTTGCTGCTGCTGCCGCCAGTCGTCATTGAAGTTTTTTGCAAACATTTAATTTTAAACACTTACAAAAAGAATAAAATAAAAAGAAAAAATAATAAAAAAAAAAACCCTCAAGAAGTTGCGCTGACGAAATGTTAAAAGATATTTTATGTCGCAGTAAGAGTAGCTCAGAAATTTTCATACATTATCTATGAAATTTTAGTATTTTTTACCAATTTGATTTCTGTCGTTTTTTGTTATTATTTTAATAATTCTTGTTGTTGTTATAACTCCAATGTTAAATGACTTTATTAGAATTTAATTTAAAGTTTTGATGGATATTTTATGCAAACTGCTTGACTGCGAATTTCTCGATAATTAAATTATTTTAATAAAACTTTTTCTTTACAGCACTTTTATTAAATTCAATTAATGAGCATGGTATGGAAATCTGCCTCAAGAGTTTCTATGTTATTTTCACAATATATTTTTTTCAGTTTTTAGTTCGCGTTACGCACGAATATTGTAGCTCAATTTAAACCCGACGAATGCTGTTCAGCAACTGCTGCAAAAATATAACTCACGACTTTAGTTTGCCAGCAGCGACTTTTGTGACTTTCAGTTGGGAGTCTTGTTTTTTTTTTTGTGTCTTGCTGTTTTTATTGTTGTTGATATTCTTGTTGTTGTTTTTGCTGCTGTTGTTTAATATTTATCTTTTATACATTTTGTCGTTTCTGTTTTTGTGGCCTTTTTCGTTTCAGCTGAGTAAAGTTTATAAAGAATATTATTTAATAAAAAAAGCACAAAGCAAAGTTTTGTTTATTGCTGCTCTTTTAAGTTTTTGTTTTTGTTGTTGTTGTTATTAATGCAATCAGTATTTAAATTTTTTATTTATTTATAATTTAAAATTTTCTAATTTTTGTAAAATTTTTTTTTAATTTTTTTTCATATTTTCCTACAACTTTTCTGTACTTTTTGCTCTCAAATCACGGAAACATTTAAAATGTGAAGATACGATTGCGAGATACACGATTGCTAGCCAGCCAAGTAACGACGACGACGACAGGGAAGAAGACTGCGCTGGCAACGTCGCAGCAGCTAGCAATCAGATTCATACACAAACATATCCAAACCAGACCGACCACACCAGGCCAGACAATCTGGAGAGCGGAGCCGCCTATGGGTGAGAAATACAGAGAATGCACAGAGGCAAGTATGTAGCTTTTGCTGTATACCAATCTAGAGTTGCCAGCTGTGCAATTTTATGTGTTACTTATACGACAGGTTGTACTTTTTTAAACTGACAGAGAAAAATATTTCTGTTTTTAAATGTTTGCACTTTTTAAACGTTTCGATATTATTTAAAAAAATAAAAATTTTAATGACAACCATAATTGACGTAGCGCTGGGGAGAGGGGAAGGGGGAACCTAGACATCATAGGGGTGGGTAGGGGCTCTTCCAATCACCCTGAAAAAAATGGGCGCGACCAGATAAGGGCGTTCATAATATTTCATGAAATTATATATCAGCCTTACAACTGAAAAGGTTAAGGTGGAAAATTGAGAAGTCCATAGTCAAGAAAAATGGGAGGGGTTAGAAGACAAGGGGGACAAAATCTAATACACATACTAAGTTAACGTCATTATCTCTGTACGAGGGTTGCACAGTGCAACGTCTCCATGCATTTCTTGCCCAAAAATGGAAGAAGTGATCGTTGAACTATGAAACTTGGCACGAATATCTCTGCATTAACAAAATGAAGAAATTTTGAAAAATATTAGAAAAATCCGCCCACCTCTTTCACGCCCACCTCCGATACGAATTAGACCTATTTTTGCCTATAACTTAATTAATTTTTGTCCCAGAATAACAACATTTGCTAAATCAATTTATTTTGTGATTATAAATAAATAGAAAATTTCGGATGACGGATGCCACACCCTTTAATTATATATTTGTCAATCAACCTTGAAGAATAGGCACTACCAACTAGTTGTTTTATAAATTTATAAGCTTTTTCGACAAGAGCAAGGCAATTTTCAAAATTTGTGTTGTTTTGTGGTTGTAAATAAGTCAAACCTAACATATAACAAAAACTTAGTTTATGACCAACTCATTATTATTCATATATTATAGATACCATCATATCTACCACCATAGACATCATATTGTTGCCTAATTGATTCATTAAATTACAAAAAAAAAAATAATTTTGAAGGTTGAAAATAACATGGGCAAATCCCAGCGTGTCGGACGTTTCATTCGGACGTTTCTTTTGATAATTTTTCATACGATCCAGAGATATATTTAGGATAGGTGTTTATTATCAAAAAGCTATCTATTGGTACAATAAAAAAAAAAAACAATTTTTATTCAACTTAATGTATGCTATAAAATAATAGCATAATTTTTATTTTAAACATGCGTTCGGACGTTTCACGAAACGGAATTCATTTTGAAACTTAGTTCATACCATGCATAGATCTGCGAATTTATCAGCCGTGTAAAAAAGTCAGAAGACAATATTTTTTTATAAATTTAAGAAGCTTTCAGAAAAGCCATACGCCTTTCTTTGCAGGTTACAGTAAATTATTTAATTTGTTCGGACGTTTCATATCAGACGTTTTAGATTTCTTCTTTCCTTGCCTCAATTATTTCATTATTATCTTTAGCAAATTCCTTCCATTTTTAATAAAACAAAAACATTTACGAAACACTTACCAAACTTTTACTAAAAAGAAAAACTACATTTGTGAAACACTGCGGGGATTTGATCACTATGGTAAATGAATTAATGTATAATTTTCTTAAATAAATAAAATTTAAACGTTCATTTTAGATCTTTACCTCCGCAGAAGCATTGATTCTGCATTACTATCGGCTTCACAGCATGCCTACAATAAAGGAAGATCCGTGGAAACGGCTCTACATACGCTAGTCGGGACCATAGGAAAATCATTCTTAAATAATGAGTTTGTATTGGTTGCCTTTATAGATATATAGAGGGAGCTTTTAAGAACATCACGCCACAATCAATACGATGCACACTAGTTGAACTAGGCGTGAATAAGATCATTACAGAGCTTATTAGTTCTGTCGGATCTGGGCGCATATAGCGCTATTAGATCCGTCTCAATCGGCACGCCTCAAGGCGGTGTTCTCTCACCACTCCTCTGAAATTTGGTAGTTAACGACGTACTGCTTTCTCTTCAGAGAGATGGATGTGTAGTGCCAGCCTATGCCGATGACCTAGCAATAGCATAATACAAAATTCCTTCCTTAATACCAATCATATCAAATAGGTCTGTTCTGTCCCTTGCGGATAAAGCAAAGTACCTGGGACTCATACTCGATAGGAAGCTCAGCTGGAAATTAAACACAGATGAGTGCACTAAAATAGCCACATTGGCACTATACACATGCAAAAAAGCCATAGGGACAAGATGGGAGATCTCGACCCATATCATTCACTGGCTGTCATTAAACCTATTCTTTTATATGGAGTCGTAATATGGTGGCCACTAGACAAAGTCATATATATGAAACGGTACTCTGAGAACAACACCAACTGCCGCCTTAAAGAACATACTTTATCTTCTACCACTGGACCTGGTTGCCAAACAAAAAACAGCCTGTTCGGCGATAAGACTAAGAGAACTAGGTGTATGGAGAAGCCTGACAACGGTGCATTCATCCATATTTAACAACTTCAACTTCATTCCATCAAGGATTGATTACTGCAAGCCCACGCTTTCCTTCGAAGGAAGTTATGGTACGCTAATTCCACCTAAGACATTCTAGACCTATTAATGAATCGCTGTGCATTGTTGGTTGTATTATGTTCCACACGTTATACATAACCAGAATGCTAGTTGGTGTAGCGGATATTCCAGCTGGTAGATCAGAATATTTTTAAAAAAGATTGACCAAAAATATTCTTAAGTTTACATTTATGTGAACTTTTGGATGATTTTTTAAATGAAACTTATTTAAAAAATAGTAATACTGAATACTTTTTAACCTAGTGGCAACTCTGGACTTTTAACGCTATGCTTAATATTTAAATTATAAACACCTTATTTGAATTCTCATCACCAACAGTTCCGGATACGACAAAAGTTGTGTCTTTTAAAGAGCAAAAGAGAGTCTAGCTGAGAAATAATACTCGACTTACTTGTTACTCAATACAACGACGACGACAACAACGAGTTGTTGTACTTAATAAAAATAAAACAAAGCTCACACACACAAACACTCATATACTCATAGATAAAATAGAGCAGAGTTACCAGCACACAGTATCGCTGCTATTGATAACCCTCATTAACTTTGCACCAGTACCAGCACCAACACCAGAAGTTAAATCAATTTCTTTATATTGCAATTAATAATGAATAAATCTTAATTGAATTTGTTATTAATTACAGCGCAAATAATAAACAGAACGAGTGATCCTGGCCTTGTTTTCAGTCTTTAGCTTGAATAAATGTGGCAAATAATGACCGATAAGCAGGAACTAAAAAAACAGGAAAATACATTTCGGACGGACAACTTCAGAATTCATAGGCAGTCATTAAACGATAAGAGGGTTTAACGATAAACCAGTTAGAGGGGTCAATTGCATGATGATAATAAAGCATGCAATGGTTGCGACATCATTTAAAATATGACGCGAAGATAAGGAAAAATATAAAATAGTATAACCAAATTGCATTATTTTAAAACGCATACAAGTTTCATATGTTTGAAGCAAACAGAGAGCGAAGGAAAAAGTAAAAGAGGCGAGAAAATTATATTATTATTAAATTTAAAACAAAGAAGAAACATATATTTCATCGCTTGTGGCCATACCACAAGTACCTTTTCGTTTTTGAGTCACTGTTGTTTTGAACAAAGTGACTATCATCCTAGCATAGCTAATCTCTGATCCAAAAGAATATATACCAGTTCATTAACATCACAAAAAAACAATCTGATAGCTATATGTCTGGACTCAAAGTGTTAGATAGATATCTAAGAGTATGGTACCTAAATAGCAATGAATTTGTTCATAAGTACTTCTTATATTTAAGAAATTGGGCCAATACCTTTTTGTGGTTTCGATGAAAATTCAACTTATCCATCGCCAATTCCTTATCTTATGCTTTTTGATTTGTTTTATTTTTTGTCTATAGGTTCCTATTAAACTTCTAAGAACACCAGTTTTATTTTTTTTTTTTTTTTTTTAATCACCATTCCTTGCAAAGTAATGTACCATTCAATTCTGGCAAAATGATCATCAAGATCACGAAATAATTCTATTGATCAGCATAAATTTCCCTTGATCACCGGAGCCTTGTGATGGCATCGGTGGAGCTTTCAAACGAAATGCCATGAGGGTCAGTCTACAAAGACCATTTGAAAAGCAAATAACAAGCACGGGAGAGCTTTGCGAATGGCCCAGAGCTGTAAGAGAATGCAATCATTTGTGATTTTTTTTTAATGTGATTTGAAATTTCAAGTCCCAATCAATGATTTGAAAAATTATTGCATTCATTTTTGCATATCAATGATTGGGACTCTATGAATGCAATCATTTTTTCAAATCATTGATTGTGATTTGAAATTTGAAGTTCCAATCAATGATTTGAAAAAATGAATGCATTAATTTTTTTCAAAACATTGATTGAAATTTAATGACTGCATTCACGTGATTTCATTCCTTCATTCAAATAATTGAAAACAATCATTTTAATCCCACAAACGTGGTTTTTTAAAAGATAATTTTTATTAAACAGTGTGTATCAATGCTTCGGTTGATTTCTTGGGCCAAGACGAGAAAAAACTAGTAAGGATGGAGCTTCGGCAGGGTACCGAAGTTAAAATACCCTCTCCTCCCCCGATATTGAAGTATATTCGAAGACTTTAGCCACGACATACATGATGACATATGGGAGGTTGGCTTGGTTTTGATCCGATTTTGCCAAATAGAGATGGTTCATATTATATATCAAATTAATTTGCAAAATTTCAAGACATTTCTTTGATTTTTATAGATTTTTAAGAGATTTTACGTTTAAAATAAAGCCACTTTGTGTGGAAAGTGGGCGTGGTTTTCATCCGATTTTGCCCCATATCATTGAGATGGCTTATATTAAATATCAAAGCTTATGTGCAAAATTTTAATACATTTCCTTAATTTTTGAAGATTTTTTAGAGATTTTACGTTTAAAATAAAGTCAATTTGTATGAAAGGCAGGCGTGGTTTTCATCCGATTTTGCCAAATATCATAGTGATGGTCAATATCAAAGCCTATGTGCAAAATTTCAAGACATTTCTTCAATTTTTGTGGATTTCAAAAACATTTTACATTTAAAATAAAGTCACTTTGTATGGGAGGTAGGGGTGGTTTTCATCCGATTTGGCCCATTTTCAACTTGATTTTTCTTTTTTAAAAATAAAATGATGTTTTGAATTTCATCGCGATAGCTTCAAAATTACGGCTGTAATCCTGTCCAATACGGAAAGACGGACAAACAGACGGACACAAGGAAATCGACTCAGGAGGTGATGCTGATCAAAAATATATACATTTTTCTATACCTGCCACGCCTCCTTCTTGGCGTTACAAACGGAATGACAAAGTTAATATACCCCTTACACAGTACGCGTTGGGGTATAAAAATTGTGTGAAAGGGGGTCTATGTCTAAATTTCTGAGACATAAATGTAGTCGTTGTGTCAGACAGGTTCAACTGGGCTTCGTTCAGCACCTAATCGCGTTGTTAACGATTTAATGGACAAAACGGTATGAAAGATATTATAGCCTATAATGATATGTACAAAAATTGGAATTGCGAAAAACATATAAAAACCCCAACCTAATTTTTTTTTTTATAATTAAAAGGTACATTCTTCTTCAAATTAAAAAGGAAAAAAAAGAAAAATTATTTTGAGTTTTTTGAGAAATTAGCAAATTAATTTTTTTTTAATATGTTGGAAGCCCTGACATCTACAATACAAAAATATTATTTTTTTCCAAAAACTACTTTCCAATACCTTTCCAACGGTACCTCATTTATAAAAAGCGAATAAAAAAATAACGTAGATACAATTTACTGAAAATTACCCAATTCTGGCGTTTTCAGATAATGGCCAGAATTGAAAGGTTCATAACTTTTCAACGACTGGTGATAAAAAAAACAAATAAATGAACTGTCAGTTTTATGATGACATAAAAGTAAATCACTTGAAATATCACCCAAATTTAAATTTTCAATATTTTCTGTATAGCTCAATTCGATAATTCAGTTGTTTTTAATTTTTTAACATTGCCAAAGGTAGAAAAAATGCCAACGTCTTGTCATTTTTCATTTGATTGACAGCAACTGACCATTGAAACTGACACATCGTGAAAATTAAGCATTAGAAGTTTAATAGCAACGCATAGCCAACAAATAAAACAAATCAAAAGGCATGAGGTCAATTTTTGAAAAAGTTTTGCTTTATGCGTGAAATCGGCGCGATGTCAAACAAAATCAAAATAATCTAAGAGACGAATACTCATGGTAATATAACTAGGTTTTTTTCTAAACTCTATCTTAATCAATTTTTCGAAAAATAAGTTTTTTTACATTTTTAAAAAATTAAAAAATTAAATTTTGTCAAAAAATAAATAAAAATTTTTTAAATTTAAAAATAATTAACAAACAACCTGTTAAGCGGGCAAGCCTGTCATAGAGATAAGTTTTAAATTGATAATATTAAAGTTTTAGATGAAAACAACGACGTTGAATATTACCTGCCTTTAAATGAAACAGTCGTTACTTTTATTTAAAACTTCAACATTTAGTGAACCCGACAAATGTGAGTTATAAACTACATATGAATTATATGAAGATTTTGGTACTTAAATAGAAATTGAAAGATCTAAAACTACAACAAATTTTAGATTTAGCGTTGCATTCTTACTTCGAAAGGCTTACTTCGAAAAACGATAACAAAATTACACTGTAGTCATATACGGAACAAATAGCATCTCATATCACAAAAATCTTTAAGTGTGCAACATGTCTTTAATGACCTCTGAATACCATATCTGTATTCTAGTACATATATACATATGTAACTAGAACTTTATTTTAATTACAAATACAATCAGATCCTATTAGATTGGAGAATTGCTTTTTTCTGCGTGTAAGGGAAATTACATTGGGTCCAAGCGTCGCACCAATAACCTAGAAGGAGCAAGAACTTTTCCGGGTCTAGACATTTTATTGCGATATAATCTCAGACTGCGTCCTTAGATTGGTAGCAAAAACTATGCACAAAATAATGGATTGGAATAAAATTTCGTTAAATGATCCGCAAAGATACTGCAAATTTAGGAGAGAATAAAATTGTCTTAAAAAATGAAAGCAGGGCATCTGGGTTATTTTCGCTTAACATTTACAAAGTTGAAATATGTTTTAGAGTCCCGGAGGGAACATTTTCTTTCTTTTCTTCAATTAGCTTACTAGATAATTTGTAAGCTTATTATTGCTACAGTTAAAAAATGTTCGTCGATGATATTGTAATGCAGAACTGTAAGCGGAATTCTAGATTAGTCAATATGTAAATGATGTTGTTTTAAGCCAGCGTTAACTTTGATTTTAAACAAAACACATGATTTTTCATTATAAAGCCATTTATTTGTGTTCAATTAAGAGAAAACATTCTGCAATTAGTTTTTAAACACAACTTTGGGGCACGGCTGAATCTGATGAATGTCACCTCAGTGACTAAGTTTTCGACCACAATAACACGATTAATTTGGCTTCCAATTCATCAATTGTTGTTGGTTTGTAGATTAGCGACTTTACGTATTGGCAAAGAATATGATCAAGGAGCGTCAAATTACAAGGCCTAAGAGGCTAATTTACAGATCCATTACACGAAATTATGCGTTCGTTCATGGAATGTTTCCGCCAATAAGTTAATTATTTTCTTTGCTTATGGCATGTAGCGCCATTTTACTGGAACTACATCTTTTCCGCATTCATGTCATCAAAGTCATTAATCAGGCACTATAGCGAATATCATTGGCCGTAACACGCTGATTAACCTCGAAATATGGTTCGATGACTCCACCAGCCCACAGATAATCTGAATCGGAATTAGCCATGGAGTTTCGATAATCTCATGTGGATTATCTTCGCTCCAAATGCGACAATACTGACATGTCCATTGACATGTCTTTTGTGTCCTCGGTGGGAGGGAGCATAACATTGTATCTTGAACCTTGCAGACATTAATCTTCTGTTGACTGGTGCCCACGTTATTAGACCACGTCTTGCAGCTTTTGTTAACATAATGCCAACTCCCCCACGTCTTTGGCCGCTCATCGACTCGTTATCACCAGAGTACAGCATTGACGTTAGTCCCGTTTCGGACCTAAACTCTCCATGACTTCTCTACTTGGTCTCACTTATTCCTAAGATGCTGATGTTTAAGCGCATCATGTCGTTCTCCACTTAAAACATTATAAAATTTTTTTTATTTTCGATAACATGATCGCGCTGTGCGCTGGAGACTGTTAGGGTACCTTTTTTTCCCAACGTGATGTTTAAGGGCGTATTGACAATTCACATTACACTTTTATTCACCAAAACAAATATTTTCCTACAGTTTAAAAATCAATAAATAACTGCCAAAAAACTCAAGGTGTTTATTTACTTCCTTCTATGAAGAAAGGATCTATTTACTTCCGGTGGCGGCCGTAGCGCAATGGGTAGAGTGTGTGACCCATACACCAGAGAACCCTGGTTCGAATCCCATCTGACACAGAAAGTTTTTTCAATTGAATTAATTTTTCTGTCCGGCCGTCACCTCTCTGCAGACAATGGCAAATCTCAGAGAGTAAAAACTGCCATGAAAAGCTTCTTGAGAACATAAGCCGTTCGGAGTCGGTATAAAACATGCAGATCCAGATCTCGATCATTTATGTTCAAACATTTCACAACAAACACACCACAATTGATCAAAAGAAGCTCGGTCAAAGTCCTTTCAAGGGCTGAAATGGCCATTTCGTTTATGAAAAAAAAAATCGGGAATATCACCGTGTTTTTCAAGCTCTAGATGAGAACCTGCCCTTAAAGACTTTTTTTATGCTTAAACGTATGAAATATTGTTTTCTGCTTACTTTTAATAAAAAAAGAATTAATTTAAAAAAAAAAAATTACTTACTTACTTACTTAGTTGGTCGTAACAACCCGTGTCCGGGTTTCAACCGACCTCATCAGCTCTCGCCAGGCGCCTCTGCTTTGCGCGCGCCTTCTCCAATCGGATACACCAAGTGCGGTTGGGGCTTCCTCAGCCTGGTCCATCCATCGGAGGCATGGTCTCCCTCGTCGTCGTTGACCAGCGACCCTCGCCTCGAGCACCTTTTTCGCTGGAGCTTCGTCGTTCATACGATGGACATGACCCAGCCAGCGTAGTCGCTGCACAGTTATACGCCGAACTACGTCAATGTCATCGTATAGCTCATACAGCTCATGGTTCATTCGGATGCGATAGTCATCGCCGACTCGAACAGGACCGAAGATTTTGCGAACAACTTTTCTCTCGAACACCCCCAGAGCAGCTGCGTCAGTTTGCGAAATTACCCATGCCTCAGCGCCATAAAGCAGCACAGGTAGAACGAGCGTCTTGTAGAGTGTTAGTTTTGTCGATCGAGAGAGGGCTCTGGAACTTAGTTGCTTACTGAGCCCGTAGTAGCACCTATTAGCAATTATTGTTCTTCGCTTTATCTCCAGGCTGATTTCGTTTTTGGTATTAATAGCGGTGCCAAGGTAAACGAACTCCTTGACTACTTCAAAGGTATAAAAAAAAAAATTAATTTTCATATAAATACTTTTCGGTTTGGGTCGAATATTACGAAAAAAGGGCAGAATTTCAGTTTTCGTACACTATTTTTTAATTTTTAAATTTTTACAAGTTGTTCTTAAAATTCGTTGATTTATAATCCAAAAACGATATTATGCATCTAAATAATTTATGTAAAGGCTGTTTTGTTTTTAGAGGAATAGAACTTTAAGTTGGCAACACTGTTTTAACTGACGGCCATTTTGTCAGCTGCCAAGAGATTTGTGTTTAGTTTGGTTTGGCATTTCAACATGAATAGACTGACGCCTGAACAATGCTTCCAAATTGTGCAAATTTATTTTGAAAATAATGGTTCTGTTCGAAATACGTATCGCGCACTACGTCCATTTTACGGTCAACATAATCGTCCATCAAGCAATTAATTCGACTACCTATGGACCGTTTTCGCACCACGCTTACTCTAAATGATAATACGCATCCACAGAGACGTCGTACAGTGCGTACAGAAGAAGCTATTGCTGCTGTGGAGCGTAACGTTAAGGAAGACCCTAATCCGTTTATCCGCCACCGTGCACAGGAATTGGATATGTGTCCATCCACTTTATGGAAGATTTTGCGGAAAGATCTTGGTTTGCGTGCTTACAAAATCCAACTTGTGCAATAATTGAAGCCCCACGATCACCTAACAGTACGTTCAAAAAGTCCGTAGGATGACACATAGATGGCGTGACTAGATTTTTTTTCCATGTGATTTTCATTTAGTACCAACCTTCAAACGATACGTTTAAAAAATTGACAACAATCTGACAATTGATTCGTGAGTTATAGCATTTTGTGTGCAACTATGGTTATTGAAAAAAAAGGAAAAAAGTGAATTCCGAGTTTTGATAGAGCATTGCTTTTTGATTAAAAAAAATTACAGTGGAACCCAAACAACGACTTGATAAACATTATCCGGTCTCTGCTCCATCGAGACAAATGGTAGAAAAGTGGATTGCTGAATTTAAACGTGGTCGTACCAGCACAAATGATGCAGAGCGCAGTGGACGCCCAAATCAGACTGTTATTCCACAAAACATAAAAAAATCCACAATTAGTTATAAGCGATCGTACATTCAAGGTGCTCGAGCTAGCTGACATTGTAAAGATATCAGATATCATATGGTAGTGTTTTTTTACCATTTACACGAATATTTGGGTATGCGAAAGCTCTGTGCAAAGTGGGTGCCGCGTGAGCTCACAGTCGACCAAAAAAAAACAACGAATTGACGCTTCAGAGGAGTGTTTTGAGCTGTTAAACCGCAATAAAATCGAATTCTATTGTCGATATGTGACAATGCATGAAACATGGCTTTACTATTATACACCAGAATCCAAAAGACAGTCAGCTGAGTGAACAGTAGTCGACGAACCAAATCCAAAGCGAGTAAAGACCCAACAGTCGGCTTGTAAGGTGATGGCGTCTGTATTTTGGGATGCGAAAGGAATAATATTCATTGACTATCTCCAAAAAGTAACCACCATCAACAGCGACTATTATTGTGCACTTTTGGATCGATTGAAGGCTGAAATCGCCAAGAAACGGCCACATTTGCAAAAGAAAAAAGTGTTGTTTCACCAAGACAATGCACCGTGTCAATAATCGATGAAAACGATGGCAAAATTGAATGAATGGGGCTTCGAATTGCTTACCCACCCAACGTATTCTCCAGATTTAGCCCCCAGCGTCTTTTTCCTGTTTTCAGATCTCAAGAGAATGCTTGCTGGAAAGAAATTCAAGTCCAATGATGAAATAATCACTGAAACTGAGGCCTATTTAGACGAGAAAGAGAAATCGTACTATAAAAGTGGTATCGAAAAGTTGGAAAATCGCTATACTCATTGTATCGCTCTCGAAGGCAAATATGTTGGATAATATAATCGAGTTTTATCAAAATATTGATTTTTTCTTACTTATCCTACAGACTTATTGAATGACCTGTTAGCAAGGCGTAGATTCGGTGAATGGGTCCAAAACAAGATTGCCGTTGATCCCGATTTTCATAAGAGAATTTGAATTTGTGAAGATAATCCTCAAGAGTATGTTGAGACACCATTACATCCAGAAAAACTGACTGGTGTGCTTTATAGGCTGGTGGAATCATTGGTGTACTCCTTTAAAAACGATGATGCCCAGAACGTTACAGTCAATGGTGACCGCTATAGAGCCATGATTACTGACATTTTCGTTCCTCAATTGAACAACCATGATGTGCAGGAGCTGTGGTTTCAACAAGACTGCGCAACATGCCACACAGCTCGTGCCACAATTAATTTACTAAAGGAAACATTTGGTAACCGCTTAATTTCACCTTCCGGAACCGTGAATTGGCCTCCAAGATTGTGCAATGTAACGCCGCTAGACTATTTTCTGTGGGGATATGTAAAGTCGCTAGCTAGTCTACGCCGATAAGCCCGAAACGGTCGACCACTTGGAGGACAACATTCGCCGCTATAATTGCCGATATATGACCACAAATGTTGGTAAAAGTGATTGAAAATCGGGCCTCCAGATTAGATTACGTCCGAGTCAACCGTGGCGGTCATATGCCAGAAATCATATTTAATTATAAGGCCAAAAGATTATCTTTTGAATAAAGTCAATTTCATGTCAATTTTAAAAGTTCATCCTTGTTTTATTCCATTTCAAAGTTCTATATCTCTAAAAAAAACACACTTTCTAATCAGGCAAATTTTTCCGACGATAAAAAAAAATTTTATTTTACTTTGATACTTTGGCAACTCTAGTTTTGAGTATCTAGTAGATATTTGGCAATACAACACATACAAAACGCTCTCAACCACTTTTCTTAGTAGATTAGCTAAGTGGGCATGTGCGTGTTTGTCTATCTGTGTTTATCGTATATTTATTTAGTTGTTGCTTCTAATGATGATAAAGTTAGCAGAGGCAGAGGCAAAGACAGAAGCAGCGGCAGCAATAAAGAAGCTGCCTTCAGCAGCAGGTTGAAAAACAAACACATTGACGGAGCCAAAGTTTGACAGGTACAACTCTCTCGAGAAGAGCGGAATTGATAAAATAAAATATTAAGATAAAAATTAACAAAAAAAAAAAAAAAGGTAGCGAATGGTTAAAATTGTAAATAGGTAGGAATTTAAGCTGAGACCACAACAACAGCAACAGTGCCATTGTTATTGTTTACTCCTTGTTTGCAAATGTTGTCAGTAAACAGCTTGAACAACCGCAGCAGCCAGAGATAAACATGCACGTACCATCACATTGAATACAGCAACGTATCTGCAATGATAACAATATCAATTTTCTGTCTGTCCATATGTTTGTTTGATGGCCTGCACATCCGTAACGCTGTCTGTTTGTCTAACTGTCTGTATGACGGTCTATCTGCCGTCAATCTGTCTGTATTTGTAATTTTATCTGTTGGATTGTTAATGTTTTTAACTGAACTGAACAATTTACCGACGATGCGCTAGCTAATTTAATTAAATTATATGCGAAGCGTGGAGAGAACGTTCAACTTTGACGGCAGTTGATGAAGGACAATAAAAAGTAGGAAGTAACAACCATGAAAAAATACCAACAACAACAATCGCAACATCCAAGAGTACTTAATGGATAAATGTTAGAAAGAAATTTAAAAAATTAAAGTAACAAGATTTGAGAAAAAGGTGAGTAGTAACAGTGAGACGAGTCGATGACCGGAAACCAAATAAATTCCTTCAGTTCCGTTTTATACACTCAAACAGATCGCAAATCATTTCAAGAGTTGACAGAGTAGTGTTTTCTTTCAAACGAGCTCTCAATAAAACAAAAGATTTTTTATTTAGAAAATGTTAGGTATATTGTTGTAACAATTTTTTACTAAAAAAACTCATGTATACATATATAAAGAATTATGTATAGTATAAAAGTAAGGAGAAAGCAATGAAAGAAATATATATGTAGAAGAATGATTATTAAAAGCACTATTTATATCTTTTAATCCTATTATACAGTTGAAAATGTTGATGCCAGCGAGCTCATTGGAGATTCATCCAGATATCGCCGACAGCAGCTGAGGCCATAAAAGCGGCTCGCCGGGAAGATTCGTAAACAAATCACCTGTAGGGTTCGTTAGCGATTCGCTGAGAAGATTCGCAAATGAATCGCCAAGAAGGGTCCTTAATAATAATAATAAATCGGGGATTGGTCGAAGCGGACCACAGTGGGTTCCTTTTCGTCCCCATAGGACAAGGATGCTACCGCTCGGAGCCCTCATACGTGAGCATGCTCCTTACATAAGCATCCTTTGTCACCTCAAGCATATTCTTGTAGATCAGTTGACCAATCTCGGCTTCACCAATAAATGGACGTCCCAGAATGGTCAATCTTATGCTAGCCAACGCCGGGCACTGGCACAGATTGTGTGCTGCCGTTTCCGGCTCCTCTAGGCATAACTATACGCATCGTCCTCGGTCAGAGTCATCTTCCTGAGATGGTACATGCAGGGATCAGTGCAGTAAGCCAGCTTAAAGTCCTTCGATTGTAACGAAAAACGTTTGCAGCCTTATTACGAGACCACTTCACGGCCGCCTTCGATTGCCAACAGATAACTGCTTCTTCCCAACTTGTACGGTGTTCCGAGTCCGTCTATTGCTTAATAAGGCCTGACACCATGTTTTCGCCTATGGCGATACGTGGCTCTGGTCCACAGAACTATTCTGCTGATCCTTCTCTCGCTAAAGAATCAGCATTTTCATTCTGTTCTATGCAAGAATGTCCTCTCACCCACATAAGTGTGAGCTCATTTGTCTGAGCGCACCTATTGAGCTTGATAATACACTCTATGGCCAGCCTGGAAGTGACGCCTGTACGCTGCATGCACCTAATCACCGACTGATTGTCGAAGGCAATGACAATTTTCTTGCCATTGACCCGGTCATCTATCAGGTGGTCCAGTGCATGCACCACACCAAGCATTTCCGCCTGATACACAGACACAAACCTCCCTAAGCTCAGCACACAGGATAGGCTCAACTCTTCTGAGTAAACGCCTGCCCCGGCTCTGCCATTCATCAGATATCTGATAACTTATATCTGATAACGTCTCCATCTGTTATAAGAGTTTTATAACATGTTTCTGTTATCCTTACTCTCTGCCTTCCGTCCATAGGTATACTCGCCTCCCTGACATCTCTATGTACAATATCAAGGATGATCCATGCCACGTAGCATTTCGCAGCATCCTGAGGGCTTCTACCGCCAC
This sequence comes from Coremacera marginata, assembly GCA_914767935.1. Lineage (NCBI taxonomy): Eukaryota > Metazoa > Arthropoda > Insecta > Diptera > Sciomyzidae > Coremacera > Coremacera marginata. The sequence goes on along the minus strand of OU612046.1, from coordinate 51,354,331 downwards.
CGTTTTCTTTATTTCTAAATCCAAAGGCAGCATACCTAACAGAACCTAGATTGCGCTTGTTGGAGAGGTGCGTATTGCACCTCTTATTCCAACACACGCCAGTCGTTGGGCTCTGTCCAGTCTCTTCTTAATAGTTTTCTGGCTGACTTTTGTCCACCAAATTACCGAAGCATACGTGATGGAAAGTCTAACCATCATAGTGTAAGCCCATTTCATAGACTCTGGGTTTAGCCTCCATTTGAGACCACAAACGCGTCTACACTGAAACAGAACCCTCTTGGCTCTTTGAATCCTATCTTCCACATGCTTGTTCCAGTTCAGTTTACTATCCAGGGTTACCCCAAAATACATAACTTTCGTGGACATGTTAATTTCAGCTCCAAAACGTCTGAGTGATTCTCTCCTCAGACCTGTCCTCTTTCTAGTAAAGAGAACATTGTCTGATTTTACGAAAAGGCCTTGTTCTCGACACCAGTCCTCCACCATTCGGAGTGCCCCCTTTATGATGTCTGAAGTAAAAGCTGCGTTTTTTCTAACATCCAAATCCGATTTGCATTCAAAATAAAATCCAGCTCTTCATATGTTCATATGTGAAACTGATTTTGTGCACTCTTAATCGTAATCCAAATCCAATTTGGATGTTGGTAAAAATGCGGCTAAAGACAGTTTTGAAAAACATTCATATTTTTGTGGGGAAATCGTTTGCCAAATGGGTGAATTTGACCATTTTGAGAATTAGGGAAGTTGGTTGAAACGAGTTGGCAGCCCTGGTGACAGAGCAGCATGCTTGCTTTTTATGTATGTGCATACTTTCAGACTGAACATTTTTCAGAACAGTAGATGTTGTAAAAGCACTGTAATAATGGCAACAAATGTTTACAGTTTGAGTGTATATGCTTCCAACACTTCGTAGAAAGGATTTATACTAGTACTAAGTAAATAAAGTCAAAGAATAATGTTTTGTAAATTATAAATTGTGTCTACAAGGAATAACGACATAAACCAAAATAACCTTAAAAAAAAGCAATATGACATTTTCTTAGTGGCCAATCTTTGTAAGGATGCAGAAATCCGTTTTTTGCACAGAATAAATTACTACTTATGTGTGCAAACATTTATTTTGTACCGATTCATATATTTCAGAATAAAGGGTCGTAGTTAATGCAATTTAAATATATAATATTTTGAGTTATTATGTCGTTATTCCTTGTCGCCATAGAATTCTAATAAAGAGAAAATTAACGTTTTGTTTCAAACTAACATAACGACATGAATGTAGTTTTAGCAGAATATACATTTATTTTATTTTAAAAGAAAAATTATGGAAATTGACCTGGAAGTGAACCTCAAAAAAAAACTCGAGTTACTTGATAATTCCTCGAGTTATTTGAAAAACCGAATTACTCGAATTGAAAATCGGATCAATTTGCAACACTCGATTCGATTCGAACTCAAAGTAATTCGCACAGGCCTAATTTTTTTTTTGATTTTGGGCGTTATTTCATTGAACCTACTTTTCCAACAAGTATGAAATTAAAGGGTCCGCCAAATAATTTTTTTTTTTTGAAAATGCAAAAAAAAACTACTGAATATTTTTTCAAATTTCTATTTTTATTTGAATGTACAATCCGTCCGGTTAATAATGGAAAATAATTTCATTCAAATGGCTGCCTCGGTGGCCATGCAGTAGCCTACACGATCGGTCCAATTTTTAAGCACATTATCGATTGTGTGCAGCTGTATTTTACCAATGGCTTCACGAATATTGTCCTTTAAAGCGTCAATTGTCTCTGGCTTGTCGGCGTAACACTTATCTTTGAGGGCACCCCACAAATAATAGTCCAACGGTGTCAAATCGCAGCTCCGAGGTGGCCAAACGACATCAGCTCTGCGGCTGATAATGCGATCTTCAAAAACAGGGCGCAAAACATCGAGTGTAGCTTCGGCTGTGTGGCACGTAGCGCCGTCCTGTTGAAACCAAATGTTGCCAATATCCTCCTCTTCAATTTTTGTGAACAAAAATTCGTTCAACATGGCCCGATAACGATGGCCATGGACTATAACGGCCACTCCTTGCTTATTTTCGAAGAAAAATGGCCCAATTATGCCTCTGGACCAAAATCCGCACCAAACAGTGACTCGTTTTGGGTGCATTGGCTTTTCAATGTATGCGTGCGGGTTTTCTGTGCCCCAAATGCGACAATTTTGCATGTTTACATACCCGCCAAGATCAATATGAGCTTCATCTGGAAAGATGATTTTTTTGGCAAAATCGGCATCTTCTGTAAGTCGATCGCAGGCTGGGATTTCCCAGCGTTGTTCAAGCGTATACACAACCATATTCGTTCAGCGGAAGGATAAAACTAATTATCTGTCAAATAAGACATGTGCTAAGTGTTACCATTCACGAAATAAGCACTATACATATTATTATATACAATTATTATATACATTTTAATTATCAAAATCACGCCAAAGGGAGATAATAGCATTTTTCGTTATTTGTTTTTAAGCGTTGTTGAGTAAACTAGAAAGTTCAAAGATCTGAAATTAATTACACTTATATACATCATCAAGCGATTTACGCCATATGTGTAATTTTTTGCTTAAACATTGTACAAGCCAATATCTCATTCAAGCTTTGAACTAATTTATTAATTTAAATTTAAATATATAGCTACTTATAGAAAAGTTATATACTGATATAATTTTAAATATAACAGAAGTTATTTGTTTTTTGGTGTTAAATTTGATTAATTATTACAAGCGTTTAAGATAATTAATGTGTAAACTGAATAAATAAATAAGTTCATATTTAATTGAATTGACAACTCAAGAACAAACATTTGTTCTATCTACTTTAACCATTTAAAAAAATTACTACACAGAGATTTATATGATGACGTTAATTTATGTAGAAAAATTAAAAGTTAGCTCAAATTAAAAAAAAAATTAACTGCCATTTTCAAATTTTTAAAAACCCCTTAATTAAATCAACTGCTTTTGAAACCAGAATTTTAAAAATTTCTTCAAAAAAGTCAAATCAAAAAGTAATCCTTTACAAATGTCTTCAAATTGCTAAATGATATACTTTTTAGCTACATGCATCCATCGAATGTCAGACATGCAGACATTTACAATCCATTTTGCTGAAATGTGCAAACATTTACAGCTCTCGAATTTTAGTTAACACGAAGAAGTCATAAACTTAATGGAATTGAGCTGGCAACAGATAAGAAACGTTGAACCTGTGTCTAGGCAATTTATTTTTGGTGTGAAAACTCCAACAAAATCTTGTGCATTCGAATGAGGTGGTTTAGGTTGCATTCTACTATTTTCTACCATTTTTAAAACATCAAAGATAAACATTATTCAATGTGCTGTTTTATATTCTAGCAAAATATAAAAAGCTTAAAGAAAAAAATGCAGTTGAAAAGATGCTGTCTGGCATCTTGCTATATTAAATCTGCAGTTAAGTGGCTGTGAGTAGGGAAGGCAAAAATGTGACTCTGAAGTGTTGCAGATTGCATTGCAATAACACTGGAATTGGCGCTTACTTTCAATGCATACACTTACGTTGGGTGGGGTTGGTTGGTTGATGCCAGTGCCGGGTGCTTTCACTGATCCGGTGACAAGCTCAAAGATAAAACGCAAAAGCAGTTTATTCCTCCCTCTCTCCATAAAAGCTTTATTACTGCACCGATCATATTTATTTTCACTATCAACACCGATAAGGCAGAAGATGTTGATAAGAAAAAATATATAAATAAAACCGGTGCCAACAAGATCCAATAAGCAAGTGAACAAATACAACAACAACAACAACAGTCATTGTACGAACACACATTAAGCTAAGGAATCTTCAGACAATACCAAAGAACAAAATAAAGTCATGCAGCGACAGGCCGACACACTGACAAAAATACAGACAGACTGAATTACAATTAGAGGCAGGCAGGCAGACAGACAGACAGACAGAGAGACAGAGCAAAGCGTAACAGACAGCTGGAGGTACTGGAGGTGATTTGCACAGTCAGGCACAGCATAGCTGCTGACTTCCTTTGCTGCGTACATCTCCTCGATTGTGTAAATGAAAATTACACACGCTGTGTGAAAAGCTTTCCATTTAAAATGCGTCATAATATATCGTCTAGAATAGGGCAGAGCTTCTGTTTCGATAACTATTTAATTAAACGTATTTTTGAAGAAAAAGAGAGCTGTTAATTAGTGCTCAAATTTAAATATTTTCTAAATAAAGTATAAATAAAGTTGATCCTTTTTCAACTTTTTTTTTGAAATTCCGCAAACATTTTCCTTTTTTTGGACAAAGAAAATTCCAGTCTCCATGGCGTATAATTAACATAGATTAACACAATTTATTTCACTCACCGTTCAATGACCAAATATGCGATGGCAACGACGTCGCCGTGAACACTCCTCGTCCAATGCTACTCAGACCACCTCCAACACCAGCAGCATTTGACGAAGCTGCAGCCGCTGCCGCAACGGCAATTCCATCCGCAAAACCAGCACCAGTCATGGCCACCTCTTCAAAATGATCGTAGTTGATGCCATGTGGTCCAACGTTGCCGCCGGAGCCGTTTATCATTAACGGATGGCCATGAAACGAACCGCTACCCACAGGCACACCCATACGTATACCACCGCCTAACGGATGATGTGACTGTAGCTGATGGTTGATTGTGTTGTTGTTGCTGGTGAAACTATTGTTATTCATCGAGGTGGCTGGATGTGTATGTGGCGCTCCGGCTGCGTTGTGTGTAGCACCTGCCTGATTCAAATCAGGCACTGAGCTCAGACTACGAGCACGTTGACGATCGATGGATGAAGAGTTCTGTGAATGATGATGATGCACCTGTAGGCCGGGCAGTGCGCGGAGCAAGTTGAAACCCTGAGTACCAGCGCCTCCTGGACCACCGATGCCGGCCGACGAAGGTGCAGAGGTGGCTACGACAACATCGTTGCCCGAAGAGCTGGTGGAAAAAGTGCGTGCTCGTGGCGTTTGGTGACCGCTCGTGGCGGGTGTGCTTGCTTTGGCGCCCATTGGCTAATCGCAGGAGTGTTGTTGTAGTAATCAGCGGTTTTAATCAAAATTTAACAGAATGATGCTGTTGTCCAGTTAGCTGCAATGGTTAAGTTTGTAGAACTCAGCTTAATTTAGGCGCTGCTCAAAATTAAGAAAGAAATTCAAGTGTTAAAACTCTTTTCTTGCCATCTCAGAAACTTAAGGCCAAATCCACTCACTTATTATTCCGCTTTGTTTGTGTATCCTGCGATTGGTAAACAAAGGACTTTGATGCTTCACAATGAATTTCAGTTATTTAATCTTTGGAGTTAAAAAAAAAAACCAAACGAAACGAAACAGTAGAAATCTGGTTGTGTGGAGGCGTGACACAATCCGCCTGCTGGATTCTTGCACGTCTTCGAAGAAGAAAAATTCCAAAACTTCTCCAAAATTTTTCTGTGTTACTCTTCTGGGACGTATTTGAAAAGAAAACTAACTACGTTTGCTTTTCTTCTCACTTGTCATCGACAATCGACTTTATATCGCAAGAATTTGCTTAATTTTCCGAAAAGATTTTGTTTTGTGCAATTATTATATTTAACGATTCTCAATTTTTTTCCTTTTTTCTTCTTTTAGTGTAGAATTTTTCTTTCGTTTTCGTATTTATATTTTCATATTTTCTTCTATTCAACTTCCTTCTGTAGGCAGTTGCCGTCCATCACTTCACTTTACGGAACGTTTGACGTTTTTCTCCGATTAGAATTCTTGACGTTTTTCGCTTGTTTTCAAAGTGTTTTTGTTGTTTTGCACTGCAGTTCTAGAAGCCACGCATTTTTTTGTGAAATTATTTAATAAAAATTTAAATTAATTATCTAATTCCGGTGTTTTATTCATTTTTATTGGACAGAAACAGAAATTTTGTTCGTTGCGAATTGAGTGGAAAGTTTGTGTGCCGAGAGCTGTGAGAGAGATTCAGAAGTACTGCCAGCAAAAAAAAATCCTATGTTGACAGATAAAATTTTTAAATGTTCGAGTTTGTTTTCATGTTTGTACAACTCATGGTATAATAAGACAAGGTAGCGCTTGTAGTTAAAATTCGTGAAAAAAGTGGAACTTTTTTATAAAAATTAGAAAATTTATCAACATGTACTTCAAAATACAACACTAAAATAAAAATTAAAAGAGAATAATGGTCAAAATAAAGAAAAAATTATTACATATTAAATACCAAATGAAAGATTAATGTTTCAGCCTTCATTTTATTATATCTTCATTTCCTCTTTATAACGGATTTTTTTAGAGTAAATAACGGTTTGATACAAAAATAAATCATATTAGGGCCAAGGTTCACCCCTGGAAAATGAATGCAAACAATGTTTTTACTACGAATCTGACGCTTGGTTCCTGATTTTGCTACAAACACATCACCAGTTGAGAAACTACTTGATGTGAAATCACAAAAAAAAATCAAAAATTTTAATTTTTAACAATTGGTTGAAACACTGAAAATAAATCTCAACTCATCTACACACGACTTGTTTTCAACAACCAGCAACAAGTTTTGCGATTGGTTGCTCGTCTATAGCGCCCTTTAGACCGAATTCTCTTCATAAGAAATACATGTAAACAATTTGACGGATGTTGTTAGGTTGCTGTCGTCGTCAATGTTGCTGAGCAAAAACACCTCCTTACATATCAGTTAAAGCCTTTGCACAAAACATACGCTTAATTAAAGGAAGTTCATGTTATACGATGTTCACACTCATGAATGGCCGAATATCCATAGTACTCGCAAATTCAGCATCCAAAAGAATTTTTCTTATATGCCAACAATCCCTGTTAAATAAATAAATGAAATATAATATCCGTTATAATAACGAATCTTCGTCTTTAAATCACCTTATTTGAAACCTCATATGCTAACAGATGGTGGGGAGAGATCCTTCCTGATTTTAATTGCTCGTCTGGTGTTGCTCAGTGTCATCCTGCATAGACGGATTAATTTTGCAGGTATACCAAATTCAGACATAGTAGAGTATATGTGATTCCTTATTGGACTGTCGAAGGCGGCTTTGTAGTCGACAAAAAGATGATGGGTGTCGATTTGTTTCTCTAGGGTCTTTTCCAAAAATTGTCGTAGCGTGAATATATGGTCGGTGGTAGATTTTTCAGGTCTGAAGCCAGACTGATAAGGCCCAATCTGTTGGGCTTACGATGGGCTTTGGTCTGTCACATTATACGCTCGACAGGACCTTCTAAGCAATATATAGAAGACTTAACCCACAGTAGTTGGCACAAATAGTGGGATCGTCTTTCTTGAGGATTGGGCAGAGTACACTGAGGTTCCAATTGTTTGGAAATGGGAACAGGGGGGACGAACCTTCACAAGGCATCTTGGCTGACTACGAGGCCAGCATTGTCCATATGGAAATCATCCCAAGTCGACTCAAACCTCCATGTGGTGTTCCCTGGGCAACTGACTGGCAGCCGTCAGTTTGATGGCTGATTTGAGTAGCGGGTTACCTAGCCTTAAATAGGTTGAGCGTCGGATGAAGCCCACCGCGTCAATGAAAAGTTACATAAGAAATATGAGAAGGTTATCCCAATCAAAATACTCTCAAATTTTGTCACTTGGAAGTTTTTGCTACATAAGTACGGGAACAGACCTTTATATTGCTCAATTCATAAATAAAATATATAAGAAATAAATATATATATAATAAACAAACGTGTGAACGTATTATTAAAGTTATTTAAACCTTGCGAACGCACTCGTGTGTCAGCTGATAGAGTTGACAGTTGTTTGTTTTCTTTCTTGCTCACGTTTTGTGCTCATTTTTTGTTAAAATCTTAATATTAATTTCGTAATAAAAACTTCCATTTATAGATAAATGGCACTCTTCAGCGGCAATTCTAAAGATATTCCAAAAGATGCAGTTCGTCTTACATCAGACGAAGCATTACGTTATCAATGGAAAGTAATAAACGGCTGGGAGAACTTTAGGGATGTGTAAGTTTTTGTATCTTGCCATCGCCACCTGAATGTGCAACTAACCAAAAACTGGGTGGAATTTTTTTCAGTTGGGCCCTGAAACACACAACCAGCATTATGGGTAGCCTTGCAGCTATGAGTGGCATCTATGTAAACAATCACTACCGCACTAAACTGCGGCTCGGCACCTACGGACGGTTCTCCTCATATCTGCCGATTGTCGTCATACCGGCAATTTTTTCGGTGGCTATGCATAAGTTGTTTGTACAGCACCTTATCCTGTTAAATCCACTTGGTGAATGCCCACTCTGTATGCAGTTGCGAGCCGCTTCATTACAAATTGGATTCGGTGTTGTACATCCTGCGGTACTCGCACCACTTTCGTCATTTATGTTCGCCACTCGCCATTTCACCTACAATATACCATCGCCCACTCAGCAACCGCGTGAGGTGCTGCAGCTCTGGCGAAAGTTGACCAAACCAATCATCCCAATATTGGGCACAATGCTGATGGGTCATGGCTTGGTTGCCATGTATTTAACCTATAAGCAGGCCGAGCAAAATTTCGAATTAAATCTGAAACTCATAAAGAGCGAACGTGAAATGGAAGAAAAAAATGCAATGGAGCAAGTTTTTGTTTAATAAACTCAAACGATAGAGATCGTCGCTCTTAGATCGCCTTGAAATGCGAGGGGGTGTTAAGGAGCTAGTGGGTTAAGTTGGAAAATCCTTGTATTAAAAAATATATAAAATGGAAATATCTAATATATGAAAAATAATCCACTTTTAATTCCGCTAGCCTGAGTACAAATAAAAGCAAACAAAATATGTTGCACCCAATTTCCTATAAATATCAACTCAAAACTATAGTTTTATTCGAAAAATATAGATTCGACTTCCAAAGAATCACACAAATGCATTAAATATATTTAAAATATAATTTTATTCAATTCAATTTGAATGCAAGGACAACACATTCAGGTTTATTTCATTTTTATTTTTTAATTAAACAACTAGACAAGGAGAAAAGTTGTCAACATAATAGTTTTATTTAATTGATTTAACCTTAGTTTGATTTTTTTTTGTTTTTGTTTCTTTTTTTTCATTTGTTTATTATGTTAATTTGTTAATAAAATATAAGTAAAATTTTTACACTACTTTATTAAACTCAAAAACATACGCAACAATAATGTAATGTCTTAATTTCTAAAATAAAGTTACTGTGTTAGAGAAACAATAAGATTGAGAAAAAAAAATTTAATGAAATTTTGAAAAATGTTAAAATTTGAAAAAGTTTTGGACTTAGCCATCTCATTTGCTGTCCATGCGTCCAGCCATTGTTACTTAAAAATATATTTGTTTAAATCATGAGGCATAATGTGCTTATTTACTTCAAAGTAATGCATACTTATTTAGAGTTTAATTTGGAAAACTTGATTATAGTTCTTGTAGTTGTAGTTTCATTTTGTGTTTGGTTTTTGTTTGTGTGTTGTTTTAAAATTCATCCAATTTATTAATAAGAATTGTAATAATAATAAATACGAAACTTATTATTACTGTTGTAGTTGCTGTCGCCGTGTAGGCGCTTCTTATATTGTTGATGATGATGCCGTTGTTTCTTTTTGTTTTGTGTTTGCTGTTGTTGTTGCTGCTGTTGTTGTTGCTGCTGTTGTTTTTGCTGTTGGTGTGTTGCTTGTGTTTTTTGTAGTTGTTAGCATTGCACTTTCCCATAATGAGCGCGGCGTTCTAAAACATCGCGGTACTCTTTGTAGTTCATTTGAATTTCATGAGAACGATAACGCGTTAGTTTGATTGACTTGCGTGTTTCATGGGTGATTGCTGCACGATAGCCACCCTTCCTGAGGAGTGAGTCAATGGTTTGAATCTGGTCCCAACCTGCAAATATTTACAGATAGTTTGAAATAGTGATTTTTAAGTAAATGATTATATTTTTCCGACGCACCCTGTTCAGTTGCCACTTGTGGCAAATAAGTAGCGGTCCGCTTACACCCACGCTCATTGAAAAACTCTATTCGTATGCCGTGCACACCGAGTGTCCAGTCCAAGTGTCCACGCGCCTCCTCAAAGTTCTGCAAGTAATTCAAAAGTTGATTTTTTTTAATAGTAATTATTTTTTTAATATAAAATTATATAAAAAAGAAAAATTAATAACAATAAGAAACAGAACATTGTTTTTTTTCTCATTTTTTATTTTTAAAACAATGCACTATGGTCCAGAAATCGAATTTGGCGCGCATTAACCTTATTTTTGAACTTCATAATAAAAAAAAAATAATGTGACTTCCACAAGCATATTTTCCTTGTTCCGAAAAATATCTTTTTCATGTCACATGGCAATCCTCCTCATTTGTCGTTACGCAAAAGTTGTAGTTCTAAATATTCTGCATTATGTCGCTTTTTATTAAACAAACGTTTTTAAATTTTAAGTGAAAATTTATATATACTTTGGGAAAATATCAGTTTTTTTAGCACATCGTTCAAAGCTCTTAGGTATTCAGGAATTGCCTTCTAGATGATTTAGGTCTGCAATCATACCATCCATATCCGGAGCCTTTCTTTTTCGGAATAGGCCGATAAGATACTTTATCTTACTCATCTCGAAAGCTGGAATATCCTCCCGTTGTCTAACAAGTAAGGTCAAATTCCTACCATTGGGAACAGAATAATCTTAACCCTCCGTCTGGCAGATGGGTCTGGCCAGACATATTTCGTTTTTCGACGTTAATTAAATATATTTGTATTTTTGAAATATATACTTGTGCTTTCAGGTACCCTCCTAAAATTTTATTTCTATCGTGATGTGACAAAAAACGGATTTACAAAAATCTCACCTTCGAACCGACAGATGGTGCCTGGTCAGACCCTATGCATTTTGTATGGAAAAATGGGACATATACAACTTTTTTTTAATTTTACTGGGTTTATTGCTACTTTTCCTTGTATTTATTTATTTCGCATTGCCTTCTATTGCAACACATAGGATTTAGCACACACATATGTGTGTATCTTCATTCAGATGCTCTTCAAATTTTTCGAGAAGCCATGTCGTATAGGCGGTTTATTTCATTGATACGATATATCCGTTTTCATGATGGTCGAACACGCCAATTTAGCCAAAAGCTCGATAAAGCTGCTCCGATTCGAGACATATGGAACTTTAGGAATGAAAACCTCGCAAAAAAACTATGAACCGCATGAAAATATAACTGTTGAGCAGCTGTTTTCATATCGCGGCAGAACTAAATCCACCCAATTTATTCCATCGAAGCCAGCGAAATACGACATCAAAGGCTGATAATTTTTTTACAATTGATCTTGCATACGTTGGCGCCATTCGGGCGAACAAAAGATGTTTACCTGAAAAAAGCAAAAAAGCATCATACACGCCCTGTGCTTTCATCTCTTTTTGGCTTTCATGAAAACTTCGTTTCACTTTGCAGCTAGGTGACGAAAAAGAACAAAGCTGTGAATTTACTTTCAACAGTATATTATTCGAAATATTGTGAAGATGAAGCATGCAAACCAGAAGCAATTTTGTTTTATAATGCGAATAAGGCAGGCGTTGATTGCATGGACCAAACGGTCACACATTTTTCAACAAAACGGCCAACCAGACGATGAACGTTTTCTTTCTTCTGCAATATATTAGATATCATGGGACTCGCTACTTTTTTCATTTGCAAGCAAGTCAATCGTCTCGATAAAAATGATTGTTAGATGATTTTCTGTATACACTTGACAAAACATTGGTTCTACCAAACGTAGAAAATTGGATGAATAATCCCAACATCGTTAAGATTCTAACTTGTCGTTTGGCTTTTGAATCGTTTTTTGGTGCTGCAATAACTATTCCAGCAAATATTTTCAATGCAACTACCTGCGGTGCCGATAAGAAAAGAGAGACTGCAAGCTTTGTTTACGAGGAGGTGATAAGCTGCGTCGTAAAACTCTTTTTTTTTTTCAAAATGCACAAATCCAGTACGCCAACAACATTAAAAAATTGAGTATATGTGTTTTGCTTGCAATTCTCAGAATTAAAGAAATTCGTATTAAAACAATTTTCACGTTTTCAAATTTTCAAAACATCTATTCACGTATAAATGCATGCAAAAGTTAGGGGCCTGGCCAGGCACAATTCGTCGGTGCGAAGGTAACCGGAACGTCTGTCAGACGGAGAGTTAATGGTATCTTTCCATTCTTAACTTATCTTTCTCGAATTAAGAGACTAATTCCGCTTTGCTCTATCGTTAAGTGAAAGAGGCACGATAAAGAAACGTATTGTTTGAAACATCGATTGGTATGGAATGAAGGGGGGAGGTCCTTCCAAAGTTTAGCAGCGATGTTGGTGTTGGGGAAGTGGAAGTTGATCTATTTCTCTAGGTTAGATTAGATTTGTTGTTTGGGTGGGTAAGAACACGAGAAAATCCTTCCCCAGGAACTCAGACTGCAGTCCTCAGTACCATGCCCTTATAGGAAGGAGAAGACAGAATAAAATTGATTAGAAGAAATAAAGTATCGGATTTCTTCGTGAAACAGCATGAATTGTATTCAAGCTCATAATATCGCAACCCAACATTCGAGCCCTTGTTTTCGCAAACGCAGTACAGTAATAAAGGTAGTGGTGTGAACTGTCTATCTCCTCCAGGCCATGTGTTGACCACAGGCAATGTGGCCTGTGATTAAATCAACCATAGCGCGAAGATCCTTCCGCCCTAAGCGGAGAAGATATTCTGCATCTCTCTCTTATCGATTATTGCTGACAAAAGAAAATATCCAACAGATAACACCTGAAAAATGTACGCCGATTTTCGGCTCGAATTCCCCATCTGACACAGAAAGTTTTTTCAATTGAATTAATTTTTCTGTTCGGCCGTCACCTCCCTGCAGACAATGGCAAGCCTCAGAGAGTAAAAAACGGCCATGAAAAGCTTCTTGAGAACATAAGCCATTTGGAGTCGGCATAAAGCTGGTAGGTTCAGTTCTCGATCATTTGTGTTCAAACATTTTACAATACACACAACACAATTGATCATAAAAAGCTCGGTCAAAGTCCTGGCTGAAATGGCCATTTACTTTTTTTTTCGTTTTCGTTCGATTTTCGGCTCCAGTTTCGTCGGTTTTCGTTACTATAGAAAAAAAAACACTATGCGTCGTCGCCCACACGAGAGAAGCAAAGTTATTTTCCTACCATATTTAGGTTAATATTTAAGTTAATATCTAATATCGGTCGTGGTGGAACGAAACGGAAACTGGATTCAGAATCAGCACAAAATTTTGCTAAGTATATTGTCTAAAAACTTATACTTGCCTGATACGTGCATGCATTCACAAGTTAAATCACAATTGATTGGAAATGGTGACAATGAAATCAGGTCATGATTGCACAAAATGATTAATAAATCAAAATCATTCAAAATGATTGGTGACTTAATTTTTTTCAAGTCTTATGCACGCAATTCAATAAATATTGCAATCAAAAATTTTACTCATTGATTTCGACTTCAAAGAATGCAGCTCCAAATGACTGCAACCTTACACAGCTCTGATACCAGAGTGCCCAAGAACCCAAGTGGACAAACTTTAATATGCCTAGACACCTATAGATTTTCCCTGCAATTTATTCTCAATTCTCCAGCACACAATGTCTAAGATAGCGAAAATCTCCGTTTGGAAGACTGACGTAATATCCCTCATTGCTGTGATATTCATGAATTGTTAATTTAAATTCCAACCAGTTCCAGTTCTATTAATGGTTTTGGATTACATCGACTCAGGTCGGAAAAATTAATCTCATATTTTTTACCTGCCTCGAAATTTTGAAAATTATTGTCTATTGGTAACTGGAAAAGTGGACACTTTCCTAGGTATTACTCCAAAAGACAGTAACGTAAATATCTGGTTGATGGAAGACTTTTTAGGTTTAAAGCCAACCTTATAAGATCCAATCAGATGTTATGAAAATACTTTATATGCTATATTAAGAAGGCTTATTTAAAAGTTGTTGTTGGCGCAAATTCTACAATCGTATTTTTTGTGAATTCGGCAAACACACTACGTTTCCAAACGCTTGAAATGCACTCTTTTGACCATACATATTATCTCACCTAAAATTAGGCGAATTAGTTTATAGATTTTGACAGCGCTTACCTGTAAAATGGAGACAGACACAGTGAGACGTGGCAACTCATCGCGCGATATAGGCGCAAAGCGTGAATCCTTCAGAGCACTTGTTAAGGCGTACTCGCGCAGTCCAGAGTGCAACTGCATGGCGCTAAAGGTGCCAATGCAGCCACGCAAACGCTTATCGCGGCCAATCTTCCAAGTAACAAACAAGGGGCTGAAAGGTTAGAGAGAGGAAAAAAAAGAGACATTTTAAGTATGGACACAAGGTAGCTGGCTAGTCAACACGTGTGTGACTCACTAAGCATCATTGCTGAAACGTGGCATTTCGGGACCATCCATATTGTGCAACTCACAGTGAAGCACCTCAAAGCAAAAGAAGCACATTTCTGGCACAGCAACGCTGTCAAGCGGCTTGAGACCATTCTGCAAACCGGTGCTGCCGCCACCGCCACACATACCATTCATGTGAGCACGGAGTACACCGCTGCTGCCGCCATTGAACTCGGGCAACTCCTCATTGACGCCATTGTGAGTGATATTATTGTGGCGATGGTGATTCGAACCGCCGCTGCCACCTTGGCGCGCATAGTTTTGCTGAAAGTTCGGATTAGACATGTTGTCGTTCGTGTTGCTGTTATTGTTGTTGTTGCTATCAACTAGCTCTGTTTTGCTTCTACTGCGCGGACGCTGTCTACAATGATTACGTCGTGTGCTGCTGGATTTGCGTCGTTTTAGCTGTTTAGACGTTTTTATGCAGTTGGTCGCCGTATGCGGTTTCCAGACGCAATTCTGGATAAATGTGTCAGCGTTCTCGTCGTCGTCGCTATCACTCCAACTATTGCAAGTAGCTCGCGCCGATTTTAGAAATTGTTGGCCGCTATCCAAATAATTACTGCCGGTCGTCAGCGCTGAATTGCAATCGATTTTCTGTTGATAACCTTGAAATCTTGTTGCCATGCAAGATTGAGAATTACATGAAATACTCTTGAAGTAAAACTATTTTGTTTCTTATTTTCTTTTTATACAATTTAACTAGATTTCTACTACAACTTCTTTTAGTTTTTATGTATTTTTTTTAGACTACATAAAATTTTGCTAATGCTTGCTTTAATTTAATTTATTTCTTTATGCTTTTACTTTAATGGCAGTGCGTTGTGAGTTGTTGTTGTTTTGTTGTTGGTTGGAGTGATTCGAAAGGATGTCTTTTTAACTAAATTTTAAAACCCAGCAATAAACGAACTCTGAAAGAATAAGAAAAAAAAATAAGGTTTGAAATTAGAAAGGTTTTAATAAAAATTTTTTAGATTTAAATCAATATAGATAACTGGGAAGCAATTTGTGTAGACGTTTTGCAAAAGATTAATTCGAGTTACAAATTATCTTTAGAAAAAAAAAAGTGTAAATAACTTTCGTCTATACCCAGCCAAACCAAAGATGACTAATTCGTAACTATTTCGAGCTGTCTTAATCAAGTTTGTTACTATTTCGTTATAGAAAATTTCGGAACAGTTTCAATTTTTATAGATTTATATATATACATATATTTATTTACATATTTATATTTATTATTTATAAATTCTATTGAAAAATTATTGAAAAAAGGTAAAAAATTTATGGACACGAAAACGAACGGTGTTGAGTTAGCATAGATAGAAATTCCGTCCGATGCATTGCTATTATTTTTATAGATATATATGGTATACTAAATTCAATATACTTTTAACTATTTCCATAACAAAAGTATTTTAAAAACAAAATAGTCTTTGTATAAACAATATACATAAGAACCCTTAACAGGATTAAAGGAATGTGAACAATCATCCTTAAATTAATAAATGATTGTGAAGAATTAAGAAAACTGTAAGATTCTCAACTTATTATTTAAATACTAGCTGCACCCGGTATGCATTGCTACGCCTCTCATTGCAATATTAAAACTGGAACAAGCCTTGTTTAATGAATCCGCTTAAATTTCAAAAAGTTTATTAGTACAAGGCATGGCAGAATTATAATTGTATCATACGTACAAAGTAGCACTTTTTTCGTAGATTATTATTCCCCCTGTGGCCCAAGAAACCCCTTGAAATTCAACAGGTTCATTAAAGTAGACTTAAGCCTAAACTTTTTACAACAATGGCGAATACCTGTGATTATCACCCGACATATGTGAAGTCTCTTTTACTCACAAAACCAAGAACTTTCCGTGCAAAAGAAGTGAATTTAAACAATTTTACGATGTTTTTTGAAGGATTTGTACTACTATAGCGCCAAAAGTCTCACCCTACCTGAAAAATCCTATATATAATTTTTCATGCTAATCGGATAAAATTTTAGTTGCAGAAATTTTAGTTTTAGTTTCAAATCCCTTGAAAAATTGCGGAAAATAAGAAAAACATTTTATTTGCACTCAGTCTGTGAACATAAAACAAATAACTGGGAAAAACGAACGATTGCTTTTCATTACAAACCTACAAAGGACCAACAAAATCATCTAAGGTCATAAAAGTAAATAAAATTATAAATTAAAAATAAATTACACCATCATTGCTTTTTTAATGATGATACGGCACCGCTGGAAGCAAAAAGCTATTTAAACGTCGTTTAAAGGTGGTTTTCTGGTTTTCTTATAAATAAATGTAATTTATATTTTAAAAATTTCGAAAATATAAAAAAATCACCGAAATTATTCGATAGTCCACACGGAATTGCATGAAAATGGTATACACGTGTTTTTATCGGTCAAATCATGATTGCATGCGAGTGTAAGCAAGCGGAAAAAAAGAGGTGGCATCTACTAGCCAAAGGTGGCAACTTGATTTTAACGCAATATTCATGACATATTTGGAATTCTGTTTGGATCAGGCGCGCACACAGAGAGATTTTGGATTTTAACCCCCTCCCTCAAATGAACGAATAAAAATAAAAACATCTTATATAAAAATATATTAGAAAATTTTTTATTATTTTTCTTTTGTGCACTTAAGGTATTTTTAACCAGCTGATAAAGTACTAGATTTTCAGTACCTTCAGAAGCCAGCAAATATCTACTGCTGAAAAATATCCAGAGGTGAACAATACCGCTCAAAAAGTGACAACTACTCCTTTGACGTCGATTTCATGTGATGAAATTTCAGAATGTCGAAATAAAGCAGTGGTGACATCCTGTAAACAGCAGCAACCTGCCAGAAGCCTAAGCCCTAACAGTTTTTTTTATGAAGTAAATTATTAAAATAAATTTATTAAATAAATTAAAACTCTGTTTTGAAGTCGAATTGATTATGCTTTGTTCCTAAAATGTATGACAAATTCTGGGTGGTGCCCTCTCAGATTAAAATTGCTTTGCTGATTCAGAAATTGAGATAGGGTTTTTTTCCGAAAAAAAATACTACAAATTTTAAGCCAATAAGATTGCAGCAGTGAACATGTTTGTGAGTTGATAAGACCGTCCGCAGCCAAACGCTTAAGTGCGTGGAGCGTATGCCAAAGAACCTCTGTGGACCCGTGTTCAAATTCAAATCATCTGACACAGAAAATTTTTTCAATAGAAACAATTTTGCTGATCTGACGTCATCTCTAACAGAGTAAAAATGCCATGTAAAGCTTCTTGAGAATATGAGGTGCTCGAAGTCGGCATAAATCTTGTAGGTCCAGTTCTCGATCACTTCTGTTTAAAAATTTCACAACACGCAGAAGAGAAGAGATCATAAAAAGCTGAGTCAAAGTTTTTTCCCACATTTCTTTTGTTGTACTTTTTCTATAACGTAGTCCAAATAGTTATCTGGTGTGCAGCTCACAAGATGCTGCATATCCTCTCCGTTAAATTTTGCGATAACTGCGATAACCTTACTGAGTTCTTGAAGCTGGACCAGCCACAGCTTCCAAAACATCGACACAGTCCAAGCATATAGGTACACGAAAACTCCAGCTTTCGTAATTTGTTCCGTTAAATTAAATTATTCCGTGAGCAACTTTCCTCTGATGGTCGCCCATAACCTCTTGTAAATTCTTTAGGTGGCCATAACAACCCGTGTTCGGGTTTCGGCGGACCTCATCAGCTCTCGCCAGGCGCCTTTGCTTTGCGCTCACCTTTGCCAATTGGATGCACCAAGTGTGGTTAAGGTTTCCTAAGTCTGGTCCATCCATTGGAGGCATGTTCTCCCTCTTCGTCGTCGACCAACGACCCGCGCCTCGAGCATCTTTTTCACTGGATCTCTCTCTGTCCATACGATAGACATCGCCCAACCAGATTAGTCGCTGCACATTTATACGCTGAACTATGTCAAATTCTTAGAGCTCATACAGCTCGTGGTTCATTTGGATTCTATAGTCATGGCCGACTCGAACAGGACCAAAGATTTTGCTAAGAACTTTCCTCTCGAACACCCTCAGAGCAGCTGCGTCAGTTTGAGAAAATATCCATGCCTCAGCGCTATAAAGTACAGGTAGAACGAGCGTCTTGTAGAGTGTAAGTTTTGCCGATCGATAGAGGGCTCTGGAACGTAGTTGCTTAATCATTGTTCCTCGCTTTATCTTCAGGCTGACATCATTGTTGTTATTAATGTCTATGCCAAGGTATATAAACTCCTTGAATACTTCAAAGTTATAGCTGCCGGATGAAATGTGGGAGTCTAGACGCAGCGCTCCCCTGTTTGTAGACAGCATATACTTTGTTTTACTCTCGTTTATCGTCAAACCCACTTTGGCTGATAGTAAATTGGCCTTCTCGATAGCGGTGAAAGCAGCGGTAACATCTCTCTCGGTTCTGTCGATAATATCATCAGCGAACGCAAAGACCTGGACACCTTTGTAGAAAATGGTGCCATTGCAATGCACCCGGCCTTTCGTACGATGATGTTGAAGAGATCGCAAGATAGTAGATCGTATTGTCTGAAACCTCTTTCGGTATTGAAGGTTTCGGAGAGGGTATTTCCTACCTTGACGGAGTCTTACCAATTTACTAAAGCAACTCAGAGTTTGTTGCGTATAGGCAATTCCTTCTCGGGTTATTGAACGCAGCTTTATTATCAGAATTTGACATAGTGTAAAAATCTTGTCTATGTTGTATTTGCCAGGTCGAAATCCAGCCTGATGAAGTCCAATTAGTGTTTTTATAATCGGCTTTAATCTTTCACACAGTACGCTTGAGAGAACCTTAAATGCAATGAAAATTAGACTGATACCTCCATAGTTGGCGCAGATTCTTGGGTCTCCTTTCTTAAGTATACGGCGACGATTCCAATCGTCGGGCATGCTTTCCGCTAGCCCTTGTTAGTGGAGTTTCATCTCTTGTTGTAAATGGTGAGCAAATATTTTTAATTTTTCAAAAACATGAAAAAAATATACAAAACTAATAAGATACAAATTATTAAAGTTTTTCTGAATACAATGAATTCAATAAGTTCCAACGCTAGAACCTGTCCATATATTTATAAATTTAAATATATGAATTATGGTGTGGACCCTGATTTGAAAATAGTTAAATAGGGCGTGAGTCACGTCTGTATTCCAGGTAGTGACACCTGGGAGAGTTAATAAAAGGGTGATAGTATATGGGCATTTCCATCGTAACTCACGCGACATGCGTACGACTTAAAGCTTCGTTTTCTCGGAAGCTTATGTTATTAATCTAAAAAAATTTCTTATGTACATATGTCTTCGAAGATATAGTAATGGTATGATATACCAAAATTGTCATTCCTGTAACTTATTAAGAATAACAGTGGTAAATATGGGCGTAACTCACGCGACAAAAAAAGAAACTGTGTTTTACAAGCACGTTTAGGTTGTAAAAATTCAGCGAATTTTACCATATAACCTGTTTTTATTTTTAAATAATGGGAAAACAGTGAAGTTCCACACTTTACCGATTAACTTTGCTTATTTAAAAATATATTGAGTTTCCAAAAAATATTTGCCGTAACTCAGGCGACATAACCCACGCGACACAATTTCCGTTAAGAAAATGTGTAATCAAAGCAGAGAGAAAAGAGCTTAAGAGGATTAGCTAACATCTTAGTTCGGTCATGGTCGAAGCTTACTAGGTGTCATGTCCTATATCTTCAGTAGACGAGGGTTTTATATATCAGTATTTTACTAGTTAAAAAAATTGAATTTCGAAACACATAAAATTTTTTTTTATTGTTTGACATTTTTATGGAAATGACCATATATAAAACCCTGATGGTTCCATCTGCTGGGTGTCAGTTTTTGTGAACATTCGGCACCTCACCATGAGTGACGTTGCATTAAGACTACACTTCAGGTGTCAACGGTGAATACTATGCTAGGCCTTTCTGTGGTCAATGGCAGTAGTTTGGAAAATTTAACTCCACATCGAAATTTTTAACTTTGCCCACGATATAAATAATAAACCGTACTCACCACGATGTTGGGACCACCTCAGGACGACCATCTGAGTAGCCATCCTAATCAGTTAGTCTGAGATATGCAAAAGTAATCTTCAATTATCAACCACCAAGTTGGATCAACAGACTATGTTCAAAGAGAATGTACACAACGATGGAGACAACAAAGAGTCTAATGATTACTTGACATGCGTAATCATTTAAATTAGCAACTTGCTCAATTCAACTCCTCAGTTGCTAGATTAATACCTAATGATACCAACTTTCGCCGAGTAAAACTCAATACATTTGTCTATTTTAATTTCCAAAAAGCAGTGCTCACAAGGCATAGCAACTAAACTCAACCTATCGTAAATAGCGATCAAGTTTTGAATCTTGCCATGCGTGATTTTCTAAAGTTAGTGAAACGATTCAACACAAAGGATAAAAATATATTGTTCAAATCAATTCAAATTAAGTTTTATTGATCTAAAAACCACATAGATATTTAATCTGAGTCCGAATAAGCATGGCGAAACATGAAGCTTAGAGTACAGATTTGAAGCTGGAACGATTCCTGTTTTCAGTTATTTTAAGCTTATCCGAAAATCGCTCGGTCGGCGCCGAGGAACCAAGAAAATACAGACTAAATTCGATTATCATTGCAAATCCATCGAAGGGAACTTTTTTGCATACATGTGCTGAAAAATTTCGACCCAGCGCTCGTTCGTCGACTTGTTGTTGGAAAGCCCATCCCTTAATTTGTCAGCCGAGCAGTAATTCTTTCGAATATTGAATATACTCAAATCTTGAATATATTCAATATAATCAAATATCGAATGTATTCATTAAGAGGACCACAGAGTCCAAAGTTCTTTTGAGCTGCATTATTGCACCAAACATTGGCGACATCCGGAGTGGCGGGGGGGGGGGGAGGGGGGGGGCTGTATGTAGTAGATTTCGACTGAGCAGGACCAAAAGATAAATTCTGAATAACGTGTTTTATTTCTTTCAAGATTTATTAGAAGCAAATTCTAAACGTAGACAAATTGTGAGACCAACAATCAAAGTGCATGGGTTAAACTGATTCGCTCAATTGTGCTCTTTTGACTTCACTCTCAAAAAAAAAAACAACGGTGACACCACAATTGACAACAAATTGAAACAGCTGAGATTTTGTGGAATTCTGTCACCATTTCTAACAAAAACAAAATTCTTTGCTATTTACATACAAGTTAAACATCTGCAGTTAACTTAAATCTTAAAATTACTGATGACTAAAGTGGTCGCTCATGTTTATATTTATTATCTGTTTACTGCTTTTCATGATTATCAACAACAAGCAGCTGGAGGTAACAAACGAAGTCTTTATCTAAAAAAAAAAATCAAAGATTTCTGAGCACGACTGAGACTTCAAGGTGAAGCCCATCAAATTCGAATGAAAAAAAAAGAATTACGTCAAAATCATTTGAATTAATTATGTGCAGAAAGAGGCAGTGGGTTGGGGTAGCAGATCCAAAAATTTAAAAAAACTTCCACTACACAAACAACAACAACAACAAGTGGCTGAAACGTTTAATAAAAGTTGTAATTGTTTATATTTGCTTTGTTGCTTATGTGGCTGATATTCTTTGTTGTTGTTTTCTTATCAGCTCTTGACTTTTCTTTTCATTGTTCTTTTTGCTGCTACTTCGTTGCATTTAGTGCGTACGTGTGTGTGATTTGCTGATCGCAGCACGAATCGAAGAAGGCACAGAACTGCAGTGAACCACATTTTTTTTTTCTATTTTTGAGGAAGCATAGAACAGCAAGCGACAAAGTTGAAGAAACTGTTCGCCTGCCTAGCACTCTAAATAAAAAAAAAGAAATTTTCAATAAAAAAAAACACAAATATCGCAAAACCAGATTATATCAAACCTGACCACATGTTATACTCACTCTATCGACTACAGCTCTGTATTTTCCTAGGCGTACCGTACCGTACCACCACTTAATATCTTAAAATTAATTTCATCAATTCTTTTCAACATTTTTACCCCGTTTCGCTTAAATATGCTTTGTTACACTATAAAAGAATTTTCGTTAAATTGCAGGATTCTAGGAATATGTATGCTAGCTTCAGTTCCAATGGTAAAATATCAGCAGCAGCAGCAGCAGTCTTTGTTAATTTTCTTGCTTCCGTTGTTGTTGGTGTGCCTATGGAAGTCTCTTCCGTTGCTTTTGTTCGCTGTGTCCCTGGCGACGACGACGACGCTGTCGCTACGTTTGTTTGCAAAGTTCTTCCACTACTTATTTTTATATGCAATTTTTGCACAAACATTATCCGCTCAACACATCAAATTTAATAAAAATCTAATTTATTCAATAATTCTAAAATAATAACACTCAATAATAAAAATGAATGTAAGCTGCGCGAGTTTAAAATCAAATTTCTTCAGTGAAAAATTAAGACTTTTCACAAGACTGAAAAAGAAAACGCTCACACGCAACGTTCACAGTATTGTGACATATAAGCAAGTGTGTGTGTATGTTCGACGAATGAAGTATCAAAAACGAAATTAGAGTATACATTGTGAATGTGCCATAATAACGTGACAGTTGACAGCATGAGGATTTCCAGTCACAGTTTTAAAGGTACTGAATGTTTTCAAAATATAAAGCAGCACTGCGAATGCCAAAAGATTTCATTATATTATTGTACCATTAAAAACAAATTAATTGTGCCCAAATTTTATTGCAATTTAGCAATTTTTACATACAAACACATTGATATACATGAGAAAACTTAACAAAACTAACTTAACTTACCAAATCAGAAAATAATGTACCGATGTTCCAAGTGAAATTATATATACCAATTTTGGTACAATTGTACCAAAGTGGCAACCGTAATCAGGGCTCCGAACTCTTATTAGGTGTAATGTGCCATATTGGCACTGTTTACACGTCATTAAAATTGAAGGATCATTCAAAATTTGTTGTTGTTTTCCCAGCGAAAAAAAAATGAAGTCTCTGCGAGAGCGGAAATGAACTCTCTACACTTCATCGCATCAATCAAAATTTTGATGGAGCTCAAGACCTGCATCAATCAATCACAGGGTTGCATGATCAACTTTTCTGGTACTTACAAAAACACTTTTAGTCAGCATCGGCCATTCAATCGAAAAATCACGTGTGAACAGCTATTCAATCAAATATCTCGAAGAGAGTAAAAGAGAACAAAAAATGCGATATTCTTCATTCAATTTGAATGACGTATAAACTCAGCCATTGGGGATAAAAAAGTGACAGAAAGTGCCAAACAAAAAAATATAAGTGCCAAAAAAGGGGCCAATTTTTTTTTTAAATTAAAATAAGATTATTTTATAATCTTATGGTCAACCAATACATAAAATTAACAATAAAACTTTAAAATTAACACATGTATGTAAATAAAATATGAAATAAATAATAAATAAATCTTCCAAACGAGCACACTCAGTGGCGAAAATAGTCTTCGAAGACGTTGTCCTCGAAGACGTCGTTGATGACAATGGAGTAGCAATGCTGATGTTTTACTGGACAGGTCGCTTATAATTCAGTAATAACACAAACGTAGAAAATTTGTAGGAGAGAACACGAACGAGAAAAATCGTACAAAAAGAGCAGCAACTTCAAACGAAGGCGGACACTTAGCAAGGCATGTATCAGAGCCGTCTTCAAACTTGTAATATAAAATTGTCTTGCAACACATTTCGTGAGCTAGAGCGAAATTAGGAAGAACACGAACGAAAAAAATCGTACAGCAAAAGCAACAATTTTGATCGAATGCTGATACTTGGCAAGACGTGTATTGGAGCCGTCTTCGAAAATGTGGCACACACTTGTCTTGCAAGTCGTTTGGCTAATTTGTTTGAAATGTTCTTCGAGCACAGCTATTGGATTGGAGCGATCTGTCCTCGAAGATTGACTGCTGATAGATGCATCTGTTAACCACTGGGCATATATGTATGTCAATATATGATAATATTATATAATTTTAAGATAATAGTCAGAGATAAAAAATTTAGGTCGCACAAAAAGTAGTGCACAAAAACGTACTTCAATAAAAAACATATTTCAAAAACGTGTACAAGAAAATGAAAAGAATTTTGAAATAGTGCCATTTTGGCACCTTGTGCCAAATTAAAAAATAAGGTGTCATATGAAGCAAAATTGAGTCAAATCTGGTACGATTAGTGCCAAGTGGGCAGCCCTGACCGTGATACAAATGGCTTGGCAGTCCTTTTTCAACTGTAAAAGATTATCTCGTTGATGTTGAAAAATCATTGCATAGTCTTAGGCAGCAAATTGTAATAGATTATTCCAGTATCACAGGAACATACCCTTTAGCCAATTGATGTCGTTATGATAATCTCATAGTTTTTGGCATCACAAAGTAAACGTACTTTCTTATAGAAAATTGCTTTTGTTTTTCAAATACAAAATATTTAAAAAAATAAGACCTTAGAGTAAACCTTTCTATTGCTACGTAATGCTTCACTTATGAATATCGTTTTTACGGTACAGATTTGATAGTCATTACAAAAAAATATCTGAAAATATATCCCTAAAATTTGGCGTAGTAGACTAAAATAGTATAAAAAAAATGTTCCTTGTAAAATTACTTCATAAGTCACCTTAAAGAAGAATTATAAACGACATTGTCTAAATAAATGTGACTTTATTTACAAAAAAAAAAAAAAAAAAAACAGGAATAAAGTCAAAAGGCATGTTTCTATAAATAATTTAATTATACGATGTCTTACGTAATACACCTTATACGATCACTCTGATAACCGAGCTTTAGTAAAGGAAATTTATGCAAGCTCTAAAAAAAAAAGAAAAAGAATTTTCTTGACTGCGGAAGCTGAATGTCGTATTCACGTACGCCAATTTCTGGGCTTCCTTTGGTGCCAATTCATGAATAATGCAATCAGGTAACTATTGTGAAGTTATATATAAAAACAACCCAGAAGTTTGGAGATGTAGATGATCTGCTCTTATTTTTATGATAAGTGGCATCTGAATCAATGAATTTAATTTTGCCTTTAGTGGATTTTGTCATTTTTAGGAATTTTAAATTTGCGCGGCTGTTATCCGAATGGCAATCATGATATTTGAGCTTTGTTTTGAAATGTTTTATTTTAAATTTGCACTTTTTTTTTCAACCATTAAAAACGATTGAATATTTTCAGTATTATGTAAGATAAGAGTTAAGTTATGTCGGTAAGTGCGGGAGTGTGTGGGGTGGGAGGGGGGAGAGAGGTTGTAAATGTTCTACTTTAAAATAGGGTCAGTTTGTTTAAAACACCATCGATGGGCATTTGCCGCCCGCGGGCAAAGAGCTTTCTGTGCCACCATGCGTTTCTTATGTTAGCTTGTAAGTGTTAAAATGTCAATCAATAATCTAAGTCTAACCAAAACATAAGCTTCAATGCATATTTAGTGGGCAAACCAGAAGATTGGATCATAATGCTTTTTTATTTTTTTTCTATATCTCAATTTACCGTAAAGATATATGGCTGTCCAATAAGTTTCTTGAATCACACATAGATGACGGTAGTACATGTGCCATTTTATTTTTCTAAAAAATGGTTCTATGATACTTTCTTATGAACACGCGTAAAGTGTCATGTAGATCTGACAAATCAGTTTTATATTTTTAGCTGTTCAAAGTAGATAAAGTATAGTAGAAAGTAGATAAAGTATCGTGTAGTGATTGCATTTTTATTTTCAAACAATACAATACAAAGAAGTACAACCAAAAGAAATTCATGAACAATTATTTGAAGTGTAAAACGACTCCTCACTTTCACTTGCAACAGTGTACAACTTAGCTGTAGAGCTTAAACGTGGTCGTACAAGTCTTACCGAGCGTTTCCACTGAGCGAATGAACGTAGATTTCTTCGTTCAGTGGCTTCTTGAGAACAAGCTGTTCGGAGTCGGCATAAAGCATGTAGTCCCAGTTCTCGATCATTTGTGTTCAAACATTTCACAACACGCACAACACAATTGATCATAATAAGCTCGGTCAAAGCCAATAATGCCCAACCTATAGCGATTTGAAAGATGCATACGTAAAAAAAAAAAATATTTAAGTCGGGTATCCCCGAGACATCACACATTTGATCAGAATGCTATCCCTACGATCAAACTTTTTTGCATAGTAAGGAGCATTAAAACTGAGTCACTTTATGTTAGGCTTCTATAAAAATACCAAGGTCCTACAAAGCGCAATAGAAGTACCAACTTTTGCCAAGGACTGCGGTAACGATTCTAAAAAGCTTCAGTGAGTAAAATTATAACAGCTTTGAAGAAAAGCAGCGTAGAAACGAATAAGTTGGAAAACTGCACAGGGTCGCATGCTACCAGAAGCATGCAAAATTTATTCTATGGCATAAAATTGCTCTGTTACGAAAATAAAATGTATGCAAAATGCTGGCGTTGCAGTCCTTAACAGTCACTAGCTATGAATAGTTAAAAAAAATGCATTGTAGCTTCGATCAAGCTTCTAATATATTTTTTTGGATACTGCTTGCAGGCGCTCAGCGGCATCAATTTCGTTTGTTCTTCTATTTTCCGAAGCTCTATGGCAGTTAGTTAAGCCTGTATGATACTTAATTAAATTGATCATTGAAAATTATAACTAGAGCAGTTCAAATAGCACGAATGCATGGATTCAATTGGTGTGAGTGAGTACGCATATGGTACGAATTGGAGAAAAATTTGTAGGACGGACTATATTTTCTTTGCATTTTTTTTTGCCGTTTCTTTCAATTCGTTCTTCGTTAAGTTTCGATCAAATATTTACTGTGCTGTAAATAATTAATTTGAGATTTTTAGAGTAAACAAAACTATTTATTATAAATGTATGCTGAATTGAAAGTGATGTGTGTAGCTAATTTTAATTTATTTAATGCAGCTGCTCTTAAAAACACCAGATATAAAAAAGTAACAACGTTTATCCTTTTCTTACAAAATATGTCTGTCCTGCCCACGCGCCACTTGTTTTCAGATTTAAAAATTGGACAAAAAAAATGAAGTATCATAGGGTATCAGTTAATAAACTTTCAGAAATTCGAGTGTCAGTTGAAAGCTGTGCTTCCTATTGTCGGCTTTAAAAGATAAACTCATATTACAAGGCATGTCAGCTGGCTATTTTCTCATAAATACTTGCCATTTGACTGTATATTTTATTTTTTATTTTTATACCCCAACGCGTACTGCGTAAGGGGTATATTAACTTTGTCAATCCGTTTGTAGCGCCAATAAGGAGGCGTGGCATGCATAGAAAAGTTTATATATTTTTTATCAGTATCACCTCCGTGTGTCCATCTGTCTGTCCGTCTATCGACACGATTACAGCCGTCATTTTAAAGCTATTGCAATGAAATTCAAAATATAAGCTTCTTTTTAAAAAAGGAAGATCAAGTTCGAGAATGAGCCAAATCGGATGAAAACCACGCCTACCTCCCATACAAAGTGACTTTATTTTAACTGTAAAATCTCTTCAAAATCCGAAAACATTAATGAATGTTGTTCTTTGTTGTATGCTTTGATGTTCAATATAAATCCTCGCTATGAAATTTGAAAAATCGCATGAAAACCACGCCCACGTGTTTTAGCTTCGGTACCCTGCCGAAGCTCCATTCCTTACTAGTTTTTACTCTTTTCGTTCCCTGCTTATACTATTTTTGATATGATCGTTATGATCGCCTAAATAACTGTCACGGCTACCTTGTTTTGTGTAGCATGGATCAACTAATACAAATCCTATTGACGAAAAATTACAACACCATCAGCTACAACAAAGAGTTTTATGTACAGTGGGCGCAAAAACTCATTGCAATTGAGTACAATTCACAGACAAAGAAGATCATCGGTCTGTTGGATGACTATCCGTTACAATTGCAACAACACAAAAAGTGCTAATAAATTATGGCTCACAACGTGGCCGAACAATTGACAATTTTACAGCCTCTTGAAATTTCCATTGTCCTGCTATGCTGGAGCAACACCTAGCGGGCCATTGTTTGGCACAGTGAGCGGCCTCTTGAAAACTCAAGTGTTTGGCTCTTCAGAACTATTACTCGTATATTGTTTGTTGGCAGTTTTCACTGTCATGTAGAAGAAAGGTGTTGGTTGTTGTCGTTGTGCTCTGAGTACTGCGAATGCTGTCACACAGTGAGGGTGAGATTCTAATGATACCATCGTCAGTCAGGTAAGATTTGAGCTGTGATATATGAAAGTATATTGTTGTTGGATTTATTTGTGTGTGTGTGTGTGTGCTGCAACTTGCTTTTCTTCTGGCGCTTCTACGTCTGGTACTAGCAACACTATTTCGCTACTCTGTTGTATTGTGTGACCAGCTAAGCGGATTTAGGCATGCAGACTATGCACTCGAGGTTTTCTACCACTCGAAAGTCCCGCCCAATCGCGTTTCTCAGATTTTTGCATTTTTTTCTTATTTTAAGCAGGTATTCTTTATCATCTCCAATTGATGGCCCACTCAAATGTTTGGGATTTTCCATGGAAATCTCGCACTTTCAAACTGCTTGAACGAACACCCAAACGGCATAATTACCGTTCGGCAACCTGCAGTGTCTTCGAGTGTTCTAAGATGTGCGTCCTTTCAGACACAGCAAAGTTCCTGAAGTGGTTATTAAGCAAATCTCATTGTTAGCAGTTGTTGTCCGAGCCAATCGGGCACCGCGGGCCGTTTTGCAAACAAGCATTATTATAAGTATTTCGACCTCGAATCTTTTGTTCTCTCAAGTGGCTGCTGTTGTACCTGAGCTGATTTGAGCTGTGCTGAGCAGAGCTGAGCCGAGCGACATTGAGAAAAGCTGTTATTTGCTGACAATTGATAAATCTTACGAAAATCTTTCGTATACATCATAAAAACATCTCAAGAAAGCAGCGAAATTTCGCACCATTTGACCAAGTAACAACTTTTTTTCTCTCATTGTCCATAGAGAGCACCGTTGGACGTCTTTGTCCGGTCAAGTGGCCGTAACATAGCTCAAGTATTCTAGCAGTTCAGGCCACTGTCGACAGCTGCAAAGTGTTCCTTTTTATTGCGGTCAACAGGCACTTTTGGTTCATGCGAAAGCATGCATATGCTGCACGTTTCTAGTATTTCAATTTAATACTCATTCAATTTAGTACAAATATGTAGTTGTTTTTGTCACCTTTTACAACCTCGCTTGATATTGTGCCGCGCTCAGGTAGATCACAAAGTGTTTCAAACATATACCTACCAGCACAAGCGTTCATCAATCAAACTCTGATATTGTTGTAAAAGTTAACTAATTTAAATTCTATTTCGTTGTATTTTTAAAAATTCCTGCTTGTTGTGTATTGATTAGTAGGAATTTGTTAAAAAACTTTGCCCTTTACAAAGTCATTAATTTGACCTTTAAGAAACGCTTCTAGCTCTTAATGACCTAAGTTTTCTATGTTTTTGATGTATTTAATGTATTTGACAACGCTTCGGGCTTTTTATTGGTTGTCAAGTTTTATGTAGATTATGCAAAACTCATCATTCATTAATTAAGCTACATAAGATTTCTTTAGCTGTGTTCTTTCCCCAAGGCCTGAACAACTTGGCGCCCTGCTACAACCTCTCTTGTGTCGCTTTAAATTCCAACTTTCATTTTTAATGTCCATCAATTGTTTTTGAAAATTCATCATTTGATAGAAATGATAGATATGATCGATTATTTGAATTAGTCTAAATATAAGAGATATTCATAAGATCTTCCTTATGGAATTTGTTGAATTAAGTTTTAAATAAAAATTGAAGTGTCGATTATTTTCCTTTTTTGACGTCACTTTGTATGTGAGATAGACGTGGTTTTCAGTAGATTTTGCCAAATTGCATAGTCACAGAGCTTATATTAGAAATTAGTAGTTGTATGTTATATTTGAAGTCAGTAAATTCACTTTTATGGAATTTGATTGACGTCACTTTGCATAAGAGGTAGACGTGGTTTTTATTCGATTTCGCCATATTTTACAGTCAGTGTTTATATTAAAAATCAAAGCTTATGTGCAAAATTTCAAGACATAATATTAATTTTTGAGGATTTTTAAGAGATTTTACCGTTTTGATAAAACTACTTTGTATGGAAGGTTTTCATTCGATTTTGACAAATTCTAAACTGTAAATGCTTACTGATATGAAGGATTGTGTGGGCATTATTATTATTATTATTATTAAAGAATACATTAGTACAGTAGGAACAAGTTCTTTTATGTACTATATATGTTTTAAGAACATAGATACATACAAACTAATATCGAAGTTTAATAACAATTGTTTGATGAAATAACTTAACTAAGGATACATTATATGCTTAAAATGATATAGGAAAATAGCAAATTGTAATAGTATTGTAAAATAGGAAATAGTAAAACAGTATTTATTTTTATTTAATAATAAGTTATGAAATTAATTATTATTATTATTATTATTATTATTATTATTATTATTATTATTATTATTATTATTATTATTATTATTATTATTATTATTATTATTATTATTATTATTATTGTTATTATTATTATTGTTATTATTATTATTATTATTATTATTATTATTATTATTATTATTATTATTATTATTATTATTATTATTATTATTATTATTATTATTATTATTATTATTATTATTATTATTATTATTATTATTATTATTATTGTTATTATTATTATTATTATTATTATTATTATTATTATTATTATTATTATTATTATTATTATTATTATTATTATTATTATTATTGTTATTATTATTATTATTATTATTATTATTATTATTATTATTATTATTATTATTATTATTATTATTATTATTATTATTATTATTATTATTATTATTATTATTATTATTATTATTATTATTATTATTATTATTATTATTATTATTATTATTATTATTATTATTATTATTATTATTATTATTATTATTATTATTATTATTATTATTATTATTATTATTATTATTATTATTATTATTATTATTATTATTATTATTATTATTATTATTATTATTATTATTATTATTATTATTATTATTATTATTATTATTATTATTAT
The DNA here is from genome assembly GCA_914767935.1 of Coremacera marginata. Lineage (NCBI taxonomy): Eukaryota > Metazoa > Arthropoda > Insecta > Diptera > Sciomyzidae > Coremacera > Coremacera marginata. The sequence goes on along the minus strand of OU612046.1, from coordinate 51,322,700 downwards.
TATTATTATTATTATTATTATTATTATTATTATTATTATTATTATTATTATTATTATTATTTTTATTATTATTATTATTATTATTATTATTATTATTATTATTATTATTATTATTATTATTATTATTATTATTATTATTATTATTATTATTATTATTATTATTATTATTATTGTTATTATTAATATTATTATCATTATTATTATTATTATTATTATTATCATTATTATTATTATTATTATTATTATTATTATTATTATTATTATTATTATTATTATTATTATTATTATTATTATTATTATTATTATTATTATTATTATTATTATTATTATTATTATTATTATTATTATTATTATTATTGTTATTATTAATATTATTATTTTTATTATTATTATTACTATTATTATTATTATTATTATTATTATTATTATTATTATTATTATTATTTTTATTATTAGTATTATTATTATTATTATTATTATTATTATTATTATTACCACTATTAGTATTATCATTATTATTATTTAAAATACAAAAGAGAAAAAGAACTTATGAGAGAATTAAAAGACTTTAAATTGAAGAAGAGAAAGATATAGATATGATAATAGAGAGATATTAGAGAGAGAGAGATAGATAATAGAGAGTGATATTATTAAAAAAAAAAGATAAGATAGAGTGCCTAAAAGAACTTCTCCTATTGATTTCCCTTATTCTACGAGGTAGGGCATTCCAAAGCTTAATGGCGTTAATGAAAAATAGACGCGAAGAATTTAAAGAATTATGTCTAGGAACTATAAGAACATGACTCCTTCTAGATACAGAAAATTAAAGTTTCCCAAACAAGTAGGAAGGAGTTTTCCCATGTATAAGCTTATGTAGAAACATGCAGTTACGTGCGTTGAGATAAGCAGCTAATTCACAACCTAGTATTGCATTTCTGAAGGCAGACAGGTGGTTAAATTTTCGAAGGCCAATAACATAGCGTGTTACATAATTGAAGGCAATTTGCAGTTTTAAAAGGGAGGATGAGTCAAGTTTACTACACACTATTTCTGCATATGATATTATAGGTAAGATCAGTTGCATTGCCAATCCACGTTTTATATCAACAGGAGTAACACAAGCAGATAATCTTAAATTACGGAGGACATAATACACTTTTTGGACAACAATATTAACATGATCTACACAGGATAGACAAGTATTAATACAGAAACCTAAATTTACCATTTTCGATACAACAGTAAGCTTGCTACTACCGATAAATAAATACGTCATCAAGATGAGTTCTAATCTTACAAATAGGTAGGACATACGATTTAGCAGCATTTTATTAAAGACCGTTTAATTTAGTACACTCATTAATGCTACTAAGGTCTTCGTTTAGTCTACAACACAGGTCATCTAGGAGTCCAATTCGTCGCGAAAGATAAAGCTGTACATCGTCGGCGTAAGCATGAACAGATGCATGTTTGTAGACAGTGAAGATGTCATTGATGAACACGGTGAATAGCAAAGGACCAAGTATGGAACCCTGAGGTACACCACTTGAGACATTTTTATAGGAAGAAAATTCTTGGTTAACTTTAACTCTTTGCATCCGATTACTTAAATAACTAGACATAAGATTAACAGCAATATCACAGAATCCATAGAGAAACTTAAGCTTCTGACACAAGTATTTATGGCTTACTTTGTCGAAGGCCTTCGAAAAGTCATGTAAACAAAGAAGGGTTATAGAACCAGCTTCGTATTTAGGTCGAATATCATCCATCACCTTTACTACTGCAGAGGAGCATCCATACTCTGCCCTGAAACTAGACTGAAAAGGGGATAATAGTTTTTCCTCGAATAAAAATTTACTTATTTGTTGAGCCATTAGTTTTTCACATATTTTACACAAAGGTGATAATATGCTTATTGGCCGGAAATCATTAGCCCCAGAACTTTCCAAATGTTAGGAAATGATGAAGCTGTTAAGCAATGATTAATAATATGCGTAAGAGGACTTATAACATGAGGCAGAATAAGTTTAATGAATTTGATGGGAATGTCATCACCAGAAATTGCATTAGACTTAATCTGCGAAATGCATCTTTCAACATTGATTTCATTAACTGTAACAAATTGGAATGATTGTTGCATGGTCTGATTGTTAGGGAAGGAAAAAAATTATTTAGAGTATCAGGATCAATATGGCATTCAGCAGTTTTTTTAGTACATAACCTAAGTGTGTTTAAGTTTTTCCACAACATTTTGGTTGGAAGGGAGAGCTTAAGCTTATCGGAATAATATCTTGTTTTGGACTGTCTAATTAATAGAACAGCTTCATTTCTAACCAGTCTAAAAACTTCCCAGTAGACTGATGAAGGAGTTCTTCGCCATATTTTGTGAAGTTTATTTCTTTTTTTTAATGCAACTTAAAACATACTGAATAATCCAAGGGCAAGATACATTCTTAATATTTAGCGTACGTAGAGGAACATGTCTATCATACAAATATTTAATAGGAGTGAAGAAAGAACTTAGCTTATCATTAACATCATGATGCAGCCAACACTCGTTTAACGAAACCATAGACAAATCATAATACAAAGATAGATATCGATATGTTTGAAATTACGATATCAAAAGGTATTTGTAGTTGTATTACGAGATAAGTTCACATTTAAAGAACAAAAAATTAAATCGTGATCAGAGATAAAATACAACTGGTCAAATAAAGAGACTACTGAAGGATTCGAGACAATAAAGTAATCAAGTAGACTGGGCGTGGAGTTGATTATTTATATTAATTTTTGTGCTAAATTAAGAGATTATTTTTAAGAAGTCCCTTTGTACGGGAGGTAGAAGTTCTTATCCAATTTGACTCATTTTTGAACTTATCCTTATATTTTAAAGAGAAGTTTATATATTAATAGCTTCAAAATCACGACAGACAGATGTCTTTATCGACTAGGTGGTGATGCTGATAACGAATATATACATATACAGTGCCAGACAATAAAGTAAAATTATTCTGAGCAGAAATGATTATATGCATTTTTTCTTGCTTTTAGTTACGAAAAATTTCAAACTTACCATATGTCATAAATATTCATTATTAAAAAGATAAAATTGCTTGCTGGGTTTCATACAAATAAAACTATTTGTTTGGTAATTCTCGGAACTGTGAGAACACGTGTAAATGTAATGGAACAGTAAAATAAAATCACTTGATTGAAAATCAGTTAAATAAAGAAAGTTTTGCGTGAAGTGTAGAGTTTTTATTGAAAAGCGAAGATTGGTATCTAAATTTATTTTAAAAGAAAAAAAAACTATTTCAAAAAATATCAAAAAATTATTAAAATGGGCACTTATGTGGAACAAGACTTCTCTTCTAGAAGCTAAGCAAAGAGGATTAGAGCTAACGTGAGATTGCCAAAAATTTAAGGAGTTTTATGAAGTAATGAAGACGAAAACTACAAAAGACAACGTGACAACAGGACGACTACATTAACATTTTCTCCACTCGCAACCCATTCCAGTCTGCAGAAGCAATCTGGGGTGAGATATTTATTTATTTCTTAATTCAGTCCACGGATAGTCTGTAAGATATTATATCTTACAGGCTATATAAAAGGGTCTTAAATATCTTAACTAATACACTATTAATTAAATAACGCAAAAAAACTTTAACTTAAAGCGGTGATCAATTGAATTGAAATCAAGGACATTCGAATATTTATTACAAAGTAAAATGCACCTATTAATTGGCTCATTTACTGCGTAATTTGTTATATGAGTTCTAGCTTCAAATAGTCTATTTGTCCTCAAAGATCTTGGAGACTCATAAAAAATTTGGCACTACAATTTCTTTTGCCAGAAAAAAATGTTCTACACGAATAACAGAGAGTACGAAGTTGTAATGTCATTTAAAGATTGTAAACCAAGGAGCTTGCGTCGAGAATTATTGGAAGGAAGACCGTTAGGTCAATGCATCTTTTTTAGGCGCATATCTGGTTATGCTCCGCTGAACTCGTTCAATACGATTTGAATGCTCAACATGAAAAGGATTCGAAATGACGGAGCAGTAATCAATCACGCTACGAACCAGTGCTACGTAAAGTGATTTGATTGCCATTGGGTCTCTAAAGTTTTGCGTATTTCTCTTTATAAATCCGACCATAGCGTAAGATTTTGAGATGATAAAATAAATTGTTGAAACTAAAATTAGAATGGAATATTACACTACTATATTATATTACTAAGTCTTTCATTTCTTGCTTGCGTAATAACTGGTAACCACTTAATTCAAAATTATAAAAAATGGCATTTATGCTTTTCGAAAATGTCACAACAGAACATTTTGAAAAATTTAAACTAAGGTTTTTCAGTAAAGGGCTGCATGAATGTATTTGACAAAATAAAGTGCATCGAGCATTTTATTGTGTTGTTCTCTATTTACTTTATTCTTTAAAGCATAAGCAAACATATGGTAGTACAGCATTCTCTTACAAAAAAAGTGCTCACTCTACAGTATTTCTTAGCCTCTCAGCAACATATGAACTTTCACACTATTTTTTAATGCTCTATACATTCGATACGATCAAAAAGAGACAACCAAATCAATGCAAACAACAACGAGCACACCAAGCCATGGCAGACTTCTAACAGGCCGGTTACACAGGCCAGTGACAGTGAAAGTGCGAAAGAATACGTGTACTGTTCGAATGATTCGAAGAATTTCGAACTTTCGTGCTTTCATGCAAGAGGTGCTACACATGCTAGTGAAAGTTCATTAAAAAAATTTCATCATATGTGAACTTTCTCGCTGCTATTGAATCAATTAATTTTTAATGATTTGTTTTTGAGTTAATTTTCTTTCCATTATATATTTTTTGTATATTTCTTGTATATAAAATTGTATATTTTTCACTTTTATTTAAATTTTTTCACATTAGTTACATTTGCTTTGTAAATGTAAACAAGTTATCAGTGTTGCTTCCTGTATGTAATCGAGGAAAACACGATATATAGTACGAAATCGAGGCAAAACCCGAAATTAATCCACCAAAAGTAATTAAAAACAACACTGATATCCCCCTTTTTAACATACACTAGCCGCTGCAGTCAAAATCCACTGGCTCTGAAATTTCGTTGCTAGTAGCGATGAAAGTGCCGTGAAAGTTAATCCAGTGTGAGTGTTTTTGTAAAAAAGCGTGAATGTGTTGAGTTTTTCGAATTACAGGGCCATGGCAGAATTAAAAGGTAAGGTCATCACGGAGAGGAATGGAGTAGAAAGCAGAATAAAGCTACATTGATATCAAAATCAGCTGTTCATCGCGAATTTCTTTATGCTTACGTTTCGCAGTTGTTTTTAGGTTAAAACTGTTACAGGTTTTTTTTGCAATTTTAAGACTTCTTTCACATTTAATAGTTTTTATTACACTTTTTTTATAATATTTTCACTCAAATTAGCACAAATTTAACATCCGCGACCGCACTGTTTGCAACTTGGAAACATAAAATATTTTCTTCATTTGCAATTTCTACGAAATTCGTCGTTTTGGCATATATGTTGCTTCTCATTATCCACTCTTCGTTGACGCGTGAGAGCACTCAGCGCAGCGGCCCTACCTTATCATTGTATCATGTACAGGGCCAGTATACTGGCCTGTGTAGCATGCCTGTAAGGTAGGGCCGCTTCGCTTAGTGCCCTCACGCGTCGAAGAAGAGTGGATATTGAAAAGGTTGGTTAGTTGTCAAAACGGCGAATTTCGTAGAAATTGCATATGAACAAAATTTTTATGTTTCCAAGTTGCAAACAGTGCGGCCGCGTGTGTTAAATTGGTGATAATTTGAGTGAAAATATTATAAAAAAGTGACTATGCTGGCTGGGTTATGTCCATCGTATAACAAGGGAGACCATCTCTCCGATGGATGTCCCAGGCCGAGGAAGCCCTAACCGCACTTGGTGTCCGATTGGAGAAGGCCCGCGCAAGGCAGAGGCGCCTGGCGAGAGCTGATGAGGTGGGCTGAAACCCGAACACGGGTTGTTATGGCCACCTAAGTAAGTAAGTAAGTTAGCTGAATCAGAAATGCAGGAATTTAGAATGTTAATGTTAACAGTGGTGGCGATAACAATGCTGACGTTAACATTGCTGACGTTAGCATTACTGGCGTTAGCAGTGCTGACACAAAATCATAACTTTTACCATAGCTTTTTAGTTCTCACTTCAGAAATACAATTTTTTTGTTACTGTTTTGTTACTTTTCTCTAAAGTGTTAAAGAAATGTTTTTCTGTGAGGTTTCTCTCAATTTTCTGCCACTTCTTTTCAGCAATTGGGAAGTTATCCTACTTTTTAAATTTCCTACTATCTTCCTGTCATCCCTGGTATTTTGAGCTAATCGACCATTTATGTCTTCAATTGAAATTTATCAAAAATTACTTATTATTTCGATTCTGCACACATGCAGAGAAAAGACATAGTTGTGGAATTATTATCAGAGCCATATTTATTTCTCTCCTATAGTTTTATATCTGGGAAAATTATTTTTGTCGTAATAATTTGCAAGACCATTGTATAAACGTTAGTATTATGTTTCCAAAGTATATTGTTGGCGTTTCTTAATTTCGCACTTTTTCACAATTTTTAAAATTTCACAAACAACAACCGTTAGTTAAAAAACAAGTACAAATACAAAACTTTGAAGAGCTGACAAAACGTTTTCATTATTTATTTGGCAAATTAAAGTTGCAAGAATTTAAGTTAAGTATTTTATAATTGTAAAAAACGGGGCAGTAAAGGGTTAAATAACAAAATTTTTGGAAGTATCATATTGATAAAAATAAAGGCAAACAATTTAGAAAACTGAATTCAACAGATAAACATTTTTGAGATATTCTCAAATATGTGAACATTTGAATCCTGCGGACGCTCATGATCTGTAAGTCATTTTTTGTGAAAAACTTTTTGCCCATTATACAATTATAAGGTAGGCTCACTTTAAAATGGCTGCGCAAACGACAAGCAATATGAGTCTACCTTACAATTCTGTCATGCCTTCGCCTACTGTCGTGGCAGCTTGAATTGGGAATGTTGGTTGGGTACACTGCTTCTTTCTTTACTACTTTCAGGGTAGTTCTTGCATTCACTTATGTCATGGGTAGTCTGTTGTCCTTCATCTTATCCCACACATGGATGACATGAACTTCAAATCCATCGCCAAATCTTCGACCCGGCCCATCTTTCACCATTTTCCAGGTGCCTTCGAACGCTTGAGTCTCCATGCTTGTGATTTTCTTCGGGTTTAAACCCGACTACACCGACACTGCTTTGATCATCAGCCCAGAGTTTGACCTCGTTGAAGCTGTAATAATCTTATTTTTTCAATTACTCTCGCTCGATCATTTTTTTCTTGGGTCAGTCTTTTACGATCTACTTTAAAAATAAGCCCGATTGTACGATTCATTACTTGAAGTCTTTACAATTTTCAATATTCTTCTAAGCTGTGCCTTTCAAGACCCATTGTGCAGAAGTAAGCATCGGAATATTTTGCCATTTATGTAGGTATTGTCAACATTCAAGCGTTCCAATGCGCCATAAAGATCAGTTTTAAGCCCGAAGTACAATAGAGCGAGAGTGCGTTGCGAGACAACGTAAAAATCTCGCATGAGCTGTCAAAGCATTTTCATAAGCAGAGTTTTTATGTAGCAATTTACAATGCTTTACGATGCGATTGTGCGATGCGACACATTTTCAAAAATTTGAAAAACGACGCATGCGATGAAGACTTGTCATGAAAATGCAATTGAAAAATAATAAACAATTTGAGCGAATAGCTGTTTGTAATTTTTTATTTTATAAATGAGTTTGTTTTTAGTAAAATGTAACACAAAAAGCAGATTATAAGTTGTGACAATTTTGCTGCTTCACTAGGTTATGTGTTACTTCTTTTAACTTTGAAACAAGTGGATGTGTTGATATTGTAAAAAGAACATAAATTATGTGATACTTATGTTTAAGGATATTTAAACTTTTAATTTCTTTGTGCATTTCTAACATTGTTATAAAAATAAATGGATATTTTTTTCTATTGTTACGCTTCTTATTGTACATTGATTGCGAGGACAACGCGCGTAAGGTTTCGTAACAAATTCGCATAGCTTCAGCGCATCGCACTATCGCGCTATTGTATTTCAGGCTTTAAAAATAAACTTTACAACCGAGCCAGAGCCAGAGCCAGTGCGAGTGAAGAAAAATCACAGTGCTGGGAGTTTGCACAGCAACAGGCACAGCAAAAAATGTAGTAGAATTAATGAGAACAACTTTAAATGGATGGGATAAAAAAAAAAAGAAAAAAAAAATGAAATAAATATATGTTTGCACGTATAGGCAGGCAGACATAAAGATATGTACAAACATTTCTTCCAACTAAGTATGTCGAAATGTTGAGTATAGTAAAGGCCGCTGGCTATGAAATAGAACCTGAAGGATAGAGTAACATTTGATCGTATAACTCGTAAAAGAGTTACAAATGGGCATGAATAAATGAGTATAGGTGGAATGCGGGCTGATGTTAGCGATAATGTTCTTGATGAAGAATGAATAGAAGAAATAAACACATATTTTGCTATCTTTTAGAAGTTTAATGGTTCTTCAAACTCGAATTTGACTAAACTAAAAAAAAAAAAAACGATTAAAGACTATTTGATTTAATCTGAACATAAGAGCATCTCAAGACAGTTGTTTTGGCACAGTTTCAATATATGTAGATCAAATCTCAAATGAGGTCCCATCAAGAAACAAGTTTGCAATTTTTATAGAAGTATTATAGTCGCTCAGACGTCGTTGTACATAACAATAATAGGCATATATATGTTAGTAGCCCAGGTATAGGGAATTTATGTAGGATGGAGAATTTAAACTTTTTGAACAATCCTTGGAACAAGTTTTATAAAAGGTCTATGCCAGGAAAAAAGGCGTATGAAATTTACTTTTCTTTATACAATAACTTATATAAAGTTTGATATAAGGTTTTTATTGAAAGCTTCTTCAGAAACTCGGTATCTGAAAAAAAATAATTGTTTGTTTATCTTCTTCCCTTCCTCTACATTTCATCATTTCAATTTCTTTAGAACATAAAACTTGTAATTTGAAAAATCTTTGCATATATTTGTATATTTACCATTTTGACCAACCAGCGCGGATTGTACTCGGATGCTTTGTATCGACAGCCACACGCTCTATCCACTCGTCTGTTCAGAAGTTTCCTCGTGCGTCGTTGAAACTTAATATTTTCTTAAGTAAAATTTTATAAAGGTCTCGATTGCAATCATTTCATATATGCACTTAATTTAGAAGCAATAAATTGGCTCGGTAGCCTAGCGGTTTAAGGAGACAATTTGTCAACAGATAGATCAACGTTTTAATCTCGGGTTCAGGCAAAACAATTTTTTTATTATTGAAATAGTTTTTTTTAGTTTTTTTTTATGAAAGTGAATGTTTTTTATATATTTCACTGAAACTTTGCTTACCCAAAAAAAGCCAAGCTTGAGTAAAAATATTCTTAAATACTTCTTAAAATGTATGATTCAATAAAACTTTAAGTAAAACATTATACAAGAAAATTAAATTTTCGAGGCTCTTATAAGGCTCTTGCACAAAAAGCATGAATAACTAACTTTTGAAGTTGAGTATGAATAACTTTAAATTCAGTTCATTTATGTTAACTATGAAAAATTTCTCAATCAAATTCTTACTCAAATTTATAATAGGCAGGTAGAGGAAAGCATATGTGGAACACTAAAAAAAAATATTGACCAAATTAATATTGGTGACTTTAAGGAAGGGTCATTTTCTTTTCAAGCATCACAATTAGAAAGTGGTTTTAATTTTTACTCTTCTAAGAAAAGTGGGATTTTATATTAAAATGCATTAGCTATTTTAAAAATTTTCGGATTCATCTCGAATTCGAATCGAATAAGAGATATCTAACCCGAGTTCTCGGTTTCGTTACTAATTCGAAACTAACCCGAGTTCGTTTTGTGGCTTATTGGGATTAAGCAAAAACTAGTAAGGATGGAGCTTCGGCAGGGTACCGAAGCTAAAATACCCCCCGCGGCCATATTGATGTATATTCGAAGTCTTTAGCCACGGCATACACGATGACATTCAGTTTTATATATTAACGAAAGTTTTCCTATTTTGATGACGTCACTTTGTATGGGAGGTAGGCTTGGTTTTGATCCGATTTTTCCAAATTTCATAGCCAGGATTGAGACTGAAGAGCAGAGCTCATCCTCAGCTGCCAAATTTCAAGGCATTTCTTTAATTTTTGTGGATTTTAAAGACATTTTACGGTTAATATAAAGTATATACAAGCATCTATCTAAGATATAAAGATCAAGTTCGAAAATGAATCCAAACCGATAGAAGCCACGCCTACCTCCCATACAAATTGGCATTATTTAAACGGTAACGTCTCTTAAAAAAACACAAAAAATAACGAAAAGAAGTAAATTTTTGCACATAAGCCTTGAATTTTAAACTCTGACTATGAAACTTTACAATATCTGATGAAAACCACGCCTACCTTCGATACAAAGTGACGTCATTAAATCAGTTAAATCTATTGACATTCCACAAAAGAATTTACTGGCTTGAAATGTAGCAAATTAGCCCTGATTTCAAAAATTAGCTCTGACTAAGAATTTTGGCAATATTGAATGAAAACCAAGCCAAGCTCACTTACAAAGTGACGTCATTACAACAGTAAGATCTCCTTAAATTTCACAAAAGTGAATTTAATAACTTTTATGTTATGTAATGATTATGTAATTTGGCAAAATCGGATAAAAACAACATTCGAAAAATGGCCAAGCCTGATGAAAACCACGCCTACCTCCCATACAAAGTGACTTTATTAAGGCAGTAACCAGTGCCTTGCACGAACTAATGTTCGTTCGTAGAAAAAATTCGAACGAAAAAATCGTAGAACGAACGAACAACATTTTAATTTCGATTTTCTACGAACGAACAACTATTTTCTACGAACGAACGAACATCAATTTTCTACGAACGAACGAACGAAAATCAGTTTTCTACGAATGAACGAAGGAACATCAATTTTCTGCGAATGAACGATCGAACATTAATTTTCTACGAACGAAAGAACGAGCATAATAAAAAACTGTCGAAAATAGTTAATATCGGCCGTAGCTGGACTCCTAAAGGGGTTTAGTATATGAGCTGGTGCTATTATTTTTTGTATCTTAACATTTCTTTCGAACACACCTACTCCCTTACTGCCACCCTTCTTTGGGTCTCCATACAAAAAACACAAACACTGTGGAAAGTAGTTTATATCGGCCGTAGATGAACTCCTAGAGGGGCCAAATATAGGAGCTGGTCCTATTATTTTTATCCCCTCAACATTTATCCCCAACATACCCACCCCCTATCTACCACCCTTCTTTGGGTCCCCATACAAAAAAAAATTTATTTTCTGCGAACGAAATATGCGTTTTCTAAAACGAACGAACGAACATCAATTTTCTACGTACAAACGAACGAACATCTATTTTCTATGAACGAACGAACGAGCATCTATTTTCTACGAACGATCGAGCTAACATTTTTTTTCCAAGAACGAACGAACGAACATCTATTTTCTACGAACGAACATCTATTTTCCACAAACGAACAAAATATTTTTATTTTTTTCTACGAACGAACGAATGAACGTTCGTGCAAGGCTCTGTCTGTAACTCTCTACAAATTTCACGGAAACTAGTGTTATGACTTAAAATATCTTCACATAAGGTTTGATTTTTAATATTAAACCTGTCTATGAAATATGGCAAAAACTAATGAAAACCACGCATATCAACCATACAAAGTGACGCCATCAAATCGGTAAAGTTTCTGAAAATTCCATTAAAGTAAACTTAACGACTTGAAGCCCTGATTTTTAATATGAATCCTATGATATTTTGCAAAATCGATTGAAAACCTTCGACAATTTTTTCCCATATGCTTTGATTTTTAATACGCACTCGAAGTCTTAACTTGGAAAAATTTATTATGTGATATGTGTTTGTCATGGGACTTTATACATAAGTTGTGATTAAATAAAATTAAACTTATGACGTTAATATTTTTGAAGATTACACGTAAACATTTTAGAGATTTCTAAAACTTTGAATATATTTCAATACGGCCGTGGAGGTATTTTAACTTCGACCCAGTCCTTGCCTCCTTGCCAAAACTGGTTAAGCATTAGGGACGCATCATATTAATTTCTTAAAAACCAAAAACATAAAACTAGAATATTGTCAAAATGTCATCTTAATAGAATTTCGCAAGAATAGGTGACGAGTAGTGAAACATGCTTCATTCTTTAGCACGGAACGAGAAACGAATCATGTTCCACTTCTCATTGGTGTGTCGCCATCGCTGGCGTAATTTTGTTAACTTAACATTTTGGAGGTCTTTTTGTATATTTTTGTTAAAAACTTATTGACTTTACAAAATTCTACAAAGAAGATCTTGGTTCTATCCATGATACAATGATAAGGTAGGCCCATGATACTAAGTGCTCTCACGCGTCAACGAAGAGTGGATAATGAGAAGCAACATTAATGTCAAAACGACGAATTTCGTAGAAATTGCAAATGAAGAAAATATTTCATGTTTCCAAGTTGCAAACAGTGCGGTCGCGGGTATTAAATTTGTGCTAATTTGAGTGAAAATATTATATAAAAAGTGTAATAAAAACTATAAAATGTGAAAGAAGTCTTAAAATTGCAAAAAAAAACCTGTAACAGTTTTAACCTAAAAACAACTGCGAAACGTGAGCATAAAGAAATTCGCGACGAACAGCTGATTTTGACATTAATGTAGCTTTATTCTGCTTTCTACTCCATTCCTCTCCGTGATGACCTTACCTTATAATTCTGCCATGGGTTCTATCTATCTACCTGTTATAACCATCTCTCTTTTATGCCTATCTTTATTGATTTTTTTTTTTAATCTGTATACGGCACACTGTTGCACTACATGAGCACATTTCAGCACATTTTTCAAATTTCTGAAAAAAATTAATGGCGGAGCTAACTTCACATTAAGAAGTACCACCTTATATGAAAATAGTGTTTATAAGTGATAACTAGTTAAACAATTTAATTGAGTTCAACAAATTTTAAATATTTTTTCACTGCTTCTCCCAGCATATTCCTGAAATTAAATCATAGTTCAATACAAGCTACAAGTTTAAACAACCTAAAAAAAGATTATTTCAGTCAAGCATAAACGTAAACATGCCGCATCACATCGATCGATGGATCATCATCGGTCGATTGGACGAACAGCAGATCGTTGGAGCAACGCGGTCATCGTTCGATCGATCGATTGATCGTTCGCAGTTTTTACTACAAAGCTTTTCAAGTTAAGCCTATTTTTCACTCTCTTTTATGAGATTTGTTATTGTATTTTTTTTTTTGTTTTATTGTTTTTTTTACATTTATGTGTACGCATTATTTGTTGATTATTTTATAAGTTTTTGCTGTTTGGCTGCATTCTTCAATTTGGACAACAAGAACAACTTGTATGCGCCTTAAAACAAGTTTTTTTTTCGTTAATATTTTTGTTGGACTTGATTTGTATTTGAAAACCTGACTGTTTCATTTCGGAAGCCGTCTTTGTTATGCATGCTGCTTACACCATCAGCCCGCTACCGCTCTCTTGGCACGCACTATATTATAATGATGTTGTTGTTGTTGTTGCTGATATTGAATTTGCTATGTTTACAAAAAACATGATCGTACTTAAGTTATAAGAAAAAAAAACCATCCACGTTCAATTTAAAAACAACAATAGCATGATCACCACCACTTTCAGCAATAACAACAACAAAAACAACAATATTGCATCCACAACCATTGCAAATTTTTGCCTTGCTGTTGTCAACGCCGTTCAACGTTGCACGATCAGGCAGACAGAAAAGTTTGCAGCGTTGTGGTTCGGGGAACTTAAAAAAAAAACAAGAATTAAGCCAAAGCATGCAAGAAAATAAAATTGAAAAAATTAATGGCAAAAATAACGAGACGTAATGAAGTGGAAAAACGAATAAAAAAAAATGTTTAATAAAAAAGAATAAGAAATAAATCAGCTATAGTAAAGCCTGCAAAGATTGACTGAATTCTGTTTAATTTTCCACACAATGAAACCAAGGAGCACACGCACAAAGCCATTGATGCCGAAGGTTACACTTGTTGATTCGACAATGAGATTGGAAAAATTAAAAAAAAAAAATAATAAGAAATTTTAGATGATTTTCTATGGCTTAACTAGTTCCAAAAATAAACTCAGTAAACCATTTATCACAAAATCATAGATTTTTGTCTAAGAAGTAAGCTTAAAAAAGACGCAAGACCAAAGAGTTCACACAGCCCACAGAACCTCCAATGATCCAACTAGTTCCATATAACATCTTAGAAGAACCAATTTGTCGAACAAAATTATTATTTTTAAGCTCCTTAAAAGTTGTAATGATTGTTTGTAAGAAAACGCTTGTGGAACTTATTAGCAATATACGTAGAAGCATAGATTTTTGTCGCGGGAGTATACAGAAACCACTAAATTTCCATAGGCAATCTCAGTGGAACTCATTTAATATAGAATTCAAGTTCAAGTGATTCTATAAATCAGTTGAAAGTTCCTCTCATCCCATGATTTCCTACCCGCTTTTTCAAAGAAATCTGCTAAAAAGTTCCATTGACCCATCTAGTTCTGGGGGTAGTTATTGTGGAACCTATTTGTATGTATTATCAATAGATTTTTATTTTATAATGTACCCATAAAACCCACAAACATTAAAATGTTCCAACTAGTTCCATAGAATATCCTAGTGGAACCTATTTCTCAAAGAAGTATCGAATTTTGTCCAGGGTTCAATAACCCAACTAGTGACATGCATTATTCCAGTGGAACCTATTCGCTTTACTTATAATCATAAAAAGACTCTGCAGAACATATTGGCCATAGAATCATATGTTTTTATAGGTTGTCCCAGGTGTCGACTAAGCCCAATAAAGTTCCAATGATTCAACTTGTTTGATAGATAATACTTGTGGACCCTATTGGCAATAGAAACATAGATTTTTGTCACGGGAGTAAGTATACAGAAACCAATAAAGTGGAACCTATTCAATATAGAATTCATGTTCAAGGATTCTATAAATCACTTAAAAGTTGCTCTGATCCCATAAGTTTCTACTCTATAATCTTCTTTATTCAAAGAAATCTGCTGAAAAGTTCCATTCACTAACTAATTTTGTGGCTAGTTTCTGAATCTATTTGTCTAAGTATTATCGATCGATTTTTATTTTCCAATGTGCCCATAAACATTATAATGTTCAAACTAGTTCCATAGAATGTCCTAGTGGAACCTATTTATCAAAGAAGTACCAATTTTTGTCCAGGTAGTCCAGGAAATCCATACAAAGTTTCAATAACCCAACTAGTTCCATACATTATACCAGTGGAACCTATTCGCTATACTTAGAAACATACATTTTTATTAAAGCAGTTCACAGAAAGACGTTTAAAGACGTAGTGGAACCTATTGGCAAAAGCATTATCGATAATTGTCCAAAGAGTCCATTGATACCAACAAAGTTTTAATGATCCAATTAGTTCCATTTTTAAACTCTGTGGAACCTATTTGTCAAACGGTATACAGGCACCATAAAAGTTTTAATGACTCACCTTGAAGATATAATTTTCTCCACTCCACGTTAATTTCAACAGCTCCTGTCTCAAGTCTCCTGTGTATGAAATGTTTTAAAAGCTCAGCTCTCGAGTTTTTTAGTGATCGAGGTATGATGGAATGAAACAGCTGGAATGAAGTGGAGCTGCACGGTTTATATGCTCGTGTTTATTTCTAAGATTGCATGTTCTGTCTGCTCATTGCTTTCATTTGGAACTCCGTTGTTTGTTTTTTTTTTTTTTGCTTATTTTTAATACCGCCTCAAGTGATCTTGCTTGTTGAATGTTGTTTTTTTTCCACCATAGCAACACAGAAAACACTGTAAAAAATATATAAAAAAAATAACTTTGTTGGTACAGTGAAAACAATTTTAAGTGCAAAAATTATTTGTATACTAAATATCTACTTGACATAATTGGCATTGGTAGGACTGATTTGCTCAAGATTTTCTATGGAGAAAATTTTCAACATCAGCTGTGATTCGAATCGATATGTTTTTCGTTTCGTATGCATGAAGTACTAATTTTTTAACGCACTTTTCCCGCTGCTGGGTATAAAACAGAGCATATTCAAACATCTTGAAAAAGGTTTAAGACAGTTTTACCCTACGTATACTTCTTATGCGGAGTACACGTAAAATTTACGTACATATATTACGAATGCAGGGTTCTAAGATCCTTTAGTAACAGTCGTTAAGCTGAACAAGAGAAACCGTGTCATAGGTGTTGGGTTCGATCCCCGATGAATATTCCTTCTTCGAAGTTTCCTTCTTAATAATAAATACCAGCAATTCTAGTGTTAATTAAAGCATGATAAAGCCGATTATAATTATTCAGTGGCTTCCAACGCCCGTATAGTATTCTTTATAACACTAGGGCTGTTCACAATCACGTGCAAATGGTCTTGCATAATAGAATTGCAAAATGTTAGAGTATATTTTTACTCTACACTAACAAAATATACAGAGATGCTTGTGTAGATATGCAACACTAAAAACCCATAGTTTTTATTTACTATGTAATACTGAACTCTAAGCTGACAGCTGATTATAAAAAAAATAAAGTCGTTTAAAACAAAGATATGGGTAATAAGTAAATAGAAAACGAATTAAAGGGGAGAAACTCAATAAAAAAATTCACTAATCAGTGAGTAATCAGCTGTTATTTTTATTTATTTCATGCTTTGCAACAAGTATTGCAAAGTAACTCGAAAAAGACTGCTCACGATTGATTGCAAGTTTTTAAGATTGCACAAATTTGCAATGTCAAATACTTAAGATTGTGAATTGTCCTATTGTTTCAGGCATGACCGTTTAGAAACTGATGACATCTACCTTACAAAGTAAGCGGAACTGCAGTAACTTTGCTTAATACGATGTACGAGATCTCTTTATTCTTGTATCTTTACCTTATATAGTCCACTGGATGTATAGCGTAATTGTCAGACCCATCCCTACTTTAGGATCGTCCTCTTATAGTGGACGATAGCACACATAACTTCTCGGCTAAGTCATAACAAAAGAACAAAGGCTAATGTGCATTAGATTAAAGAGGGTCATGAAATCAATTCAGCAGATCTAAAAGAGATTATAAGGCGTGAGTTCAAGATTTACCATAAAAAAGAGAGAAAATTTAAGAGCATAAACAATTAAGAAGAAAGAAACTCCTTTTAGACTCTAGGGCCATCTTTAACACAATACAAATGGCACCAAAGTAGAGGTCTGTACAGTATCAGGTGTGAGCTACTGCTGTAATTTGGGCCAAGCAAGTGGATTCACAATTTATTGCAGTGCACAAATTTATTAAAACAGCTCAAAAATACAACTAATGTATTTGATAATTTATTTCGGAGTGAAAAATTTTACAATGAAACATTTTTAGATTTAAGTAAATTTTTAATTTTACAATGAAAAATTTTTAGAACCTCAATGGAAACAAATTTTTAGTAACAAAGTAGAATTGTATAAAGTATGAATTTAATTAAACTCTAACACCCTTCCTCCTTCCTTTTCAAGAAGAAGAAAAATAGATAGTTTCACATTACCGAAACTCAACGAAGTAACTCTGAAGCTTTCCACGGAAGCCAAACACCTTGGAATTATCCTTGATAACAAGCTGAGCTGGAAACGCAACACAGAGGAAAGAAGGAAAAAAAACACTGTGCGCTTTATACGCATGTCAGAGAGCATTTGGAAGGAAATGGGGACTGCGACCGCACATAATCCACTGGACGTATACAGCGATCGTGAGAGCCATTCTTACCTACGGCTCTCTCTCGTATGGTGGACGATAGCGCACAAAAAGAGCTACCTTAGCTCCCTAGCAGGAGACCAAATGTTAGCGTTCATAGGAGTAACAGGAGCCACGAGATCTACGCCACAGGCGGGTCTGGAAATGATGCTAAATCTTCTCCCCATAGAAGAGTTCCTTAAGTTTTCGGCGACCAAGAGCGCGATTCGCCTTAACGAATCACAAGCCTGGAAGAAGAACACATTCGGACATGCATCTATTCTTAATCTCTTTGGAACCGAGGAATCAAAAAGAGCAACCGACTATATCATACCCAGTGTGAGATTCGGTACAGAATACACCACATACATCCCCAGCAGACAAGAATGAAAAGAAACGGCTGTAGAGTACTATTGCAATCTCCAATTTTATACTGATGGTTCCAAAATGGAAAACGGAACTGGATCGGGTGTATACTGTGAAACGCTGCAAATCAAAGAGTGTTACAAACTCCTTAGTTACTGTAGCGTTTTTCATTCAGAAATATATGCTATTGAAAAAGCTGCACAGGTCATTTACAGGAAAAATCTTACCCCCACAAGGGTAGTAATTTTTGTGGACAGCCAAGCGGCCATCAAAGCATTGAACAGTAAAACAACGAAGGCTCGAATAGTGCAAAACTTTAAACTGGCTGTTGCTGGAAATCCGGGGCTGCTCAATAATAAAACATAGCTTTTTGGCATGTAGCAGTGTTTATTATTCTAAAACAATAAAATTCATATTTTTGTATAAAATAATACAGAAAACTTAAATATTTTACCGATTGGTACCCTTTCGTTTGGTTTTTCAGCAACGAATAAATTTGAACCAACGATTTTTTTGTGTACAAAAGAATGTAAAAGAATGGGTTTGTTCACTTATACAATTATAATCAAGAAAAGATTTTGTTCGCTAATATAGAAATAAAAAGTAGTAGAAAAAAATGTTTTGCTCGTTTTATTTATGATTTTGGTCGTCGACATTCTCCCCCCCGTGAAGCCCACAAGTCTTTGAGGATTCGCCACAACTTGCCTCGACGTCCAAAACTGCTAACCGTGTTACCGGACGACGAAGTTTTGTATTTTTTGCGGTCACAATCTCAGCTGTTCTTATGACTCCATCTTTGCCTTCAAAAGTTTGTACAACTTTACCACGTATCCATTGAGATCTTGGATAGTCCGGCTCACAAACCAACGCGAGGTCATTAATTTTTATCGGTTCCGAATGCTGGCACCACTTCGCTCGTCGAGTTAAGTCTGGCAAGTATTGTAGAATCCACTGTTTCCAAAATGTGTTTTTTAACTGTTGGGAAACTCGCCATTGTTTTCGCATACACATAAGCCTCCAATTACTTATTCCCGGAGTTTGAGTTGAATTTGGCTTACCCAACAAAAAATGATTCGGCGTAATGGGTTCAGGTTCATCTATTGTTACCGGAATGTCTGTTAATGGTCGGCTATTAACAATATTTTCTGCTTCACATAAAACGCTTTGCAAGGTTTCTATATGGGGAGCGTGTTCCTTGAGCACGGTATTTAATACTCTCTTCACGCTTCCAATCAGTCTTTCCCAACAGCCACCCGCATTTGGGTATTTAGGACAATTAAATAGCCACTCGATTCCCAGGGGACTCATGGCAGATTGAACAGCGGTATGATCTATGAAGTCATGCACATTTTTTAACTCATTTTCAATGCCTACAAAATTAGTGCCGCAGTCACTTCTAATGCGCACAGGAACTCCTCGTCTATTAATGAAATTTCGCAAACTCAACAAAAAGGCATCTGTAGATTGGTCCCGACATATTTCAAGGTGTATAGCGCGCGTAGTCATACAAGTGAATATTGAAACCCAGCGCTTTTCTCGATTTCTCCGATTTTTTATGAAGACTGGACCGAAAAGATCAACGCCTGTATAACTGAAAGGACTTATGTAAGGTGTTATTCGGTCTTTCGGCAATGGTGCCATTATAGGTTGACGTGGTTTAGCATCATTTATTCGACATGTTTGACAATTTACCTTCGCTTTTCTTACTAAACTTCTCAAAGATGGTATCCAAAATACACGCCGAATCTCGCAGCTGATAAGATCCTGGTTTTGATGATGAAACTTTCGGTGGTAGTAGTTAACTATAATCTCTGTCAGGTAATGCTTTTTGGGCAATATAATAGGCGTTATTGCATACAATGGCAATGTTGACGCAGCTTGCAACCTACCTTCAGCTCGAATGACATCCTTGTCATTATCCAAAATAGGATTAAGAGTGTACAGTGAACTCGACCTGGATACTTGCTTATGAGATTTAAGGCTAGTGTATTCTGCACTAAAGGCATCCTTTTGGGTATCAGAACACAAATAGCACTCGGCTTTTAGTTCTTCCAGTGGCGTCAGCTCTGTTTTTATACGCTCAAACTCGTTCTTTTTGCAATTTTGAATAAATCGAAATACCCATGCCATAGAACGCTTAAGCCGAGAATAGTTTGAGAATCTCTGGATGTTAATTACTTTTATTAAGTTAGGCTTAAGATCAGTGCAAAATAATGGAGCACGTATTTCGAGGTCTTCTGTTTCGTTAATATTTAGCTCCTCGTTATGTTGAATTGGCCATTTGCTCGAATCGAGACGCAGAAATTTCGGACCTTGAAACCACCTTGAGTTCTCATCTAAATTCGTCGGAAACCTTGCCCGTGTCGCTTCGTCGGCAACGTTTTCATCTGTTGGAATCCAGTTCCACTGCGATTCGTCACTTTCTTCCAGAATTTCCGATATACGGTGCTCCACGAACTGTTTATATCGGCGGCTTTTTGAATTAATCCACCTTATAACAGTTTTCGAGTCACTCCAGTAATATGTTCTATCAATCAATACGCTGTGTCCAGATATTATTGTGCTCTTCAAACGAACTCCCAAAATAGCTGCCTGCAACTCTAATCGCGGAATTGACATCGGTTTAATCGGAGCGCATCGGGTTTTAGCAGCCACCAGCGCAATGTCAATATTTCCGTTACCATCTTCGACTCTCCAATAAGCGACGGCTGCATACGCATTCTCGCTGGCATCTGAAAACATGTGTAACTCAATTCGACCTGTCCTAAAGTACAATGAATAACATCGTGGCACCGAAATCCTTTCGATACTCTTTAGCTCAGCGAACCACATTCTCCATTTCCTATAAATATTATCTGGTATAGGAGTATCCCAACTAGTTCCGCTCTTCCAGACTTCTTGTAGAAGTATTTTTGCGCGGATAACAAACTGACCTAACAATCCAAACGGATCAAAGACGCTCATTACCACGCTCAGCATCTCACGCTTGGTTGGAATTCTTTCATCATTTAAGATCTGTTTTGGTACCTTGTTGAATCTTAAACAAAAAACAAATTTGTCCTTAGCTGTGTTCCAAAACATTCCTAGGATTCGTTCGCTCTTGTCGGTTACATTGACATTGACATCAACTTCTATATTTTCACCCTCGCAGACTCCCAAACTTTCTAAAACACTTTGCGAATTTGATACAAAGTTTGCTAATTCAAAATTTGCGTGCTGATGAATCCTGATTACTTCGCTAATAACCGATATTGCTTCATTCTCTGTTTCAAAGGAATCTACATAATCATCAACATAGTGCTTTTTGATTATAGCAGCAGCAGCTTTTGGATATTCTTCCTGAAAGAGCTTCGCATTTATATTTTTCACATGCTGCGCCAAGGTAGGAGAGCAAGTTGCACCAAATATCATCGCACGCATTTGATATACCTCCAACGGATTTTGAGAGCATCCATGCCTCCACAAGAACCGTTGACAGACTTGATCTTCCTGACGTATGTCCACTCTGTGAAACATTTCTCTTATATCGGAGCAAACAGCGATGACGGCCTCGCGAAACTTAAAAAGTACATCCAAAAGAGTTTGATTCATATCAGGTCCTGACAACAATTCGGTATTTAAAGACACTCCTCCTACCTGGGCAGCTGCATCAAAAACCAATCTTAACTTGCCAGGTTTGTTGGCGTTTCTTACACCAAAATGTGGCAAATACCAGATCTTTGTGGATTGCGATTCAATTTCATCCGCTGTAAGTTTATAAGCATATCCTTTTTCTAAATATTCTTCAATTTTATTTTCATATGCATACGCAAGTAATGGATCCTTTGATAATTTATTTTCTAAAAGTTCAAGTCTTTTTAATGCCATTTTAAAACTATCTGGCAACACCACATTATCTTTTTTCCACAGCATGCCTATTTCATAGCGACTTCCTACTTTTTTTGTTGTTTCCGTCATTATTTCTAAAGCTCTTTTATCAGCGTTCGATAATAATTTTTCTTTTGGCTTTATTATACCCATGTTCTCAATAGCAAAATAATTTTGTACCATATTATTGATGTCGTTCATTAATTTATCTTCAGAATCTTTTTGTATATTTTTAATTGACAATACAACATTTGAAACTGTAATACTTTCTTCATAATTGTTTTTTGGTCCATAAACGACCCACCCTAATTTGGTCTCTGCCACAAAAGGTCCCTTCACTCCCAAGTTGAATCGCTTCGTTTCTACTCCTAAATATGCGTTTGACATTCCAATCAAAATAGTAGGTTTTGCGTTTAAATAATTACTGATTGGCAGCCCTGTCAAATCGCAGTTTTGACAGTTCAATAAATCGAAGTTCATGGATTGCACGGGAAGATTTAAGTTTTTTATTGTGCAGAAATTGTTTAATTTTATTCTTTGGCAGTTCGCATTCATACCCTGGATGTCAAAACTAACATAAGAAGTAGGTACATCAACTGTGTGGTTTCCAAACCATTGAAGTGTTATTTTTCCAGATCTGCCGAGCAGTCCAAGTTGTTTGGCGACTTCATCCTCTATTAGCGAAGGCATAGATCCGTCGTCCAGATAAGCGAATGTATCAACAGCTGATCCATTCTCACCAAACAATCGGACGGGAATAATCTTAAAAAATAGCTTTGGATTCTTATCTGGCAATTGATTCACCGTACAAAGAAGTTGTGCATCTCCGGCAACAGTGCTTGGGCTTTCTACCGAAGGCGGCGGAGGCTCGTTGTGTAGCAAATTGTTGTGTTTTCGTTGGCAGCCGTTTATATTACAAATTACTTTGTTTTTGCAATTAAAAGTGTTGTGTCCACTGTTGAGACAAGAAAAGCACATTCGTTTTTCCTTCACAGTTTTCCAGCGTTCATCCACAGACATTCCTATAAAATTTTCGCAACTGCTCAGTGAGTGATTTTGGCTGCAAAGACTACAAGAGCGCCCTGTTGGGCGAACATGCATAACATAGTTTGGTTTAGCTCTGTTATCCTGTGTATTGTGTGACATTGAAGCAGTACGGTTGTAAGAGGTGTTGCGTGAGTTTATCGCAGGTGTAGCAAAATCGCTGACGGCATTTATAACTCTTGCTTCTGCATCCAGCCAATGGCTAAAGTGCTGCAATGTCGCGTATGGCCTAATTTCGATTTGTTTACGTGACCATTCTAACCTTCTGCTTAATGGCAACTTTGCTGTGAGTTCATCTAATAAGAATGGATTGCATAAATGTTGCGAAGCACCAGCAGCTTCAAGAAATATCACGAGGCTTTTAACCTTCATGGCTAGTGGAACTATTTCTTGCAGTTTATTTTCCGATATTGGAGGAATTGTCCGAGTTTTATCCAACTGGCTTTTGATAAGTCGCTCCGGTCTACCAAAATTGTTCTCCAATTCGGAAATGACATCGTTCAATTTTTCTGAATATATCATAATTGGTTCCACAGCATTTTTGGCATCTCCATATAGACACTTTTGAAGTCGCATTTGGTTTTCTAAAGCTGTGTAACCATAACATCTTGTCGTTTCCTTGAATGTAGAAATGAATGGTGGCCATTCTTCGGGAAATCCTCCAAATCTAGGAAGATCATGAAGAACTCGTCTGGCATCTAAACGTGTCTCTGAATTTATTTGAAAGGCAGAACTGTTCATGGGCATCGGCCGATATTCGGATGGTAAGTTATTTTGTGCTTGTGAAATACATGTTGGTCGGGCTCTAGCGTTTGAATCAAAGTGTTCGTACAGAACTGAATGTTGTGACAAAGAGGCGTGCTGAGGAGTTGTGGATGTAAAACTCGAAGGCAAGGCACTATACTGTGGGTCTGTGGCGGCGGTGGCGTTCGAATATAAAGCGGAATATTGTGCTGTCGTAGTAGGGACAGTCATAGGCACGGCTGTATACTGCGGCTGCGTGGCGGCAAAGGGCGACTTCATTGTGGAATACTGCGGCAACGTGGCAGTGGGTGGCAAATGTATGGCGGTATGCTGTGGCTGATCGACAGCAAAGGGCGCATGTAAAGTGGAATACTGCGGCATCGTGGCAGTGAATGGTGAAGGCATGGCGGAATTATTGTAAGGGATTGAGTCTGAGTAAAATCCTGTCTGTATGGATACACTTTGGCTTGACGAATGGGGAATGGAAATTTTCTGTGCCGGCACGGTGGAAGTAGACTTTGTGTGGCTATGGTCTGTACCTGTGGCAACGGGGGAAGTAGAAAGAATGTCGAGTACCTGTGTGTTGGAATCCGTATTCGCTGTCTGCATCTTGATGGCTCCCAAGCTGTCGTGTATCTCCTTTAGCGTTCTCGAAAATTTTTCTTCCATTTTGTCCAATTGGTCTTGAAAATCTTTTCGCTCCATAACAGTTTCGTCTAACTCGTCTTCGTCTACTATGACGTCTGCATTTGCTTTTTCCTCAGACATCTTAAAGGCTTTGGATTTGGCTGGTAATTTCCCCTTATTTATTCGCGAACTTCTTCTTAAATGGCTAGCGTTCATGTAAAACTGCGTTTCGATGACAATCGAATAATAAAAATGTTGCTGGAAATCCGGGGCTGCTCAATAATAAAACATAGCTTTTTGGCATGTAGCAGTGTTTATTATTCTAAAACAATAAAATTCATATTTTTGTATAAAATAATACAGAAAACTTAAATATTTTACCGATTGGTACCCTTTCGTTTGGTTTTTCAGCAACGAATAAATTTGAACCAACGATTTTTTTGTGTACAAAAGAATGTAAAAGAATGGGTTTGTTCACTTATACAATTATAATCAAGAAAAGATTTTGTTCGCTAATATAGAAATAAAAAGTAGTAGAAAAAAATGTTTTGCTCGTTTTATTTATGATTTTGGTCGTCGACACTGGCACTGAACAGCATCTGCAATACCCATAATGTCACTCTCTGCTGGGTTCCCGGACATAGCAATATTGAAGGAAACGACGCAGCAGATGAACTGGCAAGGCGTGGAGTAACCGCAAGTACAAACATGCAATAACAATAGAGCTCAGCTACTACAGCTATATCGCACTTCCTCAGCATTAACCCATCTAAAGCCACTACCCTGTAATCATTGAAAATATCAATGTTATGGATAACCGTGACCACAAACAAGTTAGTGTGGGAAAAATTTACCCACCAATAAATGGGTTGGGCTCAGGGACAACACAAGACGTAACAACTAACCATGCGTATATATAGATCTAATTACACAACTAATTTTAATCTACTTTTGAGTTGACCTTTTGACAAATTAACATCAAAAACGCTACAATTGTTAACAAAGGAACTCATGCGACTTAAAGGAGCAGTGCTGATACATAGGTGCACATTCCAATAGGCGTCGTCAAAAGGAGTATAGATCTTAAAGCCAGAGATATTGCTAACAGAAACTGGGCATCCAGAGGTGACTGCAACATATCTCGAAAGCTTTGGCCGGAACTAAATGAAAAGAGAACTAAAAGCCTTCTGCTTTTGGTCAAGCGGGAAATCCGGATTCTTGTTGGAGTTCTAACAGGACATTGCCCCATTGGGGTAATGGCTAATAGAATGGGCATAGCAGCGCCAGACTTTTGTCGGAGCTGCAAGGTTTCGGAAGAAACAAAAACAATAACTCACCTCCTATGTGAATGTCCAAATCTACAGAATCGTCGACTCCGATATATGGGGAACAGATATTTCACAGACTTGGAAGAGTTAATGAACACACCACTGCTAGACATCTGGAGGTTCATAAAAAGCACAGGATGGTTTGAGGAACAAAAAGGAACAATGGTTTTAAAATGGTACCACAAACATAAAAAGGGATTCGCAATGGACCTATAGGCCCCCGCGGAAGCGCCGGTAACGGTGCACGACCCTACTTACCTAACCTAACCTAACACCCTTCCACAATTAAATTCTACCCCAGCCTGTTTTCGGAATTTCTCTATTTTGATTGCAGGTAGTCCTTTAGTCATAATATCGGCCAGCATTCTTCGCTTGGACAATAAACGCACTATACATTTCCTTTGTCAACATATTCCTTGACAAAATAAACTTCTGTGTCGATGTGCTTGCTTCTGCTGCTCAGTTTCTCTTCTTTAATAAGACGTAAACAGCTTTGGTTGTCTTCATATATAACAGTTGCATTCTTTTGCTCAAACACCATTTTGCACAGTAGTTGACGAATCCAATACGCTTCTTTACATACTTCGGATAGTGCGACAAATTCTGCTTCTGTATAAGACAAGGAAACGCAAGTTTGTTTCTTACACGACCAACATATTGAACCACCGTTCATCTGAAAGACATAACCAGAATTAGACTTCCTATCAAGTTTATCTTCCGCCCAATTCGCATTAGCATATCCTATTAAGAAATTTGAATTCTGATTTTTGACTCAACAGAAGAAAACAGCTTTCAGTGCCTTTTAAGTACTTCATCACCCTTTTGAGTTCTGTCCAATCTTCGTGACTGGGACAGCTAACCTTTCTAGCCAAAATAGAAATAATTGCCGCAAATATCAGGTCTTGAATTGACGCTGAGGTATAACAGTGAACCAATAAGACGCTGATAATTGCAGTTGTCAACTAAAATTTCAGATTTTGATTTACCATAAGCAGGATCAAGCTGGTACTTAGAAATCTTCGCATCTTTTAAGCCAAACTCAGTCAACAAGTTTTGAATGTACTGTTTTTGACGAATACAAAAATTAAATTGCTTACCCTTACGTCAACCCTTCCTCGTTGGTGTATTTTGTATATAAACACAAATCTGCCGTACTATGTTTAAATCCTCCTCCGATAATCATTTTGTGAAGAGTCGTGTTCCATACGTTCGCAGCTTGTTTCAAGCCATATAAACTCTTTCGTAACTTGCATACTAGTTTACAACTCCCTTCTTCAAATCCTGTAGGTTGTCGCATATAAATGGTCTCATTTAATTCACCATTGAGAAACGCAGATTTCATATCCATGTGTACAACTGACATACTCTTTACGCCAGCTGTGGCAGAAAGCAGTGTTCGAAGAGTTGTTCGGCGAACGACTTGAGCAAAAACTTCATCATGGCTAAAAGCTAAAGCCACGCGCTACCAAACGAGCTTTATTTATCTGAACTTCACCATCGATATTGCGTTTTAGCTTGAAGGTCCACTTACAGCTGACTATGTTTACATCACCTGCAGGAATTACAAACTCCCACGTCATATTAGAGTTCACGTCATATGATATCTCTTATTCCATTGCTTTTGTCTACATATCGCGCTCTTTTGACTTGACTTTGGTTCTACCAACTCCCAAGCATTGACATCTGGAGGTCTGCCTTTAGTTGTTCGTTTTGATCTTCGATTCTGTTCTGTAATATCTTCTACTGGAGGTGTTTGCTCTAAGTTACTATCCATTTCAATGCAACCGTCCAAGCTACGAAATGAAGTATCATCATCATCGTCTTCAGCTCTGTTACGCTGAGGTCAGGCGGCGATCCTTTCAACGATGTTCGGATAGTTTTATTGTTGCTTTCAATGAAAAACTGTCATAAAACAGTGACAGTGAGAGCGGATGAACACTTTGAAGGGCGATCAAAATTTGGTAATTTTTAAGTGCTGTACAGAAAATGCTAAGGTCAGGCGGTCACCGTTTGAACGGCATTCAATAAACTATTTCTACTCTCTTTCACATTTTGATTGCTGGTCGGTTAGACGACAATGATGAGATTTCCAATCAACGCATTATATTTTCGAATGCTTTCTACCACTCTTCATCGTTTTGTATATGATTGCTGTTCTGTACAGCGTTAAAAAATTAACAAATTTTGATTGCTCTACAATGCGTTCATCCGCTCACACTCTCACTGTTTTTAACAGTTTTTCATTCAAAACAACAATAAACCCATTTTAACGCCGTTCAAACAATCACCGTGTGACCTCAGCAAAAGCGCTCAGCGTTTAAAACGGTGTTGTGTGGTAGAAAGCATATTAAAATATCAAACATTGATTGGCGATCACATCATTGTCGTCTGACTGACCAGCAATCAAAATGTGAAAGATAGTATAAATAGTTCATTGAATACCGATCAAACTATCATCGTCTGACTTGGACCTTAGCAGTTCCTTTCACCTCCTAGCCAGGAAGACTGCCCTGAGGCAGCCTAATTTTTTTTACGGTGCAATTTTGGCAATACAATTTATACATAAATTTAAAGTGATTTTTTGAGTTTCTTGACAGAGAAATTAATGCTAGGACATCAGTAAAATAAAAAAAATAGAAAAAATAGGATCGATTAGAATAGAAACATAAAAATTATTATAATATTTTTATTATATGTTCTTTTTGACGAAACCTTAATAGTTTTATGAGAATTATATATTACATTAAATTGAGTTTTCGGGCATTTTTTTTCACTAATGCCTAATCTGCTAATTGAATTGGCAATCAGCCAGCAGATTTACGGCTCACCGGTACTAATATTTACCACAAACAAATATTCTGGTGTGTTTTTGCCCATTATTTCAAACTTGCTGATTAGAGGGTTAACGATTGCTCTTAATATGTTAAATAACACAAATTAACAATAAAATTAAAAAATTTTTTCAGTGCTTAAATACGACAGTAAGCGAAGAAAGAAAAAAAAAACATTGGAGACACTAGCAACCAATTCAGCAAGAAAACACATATTGTAGCAACGATCTGTTGCTTCACAATTGCACCTACAACGATTGTTCAATATCAACAACAACAACAGCAACAACACAATAGTAAATCAACGTACAAATCGAGTTCAGGTCGCTGATCTGCTTCGAAAACATCTTTTTTTTTATATATATTTTTGCTGATCTTTCTCTCTCTCTCGTTCTCTTTCTGTCTCTTGATTTTTTTCTCCCGCACCCAACGCGCCTTCTAATCCACCAATAGCCGGATTTTCTTGAAAATTTTCTGCAATGCTTGATTGCTAGTGTGGCTCCAACACATGCGGTGGCGTCAATCCAACATTGTTGTTGTAACTTCTACAAAAACAACAACAACAACAACAAAAGCAATAGGGACGATAACAAAACGATCGTATAGCGCGCGAGAGACAAGCCTTTCTTTTGCTTACCACACTAACCTTGCCAACTAGAGGCACGTTCCCCGGTTTTAGGAAAATCTTTTTTTCTTTAACTTTATTTTAGACACGCCAGCATAATTTAATTGCAAAGATGTTTTAATTTCTAAAATTATTAAAATTTAAGCAATTATGTTACTTCTTTTAATCGCATTGATAAAAGTTTTGCTACAAAAAATAGTCGTCACTCAGGAAATTCAGTTTCCAGTCTAAATAAATTATCAGAGCCCAATATGATAATATTTTAATTATTATCAGAAACCCAGTTAAAAAGATTTTAAAAAAACAATAAAATTAATTACAATCGTCAGCTTAAGTATTATAAAAAATGCATCACCTTCATTTTCATCATGTCAATTTTTCTTATAATTTTTACACTTTCTCATGCATAAAATTCTTTTATAACCAACTTCCCTGAAGCAGGGAAATTTGCAATCATATCCAAATAGATTGTCAAATAGATTCTTTCAGAAACATAGACAAAGAAATAAGAATTCGAACAAAACTTCGAAACAATTCTAATAAAATTTATTTTCCTGAATTCTCAAATGCATATTTTTATTATTATTTAGGTGGCGCCTAAGTCGGTTTTGGCCTGTTGCAAGAATTTGCGCCAGCCATTTCTATTTTGCGCTTGCTGGCGCCAGTTGGAAGCTCCAAATGTCGTCAGGTTGTCCTCTCCTTGGTGCTTCTAACGAAGATGCAGTCGTCCTCTTTTGCGTTGACCGCCGTTTGGTACCGAATCGAATATTTTCTTCGCTGGATCGTCATCTTCCATCCGCTCAACATGACCAAGCCAATAAAGCCGCTTGGTTTTTTATGCGCATTACTATGTCGATGTCGGCGTATAGCTCATACAGCTCATCGTTCCATCGTATCGGTACTCGCCATTGACGCAGATTAGTCCGTAGATTTTGCGAAGGATCTTTCTTTCGAAAGCTCAGAAAGTCTTTCCATTAGAGCTGTTCAACGTCCAGGTTTGTGCTGTATATAACAGGACGGGTATGATTAGTAACTTATAGAGCGTGACTTTTTTCCGTTAAGAGAGGGTTTTGCTTTCAATTGCCCACTGATCCCAAAGTAACACCTGTTGGCGAGAGTTATCCTTCGTTTTATCTCAATGCTGATATCGTTGGTGGAGTTTATGCTTGATCCCAGGTAGACGAAGTACTCACAACCTCGAAGGAGGTGTTGTCAACAGTGACGTGTATGCCAAGACGCTGGGACTGTTTTTTTGCTGACACCCATCCGACTCGACTCTTTTTCTAGTTTGGAGAATGCTGCACTGACTTCGCGTGTGTTATGGCCAATGATATCAATATCATCAGCATACGCTAGCAGCACAACACTTGTAGATTATGGTGCCACTTTGTCTCAGATCAGCAGCTCGAATGATCTCCTCCATAATTAGGTTAAAAAAGTCGCACGATAAGGAATCACCTTGTCTGAAACCTCGTTTGGTAATAAATGGGGTGGGGGAGGTCCTTCCTGATTTTAACTGCGCTGCTGATGTTGCTCAGTGTCATCCTGCATAGACGGATTAGTTTTGCAGGTATACCAAATCCAGACAGGTTGGATTGCTTATTGGACTGTCGAAAGCGGCTTTGTAATTGACAAAAAGATGATGTGTGCCGATTTGTTTCTTTCGGGTCTTTTCCAAGATTTGTCGAAGCGAGAATATCTGGTCGGTGGTAGATTTTCCAGGTCTGAAGCCACACTAATAAGGCCCAATCAGTTGGTTTACGATGGGCTTCAGTCTTTCACATAATACGTTCGTACAGGACCTTATTAGAGATATTTAGGAGGCTTATCCTATGGTAATTGGCACAAATAATGGGATCACATTTTTTGTGGATTAGGCGGAGTACGCTGAGGTACCAATCGTTTGGAATGCTATCTTCCGACCATGTTCTGCCATATTCTAGAAGCCTGTGAATGCATTTAAACAGAGCTTCGCCTCCGTTCTTAAACAGCTTAGCGGGTAAACCATCGGCTCCCACGGCTTTTTTGTCTTTAAGCCATGTTATTGCTGTCAAGACTTCATTATAGTCGGGCAGCGGAACTTCAATGCTGTTATCATCGCCATTCAGAAGACTAGAGAAGTGTTCCCTCTATAATGCCGGTGTACTCTGGATATCTGTCACTAGATTCCAGTTTTCATCCTTGCAGGAAGAGGCCACGGTTATAAAGCCATTGGCTAGGCGTCTTGTCTTTACGAAAAATTTTTGGGCTTCATTCTTGTCGCCATACATCTCAATCTTCTCGCACTCGCGCTTTTCTGCCTGAAAAGATGTCTCTCGACCTTCCTCTTCTCTCTGTATCGCTTCTAAGCAGCACGCGTTACAACCGACTGCAGGGTGGCTTTGTAGGCGGAGTTTTTCTGGTCACTGGTTTCGACTGGGGCGATGATAGCCAATGACCTCTTCGGCAGCTGCAGAATATGCAGAATAGAGTCAGAGATGTGTGCCCACTGCGCGCATATATCATCGATTGGAGCAGTGCTTTCATGAAACAGGAGTGAGAGTCGAGTGGCAAAGGCTTCGGCTGTCAGTTTTGATTGCAGCTTGTCGACGTCTAACGTCTTCTCTGTGTAGGCTTGTGCGCATTCTTTGCTGCGCACAGACGTGTATGGATCTTAGCTGCGACAAGATAATGATCCGAGTCTATGTTAGCACCACGGATCGTGCGTACATCTAATAGTCTGGAAGAGTGCCTTCCGTCAATCAAAACATGATCAATTTGGTTGCTCGTTTTTTGGACAAGGGACAGCCAGGTGGCTTTATGAATATTGAGATGCTTGAATCTAGTGCTACTTACGACCATGCTTCGTGCTGCGGCGAAGTCAATCAGCTTCATTCCGAAATCGGATGTGTTGTCGTGGAGTCTGAACTTTTCGACTGTTGGACCAAAGATGTTTTCTTTGCCCACCTTAGCGTTGAAGTCACCAAACACAATTTCTATGTCGTGGGGGCAGCGCTAGTAAGCCACCGTCTTCAAGGCGCTCGTAGAAAGTATCTTTGATCTCATCGTCCTTGTCCTCGGTAGGATCGTGTGTACAACCTAGTTTGGTTAAATTTGCTTCCTGACTTTAAATCTTCAAACAAAGAATGCTGCGAAAACTTAGTGTGAAAAGCCTACCTTTACAAAAGTGGGTATAATTTTCTCTTTATATTTTTAGAGCTACACTCTAACGCTACGAAATGATAATGCTTGTGGTAATGGTAATACTATCGTAGTATATTATTTGTGTTTGCATTCATTAATGCGCACGTTAATGTACTGTTCTCTCAAATCTAAGCTATAGTGCTTTAACATACGCTATGTAAGCGTTTATTTTTGTACACTGAAAACTTTAGAATGCTGCTAAATCTTAGTGTGACAAGCATACTTATAGCAAATAGGTGCAATATATTTAAAACAGTATCATTTTGTTTTTATACGAGCTACAATACTAAACTGAAGTTTGTTATTAAAAGTTGTTAGGTAATTTTTTTTTACCAGGAATAAACTTGACACACCCACTCAAACAAATCGATTTAGTATAGTATGGTCTAGATGATGGGTATGTTATGATGGTTGTGGTATAAATCATGAAGAATGATTTCTATGATGGCTATACTATGTTGGGAATGGTTTGATGGCTACGGTATGATGATGTGATGGGTATGACATGATGTGTATTATATCGTGGGTATGGTATGATGGATATGTAATGATGGTGTATGAATGAATGGTGTAGTTCATAATTGTTAGCGTATGATGGGTATAGTAAGATGGGTGTGGTATGATGGTTACGATGTGATAGGTTTTGTTTCATTGATGCGATGGTTATGGAACGATGGGTATTGTAAGATGGGTATAGTAAGATGGGTGTGATAAGATGTGTGTGGTATAATAGGTATGGTAAGATGGCTTTGGTATGATGATATACATTAATGGATTTAGTATGATGTATATGGTATATAGTACCATTTAGTATGATGTATATATATATATGTATATAGTTTTTCTCTGATGGTTATGGTATGATGGATATGACACGTTGGCTATGGAATGATGGGTATGGTGTGATGTGATGGATAGATGAAATATGGTATGACAACAATGGAAGGATAAATATGGTACGAAAAATATTTAATGATGGATATGGTATAATGGAAAAGTTATAATGGATATGGTATGGGTATTGGTATGTATATGGTTATGATTTAGTTATAATAAGTTAATAAGGATGTAATATTATGAGAATGATATGATTGGTATGATGAATATGGATTCAGTATGATTTTTATCATATGATGATGGGTTTTCTATGACGGTTGTGGTATGTATGAATGATGAATATTTAAATATGGCTATGGTGTTATGCGTATGGTATGATGGATGTGTTAAGATTGCTGTGATATAATAGGAATGTGTATAATGGGTTTGGTATGATGAATATAGTAGAAGAGGCTTAGTACTATGGGTTTTGGTATATATATATCTTCTTCTATACTACTAATAAATCTGTAGCCACTTTTTATGTTCACTCATCACGTTTAAACGACAACTCAGATTTTTATAAAATTTTGTACACATATTTATAGGTCAGCAGAGAGTGCAATAGGATACTTTATTTTAACCCATTAACAACCAATGTTACTATATGGAAACATATGCGTCTCGAATTTTCATTAAATACTGCATAATATTTCAAAAGTTTTAGTGCCAGTTTTTTAAAAAAAGTAAAATTAGCATGCAATAATAACTTATTTCTGCTCAATGGCATACATAGTTTTCACCAAAATGTTGCTTCAAGTCTAAAAATGTCTGTTTTTTATGGTTTTCTTTCGGCCCTAATGGATTAAATTGCACTTCGGTTAAACGAGAACAAAATCAATAAACGCTTTTAAATTTCCTTCAATTTGATACCAAAATCATGATGTAGTTTGAAAACTGTGAAAAATTTTAGTACCAGATCTTTTTAGTATTAATTATAAGCTGAGAATGAGAGAAAAACGACTTGAAATTCACACTTTTAGCTTTGAAGGCAAATATTTCAGTCAGTTTGCAATGGATTTCAATAATTTTTTTTGAAAAATGTTGTTTGTTAAAATATCCTTCAAACATAAGTTGAAATTTTTACAAAACCAAAGTATTAATATTTTTAAAAATTTTTTTAAAAAATGTTCAAAAATTTTTAGTTTAAGCCAAAAAATTGGATACAAGTTGTTTTTGTTGTAAAAAAAATTAAATCCAAAATTTAGGTTTTCGATTTCCTATCAGATGATATAACAATCTTAAGGTTAATAATTTGTAGTATTACTTAAACAATAAAAAATCGTTTTGGTAGCGAAAAATCAAGCCCACCCACTATCAATTTTTGAATGAAAACTTTTTGAAAACCCGGCGAAGCGGCGGGTTTAAGCTATTACTAAATATATATATACAAGTATATGGTTATGGTATGATGGGCTTAGCATTATGGATATGGTATGATGGCTATAGAATGATAGAAATCGCATGATGGGCATATTAAGATGGCTGAGATAAGATGTGCAACAGGGCAAGAAGGATGCACGAAAACTCTATCAACAGGTTAAGCGTCTAACACAACGTTTCAAGCCCGGAGCATCTACTTGTAGAGACGAAAATGCAGATCTGAATACGGATACGCAGTGTGTGCTAAGATTGTGGAGACGGCACTTCTCCAATTTACTTACTGGCGACGATTCCACCAATGCCGCCCATGGAGAGCGCAGTTCAGAGCCACCAATCAACGATGACGGAGTGGAAGTACCACCACCTAGCCATGAAGAGGTTCGAGTTGCTATCCAACGACTCAAAAACAATAAAGCAGCGGGTGCTGACGGCCTGTCAGCTGAATTGTTTAAAACCAGCGGAATTCATCGCCGCTAAGGCTCATGCATCAGCTCATCATCAAAATATGGCTAGAAGAAAGCATGCTCGACGATTGGAACCTCAGCGTACTTTGCCCTATACTTAAGAAAGGAGACCCAAAAATCTGGCCAAGTTATAGAGGTATCAGTCTTATTTCCATCGCATATAAGGTTCTCTCAAGCGTACTGTGTGAAAGATTAAAGCCGATTACAAAAACACTGATTGGACCTTATCAGTGTGGCTTTCGACCTGGAAAGTCCCCCATATACCAGCTTTTCACGTTACAACAAATCCTGGAGAAACCCACGAAAATCGAATTGACACAAACCATCTCTTCGTCGATTTTAAAGCTGCGTTCGATAGCCCGAGAAGGGATTGCCTATACGCAACAATGTCTGAGTTCGGTATACCTGCAAAGTTGATTAGACTTTGCAGAATGACATTGAGCAACACACGCAGCTCCGTCAAGGTAGGAAATGACCTCTCCGAAACCTTCAATACCGAAAGAGGTTTCAGGCAAGGCGATCCACTGTCTTGCGATCTCTTTAACATCATCATGGAGGGGATCGTACTAAAGGCCGGTGTGCATCGTAATGGCACCATTTTCTATAAAGGTGTCCAGCTCCTTGCGTACGCTGATGATATTGATATTGTTTGTAGAACCAAGAGAGATGTTACCGCTGCTTTCGCCGCTATCGAAAAGGAATCAGCCAAAGTGGGTTTGACGATAAATGAGGGTAAATGAGGGTCTACAAACAAGGGAGCGCGGCGTTTAGACTCCCACGTTTCTTCCGGCAGCTATAACTTTGAAGTAGTCAAGGAGTTCGTATACCTTGGCACCGCCATTAATACCAACAACGAAATCAGCCTGGAGATAAAGCGAAGAACAATAATTGCTAATAGGTGCTACTACGGGCTCAGTAAGTTCCAGATCCCTCTCTCGATCGATAAAACTAACACTCTACAAGACGCTCGTTCTACCTGTGCTGCTTTATGGCGCCGAGGCATGGGTAGTTCCGGAAACAGGCGCAGCCGCTCTGGGGTTGTTCGACAGAAAAATTCGCAAAATCTTCGGTCTTGTTCGAGTCGGCGATGACTATCGCATCCGAATGAACCACGAGCTGTATGAGCTCTACGAAGACATTGACGTAGTTCGACATATAACTGTGCAGCGACTACGCTGGCTGAGTCATGTCCATCGTATGGTCGACGAAGCTTCAGTGAAAAAAGTGCTCGAGGCGAGGATCACTGGTCAACGACGACGAGGGAGACCATGCCTCCGATGGATGGACCAGGCTGAGGAAGCCCTAACCGCACTTGGTGTATCCGATTGGAGAAGGCGCGCGCAAAGCAGAGGCGCCTGGCGAGAGCTGATGAGGTTGGCCGAAACCCGAACACGGGTTGTTACGGCCACCTAAGTAAGTAAGTAAGAGATAAGATATGTGTAAAATATAATTATCTTTGCATTAGTGTTGAAGAATTAATCGCTTTGGATTTGTAAAGGAATAATTTTATAACCGTTACGTACGCCAAACGTATCTTTTTCGAATCGTTATCGATATCGATTTCGATTGTTATCATTGCGAACTGTTCGTAAGCTTTAAAAATTTTCGATATCGATGTCGGATTTTGTGCCGTTTGGGAAATAGCACAATTTTTGTGATAATGTTGGAGTTTCTATATATATATATATACATGTTTGCATCATTTAGCATTAAATATCGTCGCAGATACAACATAAAATACAATGCAAGTCGTGTAACGAAAAACGCATCAACATTTGTAACTGTGTAGGCTCGGTTACACAGTAAACAGTGTTTGGGTAAAATAAGCCCAAACAAGTATGCGCGGTAGCATAAGGTCAGAGCTTCTGGCCACAAAGCGAAGGTTTATTGGTTGAATTTTTGTGCTTTTTTATATTAAAAGTATTTACAATCATACAGGCAGTTTTTGTTTATTTTTTTAAGAAAAATTTCAAATAAATATATATAAATCCCAAATTATACAATCGATTGATGATTATTTTGGATAAGCAATAAATTCTTTTTGGCATCAATCCTATGGAACAAATTGGAAGATGTATACTATGCTTGCTTTCAGGTTTGTTTGTATTTTGTTCCCTTTAAAGCAAGGGAGGCAATGGTGCGATGGTAGCACGTTCAACTTGCAGTCGAATTGTACGTGGTTCGACGCGAGTATGGTAAGGGAAAAGTTCATTATTCTCGACACAGGTTTTTCGATAAATTTTTTCTTTTTAATATTTATAAATAAAAATATAATTAATAAAAAAATAAAACATCATTTCAGTCAACACATTTAGTCTGTTCTATGAGGATCGAGCCTGGGTACTACTTAAATCATCAAATTAAAATAATAAATCCTCTTGCTAATCAACTGTGTCACGAAAGTACAAAGAAATTCCTATCTATTTTTGTACGTGAATATTGAACTTTTCAGTAAATGTCCATAAACAAAAGGGACAATTAATATTTCCAATGATATTGGCATGTTGAAAATACTAGTTGGCTTTATGAAAAAAAGACAGTTCCTGAACTACTACTGGTATGAATGCAGACTGCTTTTTAACCATTTGGTTGCACTGAAGAAGGGAATGTTAATAAAATAAATTAGCAATCTTGCCAGAAATTCCATTTTTGGGTAAAAGTTTCACTTCTACCGTGCGTGGCGGCAACACACATACTTTTTTTTTTATAAATGTCGGGAATTGGGAAATTTACACAAATGAGTTGGCAACTCTGCTCTGAACACTGCGATCCACAACTATCGGCGAACAAGTTCTTTGTATTCATTTGTTTTTTTTTTTTTTGTTCTTTTTTGTTTTTTTTTTGTGTGATACGATGGGAGCTGGTTATGTGCTCCAAAAAAACAAAACAGCACTGAGACGAAAGCGACAACGAATACAACAAAAACATTGGCTCTTTTTCATTCGAGACAATTAAGACGCTGTTGTTATTGTAGTTATAGTAGTTGTTGTTGTAGTTGTTGCATGTTTTTCTTTTAATCGTACCCGAATTTGTTGTTTTTTTTTTCTTTATTCGTTGTGCTTTTTGAATTTATTTGTATAAGTTGTTGTTGTTGCTGTTGAATTTTGGCTACGATCAGCGCTTTTGTTGCTGTTGCTCTCCAGCTGAACAGCAGACGGGCTCCACATGATGGCGCGGCGAGAACGATCGTTTGCTGGTTGATTGCTCTTTCTTGTGGTTGTGGCTTTTTTTCTCATAGCACGCGGGAGCAAACGGGTTCTGTTCGTCATCGTCGTCGTAGTCGCAGTCGTTGCCGTCGTAGTGATCGTAGCGTAGGAATCGTTCTCGTTAATTGTTTGCGTGCGCCTCACCGCGATTTTTAGTTTGTTTCAAAGTTTCATACGCAGTTGCCGTCATTGGAGCCATTTTTTTGTGTTCACCGCATAACGTCGCATCGTGCGCGTAAATTTTGTGCATTTTATTTTTTCCAAATAAATAAAAAACAGTTAAAAATGGCAGAAATACATTGAAAAATTTTAAAATTTGAACAAAAAAAAAAAAAAAATATTTAAAATTATTACAGTAACGATTGAATCAGAACGTTTTTTTACGCGTATCGCTAAGCGTTTTCGACGCATTTTTTACAATTTTACAAAATATATAAAATAAAAACTTGTAATAAAAAATAAAAAAAAATTAAAAAAAGCCTTTTAGTTATAAAAAATACAACTGATAAAAAAAAGTTTAATTAAGCATGCATCGGCGTTGCAGCAACAAGCACATGTGCAACAGCTTAAACGACAGCAACAAGTTTGTGTGTGTGTACATTTTTATACTGTGTGTCATAAAAATGCAATAATTTCATCGTAAAGAGTTTCATAACAAATTTTTCAAGAAAATATGAATATAAAACCCACATATATCAGTTAAACCAGGATTTAACAAAAAATAAATTTTGAATTACAAAAAAAAAAAAACTCATTTATCAGCAACAGTTTGAATTTTAAGTTCAGAACCAGTTTGTTTGTTGAATAACAGCAACAAAAAAAACAACAACCACAAAAAACACTCCAATAGCACATTTATTTGCTTTCAAAGTAACAGCGACAACAGTCAATGTTGTCAACCGGATTATGACTGCACACCGAGCGGGACAACAATAAACAAAATTAAACAGAAAAAAAACAATCAAATTCAAAACAAAATAAATAAAGGAAGCAGAGTGAGTAAAATTTTATAGATTATATATGCGTTTATTTTTTTTTTGTTTTTAATATAATGTAGATAAAAATTTGTTTGGAAATCGTGCAAACAACGATAATATTCAGTGGCGCCTTGAGTTGTATTTTCGCTGGGGGCCCCAGCTTGACTGTATGAGTAACTGTCAAAATACAGTGAATCAAAAAAGTTTAGGCACAGAGCTATTCTCAAAGTTTATATCTAAATAACTTTTTCCACCTAACGAAAAAAAAAAATAATATGGTCATTTGAAAATGGGAAGTTTTTTTTATTATTCACTGCAAAAATATTTCATTTCGCATTTTTGTTTTATGTATTATTTGATTAAAAAACAAAAAACTCACAATTTTACATAAAAAAGTTTAGACACATGTGTAAAAAATTTTAATTTATTTTTGGTTTTCATACTCCCAACTAGGTTTGATGTCTGTTCGGGTGTTATAATTTCACATTCTTGGCGAAGGTACACCTTTAGTAAATTTTTATATGACATGCGATGGCTCCGAATTTTGTTTTCCAATAATTGCCAAATATGTTCAATAGCATTCATATCTGGCGAGTTTGGAGGTGTTTTGAGCTGTTGGCAATGGAAAATAAGCCATTCCTGAACAAGGTATGACGCATGTTTCGGGTCGTTATCTTGATGGGGCAAAAATGGCTTCCCATTTATGCCCAAATTTTCAACACTAGGAAACAAATTGTCTTTCAAAATATTCAAATAAGAGCACTTATGCATTTTTTCATCAATAAAGACAAGATTCCCACTACAGAAGCTGCCATACACCCCCACACCATGACATTACCACCGCCGTGAAATGCAGCTTTATGAATTCAATTTTAAAAAAGCTGACTTTTTGAAGTTGAACCAGTTACTTCATAGTAAACTCAATGTAATTTTATAATACATAAATGGAAATTGTCTTGATGACACATTAAATTTTTTTTTTATATGAAACTCTTTGCTACTACACCTGGTACACAAAAGACTTAAAGACACTTCGCAACAACAGGAGCAGGGCCTGGAAGAAATACGTCTGTAGCTAAGGCTTAAATGATCTAGAAACTTTCAAGCGTCTATTTCTGGAATTTGAAAATCGCTCAGCTACATTTTATCACGAATATTTAGATAATGTTAAGCTTAGGATATTGTCTGATCCAAAGAAATTTTGGGGATTAATAAACACAAAGAAGAAATCCGATGCATTCCCTTCTTCATTTAAAACTCTTGATGGATTTACTGACGATCCAGTGAAAACTTGTAACCTATTCGCGCATCTTTTTAAAGAATTCTGTTCAGATTCTTTTAATCCTGATGGAGAGTACTTTGAATATATGAATTCCGCACCCATAGTTTCTTTCGAACATATAACTTACACTCTAGAAAATATTTTAAAGCAGTGTTAACACCATGCGGTTCCGTTTTGAGTCAACCACTTCGTTTATTATTCAATAAATCAATTAACGAAAGTTATGTTCCACTTTTT
This sequence comes from Coremacera marginata, assembly GCA_914767935.1. Taxonomy (NCBI): domain Eukaryota; kingdom Metazoa; phylum Arthropoda; class Insecta; order Diptera; family Sciomyzidae; genus Coremacera; species Coremacera marginata. Next base: position 51,281,680 of record OU612046.1, on the reverse strand, counting down.
TGGAAAAAAATCATTTTTAAGTCCTATTTATATAAAAGGTTCGTATATGATCGGGTAAACGTTTACTTTGCTAAAGTCATAACAACTCGTATGGTTTTGTGAGTGGCAGATCCACTGTGTCTAATCTACTCGATTTTAAAGCATTCTGCTTAAATTCGATTGTTTATGGTAACCAGGTCGACTGTGCTTACCCTAATTTTAGTAAGGCATTTGATAAGCTGCCACACAATCTAATCTTATTTAAACTCAGGTTAATGGAATTTCCCCACCATTTTGTGAACTGGATTAAATCGTTTTTGATGGATCAATCTTATCAAATACGTTTCCGAGGTGTATTGTCTGCTGAATTTATTGCTGAATCTGGTGTTTCTCAGGGTAGCCACTTTGGTCCACTTCTGTTTATTTTAGCAATTAATGATGTCACGCTTATCATTGAACACTCTCATCTGCTTATTTATGCCGATGAAATGAACGATTAATTCTAAAGATAATTCGGGTCAACTCCAGTCTGATCCGAAAATTGTTTGAAGTTTGGTGTTCTTAAAATAATATGTTTCTAAGTCCTGATAATTGACAAACTATGACTTTTTCGCGAAAAAAGAATAATTTAATTTTAACGTTGAACATTAAACATTAAGACAAAATATTGACCATCTACTTGTCCAGTGCTACTTCATAGTTATAGTTATCAACAATAACTACCAAACATTTATCAGTGACGAGTTTTTAATCTTAAAAAGAACTGCTGTTTATTGGGCTTCATTTCACCGGGAAGTGGTAACCTGCAAAACGATCACCCAGCATAAAAAAATTACATGAAAAGATAAGGAATAAGCCAGATAGTTGAGATTGACGAATCGAAGTTTGGACAGTGAAAATATAATAGTGGACATTCGGTGGAGAGGCAGTGGGTGTTGGAAGATATCGAACGAGAGAGTAGCAGGTGTTTTTTGGCCCCCGTTGAGGAGAAAAGCCAGTTTGTCCTACTAGAAATTATTTAATTATAACTCTTTTGAAAGATGAGAAAGAATCGTCATTGATTCAGTTGGTAAAGTGAACCTATTGGCTGAATTATTTGCACATAATTTCACAATCTCAGAAAGCAATCAGTCAATATTCTTGACACTCATTGAGAATGTTCCGGGTGCCAATTCATGACTCTTGAAGTGACAGGCACCCTATTCTAAAACATAATATAAATACATACCAATATACTTAGATACAATATAAATTTGCACTTGTACTAATACAAGATTCACGAACTATATGAATGCTTCAATTGGATCAATTGGAAAACGTCCAGTAGTTTTAGGTACCATCATGGATTCTAATGGTTCAGATCGAGATCTATCTTAAATCTCTTGTGTATTTTTACTTTATGTTAAGTGCGATTCCCGCTGGTCACTCTAGACCTGTGCAAGCGATGTTCACAAACCACAACCAGCACGAGACTCCCTGAAGGACCGCCCATGATTATTACCCAGGCAAGGATTCCACCAGCTGAGACTCTCTAAAATCACCGATAAAAGAACCAAAAGTTCGAATAGGGGCTTTCGCATGGTCCAACAAATTGAACCAACATGGCATGTTGGATGACAAGTAGTACTGTGCGTAAGCTAAAAACGACAGTCGGTCCAACATGTTGGATGAAAATCAAAAATTTTTTGATTTTTCTGGCGATCGTCCAACAAATTGGACCATGCGAAAGCATGTTGATTCAACTCGCTGCATTTTTTCATTCCGTTTTGGTCGTCGCACGGTGAACATCTCACCGCTTATTCTAAACACTGAATTTTGGATAGAATTTATTAAATTTTGTAAAAATTTTCTTGAAATATGGAAAGAAAAAATTGAAGCAAACGAAAATAAAGTAAAAATATTGGTCAGTTATAAAAACAGTCAAAAATATTTTTTCATTCCGCCAAAGTGCTCTGCTTGAGAGCTTAAAAATAATGATGTTGATTCACAAGTTGGATCGTTCGAACGCTCAATCAACATGTCATCCAATATGTTGGACCATGCGAAACCCCCTAATGAACTTTAGAAACTGGACTTGTCCAGTTAGATCACTAAATTGTGCATGACTTACAACCACCTTGTTATCAGGTCAGAATACTTGATCTATTACTGAAAACTAGGTGTAAAGTGTACATAAAATGTTTCTTTGGAATAAGGACTTAGGATTACAATGTCTCATTCTCTATTACATAGAACTCTTTTTCTAAAGGTCTTAAAGTCGGCGATAGATCAGGTCTCCTCATCATTTTAGTGGGAAATACTATAGAGTTTAACTAAACAACTGCTACTCTATTCACAGGCTCGTGTTAAAGTGATATACCAAGGAAATCCCCCAACGCTCCAAGGTAGACCCTTCTTTTACTCAGGTAAGAAGAAACTAGTACATGTTGGTAACCATGATTCATCTCAAAGCATTTTATCTGAAAGCATAATCCTTTTCCTTCCTGACTTTGGACAAATAGGCAGCATCTTCCAGATACTAACCAGGTAGAGTGAGTTCTTGTGCAGACACATGCTCGTGGCGTTCTATGTATATTGATCCAATCTGGGGTCGAATCACCGCTTCCTTGAACGTACAACTCATCAGGAAAAATTGTGTTAATTGAATGAAATTCAATGACGTGTTAAAAACGATTCCGTGACAAGTTGTACGTTTACGGAAGCGGCGATTCGGCGGTTTGGCCCCTGATCTTCGTTGGAATGATCATATTTTTGAAGTGCCTAGGTTTGTTTAAATGATGCAAAAAATACTTCACTCCATCTGGTCTTTACATAATCTATACCTCATATACAAGGTCAAAAATGGAAAATAAATCACACATTTGGGTACTCACATTACATTTGGGCTTCTGTACGGAATTCAACGTGCGATATATATGTGCGATATATTTGTGCGATATATTTATAGGGGATGAAAATATTACATCTTCTCTCAACTCTATTCGGCATCGACGCAAAGTTGGTAGCCTAACTGCGTCTTATGAAGACCATCCTGTAGGTCCTTATCTCGCCAATAACGCGCTGAATGTTGGTTTCCAACTGGTCAGTCGTAGCAGACTTATCAGCATAGACCAGTGACGTGACGTACCCCCACAAAAAGTAGTCTAACGTAATCAAATCACATAACTTAGGTGGCCAATTGACAGGCCCATTTCTTGATTTGATTCTGTCACCAAAAGTTCATCCCAATAAAGGTTCGGTTTGACGTGATGTATATCTTGTTGCGCCATCTGGCTGGAACCATTTAGCACTTAGTGAACAAAAAAGTCACGAATCTTTGGCCTGTAGCGTTCACCATTGACTGACGGCGTTGGTTCCATCTTTAGTATTGAAAAAGTATGAACCAATAATGTCTTTAACATGCAAACCACACCACAGACAGTAACTTTTTCTGTATGTAAAAGGGCGGCTGGATAGTCTTTTCAGGATTGTTCTCACTCAAAATACGGCAATTTTGCTTATTCATGTACCAGTAATGCCAAAAACGTGCCTCATCGCTGAAGATGATTTCATAGCACAAATGCGATTCAACTTCCAAATGATTTTTAACAAGTTCACTGAATGCACGACGCAAATGATGCTCTGACGGCTTCAATTCCTGCACGAGTTGGATTTTATGCAGGTGTGGGCCAAGGTCATTCCTCAAAGTCTTCCACGTACACCGAGAAAAAAAGCAATAGGTGAATCACCTAAGTCGGCTTGGGTAAAGAGAATTGTATGAGAATTATAAACTTATGCTTATTCACCTAAGCAATTTATTGTTTAATACATTGCTTTGAATGCACATACTTCGATACCTTGCAAAAAAAAAATATTTGATTCACCTAAGCCCAAAATCAAAAAATACAAAATTAAAATACAACTAGCATAGATGGCTTAAGCATAGTATCGGTTGGTTGTGGGTTCGAATCTCAACAGCATGCCGGCATGCGAAGGTAAAATTTTTGTATTTGATATTCAATTTAATTTAATTTAATTTAATTTAATTTAATTTAATTTAATTTAATTTAATTTAATTTAATTTAATTTAATGTTCTCGTTATAATAGACATCAATTAGCAAGAAAAGCCGAGATGTCATTACTTTCTAAGAAAATAACGGTGTTAAAGATAAAAGAAAAATTTGTGTTGTTGCCGATTTCAGTCCAGCAAATCACAGAACGAGAGGCGGCAGCTTCAAAAAACGGCCGAAAAAAAGTTATATTTTTGAAATTCAATTTTTTTTTTTAAGTAGTGTTTAAAAAATTACCAAATACTTGGTAAATTTATCACCCAAATAAAAATTAGCAAGTAAACATGTAAAACTTAGGCGTTTTTATGAAGTATTTGGGAGGCTGAAAACTGACAAATCCATCTTATAAATTATACTAGGTTTTTTTCAATTTAACATAAGCTTTTTTCTCGGTGTAGTGGACGGGCACAGGCCGAGTTGTTGAGAGCAGCGTTGAATCGATAAATTATGTTCCTTGATTACACTTACTTCTACAGCGGCGATGGCTTCTTCGGTACGCACAGTATGAGCTCGTATTGGATGAATATTGTTCATAAAAGTAAATGTAGGCATATACCGATTCAACGTTTTGCAAATAACCTGCTCATATGGACGATTAAAAAAAACAACGAAATGCCATTTCAGCTCTTGAAAGGACTTTGACCGAGCTTCTTATGATCAATTGTGTTATGTGTGTTGTAAAATGTTTGAACACAAATGATCGAGAACTGGACTTACCAGCTTTATGCCGACTCCGAACGGCTTATGTTCTCAAGAAGCTTTTCATGGCAGTTTTACTCTTTGAGCTTTGCCATTGTCTGCAGTTAGGTGATGGCTGAACAGAAAAATTAATTCAATTGAAAAAACTTTCTGTGTGGAGTGGGATTCGAACCAGGGTTCTCTGGCGTATGGGCTACACATTCTACCCACTGCGCCACGACCGCCACTCAGATGGACGATTATGTGCACCGTTATGTGTGCGAAGTGCTATGCAAGTTTCTAGCACAGAACGCGCATTTTGAAAATAAATTTCCACAATTTGTTAAAGTTATTCTGGTGTAAGTTTTTGCATGGTAAATTGCCAAAGTATCAAAGTTTACTTTGACAACTGGTTTGACATCTATCTCTGTAGCAAATTCTGTGCCTCTAAAAACAGCATCCTTTAGTAGTTGTGCCATCTGTTAGTCAAATCGACATTTCATATTCATCTATTTGATTGAAAATTTATTTAAACCTTAGAAACGGAATGTTTCAACTTTTTAAGTCTGCTTTTTCATCTATTGTAGTCGAGTTTTTCGTTTTCGTTTCATTTTGTGGAAAAGTTTGTAAACCTAAAAGACGAATACTACTACTTTTACAACTATTAAGGGCAAGTTGTTCGTCTTTGGTTGATTGGAAAAAAATGTTGTTTTTTTGAAGGTCTGACAAATAATTGAAGAACAACGAATTCATGTTCTTCCACTTGAAAATTTTTATAAAAGAATAACTTACAACAGGCATCTTACAAATTTTTGTCTCAGCAGACTCCATCAAAATCCAAAATAGTTAAAACAAAGCCTATCTTGAAAGCAAAACTCGACAAATTTGCTTTGCTCATTAATAATTATAATTAATAAGCAGCTTCAACTGCTGTTGATTGATTATTATTTTTACGATTTCTTGATGAATGTCAATAAAACCATTGATTCCGGTGAATGAAATTCGATAGCCAATATGAAGGCACAAATAATAACAATAAATTAAAAAAAATACAAAAAAAAAAAAATGGCACTTCATTGTACCCAACCAAAATATAGCTACTTGGAACCAATAAATCATGACACACACTCTTTTGATCTTTATATTGGTGTATATAGGCTAGAGATTAGCTCTGATTCTGCGAATTGTTTTGGGCTATAATAGTGCGAAGCAACATTCTGAAAAAAATGTGCTCACATTTTTTATAAAATGTTAAAAAATGCGTTGATGTTCGATTTGAGACAAGCGGCAACTTTAAAGCAGCAACATTAAAATCTACAACAAAACGGACCAATGATCTGCTTACAAGCATTTATTAAAGGTCAAACCTGTAGAGCTGAGCAGAATGAAACCATTATAGAGCTGAACAGGGGCGTGACAGCTAGTCTGTCGCACGCACTTGTAACAAGCTTCAAACAAACGGCTGTTGATTGTGTCTTATCAGCGGGAACTAGATGAGTTATCAGCAGCGATGGAATTGCACCGAGCAGCAAAAATTGTGACAAAAAAAAAATAAATGCTTCAGGTTTGCCGTGATTTCAGATAAAATCGGGTCGCTAATGTGCTATCACAGCGAAGGGCTGAAAGGTGGCAGGTAAAAAAGAAAAGAGAAGAATAAACTACCTGGTCACATGCTTAAGTGTATCTGTGAAATACTATCTTAAACAAAGTTCTTGTTTTTTCCTTACGTACCATTTTTTTAAACCTTTCTTGCTTGGATTTTTCTTGTGCTCTGCATTTTTCGAGCCAAACCAACTCCAATCAAACTCGTTCAATATCAATGTTCAAACATTGGGCTAGAGTTGCCAGCAACCACATGTTTGCTGTGGCTGCATGGTTTTTTTTTGTTTTTTAGTGTTATTGTTGTTGTTGTTGGCCATCGTAGTAAATATATCGTAGTTGTACGCATTTTTTCTTCGACTAAACGTGGGTTGCAGCTCGTAGTAGAAAAACCGGTTACCTGTTGTTGTTTTTGAGCTTGTCTTTCTTTTTTTGTTGACTCTTAAATGTTGTTGTTGTTGTTGTTGTTGTTGTTGTTGTGGAGTAGTAAAATGTATCGTACGAGCGTACAAAATAAATACTTTGAACAATTTTCTGAAAATAAAGCAAGTTTTATACAATCACCCAGCAGAGTATAGAGAAAATAGGTGCATTTATGAGGCTTAAGTGCCCCCTTAACTAATGCTGCTATGATTTTTGTTGTTGCCATGAAAATAAAAACATTACCTGTCTCCCCTCATATATAAAAACTCAACCAGGATGTCTGCCTATGAGCGTTGGATAAAGATAAAAGTAGTTAAGTTAGTAGTTGACATTAAGTTAGTTAATGACGGTCCCGTGACAGCTATCACAGGATAGGTCTGATATTACTCGTCACGCAACAGGTTTTTTGTGCCTGTTACGGGACAGATTTAACTTTACTCAGCACAGGACCTATTTTAATGATTCAGGCGGAGACAGATCTATTAAAACTCAAAACTGTATTCGTATTGTGTGAAAATTTAAAGTTGAAAAGAAAAAATTCGCATCTGTCATAGAATAATTATTTAACAAAGTGGGGGGCAATATCGATACAGTTTAATTTTTGACATATCATTACTTTTTCTCTTTTTTTATTATTTGAATCTTTAATTTTCATGCGAAATAATTTTTATTCAGTCCCAGAAAAGTAAGTTTTAGGCCTTTCCCACACTTGGTCAACGCAACACTAACTCAAGTTGCTAGCCTGTGTATTTATACCAAAACCTTCAGATTAAGCAACTTGCACACAACTTGAAACGCAGCTTTCCGCAATTTTCATCGGCGGCTTGTTGCATCAATTTTTTTGTTTTGTGATTTCAAATATTTGTAGTGAAGTCTGCTATATATATTAATCAAGGTGAATAAGTTAATTTATTAGATCCTTTTTTCATTAATAGAATCTAGAAGAAGAAGAAATAGTTTGCAGTATAACTGAGCAAATATTAAATATTAAATATATATTATTAATTATTATATATTGACTTTTGAAGCAAGTCTGAAAGCATTCGGTTTTTAGTAGCATTGCTTCTCAACTTTTTCGCTGTTGCGTTGAAGTTGCGTTGGAATTGCGTTGACCAAGTGTGGAAAAGGCTTTAGTTTTTAATATAAAGTTCAAGAATATTTTGGAAATTGTCAATGCAAATTTTTTCATCCACCGTGAATATTCATGAGAGTAAAAAAAAATTCAATGCCTTTATCTGCTATCTTAAAAATGAAAACAGACTTTTCTCATTACTCGCGAGAAAAGTTTCATGATTGGACTTTAAGCTTAATAATTTATTACTTTTAGACTTGATAAATGCACAAAATAATATGTAAAAACTGCAGAAAGTAGAAAATAAGCCACATGTACCAGATAAAAACAACTTATGAAGCTTCCAGCAACAAAGCGATGCCCTGACCACCTGCAATATAAGCACAAACAATGGAATTGCGTTGCAACAAAACTTTATCTTTTAAGTAAGGAAAAATTTACATTGGATCTCATTTCTTATAACTATTTTTAATATTTAAATTAAATTATCTGAAGAAATTTAAGTTCAGCAAAATATTGGATTTCATTGTTTTAGATTTTTTTTTTATTTAAATTCTTTGAACATATGGAAGTTACGCTTATATATTACATTAAATTAATATTTTACTTAAATGTAAGCTTTGCGCAATTTTATAAAAATATGGAAAGTTGTGGGTTGGATCTCAGTAGGTTAGGTCACAAATCTGTTTTTCTAAGCCGGTCACTGGACAGGTCTTAGGTGATGCAGCAGGTGGCAATTGGTCCCAGTCAATGACAACGCCATGTAAAAGTCATATGTTGGTGGCAGAACTGCGGCGGGTCCCTATCTCTTGGGAACCTATCACATGGTAAGTTCTGCACCGGTTCCTTTTTCGTCATAACAGGTCACCAATCTACTCTGCTTGACCGGTTACTGGACTGGTCCAAGGTGATGCAGCAGATGGCAATTGGTCCCTGGCAATGACAACGCCAAGTAAAAGTGACCGGTCGGTTTCATATGTTGGTGGCAGAATTGGGACAGGTCCCTACTCCTAGGGGACCTATCACGTGATAGGTTCAGAACCGATTCTTTTCCCCGTAGGGTAACTAAAGACTGCTGAGCATGGGCGTAGCGAGGGTGATGGGAGGGGAGTTTCCTCCCTAAATATCCGAAAAATTTAAATTATAAAATATTATTGTAAAAATTGTCGACTTCAATTTTACTAAATTTTAAAATTTTGAAACAAAAACCGACTAAAAAATTTTTATGACTTGACTATCTGTGGAAGAAAGCCGTTAATAAAACTTTTACAATTCTGAAAGTTAAATAATTGCTTCATACACAAATGTTCATATACAAAATTTCTAAACCATTTCCAATTGAAATTCAGAAAAAATCAATTGAAATTCGGAAATTCCATTTGAAATTCGGGAAATATCTATTAAAATTCAGAAATTTCATTCGAAATTCAGAGAAGATAAATTCGAATTCAGAAATTCCACTTGAAATTCAGAAAAGATGAATTTAAATTTAGAAATTCAATTTAATATTCAGAAAATATCAATTGAAATTCAAAAAAGATCAGTAGGAATTTAGGAAAAATAAATTGAAATTGGGAAATTTCATTTGAAATTCAGAAAAGATCAATTAAAGTTCAGAAAATATCAAATGAAATTCGGAAAAATTTTTTTTAAATTCAGAATAAATGAATTGATATTCAAAAATTCAAATTGACCTTAACTTAACCTATAACTTAAAAATTAATGATTCCAAACCATTACCATACCATTGCCATACAACACTAAAAGCTATGATAATTAAAGCGATTAATTAAAAGTTTGATATACTGCTAATTAAATTATGTTATACTGTTTAAATTTATATCTATGTAAGTTTAATTTTTATAATAAAATAAAAAAATATGATGATTATATAATAATATATGATTATATGATGATTATATGATAATGATAACGGTTGACCAAAACTCAGGGGATACCCCCTATAAATGCGAAATCATGGTGTTGATTCGGAAGACGGGTGATAGTTGGAGGGTGGAAAGATGAAGTAGTGTCGGTGAAGATTTGATTTAAATTTACACAAAATGAAACTGCAGGAAAACACGCTCGCAGGGAGATTGTTCCACAATTTTACGCAGCGACTGAAGCAGCGGCAAATTATCTCGGTAATGCGATGTTCCATTAGGCAAAGAGGCAATGGTAAAGGGATGGGCTTGGAGAGCTACCCGAGTGGACCTAGCAAACACACTAGCTGGTGGCGTCAGGCCATGTATCTTCCTTGAACACTTTCCATGGTAATACCTGTATAGAAAGCTAAGGCAACCAACATGGCGACGATGCCCAAGAGAGTTGAAAGAATCTAATTTATAGCCCAAGAGAGTTGAAAGAATCAAATTTAAAGCACGTCGTTGAATCCGGTCCAGAAGCTCCAAATATGATCGTGAAGCTCCTGCCCAAATGTGCGAATTGCACTCCATTTTCGGCCTAATATATGAGATATAGATCAAACGAAGATCAGATGGAGTAAAGTATTTCTTACACTGTTTTAAAAAACCAAGGCACTTGGCTGCTTCTTTTGACACATCAAAAATGTGATCATTCCATCGAAGATTCGATTGTATTGATATGCCCAGAACGTCAAGAGCATCTGATTCCAAAAGATCTACACCGTTAATATTGAGGGGAGCTAAGGGGCAATCCATTCGCTTGTAGGTTAACAGACAACACTGGGTCTTGCTAGCATTAAATTCTGCTCTAGTAGCAATTTTTACTCTATTTTTTTCAAGTCATTATTGTGTGTGTCATTCATATGTTGCCTCTTTCTCTCAATCTCCAAAGAGCTCGGGCGTTTTTTTAAAGAATATGAATGACAAATGCCGCTGTCATCCGCAAACGAGTGAATTGGGTTGTGAGTCAAAGACAGAAGGTCATTGATAAAAATCAAAAACAAAGCTGGCGATAGGACTGAGCCCTGCATTGATGGCGTGCTCTCTGGACGTTATGCCGTCGACTACGACACGGATCGTTCTGTTCTTAAGGGGTTACATGACATTGGCAGTTTTTTGAAATCGACTTTTTTTTTAATAATTTTGTATTTTAGTAAATATTCTTAAGATTCTAAGAATCTAAGAATAATTTCATGGAAAATTCCTACGGGTTCAAAAGTTACAGCCGGATTAGTAGTGAGAGCGCATTTTTAATTTTTGCGCTACCTAAGTACGGCAGCTGGTATATATTTACTTGTTTTACTTGCTACCTGACTTTTGGTGGTTGTTATTTCGTACCTACTTGAAGGGTGAAGGGTGAAGGGTGAAGCCCGAATTGCTAAACGATTGCAAAAAACATACAGTACGAAGCAGGCATGGCAGATTGAAGGTAACCTTTTTTTTTCTTTGTTCAAAAACCTTGAACGCGTTTATCTCGAAACCATGTTTTTCGTACTGGTTGCGGCACTAGCGGGTTCATTTTTTGACAAAATTATTTTTTTAAACTTGATTCGCTATCGTATGAGACGAGCTTTTTTTTTAAAAAAATTTTTTATCGATTTTTTATGAATTTTTAAAGTCAATATTTTTTTTCGAAAAAACACACTTTCAAATTTGGAACATCACCAAAAATTGAAAAAAAATTTTATAAAAAAAGCTCATGTCATACGATAACCAATTTTGTTAAGATTTAAAAAAGTAATTTTTTTCCAGATCGGACAATTTTTGCAACTCCCAGCGCTGCAACCACGAGGCCCCGTTTTTTTCTCTGCCGCCAGTTTGGAGCCCTATAAAACCATGTTGGAGTGAAAAATATATTTTTTTTAATTTTTTTTTCTTGTAATTTGTTCAATTCTCTACAATAATAAAACAAATTTTGAAAAAATGTTTGTTTTCGACTGAGTTATAAATTTTTAAAAAAAGGTCGGTTTTCTCTGCCACGAATGTCATGTCCCACCTTAAGGAAACACGTGATCCACCGAGCAAAGTAGCGCCGTTACCATATGCAATTAGTTTTGACACGAGCGCTTTATGCCATACTCGGTAAAACGCCCTTGAAATATTCAGAGCAACAACTTTGCTCTCGCCGAATAGGTAGGTAAGGAACGCCATAAGGTCGCCAATAGAGCGGGCCCTACGAAAACCATACTGACGGTCACCAAGCAGTTCATTGTGCTCCAGGTAGTTCATAATGTTGAAGTTAATTACGCTCTCCATAACTTTGGCGAGCGTAGAGCATGTCGCTATAGTTACTAATAGTGGGTTATCCTCTATGAAAAAAAGTTTACCGAATTCGCCCCTCATTTGAGAGCTTATGTTGAAAGGAGTTTAGTATAAAAGAAAAGTTTGTAAGGTGGACCCAAAATCTACCCAATATGGTATTTTTTGTATAACTTCACCAGTTTTTCACAGAATCGTAAAAAATATCTCTGGAAAAAATAAGCTGAGTACCAAATATCAAAGAAAAGCGATTTAATGCTTAATATTTCTGTTTTAGTCCCAATTGTAATTTCTGTTTTTAAAACCTTCAAAGTAACTATTTAAAAAATGCGTTTCAATTACATAAAAGAAAGAGTATGTTAAATTGAGGATATTAAAATAGCTCTAATGAGGATTATAAGTTTCTGAGTACATCCAAATAGTTTCAATTCAGCTGTTGCGGACGTTAGGTGACGAACGTTACACTTTTTCGTGCGTTTTTCGAACGTTACAATTTAATATATTGTTTTCTCCTTGCCTCAATCATTTCATTATTATATTTAGCCAATACGTTCCATTTTTAATAAAAAAAAAAACATTTATGTAACTTTTACTAAAAAGAAAGACTATATTTGTGAAACAGTGCGGACGATTTGATCATCATGGTAAATTAATAAATGTACAAACTGCTTAAATAAATAATATGATATTAAAATGTTTCTCCAAGATAATATTCTAATATTATAAGTTTATAATCACCTGTGGTCCACCATTTTCCGTAAAAGCCCATATATGTGGTGCCTTGCTATTTAAATACATGCACAAATTGTACTTTTTTTATGGTTTTTTAATATTGACAGTATTGACAGTGCATAACTTGAAAACAAATTTCAATAAGTTATTTATATATACATATTTATATTTATTTTCATAAGTTATTTTTATGAGCAATACTAACCTACAAAGTTTCAAAAAAATCCGAAACACAAAGGTCAGATTTTACTCAAAATTTGTCGAATTGATATGGCATCATCAATAAATTCATTCAATTAAAACAGTAAATAAGATTGTTTTAAAGTAAAAAATATTAAACAAAATTGCATCATCTGCTGTATTCATTACATAAATTTAGTATATATCAAAGATTTGTCAATATTAATTTTAATTTATTAAGGTGTTATTTTGTAACCGATAATTTATGGTTAAAAAAAAGATTTAAAAACAAATAAATTAAACAAATTTAAATTTTAAATTTTAAAATTTGCCGCCGTTTCGCAGATTGTTTGTCTGCTTCATCAGGGCGTCTTTATTAACTGTGTGTATATTTATACCCCAACGCGTACTGCGTAAGGAAGGAGGCGTGGCAGGTATAGAAAAATATATATATTTTTGATCAGCATTATCTCCTGAGCCGATTTCCGTGTGTCTGTCTGTCTGTCCATCTGTCCGTCTGTCGACACGATTACAGCCGCAATTTTAAAGCTATCGCGATGAAATTCAAAATATAAGTTCATTTTTAAAAAAGAAAGATCAAGTTCGAAAATGGGCTGAATTGGATGAAAACCACGCCTACCTCCCATACAAAGTGGCTTTATTTTAAAAGTAAAATCTCTTAAAAATCTGCTCAAATTAAAGACTAATAAAGATATATAACATAGACCACCACAATGATATTTGGCAAAATCGAATGAAAATCACGTCTACTTCCCATACAAATTGGCTTTATTTTATATGTTAAATTTCTAAAAAATCCACAAAAATTAATGAAACGTCTTGAAGTTTTGCACTTTAGCTTTGATATATAATATGAATCATCTCTATGATATATGGCAAAATCGGATCAAAACCACGCCTACTTCCCATACAGAGTGACGTCATCATAATAGGAAAACTTTCGTTAATAAATAAAACTGAATTTCGTCGTGTATATCGTGGCTAAAGACTTCGAATATACTTCAATATGGCCGAGGGGGGTATTTTGGCTTCGGTACACTGCCGAAGCTCCATCCTAACTGCTAGTTTTTGTTGACAAAAGAAAGACCAACATTAAACTTATGTACATCTTAGAAAAAAATCGCTCTTATAAAATCATGACAAAAAGCTAGTTTGAATTTTAAAATTGCTGTTTCCCTATTAAAAGTCTGATTTCTAGATTCTAGCATTGAACAATATGGTCAAGGATAAAATTAACCAGCCCAATCATGAATATTCCCACTAAAATTATATTTTATCTTTCATTCACAAAATGTTCGAAAAACTAGCCCAAAAAATTATCACGCCCCCGATTAAACACTTCGACATCAGACACTGTTTGTTTTTACTGCTTTATAGTTAAAGTTATATGTATGCTTATTTAATTAATGTACACCAATATGTATTTTTTATATGTATACATACCTAGCTGTTTTTTTTTTTTTAATTTGATTACTGTTCAAATTTGGTTGTCGTGTGTTTATTGTTGTTTTTGTTATTTATTATTTGTCGAATACATTTTATAAAGTGTTCTAATTACTCGCCGAGGGTTGATTGAAATTTGTGTTTTTTCTACTCTTTCGTTATTTATTTTGTTTGTTTTTTTTCTATCATTTGTGAGTTTTTTTAGCGTTTTAATGTTTTGAGCCACATGAGGTGAATGACCAACAGTATTATCTATCATTGCTTTATATAATTTTGAAAAAAAAAAGGTGCAAAAATATTAACACGGTAACGGACACCCATTTTAACACTAATATAATGAACACTGTACGATCAGTGCTTTTAGGAGAGATTTAGGAGAGAATGCTTCTCTAATGTTATCGAAGACTGGCGTATTTTGGCCGTATTCTGTCGATTGACAACTGTAAATTCATTGGCAAGCTAGTTTTTTTTTTTTTGCTATGTTTAGGTGGAAGGAGATGAATATTTTTTATGGTGTTGCCAGTTTTGTTATGTTATGAGCTTTTGATTACATTTTAAAATAAGAAGTTTTTACAGTTGTCAATAAGTTTATAATTGTCAATCACCAATCTTACTCATTTTCATTTCTACTTTCGTATTTTCATTTACTATCTCCACTGTCTCAGTTTCTGGAGCAGGTGGTGCCGAGAAACAGCGAATAAACTGCATACTCTTTTCATCTATACCTTGAGTTCCATGGCACAGAGCACAGAGTTTATCTTTCTCTCTATATATTTTAAAGTAATATTTAGTGCCATCTGTACCTGAATAGAGCACCCCCAATTACTTTCTCCATACTCTTTAGGGAAATCTCATTTTTCTAAAATCTCTCCGTCTCTTCCTTTCAGATCACCAATTATTACCTTAACCTTAGGATCAAAGTACTCATTGTCTTTATCTGTTATAGGAACAATTCTAAATTGTGGAGGTGGCATAGCAAGTTGCTCACAGAATGGAGAGGGGGAGGGGGGGCAGGTGCAAGTGGAATAGGAGCACATTTTACTGCCGTTTGATAGCAGGTGTCACAAAGGTTGCTATAATCTACAGCACTAAAAGGCTTATCCCACCATTTCACAAATTCAGATCTACAAGCACCCGTTTGGCTGCAAGCGCATATCTTAGGAGAATTAGTACATTTTTTTTTTCTCTTCATCAGTACCACCTTCTGCCCATTCCCATCCTAAACCATCTGCTTTTTTTTCACCGACAGATGTTTTATCTCCTGCCCAATCAATAAAAACCATTGCAGAAATTCCAGTACCGGTATCCT
The DNA here is from genome assembly GCA_914767935.1 of Coremacera marginata. Classification (NCBI taxonomy): domain Eukaryota; kingdom Metazoa; phylum Arthropoda; class Insecta; order Diptera; family Sciomyzidae; genus Coremacera; species Coremacera marginata. The sequence continues at coordinate 51,266,010 of OU612046.1, read as the reverse complement.
GGAAAAAGTGCATTCTTACACATGACTGTGCTCAATGAGCACTTAAAGGCTAGTCTAACAATTTGCAGTTGCCGACTCAGCTGGAAATTATTGCGCATGACCGGTACCTACTCTGGAGGACCTTTGCAATTGCCACTCTTACTCTGGCCGTTCGGATTTCAACATCCAGACATAGAGTAGTGGCCATTGTTCTCAGGGACTGCCATGCTCAGTATGAGAACCCTTAGTTTTATCAACCATGTCAACACTTCCCTTACTTCCCACACTTCGGAAAGCCGAAGAGTTGACACTTTTATGCACGCATGCCAACACTTCACAACCATAGTTCCAGCCGAATTAAGGTCTCCATGCGATGGATAGATAGGGTCTACCCCATCTGACGGGTAAAGACTGTCCCCGTACTGACAAGTTTTAAGGTCAATTGCTATACCTTCTCAGGCTTGTTTCATATCGATATACCGAATATGACCTGCTACCAAGATGGGCGCCACCCCAAGCTCTTGGTTGGCCCTATCAGTTTTTCCGTTTGCAGGACGTATCCTACAAACAACCCTCCAACCCTCCTCCTTTATCCTGGCTTGGGGCAGGCAGGCGCAACCCTGGCGGAGTTAACTCAAGGTCAGTGTTACTTGCCACATTCCGTGAACAATCAGCATATCCTTGATACGAAAGACCAAATGTCAAAAAGAACATCAACAGAAAATGAAGCCTTACACTTCTCATAAAACACTGGTAACCACTCATTAACTTCTTCCCTATTTTTTCTTTTATTGTCTCGTACATATACTTTATAGTCACTTTCTTAGCTGAAAGTACATGTTTTTCTTGCATATTCTTAAAATCTAAATTTAAAGTTACAATTCCTTTGTACTGCTTTATCAAAAATAAACCTTCTTGTGTTGGAGTCTGCAGAATTATATTCAGCTCCTCTTTTGATAAAGAAAATACCTTCATGTATAATCTATTTGCATTGATGTTTGGCATCAAGATTCTTGTATCAACATGTTTATCTAAATATTGAGTAAATTTGCTAGCAAATGCAAGATTTAAATTTTCAGTACTTAAGATTACCACAACATTTAGTTCCGTCATTCTTTGCATCCAGTTATCAAACTCTTTCTCTGTAGGAAAAATATTACTTATCTCCCATGCTTCATCCAAAACAAGTATTGCAGGCGAGCCATCACATTTTACCTCAAAAGAATATAAAAAATAGTAAAGTATCACTGAAATACATTCCTTTTGTTTTGTACGGTTTGCGGTGTTGAGAGATATAATTTTTGTTTCCCAGTCAATATCTGATTCATCACCATCTTGAAATAAGTAAGCAAACTCACCACCGTCACACCATCTACTTACCTTACACCCCAAGATCAAAAGCACCTCAGAAATTTACGAAATAGAACGTGATTCCTTGGGTATAGCAAATATAGAATCCACAATTTTTCTTATCTTTTCTTCTACGTCCACCAAGCTCGTATCGGCTACCATCGAATATCTCATTAAAGAGTTGTTCTGAATTTTTAGGGATAAAATAGCTAATTTTTTTTTTTTTAAGGAAAACCTTTATTGCATTTATGACAAAACGTTTTTAATTCTGTATTAAGCATATTTTAAATGTTTACAAAAAAAAAATGGATTTTTTTATTGCCGCCATAATTAATTCAACATTAGTCAAAATTTCCAAAAGAGTTTCTATTGGAAATTCATTAACACTTTACATTTAACGCCATTACTTCTGAACCTTTCAAGAGCACACCTTCATTTTACATCGTTGGTAATGGAACGTAAAAGAAATGAAAATAATGAAAAAGAAACAACTAAAAAATTAAGGCTGGCATAGCTTTTTTTTAAAAATTTGAAATTAAGAATGGGTCATTTCACTGAAATCTTTTCAAAATCTTATACATTTTCCTTAAATCATAGGAGATAATCTTTGTAATGATACTTTATTTACGAAAATCGGATTTAAATTGACTTTGGTCGCGAAAAATTATTCTAAAAATGTATATCTCGGATTTGGTTTTCTTATCAAAAAACCTTATTTCTTATCGGAGATGGTCAGTGCAACTGATATAACACTTCAATGTGAAATGGGTGGTATATGAGCTGCTCAGAGCAAAAGTGGCGCAAGTTCATTTTTCAACGAAATTGAGTTAAGTACATAGAAGTGGAGAGGAATATGTAACCTATTTATGACTACGGGTTAGAAACTCCTAGCTTACTTAATCTCTGAATAAAATGCAATACTTATCTATTGTTCTGACAAATTATATCATTATTTCAGAGCACAAGTGGCGTAAGTCCATTCTTTTAATATCTCCCTTAATAATGAAGATAATCTAAGACTAGAGAAAAGTTTTGTTCGACTTCTGGAACTAAATGCTATCATTCCTCATCAAAACATTCTTAAAAATATCTCACATTAGATTTCTACAGCGGAAATAAGAAATTTCAAAAAAAGATTCAGCTTAGTATGCAAAATTCTTCAATATTTTTTGTATTATTAAGTTAATCTTTTACGATATGAATAGCTCTATTTTTCCTCTTGACATAGCTAATAAGAAAAACTGTGTTCTTTATACATTGAATTTGTAAACAGAATTTTTCTAAATATTCCATTTTCTCAAAACTACTAAAAGTGGACTTACGCCACTTGTGCTCTGAGCAGCTCATATAATCATATATGACACCTAAATGACCAAAAAACTTGCCAAAGCTTCTGATATATGTAAATTTAAGTCAAGTTCGGACATTTGTTTTTCGAAATGATAACTAAAAGACTTAAAGGTAAAGTCTGTTATTCAATTTCAAACTGTCTGAAATTCGAACAACCTGATTTTTAGGAAAAATCAGATAAGCGCTATTTCTAAACCTCTTATAAAAATCTGATATAAAATCTCAAAAATACTTTTAAAAATTATTAAAAAAATTATTTTTTTTGGAACAACCTACTGTATGTGTAGATAAATCTTTTAAAAGAAAACAAATTTCGTCAAAATCTTAAATTATTATTCCTAACACATGAGCGTATACTATAAAGAAGATATAAAGAAGTATAAAAAAGAAAAAAAATATTATTTTTTGAAAATAAATTTCAGAAGACCGCTTTAATATTTATATCTGTGTTAAGCTGTATAATAATCGTAACTGATTATCTCATATTTTTATAACTGCCTTGTTCTTGAATATTATCGCATATTGATAATTATAATAAAAGCATTAACTAACTTCACTCTAATTTTTATAGCTGTGACAAAGAAGATAATAGTTTCATGTTTCACGGTTAAAAATGTAGGTCGAATTTTTAGCCTTATAAAATTGTTTCTTTTTTTTTTGCTTAAAAGTTGAAATTCTAGACTATTCTTTGGTTCATATCAATATGTAATTTATTAATTTAAGCCTAAGAAACAATTATTTTCAACAGTTCACCTTTTCAACAATTTAAATTGTGTTTCTCATCCCATTTAGTTAAAAAAATTATTTCACTCTAAGGGACAAAGTTTTCAACTTTATAGATTCACTTTTTGCAACGGCCGTGGCGCAGTGGGTAGAGTGTGTGGCCCATACGCCAGAGAACCCTGGTTCGAATCCCAGCTGACACAAATAGTTTTTTCAATTAAATTAATTGTTCTATTCGGTCGTCACCTCTCTGCAGACAATGACAAACCTCAGAGAATAAAAACTGCCATGATAAGTTTCTTAGGAACATGAGCCGTTTGGAGTCGGCATAAAACATGTAGGTCCAGTTCTCGATCCTTTGTATTCAAACATTTCGTAACACACACAACACAATTGATCATAAGAAGCTCGATCAGAGTCCTTTAAAGGGCTGAAATGGCCATTTGATTTTTTTTATTAAGATTCCCTTTTCAAGTATTTAGCTTGATTTCTTGTCTTTGAATGAATTTTTCAAGTTTTAAAATATACTTTTTCAACTATTTGGGTTGAGGTTTTGTTTTTGAAAAATTTTTACAATTTTGGAAGTGTACGTACAGCAATATCGACGTCGGCATGGAGCTCATCGTTCCATCGTATTCGGTACTCGTCATTGACGAAGATCGCTTCGTAGATCTTGCGAGTTATCTTTCTCTCATATAACAGGATGGACATGATTAGTGACTTATAGAGCGTGCCCTTTGGTCGTCGAGAGAGGGGTCTGCTTGTCAATTGCCTCAGATTCAATAAGGACTCACCTTGTCGTTTGGTAACAAATAGGGGGGGGGAGGGGGAGAGTTCCTTATCGATTTTACCTGAGCTGCTAGTGTTGCTCAGTGGCAACCTGCATAGACGAATTAATTTCTCAGGTTTACCAAGTTCAGACATGGTGGAGTATAGGTAATTCCATATTGGAATTCCATATTGGACTGATTTGTAATCGACAAAAAGATGGTGGGTGTCCATTTGTTTCTCTAGGGTCTTTTTCAAGATTTGTCATAGCGTAAATATATGGTCGGTGGTAGATTTTTCACGTCCGAAGCCACACTGATAAGGTCCAATCAGTTGGTTTACGATGGACTTCAGTCTTTCACATAATACGCTCGACAGGATCTTAAATGCAATATTAAGGAAGCTTATCCCACAGTAGTTGGCATAATAGTTGGCATTGATAGGATTGCTTTTCTTGCGGATTGGGCAGAGTACACTAAGGTTCCAATTATTTGGAATGCATTTTTCAGACCATATTGGGCATAGAACTCGTGAATGCATTTAAACAGAGCTTTGCCTTCGTTCTTATCAGCCCAGCGGGTAGACCATCGGCTCCCACAGCTTTGTTGTTCTAAAGCTGAGCGGTCAAGACTTCATTATAGTCGGGCAGCGGAAACTCAACGCTGTCACCCGCAATTGGGGCTTTCGGAATATCATTTCTATTGGCGGTATTATTGTTAGCATCGTCATTCGGAAGCCTAGAGAAGTGTTTCCTCCATAATGTCAGTGTGCTCTCCATATCTGTCACTAGATTCCCGTTTTCATCCTCATCTCCTATCCCACTAGGTTGTTAGTATTGGCACATCTCTGTGTCCGACAAGCTTCCATTATCGCTAAAAGTTCTGCCTGAAAGACACTGGCTGAGCCAGGAAGGCGGAAGGATTTGGCCACACCCAGTTTTTCTGAGTATAAGCTCGCTACAACTCCCCTACTAATCTTGGACCCATTGGTGTAGAAGGTAATATCATAAACAGCATCCGGACCCCTATAGTGCCATTCCGCTCTACTCGGGTACTTGCTGGTAATTGTTTTAGTAAAGTCATGGTTGGGGACTTCATAGTCCGTGTTGTTGTTTGCCAATTCTGAAGAAAATAAGCTATGGATTTTTCCCGTGTCCATAAAGTTTGCATCTTCTTCTGTTAAATTCTTTTAGTCTGATTGCACTATTGGATGTAGTTAGTTTAATCTGAAGGTCGATTGGTAGAAGGTGAGTCAAAACGTTCGTTGTGCAGGAACAGACCCCTCTCCCTGACGCCTATACATTCGGAACGCTGAACCCTGTATGATTTTCTAATACTTATTGTATACTTAAGTCAGTGCAGGCCACCACACCAATGCTGCATTTGCTAGAATAGGACACACTACTGCGGTGTAAAGCCATCAGATTATTTTTGACTTAAGACCCCATGTTTTGCCAAATGTTTTTTTACAGGCGTAGAAGGCTACACAGACCTTATTAATCTTATATTCAATGTTTGTTTTCCAGCTAAGTTTCGAATCTAGCTTGACTCCCAGATACTTAGCGCTGCTGGATAGTGAAAGTGTTTAATCACGGTAGGTTGAAGTGCTGCACCTTGCTTTTTGTAGTGAAGAGCATCAGTTCTGTTTTGCTAGGATTTGCCCCTAGGCCGCACCCAACAGCTCAGTGACTGAGTTTATTTAAAACTCCATCGATGATATTGCTGATAGCAGAGGGAAACAACCACACCATCCGCGTACGCTTCCACTTTAACCACACTGTTGTTAAGTAGTTTCAGCACTCCGTTCATTGTTATGTGCCAGAGAAGGGGAGATATCAGTCCTCCTTGAGGTGTATGCCTTACTACGAATCTAGTAAGTTGGCTGGTTTCAAGGTCCGCTTGGATAATTCTAGAGCTAAGCACTGATATAATCCAGTTCCTTACAGATGGTTCCATACCTATGTCGGTGAGAGAGTCGCCCTAGTATGAATGTTGTTGAACTTTCTTTCAATATTAAGAAAGAGTATATTATTTGAAATAGAGAGATCTCCTCCCCTTGAGGTAGGCATGTTGTGCTGTGGATATGGAGATTCTGCTGAGAATGTGCCTTAGATATAAATCTAGAAGTCTCTCTAGTGTTTTTAGAACGAACAATGAGAGACTAATTGGTCTGAAGTCCTTAGCAGATTCGTGCCCCTCCTCCCAACTCTCAGGATAAATACTACCTTGACTTTTCTTCAGCTCCTTGGGTACAGTTAAGTCGTATACAGCTTGTGAATATTTTATGTCAACCGGGCCAGGGGATTTGTAGGCTGAGAAGCTGTTTATAGACCACAAGAACTTGTCCTTTGTGATAATGTGGTACATGATGGTCCTTGGGACACTTACTATCACGGCTATCTGTACAGCCAGGAAAATGTGTATTAAGTAGGTGTTCCAATGAATCCTACGTTGATTCCGTGCCATCCACTTCTATATAAAATGGTACTACTTAAATATTCTAGCAGCTTACCGTTTTTTATATTAAAAACAAAAAACGTAAAGCAGGTGCTAGAGCGACCCTTATTAGATAGGATCCTACATAGTCTTGATGGCTCCTTAAGGTTGCCAATTGATTGGGTGTATTATTCTCAAGATCGCTTTTCCGAGTCACGGTTAACTTTCTTGTAAGTATTTAGGACTTCTTTTTATGGTTGCCAGTTGTTTAGTATGGGGCACTTATTGAAAGATCTGCTGACTTTTTTTTTAGGTCAGAGAGATCCTTACTCCACCGCGAATTTCTTCCGACCCCTACTTATAGGACAAGATAAACTAAAGATGACCTGCATGTCCTTCTCGAGGGCCTCAACGGAAGAGTTTAGTTCTTCCTTCGTTGATATGTGGGTGTGAGATAATTTAAGAATTTTTGGGAGTGCTACACGGAAAAACTTAGTCTAGTTGGTGCGTTTGGGATTACGAAAGGGTTGTGGAGCCACCACTTGCAGGTTCAAGTCGAAGAGCACTTCCGGAAACTATATTTTTGGGTGAAAAGGATCAATTGTGATCCGAAAAGGATCTTTTATTGGATACGTTCCAATTAACCACACGAAGAGATTAATTTTCGGATAGAAGTGTTATGTCCGGCACTTCCTTCCAACCACCAAAGGTGTCAGAACTTGGAAATGTAAAGGTGGGTGCATTCCCCAAATGCAAATATTAATATAATATTAAAGTGAGAGACTCACTTCTAATGTTGTTGCACGAACTGTTTCGTATGTTTCGTGTTTGACCTAATCCTTGACAGAAGTTTGCTCTCATCCGGTGGGGCGTTTCTGTCTTGCGCCATGTACACAACGGCCAGCTGGATGCGAATGACCAGATTGTCCGTAGCACACTTAGAGTGCTGCAGATTTATCTGGACGACTTTAAGTATCTTTGTTAGTGGTTGTTTAGGTGGATCTGATGCAGGTTCCTCAAGGCTCAGCGTGTCGAGGATCTCATCCACGCACGGTTCTTCCTCTGCCGAGTGTCCCTTGAATATGTTATATTTGGCACGCCGTATGCCAAACCTAAGGCAGTTGTGTATCGCCTCGAGTGCGCCCAGGCACTCTTCGGTAATAAGCAGCAGGAAGGTCATGCTATTCTTCTGGGGGTCCTCCCTCTTGATGATTAACCAGTAGAAGTCACTAAACACAATTTTTATGTCGTGACGGGGGTAGTGCTTGTAAGCGCCTTCAAGACGCTCGTAGAAAGTTTCTCTGGTCTGGTCTCTGGTCTTCTGTCGAATCTTGCGCACATATTAGGCTTACGTTGAAAAATTTAGACTTATGCTAATTATGACAGGTGTAAATCGCATTAGGTGATGCCGTAGTAGATATCACAGGATGCTTGCCGTAATCCACTCTGCTCCTTCCATTCAATTCTTGTATTGAAACGATATCAGCTTTGTATCTTTCCAAGATATCTATCAGTTGCATAGAGGCACCTTCGCAATAAAGAGATCGGACATTCCAGGTGCATATCCAAAAATCATTATCAGTTTTTTTGCCAGTTTTATCAGAATTTTTGTCTCTATTATATTCTTTTTTATTAAAAATTATTTTTTAAATGGTGGACATCAAACCCGACGCACAACCTATTTAAGCCTATGAAGCCTGTCGCCGTTAAACTGATGTTTGGCAGTTATTCGTTCCCCAGGGAACATCGCGAAAAGATTTGAGTCGACTTGGCACGATTTCGACATGAATAATGCTGTTCTCACTAGATTGAGGCAGTCAGACACGTTGCTATGTAAAGGTTCGTTCTCTGATCCTCCAGTAGACTTAATTTTAATAATTAACTTAGACGTAACTCGTTATTTAATGAAGTTAATATAGGTAATCTTGCAAAATCAGAAACCCAATAAATTCTTTGAAAAACGGCCTAAATATTCGAAATAGACCAAAAAAATTTTTTGAATATATTAAAGAAATAAAAAAAAAAGCCAGAAACAAACAGCCACAAGACACAACAAACAAACCTGTATAACAAGATCTTTGGTCTTGGTTGGATTGTGATTTTTTTTTAGCTGTATATGAATCTTATGGTACCACAACTTGTTGTTGTTCATTAATCCATACAAGTTTTTTTATTTACTTTAAACTTTTTCTTTTCCAAACATTTGAATATCTTTCTTTAAGTTAATGCGCTCGTTTTAAGCACCAGCAAGAGATGCCTTCGGGCATGCCGCTGCAGACATGTTTGCCGCCTCCAACATCAACAACAACAACAACAACAATAAAAACAAGAACAACAACAATGAGAATCACAATGACAACAAAACGTTGGCATGTTGCTGAAGCTCGCGTTGAAAAACTTGGATCTTTGGGGCTTTTTTTATCTCCTTGCTTGTTTTGTGCAGCAGAAACATGAAATCCACACACACACACATACACATACACATGCGCACATATACATGCAAGCGTGTTAGATCTAAGCTAAGAGGTATACAAAAAAACACGGCCAAGTTGATCGCGTAAGTAGCATCTATTTGAGGTCATAAATTATACCAAGTCTAGATTTTTTTTATTTCGCCCATAATTTTTTTTTTTATTATTTCGACTTCATTGTTTATATTATGAAGATCGTCGTCATCATCGTCGTGGTCGTATTCGTTATTATAAATGTTGTTTTTGTTGTTGTTACTCTTTAAGTCGTTAGAGTAGTTTTAGTGGTTTTGGCTTAAGCCAGATTTATAAGCATGCAAGTTGTTGTTGTTGTTTTTGTATGTTTTTTTTCTAAACAAAAGCTCAGTTTATGCTTAAATGATCATCAATCCGATGTTGTTGTTTTTGTTGTTGATGCTCATTCCGATGACTTGGCCACAAGAAGCTGAACAAGTCAGAACAACAACGACTGCTGCTAGAGTAAAAAAAAAAAATGAACTCATGGAGCATTTTCTATGGAAAACCTGAAAACAGTTGAATTCTTTGATCTCAATGATCATTGGCATAAATTATGGTGATAGTGATGATGATGATGATGATGATGACAGCGTTTCTGTGATGAACATATTCATAGTTGCTGTTGTTGTCGTTGTTGTTGATGTCGTCGTAACGTAGCCATCGTAGTCGTGATCATAGCAGTTGTACTCACTGTCAAGGTCATTGTGGAGTAGCTGTTGCTGGCTGGTGTTGCTGCGCGAAGACGAATGGATCGATCGATCGCATGTTGGCGGCGGCTCAGGGCATGTTGTTTTTTTACGAGCGTTTCTACGTTCGAGTAGATTTATCGTAACTGGCTGGTGCGGCGACCAAAGCAAGTTTTTTTTTATACAATTTTTTATTTAGTTCTTTATTTATTTTTTTTTCCTTTTTCTAGTCTTAAAATCTTTGATTTTCTTGTTGCTGCCTATGGTGTGAGCGTGATCATGTGTTATTTTTATTGTTGTTGCTGTTGATTTTGATCTTCCTTTCTTTCCCTCGATATTTTATGTTTATCTTATTCTTTTTCTTCATTGCTTTTGTGGTTGTTGGCGTGGTTGTTGATGTTCTCGTCTGGAATTCTTTCGTTCTTAACTTGTTAAAATATGTTGGATATTTTTTATTTTTTTCTAAGGCCTTGTTAATAGCTCGATGTTAAAAATTTACATAAAAATGTGCGTGTTTTTAATTAGTTTCTTTCGTTTTTCAAGACAAATAAAAATGAAGCAGATTGATCGAGAACTATTAAAAAAAAAAAGAAATAAAATACAACTTTATGATTTATGTGCTTACATATAGATATACAATTTTTTTAAGATCTTGACTAATTGTAGATGCGAATAAGAAGTCAAACAGCTTAGAGACAAACTTTTATTAGTACCACAAAAATTTGGCTATCACGTTATAACGGAGGTGCGCGTTACAAAATACTCTAGCAACATATGCAATACATTCATGCAGACCAGCACCTAAAACTACAATAACCATACACGTAACAACACAGCACTAACAGCCAAGCAACCAGTATGCACGACAACAAATTCACACCAGCACGAAGGCAAATGCGTGACAACAACAACTACCAGCAGCAATAAAGGGGAATTACACTCAGTATGCATCACATCAATACAGTTCGCAACAGGTTGTTGTCAAAGAAAGTTTAAATAGGTAGAGTTTGATATGCTTCGGAACGGCTCGAAGGCGTAGTATCTTCTTCGTCAAGCGAGTATCAGCAAGCTACTGTTAGTATTAGTGAGGGTACGTTAGAACCGACGCAACATCACCGACACTAGCCCGAATATCGTTTGACACGATTAACATTACTGATACCTATCTGAACATTGTTATCTTCGTTTGTACTGTAATTATTTCTAGCGATTATTACAGTGCTCTCACAACATATACTATTCTGAAAGATGTTCAGCCTGAAAGTATGCACAGAAAATTCATTTGATGCTTATCAGTAATGTTTCCAACCCGTTTTTATACTAGTCCTCTTATAAAATTCCTTAACTAAAATTGTAAAATATGAGTTATGTCGTTTTTATTTTTTTTATATATTTGTCGGATAAATGGAGACAATAAAAGAATTATTTTTATTTTTCTTAATGCACGAGATATCAATGATTTCAAAGACTTTTAAAATAATATTCAACTCGAGCTATTTAGTTTTGGTTTACTGGGTCCATTTGTCTTCAATGAGTTATGAAATAATCTAAAGTATGATGAAAATAAGCATAGACCGATTTCAGTCAACGCAGGGGAGTCATTATAGGCCATACACCGATAAAAAAGCAATAGTTAAACCACCTAAGTTGGCTTGGGTAAAGAGGATTGTATGGGAATTATAAACTTATGCTTCACCTAAGCAATTTATTGTTTGATACATTGCTTTGAAAGCACATACTTCGATATCCTGACAAAAAAAAAGTATTTCAATCACCTAAGCCCAAAATCCAAAAATACAAATTAAAAAAAAAAACTGGCATGGATGGTTTATGCATAGTTTTGAGCTACTTTCTGCAAAAAAAAAAAAAAAACTCAGGTGCGTCGTTAGACACACGAGAGAAGGATAGATTTGATGATTTAATGGTTTTTTTGTAATAGAATATCTTTTAAATTGAAAAATAACATAAAGTGAATTAAGAAACACAAGTTAATATTCACACTAATAAATTTTATAACATTTCATCACCAAAAAAAAAAAAAAAAAAAAATATTTCTGTTCTCGCCGCGCGGAATTGACCTTGAAAATTTTGGTGTCAGTCCATTGCTCTACCTACTGATCCAAAAGCTTTACTACTGGTTGCTGACATAACTGTAGATATGCTAAGAGATGCTGTATTAACAGATGCAGTATGTCACAGTATTCTGTTGATAGCCATACAATATAAATCTATTAATAGATTATTGTGTTATGCTGCAGCATAGCTTCAGTTGTAATTAATATTGAATCAATTATTTTGCGTAACAAAGGAGTTTGGCTCGATGCGTAGTGTAGTGACTTCTTAATCGGTGGTATTGGTGGGTGTGGGTTCAAATCTCCACGGCAGGCGAAGATCAAATTTTTATATATGATAATTAATTTATTTTAATGGTATTTTTTTTGATAAGCGCAAGAAGCGAAGCGAAGCCGAAAAGCCATGAATTTCTAAGAAAAACAACGGTGCTGATAAAAGAAAAATTTGTATAGATACCGATTTCAGTCAAGCAAAGCAAATCACAGAATGAAAGGCGGCTTTAAAAAAAGGAAAAGAAAAAAAAAACCAGAACCCGGAAAAATGTGTATTTTTGAAATTAAAATTTTTTTTAAAATAATGTATAAATTACCAAATATTTGGTTAATTTACCCCCAAATAAAAATTGGCAAGTTAACATGTAAGACTTAGGCGTTTTGATGAAGTACTTGGGAGGCTGAAAACTGCGTTCGCAAAACGCACCGCACTCAATATCGTGCCCGTGCTTACGCTGGACACGGTGTTACCTTCTCCCGTTCAATACTCTCGGCTTAATTGAAAACCTATTAGTTGATTTCTCCAGTCGTCACGATTTAGCTCAAATCAATGACATACAGAATGATCACAATAGAATTCTTGATCTGGTTTTCGTTGATAAGGAATTTAATGGTTCCTTAGAGTGTCCCATATTACCGATGTTCGAGTGTTCTAATCACCATAAACCCATTTTAATTGAATTTTCAACCTATTAATACCAAAAATTGCTCACTAGCGACAACTACTCGTTCAATTTTAAGAATGCTGATTTCGATGCTATGAATAAGCAATTGTCTACAATCTCGTGGAATTCTGTTCTTAGCGATACAGACCTATCCGTTGTTTTTGATAAACGTTTGTCTATCTTTAATGATGCAGTGTACAGGTTTTTCACCATTAAAAATTGTAATCCTCCTTGGTTCAATAAGAGACTTACAAATCTTAAAAGTAAGAAAAACAGAGCGTATAAACATTATAGAGGCAATTACTCTAATTATAATCTAATGGAACTTTATTTATCCCTACAGCTTCAATTTGATACGCTTTATAAATTTCTCTATGCCTCATACATAAACTCTACTGAACTAACAATCAAGCAAAATAGTAAACATTTCTGGACATTTATAAATAATAAAAGAAACGGTCTACAAAATTTTATGGGTTATCTTGAGTCCTCCTCTGATAGTCTTCTATCTGCAATTTTTTTGCTGATTATTTCAAGTCGGTCTATTCTCCTGTTTCTACTTCTAGCCCTATGAATTCTAGTATCCCTCTCGAATCTATTTTGGATCTAGGCGACCTCTCATTTTCCATGTCTGATGTGGAATACGTTCTTTCGAAGCTAAATAACAGTGTATCTGCGGGACATGTTGATTTGTCGCAAATTGTTTTAAAAAATTGTGCTTCTACATTTTTTGCAATTTCTGATGGAATTTTATCAGTAATTGGAAAATTTCTCATATTGTTGCCGATCTATAAATCTGATCCCAAAACAAGACCTTAGAAATTATAGACCTATCTCTAAACTATCGTTTATTCCTAAAGTCTTGCATAAAATTATGTATGAAAAATTATCATTTCATGTTAAAAATATAATGTCACCGGTGCAACATAGATTCTTAAAAGGTAAATCAACTACTACCAACTTAACAATTTTTTTGCCATCATGTGATTCGTAATTTTGAAGCTGGCCTCCAAACCTATGTAACTTTTACTGATTTCGCCAAAGCCTTTGACAATGTTGATCATAACCAACTTTTATTCAAACTTGCGTTTCTCGGTATCCACTCAAATCTCCTTACTTGGCTTAAATCATATCTGTTTGATCGCATTCAATTTGTTAAAGTAAATGACTGCCTATCTAGCCCTTTTGTCGCCTCTTCAGGGGCACCGCAAGGTAGCCACCTTGGGCCTTTCTTGTTCCTGCTTTTCATCAATGGTCTTCCCTCAGTGGTAAAGTATTCTCTGTGTCTCCTTTTCGCTGATGATATAAAAATTTTCCGTTCAATAAATTATTTTGCTGACGTGACTCTTCTTCAGAATGATATCGATTCCGTCTTTACCTGGTGTGAGCTGAACAAACTGTCTCTTAATATCTCTAAATGCCAGTGTCTTTCTTTTTCGAGAGCGTCATTACCTAGAATAAACAGTTATTCAATAAACTCATGTCAACTAGAGAGAGTTTCGTGCAAGAAAGACCTTGGTATTTTGTTTGATACTCGTTTGAATTTTAAGGATCATATCAATGCAATAATCAATAATTCTAACTCTATGATGGCCTTTTTAATCAGAAACGCTAAAGAACTTCATGATCCTTACGCTCTAAAACTTCTGTATAGGGTTGTCTTGTTCGGCCCCACTTAGACTATTGCTCTATAATTTGGAATCCAAGCTCGTCAACTCAAGCTCATAGAATTGAAAGAGTTTAAAGAAAATTTACGAGGTTTATGGTGTTCCAATTATATCGGAATCTTCCAGAGCACCTTTCTTACAGTACAGGAGTGCCTTGATAAATAAATATTAGTTTCTTAAATTCCAGACGTCGAATGCAGTCTAATACTTTTTGTTCGCGACTTGGTCCACTATCATATTCAAAATCATATACTACTTGCTATGCTGAACTTTATTTCACCACCTAGTAAGGTTGCCAGTTATGAGGGAAAAAATCCCATTCGTGGTAATTTTTAATTGCCCTTGGGAATTTGTTTTTTTTTTGGAATTTCGATGGTATTTTTTAGTTCAGCGTGTTCTTTTTTAATTAGCGTGGGAATTCAGTGTGATATTTTTTAATTGCCCTGGGAGTTTGGGAATTTTTTTTTTTCAAATGACTTTTTTCACATTTATTAAGCAAAACTTCAAAAAAGCAATTCTTTTTGCAAGCAATCATTGCCATTATACGCATTAAACGCTCTGTTTACACCACGATTTTATGTCGTTTACGTTTGTATAAATTACGTTTGTAAAATTCCTTAAAGTTTTGTTGTTGCAAAATACGCTTCTGTGAATATATCGCTCTTTTGCTATGAGCATCATAAATACGGCGTTCATTGAATACCACTATTATATCTTTAGTTTTTTAGCTATAAAGGGTTAGAGTAAACGAAGTGTTACGACCTTGTTCGTACGTTTTCTATTTCTTATTACAAAATGCTTTCTGAACATCCAGATTTTCCGAAAATTTTGATTTATTGTGGTATTTTAATATTTATTGTGGTTTAATGCGTATGGGATTTTTTTTTGGGATTTTTAAATGCATATGGGATTTTTGGTGGTATTTTTAAAAAGCGCGGGATTTTTGTGGTAATTTTTAATGATCTTGGGATTTTTTGTGGTATTTTTTAAATGCGATGGGCATGTTTTTGTTTATTTTGACCATGGTAATTTTGGTGGTATTTAATTTATGGTATGGTGGGAAAAAGGTAATTTCCGTGGGAATTGTTCCAAATTTTGACTGGCAATCTTGCCACCTAGGCATCTTCGAAGTACAAGTTCCGTTCCACAGATGTGATTATGCCCGAAATGAACCAATGACTCGTTGTATCATTGAAATTAATGAAGTCTTGCCATTCATAGATATTTTTTATGCGACATTAAGAAATTGCTTTAAATCTTATCTACAGCTTCTTCCATTATTTTACTCTATTTAATTATACTAATTTTCCATCTTTTTCCAAGCTGTTTTTAATTATTTTATATTATAGTAAATTTGTTATTATTCAATCCTTAAAGGATCGTCTTATTCTGGTCACTAAAACTTAAATTTGTATTTGTTAATATGTGTTATTATTTCTCTCATATATTTAGTGTAGACTATGCTAGTTTATTATGTATTATTTTTATTCTGTATTTGGATGTTATATTTTGTTATCATTCTGTAGTATAGAAAAGTAGATGACATTAGACAGAAGGCGTGGCACACTAATTTTAATCAAACTCCTAGACCATATGCCCGACTTTTACACATTTATTTCTTATGATAAAAGGTAGTTCTAAAAAAGTTAGCATGATACTCATGACAACTATGAGTACATTGGTATAAGCAGGTTCTTTGCCAAGTACCATACAAAAATTGAGCATGTGCCGAAACTATCAATCAGGTTTAACTACAAACTATATCAGGTATATCCTTTTAACGTTTTCAAAATCGTTTGTAGATCTAATAAAATTCAAATCGCAGGCAATGTGGCAGGTGAAGCTGATATCTAAGTGACAAAAGAGGTTTATTTGATAGTTTGAATCTGATTAAAATCCTCTATTTTATAAAGACTGAAGCTTAAGTCGTAAAATTAAAACTTTTATTATTGACAATAAATTTATGGTTGAGATCGGATCTATTGATCGTTGCGCATTGTTAGTTTTATCACGTTCCCCACAGTTTATACTATTAGGTAATTTTCCGAAAGTGGCGTTAAAAAAAGTTTTAGCTCAAAAAGTTTGAGAACCTATGCTATATGCCCTTAAGAAGAAATAAAATTCAGATATTTACGTGAGGAGTCATTTATGATATCGGATCATTGCGAGCGTTGATACTGAAATATGATATAAGTTCAAAAACTATTGAAACTCCCTTTACGAATTTTTTACGAATTCATTCTATGTATATGAGTTCCTTTATTATGAATTCATTCTTAATGTTTTCATTCTTAATTCAATTTTGTTGTATACAGATTTTATTATCAAACATATTTGCTGGGCTTTTTAAAATATTTTTTAAATGACTTTGCAAAACTTAGCAAAAAGTATTTTTTTTTTCCTCTAAAAATAAAACTATACCACCCACCAACATAAAGTTTTTGCTAACGAATTCATTAAACTTGAACAGAAAAAAAAGAAAAACTTAAATCTAGAATTTTTACGACTTTTGCTTATTTTCCTGCCTTACTTTAAATTTAATGAGATTTGATTTATTTAATGATTTTATTTTTAAGCATTTAAATATTTTTGTATTTTTAATTTCCGGTGCATTGTTTTGACTAGCCGCCAAATTGAAGAATATTTAAAATTTTTCATTTTGTATTTGATGGCGCTATTTTTGGCATTTTTAGCGTTTTTGCCTTTTGTTGTGTTAAAAAAAAAAAACACATTTTGAGCAAAAATGTAAATATCTGCAAATTAACGCTACTTTTGCAGTTTTATAGCTAAACAAAAACATGACTAAAATGCATACCGTCAAATCAAATGAGCGGTATTTGCACTGATCAAGTTGTAGCTTGTCGAAAAGTTGAATTACGTTGCTTCAAATGTTTGTCTGTTTATATTTGTTTATTTAGCTTGTTATTTATTTTCATCATGTTTGCTTTAGTTGCGTTAAGTTTACGTTTAACGTTAACGTGTTGTTTTATTTTGAGAATTTCTAAAATTTGTTGCCTTTTTTTTTGTTTTGTTGTATTGCTAAAAATAAAATCAAGTCGTAAATATTGCTGTTTAGAAAATAAATATGGCCCACCTGGTTGAATTAACACACACATTTGCACACATATGTATGAAGTGCCGTACATGTCCGCTAGATCGAAATGTGTTTTTTTTTTTACTCAACTTGCGTTCATTCTTATCTATGCGCAACAATTCATACGCGACGCTATCGTAACACTTTGTTTGACGTAAAATTTAATATTTTTTAAAATTATTTTTTTTTTGTTTGTTTTACGCCAAAAAAATTGTTGGTATTTTTACTCAGCTCATCCATGAACGAAATTTATAAATAACTTATTGTATTTATCTGTTCTTTTTGTAACAGCCCTGTAGGAAAATCAACTAATTTAAAAGTAGTTGATAAAGTAGTTTTTTGTCAACCACAACTAGTTGAAATTCTGACTTTTTTCCATAGAACGAACTAACTTATTTTGTATGGTGATGTCCGCTAAATAAGTCAATTGACTGTCGTCTGCATATATTTTCAACTACTTGTTAAATTAGTTACATTTAAATTATTTTTTTAATTGCTTTAAAATAACCAATTGAAAACTATTACTGATGGCCAAAAGTTAAAAATATTTGATGAAAAAACATGGTTAAATATATATAAACTTGTAATCTAATAAAAATTTGCAAATAAATCATGTCAAAATCAGAGTAGTTACCGCCTTAATATAATTCAAAGTAGTTTATCAACCACTGGTTTTTAGATAGTATTTCAATTACTTCATATATTGAAGTGGATGCCGCCATAATTAATTTACAAAGTAGTTCATATACTGGTTTATTTTAAATTAGTTTTGTAATTAGTTGTTTTTAAAAACAAGTTAGTTTGTTCCTATAGGGGAGTGTTGATCATGCGTCAGTGTTGGTAAAGCTATGCAGACGTAAATTTGTTAAAATCTGTCGGAAGACATTTTTCACGAAATAATTTCGCGAAAAAAATGTATTATATATATTTATTTTTTTATTATTGAAAATATTTAATAAAAATTCTCTGTATTGAAAAAGTTGCACGTCAGGCAAGCGACATATTTATGAATGAATGAGTGATTGTTGAAAGAACTCCTTTGTTTTATTTCAAACTAGCTGGAATACCGGGTACCGCCCGGGAGTGGTGTAGCATTTAGGGTGCATATAATGTATGGAAATTAATACAACTCAAAATGCACAACGATCAATGGATACAATCTCAACCACATATTTTTTTGTCAATATTTCTGGTAATAACATTTACAATTTTAGGACTTAGGCTTTAATATTTATAAAAAAGTGACTCTTTATCCAGTTAAAATTATTAAAATAAACCTTTTTTTGTCACTTGTCACTTGTCACTTAAATATTAATTTAACAAAACTCCCAGGCCAAATTGTCTAGGATTTGAATTTTATCACATTTAAAAAACGATGTTTAAAATGTTTAAATTTGAATACGCATGGCATGTAAATTACCGTTTCATTTTTTCAATGTTTTTCAAAAAGTTTCCGGGACACGCTGATTTCTGAATCTACTTTTAAAAACATGAATTTTGGTATACAACACTTAAATATTAACAAACGGTAAATGGTCGCGCAAAACGCTTGAACGGTTTTTGGCTAAAAATTTATTATTTCGAAAAAACATGAAATTTCTTCTTTAGTATTTTGCATACAACTAAGAAACTGATCAAACGATTTATACCAATTTGCTTTTGCTTAAAAGATGATAAAATATACCATCTTTTGCTATAAGATACATTGCATTTTGATAAGTTAATATTGTTTTACTACTCTCCAAAGTGAAATTTTTAAGACAATTATTACGAAAATTCGATGACTTCAACTCTTATTACCCCCTCTTAATAGAGCATGAGGAAGAACTTTTTAATTGTATGAATTTTGTATTTTGAGGAATTTCAAACCAACAATTTTGATGTATCATTCAAAGATTTTGGAAAGATATTTTTCCAAATTCAAAAAATCAACACAACTCTACTGTGAATTTTTCAAAGTTTCAGGAATCCTCCGGAGAGTCTGCTATATCACGTACGCAGACATTTGAGTGGTAAAAATTGTATAAAAAGGATCGTACATCAGTTGGCAACTAGCCTCACCCTTCTCTTCTAGCAACCTCAAGAAATGATGAAAATATCAAAAAAGTAAAAGAAATTGTGCTCGAAAATCGTCGTGTGACCGTGAGGTATATAGCTGACAAGCTTTATATATCGACTGGATCGGCGGACAATATTTAACATAATATTTTAGACATGCGACGGGTTGCAGTGCGACTTGTGCCAAAATTTTTAAATTTCCTTAAAATAGAGTTTTGCAAAACTGCCGCTCAGGAGATGCTTTTAATGGCCGATACGGACAATCAGTGCATCATTACTGGTGACGAGACTTGGGTGTACGACTATGACTTTGAATCAGCTCAACAATCTGCAGAGTGGCGCTATCCAGATACGCCGAAACCCAAAAACCTCAACAAAGTCGTGCAAAAATTAAATTAAAGTTGCCTATTTTCTTCGATTCTCTATGTGTCGAGCACTCGGAACTCCTTCCGCAAGGTCAATCCGTCAACGCCCAATATTATTTAAGTATTTTAAAGCGCTTTCACCAACATAGTGTACCAGCTCACACATCATGTATTGTTCGCGACTATTTGACCAAAAACAATGTCAATATTGTTCAGCAATCATCATATTCGCCAGATATGGTTCCGTGTGATTTTTTCCTATTCCCCAAACTCAAACTGTTCCTTCGTGGAAAACATTTTGGGACGGTTGAAGTCATCAAAGAGCATTCGCAGATAGAGTTAAAGGTAATCTGAAATTGGCCTATCAAAAATTCTTTCAAGAATTGAAAAACATTGGCATATGTGTATCGCCTCCAATGGTGATTATTTTGAAGGGAATAAAATAAATATTGCAGAATAATTAACTGTTGTTGTTTTATTTGCACAGTCCGTTTAATAAATAAAATTTTATATTTTTCAGAAAAATTCACTGTGGAGTTGCGTTGCTTTAAAAAAAAAAAAAATGCCGTGCCAAGAATCTTCGAATTATTGACAAAATTGTAAGTTTGAAATTCCTCAAAATACAAAATTCATACAATTAAAAAATTCTTCCTCGTGCTCTTTTAACACGGGGTAATAAGAGTTGAATTCATCAAATTTTCGTAATAATTTTCTTAAAAATTTCACTTTGGAGAGTAGTAAACCAAAATTTACCTATCAAAATGCAATGTATCTTATAGCAAAAGATGGTAAATTTTATTGTCTTTTAAGCAAAAGCAAATTGGTAAAAATTTTTTTATCAGTTTCTTAGTTATATGCTAAAAACTAAAAAAGAAATTTCATGTTTTTTCGAAATAATAAATTTTTAGCCAAAAACCCTTTAAGCATTTTGCGCGACCATTTATCGTTTGTTAATATTGAGGTGTTGTATACCAAAATTCATATTTTTAAAAGTAGAATCAGAAATCAGCGTGTCCCGGTAACTTTTGGAAAAAGTTGAAAAAATGAAACGGTCTAATGTAGATACTTGCTGAAAAGTTTTTAGTTGTTTGCATCTCCTTATTGTTGCAATTATTTTTATGTATTAATTTACGCAAAGCTTTTTCCTTGACCAAGAAAGTTAAAAAAAACATTTTTTCACTTTAACCTTTAAAGCTGTACGGATATACTCGAAATTATGTCCATATCAGAGACCTGCATCAAGTAATTGAAAAATCAAGCTTTTTCAAGTACTTGAAAATTCACTTGGCTTGAATTTGAAAAAACCAAGCAAAGCAAGCTTCGTATCAAACTAATCAATTACAAGCTTTACTGCTCTGCTGCGCACAAAAACTTGAAGCGCTTGAAATTGTCGGGAAAATACTTGAAAAGATTAATATGTTCGGCAAAAGCTTATAAGCTTGCAAGTATCCAAATAGTTCAAATAGTTCAAATTGGGAAAGCTTGTTGTCTTGGGAGTCGCTGATTGCGATTCTGATGTCATAATATAAAATTTGTTTGGACACTAGGGGGACCGTAACAATACTTTTTTGTGATTTTGACAGATTTTGCCCTTTTTTGCAGTCTAAGTCGTATGAATTATTTGGATTTTAATGTGTTTCGACGACTCCCCCTAAAAATGTGCAAAATGGGGGATTGATAGACCCCTCTATTTGTGTGTCTCAGAAATGCTTTCCCCTTAGTAACACACAAAAAATGGTTACATTTTACCTATTTTGCTTCCCCTTCGAGATATGGAACAACATAAAATCGAAAGATATCAAAAAATCCTCGAAAAATTCTCGAAAAATCTTTGAAAAAATAGAAAAAGTACCATATCACGAAGGGGAAGCAAAATAGGTAAAAATTAACCATTTTTTGGGACTTTCTAAGGGGAGAAGCATTTCTGAGACGCACAAATAGAGGGGTCTATCAATCCCCCATTTTGCACTTTTTTAGGGGGGGGACGTCGAAACACATCAGCTTCCAAATAATTGGCCCGACAGCACAAAATATTTAAAAAAAAAAAGCACGAAGAAAACATTTTTGAGGACCACCCTTATCAGCGACCCATATTGTGCCCAACAAATTTTTCTTTAACTATACTTTTCTTAAGCAAGTAAGTTGAGTAAGTTGAAAATTCACAAACAAATTCAAGCTTTTCAATCTCTATAACGAACGTTTCAAGTCTGCTGCCGCTTGTTTTTACTTCGTGTCGTAGATCACGCGTTCATAAATTCGGGCAACAAGCTGACGTCGACTTGACTAATTTCAAGCATACTTGAACTTGATTGAAAATTATCAAGTTTAAATTAAATTATTAAAATAATGTTAATCAAGTTGAAGAGCGTGCAGCAAGCTTCTCTCACTGAGTGTAGAGCACAAAAAGGACATATAAAAAAACATGCAAAACTTGCTAAAGGTGGAATGAATGAAAGTGAATCCAGCCTAAACGTGCAAAATTTAGTTGAATTCAGACAAATTGTGTATAATTTTTTTACAGTTAATTTTTTCCATTCGTTTTCAAGTTTGAAGCATCCGAACAAACCAAGATCCATTTTTATATATATAGATTTTATGCAAATCTTCCAAGATATCACGTTTAAGGTGTTGGATTTGTATGGGAGGTATCACGCCTCATTATCAATTACTATCTTTCATTACCATCTCGTACTCGAAACATCGGCCCAGTCGTTTTCAAGTTTTAAGCATCCAAAAAAAATACGATCCATTTATATATATACAGACATTTTTATTTAATCCAAAGGTGGCGCTGTAGGCGTACATTCTGTTTGACAATTCAGCATATTGAATGTTCTTTCTAATTTGATAATTTGAGCTGTACGGTCACGGTTAAATGATTTTCCGATATTTTTATTATTGTGCATTGATTTTTTCGAGTAAATAAAATTTTTACGAAAATGTTTAGTTGTATGAGTGGCGCCACGCCCCCTTGTCCAATAATCGCTCAAGTTTTCCAGTGGAAGGACACGACTAAATAGCAAGTTAGTACCGAGTTTCATTTATCTGTGACTTATACTTTCGAAGATATACCGAAAATTATGGCTGCTGAAAAAGTGCGACGCCTATCTTCCAACGCACATAAAATGTTACCAGTGAAATGGCTCGTGTAAATTGAGTTCGAATACCGAATTCCAAGGCTGTATGACCTTTATTTCCAAAGCTATTCGATATCACATATTTGGTTTGTGTGGAAGTTTCCACGCCCACCTACTGTAAGTTAATTGTTCTATGCCTATATCCTTCGCGAAACTGCAAGTTTTTCTAAACTATACCGTACTCGAATAAAATCTACGTCCAAAATTTCAGGTCAGTCAGCACATCAGTTAATTTTAATTAATGATTTCTGAAATAATTGGCGTAACTATAGTTTAACCACGCCCATTTTTTGTACAGTTGTCGAGAGTAATCAAATAAACTAAACTACCAAATTAAAGACTAATATGTCAAAAATCGCTACAATATACTACTTTTATTGATTTGTAGCAGTAAAAGGAAGTGTGAGCCAACTCAAAAATTACAAAATTTTGGTCTAATACGACCAAAACCGTCTCAAATATAGCATTTTTATTGATTTGTGGGTGGGAAAAGGGGGTGTGGCAGACTTTTTTCTTCCTAAACCTTTGCGGAACAATTACGAACAAACCCACAGAAGGAAGTATCCAATTTAGTTCAGTCGTTTTCAAGTTTTAAACATTCGAACAAACCACGATTCATTGTTATATATATAAATGGAAATAACATTTAACTTCGAAGTAGTCCCTACGAGTCATTAGCTTTCTAAAGGTCGACCTCTTCTTCTCATTGGCTGAATGGGAAGGTCATTGTTGTTGCCTTTAACCAATTTTAGTGCTGATACATGAAGAGTGCCTAAGGGAAGAGATAAACTTGTTGAATTAGCTACTTCATAAATTACCGAACCAATTTTCTTGGTGATAAGCACCGTCGCTTTGGGGTTCAAACTTTGCAGTTATTCCTTTATTTGCACTACTCAAAAAATTGTGCTGTGACCCACACATAATCGCCCACACTAAATTGTTGTTCTGGTGTCCTTTTCTGGTCTCCATACTTTGTGAATATTTTTTTTGTGATTGTTCCATGTTATGGATTCCAACTTCGAAAACATCTGCTAGGTTGCGGAGAACTGGTGTAATTTCATTATCAAAATTCTCGTTTATAATAATCTCAATGATGCCATGCCTTGACTGACAAGGAGTACGCAATTCCCTTCCAAACATGAAAAATGCCGGAGAAAATCTAGCAGATTGTATAACAGCAGAATTTAAGGAGAACCTTACTGCTGGTATAAATCGAGCCCACTTAGTGTGTTGAGTACCAACTAAGATAGAAAGTGGTAATTATATGTCACGATTTTTTCGTTCAACGGGTTTGGCTTGTGGATGAGATACTGGTGTTACCACATTTTCGATCTATAAAACGTATGTTATGTATTGCATAACAGCAGATACAAATTGTGGTCCATTGTCGCATATGATACGTCTCGCCAAACCGAATCTCAGAAAAACATCAGTAATAAGTGCTTTTTCACATGTTTGTGATGTTGCCTCTGTACGTGCGAAAAGTTCAACCCATTTTGTAGTTACATCTTCTACCACGAGAATCCACTTTTTTCCAAAACTTAAGAGCAAAGGGCCAAATAAATCGATGGAGAGTACCTCTAAACGTTAAGTATTTGCTCTGGTTTTTATAAGACCTTGTGGCTTTTGATTATCAGCTTTTTATCTCTGGCATAAACTGCATTTAAGAATGTTATCGCGAATATCGCTTCGGATATTATTCCCATAATAGTATGGAGCAATCCGGGCAATAGTTTGCTTTATACCCGAATGACCAGCAGTATCTGTGTCATGGTTATCCTTTATTATAGCAATTTTGTCTTCTGCTGGAATGACAAGCTGAGCATCTGGAGTAGCTACTTCTTTGTTATATTTATATAACACTCCGTTTGTAATAATATAACCTTTTGAAGTAAACTCTTCCGCTTTTGCTATTTCAGTTGATTCCAAAGCTTCGATTATATATAACTCTCTTGCACTCAGTGACGGCATATCGACTGCGGTGTATAAGATCATATCGGAATTAAATGGGCGTGATAGTGTATCAGCGACTTTATTTAATTTTCCGGATATGTATTCAATTTTTAAATTATACAGTTGGCGCCTTCAGTGACATTAACCAACGCAATGGTTGGTGATCTGGTAAGACTATTACCTCTGAACTTTCAATATAACCCCTAAATTTTGATACTGCCCATACCATTGCTAGAGCTTCTTCATTGCATTTGTATTGTAGTTGCGTTCAGAAGTTGCCAAAAGTCTACTAGCGAATTCAATTGGATGTTCATGTTTGTTAAAATTTTGAATTAATACTGCTCCTAACGCAGAACTACTGGCGTCCGTTTGAATTTCAAATGCTTTTGTTTCATCTGCTTGCTTAAGTACTGGTGCGTTTGTTAGAAGGCATTTGAGTTTATCAAAAGCATTTTGTTCATCTTGTCCCCATTTCCAAGAAGCATTCTTTTTCAAAAGGTTTGACAAAGGGCGTGAAATATCGGCGAAACCCTCAATAAATCGCCTGTACCATGAACACATTTGAACGAATGAATAACCTGTTGTGGATTACGGGACGTATCCATTTATTTAATTGCAGAAGTTTTTCCCGGGTTTTCTTTAATACCATGTTTTGTAAGTATGTGGCCGAGGTAGATGACCTCAGCGCTGCAGAATTTGGCAGCATTTTGGGTGGTTTGCTGTTAGCCCAAAAGTCTGCAGACGTTTAAAAACTTGTTTTAAGTCATTTAAGTGGTCCTCAAAGGATACTGAGCAAACGATGATATCATCTAAATCTATATATATATAAAATTGTAAAAAAAAAAATCTGTACATGAAATATTTTTTCGAAATTCTTTTTGCGTTGGACATTTTGAGTGACGAGGAGTCCGAAAATAGCATTTTTAAAATTTTTGTCTGTCTGTCTGTCTGTTAAAGCATCACGCGAAAACCACCGGATGGATTTTAATGAAATTTGATATCTAGGTTCCTTATATCCCCGGTGAACATATAGGCTACTTTTTTTCCAGGAAAAAAGGTTGGACCCGTTAGGGGGCGCTGCGATCGGATTCCAGTCATTCTTTTTTTTAGCTTATCTCTGAAACTGTTCATCCGATTTGCATGAAAATTTGTATGTAGAGGTTTTTTGGTCACGCTAAGTTTTTTTGATTTATCTATTCTCTTCCATCTCGAACACCAGAGGGCGCTGTAGTACAATTATTTTGAAAAATCTCGACAAACTCCTAAGCCGTGCATCCGATTTGCATGAAAATTGGAATATAGGGGTTTTATGATACGGTGAGTGTTTTGGACTTATCTTTTTTGTGCTATCTTGAACACCAGAGGGCGCTGTAGTACAAATTTTTTAAAAAACGTCGAAAAACTTCTAAGAAATTTATCCGATTTCCATGAAAATTCGTTTATAGAGGTTTTCGGATACAGTGAGTTTTCATGACTTATGTACTCTGTTCTATATTGAACACCATAGGGCGCTGTAGTACAAATATTTTAAAAAACGTCAAAAAACTTACAAGTCTGTTTTACGATTTGCATGAAAGTTGGTATATAGAGGTTTTCGGAAACGGTGAGTTTTATAACTTATAAACTAGGTTCTTCTATCTTGAACACAAGAGGGCACTGTAGTACAAATATTTATAGCAAATCGTGTCGACCTCAACTCCGTTGCAATGAAAAGTCTCCACAATTAACTATAAAATATTTATTGATTAATATTAAAAGTATTACAATACTTATTAGTAAGAACTGAAAAGATGTAGATTAGTTGCTGCTGCTTGCGTGTTGCGATTCGAACTAGTGATTCAGTTTTTTGTGTATCTGTCGCTTACAGCTTGTTGAACATTGTTGCTTTTTTCCTTTAGGTTGCTGAATGTGCTGAATTGTGCTGAATGTGTGTAGACAGTGCTGCCACATCCACTCCCCCTCCAGTGACTAAGTCATGATTTGCGAAGCTTACATTCCTCTTTCGTTCATATATTCGAAGCGGTGCATTACTTGTCTGCTCCTGATGATCTTCTCTAACTACAAAAGCTGGCTTGAGTCTATCCGTTGAAATGCTAACGTTTTTGTCGTTGATTTTGATCGTAAATACACGATCAGTTAATCTTTCGATAACTTCATAAGGGCCTTGGTACGGAGGTTCTAGTGGCTGTCTTACGGCATCTGTTCGAAGCAGTACGTGAGAACAATCGTAAAGATTTTTTAAAACAAAAACTTTGTCTTTGATGTGGTGCGCAGCTGGAATTGGTCGAATCAACCGCATATGTTCGCGGAATTTTTCAATAAAAATTTGCGGATCTGCGGGCATGTCTTCGTTGGTAAAGAATTCGTTTGGAAGTCGTAGGGGTCCACCATAGAGCAAGTCTGCTGCAGATGCTTTAAGATCTTCTTTTAAACACGTTCGAAGTCCCAGTAGAACTGTTGGAAGCAAACCTGTCCACGGTTCGTTTGGATGGCACATTAGTGCAGCTTTGAATGATCGATGCCAACGCTCTACCATTCCGTTTCCTTGAGGATGGTACGCCGTCGTTCGAATTCGTTTTGAGCCAACAAGATTAGCGAGCGCTTTGAAAAGCGCTGACTCAAATTGAGTACCTTGGTCAGTTGTTATTGTTTTTGGGCATCCAAAGCGAGCGACCCAATTTGACCAAAAAGCTGTTGCGACTGTGTCAGCTGTCATGTCCTTAAGTGGAATGGCCTCTGGCCAGCGAGAAAATCTATCAATCATTGTGAGACAGTAGCGAAATCCTTGGTAGAGTGGCATAATAACAAGATCCAAGTGGACATGGTCGAAGCGATTATCAGGCATGTCGATTTTGTTTGGAGCCAACTTGTTGTGTCTATGAATCTTGGCTCTTTGGCATGGCAGGCAGTTACGAGCCCACATCGTTACATCTTTTTTAACACCTGGCCACACATACCTATGCCGAAGCTGCTGAAGCGTTGCCCGGCCACTGGGATGCGATAGACTATGGACCGAAGTGAAAACTTGTTGGCGCAGTTTCATAGGCACATACGGGCGAATATATCCAGAAGAGATATCGCAATAGACAGCTGCTTCAGGCGTAACATGAACAATTTGCAGTTTCAGAGAATTGTTACCCTCTAAAATGGTTTTCAACTCGCTGTCATTCTCCTGTTCTATTTGAAGCTCCTTCAAATCGATGCTGGTTGGCATGGAAATCTGGTTCACCCTCGATAAGGCATCCGCTACCGTGTTTTCAAGACCTGATAAATAAACAATTTCAGTACTAAATTGTGATATATAATCTAATTGCCTGAGTTGTCTCGGAGAAGCCTTGTCTGGTTTTTGCGAAAAAGCATACACCAGGGGTTTGTGGTCCGTTTTAATGATAAAGACTCGCGCCTCGAGTAAGTGCCGGAAAAACTTTGTTGCTTCATATATGGCTAGCAACTCCCTATCGTAGGTGCTATAATTTTTTTCAGCAGCTGACAGCTTACGCGAAAAAAAACCTAACGGCTCCCAGCTGTCTGTTTTTTGCTCGAGCGCTGCTCCGATGGAAGTGTCCGATGCGTCCGTAATAAGAGCAAGTGGTGCGTTGGATGCAGGATGCGCCAGTAGTGCAGCTTCGCCAATACTTTTTCTGCATGCCTCGAAAGCTTCATCTGCTTCAGGTGTCCATGGAACCTTGCGTTTGTCGTTTTTTTTAGAGTCGCGTAAAAATTCATTTAGAGGTGCCTGCAGTTGAGCAGCACGTGGAATGCATCGCCGATAATAATTTACGACTCCTAAAAATCTACGTAGCTCGCATATTGTTTCAGGCTTCGTATAGTTTAAAATTGCAGAAACTCGTTCGCTTGGTGGCTTGCAACCATTTTTGTTGATCGTGTACCCGAGGAAAAGTACCTCTGGTTGGCCAAAGTGACACTTGCTGACATTGATTGTAAGCCCGTATTCCTTTAATTTCGAAAAAACAATACGAAGGTGTTCACGGTGTTGTTCAGGAGATTCAGACATGATGATAATGTCATCAATGTAACAAAACACAAAGTCGATGCCTCTGAAAACTGTGTCCATAAACCTTTGGAACGTTTGTGTAGCATTTCGAAGACCGAAAGGCATAAATAAAAACTCTACTAGTCCAAAAGGCGTACAAACTGCTGTTTTTTTTATGTCTTCCTCAGCCATAGGAACTTGATAGTAAGCGCGGACAAGGTCGAGAGTTGAAAAAATGGTTTTGCCACACAGTTTCTCAGCAAAATCGTAGATATGAGCAATCGGGTAACGATCTGGAACTGTTTGTGAATTGAGCTTTCTATAGTCGCCGCAGGCACGCCAACCACCGGTTTTTTTGGCTACCATATGGAGAGGGCTTGCCCATTGACTTTTAGAAGGGCGACATATTCCTTGTTCAATGAGAAAGTCGATTTCGGCCCTTGCACTTAAAAGTTTATCGCCTGCAAGACGTCTTGGTCGATCAGCCACTGGTTGGCCAACTGTTTCGATGTGATGCAAAACTGACGTTTCAGAATTGTGTTTTTGTTTTGGTGAGCTTGTGGTCACTTCAACAAATTCTTGAAGCAAGTCGCTGTAAGATTCCGATATGTTTACGGTTGAAATGCCAAACTCAGAAGCTTCTAACATTTCACCGCGCGTGGTGAGTCGAGTTGTTGAATCAATGAGACGCTGGTTTTTCAAATCAATGAGCAGATTAAAATGACTTAAGAAATCTGCGCCAATTATTGCTGTTTGCACGCTTGCGATGATAAAAGACCATTTGAGAGCTCGCCGCAAGCCAAGATCAAGCTGCATAATACGATCACCAAATGTTTGAATCTCAGTCTGGTTAGCGGCAAAAAGTTTGGGCCCCCCTGCATCGAGCCGTTGTTTGACCATCGACCGTGGAAAAACTGAGACCACGGATCCAGAGTCAATCAAAAAATTTATGCCTGAAAATTTGTCAAATATATGCAGTCGGGCCTCTTTGATGTTGATATTGCTTGTACGATTGTTGTTGTTATTAGAATTGTTTGTTGTTTGTGTGTTTGTTGTTTGTTGATTGCTGCCGAGAGCCACACATGCAGACGACAGACCGGCTAGTTTTCCGGATTTGCCTTCCAGCGCTGACATTCCGGACGACATTTTCGTGCTGAGTCACCAAACCTGGAATGAAAATAGCACAAGGTACCTGATGTATTGTGAGCTCCATCGCTGCTCTGATGGCGACTACGAGACTGGGACCGGCCTCTCTGCTTGTTGTTGTTGCTCATACTTTTGTTCAGTTCGGTCTGAATCTTGTCAATTTTAGTTGAGAGAGTTTGTATGACCTGGCACATTTCTGCCATTGACATAGTATCTGAGTGTGAGACTGCCAGCACAGGCTGTGTTGTCTGCGTTGAAGGAATGGAAGTTGTAGAAACTGCCGATACCATGTTTGTACCATTAACATCTAACATTTTATCAGCCAATTTGGCCAGCTTGTCGAGATCATCTTCTTCCCAGGCAGTTAGAAGCGGACGAATACTTTTGGGCATTTCGCCAAGAAATAATGTTTGGATAATCGCCTCATTGCCTGGGCCTGGAGCTAGTCGCTTCATGTGTGCCAAAATCTCTGTAGGTTTCATGCCATGTGTCTCGCCGCCCTGCAGCAGTCGTCGAAGTTTTGATTCAGGCGGCTCTGCGAATTTTGTCATGAGCCGTGCTTTTAAAGTTGCAAACTTGTCGTGCTCCGGTGGATGGGTGAGCAAGTCTTCAATTGCCATCAAAATGTCGTCTTCAAGTCTAACCGAAACCCAATCAAATTTGTCCACGTCATCAGTTATATCGCTGATACGAAATGACCTTTCAACCTGGGCGAACCACAGATGAGGATTTGATTTATTGAACTTAGGAATGTGCACACGTTGTGTACTTGGCCGCACTGCTTCGGAATTTGTTTGCCCCTCTCTTAGTCGATTTAAATCAAGTTGAATGGTCTGCATCTGTGCAAGAAGTTCTTCTACGGTTGGTTCTGTCATGTTAACAATTGTCTTGTCGTCTGTGTTGGATGAAGATTCACTCTCAGAAGTGTCCGACTCCTTGTAGTTAGGTCGCCTCGTATTTCGCAAATTTGTTCTTCTTGCCATGAACCAGCAAAATTTGCCAGCTTACGTGCGCAGCGACGTTGCCAAATTTCGCTGTGCAACAAGTTTCTTTGCAAATTGTGATTTATTGGCAAATCACGTCGGGGTCACCAGTATAGCAAATCGTGTCGACCTCAACTCCGTTGCAATGAAAAGTCTCCACAATTAACTATAAAATATTTATTGATTAATATTAAAAGTATTACAATACTTATTAGTAAGAACTGAAAAGATGTAGATTAGTTGCTGCTGCTTGCGTGTTGCGATTCGAACTAGTGATTCAGTTTTTTGTGTATCTGTCGCTTACAGCTTGTTGAACATTGTTGCTTTTTTCCTTTAGGTTGCTGAATGTGCTGAATTGTGCTGAATGTGTGTAGACAGTGCTGCCACATATTTTAAAAAAGTCGAAAAGTCCAAAACCGCTCATCCGAATTGCATGAAATTTTGTGTGTAGAGGTTCTCGGACACGCTGATTTTTTTTGACTTATCTACTCTATTTTCTCTCGAACACTAGAGGTCGCTGTAGTACAAATATTTTGAAAAACCTCGAAAAAGTCCTAAGCCGTGCTTGCATGAAAATTGGAAAATAGGGGCTTTCTGAAACGGTGAGTGTTTCGGACTTATCTTTTTTATGCTATCTGGAAAACCAGAGGGCGCTTTAGTACAAATATTAGGAAATCGTGAAAAACTCCAAAACTGCCCATCCGGTTTGGATGAAAATTTGTTAATAGTGATTTTCGAGGACACCAAAGGTTTTTGTGCTATCTCTTTTGCTTTGTCTCGAAAAATAGAGGGCGCTGTTGTACAATTTGTATGTGTGTATGTTATTACACTGTTCCTAAACGGCTGCACCCGAGTTGCTATCGGGTTCCACGAATTTTGTTATTATAGTTTATCTCTGAAACCATTCATCCGATTTACATGAAAATTTGTATTTAAGGGTTTTCGGGTACGGTAATTTTTATTACTTATCTATTTTGTTCTATATTGAACACCATAGGGCACTGCAGTACAAATGTTTTAAACATCTCGAAAAACTTCTAGCTGTGCATCCGATTTGCGTGAACATTTGTACATAGGAGTTTTCGGATATTGTGGGTATCTTGGGCTTTTTTTTCTGCTCTATCTTAAACACCAGACGGTGCTGTAGTACAAGTCACTAAAGAAATCGTGAGACACTCAAAAACCGCTCATCCGATTTAGATAGAAATTTGTATATCAGATATATAAGATTTGATTATCGAGTATAGAAAGGGCTTTGGAGTTATTTTTTTATTCTATTTCGAAAACCATAGGGACTTTTGTACAAATACCGCAAAAAACTCAAAACAACTCATCCGATACGTATGGTTTTTATAAAAGGTTTTCGGGTGCGGTGAGTCATTTTGGCGCTATGTATTTTGCTATATCTTGAACACCAGATTGCGCTGCACTACAAAATATAGTAAGGCGAAGCAAGTCGCAAAGGGTGATAATTAACTTCTTTCCTTCTTTATGTGTATTTATATTCCACTTTCTTTTTTCGCAAATCAGGACAGTTGAAACCGAATTCTGTGGTATTTGAGTACTCATCAACAAATGCGAAAGTCAGTTGCGTCGTAAGTTGGCGTTGTTTTGAATTTTTGTCTAGTTTCCTCGCGAATTGGCAAAAATTCTATCGAATACAATATAAAACTTGAAAATATTTTATTGTAAGCGATCGGCGGCACGCACACTCAAATCACGATTTCTCTAACTTTTTCTCATAATTTTCAGATGTTGAAGCTACATTTTGCTCATTTCGCCGAAGTTAATGGTTTGAAAGATGCACACAAAATTCCTTCTTAAGTTTGTGAAAAGTTTTTTCAAATCGACGAATGAAATCGAAAATTATTTATATCAACTCCCGAGTTAAGCCGGGTATTCAGCTAGTATATCAATATAATTGCATCTATACCTCTGCATGTCCTATCCATCGCTCTCTCTGAAACGTAGCTGGTGCGTTTCGCAATCCAAATGTCATTTTTAAAAATTTAAAAGTGCCAAATGCAGTTATGAATGCTATTTTATTTCTGTCCTCTTCAGCTACACTTATTTGCCAATACCCACTGTGTAAGTCGATTGTACTCATGAAAGGTGTACATTTTGCAGCGTGTAACAAATCGTCGATACGTGGGAATGGATATCTATCTGGTGTAGTGATGGATTTCAGTTTGCGGTAGTCCACACAAACTCGAATATTTCCATCCCTTTTAGGCACCATTACAACAGGTGCAGCCTATGGCGAATCGCATTCTTCTATTATACCTAAATTGAGCATTTTGTCAAGATCCTCTCTAAGCTTATTTTTTTTTCGGAGTTAATAGTCTTTATGGAGGTAATGCTATAGGAGTATTGTTTCCAATAGCGATGTGATGTTCGACATCAATTTTGGCGGATTTTAATATGGCAAATTAAATTTAAAATTGGTTAAAGGCAACAACGATGGTCTTCCCATTCGCCCAATGAGAAGAAGAGATCGACCTTTAGTAAGCTAATCACTCGTAGGGACTACTTCGAGATTAGAGGGGGAGATTGTAACGGTTGACTACTGCTTAGTGTAGCTCCAGCATTACTTTATTTAAATTATGTTATAATTCTTATTATGTTCATATTTTTCTTAGTTTTATACAAATCATATTGTATTGAGTTTGTTGAGTTTTCTTATGCTATATCAGAAGAAGAAGAAAGTCAAAGTTAACAGTATCATTTGTCCCTAGGCATGAGTGGACGCTCACAGCTTTGATTCCATTCCAATTCTATAATTTTTTTTTTAGTTAATAAAGTTTTGTTCAGTTAAAACTCTTGCTCTTTTAGTCAACTTCATTCTCACCATTATACTAAGCTTTACAAGCTAAAATTTACCCGGCGCAGTTCGGGTTCGCTAATGCATTTAAAAAGAACTTATAAACAAATCCACGTGTGTTTTATAAGACCTTATACAAAAATTTATAAAAACAATTCCTTTACTTTGCACTTAACTTTTAAAGTCTAAAAGATGCTATAAATACTGTTTTGCTGCTCAGATGTTGCTAGGATTGCGATACTGCCACATGGAATGGTAGCAAAATTAGCGCTATTAAGAAATTTTAATGGCATAACTTATAAAGGGTGGTTAAATTTTAAAGGCCGAAGATGATTTTGAATAAAACACAAATTATTAAGGAAATTATTGTCATTTTTTTTTATTATGTCGATGACGCTGAGGCATAAGTGAGCTTCTATGCCGTTAATGTGCCGAATTATCTCATCCTTTAGCTCTTGAATTGTTGCTGGCTTATCGACGTATACCTTTTCTTTCAAATAACCCCAAAGAAAGAAGTCCCACGGTGTCAAATCACATGATATTGGCGGCCAATTGACATCGCCACCACGTGAGATAACACGGCCATTGAATTTGTCGCGCAAAAGAGCCATTGTTTCGTTAGCTCTGTGGCAAGTGGCAGCGCCCTGTTGAAACCACATATCGTCCACATTCATATCTTCTAATTCGGGCCATAAAAAGTTCGTTATCATCTCACGATAGCGAACACCATTCACAGTAACTGCCTGACCGGCCTCATTTTGGAAAAAATACGGCCTGATGCTGCCGCCAGCCTATAAACCGCACCAAACAGTCACTCTTGTGTAAAATAGTACACCAGCCCACATAGAGGCACTATTTTTCGACAATCACTCTTGGAATCCACTGAGGTGAAAATGTGCCTCATATGCATTTTTATTTGAACGCCCATTTTCATAATAAGCCATTCATAATAATAATGAATAACTTTAACGCGTTGCTTAACGCGTTGCTCGATTGTGTATCTTTCCATGGTTCAAATTGAGCTAGTCTGAAATTGAGAAATGTCAAATGAAATGCAGAGAAAAAGCTTGAAAGTGAGGTGTGGTTCACATTCAAGATCGGCCCTTCAAATTTAACCACCCTATACTTCCTATTTTTTCAAGTTTGAAATTCATCAACCATCCCAGAAAGGTTGAGGAATATTAATAGGTGGTTAATTTTTATAGTCAAGAGTCTTCCAGGTTGTAAGTAAGGGCAAAGTATAAAATATCCTCATTCATTGTATACAGTGGAACTTTGAATGATTCACATCTTTATTATACAATACGATAAATAAATATAAAATTTTTACTTAATATTATTTGAAAATATATAATCTGTTTTTTGACACAAAATAGTTCATTAACGTTTCTTCCAGCTACGCACGAACTTGACATTAAAATAAAAGAGAAAAAAAAACAACATTTTAACATCAAAAATTTTACAAACTCAAAGCAACGACCTCTACCTTTAGCAACAAGTTGCGTGCTACGCCAAGCAACAAACAAACTCATCTCTGCTTGCAACTCAGACCAGTCCATTAACTTGACCAACTTGCACTTCTTTGTTAAGAAACAAAAAACAGCATTTTTTAACTTGATGTCTAAAAAAAATTCCAAGTTCTTTGGTAACGAATTCTTAGCCCGTGTGTCGCTCTTTTAACTTCGGCTCTAACTTGGTTTTTATTTATTTGGTCAAATCGGCAGACGACTTTCGTTTGGCTACTCGTTGCTGTTGTTGTTGTTGTTCACTGCTGTTGATGCTACTTGTATTGCTTTTAGCTTGCAGCATCTCGTACCGACCCAGCAGCAACTCACACAATTCACAGCATTTCAACAGCATTAAATGGCTTAAAAAAAAAAATAAAATAATAATAAAAAACAAAACCCGCTTAAGTTCCAATGCTCAGATCTTCACCTGAATTTCTGACCAAGAATGCGGCTTATGTTGAGATGCATCATATATGGCAGCTTGTATGAAGCGACACGCACTGCATCGAGAAGAAGTCAGTCGGCAATACGTTCATCGTTTGTTGTTTGGAACAACCGACAAAGTTGAATTAAAAGGACGTGCTGGATTTTTTTTTTCTTTTTATGTTTGTTCAATACACATGATCAGTACTTCAAAATTTAATTTGAAAAGCATGCAGTTGTTGATTTCGTAGCAAATTAAGTTAAACATATTTCTTCTTGAGAAGAATAAACATTGAAAGGAGAGATTTAAAAGAAAAAATAAAATATCTCTTGGTTATCTAAACATGTTGAATGTACATGTTTTAAAGATATATCTCTAGTTCCTCAGGCGGAATAAACGACAATTTTGGAAAAATTTATTTTCAAGTCATTTTAAAGGGTGTTCCAAAAGTCATGATATATAGATTTGAGCACTTCTTTTTTTGTGTCGAGCATATATCACGACTATCTATGACAGCTGTCAACAACAAACATGGAGGTTTAGTCATAAAAAAATTCACTTGCGAACAACGCGAACAAATTGTGAAAATTCATTTCAAAAATAGTTAAAATTTTGCGGTTTGCAAAACCCGCACATTTATCGGTCATCATAACGCGCCGTCTCACAACACAGTGGTTAATTTGATCAATCCACCGAAATCATACGATTTGACGCCATTTCACTTCTTCTTTTGGAGTTTCCTTTCAAAGAGAAGATCCATGCCAACAAACCCCGAACGATTCCAGCAAATCCACCTGGGCAGAATTATATCAGATTGTCATGGAAAATTTCATGAAAAGGACTCGCAAGGCGGTAATTTAAGCAATATTATGTTTCATCAATAATCTCCAAGACTCTACCTTACCATAACTATAACCATAACTATAACCATATCCATAACCATAACCATAACTATAACCATATCCATAACCATAACCATAACCATAACCATAACCATAACCATAACCATAACCATAACCATAACCATAACCATAACCATAACCATAACCATAACCATAACCATAACCATAACCATAACCATAACCATAACCATAACCATAACCATAACCATAACCATAACCATAACCATAACCATAACCATAACCATAACCATAACCATAACCATAACCATAACCATAACCATAACCATAACCATAACCATAACCATAACCATAACCATAACCATAACCATAACCATAACCATAACCATAACCATAACCATAACCATAACCATAACCATAACCATAACCATAACCATAACCATAACCATAACCATAACCATAACCATAACCATAACCATAACCATAACCATAACCATAACCATAACCATAACCATAACCATAACCATAACCATAACCATAACCATAACCATAACCATAACCATAACCATAACCATAACCATAACCATAACCATAACCATAACCATAACCATAACCATAACCATAACCATAACCATAACCATAACCATAACCATAACCATAACCATAACCATAACCATAACCATAACCATAACCATAACCATAACCATAACCATAACCATAACCATAACCATAACCATAACCATAACCATAACCATAACCATAACCATAACCATAACCATAACCATAACCATAACCATAACCATAACCATAACCATAACCATAACCATAACCATAACCATAACCATAACCATAACCATAACCATAACCATAACCATAACCATAACCATAACCATAACCATAACCA
The DNA here is from genome assembly GCA_914767935.1 of Coremacera marginata. NCBI lineage: Eukaryota > Metazoa > Arthropoda > Insecta > Diptera > Sciomyzidae > Coremacera > Coremacera marginata. The sequence goes on along the minus strand of OU612046.1, from coordinate 51,228,309 downwards.
TAACCATAACCATAACCATAACCATAACCATAACCATAACCATAACCATAACCATAACCATAACCATAACCATAACCATAACCATAACCATAACCATAACCATAACCATAACCATAACCATAACCATAACCATAACCATAACCATAACCATAACCATAACCATAACCATAACCATAACCATAACCATAACCATAACCATAACCATAACCATAACCATAACCATAACCATAACCATAACCATAACCATAACCATAACCATAACCATAACCATAACCATAACCATAACCATAACCATAACCATAACCATAACCATAACCATAACCATAACCATAACCATAACCATAACCATAACCATAACCATAACCATAACCATAACCATAACCATAACCATAACCATAACCATAACCATAACCATAACCATAACCATAACCATAACCATAACCATAACCATAACCATAACCATAACCATAACCATAACCATAACCATAACCATAACCATAACCATAACCATAACCATAACCATAACCATAACCATAACCATAACCATAACCATAACCATAACCATAACCATAACCATAACCATAACCATAACCATAACCATAACCATAACCATAACCATAACCATAACCATAACCATAACCATAACCATAACCATAACCATAACCATAACCATAACCATAACCATAACCATAACCATAACCATAACCATAACCATAACCATAACCATAACCATAACCATAACCATAACCATAACCATAACCATAACCATAACCATAACCATAACCATAACCATAACCATAACCATAACCATAACCATAACCATAACCATAACCATAACCAGAACCATAACCATAGCCATAACCATAACCATAACCATAACCATAACCATAACCATAACCATAACCATAACCATAACCATAACCATAACCATAACCATAACCATAACCATGCCCATGCCCATAACCATAACCATGCCCATAACCATAACCATAACCATAACCATAACCATAACCATAACCATAACCATAACCATAACCATAACCATAACCATAACCATAACCATAACCATAACCATAACCATAACCATAACCATAACCATAACCATAACCATAACCATAACCATAACCATAACCATAACCATAACCATAACCATAACCATAACCATAACCATAACCATAACCATAACCATAACCATAACCATAACCATAACCATAACCATAACCATAACCATAACCATAACCATAACCATAACCATAACCATAACCATAACTATAACCACTGCCGAATTTAGCAATTGTATGACCTGAGTCGTATGTAATTTTTCTGGTTCTTCTTGAACTTTTGATGAATACAAAACAACGCAGTATTTGCGCAGATCGAATGCTTTAATGGAAGCATTTGATTAAATACTTCAGTGTTAGTTTAATGCCATTGATCTTAAGTGTCTCCTAATCATCAGACCTCAAGGCGTAGTAAAACATTATTTTAACCCCTTGACAAAATTTCGCTTCTGCACCACTGTTAGTTATTGCCACCTTTTTGTGTTGGTTACTTTAGTTTTTTTTGACAAACTATCGATTAGTTATATTTAAACAACGCGCTTATCAGTAAACAAATACAAACCATACATTTCAAAAAATTGAACAGAATCGATCTTATCAGCACAAAAGTCGACAATAACAATAATACCAGAAAATACAAATTTTAGAAAAGCACACAAATTAGAAAATTAGATGAATTTGTATTGGAACCTCATCGCTTCCCTCACACTCACCATCACTCCTTATCACCGGCTTAATTGTTTGCGTGTGCATTTGTGTAAGTATGTTCATTTTGTTGATTTAACCCCAACCGTTGAACTTTTCTAAAAAACAATTTTTTTTTTATTTTTTTTTTTTTTTTGTTCATTGTTCTTTACTACATAGTAGTTGAAATTTCGTACTTGCGTGGCATGGCGTGCCTCTGGCTATCACCGAAGCGAGACAATTCAAGTTGAGAGACAGATTGACTGATCGCTCTAATCAAGTTCTTGTTCACACTTAGACGTTAAGTGTTATGGTTTGTATTCTATTTCCAATCGGGTTTGAACTTGCTATAATTAAATGCTTTTTATTTATGGGGGTTTTTTTTTATTTAAATCCAGATCAAATGCCAAACGTGATGGCTATACATTCACAACACAAACATCTGATAATGTAAATTTTGTTGCTTATAGTATTTATAAAGAGAAGATTTCTTCAATACGAAAAAAAGACAAAAAAAAAATTAAAAAAATCATTTGCATTAAAATAGTTTCCGAAATTCCTTAAATAGCGAAACCTATAAATTTTAAATTATTACACAAGTAGTTTCAAAAAACTGATAGGATGAACCGATACTAAAGTTTTTATCAAATAGTTTTATAGAGCTTGTATACAAAAAATAATGAAGTGAAATATATTAAAAAACATGACGGAGTTATTTTTATCGAAAGTTAAAACTTTGAATTTCTGATGGTTTTTATTGAGTTGCCTCAGACAAATAAGTAAAAACAGCACAGTTTACAAATAAGTAAAAATAAAAATTTTTTAAAAAAAAGCAACTACAAAATCACTACAAAGTAAAAAATAATTTTAAAAATACTTTTCCTTTTAATTTCTTGGTCATATTTGATAATTTATTTAAACATATTATTATATATGAAATCTTATTATCTTATTTTTTTTCTTATTAGTTTTATTATCATACATAAATATAAAAATTTCTTGATGAATACAAAAGCTTTTAAGGTCGGCGCTAAATAATCAGACTTTTAATCAGAAGCGCCAACTTCAAAGCATTTGTATTCATCATGAAATTAATATATTTATGATAATAAAACTAATAAGAAAAAAATTAAGATGTACTTCATCGCCTAACGTATCGAATAACGCCTACTTTATTGACCATCATTTTTAATAATTCTGCCTACCCCTGTACTACAATAAATTTCAGTGCCCTAGTGTCCATATTATTCGAGATACAGTAGTATCTAGTATTGCGAGATCTAGTATTGCCACGCCCATTTGTCAAATAAAGCTAACTTTATTGACCCTAATTTTTAATAACTCTGCCTACCCCTGTACTACAATAAATTTCAGTGCCCTAGTGTCAATATTATTCGAGATACACTGTTTTTCTAATATTGCCACGCCCAGTAGTCGAATACCGCCCACTTTATCGGCCGTAATTTGTACTAATAATGCCTACCCCTATACCAACTTGCAGTACTATAGTATCAATATTATTCGAGATATGCTCTTTTTCTAATATTGCCACGACCATTTGTCAAATAACGCCCATTTTCTTGACCGTAATTTGTATTAACTGTGTCTACCCCTACACTAAATTTCAGTACCCTAGTGTCCATATTATTCGAGATACACTGTTTTTCTAATATTGCCACGCCCAGTAGTCGAATACCGCCCACTTTATCGACCGTAATTTGTACTAATAATGCCTACCCCTATACCAAATTGCAGTACTATAGTATCAAAATTATTCAAGATACACTGTTTTTCTAATATTGCCACGCCCATTTGTTGAATTACGCCCATTTTCTTGCCCGTAATTTGTAATAATTGTGCCTACCCCTACACTAAATTGCAGTACTCTAGTGTCAATATTATTCGAGATACAGTAGTATCTAGTATTGCGAGATCTATTATTGCCACGCCCAGTTCTCGAATACCGCCCACTTTTGTACGGGCACCTCCATGCTTATGATATCCATCTGTTCCCCAAAAATTATGGCAATCAGGCATATGGCTCAGGAGATATCGATGTACATACATTTAAAAAAAAAAAAAAAACAGAGAAACCGACGAACTTGAGAACCTCCTCCTTTTTGAAGTCGGTTAAAAAGAGTAAACAACAGCACAAAAGCCCTTTACAATATAAACCTTTTCGATCTAATATCTAAAAGATATAATAAATAAACATTAATAAACATTAAATTTTTAGGAAAGTATTGGGTTGGCAACTAAGTAATTGCGGATTTCACTCATAGATGGCTTTAGTTGCATTTTTAGGTTTCCTGACGTAATCGAAATGTCAAACACATTTTGTTATTTGATAGTCGGTACTTCAACTGTCAATCAGTAAGAAAATTTTTTAATAGGTTGTGTAGTTTTGGATTGGCGTCTGTTGACAAATCAAAACGAACATTTTCGTCATATTTTTGCTTTTTTATTTCCGGAAAGGAAAAACGCATCGCAAGCTCACAAAAAGTTATGTGCTGTTTATGGTGACGAAGCTTAAAAAGAACGGCAGTGTCAAAATTGGTTTGCAAAATTTCGTTCTGATGATTTTTCACTCAAAGATGAAAAACGCTCTGGTCGTCCAGTTGAAGTTGATGACGACCAAACCAAAGCAATAATCGATTCGGATCGTCACAGTACAACACGTGAGATTGCAGATAAGCTTCATGTATTACATACATGCATTAAAAATCGCTTAAAACAACTTTGGTATGTACGAAAACTCGATATATGGGTTCCACATGAACTGAAAGAAAATCATTTAACACAACGCATTAACATCTGCGATTTGTTAAAGAAACGTAATGAAAATGATCCATTTTTAAAACGATTGATAACTGGTGATGAAAAATGGGTTGTTTTCAACAATGTCAATCGGAAAGATCGTGGAGCAAGCCAGGTGAACCAGCTCAAACAACATCAAAAGCTGATATTTATCAAAAGAATGTTATGTTATCAGTTTGGTGGGATTACAAAGGAATTGTCTACTTTGAACTTTTACAACCCAACCGAACGATCAATTCAGATGTCTACATTGAACAACTAACAAAATTGAACAATGCAGTTGAAGAAAAGCTGCCCGAATTGACAAATCGAAAAGGTGTTGTATTCTATCATGACAATGCAAGGCCACACACATCTTTGGTCACTCGGAAAAAATTATTGTAGCTTGGTTGGGATGTTTTGCCAAATCCACCATATAGGCCTAACCTTGCACCATCTGATTACTTTTTAATTCGATTTTTTACAAAACTCATTGAATGGTAAACATTTCAATAGTAATTATGATGTCAAATCGTACCTGGTTCAGTTTTTTGCTCAAAATGGGCAATGTTTCTTCTGAATAAAGTTGTTTCGTTCCATGAGAAAATTGTCTTTTATTTTCTAAAAAAAAACCGCAATGACTTAGTTGCCAACCGATAAGTGAATTTCTATATATACAAAAAAAAAAAAAATGGTATGCTGTACCAAAGGTAAGACCGCTGATTTACATGTACACGTTGGTATACCTTGAAAGTAAAACAACACCTTTTTAAGTATAATTTTGGGTTAAACTCAACTATTTCCCGGTTGCATCCACTACATGCAATTTTAAACTATTTGTAGTGATCATATACATTGAATGTAGCACATCAAATTTTTGAAAGGATGTAAAAAGTAGTAGCAACTTTATTTGCTACTTTTATATAAGTACTTACATATAATTTATAAACATAAAATTTATATTTTTTTTTTATTCAACGAAAATTAAAAAACTGGATTAAAAAAAAAACCTGCCCAAATCCTGGGAGAAATATGATCCTGTCTACCTGCTCAAAATACTGCCCAAAACAGGATTAACTGCCCATATGGTAACGCTGCTAGGTGGTGATACTTCCACTCCGGCATCGTCGATTGGTGGCACTGAACTGCGCTCTCGATGGGCAGCATTGGTGGAATCGTCGCCAGTAAGTAAATTGGAGAAGTGCTGTCTCCACAATCTAAGCACACACTGTGTATCCGTATTCAGATCTCCATTTTCGTCTCTGCAAGTGAAACCTTGGGTTAGACGCTTAACCTGTTGATAGAATTTTCGTGCATCCTTCTTGCCCTGGTATATCTCTAGTTCCTCGCGCTCACGCTTTTCCTGCTCTCTTTTCTTGCGTCTGAAAAGGCGCCTCTCTTCCTTCCTCTTTTCGTGGTAGTTTTCTCGCACGGCTCGCGTTGCAGCTGACTGCAGCGTTTTTCTGTATGCGGCGTTTTTTACTGCTGTCGCGATGCGACACTCCTGATCATACCATTGGTTCCGAGGTTGCGGGCGCCGGAAACCAATGACTTCTTCCGTGGCAGCGCACATGGAGTGGGATATATGCGCCCAAAGTCCTCCGGCGTCGTCGAGTCCAGAGATTGGTTGGTTGAGCTTAACTGAGAGTTGAGCGGAGTAGGCTTCGGCAGTTCGTTGTAATTGCAGCTTAGCGACATCTAGCTTTCGTTGCATTCCTGTGCGTATGTTCTTCGCATTGCATAATCGTATGCGGATCTTGGCTGCAACAAGATAATGGTCGGAGTCAATGTTGACCCCCCGAAATGTACGCACATCTAGAACACTAGAGGCATGCCTTCCGTCGATTACAACATGATCAATTTGGTTTCGCGTTTTTTGATCCGGGGACAGCCAGGTGGCCTTGTGGATGTCGAGGTGCTTAAATCTGGTGCTACTAACTATCATGTTTCGTGCCGCGGCGAAGTCGATCAGTCTTAGACCGTTGTTCGTGGAGGTCTCGTGAAGACTGAACTGACCGACAGTGGGGCCAAAGATGCCTTCCCTTCCGACTTTCGCATTAAAATCGCCGAGGACTATTTTCACGTCATGGACCGGAAGGTGGTCATATACGTCCTCAAGACTAGCGTAGAAAGCGTCCTTGACGGCTTCGTCCTTTTCCTCCGTCGGGGCGTGCGCGCAAATAAGGCTAATGTAGAAAAATTTTGCCTTGATGCGGATCGTGGCCAATCTTTCGTTCACAGGTGTAAACCGGGAAACAAGGTGGCGTAGTTTCCGGCTAAAGACGAATCCACATCCAAATTCGCGCTTCTCCGCATGGCAGCTGTAGTAGATATCGCAGTGTGCGTGTTTATAGCAGCCTTGCCCTTTCCATCGCATTTCCTGGATGGCGGTGATGTCAGATTTTATTGTTTTGAGGGCTTCCGCCAGTTGGATAATGGCACCTTCCCTATAAAGGGTCCGGACATTCCAGTTGCATATCCGTAAATCATTGTCCGTTTTTCGTTTGCGGTGGTCGTCAACGTAATTGGGGTTCTTATCCGAGGCTGGTTTAGTTTTCATTGGGCAGTAGTAATGTGGCGGGACCCAAACCCTGCGCACATTCCATTTTTAAGGTCTATGGAGTGACCCGCCGCTCAAATTAGCCGTCAAACTGACGGATGCCAGTTTGCCGTTGCCCAGGGAACACCACTTGGAGGTTTGAGTCGACTTGAGACGATTTCGACATGGATAATGCTGGCCTCGCCAGGTGGAGGCGGTCAGACACGTTGCCATGTGAAGGTTCGCCCCCTGTTCTTTTACAATTTAATAATCTTACATTGAATCTAGATTACGGAAATTATACCCAAAAAATTTGGAAAAAGGCCCGAAAAACTGCTGAAAATCTCGGGCGTTCCCAAAAGTCGTGCTGAAAAGTGCCATTTTAAATTTGAGCTTTTTTTTTCGAAATGCAATGCTTCAAAAATTTTGGGCTTTATTGCCATTTTCAGGCGTAAGTGGGAGCCTTACAATCTTTTGTTCGTCGTCTTCTACACAAATAACAATATTTCTAATTTGGAAGCAAAACCCTTTGTGACGACGGATATTTGTTGCTTTATTTTATTCTTGTCAAGCACTACGACGCCGCTGGATTGATTTTTTTTTTTTTTTGAAGATTTTATTGGGTACATCGTTTTTATTGGGTACAATTTTTTTAATTTTCTTCCCTTCTCCCCCCTTTCATTAATTTTTTTTGTTAATTTTTTGTTTCTGGGATTTTTGATTTTATTTTTTGGGCGATTTTTCTTTGACATTAAATATTGGAAATATCTTGAAATCACATATATTAACCAGTAAACTTTTTTTTTAAAAAAATTGCAACTATTTTTTGGTTGAATTTTCTAAAAAGGCCTATAATGAATAGAAAGGGCCTCGATGCTTTTGAAATTGAAAAGGGCTCAAAAAAGCCCATAAAGCCTTCAAATATCATCCCTTGTTCTTACTCGTTTTATCTGTTTGCTCTTCAAGTAGAATGGATGGTTCTCTGCAGACCTTTAATAGGAACTGACGTTATAATAGGAACTCTTGTTTCAAATATTTAGTTATTTCCATAGTATTATATGTAATAGTTAATTAAACATAGTTTAAATGTTTAATTTTCAGTTTCTTTCTGCTACTTCTGGTATGCAAGATGATAAAAACTGACCTACTCTAGGCTTGTGTCAAAAATATATTTAGTTCTTTTCACATTATTATTGCTTATTCTCGGTTTATTTCGGCTAGTTCCGGTTTCGCCCATTGCACCCAAAATTATCCATGATAGCTCCATAACATATTCCCCTAATTAAAGCATCATTCTAACTGATTTACTACTACACAACCAACACTATTTTCTGTCAAACTTTTTATAAAATTATTTTAACTTGAATTCACACAAAATTTGAATGGAAATATTATTTAAAATATACGCAATATTTTGTTGCATATAAAACAAGCAATGCAATAATATTTCACAGCGTTGTTAATTAACAACATTTGCTAAATATAGATTAATTATGAATTAATTTAAATTTCTAAGTTCAAAACAAATGCAAAGGAAAGTCACAAATTTGTTCATTTGGCATTCTCGTTCTCGTATTTGTCGTATACATATATTAGAGGAGATCAACAAGAATCTAGTCATGGCTGCATAGCGATACTTTATTTGCAGTCATAAAATAATGTGCTGTGATGTGCTGTATGTCCGATAGCCGGCAATTGTTGCTTGCTGGTCGATTGACGGACGGGTCCTCCCCATTGGCGTGGCACACTCGCTTAATTTGTATGCGCGAAAGTGTTTAAATGTATATTTTTATACTTGCTTCTCTCGTTTGAAGAAGAAATAAAAATCATATAAATTAAGTTTTTATTTTTGTCCCTCGGCTGCGCTATTTATTTTATTATTGTACTGTATATCATACGCTGTTGAGTTTTACGCGAGCGATCGTTGTTGTTTTTTTATTTCCGTCACATTCTCAGTCGCTGACAAATGAACGTTTGGTCTGGTGGGTCGTTGGTTGGTCGTTGAAGGCGCGTTTGTGACGCTAAAGCTACAAGAATTGCCAGATATCAGCCTGTATAAAATTTGCTTTTATTTCTAGCACACATAACTTAATAAATTTTTTATTGTAAAATAAAGTTATTTGCCAATTTTTGTTTTTTTTTTTTTTGTTTTCTCAAGCTATAAAAGTTACTTTGTATGCTCAAGTATTTCATATAAATTACAATGTTCTATAAAAAAATGTACTTTAGTTGGCAACGCGTGCGCAGTTTTTTTTGCTGTCTACGTAGAATGCTTGGATAAATGTGCTCTTCTGTAGTCGTTCTGTGCATTTATTGCCAGGCTCAGTGAGTCTTACGTGTGTCTACTTAGCTGTCACTAGGTCTGTCTGTCCATTTGTGTGTCTGTCTGACTCTGTGTTTTGCTTGCTCACTCTTTGACGTCGCGTCGTCTACATGTGATCGTGTCCATTGCCATGATTGCAGACAGACAAAAAAGAAAAATAAAAAATTAAAAAAAAAAAAAACTAAAAGCGTAGAAAATCATTTTAAATTGCAAAATAAAATGCAATATACAAAATAAAAAAGAAAAGTCAAAATGCAATAAGATTTAAGCAAATAAAGGCAATTATTTCCTATGTTTGTTTGTATATATTTACAACGTATGAGTTCTTAAAATAACATTGAAAATTGGCAACGTAGAGACACATGTTTTTTTTTTTTTGTATTTTAATTGTTTTTATTTTCTTTTACAACAATTTATCAATTTATTGTAAATGCTCAAGAATCTTTATTTTTTTTTTCTTCTAATATATCTACAAATTATGTAAGTTTTGGTTATATGTGAATTTATTATGTATAGGGTCATGGGCGTTCGCAAAATTTTTTCTAAGGGAAAACAAAGATTCCACATGAAAAGTTCACGTATTTGAGAATGATTCTATAATGAGCATGAAGAAAATGTGACCTATAGAGTAGAGAAAATAGCTGCTGAGATTTTTGGTGTAAATTTTGTATACTTGGTCATTCGACAAATGCTTGCACACGTAAGAAACTACAATTTATTATAAAATAAAATAATAAAAAAAACATTCTTCGCAAATTTCTTGTGTCAGGTTAGAAATGTGGTTTAAAATCTCATTTAAGTTTTTTTCCATGTAATGCATTCCAATAATTTTTTGCAAGAGGAAATATTTTTTGTTTTTAGATACATTAGTTAATGTTAGTACCATGGTGAGAGCGTGTGTCATGGGAGAGAGCGAGTGTCCGTAACTGTAAAAACAAAGTTGACAGCTCATACGAAGTATGCAACTCCTCTCAGTTTTAATCTGTTTTTCTTTCGCATTCATTTGCAAAATTGGCTGATTTTGACAGCTATTGCATTGACGAAGAGAGCATAGTCAAGCCCTAAGCTAACCTTATCAATTCAACCATGATTAGGACTACTTTTTCCTAAAATTCAGGGTACGCAAAGGTCCCTTCACGTACTTTTGTCAGAGTACTATTTAAAAATATACACAAGAAATCGTGTGCGCTCCATTTTTTAGTTTTAATGAAATAATTAGAGAAGGTAGATGCATGGCTGAGAGCCGAGCTTCAGAACTGGCAAAAAAATACTAAACAGCACTGAGTGGAGATTTAGTTTGCCAAGTGGCAGAAAATGATTTCTATTGATTTTAACAATTCTGACACCAAGAAAGAGAGCATGAATGAAATTAAATAAGGTGAGCGAGAATTTTTCACCTCTCTCAAAAAATGTTCGCTACTGTTGTCATCATGCGCGTAGCCACGATTTTGTTGAGGGGGAAAAAAGGTATTTTTCCATGTGACTGATAAATAAATAAAAAATGTGTTAGCCGTAAGTTTTTAATAAAAAATAAATTAAGCTTTAATAAATATTATAAAATTCTATGCTTTTTAATTATAAGAAAAAATGTTTTGAATTTCTTAATTTAATACTAAACTTTTTTCTAATTTTCAGAAGGGAAACTGCCTCCTGCCCTACCATAGTCATGCCCATGGTTGTCACAATGCAATTTTCTACAGTTTATATTTCTCAATTAAAATTTTTTGACCATCGTAGCAAAATTAGAAAACGTCACGTTGATCTTATTTAATTTCACCATATATTTCTTATTCTACGCGTACCATGATCGCTCTCATACGCTTTGGTGAGGCTTTAAAATGAGATCTCATTCCAAGTACTTACCAAAACCTATGCGCTCGTGGTTGAGAGCGTAAATGAGACTATTTAATGCTCATGAGTCAGCTCATAAGCTGTTCACAGCAATGAAGAACAAGAATGACAAATGAGGAGAGTAGAAAAAATGTAGCTCCCCAGCGGCAAATTTACGGAGTACTCCAAAATTTCATATATGAAAGGTAGTACACTTGTGTTAAGTTATTCATATATGAATTTGTGCGTGATGTTGTATATGGGAAAAGGAAGCTCGACTACTTGTTTGCATACTTTGTAATCGAAAATGTAGCCTGTGTGGCTACAGGAGTACACTTGTGTTGTGCCATTTATATATGAATTTGTATATGAAGTCGTATTTGGGTGATTTTTACTATTTTCCTTTATGTTCTCTTTGTCCACTTATTAGCTTGGGACAATCTTTAAATTCTTTTATATGTCATACATGAAGACAATACGCAAGAAACCGACAATATGAAGAAAATATATCCGATATGCTTACTATTCCTACACTTTCGAAGCGAGGTTGTAGGAAGCTCGACTACTTTGTAGCACACGTTGTAATTAGAAAATAAGCCGGTTTTCCTACAAATCGCACACTTTTAAAGTGAGGTTGTAGGAAGCTTAAATACTCCTTGGCATATTTTGTAATCGAAAATGTAGCCCGTCTGTCTACAAAGCGGCCATTGTCTTCTAAAAGTAAGTTGAAAGTGGATACGAACATGTGTTCATTACCGCGCCTTCGAGTGTATTGCCTTTCATCGATGAAGTGTATTGCTCATTTGCCGCTGGGTCCCAGTTGAGTCAATACAACTTTTATGATCTGTGGCAGAGATCTGCAGCAGTGATTCATACTTTAAGAACACTTATCGTATGCCCTTGACTTCGCTGTACTTATATTTATTCATACTCATAAAAATATTCATCATATCCGTAAGTACTCAATTCGTATTTATAGAATTGAATGAATATAAATCATACTCATACTCGTGAAAAGAGAGAGCAAATGATCTGTGAGCGACTCTTGTTTGAGGGAATACTCAGCCGGAAATTTTACATAATGTCAATGTCGCCAATAGTAGTTATGAAAGTTTTTCGAATATAAAACTATTTTTGAACCGATTACGTACGCATGGCGTTTGATTCCTTTAAAGTTTCTCGCTCGATGACAATGACAAAACTCATTTCATTACAATTTTTGCACTCGCTCAAAAAAGGTTCTAAAGAGGAAAAAAATTTGACAAAAAAAATTCTTGCCTTTCCCGTGGTACTCCTAGTACTATTTCCCCTTTAATTTATTTCACTTCCAACATTTCTTCTCAACATATCCCCTTATCTGTTACCCTTTGGGGGGTCTCCCTACAAAAACATAAATGTCGAAAATAGTTTATATCTCTCGCAAATAGACTTCGAAAGGGGTCAAAGTTATGAGCTAGTCCTATTGTTTTTTTGCCCCTCAACATTCTTCTGAACATACCTAGCTCCTATCTGCCACTCTTCTTTGGGCCAGCATACGAAAACCACATAAAATACAAATATTGTCAAAAATAGTTTATATCTCTCGCAAATGTACTCCTAGAGGGGTCAAATATATGAGCTGATCCTATAATTTTTAGCGCCTCAACATTTATTCTGACACACACCTTCCCCCTATCTGCTACCCTTCTTTGGGTCACGATTAGAGATGAGCCACTCCGAACATGTATAGTTCACGGAACCATGTTCACAGTCGAACATAGTTCCATTCCTTCGATCCATTCTTCACATGTCCGAATAGTTCGGGTTGCAATGATTTTTTTTTATATAAACAGCATGAACCGATATCTCTTTCGTACTTGTTACTGCTTAGCCGAGTTGGTTGTAAATGTGATAGAAATAAAATATATATATCTCCTCTTTTTTGGTTCTTTGGTAAAAGTAATTGAAAGAAATGACAAATAAAACTATTACAAGATATATCGCCGTCCTTGTCATGTGCATCGTTTTGTTTATTTGGTTGAACATGCTAACTGGCGGAACTAGATAGCTCTGGGACATGTTTTGGCTCCGAGAGAACTGCTAGTGTTCTTATAATGTGCATTTTTCCTTCATTTGCTACGTATGAACATGTTTAAACATTTAAAATATATAGGGAAAATTTGTGTGTCAAGATTGTAGAATAGGATTCATTATTTTATGCATATGAGTATAGCATTTTTCAAGAGCTGATTTTATAATATATATTCATATCCTTAGCAGATTATATTATAAATTTAATACACAAACACATTTTTCCCCCCTTCAACATTTCTTTCAAGGACACCCACATCAAATCAATGTTGCTACACAAGTGATTTGAATATTTTCGACGACTCTGAGTACTTTATGAGTATCAGTGAGTCATTGAGCATACGTATTAAAATTGCTTATAATTCAGACGATTTAGATTTTTTTGCACGCAGACTCTTACGTACTTGATGTGCCTTGCTTGTGAGAGAGGATAGGATATGAGTAGCATGTGCTCAGGGTTGAATGTTTACTTATACTTATTTTTTGTGAGTTTACTCTGAATGCTAAAAAAGCGACTAATTGCTGTTCTCTGATCTGTAGACGCCTTGAACAAAAGCTTATGATTCTATGGCGAAAAGCATAAAAATCTATGGCTCTATGACCACTTGGATTATCTAATTATCTGTGGTAATAGTTGGGGCATTGGAACTATTTTGAGTTTTGTGAACAACTTGGATAAAAATCTATGGTTGTTTGACAAATACGTTCCAATTGGAATATTTTTGAAACTAGTTGGGTCATTGGAACTATTTTGAGTTTGTGGAGTACCTGTACAAAAATCTATAATTTTCAGACAAACAGGTTCCACTCTGATTACCTTTGTGAATTTCTGCAACAAAAAACTTTAATTATTTCTGAAATACGTTCCACTTAGTAATTTTTTTGGAAACTCTTGAGTCACTGGAACTTTTTTGGGTTTTGCGGACTCCTTGGAGAAAAAACTTAAATTTTTTGACAAACAGGTTTCACTTGGAATGCTTTTTGACCTAGCTGGGTCATTGAAACTTTCTTTTGTTTATGGACTGCCTGTACAAAGATCTATGATTTGCAGACAAATTTTGATTATCTATTAAAGTAGTTGATTCATTGAAACTGTTTTGAGTTTTGCGAAGTTCTTTGACAAGAACATTTGACAAGATCATTTGACAAATAGGTTCCACTTGAAATATTTTTGGCACTTGTTCAGTCATTTGACTTGGGGTTAGTGGAATCCTTGGAAGAATGTCTAATTTTTTGACAAATAGGTTCCACTTGGAATATTTTTTTAACTAGTTGGGTCATTGAAATCTTCCGAAATTATTGTGCATTACTTGTACAAAATTCTATGATAGGTTCCACTTTGATTATCTATTGAAGTTGTTGAATTATTGGAGTTTTTTTCGTTTTGTGATCTTCTCGGACAATAATCTTTGACTATTTGACAAACTGGTTCCACTTGAAATATTTTTGGCACTAGTTGAGTCACTGGAACTTTTTGGGTCTTGTGGATTTCTTGGACAACAATCTTTGGCTATTTAACTCCTAGGTTCCACTTGGAATATTTTTTGCCATAGCTAAGTCTTTGGAACTTTTTTGGGTTCTACAGACTCCTTGAAAAAAAGCCTTTCATTTTTTGCCAAATATGCTCCACTTGAAATATTTTTGGAACTAGCTGCTTCACTGAAACTTTTTTGAGGTTTGTGGACACTTGTACAAAATCTATGATTTTTGACAAAAAGGTTTCATCATTTGAAGCTGTTGGATCATTGGAACTTTTTTGGGGTTTCTGAAGTTCTTGGGCAAAAAACTTTGATTATTTGACAAATAGGTTCCACTTGCAATATTTTTGGCACTAGCTGAGTTATTGCGGCTCTCTTGGATTTTGTGGACTTCTTGTACAAAAGTCTATGATTTTATGACAAATAGGTTCCACTTTGATTATGACATTAACATTAAGTAGTTAGGTCATTAGAATTTTTTTGGGTCTTGTTTACTCCTTGGATAAGAATCTTTGATTATTTAGCGCAAAGGTTCCACTTGGAATATTTTTGGAACTAGTTGAGTCATTGGAACTTTTTTGGATTTTGTCGACTACTTGGAGAAAAGCTTTAATTTTTTGGCAAAAAGGTTACACGTGGAATGTTTTTGTAACTTGTTTGGTCATTGAAAACATTTTAGATTATTGTGGATTGTGGATTACTTGAACAAAAAACCGTGTGTTTTTTTAAATACGTTCCACTTTAATTATCCACTAAAGTAGTTAGATTATTGGAGTTTTTTGAGTTTTGTCATCTTCTTGGACAAGAATTTTTGATTATTTGACAAATAGGTTCCACTTGAAATATTTTTGGCACAAGTTAAGTTATTGGAACTTTTTGGGATTTGTGGATTTTGTGAACAAGAATCTTTGATTATTTAGCACCTAGGTTCCACTTGGAATATTTTTGATGCTAGTTGTGTCATTGAAACTTTTTGAGTTTTGTATTAATTGGTTAGTTGTTAATTTGGTTATATATAATAGTAATTGGATCCTTGAACTTATTTTGGGTTTTGTTAACTTCGTGGAATTTTTTTGGGTTTTGTGGACTATTTGGAGAAAAATATTTAATATTTCGAGAAATGGGTTCAACTTGGAATATTTTTGGAACAAGTTGTGTCATTGAAAACTTTTGAGTTGTTTTGGAATATATTTGGAACTAGTTGGGTCATTGTGGATTCTTTACAGAAAAACCTTTAATTTTTTGAAAAATTAGTTCCACTTGGAATATTTTTAGTACTAGTTGGGTTAATGAAACTTTTTAATAGGTTCCACTTGGCTTATCTTTTTAAAAAGTTGGGTCTTTGGAATTTTTTTGAGTTTTGTGTTCTAGATAAAAATCTTCAATTATTTGGCGAGTAGCTTCCAATTGGAATACTTCCAGGCGTTAAAGATTTAAGACGCATCCTTGACGTATCCTATCACCTTCATGTATCCTAGCACTCCCGACCTATATCTTTACTCTAAGCTGCTTTAAAATTAAGCTTGAATATCTAAATTTTTTAGAATTGTATGATATCAGATTTAATGTGCTCTCATCTATGTATGAAATGTAAGTTTAAGGCATCAGCCACTTATTAAAGAAAGAAAAGATCTCCACGTCTTTAGAAATAATTTATTTAGAAAAAAGTCTAGCCAGCACAACTTGTAAATTCAAAGAAATTCTTCAAATGTGCACCACACTGAAATCCACTTACTAGAGTGCAATAGCATAATTAATAAATAAACGCAACATTGAGCAAATGTCAGAAGTAATAATAAAACAACAACCCAACAACAACAACAACAACAACAAAAAAGCAACGCTCGTGCAGACAGCTTAAGCGATGATGCAACAATTTCGCTCAAATTATGCTTAATCAAGTATTATATTAATATTTTTGCGTGAATATGATTGCGTGTGCGTGTGTGTGTTTGTGCTGTGCTTTGCGTAAAATTTTTAAAGTGATTTTTTTTTCTTTTTGTACAAAAATATTCCTTATCTCATCTCTCTTGTTTTTATATATTTTTTTTTTTTTTTTTGTATCTTGTTCTGGTCATGCTCTTTATTAATGTGTGCAAAATGAAAGCAAAAACAAATAGCAACAAAATTAAAAATAAATTTAATTGCAAAAACAAGGGAAAGAAAAAAAATACCCATAAATATAAAAAGATTAAATATAAAAGAAAAAACAAAAAAAAAACACAAAAGAAAGCAACTAAAAAGTTTTGAAGAAAAAGAAAAAAACAAGAATTTTTACTACAAACATTCTTGCGTAGATTGCGCCGTCGTGATTGTGTCTGGACGCGGCGGACGACGATGCAGCAGACGCGTCGAACCGCACCGATGGATACGCATTTCTTGCTTGGATCACGTCGGCCATATTGATGAATATTTATTTCTTGTTTTTTTCCACTTTTTTTTTTTGTTGTTATTGTTTATTTGTTCTTTTCTTTGCGGATGCCTTTGTTTTTGGTGCTGATTATTCTGCGTTTTTCTCATGCTGCTGCTGCTTCTTTCTATTTATTCGCACAAACTTGTGAATATTTTTTAGATTTTTTCTGATTTGCATTTATTTATTTATTTTTTTTTTTTTTTTTATTTTGTTTCTGTGATTTATTTTTTATTTTTATACTCAAAGCTAATAATTTAGTAGCCGCTAGCAGCGTTTGTCTGAGCATTTTTTTTCTTGCATCCTCGTCGAACTCGTAATTTTATCTCATGTTGTATTTGAAGTTCTTTTGTATTATTTATTACTATTATTTAGCTGAATAACTTAGTTTGATTTAATGTGATATTCTTTCTTTTATGGTGTTTTTTGTGTTTTTTTTTTCTGAAATTTTTTCCTTGCTGCCTAATTTTATTTTTAAAACTATGAGATCACTTTGCCAAACGGCACACAGTGTTTCATTAAGCACAAATTTAGATGAGAAAAATAATTTCGTGGACTTTTTTGCTGGTTTTTGATGTGTTTGGTATAAAAAAATTATAAAAAGTAGTTTTTTTAACAATTAATAATTTTGGAAAAGTGCAGAGAAATTAATACATTGTGTTTTATTCAGAAAAAAAATTTTTTTTAAAAATAAAACCGAAACAAAATCACTACAAAGTAAAAAATAATTTTAAAATAACTTTTCCTTTAAATTTCTTGGTCATATTTGATAATTTATTTAAACATATTATTACATTGGAAAACTTATTTAATTTTTTTTTTTCTAATATGTTGCATTATCATAAATATATTAATTTCTTTATGAATACAAATAATAAAAAAGTCGGTGCTAATATAATCAGACTTTTAATCAGAAGCGCCAACTTCAAAGCTTTTGTATTCATAAAGAAATTAATATATTTATGATAATGCAACATATTAGAAAAAAAATAAAATAAGTTTTCCAATGTTTAAATAAATTATCAAATATGACCAAGAAATTAACAGGAAAAGTTATTTTAAAATTATTTTTTACTTTGTAGTGATTTTGTAGTCGGTTTTTTTTTTAAAAAAGTTTTTATTTCTTCCATTTTAGAGAATATGATAAATTTTCGAAAAAAGTGTATAAACTACATAAATGCAACTGTTATTAAAAAATTTGTTTTATTCAAATGTCTGTCTCTTAAATTTAAATTAGATGTCACGTGTTTTGAAATAATGATACCCATTCTTGTAATTAGTTTTATAACCCTTGTGTCAATATTATTCGAGATATAGTGTTTTTCTAATATTGCCACCCCCCTTTTTTAAATAAGCGCCCACTTTCTTGAGCGTTTTTGTAATAATTGTCCCTACCCCTATACTTTATTTCAGTACCCCAGCGTCAATATTAACTGAGTTAGTGTTTATCTAGTGTCGCCACGCCCATTTGTCGAAAAATGCCTACTTTATTGACCGTAATTTTTAATAATTCTGCCTACCCCTGTACTACAATAAATTGCAGTGCCCTAGTGTCAATATTATTCGATATACACGTTTTTTTAATATTGCCACGCCCAGTAGTCGAATACCGCCTACTTTATTGACCATAATTTGTACTAATAATGCCTACCCCTATACCAATAGTATCAATATTATCCGAGATACAGTGTTTTTCTAATAGTGCCACGCCCATATGTCGAATAACGCCGACTTTATTGACCGTAATTTTTATTAACTGTCTCTACCCTTACACTAAATTGCAGTACACTAGTGTCAATATTATTCGAGATACAGTGTTTTTCTAATATTGCCACGCCCATATGTCGAATAACGCCCACTTTATTGACCGTAATTTGTATTTGTATTAACCGTAATTTGTATTAACTGTGTTTACCCTTACATTAAATTGCAGTACACTAGTGTCAATATTATTCGAGATACAGTGTTTTTCTAATATTG
Source organism: Coremacera marginata (assembly GCA_914767935.1). NCBI lineage: Eukaryota > Metazoa > Arthropoda > Insecta > Diptera > Sciomyzidae > Coremacera > Coremacera marginata. Next base: position 51,209,138 of record OU612046.1, on the reverse strand, counting down.
CCACGTCCATATGTCGAATAACGCCCACTTTCTTTATCATAATGTGTAATAATAATGCCTACCCCAATACTAAATTGCAGTACAATAGTATCAATATTATTCTAGATACACTCTTTTTCTAATATTGCCACGCCCAGTTATCAAATAACGCCCAATTTATTGATCGTAATTTGTAATAATAATGCCTATCGAAAAAAAAAAAACGAAATGGCCATTTCAGCACTTGAAAGGACTTTGACCGAGCTTCTTATGATCAATTGTGTTGTGTGTGATGTGAAAATGTTTGCACACAAATGATTGAGAACTGGACCTACATGTTTTACGCCGACTCCGAACGGCTTATGTTCTCAAGAAGCTTTTCATGGCAGTTTTTACTCTCTGAGGTTTGCCATTGTCTGCAGAGAGGTGAAGAAACTTTTTGTGTCAGATGGAGGATTCGAACCTGGGTTCTCTGGCGTAAGAGTCACACACTCTACCCACTACGCCACGGCTGCCACAATAATGCCTATCCCTATACTAAATTGTAGTACCCTAGTATCAATATTATTCGAGATACATTGTTTTTCTAATATTGCCATGCCCATTTATCGAATAACGCCCACTTTCTTGATCGTAATTTTAAATAATAATGCCTTCTTCCCCTGTACTAAATTTCAGAACCCTAGTGCCAATATTATTCGAGAAACACTCTTTTTCTGATATTGCCTGATATTTTATTGAAATTATTGTCCATCGTTAGCTACGACATTTCTAGATCTCTCAGGCTGCACACGGACTCCACGTTGAAAAAATTTCTCTTCTTTTGAGGCGGTAGTCGAAAGAATCTTACCCCACGAAGGTTACCCAATGGTGGCAATGGTTACATGGGAGGTAGACTTATTACTATTTGTTGCTATAAAATAATTATGTGTGCACAATTTTATTGCGCTTCAATAATTTTTTGAGGAAATATACCACATTTCCATATTTATAAGCCAGTTCCCCAAAATCTCTTGAATCAAAGATGCCGCTCAACAGAATGTCGCTCCGGCCGATCGTTTTCAAGTGAATTCCCAAACATTATCTTATGAGCATTAATTCTGTGACCCAGAACGATTACGGTACATATACCTGCATTGCCAAGAATGATGCCGGTGTCGTAGATCTAGTGCCGAACTAACACATAGTGGGGCCTGGGGCTAAAATCGAGATTGGGTCTACTTAAGGACAGATCATTTAGCTTGGACGCACTTTTGTCACATAATGTCATTTATATTAATTTTTCTTTTTTCCGTTATGCAAAAGCAAAAAAAAAAAAAACCAAAAAAAGCTTTCATATCAACAAAAACAAAAACACCGACTTAACGTTGTAGTAAGTAGAAGAAACATTGTTTTGTGCTAATGGATCTAGATAGCTGCTAATGTAACAAAATAACACTGCTTATCGAAGGTTTTTAGATTGGTGGTTAGTGTATAAAACTATCACGCGATGGGGTATGCTTTTCATACCCATACAGGACGAAAAATATTTTTTAATATTGCATCCTTTTGCTATAATAGACGCAAGCAAAAAGGAACATAGGTAATAAGGAATAAAATTTAAAGAAAATGCAAATTTTGTTCCTGGATCATAAAATGCATTAAAAAAATCAGATTAGGCATTTTATCAGAAGCGGCAGCGGGTCCTCTGCCTGCTCGGGGCCGGGCTGCAGCCCCTTCTAGCCCCCACCTTAATACACCCCTGCGTAGATCAGAAGACCAAACTCAATGTGCTCGTACACCCTACTGAGTAGGAATATGCGCCAGACGAACAAGCCGAGGACAATCGCTTTGTGCTGGAACAACACTTCGACGAGTATCGTGACGAAAGCTCAGGCACACTGCGCATTACTTGTGCCATGCGCACTGATGACGGACTCTATCAGTGCATTTCTAGAAATAAGGGCGACACAGCCTACAAGACAGGCCACATTACCGTCGAATTTGCACTCTACTTTGAGCACATGAAAGAACTGCCACCCATTTTCAGCTGGGAGGAACGCAAGGCCAACCTAAGCTGTTTGGCGATGGGCACTTCGAGTGCTACCATTGAATGGCTCTGGAATGGACGCCCCATTAAGGACTCGTTCGACAAGAATCTCGTCATAGTTGGAAGCGGTTCAAGCAGTGATTTGATTGTGCATCCCGACAGTTTTCAAATTCCTTCATTTAAGTTCTAATGAACTAATCATTTCAAAATCCAAATCCAAAGCAAAATCATATTTTTACTGGCTTAATAGTATTATCTAAGGTCAATTTTTTTCTGTTTACATTAAAATTTTTCAAAATTGCATTATAATAAATTGTATTATAAAATTGAGTATTAAAAAAATTATGCACTATTACTGCCACATCTATGGTTAATATTTTTTATACTGCCGCAAAAAAACAAATACAATTTATTTCGTTGCAAATATATAAAAAAATAAAATATTCCTCAAAAAGTTCTCATTAGATGTCTAGACTAGAGACGATCAGACGAATCAGCAGAAAGGTTGCATTGTTGTTGCAAATCAAAATGTCCTTCATCAGTAGCTGCATGTATGTGCAAGCATGAATGCACAGAGATAGATGCATCCATTACTTTGGCGGTTTGTCTACAACTCACCAAATTACGCAGCTACCAACAAGTATGAAAAAAGAGTTGTTAAAAACACAACAACAACAACAACAACGATCTTGAAGATCGGTGCATCGTCTGCTTTATCGTCGCATACTACTACTTTTGTGATTTTTCAATTCTCAGACTCCAACTCTTGCCAAAGCAAGCAAAAATAATGATTAATATGTCTGCAGTGCAGGCGCAACCAATTTGAATTTTATATCTATCTGTGGATGCATAGCATGATAATTGCAACTGCTAGATACAAATACGTTGGTAATTATGTATGTAGTATTTCATCAACAGCAAACAGCAAACATGGCGCAGCTTGTATGAAATATGAAAAATTATAAGCGACACACATGCTGTGCGTAAAAATAATATCTATTCTTTACATTAAGAGTGACCAGCCGGCCGATAGCTGCTTGTTGATAGTAGCTGCTGCTGCTGCTGGGGCGCACTGATTAAGAGTCGAGTCAAACGTTGTTGTGCATGTTAAATAAGCGGTATTCATTTAATATTTTGCAAAATTGTACTTCACATTTGCAATATTTAAAAAAATATATGTGTATATATAATAGTTTGTTCCATTTGCTTGATAGTCATCAAACTGCTTTTCTTTACATTGTATTAAAATCGCTGATAGGCAGTTATTTAATACATTTTGGTTTCAATCTGAACTTTTTTTTTTGTAGTTTTTTGTTAATTTTTTTATTTTGTAATTAAACAAATATTTTTTTTTTGCCAACAACAACGAATTAATTGTTAAGATATTTCATATTTTTTTGCAATTAAAAAAAAAAATATATTGAGCAGCATTTAATAACAGTTGTTGTGCTTGTTAGCTGTGAGTTGTTAATTTTTTTTTAATAATCTTTATAAATAAATCAGCAAAAATTTAAGTGCTGATTTCAATAGCGACAATCAGCTTAAATTTAAAATTACTATAATTTAATTTTATTTTTTGCCAATTCGATGTCATGAAACAAAAAAAAAAAAGTATTTTGTAAGCAAAAACCTATTGCATTGTCTTGAAAGACCTTCAATACTATGTTGAGTAAAGGACATTAACTCGTATTTTCTTGTTTTTTTTTGCACACAATTTTTGATTAATTTTTTTTTTTTATTTTGCTTACATGTTTATTTTTAGTTTTATGAAAAATATTTTTTTCAGTAAAAGTTTTTATAGCTGATAAAAACTACCTACATAAAACATCACGCACACTTAAGACCTTTCACTACTTTCGGCTCTTGAAAAATACGACATATTTGAAGAAGTCGGACTTTTTTGTTGTAGAGTTTTTGATTCAAATCTATGCCGTGTTTTAAGGAAAGGTGAAGATTTAAAAAAAAACCTGATGTAGACCCAGTTGCAGTAAGCTCCTTGTTCCAAACATCATATTTTAACTTACACTAAGTAAGGTATGGAGCTTCGGCGCGGTACTGAAGCTAAAATACCCCCCCCCCCCCCCCCTGCCGTGTTGAAGTATATTCGAAGTCTTTAGCCGTCTATAAAATGTTTATGTATAATTTGCAAAAATATTTGTGTCATACGTTTAATTTTATTTTACCCTTAGCTGCCACATAGAGTAATTTGTATGATGCTAAAGAGTATATGTGTTTGATTGGTATGTGCAAATACATGCCAACGATGCAAAATAATTTCGTTCAAAATTAAAATGTCACGTCCCCCGTTCGTTCTGCCCAGTTTTCTAGACTACTGGCTGTTTATTATTCCAAAGAATATGTAAAATATGAAAGAAGTCGGACAAACGGTATAGAAAGAGTTCGATTTAAATTAAAGTGGAACGCCCCTGAATTTCGCCCAATTTTTTAGACTAATCACTGCTCATTATTCCAAAGAATATATTTGCAAAATTTGGTTGAAGTCAGGAAAACGGCGTAAAAAGAGTTCGATAAAAATTAAATTGACACGCCCCCTGTCCAATTCCACCCACTTTTGTAGGCTTAAATCTTCTCATTATACCAAAGAACATATGTGTGAAATTTGGTTAAAATCGGAGAAACGGTGTAGATGGAAATAAATTAGAAATTAAGTGCCACGCCCCTCGTTTAGTACCACCCACTTTTATAAACTACAGACTGATCCTTATGCCAAATAAAATGTGTGCAAGATTTGGTTTAATTCAGATAAACGGTGTAGAGGGAGTTCGATTACAATTAAATGGACACGCCCCCTGTCCCAGCCCACCCACTTTTTTAGGCTTAAAACCTCTCATTATAGTTAAGAATATATGTAAGAAATTTGGTTTAAGTCGGACAAACGGTGTAGATGGAGCTAGTTTAAAAATAAAGTGCCACGACTCCCGTCTAGTACCGCCAATTTTATAAACGTATTCGTAAGATTGCTCAAATTAACAAGCATAATATGCGCAAAATTTTGTTGATGTCTGACACACGGTGTTGAAGAAGTTCAATTAAAAGTAAGATGCCACGCCCACTTTCCTGGTCTAAAGACTTCACATTACACCATATGTGTATATAGAATATATGGGCAAAATTTGGTATGTGTTGGATAAACGATGTGGGTGGCATTTGGAAAACAAAAGTTTTTCTATTTTGATGGCGTCACTTTGTACGGGAGTTAATATCATAGAAATGGTTCACACTATATATCAAAGCTCATGTGCAAAATTTCAAGACATTTCCTTAATTTTTGTGGATTTTTAAGTGATTTAACGTTTTAAATAAAGCCAAATTGTATGGGAGGTAGGTGTGGTTTTCATTCGATTTTGTCAAATATCATATTAATTGTCTACATTAAATATCAAAGTCTATGTGGAAAATTTGAAGACCTTTCTTTAATTTGAGCAGCGTTTTAAGCGATTTTACGGTTACTAAAAAGCCACTTTGTATGGGAGGTAGGCGTGGTTTTCATTCGATTTTTCCAAATTTCATAGCCAGGACTTATATTGAAAATCAAAGCGTACGTGCAAAAATTGAAGACATTTCTTTAATTTTTGTGGATTTTTAAGAGATTTTACTATAAAAATTAAGTCACTCTGTATGGAAGGTAGGCGTGGTTTTCATCCGATTTGGCTCATTTTCGAACTTGATCTTCATATTTTTAAAAAAAGCTTTTAAAGGGTCCGCCAAATAACTTTTTTTTTTTTTGAAAATGCAAAAAAAAACTACTGAATATTTTCTCAAATTTATTTTTTTATTTGAATGTACAATCCTTCCAGTTAATAATGGAAAATAATTTCATTCAAATGGCTGCCTCGGCTGGCCATGCAGTAGCCTACACGATAGGTCCAATTTTTAAGCACATTATCGATTGTGTGCAGCTGTATTTCACCAATGGCTTCACGAATATTGTCCTTTAAAGCGTCAATTGTCTCTGGCTTGTCAGCGTAACACTTATCTTTGAGGGCACCCCACAAATAATAGTCCAACGGTGTCAAATCGCAGCTCCAAGGTGGCCATACGACATCAGCTCTGCGGCTGATAATGCGATCTTCAAAAACAGGGCGCAAAACATCGAGCGTAGCTTCGGCTGTGTGGCACGTAGCGCCGTCCTGTTGAAACCAAATGTTGCCAATATCCTCCTCTTCAATTTTTGTGAACAAAAATTCGTTCAACATGGCCCGATAACGATGGCCATTGACTGTAACGGCCACTCCTTGCTCATTTTCGAAAAAAAATGGCCCAATTATGCCTCTGGACCAAAATCCGCACCAAACAGTGACTCGTTTTGGGTGCATCGGCTTTTCAATGTATGCGTGCGGGTTTTCTGTGCCCCAAATGCGACAATTTTGCTTGTTTACATACCCGCCAAGATCAAAATGAGCTTCATCTGAAAAGATGATTTTTTTGGCAAAATCGGCATCTTCTGTAAGTCGATCGCAGGCAATATTTCCTAGCGTTGTTCCAGCGTATACACAACCATATTCGTTCAGCGGAAGGATAAAACTAATTATTTGTCAAATCAGACATGTACTAAGTGTTACCATTCACGAAATAAGCACTAGTTGAAAAAAAAACGTTAGATGGCGGACCCTTTACTTTGAATTTCATCGCGATAGCTGTAAAATTACGGATGCAATCGTGTCGACAGACAGACAGACGGTCACACGGAAATCGACTCAGGGGATGATGCTGATCAAAAGTGTGTATACTTTTCTATACCTGCCACGCCTCCTTATTGGAGTTACAAACGGAATGACAAAGTTAATTTACCACTTACGCAGTACGCGTTGCTGTATAAAAAAACACGGATCGTCTGTTGGATCAATTTTTTGTCGCTGTTCATGGCTCAACGGAAATGATATATGAGTGATTGTACGTTAAGAGGTTGTCTGATATTAGGAAATGTGGCGTGATGTAAATATTTTAAAATATGTACTTTTCCGAAGTTGTACTATATACTCAAGTATTTTGTATACTACTTTAAGATGGCCAGTCAATTAATTAATTTTTACGTATTTTTTAAGGGACCAGGGGAGATACTCTATAATATATAGGGTAAGGACATGAAGGCCAGAGACTCAAAGAGACCACAAACGAAAAAATAGATGCGCAGTATATTTCATTTCTGCTCACTTGAACTGGACTTGGAGGGTTGATATATAACCATGGCATCTCGAGATGCAGGGGAGAGATATTTTTACTAAAAAACGAACACAATCAAAAGAGCATGTATTATTAAGAAAAAACGAAGGAACACAATAAACTATGCATAAATTAAAGTTAATACACATTACAAACAAAGTTATACTTTCAATAACTAAGAAATGAAACTTACCAGGGGAGAAACTGCATTCACCGACAGCACGGAGAGCACGCGAGTGACTAGTGCTTGATCTAAAATTGTAACGACCAGTACTTTATCGACATTATTTAACGAACGTAAAACGTTCAGGGTAGGAGACTTAAAATACGAGAGACAAATATTGCGGATTTTTTTTAATGGAAAATTTGAATTAATAATAAGCACACAATAACAACTACAGGACAGAAGTGCTTCCAAAATTTTTTCAAAGGAATATTCCTTTGAGGCATTCAATGAAAGGAGTGATCGTTGCTATCAACCGGTACTGAAGATTTTTGCTGAGTATAATCTATCTAATCTCTTATATAAAATTGATGTGCTAATTTTTGTTTCCAGGTAAACTTTAATAATAAGTATCCCAGCAGAAAATGTCATGCCTGATCAGGCAAGAATTCAGAATTCATGACCGAGGCTTGAGCTTTGCTTCAAAATAGCTCTGATTTTTTCATGCAAGTGTCCGCCTCTTCAGACCTGAAATTTGGTATTACTTTTTTGAAATGTTCATCTATGATTTCTGGTGTGAATATCAATTTTTATTTCAAATTCAGACATGAAATCTGGCCTGAAATTAAAGAGGACTGATTTTCTGTTAAATTCAGATAAGAGCACAGGTCTTGAAAAAGATGCCTGAATTATGTTTTAATTTCAGCCTTGAAATTCGGAACTGAATAATAGAGGCATGATTATGTTATGAAATTCAATCTTGAATTCCAGTCTGACTATTAGAGGTCTTAGCGAGTTTTCCGCTGGGATGTTTAATTAAAGTGTTAAATTTTTTAAGAAATCATCCCCGATGCCACGCATTGCTTGATCGTTTTCTTTTCATACGTTTGTGTTGCGAGAGTTTCAATAAACTCCATGTTCCTCTCTATTCTTCTCTTTTTCTGCTCAGCTAGCACAGCACAGCACAACATAAAAAACAGATGAGCCTTACGTAAGGCGAAAAGTGAGATACATATAAATGCAGTGCTGAGCAGCAAAACAAAACAAAACAAAACAATATTTTTATGAAACATTTTCATAAAACAGTGAGAGTGAGAACGGATGAGCGATCAAAATTAGTTCATTTTTGAACACAAGGCGATTGACTGACCACCTTTAGCGTGCTTAGGATTTTTTTTATATGACGTTTTGCGCTTTATCTCACTCCACACTCATTCAAAGAGAAAAAAAAAAAATGTTTTGGCACTCTTCAATGATAAAAAAACGTCATTGGGTATATGGTTGAGTATGCCAGGTATAGGCTCCGAAACCGCTTAACTAATCTTTACGAAATTTACAGGAAACTGTAGCAAAGTCTTGAGAGTGTTTCTGTGAAGTTTGGTGCCGATCGAACCAATGTGGCGGGCATTGGACAAGGAAGCGTGTCACTTTCCGTATAAACGAAATTTGCAATATCGAATATATTTGGAGTTATAGGTCGCACAGCCTCAGAATGGGGTATTCGAACTCAATTTACAAGTGCCGTTTCACTGGTAACATCCTATGAGCGTTGGACCAGAGGCGTGGCCCTCTTACATCAGCAAAGTTTTCGGTACAACTTTCGAACTATAAGTCACACAACAATGAAACTTACGAACGAACTTACTATTTAGCCGTGTCCTCCAACTGATAAAATTGAACGAGCAATAAATGAGGGGCGTGGCTCCGCCTATATAATTAAAATTTTTGATATTGAATTGCTTCGGAACAAAGTGTCGCATAACAATAAAACTTGGCATAGTTACAAATTGACCAGGTTTTTCTATTGGAAAACACTGAGCGTGGCTCTGCCCATACAAGCCAATTTTCACTTCTTATATATGCAGCGCTGCAAAACAGAAGAAGAAATGCTTTTTATTTCGTTTGTCGTATATTGACTTAAGGTGATTCACTGACCATCTTCAATATTCAAAGAGTACCAAAAACGTGTTAGCGCTCTTTATTGATAAAGGGCAGAAATCCGTGGTGAAGCTGCGGACCACTGCGGCCTGCTAGAATTTTATATACCAAAAAGTGAATATAAGTTGTGAAATTAAATAAACTCTAAAAAAACTTGTCTATTTCGAGCTGAAAATTCCCGCTGTGACATTATCAATACAGCACATCGTGCATACCGATTCCACACTTAAAAGCAAATCTGTATTACAAATTTAAGTTGTATATAAATTTATAAAGTCGAACAAAAACTACACATTTGCTATTTTAAGCCGTATTTGCAAAGACAAAAAAAAAAAAAAATATCAAACAAATTCATGAAAAGCACATCTATACACATATAATTCCAAACAGTTGTTGTTACATGAGAGCAACTTTCGTAAATCTAAAAAAAGACAAAAACAGCACGAATTCGCACTGCGTGCATTTATATAACAAGCGGCACGTGACTGGCTCCCGTAGTGTGATGCATATGTTTATATAAGAAAACAATCTCCAAATAGCTCAACAACCTGTCAGCCTCAACTCTATCCTACACTTCGCTCTCTTCCGCCCCGCAACCCCCAAACACGTGTGGCACACAGTATGCTGTTTTGTAATAACTTTCATCCTCGCAGCTTTTCATCCTGCAAACAAAACAAGTCAGCAACAAAAAACACAAAAAAAAAAAATGAAATTAAAAAACAAACCATTGTAGGTGGTAGCGTGCGTTGTAGTAAAATAGGAATGAACTATAATGTAGAGCAGAGTAAAAGTGGAGTAAGAGTGCCTGAAATAAATAAAAAAAAAAAATGCCAAGAACAAAACACGATAACAACAACACTGACTAAAGCAGTAAAAGCTTTTAGATAACACGCGCTGAATTCGCACATGCACACAAACCAAACATACACACCCATGCATAATTTTACTCATACACACATTTACACGTATACTTATATAAGCACATAAAATATATTTTCATTCACCGAATTCTGAATGGGAGTATTTATCTTTTCCCCTTACGTTGCCAGAGTACGCCGGAGTAGTAAATGACAGCCCATTCATTTACTGTGCGGCGCAGTCAGAAGGATAACAACAACAACGACGACAACTGCACAAACAAAACAATGCCAAAATCAAAATACAAACACAACAACAAATAACATCCAGGGTAGTCCTTGTAGTGTAAAAATAGTAAAAGCTTTTAGAGTAGAAGTTTAGAGTAGAAGCAAACAAAAAAAAGTAAGCTTTTGCATTGGATTGAGTTGTTTAAGAGCGCAAAGCTTTTGTTGGCAAAAGGAAATTCCTATAGTCATAAAGGCTATGGAGAGAATAAAAATGCGAGCGTGTCTAAGTATAGGTCAGGCTTAAGTGAAAACAAACTAATGGCAAACAGCAACAAAACAAAAAAACAAAGGGATTTAAAGCCATTACCTATGACACTGCTTCAGGAAGTGAGTTGAGGAAGGCACGAGTTGGTGTGTGTTGTATTGGTGTGTGTATGTGTGCGTGAGCTATAACAGCTGTTTCGTGTTAGTTATAGTGGTTGTAAATGCTAGCGTTGTTATTATTGTTGTTATTTAAGCAATGAAAAGCATAAACTTGAAATGTGCCAACTTGTAAAGCTGTTTCACTTTAATTGTTGTGTTTAAAATAATATTACTCCATAAAAAAGCTAATTTGCGGTATCTGCTTGCTATTATGAGTACTGCATGTTATTTTTTGCTTTCACAAAATACTCACAATTAAAAAATATTTAAGTCTGTGCTATTTGAACTTTATTTTGGCTAGTTAAATACAATTTAAGCTGGTGCTACATGGCGTATGATTAACATTTAATTAATTTTAAATGCGAACAAATGTTAATATTAATTAATACTGGTTAATGTTAACCAGACACGCATTTGGGAAATATTAAAAATAAAGTACTTATTTTGAAAATAGTTGGAAATAATTTAAGAAAAGTTTATATTCTTAGTTATTTTTCTCACATGAAGAATACCTACTAAGCAGGCACTTAATACTATACTTAGAGGTTGCATTGAATAAAGCAACAAAACGATTAACATGTGCTGAATGTAATTTTTAAACTTAATAAGCTGAGTGTTAAATAGTCACAAAAAGTCACTTCTAATATATTTTGAAACGGTTAAAACTTCGTTGTCAAAATGTTTTTCAGCTGGAAAAATTGTTCTCAAACATTTCATTATGTTAAACGATTAAGATTTTTAATTCGAAAACTTGCGCTAACTAATATGGGCTTGGAATCTTCTCAAACTTTTGTTATATTAATTGATTGAATATGTATCGCAAAAAAATTTAAAAATTCTGTGGTTCAATATAAATGGCAAAGCAACGAAGGCTGGAAGTTTTTAGCTTCAGGTGTGTTTTTATTGGTTAATTTAATTTTGCCATATTAAACTTTGGGCTTGTGTTTTTTTTTTCAAATATAGTGTAGAAATTGTAATATTTTAGACATCGGGTCTAGTCTGGATTGACGTGTCTGCGTCTTTTAAATCGATATAGGGATGGCATGCTTGAAAAGTTGAAAGAAAAGCGTCACAAGAACTATGCAGATTTCGAACCAAAATTTCTTTATGATGCAATTTACCGATTTGGACAAATTTTAGCTTTTATAAAACATTACACAAATTTTATAAAATATAATTTACTTTCTATATTCTTCGCAGCTTCTTTTTTTATAGGCGATAAATTTCAAAAATTCCATTTATGGAAATACCTACATTTTAGTACATATTCCTGCTACTATGATGCAATTTGACACAGGAGTAGATTAGGTCAGTTCCTATCATCTTGCAAGAATTGAGCATAATACGAACTAACTGAAAGTAAGTGGAAATGAAAAAAAATTAATTTTATAATAAGCGTTTTATGTACACTGAAGATTGCACAGTGGTCGAAATGGCCTATCTAGCGGCATTTAATTCAAAACATGTGAAGCTCAGTCAGGGGCGAATGCAGGAAAATATTTCAGGGGGGGGGGGAGGAGGTTTTAAAAATTGTAATGTACGTTATGTATATATGCATTATAGAGACCTTTAACTGTATGGATCAAGTTTTTTTTAACATATTCATAATGTGCATAGCGGCCGTGGCACAGCGGGTAGAGTGCGTGGCCCACACGCCAGAGAACCCTGGTTGAATTCCCACCCGACACAAAAATGGTCCACTATTATTTTCTATTTTTATCAATGATATATTTAGTGTCTGCAAACATGCGTCTGTGCACGCATATACTGATGATATCCAGCTTTATTTCTCTAGTCTTGTGCTATAGACTAAATGATGATCTTGGCAGCATTAATAAGTGGGTCATAAGTAATGGACTCCAATTTAATGCTTCCAAATCGTATGTCCTCCCTATCTGTAAGAACAAAACATGTATTGATGATGTCCCTGACCTGTTTGTCGGTGAAAGTAAGTTAGCAGTGGTGTCAAAAATAAAGAATCTAGGTTTCTATATTAACTCGTCTCTATCCTGTGTAGATCATGTGAATAGCGTAGTCCAAAAAGTGTATTATGTCCTACGTAATTTAAGGATGTCGTCAAGTGTAACTCCTATCAATATTATGCGTAGGTTGGTAATACAACTTATTTTACCTTTAATAACGTATTCTGATATAGTTTATAGTAAATTTGGCTCAACCTCTCGTTTCAAGTTACAAATTTCTTTCAACTATGCAACTCGTTATGTTTATGGGCTGCGTAAATTTGATCACCTCTCAAGATTTCGGAATGCTATACTTGGGTGTATACTTGGATGCATGAAACTGCATAATTTGGCATAAACTCATTCATGAAAAAACACTTTTACCTGTATAATAAACTTGAGTTCTGTGTATCGAATAGAAATCATTGTCTTATTGTCCCTAGGCACAATTCATTGAATTCGTCTTGTCTATTTTTCATCAACGCCATTAGAATGTGGAATGCTCTGCCACGTAGGATAAGAGAGATCAGCAGGAGAAATATTTTTAGACAATCTATCCTATCTTTATTTTCTTCTTCATAACTTATAGTTACTGTACCTTTTCTGTTTTCCTTCATCTTCTCTGAATAATTTATAACTAGTGATAAGGACCCGAAAATCGGGTGTACTTCCCTACTTCGCTTTGGAAATAACACTTTCTCGTTCACATTTCAGCGAGTTCGTGTCTTAAGTCTTTTTCAAAAAATGATCAAAAATCTAATAATTTCCTGCATACCTACAGGTCATGACCTTTCTAAGATGGAAAAATTTGATGGAATAAGGGGACCCTTACCGGAATAAGTATATAAAAGATACTTTATAATGTCTATGATTAAGCTTAAATATTGATTAATGTATGTTGTCACTTGTAATATAAATTTTTGTTGTAATCATATTATTTTATTTTTTGTCGTACTATAAAAGAAGATAGTTCTTATTGTACAAATGCTCTAAAATAAATAATAGAAATAATAGAAAATTCATAAACAAAAGAGAACATAAAATGTATTCATAAAACGTGTTAAAAATATTTTCGAGACATGAAATACATGAATAGAATTAGTCAGAGTGATATTGCGGCTTTAGTACCTAGATTTTTTATGATTGTGCTTCTAATGTCCTTCAATTTACTGCAAATTAAATTTTCTTCAAAGCATTCCGCTACTTCGCTAACAGTTATTCTAAGTATCAGAACTTGAACGAACAATTTTCGCATTTTTTTTATTTTATATAATCTGTTATTAAACATAGAATATGATCCATACCGACAACAACAAAGTGGACACAATCACCGTTACGTGACATTTAAGTAGTGACAAAAGTAACGCACTCACACACAAACGTAAATATAAACAAAGACAGTGCCGACTCAGAGTTGGATGCACAGATGGATGCACCTAAATACAAACAGACTGACAGACAGACAGGCAGACACAATCAGAACGCAATACTTTCGACGTAATGCCGTAACGCAGCGGCACAACACGTAGTCGTTTGCAGTTGGGGAGGCAGCATGTTGGGGAATTCACGTAATTGGAGTACCTGGGTACTTAATATAAAAATAAATGCAAAAAAAAAAAAAAAAAATAACAGCAACAACACAAACAACAATACAGCTGTTGTCAACATCTGCTAATAAAAAAAATAATGTGATCCTCATTTTTTTTTTTTATTATTTTTTTTCGCTTTTTCTTCAAGTGTTAAGTTGTATAGCCAGAGCTGAGAGTGAGACATTTAGACGAAGTGACATTTGGTCAGCAGGCAGACTAAGGAGAGTTAGCGGTCAAGTAAGCGGTTAGCTTTGCAGTGGTTAGAGCCTAGGTATAACAGTAAAAAATACGGTCAGCTGAGTCCATTTTTGTTCTGGTAATTGTTATTATTGTTGTTGTTGTTTTTATTGTCATTGCTGTTGCAAAATAAAAGCCTTTATTATGAGCATCAAAACCAAGCCGATACTCATACCAACAATGCAATATTTACCAAGAACTACAACAGTACGATTAAACAACAACAATCGAGTTGGGGGCAACAACGCGTGGCATTCATGGCGCATTTAAAGCGTTGGCGTTAACAATGAGGTTGATTTCGCGTTACTTTAAGCGGAATAATAGGCTCAAATATGTACGTCGCTATCGTAATTGTTGTCAACATTACGCTTTGCGGTTGAGTGAATTGTTTTATTCTTGAATTGTAGTACATTTTGTAAGATTAATTCTTTGTAATTGCATAACTTAGAATATCCTTATTAATATGCTTGTCATACATAGGCAATTATACTGCCTTCATCTAACATAAAAATCAAAATTGATTTTATTATGTTTTCCTTATACTTAAGTCATCCACCCTCTTAAAGTTTACACTGCGTTACAAAAATGATCTTATGTTCTGACCTATGAACCAAATATATCGCAAATGTATCGCAGGTTGCCAGAGACTCTTCTCCTAAAATCGTCAAAAGGCTTTTCAAAAACCGTAATTTGGGTCTTGGGAAAAAATTACTTTAATTAAAAAAGTCAAGGTTCGATACTTTTAAAGATTATTAAACGTGATACCGTATATTTGTTTAGCTTTCTCGTTTCTTTAAGTACGAGTACATATTTAATTTCATTTTATTTCATTTCATTTCATTTTTTTCATTTATCAATTCAAATTCAATTGTACATTGAGGCTAGCCTTATGTAATACATCGTATATATGGTATATAAATTGTAGTTAATTGATTAATTAGTGACTTACAGACTAAGTTTGCTTACAAAAGTTAATACGGTAATTATCGCTGTTGCAGAAAGGAAGAAAAAGCTTAACACAAATGTAAAATTTATTATTCAAATTACAATTATACACTAAAAAAACATTACAATAGCCAGTCTAAGGGCCGTTTTCTCAATGTTCGGTTAGTCTAGCTCTTAACCGAGAGATAGCTAACCATACGATAACTAAATAAATAGTTTCGTTGTCTCCAAGTGCTGATTAAGTAACCTCCGGTTAAATCATTAATTGTGAATTTTTCAATTGTGAATACATAAAAATTGCATATCTGCTGTCATTAACCGACTTCAAAAAAAAAGGAGGAGGTTCTCAAGTTCGTTTCTCTGGTTTTTTTTTTTTTTTTTTTTTTTTAAATGTATGTACATCGATAACTCCTAAACCATATGCCTGATTGCCAAAATTTTTGGGGAACAGATAGATATCATAAGCATGGAGGTGCCCGTACAAAAGTGGGCGGTATTAGAGAACTGGGCGTGGCAATAATAGATCTCGCAATATTGACACTAGGGTACTGCAATTTAGTGTAGGGGTAGGCACAATTATTACAAATTACGGGCAAGATGGGCGTAATTCGACAAATGGGCGTGGCAATATTAGAAAAACAGTGCATCTTGAATAATTTTGAGGCTAGAGTACTGCAATTAAGTGTAGGGGTAGGCTTTATTATTACAACTTATCGTCAATAAAGTGGGCGTTATTCGACAAATGGGCGTGGCAGTATTGTAAAAACACTGTATCTCGAATAATATGGCCACTAGAGTACTGAAATTTAGTGTAGGGTAGACACAGTTAATACAAATTACGATCAAGAAAATGGGCGTTATTTGACAAATGGGCGTGGCAATATTAGAAAAAGAGTGTATTTCGAATATTATTGATACTATACGTAGGGTGCCTTTTATATTTCGGGATTTGGCAACCCTGGTGTTGCAATCTGTCAACTGAAAGCTCTATCGCAAAGTTTGACATTTGTTGGCTTATACGTACTCAGAACGTTTTGACATACGAGCGCTATTTGTGTTGTTTATAGTAACTTAAAAGATTCATCTCGGTCTAAAAATGGAATTAAATCGTGAACATTTTCGTGCGATTATTTTTTACAACTTTCGACGTGTATTAACACAGCAACAGTGCATGAATGAACTTAATTCAATTTTTGGCGATGAAGCTCCATCAAGGATCAGTGTTTATCGATGGTATGGTGAATTCAATCGTGGTCGTAGTTCACTCCAAGACGAATTTCGTGAAGGTCGTCCGAAATCAGATGTTGTTCCGAAAACCATTGATGCTGTGCGCGAACTGATATTGCAAGAACGTCATGTTACCTATCGTGAGATTGAGGCAACCTTAGGCATAAGTGGGACCAGCATACATTCAATATTGCATAAACATTTGACTGTCAAAAAAATTTGTTCGCGTTGGATCCCACACAATTTGTCAATCGCTCAAAAAAAGGCTCGTGTCGATTGGTCGAAGGAAATGCTCAAAAAATACGATCGCTGTGCTTCGAAACACGTCTATGACATCGTGACAGGTGATGAATCGTAGATTTACGCGTATGAGCCCGAAAGTAAACAGCAGTCGACTGTATGGGTGTTTCAAGATGAGCCAAATCCAACAAAAGTTGTTCGCGCACGAAGCACTTCCAAGCAAATGGTCGCCTGTTTTTTCGGAAAATATGGACATGTCGCAACCGTACCAATAGAACAACGCAGAACAATCAACTCTGAGTGGTACACAACCATTTGTTTGCCAGTTGTCTTCCAAGAAATCAGGAAAACCAACCGCCGAAGACGGATCACTCTTCACCACGACAATGCGAGCTCTCACACATCGGCTCAAACAACTGCATTATTGAGCACCCAAAACATCGATTTGATGGGTCATCCGCCGTATAGTCCTGACTTGGCACCGAATGACTTCTTTTTATTCCCAACCGTGAAGAATAAACTGCGTGGACAACGATTTTCGACGCCCGAAGAAGCGGTTGCGGCATTCAGAATGCATGTTTTGGAGATACCTCAATCAGAGTGGCAAAAGTGCTTCGACAATTGGTTCAAACACATGCAAAAGTGTATAGATCTTAATGGAGAATATTTTGAAAAACAATAAAGTGATTTTCGATGATTAATATTTGTTTTTGTTCTCTAATCCCGAAATATAAAAGGCACCCCTCGTAGTACTGCAATTTGGTATAGGGGTAGGCATTTTTAGTACAAATTACGGTCGATAAAGTGGGCGGTATTCGACTATTGGGCGTGGAAATATTAGAAAAACAGTGTATCTCGAAAAATATTGACACTAGGGCACTGAAATTTATTGTAGTACAGGGGTTGGCAGAATTATTAAAAATTAGGGTCAATAAAGTTAGCGTTATTTGACAAATGGGCGTGGCAATACTAGATCTCGCAATACTAGATACTACTGTATCTCGAATAATATGAAAACTAGGGCACTGAAATTTAGTGTAGGAGTAGGCACAATTATTACAAATTACCGTCAGTAAAATGGGCGTTATTCGACAAATGGGCGTGGCAATATTAGAAAAAGAGTATATCTCGATTAATATTGATACTATGGTACAGCAATTTGGTATAGGGTAGGCATCATTAGTATAAATTACGGTCAATAAAGTGGGCGGAATTCGACTACTGGGCGTGGAAATATTAGAAAAACAGTGTATATATATTGACACTAGGGCACTGAAATTTATTGTAGTACAATATTTATTAAAAATTATTAAAAATTACGGTCAATAAAGTAGGCATTTTTCGACAAATGGGCGTGGCGACACTAGATAAACACTAACTCAGTTAATATTGACGCTGGGGTATTGAAATAAAGTATAGGGGTAGGGACAATTATTACAAAAACGCCCAAGAGAGTGGGCGCTTATTTAAAAAAGGGGCGTGGCAATATTAGAAAAACACTATATCTCGAATAATATTGACACCAGGATAATAAAACTCGCTACAAGAATGGGTATAATAATTTCAAAACACTTGACATCTAATTTAAATTTAAGAGACAGATATTTGAAATAACCAACAAACTTTCAGAATTTAATAGAACAAATTTTTTCAGAACAATTGTATTTATGTTGTTTATACACTTTTTTCGAAAATTTATCATATTCTCTAAAAAGGAAGACATAAAAACTTTTTAAAAAAAAAAACAACCGACTACAAAATCACTACAAAGTAAAAAATAATTTTAAAAATATTTTTCCTTTTAATTTCTTGGTCATATTTGATAATTTATTTAAACATATTATTATTTATGAAATCTTATTATCATAATTTTTTTCTTATTAGTTTTATTATCATAAATATATTAATTTCTTGATGAACACAAAAGCTTTTAAGGTCGGCGCTAATATAATAAGACTTTTAATCAGAAGCGCCAACTTCAAAGCATTTGTATTCATCAAGAAATTAATATATTTATGATAATAAAACTAATAAGAAAAAATTCAAATAATAAGATTTCATATATAATAATATGTTTAAATAAATTATCAAATATGACCAAGAAATTAAAAGGAAAAGTATTTTTAAAATTATTTTTTACTTTGTAGTGATTTTGTAGTCGGCTGTTTTTTTTTTAAAATTTTTTTTAGCTGTTCGGTTCATCGAATTCAGTTAACTCCAATTCAGTAGTTGTAAGGAAGTTCAGTATGGCAGGATATATTGTTTTGCGTTGCTTGATCTTTTTAGCAGTGAACGAAAGGGGTTGAATCTAAAAGTAATTGATGTCATCTAGTTCTTGTCACATAAGCTGCACAGCTTTGTCAGATTGGCTGCACAGCTTTGTCAGATTGGCTCAAATTTCTTCTTTTTTATGTGAAAATCCTAGAATCCAGAAAAGAAAATCCAAGCAAGGCTCATTGCTTTTGGGATTGACATCCCTACTACATACCAAGCATGGTATTTCACTATCAAAGCATGTACAATTTTAATGATTTATTAAAAAGTGGGTGTAACTATAGTGCAACTACTTCTATTTTTTGTAAAGTTTCCATTTAAACAAAATTACCAAATTTAAGTCTTATGCGATCAAAATCATCAAATATGCATAAAGTGTTTTTTTAATTATTTTTATTAATTAACCTATCGCGCGTTGCTACGCCTAATGCAAACAACTTTTATTTGCCCCTTTGTTTGACACCGTGCTCATTGTACAATGCCCGTCCCAGTTTCCCGATAGCAGGACATCACCAAATAGTGAGAAACTCCATTCTGAGTTTCAATTTTATGTGCCTTTTACTTGAATAGCTATTCGATCGATATCAAAATTTGATCCCAACTGTGTCGGATTTTTAATTTATTCGCTCACAATAACTTTTCGCTTCGCTATCTGGAGTAAAACAACTTATTGATTATTGACCAAGTAACGGAACCGTGTTTTTTTTTTTTTGTGTGAATGGAAAGAAAAGAAGCAACACTTTTGTTTCTCGAAAGTAAGAGTAAAATATAAAAAAAACTAGTAAAGATGGAGCTTCGGCAGGGTACCGAAGCTAAAATACCCCCCCGCGGCCATATTAAAGTATATTCAAAGTCTTTATCTACGTCTATATCTTTATTAACGAAAGTTTTCCTATTTTGATGACGTCACTTTGTATGGGAAGTAGGCGTGGTTTTCATTCGATTTTGCCAAATATCATAGCGGTGGTCTATATTATATATCAAAGCTTTTATGCAAAATTTCAAGACATTTCTTTAATTTGAGCAGATTTTTAAGAGATTTTACTTTTAAAATAAAGCCACTTTGTATGGGAGGTAGGCGTGGTTTTCAGCCGATTTTTCCAAGTTTCATAGTCGGAATTAAGACTCAAAAATTAAGGCTCACAAAAATTTCAAGGCATTTCTTTAATTTTTGTGGATTTTAAAGACATTTTACGGTAAATATAAAGTTATTTGTTTGGGAGGTAGGCGTGGCTTTTATGCGATTTGACCCATTTTCGTACTTGATCTTCCTTTTTTTTAAAAATAAGCTTATATTTTGAATTTCATCGCGATATCTTGGAATTGCGGCTGTAATCGTGTCGACAGACGGACAGACAGACGGACAAATGGAAATCGACTCAGGTGATGATGCTGATCAAAAATATATATATTTTTCTATACATGCCACGAAAAATTCGAAAAAATGCGAAATTCGAAATTCTCACACGAGCAAAACTCGGTGACGGTTAAGTTGGTGGGGTTTGTTGATATGCCGTTAGAGAGGGGATTTTATTGCCTTTATAATGAGCTATCAAAATAAGTTTTATGTAAGTTAGTTTTTCTGCTATAAACACTAACGTAAACTAAAGTCGTGAAATATTAATTAACCCTGTAGCTCCTAAGAATGTGAAAATTGACCCCCCCTCCCATACGATTTTTAGCTCAGCTCGACATAACCTTTCACCTCCGTAAATAGTTGCACTCCATTGCGGGGCACCCTGTATAGAGGAACATATATTTTAACATTATTCGTTGGGTTAAAAAAAATAATATAAATTTAAGATACTTTTTTACAGAGCTGTGTCATTTAATGAATGAGGTTTTTTATTTATATCACCTTGATCCTGATTTGTTTCTAACTCAATGCTTACTCAAGCAATCAATTAACTTATCCAACATAACCTGACACAATCACACACATACTTATTGACAATTAGTGTAAACAAGAAAATAAGACTTGATGACTGGCAAGTTCAACTGAGTTACAACATATTAAGTAGGATTGAATTCTCCTTCTCTTTCACATACACACACACACACAATAAGACATGTTAAGACACTCCCCAGTGGGAAAACCCATCCTTCTATAATGCCTTATAGCCTACTTATTTTTTGTCCGCGAGGCATGCAAACGTCCCTTTCCGACTGGGTCATTGATTCAACACACGCACACAAGTGAACATCTATTACAACCCAGTCGGAAAGATCGCTTACTAAATAATTCATGTTTTCCTTTAGCTTATGCTGGTGAAAACGGTAATCATACAAAAGTTAGTATGTTGTTTGTTACACTTCGAACACCTTACATCTTCGCTTACGATTGCACCTACAAAAGGAATGCACGGTTAAGCCGATCATGCCTTCGTGTGATCATTTCCATATGTATTTTAATGTATGTAATAATGTTACGAAGATATGAAGTGTGGCAAAAACCATATGAAAAACGAGTAAAGAACAAATTCTGGCAAATATTTAATTCATAAATAGTGTACCATCCCATTTTGGGTTTTAACATAAAAAACCAATAAAAATCATGAAAGAAAGTGAAAGGAAAGCGAAAAAATAAGTACGATCCGTGGCCTTACGTTCACCATCTTTTGTAAGTGAAAACGTCAGCAGTGCTTACAATTTCCGTTGTGGAGAAGGTTTTAATGGACTATGTGCAGTTCGTCTATCAATACTGTACGGGTATCTTACGTTTTCATGCATACATCCTACTTATTAAATAAAGTGCATTAGAATGGAAACGCGAACGATTCTGATCGTCGGGAGTACATTCCCTGCACTTTATTTTAGTAAATAAAAACGTAAGTACGTATGATGCTTTTAATACTTTAGAGAAGAAATCTTACTAGAGACGGCCATGCCTTAGTAAAAGTAATGGGGATTCGGAAAGGACGTTTGCATGCCTCGCGGACGAAAAGTAAGTAGGCTTTGATGCATTATAGAAGGATGGGTTTTCCCACTGGGAATGTACAACAATTTTCGACTTTTTTCAAAACTACAGATTTCGATCATCAGGTTCTAGTAATGGAGAAAAATATTGCACATTTTCAAAGTGTACGTTTCAGTTATTTTAAATATAGATTTAAAAATTGACGCTAAACTAAGCAATTTATTAACATGAAAAGTAAGAAATCTTCTTAATACAAGTATATTGTTGGCATAGTTATATGTTCTTTGACTTAGTAATTGTGTTCACAGACCTATAGTAAATTTTTGTGAGAAATATTTTGGTGAAATATTATAATCATTAAGCGCTGTTTTTATGGTTTTGGTTTTTTCTTACAAAAAAAAATTTAAAAAGGTACCCTTCAAGATAAATAAAGGAAGCTAAATAGTTAAATGAAATACTCTACAAAAATATTCCTCATAAAATTTTACTATAGATCAGTGAACATAACAACTATGTCAGGCATATATATTTAGTTTTTTTTTTTTATCCTTTCATATTAAGTATTGCGAGGCATACACTTGAAAAACTACCCAGAATCCTTTAATCGAGGTCTGTTATTTTTGTTTTTTTTTTTTTGGTTGTTGGACTGTGTTATTTAAGCTTTACGTAAGGCACGCTCGATTAACCTGTAGCTATTTTGAATATATGAACACGATGTTGTTGCATTTAGTTAAGTATTTTGTGTGTTTTTTCTATTATCGGTTGAGCTAAGTCAACCGGAAGGATATGAAGACAACAACAGCAGCATAATTTTAGCATAATGTGTGTGTGTGATGTTTATGTGTTTTGTCAAAAAAAAAAAAGAAATAAATATTTTCAGCAAATACCAATTAATTATAAATTTATAGATATATTGTTGCAAGAATGAGAACTATTTAACTGCAGAAAATTAGTTTAATTTATAAAATGTTTTTATTCATTCAATTTATAAAAGCTACTAAGCTGACCTAGTAAATATTTTCAATGTTAACAATTATCTTTCCATTATCTTTGTAATAGTTGATTTGGAAAAATGACTTCAGTTAAAAAAAAACATTTGTTATTCCCAGTGACTAATAAAAAATTTTATTTAAAATTTTTTTATGTTTTTTATGTTTTTATATTTTTCTTTTTATAAAGTATAACAACTTTTTTTCAAAAAAGTAAAACTAATGCTATGTTCCGGAAATATTTCTTTCCTATCATTATTGCCTACCCAAAGAGTATAATATAAATAAATTTAAGTGTCCTTGAAAGTAGAGTGTCTAAGTATGCTTAAATACACGCCATACTTAAACTTACATACTTACTCACACGCAACAAAAAAAGGAAATATACTAGTATCATTAACAACAAAAAAGGATATATTTACACAAGTTCAGAGCAACGATGCATATTGGGGTAGAATACAGCAAAAACAAAAAAAAAAAAAACAAAAACAAAACATGTGAATTGGCCAATTTAGCCTTTGAAATGACTGACCGAGCTACTATTGATCAATTTTTGTTGTGCGTGTTATTAAATGCTTGTACACACATGCTTTACAACTGAACCTACAAGCTTAATGCCAACTTCGAACGCTTCTCAAGAAGCTTTACATGTCATTTTTACTCACTGAAGTTTGCCATTGTCTACAGAGAGGTGACGGTCGATTAAAAAAAAATTATTTCTATAGAAAATTTTAGTGGCTACGCACATTAACCATTACGCCCGGGCGCAGCCACAATGCATATGGGTGACTACGATCAAAAAGCCTAAACATTAGTAGAAAACTTGCAGAAAACGACAAACATGCATAATATTAAACAACGTTTACTTAGTTACCAGTAAATTGCACTACCTACATTAACATAGTTTAGTTATAATTGCATGTTAACCGTGAAAAAAGTATCTACCCTGGCCTGTCTCTTTACTATCTCGCAAAGAAGTTGCACTACCTAAATCAACATAGTTTAGTTATAACTGCATGTTAACCGTGAAAAGTATCTACCCTAGTCTGTCCCTTTACTATCTCGCAAAGAAGTTAGTGTAATTTTATGCATTTCTAATTGATTAGACATTTAAGAATTATTTATTTCATGGAGAAGCATAAGTAATAAGAGTAAATCTGTGGCACCTGTGCAAAGTGGGCTAAGCCGAATTTTGTGAATTTTGAGCTATCTGCATCACTAGAACCATCATTTTTTATCTTTCCTTGTGTCTAACGGGATAAGTGTTCTGTCCAGAACACCAATATTAAAAAAACACAGAAATATTAAAAAAAAATTATCATATTACTTTTTTTTCTGTTAAAAAAATCCGAAATTTTTGTCCCTCGTATTTTAAGTCTGCTACCCTGAACGTTTTACGTCCGTTAAAATATGTTGATAAAGTACCTGTTAGTACAATTTTAAATCTCAGGCCATTGACTTTGATGTAAAGTTAACAACAAACGAAGCGTAAGCCACTCGCGTGCTCTCATTGGCGGTCAGTTCGATCACGCCACTCGGTATGTTCAGATGTGCCGGTGAATACAGTATCTCCCCTGGCAAGTTTTATTCCTTCGTTATTCAAAGTATAACTTCGTCTGTAATGAGTATTATGTAATGAGTATTAACTTAAAATTCTGCGTAGTTTATCGTGTTCCTTCGTTTTTTTAAAACCTGGCAAGTTTTATTCCTTCGTTATTCAAAGTATAACTTCGTCTGTAATGAGTATTAACTTTAAATTCTGCGTAGTTTATCGTGTTCCTTCGTTTTTTTCTTAACAATACATACTCTTCAGATTGTGTTCATTTTTAAGTCAAAAAATATCTCTCCCCTGCCTCTCGAGATGCCAGGGTAGAGACCATGAGTCCAGTTCAAGTGAGCAGTAATGAAATATATGAAGAGTATAGAGTATAGAGTATAGAATATAGAGTATAGAGTATAGAGCAGTGTTTCCCAACCTTATTTCACTCATGCCCCACTACAACACCTCAAAGATTTTGAATTCCTATGCCCTATTCTCAAAAAATATTATATTAAATATATATGAAATCATTAGTGGAAGAAGGGGATATGTCGCAAAATTTTTATTTCGAGAAAATTGCGTTCAAAGTTACAAAAATTAA
The DNA here is from genome assembly GCA_914767935.1 of Coremacera marginata. Lineage (NCBI taxonomy): Eukaryota > Metazoa > Arthropoda > Insecta > Diptera > Sciomyzidae > Coremacera > Coremacera marginata. The sequence continues at coordinate 51,183,817 of OU612046.1, read as the reverse complement.
TGAAATTGTATGAAAGTGTATGGAAATCATTGAACGTAGCTTCTTAAATAGGTAAACACTTGGTTGTTTTAAAATTTTATATTTATGCACATACGCCTTTTTCAACTCACGTCTTCATATATAAATAAAACGGGAAAAAGTAATACTGATTTATATATGACTTTATTGAAAAGATAAATCAATGCGATGATTGCGCTTTATGTTGGCTCATTAGTATTTTGATATTTGGTATAAATTTTGTCAATTTTAACCGTAAATCACCACGTTTGGTGATTTCTAGGCGATTTTTTTTTTTTGTGACCAAATCGTTTACTGCACTAAAGCCGCATTCCACTAAATATGATGATGGGAATGGCAACAGCAATTTTCGAGCAAAACACGTTGCATTTGCATACTTTTCCAATGTCTCGTCGCAAAGCCATGCCATTGTCCCTTTTACATCAAATAAAGATTTAATTGATTCATCATTTTGCATTTCACAGAGTTCTTCTTGGTATTGTGTGGTGACATCATTTAAATTTGCAAGCATTGGCTGAGTTATCCAACATGGAAAGTTAATTTCTTTTAAATCAGAAAATCTTTCGTTCAAATCACAGGCCATCTTACACAGGTGATCTGCAATAATAATAACAGCAGCATCAGTTACATCACACTTACTTAGCCAGTAAAACTGATCAAATTTTTTGGCTGAGACATTCTTTTCACACAATTGAAGAAATGTAATGAAGCCAAATATTTTCGCCTTCGCATCAACAAGTGTCTTACTAGCTCCTTGCAGTTGTTTGTTCAACATATTTAGCTTTTCAAATATATCAGTTAAATAACTTACAAATGCTTGGCCATCAACTGTTTGTAAATGTTCCATTTCAGGTTTGTCATTCAAAAACTCTTTTAGAATAGGGAAGAGTTCCATGAATCTTTTCAAACAATTCCTCTGTGGCAGCCATCTCACCTTGGTGTGAAGCAATAGTCTTACAAAGTCGGCATTTTTATTCTCACAAAACTGTTTGAAGAGACGTTCACATTTGGCATTTGCTTTTATAGAGTTTATACATTTTATTACTGAGCTCAAAATCTCATTTAAAACAGGTGAAAGTACTTTGGAAACTAAATTTTCTCTATGAATGACACAATGCACACGCACACAATGCACATTTCAGGATTGTCATCCTTCATTAATTTTAAACACCCATTTTTCTTGCCCATCATAACAGGAGCACCGTCTGCAGCACAAGATATAATATTTTTTATTGGTATTTGTGCTTCAAATAAATAATTTTTAAGTGTCTTGTATATATCAACGGCAGTAGTAGTAGTTTCCAATGATTCACAAAACAACATTTCTTCAATGAATTCACCGTTTTCAATGTATCTTACGTAAGCCATTAATACAGCCTGACTGTCTCTTATAGTTGACTCATCCATCTGTATTGAGAATTTTTTTGATCTTAACTTTTCAACAAGTTGCGTTTCAACATTTTTAGCCATCTCATCTATTCTTCTGCTTACAGTGTTATTGCTTAGTGGCATTGATTTAACATCTTTGTCATCTTTGTCCAGAACTGTTTTGAGAAAAGTTGATATTGCTGGTTTAACTAAATCCTCCCCAATAGTATGATTTTTACCCGATTTTGCTATTAATAGAGAAATTTCGTAACTAGCTTCAAGAGTACGAGTTTGAATAGCAGTTTGTGCAGAAAATATTGAATCTATTGTCGATCTTTTCTCAAATTTCTCCTTTAGAGATTGAAATTGGTCCAAATCATAACTTACATAAGTTGTATGTTTTGCCTTTAAATGTGCTTCGAGACGGCCTTTTTTCATAGATTCGTTGCTTAAACACTGTTTGCACAACAAACAGAATGGTAAACGTACATCATTTGGAGCAGATATGAAACCAAACTTCAAAAACTCATCGGAATACTGACGAACTTTTTTTGTTGCTGCGCTGCTCATTTTATATAATATGGGGTTATTTAACAACTGAAATATAAAAAAAACTCTATAAGAAATTTTTTCCTACACAATTTAGACTTGCAAAAGACTAAATAATATACAGTCAAGGACTAAAAATAAAATACAGCACTTAAATAGCGGATGCAACAACATATAATAAAAACATAAAGCAAAAGCTATAGTCGGTGTCTACCGACTATGAAATACCCTACATCGTCTTAACCATGCTTTAAAAGTGGGCGGACCTCGCCCAAATTTGGTTAACAGCTTGAAATTGATGCCATATATTCATGTTTCCAATTGTATTTTTCTAGCTTATATAGAAATCCTCTAATTAGGCTTTACTATTATAATTTGTATGGAAGAAGGGCGGATCACGCCCATTTTTTGCACACAATTTGGTTTTGATGTCACGTGCACACATACCAAATTTTGTGTTTGTATCTCTTATACTACCTTATTTATGTGGCTTACTTTATTTATATTTGTATGTTATCAAACTGCATCACTTTCTTTTATTTTATGTTGTTGCATCCGCTATTTAAGTGCTGTATTTAAACTTTAGTCCTTAACTGTATATTAAAAAATTGACACCCATCTTCTATTTTACCTTATAATCGTATATAACTTTGATTCAGTTTTTTTTCACATACACAAACTATTTTTATTTTAAAGAAAAGAATCGAATTGCTGCACTGTTGAAAGAAAACTAATGATTTATTACTTTTAAAATTTCCACACCAGGTTTCCATTCCAACCTAGCCTACTAATTATACATATATAAATTAAAAAATTTCAAAAATAGGCAAATTTTCATATTTTGCCTGTTAAAAAAATTTGAAAATATCAAAGCAGGACATGAAAATTTTTATAGCTTTTGTTCTTAAAAGTTTTCTGTATATGTACGTTTTTACTCACGTACGAGTGATTTGCTGCTGCGCACACGCAGCTTTTAAACGTTTTATGCTCTTCAAGCGTAAAGCTTCAAACGAGCTTTAACCTATTTCGGGCATCTGTTCGATTAATCGTAAAGTAAATTCAAGAATTTTTTACTTCATGATATCAAACGATGTAGGAAAGAAAATTGATTATTTTTTTTAAAATGATTATATTGAAATTTTTGCACACACCACCTAACTCTTGTAGTACTGGGGGAGTGGGCTGAAAAGAGCCTTCCAAATAGACATTTTTGTAATATATTTTAAAAATATGTTGATAGAAAAAAAAAACTTATCATGAGGTCTCGTAGCCAGTGGACCAAACCATGTTTTGCAAAAAAAAAATAAAGTCAATATTAATACACCTCACTAGCAGAGGTAACTAAAAAATTTAGAAAAATCGAAAAAGACTTTTTTTTTGTTGTGAAAATGTTGCTGATAGATAAGAAATTGACCAGTTATTTATTTCATGCATTCTATAACTATTTTTTCAGGTTTTAATTTTTTTTTTTTAGTTTATTTAATTTTTTGCTTAACGGAATCGGATTCAGACAGGCCGATTAGCCGACTTAGTTGAGAAATATAAAAAAGCTTATAATAAATCTTGGTCCAAAATGGGCTATTACATACAGAAATGTTATAGTATTGAGTTTGGTGACCACTTATTTATGGGGAATTGATTTAATTACTCTTCGCATATTCTCGACCTTGGCTTACTTTTGTCGTGTGATGTCTTTTAGCATTCATTTAATTTTTTTTAGCGGGCGTATGACCTTAATTAGATTACATCACAGTATATTTACGCAGTATATTTACGTATATATAAAAATAAAACTAAATTATTTCTATATTATTATTTGAAAAATCTGATGAAAATGATGAAACTTAAGAAAATATAATAAAGGGTCTCTATATGAATATGTTTTATAGAAGCCACTAGTAAAATTAAAAAATTCAAGAGTAAAATAAAAAAATTCAAGAGGACAAATTAAAAAACATATGGTTAACAATGGTTTTTGTTTGCAATTTTATAATTGCCCCCTGAAAATATCCTGCGCCCCACCGGTTGGGAAACACTGGTATAGAGTATAGAGTATAGAGTATAGAGTATAGAGTATAGAGTATAGAGTATAGAGTATAGAGTATAGAGTATAGAGTATAGAGTATAGAGTATAGAGTATAGAGTATAGAGTATAGAGTATAGAGTATAGAGTATAGAGTATAGAGTATAGAGTATAGAGTATAGAGTATAGAGTATAGAGTATAGAGTATAGAGTATAGAGTATAGAGTATAGAGTATAGAGTATAGAGTATAGAGTATAGAGTTATAGAGTATAGAGTATAGAGTATAGAGTATAGAGTTATAGCAGTATAGAGTATAGAGTATGAGTTAGAGTATAGAGTATAGAGTATATAGAGTATAGAGTATAGAGTATAGAGTATAGAGTATAGAGTATAGAGTATAGAGTATAGAGTTATAGAGTATAGAGTATAGAGTATAGAGTATAGAGTATAGAGTATAGAGTATAGAGTAATAGAGTATAGAGTATAGAGTATAGAGTATAGAGTATAGAGTATAGAGTATAGAGTATAGAGTATAGAGTATAGAGTATAGAGTATAGAGTATAGAGTATAGAGTATAGGTTAGTATAGAGTATAGAGTATAGAGTATAGAGTATAGAGTATAGAGTATAGAGTATAGAGTATAGAGTATAGAGTATAGAGTATAGAGTAATAGAGTATAGAGTATAGAGTATAGAGTATAGAGTATAGAGTATAGAGTATAGAGTATAGAGTATAGAGTATAGAGTATAGAGTATAGAGTATAGAGTATAGAGTATAGAGTATAGAGTATAGAGTATAGAGTATAGAGTATAGAGTATAGAGTTATAGAGTATAGAGTATAGAGTATAGAGTATAGAGTATAGAGTATAGAGTATAGAGTATAGAGTATAGAGTATAGAGTATAGAGTATAGAGTATAGAGTATAGAGTATAGAGTATAGAGTATAGAATATAGAGTATAGAGTATAGAGTATAATGTATAGAGTATAGAGTATAGAGTATAGAGTATAGAGAATAGAGTATAAAGTATAGTGTATAGAGTAAAGAGCATAGAGTAAAGAGCATAGACTCTAGAGTATAGACTATAGAGTATAGAGCATAGAGTATCTCCCTGGTCCCTTAGAAAACACGTAAAAATTAATTAATTGACTGGCCATCTTAAAGTAGTATACAAACTACTTGATAACATAGAACACCTTCGAAAAAAAACATATTTTAAAATATTTATATCACGCCGCCTTTCCTTATATCAGACAACCTCTTAACGTAGGGCTCACCCATTTGTCATGTCACATGTTATATGATATGTCATGTGATATGTCCAGTGATGTTATGTCGTGTCATTTTGTGTCGTATGTCATGCCATATGGACAAATCCTAGCGTGTCGGACGTTTCATTCGAACGCTTTTTTTAAAAATTTTTCATACGATCCATAGATATATTTGTGATAAGTTCTTTATCATCGAAAAGCTTTCTAGTGATAAAGTAAAAAAAAAATAAAACAATGTTTATTCAACCCAAATTTATAACAATATTTTTATTTCAAACATGCGTTCGGACGTTTCATGAAACGGAAGTCATTTTGGGACTAAGTTCTTACTATGCCTAGATCTCAAACTTAGCAATCATATGAAAAAGTCAGAAGACAATATTTTTTATAAACTTAACAAGCTTTCAGAAAAGCCATAAGTCATCTTTATCAAAGGCATAATGAGGTCGTAGTAAATTATTTTATTTGTTCGGACGTTTCGTGTTGGACGTTTTAGGTTTTTTCATTGTGGTTGTATTGGGTAAGACATATGACATAAGACATTACATATAATCTATATTGCCATCTTATGTATAAAAACAAATTTTTTAATTAACATTACCATAGCTTTATCTACAATTCTAAGCATTTTTTCTTTGTTTATTTGCAGACCTTGATTTGTATACAACAACAACTTATGGTAAGTTTTTCTTTTTTTTCGCCAAAACATTCGAAATTTTATTTTGTTAACTTTTTTCAAATCTTCGAAAATTAACTCATACTTTATGATTTTTAGAAATGTCCCGTGTACATGAAAAAAAAATTAAAGAAAAAATGGTTTGCTTTTTATGAAATACTCTTTTATGGTTAAAGCAAAGAAAAAGCAATCAGTGTGTTTTCGCTTTTATGACAAAAGGTAGACTAGACTCTGTGGCAACATTTATAGAAAACCAAAACATGCCAATTAGGTGTCAGCTTGTACAAGCTTTATTCAAGTGTATCTAGGAATCTATACAAAGGCAGAAAAATAACATGAGAACAACAACAGCAACCTTCAATTGTTGTCATCAGTACAACTTTGGATCAAAATGAAGCCGTAAAAAACCAAAGTAGCTATTCTGAATACCATTGCGAAATTTTCATTCAATTTAACATAAATACTCCATACTTAGGCGTCTTCTATATGAGTGTAAAAACATGCGTTCATACATACTTACATAGATATGTGTTTGTCTAATATTGTTGTGTGATATTGTTGTGTGTGTTTCTGTAGTTGTTGTGTTTATAAAATTTCCTCCAGACAATATTGGCTACTATTTTATGTGTGTACAAGTCGTTAGCGGCTCCTACATTTAACACTAAAGCAGCAAAAGTTATAAAAACAACAAAAACAAGAATTGGAATAGCGATAAATACCTATCAGTGTTGTGCCGTCTGTCTGTCTGCGTTTTTGTCTATCTATTTATTTATCTGTCTATCTGTCTGTCTGTCTGTCTGTCTGCCTGTCACAACAATAACAACGAAATACAACAATTGTTTTTTTTCTCTCTCTCGTTCCTTAATATTGAATTTTGCAGAGCTTCCCTGAACACTCTTTCTCACTGTCTGCCTCTATGTCAGTTTGTCATTTTATGCTCACAGTCATTTGGCTTGCCAAAATGTTTTCTTCTTCTTGATTTTCATTTCATTCACGAAAATCTATTTTTAGCGAAAATTTATGCGCCCACTTTTGGCCCACCGGAACCGCAAAGCACAGTTCGGCTAAGCTGGCATTTTCCTGCGCATGTGCTGCAACCCCGTTTTATGCACCCCTGCCTGGTACTCTCATTTATCTCAAGCTCGCTTATTTGAATTTTACGAGTGTAACGCAACGTAAAAATAGTAACGTAAGGTTTCGATTCAAGACATACACTCACACATCCTAGAATAGTTACAAACATTCCGTTACATTTTTTTGTTGGAAAGTGTTTTGCTGTTTGAATGTTTATTTTGCCTCATTTTATTACCTACCCAAACTAACCTTGCTTGCTTTCATTGCCAATATAAAAAAAAGAACCAATTTGGTGGAATGCCTTACTTTGGCCCTTACCTATCCCCACGCAATTCGCGTTGTTAAACTTGGACTAGATGGCCCCGTTTGATAATCGGCTTCATTTCATTAAGAAGCTTTTTATTTCTTAAGCTTTCATACAACATTACGCTGAATTTTAGCTTCATCAGCAATTTATCCAATTATTATTTTAAGTTTCATCAATATTAATAGAAATTAAATTTGAAAAAAAACTTGTGAACAGTTTTAAGTACATCAATGACTTATTGAATGAAAATCAAACTCCTCCTTAATAGAAGAATAATGTCCTTAAAGATGAGCAAGTTCTTTGAATTAAGACTTTGCAATAGACTTTTTTACTCACCCTGAATGTTTCAACACTGAATGCTTGATCCGTCTTACCTAGTTTCTTTTTTTTTTTAAGAGTATACCAGTGAAATGTTTGAACACAAATGATCGAGAACTGGACCTACATACAAGTTTTATGCTGACTCCGAGCGGATTATGTTCTCAAGAAGCTTTTCATGGCTATTTTTACTCTCTGAGGCTTGCCATTGTCTATAAAAAGGTAGCGGCCGAACAGAAAAATTAATTCAATTGAAAAAAACTTTCTGTGTCAATTGGGAATTGAACCAGGGCTCTCTGGCGTATGGCTTACTGAGCCATCAAAACCCTGACTTAAAGAGCCGAAACTGGAATTTTGAACCCGCTGGTGGTGGTCTATATCTATATCTATATCTATATCTATATCTATATCTATATCTATATCTATATCTATATCTATATCTATATCTATATCTATATCTATATCTATATCTATATCTATATCTATATCTATATCTATATCTATATCTATATCTATATCTATATCTATATCTATATCTATATCTATATCTATATCTATATCTATATCTATATCTATATCAATATCTATATATATATCTATATCTATATCTATATCTATATCTATATCTATATCTATATCTATATCTATATCTATATCTATATCTATATCTATATCTATATCTATATCTATATCTATATCTATATCTATATCTATATCTATATCTATATCTATATCTATATCTATATCTATATCTATATCTATATCTATATCTATATCTATATCTATATCTATATCTATATCTATATCTATATCTATATCTATATCTATATCTATATCTATATCTATATCTATATCTATATCTATATCTATATCTATATCTATATCTATATCTATATCTATATCTATATCTATATCTATATCTATATCTATATCTATATCTATATCTATATCTATATCTTTATCTATATCTATATCTATATCTATATCTATATCTATATCTATATCTATATCTATATCTATATCTATATCTATATCTATATCTATATCTATATCTATATCTATATCTATATCTATATCTATATCTATATCTATATCTATATCTATATCTATATCTATATCTATATCTATATCTATATCTATATCTATATCTATATCTATATCTATATCTATATCTATATCTATATCTATATCTATATCTATATCTATATCTATATCTATATCTATATCTATATCTATATCTATATCTATATCTATATCTATATCTATATCTATATCTATATCTATATCTATATCTATATCTATATCTATATCTATATCTATATCTATATCTATATCTATATCTATATCTATATCTATATCTATATCTATATCTATATCTATATCTATATCTATATCTATATCTATATCTATATCTATATCTATATCTATATCTATATCTATATCTATATCTATATCTATATCTATATCTATATCTATATCTATATCTATATCTATATCTATATCTATATCTATATCTATATCTATATCTATATCTATATCTATATCTATATCTATATCTATATCTATATCTATATCTATATCTATATCTATATCTATATCTATATCTATATCTATATCTATATCTATATCTATATCTATATCTATATCTATATCTATATCTATATCTATATCTATATCTATATCTATATCTATATCTATATCTATATCTATATCTATATCTATAATATACTATTATATAAAATGGAAGTGAAAATTTTTGTTTCCAGGTAAACTCAAAAGTATTGGGTCGATTTTTATGAAATATGTTTTCAAACGTCATATTTGTGCTACAGCACGGTATAAAGGTATTTTTATTTCGAAATTTTAGCAATAAGTATGTTTAATTCAAGATTAAAGTTTTTTAAGAAATCTTCCCCGATGCCACAAATTGCTTGATCGTTTTCTATTCTCGCGTTTGTGTTTCGAGAGTTTTAATAAATTCCATGTTGCGCTCTACTCTTATCCTTTTCTGCTTAGCTAACACAGCACAACATAAAAATCAGATGAACCTCTCGCAAGGTGAAATGTGAGATACATATAAATGCAGTACAGAGCATGAGTGATGAGCTACAAAATAAAACAAAAGAAAGAAATTTTTTTATATCGTTTGACATGCATTGTCTTAAGAGCTTAAATCACACGGTGATCGTTTGAACGGCTTTCAAAAGTTTTTGTCGTTGTTTTCAATGGAAACCGTAAAAAAATAGTGAGAGTGAGAACTGATAAACACATTAATAAGTGATCAAAACATGTTTATTTTTGAACGCAAGATGACAGAACTGTTTGTTTTTATTCTTATTCGTCAGCTTAAGATGGTAATTTTATTATTGGGCAAATATATTCATACAGGAAAACATAAAAACGGAATGTAAATCGCTGTAATATTTCAATAGGCCCCGAAAGCTCATTTCAACTGAGGGACAGTACAACTGGGGAGGGGAGGGGTAGGGGACTGAATAATTTATTCACAATAAAAAAACTTGCATAAATGCCATTATGAAGAAAAAACCATATCAATAAGATATTATAAAAAGATTGATATAAAAATAAGTTGAAGAAACCTATGTAAAAACACACAAAAGATTTTAATTCAATATGAAACGAAAAAAGTATTCGATCATAATTTTTCTTATATATTATCAGTTGGATTATATCAAATGTATAGTAGATATGTTTATTTATTTATTTAATTGCATTTAATTATAATTAAAATTATAACTAAGGAAGCACTAGCTACCAGAGCTATCGGCTCTATCATCAAAATTTTTAAATCAAATTATGCATTTGGATATTACTTAAAAATTATACAAGGTTCTTATGTTTTGATCACTAGGTTTAGAAAGGAGGTCGATGGAATTTATATTTTGAAAAAAATTTTGTCTGTTTGTGTTTAGGAGAGAATATTTTGTGAGGATGTGGGGAATTGTAAGGGCGAGGGATTGACAAAGATTACATATAGGCTGTGTTTCTTTTCTCAAACGCACAGCTATATCTATGTATCTGTAAAATGCATAAAATGTATTAAAAAAATCCAGCGATTTTTAATAAAAATTTTTCATGTTTTGGTTATTTCGTTAAACGGTGAACCGTTAAGTGTGCATAATTTGAAAAATGTTATATCTTCAAAAGTTATGCACAGATTTTTATGGTGAATAGCTTTGAATAGATAACAGAATAACCTTTCTGTTTATACCCAAAATGATAAGTTTTGTAGGAAATTAAAAAAAAAAATCACAAGTTTTCAGGCCAATTTTTGGAACTTTGGACCATATTACTTTTAAACAACGTAAGAACAGCCTGAAATCTTTCCGGATTTGGACTCAGAAGGTCGCACGACACGTTGTTGCAAAAATTTAAAGTTGCATAAAATGTAAGTAAAAACATGAAGCGATTTTTAGTAAAGTTAATCGACAAAAACGAACAAACTGTTGTGGAAGACAAAAAAGTCGTTGCTCTAAAAATATTGGCAAAAAATTTTCAAATTTTCCCTCTTTATATTATGATTTTCACAAAAATTTTTCTATGAATGCTGTCTCGTGGCGGCCGTGGCGTAGTGGGTAGAATGTGTGGCTCAACCGCCAGAGAACCCAGGTTCGAATCCCCATCTGACACAGAAAGTTTTTTCAATTGAATTAATTTTTCTGTTCAGCCGTCGCCTCTCTGCAGACAATGGCAAACCTCAGAGAGTAAAAATTGCCATGAGAAGCTTCTTATAAGCCGTTCGGAGTCGACATAGAGCTGGTAGGTCTAGTTCTCGACCATTTGTGTTTAAATATTTCACAACACACACAACACAATTGATCATAAAAAGCTCGGTCAAAGTCCTTTTAAGGGCTGAAATGGCCATTTCGTTTTTTTTTTCATGCTTGTCTCGAAAATAACTTTCATCCTTTCCCATTGCAAAAAGATATTTATGCCAGTGTATCTCTCTACTTTAGTGAGACTCATATAAATTTCCTCGGAAGACACTGTTAAAGGCAGTGCTATATTATACGAAGTCAAGTTGAAGTGCACATGACACAATTATTCTAAGCGTATAAATGTGCTCCACGCATGATCGATTTCGCTGGAGTCCTGCTTGTTCCTTTCGGATGGCCTAAATTCTATTTAGGAGCACCTTTGTCAGCACTTTTGACGGCAATGAGAGTAGAGCTATGCCTCTATAGTTTCGGCACTTACTAAGGTCACTCTTTTTTGGCAACTTGACTAGCCCACCATGTAGCCAATCCTCAGGAACACGGAGAATTTTGGCTAATGTAAAAGATCATGTTTTTAGCAGTTCAGCTGTTATTTTATCGATGCCGGCAGCTTTGTTGTTTTTCATAGATTGAATCGCTTTCACTACTTCATCAATTGTGGGCGGTTGTGATTGAATTCGGCTACTGCGAGTCTCTACGGCAGAGGTAGCTGGTGGTTCGGGTTGAGTAGATGTGATAGGCATGGGATTCAGTATTTCACAAAAATCGCTAACTCCCTAAGCGTATTGAATCTAATTAATAGAAAATTTTTAAGTCACTGTAAGTAATTTTGTACATTTATAATATTCTGAATTTGCCGTGATGGAAATTTTTCAATCATGGATGCTCCTAGTTCTGGTAGGCTCTTGTGCAGACAAGCAAACATTCGAAAATCAGAGAAATTGCCAATGTTCCAAATGTGTCCATTGGAAGCGTTCATGGCCATTTAAAGTCCGCTGAATTTATCAAAAAGTTCAATGTTTGGGGATCTCACGAATTGAAAGAAATTCATAGTCAATCAAGTTGGCATCTGTTATCGCCAAAAAAAGCGACCTATTTCTCAAGCGTATGATTATGGGTGACGAAAATTGGATTGTCTACAACAATGTCAACAGAAAAAGAAGATGGTCCAAGAAAGATGAAGCGCCGAAGAAGCAAGCTAAAGCAGACATTCACCAGAAGAAGGTTATGATTTCAATCACGTGGGATTGGAAGGTACCTGTCCATTACGAGGAACTCCTACAGGATAGAACCATTACCTCCGATACCTATTGTGGGCAACTACAGAAATTTAGCGATAGCAATCAACAGAAACCTTCTGAGCTGATCAATCGGAAGTCGGTGGTCTTCCACCACGCCACGCCTCATACAAATTTGTTGACTCACCAAGAATTGCTCGCGTTCAGATAGGATGTTTTGCCCCATCCACCCTATAAAGCACATCTTATGCGCTCTCAGATATGTTTCATTCTCTGTAAAACTCTCCGAATGGTAAAACCTTTCATAATAAAGGCCTTTTCAAACAGCACCCCAACGGAAAATTTACGGAGTACTCCAATATTTCAAATATGAAAGGCAGTACACTTGTGTTATGTTATTCATATCTATATATTAATACGCAAACAAAAAAGTTTTTGATTCCTTTTTTATATGTGTTCAACATATTCACATAAAACTTATATTGATGGAAAGGTATTTTCGAGCAGATGTGCACAATTTCATTTTTATTCGAATATATTGTCATTAAGATAGGTAAAACTAAGCAAATGTAAAAAGCCATTTTTCCCAAATGGACAATGAGAAAGCTGCAACAAAATACATGGCGGCACAGCTCTATTAAACATTGTTGCTGCAGCATACACAAGCCAGAGTAGAATGCGAGTGAGTCGGAGACACTTCGAAAGAGCTGTCCATCATTATTGTTGTTGATGCTTTCTCTTAATTTCTCTCTCAACAAAATAAATTTGCCACCGCATCTATGGTACAATGAAAAGAAGGTAGCATCGCGGCTGATTGTACTCTCTTTTTCAACTACCATAATTGTCAAAATCTGTGCAAATAATTTTCTGTCACTAATTACTGAGGCTTCGCGTAGTGTTGTTTTTGCTTCTTTTTGACAGTTATGGTAGTTGTATCTCAGCCATGCGACTACCTTTATTTATTCTACTATGACCGCATCAGCATCAAAAAACTATTAAACCCCTGCTTGATTCATATAACACGTGCAAAGAAATTTATAATTGTTTATTTTGTTCAATACTTCTGTTCAGACAATGGGTTGATGCGTTCAGCAAAAAAACAAAAGAAAACCCGATTTTCCACTTTCATCGATGAAGTGTATTGCCCATTTGCAATTTGGGAGGTTCTTAGCAGAGAAATGTAGAGACTTCTACCTGCGTGGAATAATGAAGCTAGCACAGAAATGTGCTAAGATTTCCGAACAAAATGGCAAATATATGATTGATTAATGTTGATCTGATTTATAAAACTAATGAGCCCAAACTGTAAAAAAAAAATACTGTATTGACTTTTTGAAGTAGTCTGATCAAAAAACCGACATCATTTTTGTGCTCAGCGAAATCATATCCACTACAGAACGAAATTTCATCACAATCGGTTCATTATTCTCTTTTTACCCACTTGCTATATGTTGAACTCGTCTATTTTGGTTGAGTTTTTAAATTGGTTCTTTAACATTTAAAAAAATTTTTTTTTGTTGGAAAGAGAAACTCTCTAGAGCTGAAGACATTCTTTTCTACCCATCATCAACATCAATATGCTCCTATTAATTTAGTTTTAATAAGTCAAAGTTTGAACATAAAATATCAGCCATATGGGCCGGAATATAGAGTTTTCAAACATAGAAACAATTGCAAGAAACCTAGCAACAAATTCAACCAAACAGCACGCAAAACCATAGCGTTGATTCTAAAAAACTTGGCTCTTGCAACCTGCTGTTTAGCGTACGAGTATTATTAACGGATGTACAAAACAAACACAGTTAATCTTATGCAAGTATAGAGTCTTATATCTAAAAATATAAAAATACCGTTTGCACCGTGTGATCGATTTAACCCTAAAAATAGATTCAAATTAAAAAAGAAAAAAAAAACACAACAATATAGAATAAAGCCAAATGAATTTAGTAACAAAACGTTAGAAACAACGTGCCTCTAGAAGCTGTCAACCACAGCTACGAACCAAAACCCCATCAGATGTGATGTGATAAGCTAGAAAAGAAAGCGCGTTTATTTGAATGCAAACATATGAATTCAAACATATCCACATTAAAGCAGCTGTTGCAAAAAAAAAGAAAAAAAAAATCAAAACAAAACTATTACAAAATTCTTTAGCTGTTCATTGAGTTTAAATTGAAAAAAAAACGTGGATACAAAAAAAAAAATTAAAAACAACCGAAACCACTTTGATTTAATAATAATTTTACTCTACGCCCCGAAACACATTTTCATAAGAATTTCAACATTCTAACGAATTTCCTGTTCAATCGGAAAACATGTGTTTTCGATCCAGCTTCGAGCTTCGAGTTCAGTGATTTTTATGTCATGTTTATTTTTCTTGTTCTATTTTCATTTATTGCTTAATTGTTTTTATTTAGTATTTGTTTATTTATGCGCTAGAGCTTTTCTAGTGAAAAATTAAAAGGCAAAAGAAAAAAAAACAAAATAATACACAACTATTTTCCGCCATGTTGAAATTCATTTATCCACAACAACTTAATTTTAATGCTTTAAATATGTTTATAATTCTAGCAGCTATAAATTTTTCATAATAAAAATAAAACATTTGTGTTGTTGCTGTTGTTGTTGGTGTTGTTATTTTAATTATATTTAGCACATGTTTAAATTTGGTATTGTTGTTGTTTTGGCTTAAATGTAACGCACTCATTCACTAACAACCATGGAAATTGAGCTTAACAACTTGATCGGATTTAAAAAAAAAATCACACAAGGGTAGATTAAAATACTACATCTTTATCTACACTGAACTAAATATTTTTTAAAGTCAATTGATTCCATTCATAAAAGAAATACACTGAGTCAAAAAAACAAATTCTTAAAGTTTTTGAAGTGAAAACTTCTTTAGGCGCGTTGAGTACTTTTTGATAGAGAGCAAAACAGTAGATTCACGATATCATCACGCTTTAAGCTGTTCATTGCTGTTGCATTGTACAGCATTGTTATGCCGTGGTTATGCTAGGCAAAGATGTTTGGTGAGCTTTTTTTTATTACCAGCCAATAACCGAACCAATTACCGTTTACCGAAGCGATTACAAACCGATTACCGAACCAATTACCGAATACTAGCCGATTACCCAACCAATTACCGATTTCCGTAGCGATTACCAACCGATTACCGAATACCGAAGCGATAACTGAACCAATTACCGATTACCGAAGTGATTACCGAATCGATTACCAACCAATTACCGAACCAATTACCGATTGCCGAAGTAATTATAAAACGATGACCAGTTACCGAAGCGATTACCAACCGATTACCCAACCAATTACCGGTTTCCGAAGCGACTACCAACCGATTACCGATTACCGAAGCGATTACCAACCAATTACCGAACCAATTACTGATTATCAACCGATTACCCGAATCAATTACTGATTACCGAAGTGATTACCAACCGAATACCGAACCAGTTACCGAAGATATTACCAACCTATTACCGAACCAATTCCCGAAGTGATTTCCGACCGATTATCGAACCAATTACTAATTACCAAAGCGATTACCAACCGATTACCGAACCAATTACCGAAGCGATTACCGGTTACCAACCAATTACCGAACGAATTACAGATTACTGAAGTGATTTCCAACCGATTACCGAACCAATTTCCGAAGTGATTATCAACGGTGTATCGAACCAATTACTGGTGATCAAAGCGATTCCAAATCGATTACCGAACCAATTACCGGAGCGATAACCAACCGATTACCGAAGCGATTACTAACCAATTACCGAACCGATTATTGAAGTGAATACCAACCGATAACCAATTACCAAAGCGATTACCAACCAATTACCGAAGCGATAACTAACCGATTACCGAACCAATTACCGATTACGAACCGATTACTAAACCAATTACCGATTACCGAAGTGATTACCAACCGATTATCGAACCAATTACTGATTACCAAAGCGATTCCAAATCAATTACCGAACCAATTAGCGATTTCCGAAGCGATTACCAATCCATTACAGATTACCAAAGCAATTACTAACCGATTACCAATTACCGAAGCGATTACCAACAAGTTACAGATTACCAAAGTGATAACCAACTGACTACCAAAGCGATAACCAACCGATTGCCAATGCTATTACCAACCCATTACCGATTACCGAAGCGATTACCAACAGATTACCAATGACGGAAGCGATTACCAACAAGTTACAGATTACCGAAGCGGTAACCAACCGATTACCGAACCAGTTACCGATTACCAAAGCGATAACCAACCGATTACCGACTACCGAACCGATTAACAACCGTTTACCGAAGGGATTCCCAACCCATTGCCGATTACCGAAGCGATTATCAACCGATTACTTATTACTGAAGCGATTACCAACCGATTACCGACTACCGAAGCTATTACCAACCGAATACCGAAGCGATAACCAACCGAACAACCGATTGCCAAAGCAATAACCAACCGATTGTCGAAGCGATTACCAAGCTATAACCGATTACCGTACCAAAGTAATTATGTTACAAGTATATTATATATAAACATTAAAAAATATATTTTATATATTCAATAACGCAGTTTATATATTCAGTAACGTATTTCTTGGTAAAAAGAGTTGAAAAAGTAGAACGCGTCTGATTTGCCGACTCTAGCTGGTTCAGAAATTCATAACAGTTATTATATACGTATTGCATAGCTTTAAGTTTTCATTTCCATAGACAGTCCCTCCACAGAAGAACGAATTATCTCGGTAATGTTCTATTGGGCAAAGTGGCAATGGAAAAGGTATGGGCTTGGAGAGCTGCCCGAGTCGACCTAGGAAACACACGAGCTGGTGGCGTCAAGCTATGTATCTCCCTTGAACACTTCACATGGTGGTACCTGTACAAAAGGCTTAGGCAACCAACATTGCGGCGATGCCCAAGGGAGTTGAGAGAAGATGAAATATTTACATCATCGCACGTCTTTGAATCCGGTCCAGAAGCTCCAAATATGATCTTGAAGCCCCTACTCAAATGTGCGAATTATACTCCATTTTCGACCTAATATATGAGGTATAGATCAAACGAAGATCGGATGGAGTGAAGTATTTCTTACAACCGTTTTGTAAACCAAGGCACTTGGCTGCTTCTTTTGACACATCAAAAATATGATGATTCTACCTAAGATTTAATTTGTTTTTAGTGTACTGTTTATTGTTTCTAAAAATCTACCTTCATTGCAATTTATCTCTCATGTCTGGCCTTGCTTCAACTCTAAAGTCTTTCAACAAATGTCAATTCACTGACTTGAAATGTAGCCTATAATCGCCGCCTTCTGATATGAACCCTGACTAAGAAATAACGCAAAATCGGATGATAACAGTACATTTATTTTAACCTGTCTCTTAAAAATTCACGGAAATTCACGGAGCTTTGATTTTTAATATTAACCCTGACTGTGAAATATTGCAAAATCTATCGAAAGCCTACCGCCCATACGAAGTTGCTTAAGGGGGGACATGACATTCGCGGCAGAGAAAACAGACATTTTTTAAAAATTCATAACTCAGTAAAAAACGAAAGTTTTTCCAAAAATGTTTTTTATTATTGTAGAGAATTGAACAAATTACAAGAAAAAAAATTAAAAAAAAATATATTTTTCACTCCAACATGGCTTTATAGAGCTCCAAGCTGGCGGCAGAGAAAAAACGGGGCCTCGTGGTTGCAGCGCTGGGAGTTGCAAAAATTGTCCGATCTGGAAAAAAATGACTTTTTTAAATCTTAACAAAATTGGTTATCAATTGGCTTAAATTTTTTTTTCAATTTTTGGTGATGTTCCAAATTTGAAAGTGTGTTTTTTCGAAAAAAAAAATTGCCTTTAATAATTCATAAAAAATCGAAACAAAAATTTAAAAAAGAGCTCGTGTCATACGATAGCGAATCAAGTTTAAAAAAATAAAAAAAAAAAAATTTGGTCAAAAAATGAACCCGCTAGTCCCGCAACCAGTACGAAAAACATGGTTTCGAGATAAACGCGTTCAAAGTTTGTGAACAAAGTAAAAAAAGGTTAAAAATTAAACATGCGCTCTCACTAATCCGGCTGTAACTTTTGAACCCGTAGGAATTTTTTCTTTTCTTAGAATCTTAAGAATATTCACTAAAATACAAAATTATTAAAAATCGATTTCAAAAAAACTACCAATGTCATGTCCCCCCTTAATGAAAGGACTTGTAAGATTCTATAAACATAATCTCACTACTTTCATTTTCAATACGGGCTCTGAGTTTTTACTCGGAAAAATCAAATGAAAACTTCGCCTACCTTGACCTGATTAACCCTTGGCTGCCAGACATGGCTCAAGTGACATAGATGCCACACGGGTAACTTAACTGGAGATTGTATTTTTTTTTTGACTTATCAAACTGTATGAACTTTGATATATGCTTTAAAGTTCTGATGGTCCTCAGAAATCATAACCTCAAATTTTTATTAAAAAAAACGTAAAAATTTAAAAGAGTTCAACTGCCAAAAAAGCCTGCACGACTATGTGACAGCTAAGGGTTAAATAAAATTAAACGTATAACACAAATATTTTTGCAGATTATACCAGGGAGAGTGGTATAATTTAGTGGCGCAGTGGGCAGAGTGTGTGGCCCATACGTTTTTTTTTTTATACCAGGGAGAGAAACAAATGGATCTTCTGCCGGTTTTCGGATCTTCTGAATGTAATAGTGCTGCTATGATTCAAAATTTCTATGGATTATACATAAACATTTTATAGATGGCTAAAGACTTCGAGTATACTTAAATACGGTCGTGGGGAAGGGTGAGGGGGTGAGGAGTGAGAAACTTGATTTTTTTTTTTTTTGGTTTTTTGTGGCTGTGTTAACAATTAATGTATGGAAATAAAAAATTTTAAGATTTCGATTTAAAAAACAAAACTGGGACACTGTGACAAGATAAGTTTCTAAATTTCACTGTCTAGAAAGAATTTTTGCATGACATTTTTTTCAATTAGCAAATCAAGTATTAGTGGAAGAAAAAAGATAATTTGCCATGGTATATCTCTAGTCTTTTTTAATGCAAACAAATAGCAATCAATTTCGGCATTTCATTATCGTTTGGTATTTTATTACTTAGATTTTTAATTTTACTTTTACGGTTTTTGAGCTACCTTTTAGCTACTTGTATTTCAAAAAGGCCCACAAGTCGGGTATCGCATTTAAGTCTTTTATTATAGGAGGTAATATTCAACGCTTGGCTAAGCCTTAAATGATGCCAAATATTAAACAATAATTTCCAAAGCAAATAACATTTAATAGTATCCTATAGTTTATAATTGAAGATTGTATTATGTTTATTTGGATATTTACAAGTAACGCCCACATTCACATATGCAGAAGCAACAGAAGATTTATGATGCAAGCGTTCAACGTAAAGACGATCTTCCGACGATCTTTATAAAGCAAAAATTAATACTAAAAACAACTTAAACAATGGCATACAAAACGACAGATCTACAGATAGACAAATAAACACTTTAAAAGCTAGACTGATGCACAAGATAGTATTTAACGCTTCTGTTAGTATAGTAGTCAACATTAGTGTCTGTCTTCTTATTGTTGTTGTTGTTGTTGTTGTTGTTGTTGTTGTTGTTGTTGTTGGTGTGTTAAATTTACAATGGAAAAATTGTTTTTAATTAGAAGCCGGCAATTATTAATTTAGACGAGCCCAACCGAGCCAAATTGTTGAGTTTCTTCTTCTCTAATGTCTGTCCAGAATCAACAGACTCTCGTTGTTGTCATAGTCTAGCTTGATGAAGCGCAATTTTTACTTTTTTTTTTGCAAAAAATTATTTCCAATGAAATGAGTCTTAATTATAGAGTGTACCATGTTATTGTTGTGTTTTACTATATGATAATAACATTCTATCGTTGTTGTTGTTGTAATTCTTGTGGTTGCAATTGTTGTCGTTCTATGACTAATAATACAACATATGATTAATTGATCGAGTGTTGAAGACTGATGGCTAGTGTCTGACTGTTGAATACAGCTATAAATAGTCTCCCAACATATCATTGTCATTATAATAGTAATAATTAAAGTATGGCTAATATATATAGAGTCAACGATTGTTTATATCTTATAACTATGCAAAAATAAAATTGTTAATGAATTGAGATTGATTGGACTTAAATTAAGATAAACTTAAATAAGTATAACCGTTATCATTAAATTCATGCTGCAAATTTATATTCTAAGAAAAACTACATCAGATTTGAATACAAAAACAATAAAAAAACCTGATTTAGTGTTTTAGTACTAAGGATAAAAAATATACTCTCAATATAGTGGGGAGTATATTCACAATTATGACTTAAAATTCAAAATAACTATTTAAAAATTTGCCCAGGAAAATTACTTTTTAATCATCTTTACTTATGATGATGAGTTTGAGGCCTGAATAAAATCCTGAATAAATTGCTGGACATTTTATGGCAAAGGTCATGTTTGATCCAACATGTGCAGGGAACTTGAACCGAATTTATTTGAAATATTTAGCATAGTTTTTATTGAAACTTACAAACTTCAATCTTCTCTTAGCACCATGATGTGTTTACCTTAAACTTATGTTGACTTATGTTGCCAAGAACATATATTTGTTGATAATATATGTTCAGACTTACCACAAGTGAGTTGTATTTATAATAGTCTTGAAAGACTTCTTGACCTGGTCTTCACTACAGACAGTAACAACGTTGTTGTTAAGAGGGCCTTTCATGCTCTAACTACTGTTGATGAATATCATCCACCATTGAGTATTTGGTACAAATCCGACAGAGCAAATATAGTAAATTCTAATTCAGCAGATAAGCTTTATGAATTCAATTTTAAGAAAGCTGACTTTTTGAAGTTACATCAGTTGCTTCATGGTAAACTTAATGCAATTTTAGAATATATAAATGGAAATTGCCTTGATGACTCCATACATTTTTTTTTATATGGAACTCTTTGCTGTGTTTTCTCAATCCGTACCTTATAGTCTCAAATTTGCGAGGAATTCTGCGTACCCGTGGTACACAAAGGATTTAAAGACTCTTCGCAACAACAGGAATAGGGCATGGAAGAAATACGTCTGTAGCTTAGGCTCAAACGACCTAGAAACTTACAAACGTTTGTTTCTGGAATTTGAAAATCGCTCAGCTACATTATATCACGAATATTTAGATAATGTTAAGCAGAGAATATTGACAGATCCAAAGAAATTTTGGGGATTCGTAAACACAAAGAAGAAATCTGATGGATTTCCTTCTTCGTTTAGAACTCCTGAAGGATTTACTGACAATCCCGTCAAAATTTGTGGCCTATTCGCCAAACTTTTTAAAGAATCATTCTGTTCAGATTCTTTTAATCCTGATGGAGAGTACTTTGAATATTTGAATTCCGAAACCAGAGTATCTTTGGAACATATATCCTTCACTCCAGAGGATATTTTAATGTATATTAGATCGATCGATGAGGAGTTTGGTGCTGGACCTGACGGTGTTCCTGCCGCAGTGTTAACACAATGCGGTTCCGTTTGGAGTCAAACACTTTCTTTATTATTCAATAAATCTATTAACGAAAGTTATTTTCCACTTTTTTGGAAAAAATCATTTATAAGTCCTATTTTTAAAAAGGGTTGCAGGAACGATGTCTAATCTTCTCGATTTTACAACATTCTGCTTAAATTCTAATGATTCTGGTAACCAGGTCGATTGTGCTTACACTGACTTTAGTAAGGCATTTGATAAGCTACCACACAATCTAATCTTATTTAAACTTGAGCTAATGGGATTTCCACAATATTTTGTGAACTGGATTAAATCGTATTTGGTGGAGCGATCTTATCAAATACATTTCCGAGGCGCATTGTCTTTTGAATTTATTGCTGGATCAGGTGTTGCTCAGGGTAGTCACCTTGGTCCTCTTCTGTTTATTTTAGCTATCAATGATGTAACTCACGTCATTGAGCACTCTCATCTGCTTGTTTATGCCGATGATATGAAAATATACAGAACGATTAATTCTAGATATAATTCAGATCTACTCCAGTCTGATCTAAAATCCTTTGAAGTTTGGTGTTCTAAAAATAATATGTTTTTAAATGCAGATAAATGCCAAACTATGACCTTTTCGCGAAAAAGGATCAATTTTATTTTTGATTATAAGATTAAAGATACTGCCTTGAGTCGTGTAGACAACGTCAAAGACCTAGGTATATGCATGGATTCTAAGCTGTCGTTTAACATTCATATTGATAATATTTTTAAAAAAGCATCTTCAATGCTTGGTTTTGTAAAACGCTGGGCCAAAGAATTTAATAGCATGATTACAACTACAACGTTGTATTATGCAATCGTGCGTCCTCACTTAGAGTATGCAAGTCAAGTTTGGTCCCCAAGTTACAATGTGCATGTTGATCGAATAGAAAGAATCCAAAAACGTTTTGTTCAGTTTGCTCTAAGGGGCTTAAGTGGAACTGACATATTAGACCTTCCTCCTTATGAGGATCGTTTAAAACTATTAAAAATGCAGTCTTTAGGTGATCGAAGGAAATCGGCAGATATCGTATATTTACACCAGCTCATAACAGGTGTATTCGATTCTCCAGAACTTCTTTCTCACATAAATTTTAACACTAACCGTAGAAGCAGTAGAAACGCTAACAACTTAATTTATTTGCCATTTAGTAGAACAAATTATATGGCTACTGCTCCTTTAAGTCGCATGAGTTCCTTTGTTAACAATTGTAGCGTTTTTGATGTTAATTTGTCAAAAGGTCAACTCAAAAGTAGATTAAAATTAGTTGTGTAATTAGATCTATGTATACGCATGGTTAGTTGTTACGTCTTGTGTTGTCCTTGAGCCCAACCCCTTTATTGGTGGGTAAATTTTTCCCACATTAACTTGTTTGTGGTTACAGGTATCTATAACATTGATATTTTCAATGATTACTGGGTAGTGGCTTTAGATGGGTTAATGCTGAGGAAGTGCGATATAGCTGTAGTAGCTGAACTCTATTGTTATTGCATGTTTTGATTGTATTTGTGAACTTTATCATCCTTCATGCAAATGAATTGATGATATTTTTAATTTGTTTTCCAAATTCATAAACTAAAATTGAAATCAATGAAAATGAGTGATTAGATCAGCTACGACCATCATCAGCTCGCGAGCTAAGAGCTTTTTCAAAAATGTATACGTGTTGCCAGTATTGCCAGAAATTTTTGGGGAAAAAAGCTAGATGGGCTTTAAAAAATGGCTAGAAAAGGCTAGACGGCTTAACAAAAAAGGCTAATAAAAAATGGCTAGAACTGTTTACAATATATTTTTTATTATAAATGTGTCTGGGATTATACATACGAAGCGCACTTTGCTTTCACTGGCTAGAAAGGGAGAGGACTGCATTCGGGTATTGAAAGGAACCGTGGCCTGAATATGTTTAGCCCTTTTGCTTGGGAAATTAAGCCGGTTGTAGTTTGCAGTAGCTGTTTTTATTAAAGGTGATGCAGTCGTCCTTAACTGCTAACCACTTTTGAAATCATTTATCGGTCAACCAGGTGCTTTGTATATTCTGCTTATATTGTCTGAAATTTTTGCAATTTATTTAAAAATATCAATAAATTCAAAAATTCTGACCAACTCTAATTTTTTTGCTTACATACGGCTCCTCCACGGTTTCATATCCAGAATCACATATCACATTGCTGATAGCATTAGTTTCTAAGCAAGGAACTTTATTAACCATCTAATGCCCAGGCCGCCTCTAAGCGGGGTTTTCTTTGGAGTGTAGATGAATATCCAAGTCAGGGCTGTAGCTAGCGAAATATCGGTCGCAAGACTTATACATTTTTATTCAAATTAAAAAAACATTAAAATAATAATAACAAAAGTGGAAACTTTACGGCGGGGGGGTTTCGAACTAAATTTTTTTTTTTAAATTATTTTTTGATCATTCAAATCATTCATCATCATCGTAATCATACATCATTCATCGTAAAATCATAAAAAAAATTTTGTCGCCATTTGGGAAAGCATATTTATCAATAATTTGTCAATTTGAAGCAAAACGTATCGTCGAAATTATTTATAAGAAAAAAATTTTTTTTTTGATATTTTTAAAATTACCCAAAATCACCCCTTAAAATAATTTTAGAAAAAAATTTAACTCAAAACCCTCAAAAAAGTTTTCATTTTTATTATTATTTCACCGTTTTCTAATTTTGAAAAAATTTGTTAGTTCTATAAGCAAAATTTTTCTAGCTACGGCCCTGATCCAAGTCAAATTTCAGTTTTTACGGCTTGGTGCTTGCATGCTCCGTTTGATAATTATTTCAGTTTGAAATTCAATTTCATCATATTTCAACGAATTTAATTAATTTTCAAAAAACTTGATTTTCAGTCAATTAACAAACACATTTATTGAAGTGATATCGAAGTGAAAAAAAGTGGT
Organism: Coremacera marginata; assembly: GCA_914767935.1. Classification (NCBI taxonomy): domain Eukaryota; kingdom Metazoa; phylum Arthropoda; class Insecta; order Diptera; family Sciomyzidae; genus Coremacera; species Coremacera marginata. The sequence continues at coordinate 51,158,726 of OU612046.1, read as the reverse complement.
GAGTAGGAAATTGTTCACTTCATAAATACCTGTTTTACTATTTAAAATCTTAATCACACTTCTCTGCTTATTTTCTTTGTTTATGCCTAAGCCCGCTTCTAGGCGGAGTCGACATTTCACCTGTAACAAACAAACAAAGTATCAAAACGAAAAACAAAACTCCGATTTGTTTTTCTCTTCAACAAATTAGTCTTATCTGCTTTTTGGAGCTCAAACAAAAAATATGGCATTATAGGGTTAAGATATCTAGTAAATGGAAATAGAAATTGCAAAGATTTTTTATTTTTATTTAATGGTTTTACCTTTCCATTTTACTTGTTAACTACTAGAATTTCACAAGCTGAATTGATGTTTCATTAATAAAGTGCTGCCAAATATGTTATTTTCAGAGCAAGGGGTTGCACAGTGTTAATAAGTGTTCTTAAGCAATATGTCTATAAATTTATTTTTTGTTAGATATTTCACATAATCAAAAAATTCCACAAAATTAAGAAAGGCTAGAAAAGGCCAGATCAAAAGAATGAAAAGAAAAAGCTAAAAAAAGGCTAGAGGCTAGGCGGTAATTTTTTCGAGGCTAGCCGACAAAAATAAAGACAGTCCGCAAGCAGACTCGAAGCAGGCAGGGTCACGTCGCTTTGTTCGCTGGATTTAAAAAAAATTTTGTTGTGTTTGTTCACCGAAAAGAATAAAATAAGGAAGCGATGAGTAGTTCTGTTATATTTGTTTAAATTTGATACTTAAGAAACGCAACGTTTTTTATTTATGTAAGTCATCATTATTATCATAGTTTGCAAGTTTAAAATACATAGTTTATTTTAAATTTAATTTTGTTTTTCGGTAAATTTTGTCTAAACAAGGCCTTATTAAAAATGCCGAAAAATGGCACTAGGTACGAGTATATATATTTATTTTAATTTTGTTGATGTTAAATGAAAAAATAAGGGGAAAGACTAAGGTAAGCACAATTCACAAATGTAAAAAATAATGTTTTGTAATCTTTCTAAATTTATTTTTTAAATGAAAATATTTGCTTGCCGAAGATGATCGCCTGGGAGGATCTAGAAGTATGAATGCCTTTATAATCCGAAGATGAAAGTCGCCTGTTTTGGACATTTCTTGACATAAAGTGTAAAATATTAAGAGGTTTCATGCAAATGGGCAAAACTCTTATAAATGGTGTAAGCCGTATAAGTTTGTCACCTGTCCACAATTTTTATTCTAAATTTTCAATGCCATATTCATGAAAAAACTTACAATCAATTCTAAAATGTGTATGGCACAGGGAATATAGATTTTGTAGGGACATTAATTAAGACTGTATTAGGAAATGCAACTGATTCATCATCACTGCGCAAAATGAGCTGTCTACACTGGCCTCATTAAGCCATTTTTCTTTGACATGTGTGATGAGGACAGTGTAGACAGCTCATTTTGCGCAGTAATTCTGAATCAGTTGCATTTCCGAATACATCCTAACTTGTAGTTTAGTAATTTATTAATGTAATGTAATGGAACTCCGCTTTAAATGTATACATAATAATAATAAATATAATATAGATAATAATAAATAGTAATAGTATAGATAATAATATATATAATAATATTTGCAATAATAATATAATAATTAATATATAATTATAAATTTATTTTAATGATAATAAACATATAATAATAATAATATATAAAATAAATAATAAAAAAATTTGATTGTGATTTCATAATTTTTCTATTCGCGTCTATTTTTTATTATTTTATTATTTTTGTTTATACATAAAGCTTTCAGGAAGCTTTCAAAATGCTTTAACGTTCTATTTCTTTCAGTGAGAAGCTTTAAGCGTCACTGATTTAGATAAAAAATGAAAAAAAACACTATAGAAGCTAATGCAAAATTTTAACAAAAATTAATAATTGCAAATATTAGTATAAAAATCTATCCAGCTGAGTAATGGTTTTGAAAAAAAGTCATATTTTGATGTGCTAACATACAAATTTGTGTATATTGTGTATTGTGTATAGTATACAACTTGTTTTTGAATTTAACCTTCATATATTCGGGATTGTAAACTTACGTAGATGGTCTGATGTCTACATTTGTAGCAAGCATAAAAATTTGGCTTCTGAGTCGTCAACTGTAACTGATTTATACGCATAGATGAGTGACTTGTATCCCTACAAAAAAAAAATCCATGGAGTCAAATTAATTGACTGGGACATTTCTTCAGATGATTTGATCACCAAATGTTTATCCCACTAAACTGATGGTTTGGTCCTTTCTACGGTATACTAATTAAGTATCCTGTACTTAAACGTCAAATATACGTGCCAATTCTGACACTACTCTGACAGAAATCACTGTTGAAAATCAAGCATAAGACGGTGAACTTATTAAATCAAGTTTTAATTTTTAATAGTTAATTTAAATTGTGATTTTAATAAACTGCAAGAAATCTTTTAATATTACCTTTAAAACTAATATTGTTGTATAAGTGAAATTATGTGAAAGAAAATTTTTCTTTTTGTGCATAATTGCAAAAGTACAATTGCAAAAAATTGTACTTTTTAAAAGATAGTCAAAAATTCTCAATTTGAATCATTTCTCAAAGAATTATAAGCAAATATCAATAAATTAGTACTCAAAATAAATTTGCTAAAAAATGCAATAAACTCTTGGCATGTCTCTTAAGCTGCTTTGAAAAAGGCACATTCAAGTATAATCCTAAAAGAAACCGATTCCTACTTACAGATTTTTTTAATCAAAAATCTCCCTCCCCCTAAGAAAAATTCAGGCTACAAGCCTGTAACATATTATAACATATAGAATAACAATAACAACATAAAATCGAACCGAAATTTGCCAAAAGAGAGAACAAAAAATTAACACAAATAAAAATAGCAAAAAAATGATTCAACTTATTCTCGAATTAATCAACGACGTGTTAACAAGCAAATTCTGGAAAAAATGTGTAAAATACTGAAAAAACACATGATACAGTTGAGTCTAGGAGGCATGATTTGAGGGCGGAATAGAGTTAACAGCAATAAAAAAATTTTAAGTTGAAGCGTAGAATAAAGCCAAAACCTCACACTGCCTATGGAAAAAAATAAAACCAGCGAGTTGGAACGAAATTAATTCATGAGCTGGTTTAACACAACTTAACATCTGATACAAAACAATAACGAACAATGGCAACCCTAACATAACAAACACTCTTGTGAGCTTGTGTTAGTCAGCATCCTAGCTGATTTTACATCAAGGACAAAACCAGAAAAACAACAACTGGAAAAAAAAACTTTAGAGCTAAAAAAATAAGAAAAAAATCAAAGAGTTCGACACAAAAAAAAACCATTACAAGAAGCCGCGTTAATGTTACTATTAGATACATAGGACTACTTCGTGTAAAATACTATGAAGTGTGTAACATAGATGGTGCTATTGTTGTGGTTTTTCTTTAGTTGTCCTTACGTACTTTTGTAGTATTTTCGTTACTACACATATTAAGGTGCATTTTCTGATTGTGTTTTTTTTCTTCTTTGTTTTTTTTTTTTATTACCAGTTTTGTTGTTGGTCTGGAGCCAGATTTTTATTGTTGTTGTCTGGTTATAAGATCTTTTTTAGTTTTTCAAGTGCTCCAAAGCTTTGTTTTTAATGTGGCCATGCTCATACAATATCCCAGTAGAGAATGTAATCATTACTGAACTAGTTACATAATGATTATCTGGTAATGGGAGGTTGTTATCTGCTGGATTACAACACACAGAAATAAGATATTATTTTAGCATGGGCTTGTCATAGGTGGTAATGTGTGATGTTTACATTCGTTACGACTTATAAGTCAGAGGTAAACTAATTACATCCAGTAAGTCAGAATACTACTAGTTGCCACCTGCATTACCTAAAAGTCAGAGCTCAACTACTTACTTTCTAGTTACCTCCAGTATTACATATGAGTCAGGGTGTAACTAGTTACCCACCGTGTAACCTATAAGTCGGGGTGTAACTAGTTACCCAACGTATTATTTATAAGTCAGAGTGTAACTAATTACCTCCCCTATTACTTATTATTTAGAGTGGAGCTGATAAGTATTGCTATGTAAGCATTGCTTATAAAAAAGAGTACTCATTGTTTTATTTTAATTTAAATTAATGTATTTGTATGTAGTATTAAAAGAAGAATGTTTTCAAAACCATAAAAAATGCATAGTAAAAAGATTTAAGAACGGATACTAAAAAGATTTAAGAAACTTACAAAACTATATTTAAGTATTGATAAGGGAGCACCCATTCACTACGTGAGGTGATTTTGGCAATTTGTTGACCCCTCCTTCCCCCTTAGTGAGATATCGTAAGATTTAGCTGGACTCTCTCCTCTAATCTCACGTGAGATTGTTGAAAATTCGTCTTTTCATTAATTATGTTAATCTATGCTTAATTGTATTGAATTTATTAAAGAAAAAAAACGTAATTTATTCAGTCATTTTTATTTAGAACTAACTGAGAATAGTATTTAAGACTACAGAGATCGGGGTCTAAAATCACAATGAAAAAATCGAACAATAAAATACTTAAATGAGAACTTCTAAAATCGGTGAAAGAATATTCATTCTAATTAAGTCCATGGGAACTCAAGTGCGGGCTCAAGAGTAACTACTGGAACCTGCATGTCCATGTAATTTTCAATAAAATCAGCTGCTCCTTCAACCACGCTCTGATTTAGCCACTCCAAACCGTTATCACTTTCACACAGAAGCTCGACATGTGATAATCCGTGAAGGTCTCACTTTGCACGCTGATGCAAAGTCCAGCTGGTACACTGGACTGAGCGTCGATGCTGTGCAGCTCTTGTGCAGTTCTTGCGGCAAATATTATTGTGTAAAATTTAGTCATATTTTAATATATTTAATATATTAAAATATAACATATTTTTAAACTTAACCCAGTTATCTTATAATTCTACACTGTTTCTTGCGAATAAAAAATTACGTAATCTTTGCGAGTATCCCCCCTCTCCCAGGTGAGAGTGAGTGAGATTCGGCTTAACCCCTTCGCCACCCTAAATGCCTCACGTAATTAATGGACGACCCCTAAACTAAAAATATTCAAATAAATTTTATATAAAAAAACAACTCTAAGCTGATTGAACATCAAAATTTAAAATTAAAGTTATTAAAAATAAGTCTGTCCATTTTTTCAGGTTTGAAAATAGGAAGTAATAGCAGAGGACTTAGTTTGGAGAATGTGGTGGATGAGGTAGCAGCCTACCTACCTTTCCACCTTTCCTAGTTCTTGGAAAGCTGCTGTAGTAACACCGGTGGCAAAAAAAACTACAGCTTTTGAGCCCAAAGATTTCAGACCGATAAGTATTCTGCCATCCCTATCGAAGGTTTGTGAAGCAATTATGGCTGATCAAATATAATTTTTAGCACATAATAATCTTTTATCTCTCTTACAATCTGGGTTTCGTGCAGGTCACAGCTGCTCGACGGCTACCCTCAAAGTCTTGGATGACATTAAGTTCTTTTATGATGATGATAGAATAACTCTTCTTTGTCTGCTTGATTTCTCTAAAGCATTCGACACCGTTAATCATGTACTTCTTTGTCACAAGCTAAAATACTTTTACCGATTTTGTGACAATGCTGTAAATTTATTGAAAAGCTACTTAACAGGCAGGGTACAAAGAATAACAGTTGGTATTAGGTTCTCGCAGCAGAAGTTGGTTTGCAGTGGTGTGCCCCAGGGATCGGTTCTTGGTCCACTTATGTTCTCATTGTTTATCAATGACATTTTCAATACCTGCACATATGCGTCATTGCATGCTTGCGCTGAAGACGTTCAGCTATACCTATCTGGTAAAACAAATCTAATGGAAGACTTGGTGTATTAACGAAATGAAGATCTGGAGGGTGTTTACCAGTGGGCTGAACAAAGTTATCTTCAGTTAAATACTCTAAAATCATATGTTTTGCCCATATCCAAAGAAAAAATTCATCACGGGGATATTTCTGATCTTTCAATTGGTGACAAAAACCTTAAACTTGACTATAGTGTTCGAAGTCTTGTCTGTAAAATATATTTCATCCTGCGGAACCTTTGATTGTCAGCTGAGTATACACCAGTTGATACAACAAGCAAGCTAGTTGTTCAACTAGTCCTTCCGGTAATCACATATGCTGAACTAGTCTACAGTAAATTAGATTCACGATCACAACATAAATTACAAGTTGCGTTTAATCATGCTACGCGTTATGTATATGGGCTACGTACTCATGAACACTTAGCTCAATTTAAAAATTTGATACTTGGTTGTGACATAATGAGTTACCTCAATGCCAGGAATTGCATCTTCTTACACAGACTAATTAAAATCAGAACGCCCAGCTATTTATTTGAAAAATTACAATTTTTCCAGTCGTTAAGAAACCAAATCCTTATCATTCCATGTTACAACTTTTTAAATTCTACAAGATTATTTTTTATAAACGTCATAAGACTATGGAACGCATTACCGAATCACATAAAATCTATCTCTTTCTTCTTATCATAATCTCCTTTTTCTATTTTCCTTTTTATCTCTTAACTTAACCACATTACGTATATTACATATTGATTTAATTGTTTGATATTTTTCAATTTAATTTGTTAATTTAATTTATACTATATGTATAATATAAATTTAATGTATTAATTTAATCTCAAAAACTTCAAAATGCTTCTTGTATTTACACTTTGTACTGTAAAAGAACTTAGTTCTTATTGTACTTATAAAATAAAGTAAAAATTGAATTGAATTGCAAATTAAAACATCGGGTACTTCGCAGTATTTCGTTACTGCTCATAGTGTTTAATAAATAAAATTATGCCTGATACTCGAGACTTTTGTGCCTGAGTTCTTTGGTACGGATGTGCGATTAGTTTTTTTTTTCATAAAACTCGGAGTTTTTCGTTACTGTTCGTAGCTTTTAAAAAATAGAATTGTGTCCGATATTCGGAACTTTTGTCCCTGAGTACTTTGCTACGGACACAAATTGCTTCTAGGGTCATGTTCTTAAGAAACTTTACATGACAGTTTTACTCTCTGAGACATGACATTGTCTGCAAAGAGGTGACGGCCGAACAGAAATATTAATTCAATTCAAAAAACATTCTGTGTCAGATGGGACTCGAACCTGGGTTTTTTCGAATACCAGCCACGCACCGTAACCTGTATGCCACGGCCACCACTACAACTTCCAATAGCTGCGAATAATATTCGCCGGTGATCGTTATACCCTTTTCAAGGTAATCTATGTGCCAAAAAACTGTCGCCATGACCTTATTGGCCGACAGACCCACTTTGGCCTTCTTTGGTGTACGTTCACCTGGAGTAGTTTACTTATTTGATGTGTTGTGATATATCCATGTTTTATACGTATCCACAGTTACAAAACGACGCAAAATATCCTTCGGATTGCGATTAAACATGGCCAAACACTCCTTTGAAATATTCACGCCACTAGGCTTATGATCGAGTGTGAGCAATCACGTGGATACGAGTAGCTTTTTCATGTAAAATGTGATGTATCTGCTCTGCTGAGAAGCCCAGAAACCTCATGCACTTTCATTCTCTGATCGTCTAATATCATTTCTTGTTTTCATTTTTGACGATTCGTCACGTCAGAGACTTATTTTGGGCGACCTGAACTTTCAGCGTCTTTTGTGCTTTGTACTGGTACGATCACAACGGAATTCAGTAAACTACATCTCAGCCATTGAATTGACAGAGTCCCCATAGTATTTATCAAGCCTTTTCTTAGTCTCTGTGATGGTTTCTTTAAGCACATGAAATTCACTTCGGTCCATTTTCGTCGAAATTCACGAAGTTGCCTGTTTTCAATGGCTGTCAAACACAAACTAACTGACGCAGCTTGCTCAAATTTGATAGAAGTCTACTAAGAGATGGTGTTTTGAGAGAACCAGTGATACATTTAAAGTTACTACGCGAGAATTTCAAAAAGTCACTGACTTCTCAAATTGCCCTCGTTGCCAAATTGACAAATTGTTGGATTCGCTAATGTGAATTTTTGCTAATTCGCTTCGAATTCGAACTAAGTCCCCGATGGTGAATGCGAGTACTCATATTCGTCTCAAATTCGAAAAGAGTTCCACAACTTATTGGTGTTTATTGGGAAACAGCACCCAACAATCCTTAGCAACAACATCAGCAACAACAACAAAAATAATAATGTCGCAGAAGCATTTCAAGTTTATTAGGTCGGGCTAACATTGAAGCCAAATCAATGGCAGTTAAAGATTTTTCTGATGTTATTGCTGTTATTTCTTCAACTCCCCCCCTTGAAAAAAACACGAAACGAAAAAAAAAACGCACAGAACAAAAAGCTATAAATGGAGCTGGACAAAACAAAGCAAATAGATGATTTTACACAGCAAACGCTCTGACTTCGATGTAAGCTTGACTAGCTCACTAGTAATAATAACAATACCAACAACACAACACAAAGCACACACTGACTGTTGTTGTTCTTAAAACGGTGCACAGTGGTATGCAAGAAACTACACAGAGCTAAAACGTAATAAAATAGAAGAAAATCAATAAGATTCCTCTAAGGCTTATTATCAAAAAAAAAATGTTTTAAAAAAAACGCATTTAAAACTGTGAGAGTTGTTATTAGGAAAACGACATCATTTTAGAAGAATCTTATATTTTTTATGAGAAACTTTTTTAAACAATAATCAAACCTTTTCAGAAATTTGTTATTTTTTTACTGATTTTAAAATTAAAGCTCTTGATTTTTAAAATGGAAATCTTATCTATTTCATAAGATTTCTTTAAGAACTTTCAAACGCTCAAAAGAAAACTTTTTAAAACATTAAGAAAATATTATCACATAAATATGTGATTTACCCTATGATTTTAAAATTCAATCTCTTTATTTTTAAAGAGGAAATCTTACCTATTTCATAAGATTTCTTTCTGGACTTTGATAAGAAAATCTTCATGATTTAATAAGATTTCTTTTTAAATTTTAGCAAGGAAATGTTTTTTAAAACAAAATTTAATCTTATTAATATTCTACCTGAAAATTTTCTTTTAACTGACTTAAAAATTAAGGATTATATTAAAATTTATGTAGTTATAGATATGTTAAAATTATATATATTTTAAAATAAATTTTACAAAAAACAACTTTTAAAAAAATTTAAAACTGCAAATTGTTACATGAATAACTTTTTTGTATACAAAATGTATATATATAATAAGGTGGGTCAAAAAAAAAACACTTGTTTCGACACTCATGTTCTGGGAGCTGAATTCAAGTAGATCTGAAATCCAAAAGGATATCGAAATCGGTGGAACCGTCTGTCAGCGGTTTTGATTTAAAAAAAATCACTTTTTCGCCAAAAACCAACGGTTTTCCGCTATAAGTTTTTATAAATTTGAAATAACAACCCCAAAAGTAGGGTGCAAATGAAAGGTATCTAAGACCCCAAAGTTCTGAATAGGAGGAATGTTAGATTCGAGAATTTTTTTAGTACAATAGTTTCAGAGTTCTGTCCAAATTTTTGGTATTTTTCACAAAAGTGCTATAAATCTGCTAGTTTTAGGTAAATTTTAGAAACTTTAGTATTGTTCAATAACACTTGATGTAATTTTGATGTAAATAAAAAAAAATAAAAGAAAAAATAGTGGAATCACGAAGAGATTTCTTGAATTCAATTCAAAGACTATCCAATAAAAATTCATTAAATAAAATAAATTCCACTATTTTGCAATTTTTTACATCAATAGATTACATCAAGTCTTTATTAACAATACTATATTTTCTAAAATTTACTAAAAAATAAGCAGATTTATAGCGATTTTTGTGAAAAGTACTCAATCAAAAATACTTCTTCAATGAAAATTCATTAAAAAATTAAATTCTGTTTTTGCCATTTTTTAATTTTTTTTTATTTGTATCAAATTTTTTTTTACAATACTATTTTGATTTTTTTTTATATATATAGCAATAGATTACATCAAATCTTTTTTAACAATACTAAATTTTCTAAAATTTACCTAAAAATAGCACAAAAAATGCCCAAAATTTTGACCGAATTCTGAACACTATTGCACTAAAAAAATTCTCGAATCTAACAATTTTCCTATTCATAACTTTGGGGTCCTAGATACCTTTCGTTTGCACCCTACTTTTGGGTAGTTATTCAGATTGATAAAAACTTACGCCGAAAAAACCGTTGACTTTTGGCGAAAAATGGATTTTTTTTAAATCAAAACCGCCGGTAACGGTCAAATCGATTTCGATATCCTTTTATATATATCGGTGGCACCTGTGCATAGTGGGCTAAGTCAAATTTTGTGAATTTTGAGCTCTCTGCATCACTATAACCGTAATTTTTTTAGCTTTCCTTGTGTCTAACGGGATAAATGTTCTGTCCATTGCAATGAAGGATATTCCTTTATAAATCGTAGGCTGATACCCCAATCTTGAACATTTACTTGTGAAAAAAGAGTTTTAATCCAGTTTTCCGAAAAACGCAATCTCCGCACTTAGCCCACTATGCACAGGTGCCACAGATATAATCAATCAAGTCAGTGTAAAAGTTTAATTCTTTTCAATTGTTTGTATACAAAATTAAGAAAAAAAACATTCCAATAAACCAAGCAGATTCGTTTCGGATTCGAGATCTCGTGTATTTTGTTCGAAAACGAAATTCCTTCTTATTTCATTTTCGAATCCGCAAGCGGAAGAAATTCATACTTCGTTTTCGGATCGAATCGTTTTGGGAATTATTTGTTTTTTTAATTTTCTTATGTTCTCAAATCACTTATTATGAAATCCGTGCCTTTTTAATAATATATTGATGTAAATAATTTTATTTTTATTTATTATTCGTTAATATCGTTAGTATTGGAATAAATGAATCGTTTTCGAATTGGTCAAAATATGAGATGTGGTATTTGCCAATACGTGACATTTCTTAAGTTTGTTAAACTACAGATGCAAATTTTATGTGAACAATATAAACGAAATAATAATTTTCGACTGATCTGCTGTCACTCAAACCCTTTCACACAGCCCCTGGCATGGGCAGGGTCTTTATGATTTTTAATAAAGGCTATAAATAATTTATCTTGAATAGAATTCATATTCAAAAACCAGATACACAAACATTTTTAAGTGCGTGAAGATAACTTCATAACCAGCAAAAAAATTTCAATGCGCATTACTTGTATGCACATAAAGAGCGCTTCATTCTCCTTGCAAGTAGTGCTGTTTGTATAGCGCTATATTTGTAGTACTTTCCGTAACGATAACGTTGCACTCGAAAAGAAAGTATTAGAAATTAATGTCAAAAAAATATTAATTTCAAAAACTTTAAAAATGCATCTAATCGTTTCAGTACAGAGTTTCTGTTTCTAACGTTTCGTAACAGAGAAAACTTAAAATACAAATCATTTATAAAAAATTAAAAAATTTAGGAAAAAAATACAAAATTGATTCCATCGTGTAAGCTTTCGATATTCTGTGACACTGAATTTGAATTAAAAGGCCATTAGATATATCTAAATATAGGATTTTTTCTTTTTTGTACTCTAATAGACAGGTAATGAAAGCACCTTTTCAAGGATATATGACCCCTTGGGCGCGCTAAGGATTTTGGCCAAAGGAAGTTCTTTAAAATGTAGTAAAAAGCACTGAAAAGTTCGATTCATAGTTATAACTTTGAAATAAAAAATCTCAACATCTAAATGTAGGATTTTGATTTTTTTGTACTCTAACAGACAGGTAATGAAAGCACCTTTTCAATGATATTTTGACTCATTGCGACCCGCTAAGTGTATTGGATAAAGGAAATTTTTTTAAAAGTTTCAGGATTGCTATTTTTTGTATTCTAGTGGACAGGTAATTAAAGCAACTTTTCAAGGATTTATGACTCATTGTGAAAAGTCTGTTGACCTTAATCCGAAGTTTTCATAGTTGGATAAATTTTGTATTTTTTCTAATTATTTTTTTAATTTTTTTTAGTGAAAACTTCTTTAGGCGCGTTGATCACTTTTTGGTAGAGAGCAAAACTATAGATTTGCGATATCATCACGCTGTTAGGTATATCATCACGCTGTTAGCGTAACAGAAATTATTGCTGTACAGCATTCCTTTTTAGGGATTACCTAGCATCGACCAAGCCGAAGACCGAAGCGATTACCGAACCGATTACCGACTACCAGGCCGATTACAGAATGGATTACCAACCAATTGCCGAACCAATTACCGAGGCGATTACCAACCGATTACCGAAGCAATTACCAACCAATTACTGAACCAATTACCGATTATAGAAGTGATTACGAACCGATTACCGAACCATTTATCGATTACCGAAGCAATTATTGAATCAATTACCGAACCAATTACCAATTACCAAAGCTATTACCAAACGATTGCCGAACCAATTATCGCTTACCGAAGCGATTACCGAGCCAATTACTGATTATAACATTAAAAATAGCAGTTTATACATTCAATAACAAATAAATTGATAAAAATAGTTAAAAAAGTAGAACACGTCTGACTTGCCGACTCTTGCTACTTCGGAAATTCAGAACAGCTATGTTATTTCATAGTTTTAAGTTTTCACTTCGGTTGCCAGTCCCTCCACTTTCTACTTTTTTTTTTAAATGCTTTGAGCTTATAGTTTCCAAGTCGGTGTCAAAGTTATTTTTGATCAAATGAAGTTAAATAGCCAAAATGAAAATAACCCCAAAGTTAAATTCGTACTTTGCAATTGAATCGTAAAATTCGTACTGTTAAGAAAGATAGGTTTGTGTCTTTGCTAAGCTAGCATCGGATTTACGAATTTATCTTCGCGCACTTAATATTTTTTACAAAATTAATCTTTTATTTTTTACTCACATACCCGCTCGTTGTTAAAAGTGATAAATTGTTAAAAGTGATTTTTGCAACACGCTATTTCACTTTATTTTTACTTCGAAAGATAAAGGTGGAATTGAATTCGAAAAAGTGAAATGTGGAACAGCAAATTTTGACTTACATCGACTTCGATCCAATCTCCAATCTCGAGTGAAAGTGAAATGCAGAACTTAGCTGTATATATCGAAATAGTAGTGACTTGGTTTCACTTTCACACGTAAGTGAATTCCAAAACCTGCCCGTATATATTGGTTTTTGACTCTGTTTAAAAGTATAGATATGACACAAATACAATACACAAATACACAAAAAAAAAAATTTTAAAAAATAAAAAGTTTAAAAAAGTAAAATATATTATAACAATAAAATAAAAGAGAAATAATTAAAAATAAAAAAAATATAAAAATACTACATTAATTCTAAGTAAGACATAAAATCTTCCTCTATATTTCAAGCAAAAGCAAGTCTAAAATATTTTTATTTTATATACATCTGAAGATGTTTAAAAAAATTAATAAAGCGACATAATCTGAGGTTCTATGCCCGTGTGCAGTGCTGGCAGAATGAAAACACGCACACACACACACACACACACCACGCGTAACACAGCAACATCCAACAGCACAAAGCAAAGTAACACAGAGTAGAGCAAAGCAACATAGAAAAAGAACAGCTTTGCAAAGCTCCTAAAAATGGCTAACAAGACTTTGGCTGGCATTCGGGCTCACAGGCTCAAGCAAAGCAGTTCGTACTGTCGTGTGTTGCTGCTCGTACGCTGAGTTATAAACAAGTTGAACTAGAGGCAAAGACTACCTACGTTTAAAAGTGTTCATGTTTTAATTAAAAAAAAAAAAATTATGTCGGGAACTATTTGGGAATTATAAATAAAGTTTAGCTGAAGTAAAAAAAAAAAAAATTTTTTTAAGAAATACGCAAGTACGTTAAAAATATGATTAATTGTTGTGCTATGCTATGTAAGCCTAAAAGTAATTTTATTGTTGTTATAGTTTTTAAATTGTGCTTTGCACGCGCTACCCACAACTTTGAAACGTGTTTGTGTGTTTCGTCTCCTTCTGTGTTGTTGTATTTTAAACAATTCTATATTTATTTGTTGTTCGAAGAATATAAACTTAAACTGAAGATTTTTTTTTTTTTGTTTTTATTGTTGTTGTTTATGGAGAGAGTAAAAAATTCTGTACTCTGCTCTTTACGCTCTCTAAGTTCGCACTTATCTTAAGTCAAAAGTTGTGATTATGTAATTCTATGATACGCCATGAATTTCAGACTTATAACTTTAACTCGCTTCCTGTCTGCTAAAGAGCCAATCAGGCAACCCATCAACCAGCCAGTAAGCCTGCCTGCCAGCCTGCCTCACTTGGTGTTGCCAACATCATCATCGTCGCTTTGTTTAAAAAGCGTTCATTTGTTTATAAACAAAACAAGAACAACAACAAACAGAGCAACATTAGCATAGAGCGAACCACAAGAAATCGCAAGCCGCAGAAAAAAAAAAAAAAGAAAAACAAAAAACACTGACTTGGTTTGGTGCTCTACTAGTGTTCAGTCGCGCACAGCTGTTCAGACGCGCCGGGTGTGAATGCTGTTTAGCACGGACTTAACTTGCTCTACGTGTTCGCCCGTTTAGTCCGCCCACTCCACCACCTGATTTGAACTTTATTTTGCGTTTTTTTTTTTAAAAAAACTTAAAACAAATAAAAAAGTGAGTGCCAAAAAAAATAACGCCGGTTTAGCATGAGAGTGAGAGTGTTGAGCGTATTTCCCAAGCAGTTTCAAAGTTTTCTTATCCAAAAATGTTTCATTAGCTGCTGCGTGTTTATTGCAAATATCCTGAAGATATAGCAAAAATTCCTAAAAATAGACCAGGAAGAAGACGTGCGAAATAGTGGGAGACCGGAAACTCGACTAACTTCCGCTGAACGAAGCGTAAAGCAGAATTAAGCAGTGCAAAGTTTAAAGCACTGACATTGAGGGTGCACACTAGAGAAAGAGAGAGAGAGAGAGAGAGAGAGTACGAGCAAATTTGATGGTAAGTTTGTTAGTGTGGCTGCGAGCTTTTATTGTGTTAAGGACGAGCTTGCAGTGCGGTGTGTTGTGTGTGCACAGGAAGCACATTCCGTAACTTGTGACGCTGTTGTTGCTGCTGCTGGCGTTCAAGGCCATTAAGCCGCCTGCTGGCCATGTTTTTTTCACTCTTCGATATGTTGTCGTTTTAGTTTTAGTTGTTGCTGTCTACCATATGTATCCATAAACGTGGTTAAGGTATAGTGCAGATGTCTGTGTATGTGCGTGTGTGTGTGTGTGTGTATGAAGAGTATTTTGTATGTGTGTGTGTGTGTGTGTGTGTGCTTGTCGTCTGATTGCTGCGCGTGTTTAAACATTTAAAAGGGAGGCAGGCACAACAAAAATAAATTAAGAAAAAAGTTCACACAAACACATTCACACAAAATCAACTACAACAACGAAAACACAATAGTTAAGAAAATAACGTAATCGTTGTCGTACTCGTCTAAATATTTACACCAATAAAATACAACCCAAAACGAAAGGAAAGGAAAAAAAAGCTCATTCCATGCGTGGGTGTTTCTTTCTGCTGATTGAGTAGAAAATTTAAACAGCAAACAACAACAAAAACACCGAGTATAAAGTATGAAGCAGTAATTTTATAGATAAAGCACAAAAAACTTAAGAATTTATAATATAAACAAAGGCAAAATTGTGCACGAGCAAAAAGAAAAACAAAGAAAAAAAAAATTAAAAGAATGGAGTGCAAAAAAACAATAATTCTAAAAAGGAACACACAAAACAAACAATACAAAACAAACAAAAAAGCCGAGTGGGTGCAAAAATACAAAAATTATCACAACCTTTTTGTGAATGAATGAATATTTAAGAGAATAAAAGAAAACACACATAAAAAAAAATTGCATATTTTATGGTTTTTATTTTCTGTTTTCCTCATCCTCATCATGATGTCTTAAAAAAAAGTGTTAACTCGTGGCGTATAATTCGCCAATTACTTGAGTTTAATTAAAAAAAAAAACGCTTGGTCATCTAGTTTTTCTCCAAATTTTTAAAATTATTGTCGATTTTTTTTTTTTAAATCAACACAATTCCAAATTTTTTTCCAACTACATTTAGCATTCATTACATATATGATTAGAAATGTTTCCTTTTATACAGAGTGTCCAAGACCTGAGTGCAAATATTCATGATGGTGAAAGTAGTGGTAGAGTTACGCAAACAGTTTTATGAGAGGAGAAGGTGGTAAATTTTCACAAACTTAGGGGTTAGTTGATATTATATATACAAAATTAATGGATATTTTATGACTTTGGCTTGTGTTTTTACATCTGGCAAGAAAACTCAAAAGCTTAGTAACTTTAAATTCGACGCTGATCCTATCAACTGTCATTTATTAACAGACTACTGTCAAATTTTGGGCAAGCTGCGTCATTTAGTTTGTGTTTTAAGGCCAGCAGACTACCTGGTGAATTTCGACGAAAATGTAAAAAAGTGAATTTCGTCACCGAAACCAAGAAAAAGCTTGCTAAATGCTAAGGCGACTCTGCACTATCAATTTCAATGGGAAGGAAGTGATTTACTGTATTCCGTTCTGGTTATACCAGCACAAGTGACGCCGAATGTTCAGGTCTGCCAAAAGAACTCGTTTCGCCAGAAATCTTCGATAAAATCAATGGAATGATATTGGACGATCGGAAAATAAAGTGCGCGAAGCGGCTAAGATGACTAAGGTAGGCATCAGAGAACTGCAACGAGTCTATGACTCGAACGAATGACTATAAATCATCCATCAAAAACCGAATGCGAGTGCGTGCGGTTGCGTACAACAACCACCACTTCCACGCGAAGCATCCTCATAACAGCGATGAGCGACGAGTGCCTCCGCTTTCACTCATTGCTCATAAGAATGCCGCTTAATGATTCTAATGATTCTAGAGTCATTCCTTATGATTCTAGAGTCATTCCTTATGATTCTAGAGTCATTAAGGGAGATCGCGTGCAGTGTAACCGCTGACATATTTTATTATACATATAATTTATAAACTAATTATTATGTATATATATATAATACTAGCGGACTCGGCAAATGTATGAAAATAAATCTTAAAATAGTATTAAAAAAAATATTTAAATGCATATACTTAATAAAAAAAAAGTTTTAAATATAATTGATAGAAATTAGTGAAAAATTGTGAAAATATTATTGAAAAAAATATATTAAAAATTTTTGGAAAAAGTTTTTAGAAGTTATTAAAATTATTACAATTAAAGAATTAAGAATAATTTTAATTAAAATATTAAATAAAATCATTTCATAATACATAAATCATTAACAGCGGCAATCCTGTTTATTTTGGATTGCCGCTTTCCTTATGGCATTCCTAAACATAAAGGTTCTCAGCAATTCATCATTGCAATGTGTGAAAGTGACTTAACAATTGATTAAAAACAATACAATAACAACAAGGAACAAATAATAGACAACATACAAGTATAAAGTAAGTTTGCTACGTTTTAATTCTTTGAACTAGCGATCCCCAACTTAGAAGCTGGCTATTTATCTTAAACAACACGTAAAACACAAAACAGAAGTAAAACAAGGAAAACGCACGCCAATACTGAAGTGCACGCAAATCATTCAATGATTCTAGAGTCATTGAGGTTGCTTAGAATCATATGCTTAGAATTCAGCAGTCTTTCTAATGAGCGATGAGTGAAAGCAGCGGAACTCGTCGCTCATCGCTGTTATGAGAATGCTTCGCGTGGAAGTGGTTGTTGTTGTGCGCAACCACACGCACTCGCACTCGGTTTTTGAGGAGTGATTTAGAATCGTAAAAAAACGATTCGCTGCAGGTCTCTGGTAGGCATCTCCACTAAGCAGATACATCGTATTTTACATGACTATTTTACCATAAAAAAGCTATCCGCTCGATTGCTCACTCTCAATCATATGCGCAACCATGTTACCAATTCAAAGAAACATTTGGCGATGCTCAACCACAATCCTAAGAAGTTTTTGCCCCGTTTTGTTAACATGGACGCAACATGGATACATCACAACACACCAGAGCCCAAGGAATATCAGTGGATTTCTCCGGGTGAACGTGCACCAAAGAAGGCCAAGGTGCATCTATCGGCCAACAGAATCATGGTGATAGTTTTATGCAATGCATGTGGAGTCATTAACATATTCGAACATTATTCATAGCTGATGGACAGATTGGGCATTGATTTACAACAAAACTAACTTCATTTGGCGAAAAAAGTGCTATTCCACCATAACGATACACCGGCGCACAGTGAGTTGAAATCCAAAAAAATGGAGATTAATTCACCTAGAAGTCGGAGGGAATTTTTGACTTTTGTTTTAGTTTGACTGAGTACAAATAAGAAAAAAAATTCTGTCCGTCTGTTCGTCTTTCGACATGATTAAAGTCGTAATTTTAAAGCTATTGTCATGAAATTCGATATCTAAGCTTGTATCTAGAATATAATGATTAAGTTCGAAAATGAGTCAAATCGGATGAATACCACGCCTACCTCCCATACAGAGTGACTTTATTTTAAACGTAAAATCTGTTAAAAATCTTCAAAAATTAAAGAATGCCTTGCACGTAAGTTTTTTGCACGTAAGTTTTTCTCTTCAATATAAATCGTAACTATGAAATTTGGCTAAATCAGATGAAAACCACGCCCACCTCCCATAGAGAGTGTCTTTATTTGAACCGTAAAATTTCTTAAAAATCCACAAAAATTAAAGATGTGCCTTGAAATTTGTCTTGAAAGTAAGTTTTCCTCTTTACTATTAATTCTAACTATGAAATTCGGCAAAATCAGATGAAAACCACGCCTACTTTCCATACAAAAAGACGTCATCTAAATAGTAAAACCTTCATAAATTCCTGAAAAACTAATTCATTGCATAATACCACCTTGTTCAAAAAGGAAGGTTCATTTATTGATAAAAATTAAAGTACAAGTTTATTCATTCAAATCAATATTGTCGCCTTCAAAGTAGTCCCGTTGGCTGCAATTGACTTATGCCAACGCTGGATCCAGTCACGGAAACCTTTCTGGAACACGGTTTATGGTATGGCCTTCAGAGCGTTCACCGATTTTTCCATGACCTCTTCTTTGCTGGTAAAACGCGTTCCTCGAAGCGGTTTTTTGACTCGATCGAACAGGAAAAAATCACACGGAGCCAGGTCAGATGAATTTGCCGGCGCTGGATGGTTATCGCTGGATAAAACCCACGAAAACCCACGAAAATCAAATTGACACACACCACCTCTTTGTCGATTTTAAAGCTGCGTTCGATAGCCCGAGAAGGGATTGCCTATACGCAACAATGTCTGAGTTCGGTATACCTGCAAAGTTGATTAGACTTTGCAGAATGACGTTGAGCAACACACGCAGCTCCGTCAAGGTAGGAAATGACCTCTCCGAAACCTTCAATACCGAAAGAGGTTTCAGGCAAGGCGATCCACTGTCTTGCGATCTCTTCAACATCATCATGGAGGGGATCGTACGAAAGGCCGGTGTGCATCGTAATGGCACCATTTTCTATAAAGGTGTCCAGCTCCTTGCGTACGCTGATGATATTGATATTGTTGGCAGAACCAAGAGAGATGTTACCGCTGCTTTCGCCGCTATCGAAAAGCAATCAGCCAAAGTGGGTTTGACAATAAATGAGGGTAAAACAAAGTATATGCTGTCTACAAACAAGGGAGCGCGGCGTTTAGACTCCTACATTTCATCCGGCAGCTATAACTTTGAAGTAGTCAAGGAGTTCGTTTACCTTGTCACCGCCATTAGCACTAACAACGAAATCAGCCTGGAGATAAAGCGAAGAACAATTATTGCTAATAGGTGCTACTACGGGCTCAGTAAGCAACTAAGTTCCAGAGCCCTCTCTCGATCGACAAAACTAACACTCTACAAGACGCTCGTTCTACCTGTGCTGCTTTATGGCGCTGAGGCATGGGTAGTTTCGCAAACTGACGCAGCCGCTCTGGGGGTGTTCGAGAGAAAAGTTCTTCGCAAAATCTTCGGTCCTGTTCGAGTCGGCGATGACTATCGCATCCGAATGAACCACGAGCTGTATGAGCTCTACGGAGACATTGACGTAGTTCGGCGTATAACTGTGCAGCGACTACGCTGGCTGAGTCATGTTCATCGTATGGACGACGGAGCTCCAGCGAAAAAGGTGCTCGAGGCGAGGGTCGCTGGTCAACGACGACAAGGGAGACCATGCCTCCGATGGATGGACCAGGCTGAGGAAGCCCTAACCGCACTTGGTGTATCCGATTGGAGAAGGCGCGCACAAAGCAGAGGCGCCTGGCGAGAGCTGATGAGGTCGGTCGAAATCCGGGCACTGGTTGTCACGGCCATCTAAGTAAGTAAGTAGGATGGTTATCGTGTTGTTTTTGGCCAAAAAGTCACAAATAAGATGAGCATTATGAGATGGTGCATTATCGTGGTTCGAAATCCATGATTTGTTTTGCCACAACTGCGGTCTTTTTTGGCGAATTGCTTCACGTACACGTCTCATAACGCCCAAATAATACTGTTTATTGACCGTTTGACCATCTGGCAAAAATTCATGGTGAACTACACCATTTTAGTCCATGAAAACAGTGAGCATCGCCTTCTTTTTTGACTGAAAACGACGTGGTTTCTTCGGTCTCGGTTCGTCTGGCGACCGCCATTCACTCGCCTGATGCCTGGCTTGCGTGTCATACTCGTATACCCATGTCTCATCACCAGTTATGATGGATTCGATGAATGATTCGTCGTTTCTTCTTTCGCGATAGCAACTCGGTCTCTTTTTTGCCTGAAATTGAGTTCTTTCGGTACCAACTTCGCAGCGACACGTCTCAAGCCTAATACGTTCTTCAAAATCTTCTGAACGGATCCAATATAAATGCTGACGTCCTCTGCTATCTCTCTAATCGTTAATTTGCGTTTTTTGAACGACATTTCTTTGATTTTTTCAACGTTTTCTTCGGTAGTCAAACACGATAGCCGCCCGGTACGAGTTCTACTTCGTCTTGGCCACTAATCGGTTAAGCCACTTGTTTGCCTTCTGATACGATAGAACAGAGTCACCGTAACATTTCATCAACATTTTATGCGTATCGGCGCAGTTGAAACCATTTTTCACACAAAATTTGATACAAACTCGTTGCTCAATTTTTTCTTCCATCGTAAAAATCGAAGACACTGTCACTTCACCAAATGTCAACGAGAGACGCTGAAATTTGGCATCCTTGTCATAGACACATGTGGCAACCTACTAAAAAAAAAAAAATTCGAATCGGACAGTTAAGTCCGGTTCACAGTGTAAACAAGGTGGTATATATCAAGAACGTTCCATTTGGATAGGAAATAACTTGAAAGGAAATCGAATGCCTAACAGAAACAATAATAATTTTATTTTTTCAAACAGATTAAACAAATCTAATTGTTATACGTAAAAACTAAAAGTCAATCTATTTTTGAAAATGAATTTAAAATTAAGAATGATATGTTTTTGTTCGACAATGTGGTAAGAAAGTATTTCGAAAATGCTCTACACTACCCCGTTTTGATCACCCGTTTTTGTCGACAAAACCCAAAATAAAACGAAAAATTCCCGCACCTGTCAACTCTGTTCTAATCCACAAATATTTTTTTCAATTAACAGCTTGTTTTATTTATAGTATACATTATTAGTTCAATAATATAGCTCTAGAAGCAAACCTTTGTACACGAAATTCAAATCATTAATTACAGTAACGTCAATTAAAAATTTGACAAAAACAGAAAATTAAATCACACGAGACGATTTCGTTATGACTTTCGTTATGATTTCGTTTTCTATAAAAATTGACATATCGTTAACGATATCGACAACATAGTAATTGCTCGATATCGAAACGACGATGAAACTTCGATATCGTTTCGATATCGTAAAGGTGATAACTTGTATCGTTTACGCTTCACGAGACGATATCGTAATGATATCAAAAAAAAGTAGTTCTCGATAAAAATGGACATACCGTTAACGATATCGAAAACATATTAATCTTCGATAAAGAAACGATATTGCAAATAATTTTGCTATATAACATAGCTTTACGATCGTTTCGATACCATATTTTTCAAAAATAATTACGCATATCATAATTATTTTTGATGTTCAGATGTTTGATGTTTGATGTTCAGACATTCACACAACCGATTATTTCTAATAATTTTCACAAACTGAATTTTAAATAAAATATTTTTAGATAAAAAATTTTTGTGTACTTAAATCTAGAAATAATTTAAAAGTTAAAGTAGTTATAACAAAGTATTTTTAGAAATTGAAAACATAATTAAGAATGAAAATGTGACTTCTTGAAAATGAAAATAAAAACATGTACGTAAAACACTACAAGGTTAATGCGTTTCGAATTTCACCTTTAAATTTTATAACTTGAACTATAAATTTAAATTAAAAAAAAAACCCCGAACCATAGCTTAAGATAATTATATATTTAAAATGAAAATAAAATGAAAGTTTTGGGATTTATTTTTTCTAAATATGGGTAATAAATCGAGAATTTTTGGATTCTAGATATCGTTGCAATATCGCAGTGTTATCGTTTTTATACTATCGCGATGATATCGAGTACTTATTTATTATAAATATCGTTACGAAATTGCAATGATATCGTTATTAAAGTTTCGTAATGGTATCTAGTATTTGCTTAATGTATATATCGTTACGATATCGAAATGCCATCGTTATTATACTATCATGATGATATCTAGAAATTTGTAATATAGATATCATTATGATATCGAAATGCTATCGTTAACTGTACTATCGGGACGATAGCGCGTATCTATATGTTAAGATATCGTAACGATATCGTTACACTATCGTAACATTTTTCTGCAGAGATATGGTTTGCTAGACATCTGCGATTCCAGTCACCAGATGACTAAATAAACCTTTTAATTTCTTTTGTTTTCTTACCGCGCTCTAGCTATAATAAGCAAGTCACAACCGATTCCACAAATTCTAGCAAATTTTTTGATTAGAGTTTTTTTCTTAGTTAATAAGTACTTAATTTAAGGTAGTTTTCCATTTTATTGTGAAGATCTGTGCTTTTAACATTCACGTTGGATATTTCTCTCAATTCCCAATAAACCACAAAACGTACTCGGGTTAGTTTCGAATTAGTAACGAAACCGAGAACTCGGGTCAGATATCACTTATTCGATTCGAATTCGAATTGAATCCGAAAATTTTAAAAATAGCGAAAACATTTTAATATAAAATTCCACATTTCTAAGAAAAAAAAAATTAAAACCACTTTCTAATTGGGATGCTTGAAAAGAAAATGATCCTTTCTTAAAGTCAACCCAATTTAATTTGGTCATACATTTTTTTTTTTTGTAGTGTTCCACATATGATTTTCTCTACTTGCCTATTAATAATTTGAGTACAAAATTGTATTTCTTTCTTTGACTTACGCTTAATTTCGTTTAAGAAATTTTCATTTTGAAATGAACTGAATTTATTTAATGATCCAATATTTCGAGTATCATCTGTCAAATGTTGCAAGCAAGTATTGTAGGTCAAAGACCTTAATAATAATTGATTTGGGTAAGTAACTAATACTTAAAAAAATTTCGTTGCGAAAACGAATTGCGAAAATTATTCGAAAACGTTTTGCTAATTTTTAAATTTTCGTTTCGTAAGTGATTCGATTATATTGAAAATTTCGTTTCGAGAATGAAGTGTGCATTTCTCCCGCCATCGGATTCAGTAGCATATCGAGAACTAACTTCGTTTTCGAAATGAATATGCGAGATCTCGGTTTCATCTCGAATTCGAAACGAATTCGTTTGGCTTATTAGGTTATCATAAACATCTACTGGTGTAATTTATAAAATTGTATAGTTTTCAATTTGTTTAAAAATGACCTAGACTTTACAGATATTGTTTATTAAGGCCAAAATTAACGCTTGCGTGTTGAAACATATTAATAATCTTTGATCAATTAAAAGTTATAAAACGTTCATACTGCTCTTTCTTTATCTTCTTTTCCAATAAAAATTAGCAAACAATCAAATGTATTTAAACATTCTATCACATCGAATAAAAAGAAAAACAAAACGAACAAAAAAAAAAAAATCATGTGATGCCAACAATTATTATTAATAAAGTCAATAAAACTGCGTTTGAACTTAATTTTTTTCACACATTTTTACAAACATATCATCAGCTAAACAATAGCTTAGAAAACCAACAACAATAGCAACAAAGTAGTTTTTGTTGTTTTACTTTTAACAAAAGATAGCATTAATTATAGATAAATTCATTGAAAATAATGCAAGCATGAAAGATATGCAAAACAATTGTTGAATGTATCTGCTAGTTGAAAGTTGGTTGATTTTGTTGTTGTCATAGAAGATAATTATATACACTGCATGGGGTACTTAAAAGAGTTGTTATTGTTGTAGTTATTGTTGTTGCAATGTGTCACAAACTGCATTTGCAGCCCTAATAACTTAGTACAAAATGCAAGCAAAAAAGAAAACTTTTGTTTACATTCGATTGTAATAAATTTGCGAATAGTTTTTTGTTGCATTTCGTTTTTTTTTTTAGCAAACACAAGCAACAGTCAGTCGATAGATAACAAAAAACATACAAACACTTAAAAAAATTCAAAACAATTCATTCAACATTTTGTTGTATCTATTTTAATAGCTGCCCAGCAAACCAAATGATATGAAGACGATATCATTGAGGTGATAGTTTTTATCTAAACGTTATCGTTTTCTTATCGAGAAATAACAGTTTTCGATATAAAACTATCGTTAACGATATGAAGACTGAAGATAATTTCAATATCGTTACTGCATATCTCGATAACGATATCGAGATTGAACATTATTTCGACATCGTTATCATATTGAAAAAAAAAAAATGCTTATAATGCAACGATATTGAGGTTAAATAAATTTCAATAACCTAGTGCATATCAATATGCACATACAATTTCTTTTTTACAAAACAAAAACACAGCAATATTATACATTTTGAGCCCACAATAACAATCAAATTGAAAGTTCGAACATTTTTTAAGAGCTTCCATAAGTAATTCGTAGTTGATATTTTCTAAATGAAGTTCAACTTGCACCAGTTGTTTGAACAAATAATATATCGTCGTTCTGGGATTCATGTGCTCCATGCGCCTTTTTGACCATTTTGAGTTAATGGTTCCATCGCAGGTTTTTGATACCAAATTTTTCAATTCTGCAATCGGTTTTTGGCTATTGCTTTCAGAAACTGAGTTATTTCGTGTTCATTTTGCCCTATATTCCTTTAAACACAAATTTTTGGTGACCTCTTGCCCCATACGCCCCATTCAATAGCGTATATAGCAAAATTTCAGTACAAAATTTTGTTCTTGATTAACGAAAACCACCGAAAAAAACCGAAACCACGTAGAGCAAGTGCATTTAACTAACATAGTTGTGACTAGTTATTATTTTTTAATTAACTTTTTTGCGTTTTCTTTTTATTTTTTTTTAATTGTTTAACAGTGAAAAAGTAGACTATGTTGAAAATAAGAGGTATGTTAAGAATGGCGAAGTATTTGCGTACATAGCTTGATTGACATTGTTGTCATTATAATTATTAACCTGGTTAAATTTGCAAATCAGGTGTAAGAAAATATTAAGAGTGAGAAATAGTTTTCGGGAAGGGCGGGAGTCCAGAAAACTTCTGACTTATTTTTATACTAAACCTACTTTAGAGTCTAGGTTTAGTTATAAGTTTAAGTTTACTTATACATAATACATAACACAGGGTGTTGTTGTTGGTTGTTTTCTTCAGAAAGCAACATAGACCTAAGGACTGTACCGAAAAGAAAGTGCACGCCTTTAACTATATTTTTCCTACAGGGTGTATGTTTACTTAAAATAACACAAATACCGTTATAAAGTGAGATCAGTTTAGTGATTGTTCTCTTACTTTCTTTCTTATTCTTATTGCAGTCGTCGCGATGCCTCGTATCGCATATGACGTGCGCAAAAGAATTGTGCACAAATACTGTTCTACAAAAAAAGTTTCATACAAACAGTTGGCCAAACGCTATAAAATCAGTGCTAATGGTGTAAAAAAAATATTATCAAGTACGCGAATACCGGTTCTCTGGCAGATTTAACAAAAACTGAAAGAAGAAAAGGTCCAAGTGACCCCCAAAACTGGAAAAAAGATAATAACTTTGATAACAAAAAACAAATGTTTGTCAGTACGGGATTTGGCAAAAAAGGCTGGAACCAGTGCATCAATGATTCAACGAGTTAGGCGTAGTTACAATTTTAAAACGTATAAAAAACAGAAAATACCAAAAAAAAGTGAAAAGCAAGAAAAAGTGGGTAAAACAAGGCTTCGAAAATTGTATGACCGTTTACTTAGAGATAAGGTTGAATGCATTATAATGGATGATAAAACGTACGTTAAAATGGACTCCAGAACATTGCCATGAACCCAATTCTACACAATATAAAAAGGTAGCACTGTCGATCAGTCGATATCTACAATTGGAGTAGAAAAGTTTGGTGAGAAAATTCTTATTTGGCAAGCTATTTGCTCTTGCACCTATAAATCCACCCCATTTTACAAAGGGCACTATATATGCCGAAGTTTACATAAAAGAGTACTTGCAACACCGGCTTATACCTTTTTATAGGAAACACAATATTTCAAATATATTTTGGCCTGACCTAGCCACTACGCCCGGTCAACTCTGAACTTGCTTCAAGAGAATAACATCAATTTCGTTGTAAAAGATGAGAACCCACCAAATGCCCCTGAATTTCGTCCAATAGAAAGGTATTGGGCCATTGTGAAGCGAAACTTAAGGAATGATGATCAAGTTGCTGGTGGCATTAGAGAATTTAAAAGAAACTGGCGTAGGTCAAGCAGAGCCGTCACAAAATACGTTGTGCAGTATTTAATGAAAGGAATCAAACAAAAGATTAAATTAGGAGAATAATTTTTTTTAGATTTCAGTGAGAATTGAATTAAGATATTTATATAATTAGTAAAGAACAAGTCAAAAAACAACAATTAATAAAAACCGCAATGTTACCAGCAAATAAAAGAGTGCATTTTATTTTCGGTACAGTCCGTAGAGATCAAAAAATAGAATTCTTTATAATTTAAAAATTATTAGAGTTATAGAACACATAACATAACAGTTATGAAGAAGGTTGTAATTAATTTACAAAAATTGTTTTTTTTTTTATTTTTTGTAAATAAAAAAAAATTAAGATCTGTGTTAAAAAACTTTACGAATCTTTTTCTTTTGTTGTTTTTGTTAATGAATATATTGCTGTTGACCAAAATTTTCAAATGTGTGAATTTTTTGTTAATGCTACTTTGCTCTATGTGTATGGGCTCACATCAAAATACGTTTGAAATGGCGTATAAAGCAAAGTGGATTTTTTTACCGTTAGAAAATATCCTCTTATACTTGATATCGAGGATGAGGATATATGTCTTTGATATTGTAATTTTTACATAAATTTATGGTGAGACATTTAAAAAATCACATCGTTGAAAAAAATACATTTAAACTTTAGCTTCGATTTACTCAAAATACTCAAAGTGGTTTTTGCACGTAGAGCACATGAATCCCCGGAAGACGATTTAATAAATTAATAAATGAAATATCACAAAAAATACTATTATATCTTTAGGATATTAAAAAACTATCGACTATTTTAGTCGATATCGAAATTTAATATATCGTTAAGATAACGAAAAATCATTGATTGATTTTTTTAATTTATATATCGTTTTGATATCGAAAAACTTTCGATCGTTTTTTCTATCGAGAACTGGTTTGCTGGGTATCTGCTTTTTCTCAACTTACAAATATAAATATTTATTCGATTGAATACTTTTTTCATACTTAACTTCAATTGCAGCAACAACTGCTATTATCATAAAAAAGTAAAAACCACAACAACAATGACTTTACTTCAATTACACTACCAACTACTACTAGAACCAGAAATTTTATCTATTTGTATGTGAGGCAGATACTTAACATGATGAACGTTAATGGACAACATTTTAAAGATTGTAGCTAGTCAAGCTAGCAACAAAGCCTTAAATAATTAAATAGCATGTTAATAGAATTTATAATGAAGTATATTTAGCAGGGCTGCAAAGTAAATGGTAAAATTTACAACAACAATAGCAACAGAAAAAAATTTAAATGAGTATTCCTATGAAAAAAGGAGAGAGAGAGAGAATCGATAGAAAGAAGATAATTTTAGTTCTTGAAATACATTGACGTCTGACTACTGACTTTTGTTGACTATTGACTACTGACTGCTGACTAATGACTACGGAATGCTGACTACTCACTACTGAATACTGACTTCTGACTACTGACAACTAGCTACTGACGTCTGATTACTGACTATTAATTTCTGAGCCTATTCACTACTGACTTCTGACTACTATTGTCACTGTCTACTGAACACTGACAACTGACTACTGACTGTAGACTACAGACTAGTGATTACTGGCATCTGACTGCTGACTTTTGTTGACTATTGATTAACGTTTGATTATTGATTTCTGAAAACTGACTACTGACAACTTAGTTCTGACTACTATTGACTTCTGACTACTGAATACTATTGACTAATGTCTACTGAACAAAGACGGCTGACTACTGAATACTGACTACCGACTACTAACTTCTGACAAATGACTTCTCACGACTGACTACAGAGAGCTGTCTAGTGAATCCTGACGTCTGACTACTGACTACTGATGGCTAACTAGTGACGTCTGACTATTCACTACTATTTCTGAATACAAACTACTGGCGACTCAATACAAGCGCCAGTACACTGACAACTGACGTCTGACTACGGATTTCTGACTACTGACTTCTGACCAGGAACCGAAAAAAACTATTATGTTCTACTGTTGATCTCAAAAACCACAGGCTTGCCTTTTATGTTTTTGACTTTGAGCATAAAAAGGCAAAATGTAACTGGTACAAGAAATACGATTATTTTTGGTATGTGTTAAGTTGGCATTAAGATCCATATTTATAGAAAATGTGGACGGACCACACCTCATTTTAAGGAAAATTACAATAACTCATGACAAAAAATGCGGTTTTTATTTTTTATTTTTTGTTGTACATACTTTGAAAGAAAATGATAATGTTTGATTTTTGCATAGTTTTCAAGTTGCAAGCATTTTTTTCGAAATTTCATCATTTAAATTTAATGAATTTAGGCATTTCTCTTAAAACAGGACATGGCCCTGTTTAGATCTATAGATCTGCATGCTTAGCTCTCATATAACAAATTTTTTTACCATTGCGTGTCGTGGTCATGAGATATTGTAATTAACCCTAAAACGAAAGGTCCACCCTGAACAAAAAATATAAAGTTATTAAAAACATATTGTTATTTTTAATATCTTAGAGAAACATTAAATTCTATTAATTTAAGCAATTTATACATGAATTCATTTACCATGATGATCAAATTGTTTGCATTGTTTCACAAATGCTGTTTTCTTCTTAGTAAATGTTTAGTAAATGTTTTAAAAGGCTGGATTCACTGACTACCTTCAGCAAGTTTTTGCGAAAATTAAAATAATGTTAATCAAATTGAAGAGCGTACAGCAAGTCCCTCTCTCTCTGAGCGGAGAGCGCAAAAACTTCATATAAAAAAAACGTGCAAAACTTGCTGAAGGTGGTCAGTGAATCCAGCATAAACGTTTTTGATTTTAGCCAAATAGAAGGTATTGGCTAGATATAATAATATAATGATAGAGGCCATGGGCGCAGCGAAGGTAGGGCAGGGGAGGGCAGTTGCCTCCCTGAATATTAGAAAAATTAAAATTTTAGTATTTTATTAAGAAACTAGATGGAATACCCGGCGAAGTCCGGGGTACTGTAGCATTTAGCGTGTATGCAATAAAAAGTTAAAAGTACTACCTGCCCCCTGTATAATACCGCCCACTTTTGTAGACCTTAAACTGCTCATTATATCACAGAATATATGTGCAAAATTTGGTTAAATCAGATCAAATGGTGTAGGAGGAGTTTGATTAATTGACACGCCCCCTTGCCTAATTTTGCCCACTTTTCTATTCTAAAAATTGCTCATTTTACCAAAGAATATGTGTGCAAAATTATGTTGAAGTCGAACAAACTGTGGAGGAACTGTTGCAATACATACAGACTTGATTATATTCAGATGGTCGGAAAAAGTAGGTGTGGCAACATTTACCGCCGCGGTGTCCGCAACTTGGTCACGTAGCACCTACACATCAAGTATAACTACCAATGCAGGTACAACTCAAGAATTATAATAATTTCTGAAAAGTTAGCGTAGTTGAAGTTGCCCATTTTTATTGCAATTACCGAGAGTAAGCATGCGAACTAAATCACAAAATGTTATTCCAATACAACCACATTTGTCTGAAATATATATATATATATTTAAAAATATATAAATATATTTATTGATTTGTGGTCGGTAATAGGGGGTGTGGCATTTTTTTTTATTTATTACTCGAGATCTGAACCTTGATAACAGATGTTGTGAATTTGGTGCCCCTAGGTGTTACCGATCCTGAGATCTTAACGGACACCAACTCTCACAATAATTTTATGTATTTAGATTCAAAACATTTTTTCTTGTAATTAAAAAGCATAAAGTAAAAGATTTATTGAAGCTTAATTTATTTTTCATTACAAACTTACGACCAACATATTTTTTTACTTATTTATCAGTCACATGACAAAAAATTATTTTCCCCCTTCTCCTCCCCCCCTGAACAAAATCCTGGCAGCGCTCATGATAGAGGTAAGGAAAGAACATTATATTTAATTTGTTTTTTAATTACTTAATTACATAATTACTTAATTACCCAGTAATTACCAGAAGATATTTGAATTAAACAAAATACATTATAAAGTAACAATATTTCATAAGATTCTAAAATTAATTTCACAAAAAATTGTGACAGATTTCTCTGAATTCTGACATTTTGTCACGTTCGTATTGCTTTTTTGCCTGGGTTTTTTTTTTTTTTTTGAACCAGGTCTATGCCTACTATAAACTTTGACACTAATTAACGTGCTACCTAAGAGCTTTAATGAGGGCTAACTGCTTTATTTTGTATATGGGGAATTCCATTGTGACTACTGGGACATTTGACTCCAGAATATGATCAACTATGAGTTATAATGATGTCATCATAAGTTATACATCAGTGAAATATATTTTAAAACAGAAATAAATAACTATAGTATAATATTCCTTTAAAAAAAGCTTCGTTTCAAAAATCCAAAGAATTTCTATGTTTCGTGTAACTAATATTTGAATGAATGTGGCTACTACAAGGAGAATTTTAGCCAACCCATTTAAATATTCAACTCAGCTTTTTCGGTGTTGCGCAACATATACTAAACGTTGTAATTTTTATTTAGAATTAGTATACTTACCTTTATAAAAAAATAAAAAAAAGGTATTACAAATTGTGACTACTGGGACAGGTCTTTGTGACTTGCGGGACAAGTAAAAATATGTGGAAATAATAAATTATTTTAATCAGATTTATTATTGGTTTCAACCCAATTAATGTAGTTATTTATATATTTTGAATTGATGGCGCCAACTTCCTCCGAAAATACTCCAGTGGTCTGTATGAACGCTGTGTTGGTCGTAGCACCTCAGCTGCCAGGTCCAGCATTTGCACCGGAACCACGTTCTTATTTGGCACGACCGCCGTGTCCATGCACTGTTGTGTACTTTGGAAGTTTCAACATTGCTATAATCACAACAATAAAGGAAATATTATCAAGTCTCACGAAAGCAGCAACAAAAATTTTGCAATCACATTTGCTTACACGTTTTTGTTTCGAACCACATTCAAGACCTTGCTGGCTTGCTGATAATTATTGTATTATAGCTTTTTTTCTGTTTCTTTATTCTCTCTCTTCGTTGCTGTTTTTGAAAGATGGCGGTCGACAAAAGAACTGTCACTCCTACCTTGTAATGATTGTATCATGGCTTACAAACATGTCTAGTTTTTCTCTCTCTGTTTTCGATTCCAATCTTTGAGCTATCGTCCATATCTTATCTTTCTTAATTTCCGCAGGTTTCCTCTTTCCGCGGCATTAATTTTAACTAATTAATATATTCAGCCATTTGAACACTCAAGTAAGACATAAAGAAGCTGTAACTATTTCGTTTTTGGCTAGAAAAGTAAGTTAAGCTATAAACAACGGCATTGAAATAAAATCAGGATTTTTTGTGACTACTGGGACACATTTTAAAATAGTCTGGAAAGTATAATATAATCGCCTTAACTATTAAAACATGTTTAAGTACTGCACCAAATGTCTGCTATCACTTCTAGGATGTATTGAAATCATAAAGTCATCTTTCAGGTTAGGAATACTTCTATATATATTTTTGTGTGACTACTGGGACATGCGACTTGCATCTGTTCAAAGAAGAAATACACAAAAACTTGCATACTAGTTCGCGCTATTTCTATAAAAGAAATAAGTTTTCTATAAAAGACACGCGCCAGTTTTCTAGAGTTGACAGAATGCCCGTAACAGTGTTGCAAACATAATCACAAACATTTTACTCCTTAGCAACTCTGTATGAAACAATATTTATAATATCCAAAAAAGGATTTTATGGGTAATTTTTTCACAGATTAGTAAAGTATAAATATTTAGATATAGCTTTTTATCAAATTAAAGTTAATTAATGGAAAACCATAATTATCTCATTTTCCTTTTTTACGTGGAATGCCACATATCGAAAACACAAATCAACGACAAGTAAGACACGAGAAGCAATACTTTTTTATATATAAAATTTTATTGCTTCTCATGTTTTGCTTGTCGTTGGCTTGCGTTTTCGAAATACAAATTGAGGCGGTAAAAATTAAATGCATATTACTTTGCCTTCTTTTTTGATGTCACGTTTGAAATATGGCTATACTTATATATAGATCGTAATGCCAAGTCAACTCATACCAAATTTCATTGTCCTAACATCCATAGTTTTCGAAATATCGCAAGCTGCTGAATAATATAAAGTAAATCAATAAGAAAATAATCGTTATTTCTTGTAGAAAAAAAATAAACGGGAGAAAGTACCATTTAAATCTTGTGCAAAAAGAATTATAAAATGAAAAATAACTGTTACTTTCTGACTTTTTTTAAAAAAAATTAATTGTTGCGGTTCCTGTTTCTGGCAACTATCAACTGACTACTGTCTGCAGACTACTGACTGCGAAATACTGACCACTGACTTACTACTTTCTATTTACAATAACATTATCTACAAAGAAATCATGGCAAATATCAAAACTTTACCCACCCATGAAAGGGGTACTCTTCTATTAAGGATAAGGAAAGAACAGTTCCCATGGAAACAATGGCTTTGGCACATGCCGGTGCTCTTTTGATATTGAAAATTCCTGCTATAAAGTTTAAATTAGGATGGAAAATCATTTTCTTTTTTATATTTATGGCGGGACATGACATTCGCGGCAGAGAAAACAGACCTTGTTTTAAAAATTCAGAACTCAGTCAAAAACAGACATTTTTCGAAAATTTTTTTTTTATTATTGTAGAGGATTGAACAAATTACAAGAAAAAAAATTCAAAAAAATATATTTTTCACTCCAACATGGTTTTACAGAGCTCCAAACTGGCGGAAGAGCTGGGAGTTGCAAAAATTGTCCGATCTGGAAAAAAAATGACTTTTTGAAATCTTAACAAAATTGGTTATCGTATGAGACGACCTTTTTTTTAATTTTTTTTCAATTTTTGGTGATGTTCCAAATTTGAAAGTGTGTTTTTCGAAAGAAATATTGACTTTAAAAATTCATAAAAAATAGCGAATCAAGTTTAAAAAAATACAAAAAAAAAAAAAAAAAATTTCGTCAAAAAATTAACCCGCTAGTGCCGCAACCAGTACGAAAAACATTGTTTCGAGACAAACGCGTTCAAAGTTTGTGAACAACGAAAAAAAAGGTTACCTTCAATTTGCCATGCCTGCTTCGTACTGTATACCTTCGTTATCTTGTGTTGTGCTGTTTCTTATAGTTTTTTGCAATCGTTTAGCAATTCGGGCTTCACCCTTCAAGTAGGTACGAAATAACAACCACCAAAAGTCAGGTGGCAAGTAAAACAAATTTGAACTCGTAGGAATTTTTCCATGAAATTTTGTTTCTTAGAATCTTAAGAATATTTACTAAAATACAAAATTATTAAAAAAAAGTCGATTTCAAAAATTTTCCAATGTCATGTAACCCCTTAACCAACACTCAGGGGATGCCCCCTTTAAATGCGAAAGCACTGCGTTGATTCGGATGACGGTTGATAGTTAGTTGGAGAGTGGAAAGTTTGATTTTGAAATTCATAAATAATTGAACTGTAGATATGCCTTTTAAAACTCAGAAATTATCCTCAGAAAATTAGAAATTCCATTTGAAATTTGAATTCCGAAAAAAAAATAAATCGAAATTTGAAAATCTTCAATTGAAATTCAGAAAAATTCAATATAGCTTCATATTGGCCACTATCAAATGGCGCTGCGAAATAAGGCCCCAATGTTACATGGCCCCAAAAAATAAATGAAAAGGCTTAAAAAAATTATACAGAATGCAACAATTTGTGGTATTATTTCATCTTTTAGGGTCATATTTTATTTTTTTTTTTTTTTGTGGATAATTTTTCATAATGAAATTAATCCCTAAAAAGTCAAAAACGAGAAATGAAATTATGCCCCAAAAAGTATATATCTGAAGTGCTCAGGCGATATACTTGCCTTGTATAAATTGAGCACAACTATAAGAATTGTGGAGTTATTCAAACTCAATGGATTTCGATAACGAATTGATAAAAATATTTCGTAGAAAGGAAAATTTTTTTTAAATTTTCAAGTTATTGATAAGATTATTTAATTCTTAAAGATATTGATTCATTTATGCTTACACATAAAAAAAAAACAATTTTGGGTTGGTTTTTAGTTTTTTTGGGGCCATTCCATATAAATTTTGGTGTGTTATTTCACTAACTTTGTGGTATTTTTCTAATATCGTTTTGGGTTTTGGAGTACTTTTATTTTGGAGTACATTTTCGCGCAGTCCTACCAATTGTGGTATTTGAGAAAGTTTTGATTTTCTTAATATCATTGATTCTGAAATTCACCCGATGTTTTCTTAGCTTAAATTAGAATTTCCAAATTTAAGTTAATATTTTATGAAACTTCAATAGAATATCGGATTTTCAGTTTTTGTTTTCTGAATTTCAAATGCATGGTGGTTCCTGAGTTTCAATTGATGTTTTCTTAACTTTAAGTAGATTTTGAATTGCTAATTTTCTGAATTGAAATAAATTACTTTAGAATAGCATTTGGAAATGCTGTAAATATCTCATAAATTTGTGTAAGAATTTTATTTTCTCTTATCAAGTGTGACTTTAATTTAAAGAATGATTTCCATTTTTATTTTTCCTTTTATATTTATAAATAATTTTGTTTATAATAAAAAAAAACAATGTAGCAATATTGTTTTAAAAAAAGTCATCAGAGATCCTCATCCACTGCGCTGCCACTTTGAAGCTTTTATGAAGCTTTGCAATTTTATAAATTATAAATCAAAATTTTTTTTTCCTATATAAACCAAATTTTTGTCATCACTTTATTTTTGTTTTAAACCGACTTTGCAGCCCTGCTAGCAATTCTCTCTCCCACTCTTGTTCTGACTCAACGCCGATACAAACAATTATACAATATAAGCAATCGTATAATTATGCCTCAAATGATAATATACAAATAATTTAGAAACCTAAATTGAAATTAAACGAAAAAAAACAACAACAAATACTTGATATAAAGACCGAACAACGTCCTCCTGGATACAAATTAGTTGAATGTACTTTTAAAGTATCTAAAAATATGCATGAATACTCGTAGCTAGATATTTGCACAAGTAGTTGGTTTTTCTAAACTTTACCATATGGCAATTAAAACAAAAACAAAATTTATTTAAAAAAACAAAACGTGCTGCCGGCGTTCAAATAACAAAAGCGAAAAAAAAAACTCAGCAAAAACAATTCCATTGAAAAATTAAATATTTCACTCACTCTGCTTATTTTATATTGTTTGTTGTTTTTCGATGATTAAAACTTTTATTAAAAAAAAAAAAAAAACAAGAAGCAGACTACATCTAGTATCGAGATAGAATATCTATGAATATTAATGGAGTGTCTGTGTGTATTTCTGTGACTGTGTGTTCGGTCTCAATGGCAACAATGACGCTAGGGGACCAGCTACATAGATAGGGGCAGTAAAAGCGCTGGTCTAGAGCGCTTTCATCGTTGTTATTGTTGTAGTGGGAGTGTATTTTATAGAAATACAGCGTATCTATAACTACTCATTTGTCGTTATGTATCTCAAAGATACTATGAACTTAAAGCTAATTTAAACGCAATAATAGCAGCGACAACAACAATAACAATAGAGCCAATTATTATAGTATTTTCATTGTACTCCGACTACTACCCGCTGCTGCAACTAATTATTGTTTTGTCGTTGTTGGTGTAATATTTGCTAAACAACATGATTTGTATGCATTGGGAGTGCATGAATGAGTAAATATCTGTGAAATACGACCAAATAACTGAGTATCTATCTGCATAGTTAACTATGAGATACAATCGAATCGACAATTTTTCACCTACTATGAATTTTTATAACTCAATTAATATTTTATACAGCTAACCAGCCAGCTAATCAATTTAATAAAAATTGTTAAGTTTGTAGCTTAAGCCGAAAAAAAAACACACACAATCGGTATTCATTAACAATTATAATTATATTGAATAAAGAAAAAAAAAAATCTAGAGAAACGCGCGGTGCCTTTTTTGGTGTTGATTTTTGTTTTAAGTATCTTCATATAAATTTACCAACGTGCTTAGAATTATTAATCCTTTTATTAAGCGTAAATAATACATATACATTGATGGCAGCGGAAGGCGCTAAGCTAGCTACCGAAACAAGGCAGCAGCAGAATGAAAGGCTAGCAATTAAGGCCTAGTTGGCAACAGGTATTATCAGTTGACAACATTTCGTAACATAAATTGATAGACCATCCAAAGATAATATTAACATTGACAATATTAGCAACATAAACATAAACATAAACATAAACATAAACATAAACATAAACATAAACATAAACATAAACATAAACATAAACATAAACATAAACATAAACATAAACATAAACATAAACATAAACATAAACATAAGCATAAACATAAACATAAACATAAACATAAACATAAACATAAACATAAACATAAACATAAACATAAACATAAACATAAACATAAACATAAACATAAACATAAACATAAACATAAACATAAACATAAACATAAACATAAACATAAACATAAACATAAACATAAACATAAACATAAACATAAACATAAACATAAACATAAACATAAACATAAACATAAACATAAACATAAACATAAACATAAACATAAACATAAACATAAACATAAACATAAACATAAACATAAACATAAACATAAACATAAACATAAACATAAACATAAACATAAACATAAACATAAACATAAACATAAACATAAACATAAACATAAACATAAACATAAACATAAACATAAACATAAACATAAACATAAACATAAACATAAACATAAACATAAACATAAACATAAACATAAACATAAACATAAACATAAACATAAACATAAACATAAACATAAACATAAACATAAACATAAACATAAACATAAACATAAACATAAACATAAACATAAACATAAACATAAACATAAACATAAACATAAACATAAACATAAACATAAACATAAACATAAACATAAACATAAACATAAACATAAACATAAACATAAACATAAACATAAACATAAACATAAACATACACATTGACATTGACATTGACATTGACATTGACATTGACATTGACATTGACATTGACATTGACATTGACATTGACATTGACATTGACATTGACATTGACATTGACATTGACATTGACATTGACATTGACATTGACATTGACATTGACATTGACATTGACATTGACATTGACATTGACATTGACATTGACATTGACATTGACATTGATATTGACATTGACATTGACATTGACATTGACATTGACATTGACATTGACATTGACATTGACATTGACATTGACATTAACATGTACATCCGATATTATTAAGGTTACATTAACATTTACAATTTCATTTACATTTACATTTACATTTACTTTTTTTTATTTCAATAAAAACCACTTTGCTAAATTAAGCGATATTGTTCAAGCGATACTCTCAAAGAAAGCCATGATTTTAATTTTTGAAACTAAATTTTTTTTAATTTATTTAAAAGTTTTCTTCACGCTGATTTGAACTAATTTTTAAAAGGATCAAAAAAAAAAACCTCAAGAGGCGTTCAAAAGCAATGTTGACCAAGCATTTATTTAAACAAGGACTTTTCCTCCAAAGAGGTAAGCGTGAAAATCATTCAAATTCATTACATTAAAGTCGTAATTCTTGAATGGAAATTGAAGTCAGTGCCTGGAGGCGTGCTGCACACGATGAATCACCAGACCCCAGCAATAGACCTCCAACAATGAATGATATGCCCCAACCTAGTGGAAGCTGGAAGGCGTATTACGTCCGCAGGAATAGAAGGAATAGTTTTATCTTATACTTTTCCATTTTTTCATTGATCACCACATTAATGGTGGTAAGAAATTTAAAATTTAGTCAATTGGAATTTTATAGGTATAGATTGACTTGATTTTTTTTTCTGATTTATAGTGCAATTCGACGGGAATCATTAAATACAACTATACAATACCACGTTTGGACTAATATGAGAGATTTTACTTTTCTTTAAATGGAATGTTTGTATCGAATAATAAATAAAAAATGCAAATAAATGATTTCCATACACATGGACAAACATGAGTGCATGCCTAGATTTCTTTAATGAAAATTTCAGCAGAATTTTTCAATTTATTGAAAATTCGTCTGTGGTAACTGCAGAAGGGGGTCATGTTTTAATTTAAGGTTATATAGATAATTGTTCATACGCTCGATAGTCAAAATTCGAATCTATAAACCAAATTGAAAATGTGCTTTTGTTGCTCTATGCGTAGACTTGGAGAGTAGATGCCATGTAAAGCATAAGAGATGCATGGCTGACCAGCGACCACCATAACTGTCAAAAAAACGCAAAACAACACCAAGCGGAGACTCAACATGATCAGCTACGATGCTACCTTCCTCTAGAATGATGTTAAGCTTCTTGAGAACATAAATATACCACACGAACTCTTCGGAGTTGGCAAAAAATATATTGGTCAAGTTCTAGGTCATTTATGGGTAAATACTTAAGAGCCCAAGCTCATATTGGAAGTAGGCGTCAAAGTTGGTTGAGTGCCGCCCACTTTCGCAAGGTGCTTAAATTCAAAATAGTCCCTGTGGCAGGTTTCATTACATAAATCTTGTAATGGCTCTTATAATGACTAAATTTCAGGATACGGAAAGGATCATGCTCATGTACGCACGAGAGCTTAAGCGCCGCTTATTTTGGTTCGAGAGCCAAATGTTCAAATGGAACTAAGTCATGTAAGTGCCTGAACGATAAAACATATGAAGTGTGTGCGTCCACGAGCGAGCATATAAGGCGAATGATGCCCATGAGACCGTTCATGAGCCGTACTTGGCAATGAATAAGAAAAGAGCATAGTAGAGCTCCCAAATGGGTAGCAGGCATTTTTATGGGTTCTATGGACTCGTAAGATAAAAGTCGATGAATTTTTGACAGTTGAGTTTCATTCGATATTTTTCTTCCATAGATTCAACGACAAAAATAGACTCATAGACTTAAGACAAAAATCCATGGTTCTATGTTGGCCAATATGTTCCACTCTGATTATTTGTGAAACTACGAATAGTTGTGTCATTGAAACTTGTAGACTTCTTGGGCAAAAATCTATAATTTTTTTGGCAAATAGGTTTCACTTTGAATATTTTGGAAATTATATTGTTAAATCATTGGATATTTTTTGGCTTTTGCTTACTCCTTGGACAAAAATATATGGTGTTATATCCGATAAGTTCCACTTGGTTTTTTTATGGAACTTGTTGGGTCAGTGGAACTTTTTTGGATTTTGTGGACACCTTAGACAAAAGTATTTGATTATTTTGATAAATAGATTCCACTTTAAATATTTTTAGATCTAGTTGGATAATATTAACTTTTTTGAGCATTGTGGACCCCTTGAACAAAAATACACGTTTCTATAATCAATAGGTTC
Source organism: Coremacera marginata (assembly GCA_914767935.1). Classification (NCBI taxonomy): domain Eukaryota; kingdom Metazoa; phylum Arthropoda; class Insecta; order Diptera; family Sciomyzidae; genus Coremacera; species Coremacera marginata. The sequence continues at coordinate 51,118,291 of OU612046.1, read as the reverse complement.
CACTTAGAATATTTATGAAAGTAGTTGGGTCATTTTAACTTTTTCGGTTTTTGTGAAATTCTCAGAAAAAAATTGTAAATTTTTTGACAAATAGGTTCCACTTTAAATATTTTTATAACTAGTTTGGTCTTTGAAACTTTTTTGAGTCTTGCCGACTCCTTGGAAAAAAAAATCTTGAATTTCACATACAACTTAAGCGTTTAATGAATAAAAAACTTTCCGGCACCTATAACGTCCACCCAGTTCTCCACCTGCATTTTTTTTATTTTTATTTGGGTGCAGTCGATTGCACCAATGCACTGTGGAAATTGAATTTTGATCCAAAATTCATTTTTCAACCTTTGAATTCGTTTTGCCAAGGTGTTAACACTTCTCTGATGACCACGATCATTGACTTAAAATTAGTAGATTTTGAAAGAAGTTAAAAGAGACATATGCAATAAGGTCTACCAAAATCCTTTTGGTACTGCACTTTGGAAACGTATCGTAAAAAAACCAGCACCTTTTATCCTGCATTACATGCTCCCCTCAGGGGAGCACCACGTTCATCCTTTGCGAGATCATCTTTTGAAAGTTGGATTATATATTTTGCAGAATCTTTTCCAAACCTTCGATTGGGGCATTTTATTTTATTTTGAAGATTTCTTACATCCAAACCCACCTATAAAATGATTTGGTAAATCAGCGCCACAAAAAATATGCAAAGGATCGAAACGATTTCTATATGCAATTCTTTTCAAAGCACTTCCTAATTTCTCCAACATATTTTAATCATCTAATATATTCTTCAAATCAGCTAACATTTTTAACATTCCAATTTTTTTATAGCAAAAGTTTGAGTTCACTTCATTGCAATCATATTTGTGGAACTTGTGGAATGAGTTTAAGCATCAGTTTTTAAAATGTTTTTAGAATGAGTTTTTAAAATGTCAGCTCGTTTTTTTTTTTTGTTGATACGAAAATGTTAAGACTGAAACTGATTTTTGTCCAAGAATTTCACAAACAAAAAAGAAAAAAATATGTGTATTTAAAATTTAACTTAAAGTTAAAAATGTTGATTTAATATTAAAATTAACACAACTTTGTAATTTGCAATATGAAATTTTTTGTTCAATAATACTTTTTAACGTTAAAAATTAAAAAAAATAAAAATGGAAATTTTTTTAAATTAAAATTCACTTTTACATTTTATCATTTATTTATGAAACAAATTTATAAAATTTATTTTGAGAAATTTTAAATTTTAATTTTAATTAATTTTTTAATTTCAAACTTTAAATTTCAAATTAAAAAATAAATAAAAAAAAATTTAAATTTCAAGTTATAAATAATAAAGAAAGAATTCTAAAATAAAATTAAAATAACAAAACTTAAAATTAAAAATCAAAAAAAAAGAAGAAATTTAAAATTTGAAACACTCATAATTTTAGGACTATTTGCTAAGCACTATTTTTAAAACTCATTAAATTTTTAATTAATTTTAGCATTGATAATAATAATTTTTTTTTTTGTAAAATCCGAGTTTTTTTTTATTTTGTATAAGATTATTCAATTTTGGAATAGTTCAAAATCTTTGCAATTGAAAATCGTGTAAAATACCGAAAATTTTTCAAATTAACAAAGAAATACCTGCGTCAATTTTTAATATCTTATGCAGATTATTATAAGATTGAGGAATAAATACAAATGTAGCTAATCCTAGGTGCAGTTTTATGATTTTTTTTTTTTAATTTTTTTTTTTTTAATTTTTAATTTAAAAATTTGAGACTAAAAGTTTTAGTTCAAAATCTTAATTTTGTTAATTAAAATTAAATTTTGAATATATAACATTATTAAAAGTTAAATGCAAGTTTTATGCAAATTTAAAATTTTTAATTTTTAACTTTAAATATTTATTTTAAATTTCAAATTTAAAATCTAAAATTTTAAAATTTTTAATTCCAAATTTCAAATTTAAAATTTTTAATTCAAAATTTCAAATTAAAAATTTTTAAATTTAAATTTTAATTTTAAATAATTAAAATAATTTAAAATTATTAATATAATTTTTTATTAATATAATAAATTATTAATATAATTTTCCATTTTAAAATTTAAATTTCAAATTTTAAATTTAAAATTTTAAATTTTAAATTTTTAATTATAAATTATTAATTATATTATTATATAAAAAATTATAAATTTTAAATTTTAAATTTAATGCTTCTTGATGCTTCAGAGGAGTGTTTGGCTCTGTCAAACCGCAATAAAATCGAATTCTATCGTTGATATGTGACAATGGGTAAAACATGGCTTCACTATTACACATCAGAATCCAAAAGACAGCTAGCTAAGTGGACAGCAGTCGACGAACCGAATCCAAAGCGAGCAAAGACCCAACAGTTGGCTTTTAAGGTATTGGCGTCTGCATTTTGGGATGCGAAAGGAATAATATTCATCGACTATCTCCAAAAAGGAACCACCAACCATCAATAGCGACTATTACTGTGCACTTTTGAATCGATTGAAGGCTCAAATCGCCAAGAAACGGTCACATTTGACAAAGAAAAAAAGTGTTGTTTCACCAAAACTTAAATATGAAATTTTTTGTTCATAATACTTTTTAACGTTAAAAATTAAAAAAAGTAAAAATGGAAATTTTTTAAATTAAAATTCACTTTTACATTTTATCATTTATTTATGAAACAAATTTATAAAATTTATTTTGAGAAATTTAAAATTTTAATTTTAATTAATTTTTTAATTTCAAACTTTAAATTTCAAATTAAAAAATAAAGAAAATCTTTAATTTAAATTTAATTTAAAATTATTAATATAATTTAAAATTATTAATATAATTTAATAATTATTATTAAATTATTAATATTAAATTATTAATATAATAAATTATTAATATAATTTTAAATTTCAAATTTTAAATTTCAAATTTTGAATTTTAAATTCTAAATTCTTAATTTTAATTTTTTAATTCAAAATTTCAAATTTTAAATTCTAAAATTTATATTTTGAATTTTTAATTTTATTTAATTAATATAATTTTAAATTTTAAATTTTAAATTTTAAATTTTAAATTTTAAGTTTTAAATTGTGATTTGTGAAAGTTGTTATTCCTTCAGTTGTTTTCTTCGGAAAGCAACACTGACCTTGAGCTCGATAAAATATAACCTTTAATAATTGAAAAATTATTGGAGTTATATAAACACATAACTAAAAATTTTAAATTTTAAATATTTATAATTTTAAATTTTAAATTTTTAATATTAAATTTTAAGGATTAAATTTTTAATTTTTAAAATTAAATTTGAAATTTTTATTTATATTTAAAATTTATTCAATTTATTTGTTTAAAATTTTTATATTCTGAAAATTTTTTTAGTTTTGCAACAGTTGATTTATATATTTATGGATATTCGCCGTAAATTGCTGTCATAATTTACAATCCCTTAGTTTTATTTAGCGAAATATCCTTAGAATTTTGCTGCCAGCAATTTTAACACAATTTTTGCTTTTAATTATAATTGGATTTTATGCGCTTTTTGGGCTTCCATTGGATGTTCCACCACTTTTTTTTTTTTTTTCCATTTGAAACTAATGGATATTGTGTTAATTTTAAATGTTTTTTTATAAATTCACTTCGAATTTCACATGAATTTTGAACTGCAACGTGCAACAGCTTAAATGCTCTATATGCATGTAAGCGATACAAGACGTTAAAGTGTTGCAATATTAAAAATTATATTTTTTTTTTCTTTTTGGTTTATATTGCATTCTTGAATTTGATTCAATTGTTTTATTTTTTATTTGTTAAGCTTTTGGCGCCACTCTAGCAGCAATAATAAAACATGATGTCAGCAACATGTTTCTTGTTGCAAAACTCATTCTGATTTGTGTAATGATTACATTTTTATTGCCGCTTTTGTTGTTCTTATTCTTCTTTTTTGACTCTGATTTGTATTACATATTATTTAAATTTTGCTAAATTAAATACAAATAATAATAGTACAACAAATAATAAAAATAATTGTTGCTGCTTTTTTAGCGCTGTGTACATTTTGCATTCTATCTTAGTTTAAGTAATTGAAATTTTTCCATTTTTGTTAGATATGGAAATTTCGTTTTTATCTCATTGATGCTTTTTTTTAACAATTATTACAAGTTATGTTTCAGCTGATAAAATTTTGTTATGTTCAATGCGAATACTAATTCAAGTTAGAGGCTTTTCTTGGTTTCAATTCATATGCTTTAAATTAATCATTTCACAGAACGAGAATTGACCCCTGTACATTAGACATTCAATGCGTTACTGCGTTGATACACTTGTTTTAATAAAACTAATGCAATAGCGCAGTAATCTAAATGACGCATTCAAAGCAAAAGTAAAAAATATTTATACAGCGAACAAAAATTGCACATGTTGTACGGCGCATCGAGGATAGAAACAGAAAGTTGAAAGCGAACATAATTACTCTGTATAAATAAGGACAACGGGTTGCAGGGAATATGCTTGGAGTGCGTTTGACAGTTATTAATGTTTTGCCATTCACAGCATGGTTTTGTCAATTTAATAAACTGTTGGATGTGTTCGTGATCGAAGCAAAAGTTAATTTGGATCCAACTTTGAACTTGTTTTGCATACCAGGTACGCGTATGTATCTGTTTGATGGCTCGCATCAAATTTTAAACGAAATACAGTTTGGCTGCATGCTTGAAGTTTAATATATCTTCAGTTTTGGTAGATATATTTTCAGAGCAGCTTTAATCTGCTCTTTCTTTAGTTATATTTCATATTTATTACTTATGGATTTAATAATCTTTAATGAATCTATTAGCAGTAAGATTTCTTTAGAAAATATATATTGATTAAGATTTTTATTTGATTTCATTTATTTTTTTAAGTGAACGCAATTTGCGCTCAGCATTCCACCACAAAATTCACCACATTCAAAAAATTAACCACATAACGCAACGCGTTGTTACTCACAGCATTTCAAACTACGCTATGGCGCTATTGCGTTACCGCATTTGATTTTTATTCCCCATTTGGTTTTAGAAATTAATTTGTTATCATTTTATAACTGCTTTAATATTATCATCTCTGACAGAAATTTAATAATAAAAAATATCGGAAAAGTTACTTTTAACATAGGTTTCAGATCATACTTTTCATATTAAATTTTTGATTATGCATAAAAAATACGTTTCATATACCTTTAAATCATACATATAATTTTAATACATTTAAATCTAAACTATAGCGTCTTCAATTTTTGAGTTATGTGCTAGTTGAAGGTGTTTGTGTACAGATTACGACAAATCCTTCAATTTATTGAAACAATTTTGTATGGCACTCAAACACTGTGTGGCGCATAGTGTGGTGTTTTCTTAGTATAACAAAATAAAAAAAATTCGAAAAATTTAAATATTTTTTCTTAAAATGTAGCTAATAAAAACACAAATAAAGCCATGCCCAAAATTTTGGAACCATTGGTAGATTCGTTATATAAAAAACGGCAGTCGAAAAACAGTGTTTTTATTATTATTTTTCAGCCTCAGTTAAGAATTTCTTTTTTATTAAATGTGTTCATCAAGGTTATACAATATTAAACTTCTGTTGTAATGAATATTGTTTGCAGAGGTATGTAGATTAATATCAAATAAAATTTGTTATTTTATAAAGCAAGTTTATATTAAAAATATCCATTGAAAGTATAGCAAAAAAAAAAAATATATCAATTTGGTTATAATTTGTTGAACTACCAAAAATTTTCTCCGCTTACGTACGCAAATAGATTGCATTTTTTATTAAGTTTGAATCCCATTAATAGTACATACAAAAACTTTTTGCAACTTTATAAGATACTTGCATTTTAGGAACAGCTCTTAATATCTTAAGAAAAGAATTCTATGATATCCTACAAAATGACATAGTTCACAATCATCAGTTTTACACTTGAATGCATTTCAAAATACATTATTGTATTTCAAGGTTAAAAATTTTTAGAAATTTTTAGAAAGGTATAAAAAAATTTAGAGTATATACTCTAAGTATATCCCATCCCATCCCAAACCCATCCAATAAAGTGGTATTTTTTAAATAGACACTTACTCCTGAACAATTTTTTTAAGAATGAACCAACGAATCAACATACCATACACAAATTAAGACTTCTGTGCTGTTACCCAAATCTCCCGTTGTGTGGCTGCTCTTTACATATATTACAAATACTTTTTTAAATATATTAAAGCTAGTTTAATATAAGTCCAAAAAATTTTAAACTGTACATTATTAAAACTTTTATTTTTTTTCTCATTGCAGTTTATATTTCAATTGTGCATCAGAATACCAACAACAACATTAATATCGTTGGTAAGTTACGGCGCAACATATTTAATTAAAACTTCTTTCTATTTCGTTCATCATTATCACTATAATAACTGTAGTCTGATCCTGGCACAAATCATCTTGTTAATAATGTAAGTTATACGCTCACTTGAGCATGAAATTCTCAAGCTTGACGGTTCGATGGCACACAAGCACCTTGGAAACTACTACAAGAAATAACAACAAAAAAACAAAGCAACAACAAAAACAAAAACAAAAAACAACATCATAACAAAACAACAAACAATCAAGTTTTATCTAAGGTTTCGTTTGTAGTGTGCTCTGAAGCTGATTTGTGCTTTCGATTAAAGCAGCTTTATTGAGCTGATAGTGTTAACAGTGCGCGCCTTTTGATTGAGGCTGCCGTTGACAGCTTAACCCAGAAAAATTAAAGTAATTTAATAATATTATAAAAAAAATTCTTAAAGTGCTGTGATTTTTTTAACAACACATTCGTCTGGTATAAAAAAATTTTTCAGATTTTCAACTTTATATTCACGTTTTTCCGCTATAAATTTAACTTTTTCAAAGAAACTTTTGACCAATCAAACTTCAAATTGATAAAAAAATTAACACCCACTCCCCTACACCTGATGTCCTGACTAAGGGCACGTTAAGGTGCCGGCTGATTGCTGTGCCGAGCTGAACCGAGAAGAAAAGTGGAAAAACGCTACACATACAATCATATGAAATAAGCTCAAAGTAGGGATGGGCGCTTTTTTTAAGAAACCTCCGTTTCGGATAATCGTTTTTATCATTTCGGTTTTTCACCGAAACTGAAAACCGAAGAAAAACACCGGCTTTCCCAAAAACCGCCCTTTTTAAGAGATTTTTTAATAAAAAACACTAAGATTTTTTTAAAGAATTTATTTTAAAGCTGAATTAGAAGATTTTTGTAGTTAGTATAATTTTCAATCTGTATTAATTTGGACTAAAATTGTCAAAAATTAAAATTTTTTTTTTGCAAATGTTTAGAAAACTGAATATTATATAGAAAGAAAATTCAAATAGAATATGCATTTAGTATATAGTATACTTCTGTTACTATATAGAACAAGTTTTTTTATGGAAAAACAAGAGCGTTTTTTTAAATATTTGTTATTTAAACATAACAAAAAGCTCGTAGCAAAAGGTGCTCTTGATATCATATTAATTTTTAATTAAAAAGCAATTATATTGCTGTTAACTGCTTCCACACAAATAATAAAAAGGCGCTAAAGCTATACTAATATTTTAGTTTCCAACTGATATAAAAAAAAAACAAAAAATAGATCGAATGCATACTGAAGTTTTCAATACATAAAAAATAGTTGCTTCAGTTTTATATGTATGTTATCCATATCTCCATCAAATTCCGTCAGACGACTTGCTTCATCGGAAATCACATCGTTTTTAATCGTAGAAAAAAAATTAATTTTGTTAATTTTTTTGAAAAGAAAAACATCCAAAAATATCACCTTTTCGATCGACTTTTTTTAAGATGCCGAAGGAAGTTTAATGTGCCATCGTCCATTTTTAACCTTTTTATTCAAAGATTGGACTCTGCCAAACAACTATCAATTTTTTCTAAGTAACGCCACTCATCACTATTCATTATCCAGAAAAATTTCTTGTTTTTATAAAGTATTTTGTCTTGAAAATTTTCAATGTTTTTTCACATTTGCCGCCTTTTTGTCAGTGTTGCATTGCAAGATAAAATGTAGTTGTCGGGTTTTCACATTTTCCACCGGTGTCGCGGTTTTTTGTCTTCTAAAAAAACACCGGAAAAACTCCGGTTTAAAAAAAAAAAAAACGATCACTCTTAAACACCGACCGGTTTTGCCCATCCCTAGCGCAAAGTGCATATGGTACCAGTCAGTCGCTTTAAGCTGCATGCTCGGCTGGTACTAAGAGCGCGTTTTTAGTGAACTCTTACCTAATCATATAGAAAACGCTGCAAGTGTTCATAGTGCAAGCTTATTTCGAACTTAAAGCTACTTATAAATTGTTGAATATTTTGAATATAGATTATTTGAATATTTTTTTTTTTCTGAACTTTCAAGAAAACTTGTGTTTTCATATGACTTTAAATGCATTTGTTTTTGTTTCGATAATTTGTAATTATTTTGATAATTTCTGATTAATCTTCATTTCGTGCGTGAAGTTAATGGAATGACAAAATAACCCAGCAGGAAAGTTAGCGTCTAGGTAAGCGAAGTAGTAATCTATAGCTTGCAAGCCTATGCATTACCTCCATTGATGAATTTTAACATGGGGATGTCATAGGAAATGTAATATATCCCTTACTGCAAAACACTATCTACAGTTATTGTAGAATTCTTATATTACTCGCTAATGCATCGATTGGAGTTTAATATCGATGTATCGAATCAAAGAATAGGACAAGATAGTAAAGCAAGAACATCAGAAAGAGCTGCACACACCATTACCTCTTCACTTATCTTGATATGCATGATTATAATTATAAAACTATATAATTTTATATAATTTCCCAAAAAGAATTCTTCAAAGAAAAATAAGATACATTTCTCAATTTCCCTCTGGGGAAATTTTATTGCTGTTTGCTTTTTTTCCTTCTCCACACTCTTGAAAATGTTTATTAAATTCGCAAAACACGAACACCAATAACATCAATTAAATACTTTAATATACAAGCAATAAGCTCGCACTATGAACACCAATAAGCTCTACAAGCTACTTAAAGCCTAGCCGTAAGCGAAAATAAGCTTCGGCATATGCGTTCACTATAAATGCGTACGAAGCCCATGAAACAACGCACAGATGGGTATTTAAGCGATTTAGGCAGCCAACAGTCAATTTTATAAAGCACCAATTAGAAAAAATTTTGTAATGTTAAAAAGTTCAAGAATATTGAACAGAAACGTTCATAAACTTTAATATTTGTTAGCTGTTTAAAGAAGTGCTTACTTAAAACCTTATATTTTCCCTACAGATTATTTAAAATTAAAAACTAAATGGATTCAATTGAGACGTGAATGTGAACCAATGCCAAAAGTTGTTGAAATTGTTGTTATTTTAACAAAGTTATTGTAAATAAATACTTGTTAATTGGCATTTGATAGTAGATTTAAAGAAAGAGTTTTTTATCTTTTGAATACTTTTGATTTTGTGATATCACGACTCTCGCTGAGATTCATCAGGCTTAAAAAAAAAACACTATATTTACATGAAAAACATCAAAAAAAATAAGCAAATTACTAAATATTAAAAATTGAATATATAAAATAATTGAAAAAAAGGTATATAATAATAGATTTACCAGCTGAGCCTCAAAATGTGCGTCCGTTTTCGTCGACTCTTTTCTTAAATTGCTTTTATTAAATGTTTTTTTATAAAATTGTTATCAATACTTACAATCAAATAATCAATTATGTTACATTGCAAAATTGTGTGAACAACTATTGTACTTGGAACTTGCTTAAAGTCGTTTTCGGTCTGTTTAGTAAAATCTCTTATTTTGATAGTTAAATAAGTTACTCTAACAATTTGAACTTTACTCCAACTTTACTTAAAATTTGTACGGAAACAACTATATACAAACTATATTAACAAGCATGATAGAGATATAAGCGCTGAAAACCATTTAATAAGCAGCTTTAAGCTCGAAATCAGCTTGTCTGACAATTGTCTGGTTTAGCTTCAGAACGTACTATAAAGACTTATATGAGCTTATTAGCTAACTGGTGTATCTTTTTCAATAAGCTCAATAAGCGTTCACTATGAACGCGACCTAAGAGCCGCAATCTATGTAACGCACATGCGCTTGTGTGTGTGTGTTGTAAGCAAGAACAAGAAAAAATAAAATAATCTTAAAGATTTGTAAGAACTAAAAAAAGTTAAACAAATCATAAACATATGGATGAGTAGCAAGTATCTGTTAAACTTGTAATTCGCATTGCATAAGCTGCTGCTCACACAACCGAACAACCAATCCAACAAACGTCAAGTGTTTATCGTTCTTCAGACTGACTGTCTTCTGTGCGCTGTTTGTCAAACAGCACCAACCGCCCGCCAACAACTACCAACCGCTGTGTGGTGCGTCAGACGCGCCATCAGGTTGTTGTATCAATCTTACATATTGTATTAATTCAGCTATTTTTAACCATATGTTATGTGTTTTCACCCAATGCTGGGGCATCCCTCGCAGGTTGCTGATAACGCATGAACTGACATAGTATCTGTTTCCGATACCAACTGATACCCAATTCCAAACGCTTTGGCTCAATGTCAAGCATCTGAAGCATAAGGCGCTCCATGCTTTCAGTTTATTTCACGATTTAAGCCACGATTTTGTTGTCGCTTGTCTTCTTTTAGATTTTTTCAGCGCTTTCGCTGATTTTGACATCAATTTCGATTTTTTTTATATATATATGTTTTTTTTTATATTTTTATGATATGGTAAAGATATAGAATCAAATTCATATTTGCGTGTATGTGTGTGTGTTTTTATTTATTGCAGCTATCAGCTTCTATCCTAGAAACTTCCCACCATTACTTATCATCCTTATATTTTACTCAGATAAGCTGGCACATGTTTTTGGTTTTAGCTGAAATTAGTCGTTGTTGTTGTTGTTACTAGTAACTGGCAATTCATGTGTGCTTATTTTAGTTTTTATATTTTTATATATTTATGCCAGGCCTTAACTGGCACGTGTAAGCATAAAAATTGTTACATTTTTAGCTATATAAAACAAGATAAAAAAAAAATGAATTTGGTGTTTAAAGAAGTGAAAAATCTTTTTGAACCAGTAACGTGATTTTAGGCATTGACTAACTTTAGAAACAAAATTGTACAAATGCTGCTTATCATTTATCTACCTTTTTTATTTATTATGATTTTAAAACGGCTAAAAATTTAAAGTTTATTTTTGTATATTTGGCATTTACAGTTTCTGCCAGGTCAACCGGGGCGTATGAGTGTTTTTAATTATTTAATGCAAAATTTCAGTATCTGAAATAGTGTTCAATTTCACTCAGATGTTCGCTCAGAATTCACTCAGAATTTCGCCCTTCACAACATCAAAACATTAATTAGAATGCTGTCAAAAACATAAGTATCGTTTTTTTTAAAGAACATAACAAGAACTAGCCTAGAAGTTCATAGAAATTTTAAATTTAAATTTTTATTGAACTCTTCAAATTAAAATTAATTTATTGAACTCTTCTTAACCCTAGAATACTAATCTTCGCTTGTGAGGCACAGAAAATAGCTTTTTTCGCCACTGAATGAAAAATGTGTTACTTTTATATAATAAATATATATTTTAAAAATTGAAAATATGTACACATTCTTTTGTGTTTTTTTTTTTTTGAACCAACATTTAATTAAAAGGAGTGTATTTTTTGTTTCAGTAAATAAAATTTTTAGAGGAAAATAATCTGTTTTTTATAAAAGTAGCCTCATAGGCGAAGATTAGTATTTAAGGGTATAAATTTATGTTTAGAATTCTAGGGTTAAAATGACATAGCAGCAGCTGTTTTTTCAACAAATTTGGCGCCAAACAAAATCATAACAACAAATATTTTGGCAGATAAGTTTAAATAGTTGAAGGGCTTTTTTGTAAAAGTTGAAAAATTTGCAAAAATGCATGTGCGAGGGTTTCTTTGTTTGTCATTGGGTGTAGAATCCGAAAACCTTTTTGAGCTGTAAGCTCGACCGAACAGCAGTCGAACAATGAGCAGTCTTAAATGAAAAATTTAGCTGCCGAAAGTTGGCTCGAAACACGTCCGTACAAAGCCTAATTTTAGTTCTACAACCAGTGTACGCCCGTTGTATAGCCCCCGTTTGAAACTTGTAGTGCCGAGGTACATTTCAAGCCTAGTTTACAGCCGAGTTAACAACCCGAAAGGCTTTTTGGATTATGTTTAGGCTATATTGGATCCTTGTAAGGCCCACGTTCAATCGCTATTGGCTCGCTAATATTTTTACTCGGGTAGACAATTTTGTGCTATTTCTATGACTAACACTACATATCACTGTCACGTCTGAATTTAAGAAAGTGAGTAACTCCTGAGAGTTACTAAAAAGGTGCTACTACACGAAAAAAATTCTTTGCACATGGTTCATATCAAGCTGTTCATGACATACAAAAAGCAAAAATTTGTTTGTATGGTTACTGTCGGCCACTTCACTAAAAATTAGCGTGGCCGCTCTATAACTACGCCCACTTTACAAAAATCTTTAAAATTCTAGAGCTGCACGTGCTTTGATAGTGAAACTTGGTGTGTAGGTGTTATAAGTCCAAGTGGCGATCACTAATATCACGCATTCCGTGAAATAATAAGCCGCAGACCCGAAAAACTAATCTTACTTTTTTTTTTTTTTTTTTTTGGTTTATTAGATTTATTAGAACCACGTAAGTTGCTGTTTTATTATTAACCGAACAGTAAAATAAAAATTTTTTAAAGTGTTCTTACCTGAAAAGGAGCCCTTTTTTTTTTGTCCAAAATACGCAACGAAAATATATTTTAACCTACAAAATGAACATCACTTCGACGTATCGAGTGATGGCAAATATTGTCATCGCCTATTAAAGGTTTTAAATACATAAAAAAAAAACAATTGTTTTGTAATCAAACAGTGTGAAAAATTTTGAATTTCTTTTTTTGCGTTCATGTCCAAATAGGTAACCATTAGGGACATCGTACGCAACCGAAATTCAAATTTTTATGATTTCTGTATATACACAGTAAACCAAAGTTGACAACTTTGTCGATATTCCGAATAACTCGTAACTATTTCGAGCTGTCTTAAAGAAATCGTTACAACTTCGTTACGCAAATATCGGAACAGTTTCACTTTTTATACAAACTTATATAGAATTTCGTTATGCGACTGTTTGTACGACAAATTAAAATGCTAACAGAGTAAACTTGCTTTCCTTTCTTTCGAACTGTCTGCACGAAATAGTAACTTTTTCGTAACGTTTTTGTTAAGACTCGTTACGAAATCGTTACGAAGTCGTGTCAACCCCTTCATACGATATTTTTTACGATTTTGTAACGAAATCGGATTCCGAAATCGGAAAGATTGCGAAATGTTTGTTACAATTACGTTAAGAATATTTCGAAAGAACCTTTGAGCTCCGTAAATAGTTGCACTCAATTGCGGGACACCCTGTATATATAAAACAAAGCCGTCAAATATTTTTCTAATTCCACAACTCAAGAAATAACATAACCATCCCGTTCACAAATCAATAAAAATTACAAATTTCAGACAGTTTTGGTCGTATAAATGTCGGCAACTGTACTAAAAATGATCTACCACGCCCTTTTTACCGCCAAAAAATCATTGAAAATTCTTTATTCAGGTGATTTTTGTCGTATATGGTTACAGTCGGATACTGTACCAAAAATTAGCGTGGTCAAACTATAGTTACGCCCACTTTTTCAAAAAGCATTAAAATTGACTGCTGGGGCGATTGACTTGAAATTTTGAACGTAGTCTTATTCAAGTACGATATAGCTTAGGAAAAAAGTTTCCACACCCCATTTTACCACCCAAAATCAATAAAAAAAGCATGGTGTCACCATATCTACATCTATTTTTTCAAAAATCATTCAAATATACTGCAGGGCTTTTCACTGGTTGACCGATTGACCTGAAATTTTGGCCGTAGATGTTATTCGAGTACAGTATAGTTTAGAAAAAAGTTGTCACACCCCATTTCAGCGCTTACAAAAAAGGGCGTGGTGACACCATATCTACGCCCAATCATTTTTTTAGAAATCTTCAAACTATTTGGTCCGGCAGACGTTGCTTTGCCCTTTCTGATAGATGGCGCATCCAGAGCCTTGCACGAACGTTCGTTCGTAGAAAAAAATGATAATATTTTGTTCGTTCGTAGAGAAATAAAATAAATATTTTGTTCGTTCGTTCGTTCGTGGAAAATGGATGTTCGTTCGTTCGTAGAAAATAGATATTCGTTCGTTCGTTCGTGAAAAATAGATGTTTGTTTATTCGTTCGTAGAAAATGCATATTCGCTCGTAGAAAATAGATGTTTTTTGTATCGGGACCCAAATAAGGGTGGTAGATAGGGGGTGTATGTGTTGCGAAGAACTGTTGAGGTGCAAAAAATAATAAGACCATATATTTGATTCCTCTAGGAGTCCAGCTACGGCCGTTATAAACTATTTCCGACAGTTTTTGTTTTTTGTAGAGGAACTCAAAGAAGGGTAGCAGATAAGGGTTAGGTGTGTTCAGAAGAAATGTTAAGAGGGAAAAAATAATAGGACCAGCTCATATATTTGACTCCTCTCGGAGTTCAGCTATGGCCGATATAAACTATTTTTGACAGTTTTTTTATTATGTTCGTTCGTTCGTTCGTAGAAATTGATGTTCGTTCGTTCGTTCGCAGAAAATTGATGTTCGTTCGTAGAAAATTGATGTTCGTTCGTTCGTAGAAAATAGTTGTTCGTTCGTTCGTAGAAAAAATTATGAAAAAATGGTGTTCGTGCAAGGCTCTGGGCGCATTGTCTACTCAAATAAAATCTACAGCAAAAATGTGAGGTCAAACGGCCCAGTAGTCAATCTGTATATATAATAAATGGGGCAATCGGTAATTTTGCCGATTTGCTTGGAGATTTTTTGTTGTTTTTCTCAGTCATCCCATTCTTAGTTTTCTACGTTAAGAAAACCCGTAAAATTCACCCGGAAAAGTGTGAAAATATTGAAAAACCAAAATTGCTTACTTTCAGGGGTTATTTTTATTTGAGCTCCTCCTAAATGGATGAAACGAATTTTGCGACCAAATTTTTTGAGACCAATTTATTCTTCGTTATAATAAGCAGGCCGGAGTATAGAAAAGTAGGTGGCATTATACAAGGGACGTAACACATTAATTTTATTCGAACTCCTATACCATTTTTCCGACTTCAACCAAATTTTGCACTCATATTCTTTGGTATAATGACCAGATTTAAGTCTATAAAAGTGTCCAGCATTAGACAGCAGGGGGCGTGGATTTTTTATTTAAATCGAACTCCTTTTTCACCGTTTTTCTGACTTCAACCAAATTTTGGAAACATATTCTCTGAATAAATGATAAGTCCATAGTCTGAAATTTTGGCAACAGAGGCATGGCACTTTGATTTTTAACGAATTTCTTTCAAAGCCTTTGTTCCACTTCAACCAATTTCTTCACTTATATTCTTCAGTATAATGAACTGTCCGTAGGGGTATATTAGTAGTGGGGGCCTAATAGACCACCACAACTAAAAAATGTGTCTCAAAAATGCTTCCTCAAATAGTAACCCCTAAAAATTGGTTAGATTTTACCTATTTTGATTCCCCTTCGAGATATGGAACAACATAAAATCGAAAAATCCTCGAAAAATTCTAGAAAAATCTTCGAAAAAATAGAAATTCGAAAAAATAAAAAGTGCCATATCTCGAAGGGGAAGCAAAATAGGTAAAAATTAACCATTTTTTGGAAGCATTTCTGAGACGCACTAATAGAGGGGTCTATCAATCCCCCATTTTGCACATTTTTAGGGGGGGCAGGAACGTCGAAGCACATCAGATTCCAAATAATTGGCCCGATTTACGACACAAAATATTTAAAAAAAAAAAAGCACAAAGAAAACATTTTTGAGGACCACCCTTATCAGCGATCCATATTTTTCACAAACTATTTTTCAAAACTATTTATTTGGGTACACCCTTGTGCCCATACTTTACCCTATACTTTTCTTAAGCAAGTAAGTTGAGTTCATTGAAAACTCACAAACAAATTCAAGCTTTTCAATCTCTATGACGTACGTTTCAAGTCTGCTGCCGCTTGTTTATACTTCGTGTCGTAGATCACGCGTTCATAAATTCGGGCAACAAGCTGACGTCGACTTGACTAATTTCAAGTATACTTGAACTTGATTGAAAATTATCAAGTTCAAGCGCTCTTGTATTCATAAACTTAGCAAGTACTTGAAATTGCAAATGAATAGGCTTGTGCAGTTCTCTGGTGTATAGGCCTTACAATATATGTATTTGACCACTCTTTTCTCCCTTCTAGCTCCCCGCATGTGTGCACTTTATCAGTACCTGAAGAATGTGGCTGAAACTATGCAACATTTTTACATGATTTTTCTCACACAAAAATGGAATTTTTCCTTCTTAGATTTTGCTATTTTGTGACTTTATTAAGAAAGTGGCAAAATCCAAAGTAAAATATTCCTTTGATACGCCATATAACTGATTTTTTTGCATATATTTAATCTTTATACGATGAATATTAAAAACTGTAGGTATACCACAAAAAGTGAACAAAAACGTTGCAGATGCTTGAAAAAAATTTTCGAAAAAGACCCCCATATAAGCCACGCTGTAAGTCATTATTCATTGTCAAAAAAAAAAGAAAAAATTATTCCGTGCGGGGGAAAATTAACACCTTTGCAAAAATCATACCGAAATCAAATTTCTGAAAATTATAAAAATAGTACATTTTTGTTCCTTGACTCAATATAGACAAAAAAAAAATTATTCAAAAAAAGAATGAAAGTTAAGACGATATTATAAGTATTCTTTTGCAAAAAAGCTACATAAGTACGCAAACAACTGGAACCGGTATAACAAGCTCCTTTATTAGCAACAGTTTTAAGGTGCTGTTGCTATGTGAATGTTTTTTGTTTCTCTCTTTACTCTAACCATTAAGTGCTAAAAATTCTATTCTATTAAAATAATACAATAAAAAACAAAACAAGAAAACCTAAAACAACAGCAACACAATAAAAAAAAACAGAAAAAAAAATAATAATAAATTAAATAATAATGAAAGTTCACCGGCTGACCGGCAAAAGTCACGTACAACTGTTTAAGGCAGCAGTTGTAGTAACAACAAAAACAATAACAATTACAACAACAACACGTTGATAACAAACAATACCATATCATGTCGTCAACAGAAATGGTTGCTCTTAATAATTATTTAAATTTTTTTTTTTTTTTTGCCTGCTTCTCTTTTATTGACACACAAATATTACTGCACTCATACACACATACACATACATATATATTTGTATAGGCATTCTGACTATATAAATTATATCATATTTTTAGCACATAGTTCAGTTTATTTATACATATATAGCAACATTTAAAGAAACACGTAGACTCGGTTTAGTTGTTGTTCCTCCTCCCACTGTTGCTGCTGTTGATTGTTCTCGCCAACAACTCAGCTGATGATGATGATGATGATGATGATGATGATGATGATGTTAATCGTTGGCGCGCCACTGTGGCCGATAATTGCCGCTGCAATCAGTTGTCGTTGTTTACTAATCGGCACAACAATCGCCGTTCGACCTACCGTCTGTCTATTTTTGGCGTTGATATAAATTTTAAATCGGTTAACTGAAGCAGCCGGTAGCAATTTTTATGAGTTTCTTCAATATATATTTATTTAACAAAATTTGTTTTAATAATCATTTAAATAATCGCCTTTTATACTTTGTGCAAAAAAGACAAAAAAAAAAAAAAAAGATTCTAAAAAAAAAATTGCCTGAATATACTTTGGCAATAAAAAAATCTTGAAACCGTATTAAATTCAATACTTTGTTGTCACTTGGCAATCATTTATATTAACACAATCACCGTCTCGGCAGCAACAACAACAACAAAAAGCAGAACAAAAAAACGTAACTTAAAAAAAAATTGTGTAAAAAATAATTTTTTTTAGCACTACCAGCAAAACGGCCAGCCAGTTAGTCAATCAGTCAAGCAGCCAGTCATAAAAAGTCGCGACTTATCGTTTCAATACATTAACAAATACACACGTGTATATATAAATACAAGTAAAAAAACATTTTATTGCGAAACCGCTTGTTTTATAAGCAATACTCAAGTTTTTGTTCTTTTTAATGCTTTTATTTTTATTTTTTGCAATTTGATTTTTGTTATTTTTTTTTTTTTTACTATTAGTTATCGAACCAGATTTTTTTGTACACCGGCTAATGTCATTCAGATGCTTCAATTAGACGCTTTTCTATAATTTAGTCCATTCATCAAAAGTTCTTTGTTTATTTCAAGTTAAGTATTTTTCAAGCGCTTAAGCAAGACAATTATCGGGTTAATTAATAGATAGCCAATATCTATTTGGCTTAAGATCATTAGTTACACAATATGTTTGCCTTATTGTATAAATTCAGCGCCAAAGAGCTAAATTTTTCTTGAAACTATATTAAGTGAATAAATACTAAATACACTTTACTTGTTTTCTGGCTTGTAAGGGCCAATTTAAGTTGGTAATCGATAATTGGTTAGTTAATCGATTGGTAATCGCTTCGTTAATCGGTAATTGGTTCGATAATTAGTTGGTAATCGCTTCAGTAATCGATAATTTGTTCGGTAATCGGTCGGTAATCGCATCAGTAATCGGTCATTGGTTCGATAATCGGTTGGTAATTGCTCCGGTAATCGGTAATTGGTTCGGTAATCGGTTGGTAATCGCTTCGGAAATCAGTAATTAGTTAGTAATCGCTTCGGTAATCGAAAACTGGTTTGTTAATCAGTAATCGGTTGGAAATCTCTTCGGTAACAGGTAATTGGTTCATTAATCGATTGGTAATCGCCTCAGTAATCGATAATTGGTTGAGTAATCGGTTGGTAATCGCTTCAGTAATCGGCCTACTAATCAGTTCGGTAATCGCTTCGATCTTCGACTTGGTTGATGCTAGATAATAACTAAAAAGGAATGATGTACAGCAACAATTTCTGTTACGCTAACAGCGTGATGATATCGCTAACAGCGTAATGATATCGCGAATCTATAGTTTTGCTCTCTGTCAAAAAGTGAGAAACGCGCCTAAAGAAGTTTTCACTTCAAGAACATTTTAAAGAAGTGTTTGGCAACTGCTTATTTTAGAAAAATTTTTCACATTGTATTTTTACAACACTTGAAGAGCATTTTGTGATATTGTGTATAAAAAAACTTTATATTAATACGTGAACACAAAAATTCAACTCCCTTTTTACCCACTTTAAAGAAAACACATTCGAATTAATCTTATATGATTTGAAAGCTCTGGTTCATACAAAGTACACAATACAATTTTTAAACAAATATCTTGTCATTAAAAAAGTTAAAAATGAGAAATTAAAAACTCATTCTTTTCACATATAAAAGAAACAACAAAAAAATACAAAGCCACACAAGCTCTGTTGAACAGCGCACAGTGTTTTTTTTTTTTGTGGCAATAAATCATTTCCTCAAATATCCTGTTTCCTTAATATAAGCAAACTATATCATAATCATATTAATATCTTCTAATAAAGACAATTCCAACTTATGTACCAGATTTCATCGATCTATGACGACTCTTTCTATTTTTTTCCAAACTTTGTATGGGAACCCCATATATATGTAGTTCACTTAAAAACTAGAAACTCTTATAGGTGAAATAACAATTAATTTCTACAATGGATGGAATCTAACCAAGAGTTAGGATTCTTTTTTTAATTTGCTTTTTGGGATAGTTATATTTTGGAAAAATAATACAAATTTAAAGAACCTAATAATTGAAAAACAATCTACTAAATTACCTTAAAAAAAAAACCAGATGGCCATGTCAGCCCTTGAAAGGACTTTGGCCGAGCTTCTTATGATTAATTGTGTTGTGCGTGTTGGGAAATGTTTGAACACAAATGATCGAGAACTGAACCTACAAGTTTTATGCCGACTCCGAACAGCTCATGTTCTCAAGACGCTTTTCATTGCAGTTTTTACTCTCTAAGGTTTGCCATTGCCTACAGATAGGTGGCGGCCGAACAGAAAAATGAATTCAATTGAAAATCTTTCTGTGTCAGGTGGGAATCGAACCAGGGTGCTCTGGCGTATGAGCCACGCACTCTACCCACTGCGACACGGCTGCCACAATGACCTAAAGCCGATCTTAATAAAATAATCCACCACATTTGGTAGAATTCTACCAAAATGTCAGCTCTGCTCGATTGCAGTGTATCCAGATTGGGCGATAAGGCACCAATTGGGCCATTTTTTTTTTTTTATTTTGGGCTCTTTTTTTAATAAATTGTGGGGAAAAAAGTATTCTTTCTTACTTACTTACTTAGGTGGTCGTGACAACCCGTGTCCGGATTTCGACCGACCTCATCAGCTCTCGCCAGGCGCCTCTGCTTTGCGCGCGCCTTCTCCAATCGGATACACCAAGTGCGGTTAGGGCTTCCTCAGCCTGGTCCATCCATCGGAGGCATGGTCTCCCTCGTCGTCGTTGACCAGCGACCCTCGCTTCGAGCACCTTTTTCGCTGGAGCTTCGTCGTCCATACGATGGACATGACCCAGCCAGCGTAGTCGCTGCACAGTTATACGCCGAACTACGTCAATGTCTCCGTAGAGCTCATACAGCTCGTGGTTCATTCGGATGCGATAGTCATCGCCGACTCGAACAGGACCGAAGATTTTGCGAAGAACTTTTCTCTCGAACACCCCCAGAGCGGCTGCGTCAGTTTGCGAAACTACCCATGCCTCAGCGCCATAAAGCAGCACAGGTAGAACGAGCGTCTTGTAGAGTGTTAGTTTTGTCGATCGAGAGAGGGCTCTGGAACTTAGTTGCTTACTGAGCCCGTAGTAGCACCTATTAGCAATTATTGTTCTTCGCTTTATCTCCAGGCTGATTTCGTTGTTAGTATTAATGGCGGTGCCAAGGTATACAAACTCCTTGACTACTTCAAAGTTATAGCTGCCGGATGAAACGTGGGAGTCTAAACGCCGAGCTCCCTTGTTTGTAGACAGCATATACTTTGTTTTACCCTCATTTATCGTCAAACCCACTTTGGCTGATTCCTTTTCGATAGCGGCGAAAGCAGCGGTAACATCTCTCTTGGTTCTGCCAACAATATCAATATCATCAGCGTAAGCAAGGAGCTGGACACCTTTATAGAAAATGGTGCCATTACGATGCACACCGGCCTTTCGTACGATCCCCTCCATGATGATGTTGAAGAGATCGCAAGACAGTGGATCGCCTTGCCTGAAACCTCTTTCGGTATTGAAGGTTTCGGAGAGGTAATTTCCTACCTTGACGGAGCTGCGTGTGTTGCTCAACGTCATTCTGCAAAGTCTAATCAACTTTGCAGGTATACCGAACTCAGACATTGTTGCGTATAGGCAATCCCTTCTCGGGCTATCGAACGCAGCTTTAAAGTCGACAAAGAGATGGTGTATGTCAATTTGATTTTCGTGGGTTTTCTCCAGGATTTGTCGTAGCGTGAAAATCTGGTCTATGGTAGACTTACCAGGTCGAAAGCCACACTGATAAGGTCCAATCAGTGTTTTTGTAATTGGCTTTAATCTTTCACACAGTACGCTTGAGAGAACCTTATATGCGATGGAAATAAGACTGATACCTCTATAACTTGCGCAGATTGTAGGGTCTCCTTTCTTAAGTATAGGGCACAGTACACTGAGGTTCCAATCGTCGGGCATGCTTTCTGCTAGCCATATTTTGCTGATGAGCTGATGCATGCGCCTTATCAATTCATCGCCGCCGGTTTTAAACAATTCAGCTGACAGGCCGTCAGCACCCGCTGCTTTATTGTTTTTGAGTCGTTGGATAGCAACTCGAACCTCTTCATGGCTAGGTGGTGATACTTCCACTCCGTCATCGTCATCGATTGGTGGCACTGCACTGTGCTCTCGATGGGCGGCATTGGTGGAATCGTCGCCATTAAGTAAATTGGAGAAGTGCTCTCTCCACAATCTAAGCACACACTGTGTATCCGTATTCAGATCTCCATTTTCGTCTCTACAAGTGGATGCTCCGGGCTTGAAACCTTGGGTTAGACGCTTAACCTGTTGATAGAATTTTCGTGCATCCTTCTTGCCCTGGTATACCTCTAGTTCCTCACGCTCACGCTTTTCCTGCTCTCTTTTCTTGCGTCTGAAAAGGCGCCTCTCTTCCTTCCTCTTTTCGCGGTAGTTTTCTCGCACGGCTCGCGTTGCAGCTGACTGCAGCGTTTTTCTATAAGCGGCGTTTTTTACTGCAGTCGCAATGCGACACTCCTGATCATACCATTGGTTCCGAGGTTGCGGGCGCCGGAAACCAATGACTTCTTCAGCGGCAGCGCGCATGGAGTGGGATATATGCGCCCAAAGTCCGCCGGCGTCGTCGAGTCCAGAGGTTGGTCGGTTGAGCTTAACCGAGAGTTGAGCGGAGTAGGCTTCGGCAGTCCGTTGTAATTGCAGCTTAGCGACATCTAGCTTTCGTTGCATTCCTGTGCGTATGTTCTTGGCATTGCATAACCGCATGCGGATCTTGGCTGCAACAAGATAATGGTCGGAGTCAATGTTGACCCCCCGAAATGTACGCACATCTAGAACACTAGAGGCATGCCTTCCGTCGATTACAACATGATCAATTTGGTTTCGCGTTTTTTGATCCGGGGACAGCCAGGTGGCCTTGTGGATGTCGAGGTGCTTAAATCTGGTGCTACTAACTACCATGTTTCGTGCCGCGGCGAAGTCGATCAGTCTTAGACCGTTGTTTGTGGAGGTCTCGTGAAGACTGAACTGACCGACAGTGGGGCCAAAGATGCCTTCCCTTCCGACTTTCGCATTAAAATCGCCGAGGACTATTTTCACGTCATGGACCGGAAGGTGGTCATATACGTCCTCAAGACTAGCGTAGAAAGCGTCCTTGACGGCTTCGTCCTTTTCCTCCGTCGGGGCGTGCGCGCAAATAAGGCTTATGTAGAAAAATTTTGCCTTGATGCGGATCGTGGCCAATCTTTCGTTCACAGGTGTGAACCGGGAAACAAGGTGGCGTAGTTTCCGGCTAACGACGAATCCACATCCGAATTCGCGCTTCTCCGCATGGCAGCTGTAGTAGATATCGCAGTGTGCTTGTTTAGAGCAGCCTTGCCCTTTCCATCGCATTTCCTGGATGGCGGTGATGTCAGATTGTATTGTTTTGAGGGCTTCCGCCAGTTGGATAATGGCACCTTCCCTATAAAGGGTCCGGACATTCCAGGTGCATATCCGTAAATCATTGTCCGTTTTTCGTTTGCGGTGGTCGTCAACGTAATTGGGGTTCTTATCCGAGGCTGGTTTAGTTTTCATTGGGCAGTAGTAATGTGGCGGGACCCAAACCCTGCGCACATTCCATGTTTAAGGTCTATGGAGTGACCCGCCGCTCAAATTAGCCGTCAAACTGACGGATGCCAGTTTGCCGTTGCCCAGGGAACACCACTTGGAGGTTTGAGTCGACTTGAGACGATTTCGACATGGATAATGCTGGCCTCGCCAGGTTGAGGCGGTCAGACACGTTGCCATGTGAAGGTTCGCCCCCTGTTCCCCCCTGTTCCCCCCTAGTATTCTTTCATTCTATAAAAAAATATTTGAAGCACCTTATTCTTTAGCACTTGTGTAGACACGCTCATGGCAAAGTGGTTAAATACGAAGTAATCAATAACTTTGAATTTGAAATTGACGCTTTATGTGAAATTTTGAAAAATTAAAGTAGTAAATTGAGCAAAAAAATTGAACATTTCATGAAGAATTTAAAAAAAAAATTGACAAAAACCGTGATGTTGTGCATTTAGTCCCGTTGAAGAAAGTCTAAGGTTTTACTTACAAGGAAAGGTCCCCAGGTGTCACACGCCGATTTGAATGATTTTCTGATATGTGATAGAGGACAAAAATGTAAGGTTGACTTATTTTTTTATACGTGCTCAATTGATGGTTTAGGGTTTCAAAATAGCGTTTTAAAATCAGCGTTAATTTAGTTTTTTCGCCATAATTTAACTATTTTCCATAGAAACATACACATATTTGGGATCAAACGAAAGGTATTGAGAAAGCGCTAATGACGGCATCTAATTTTTAAAAAGAAGTTTTATTGTTATTTTGTTGTTGAAATTTTTAACAATATTTAGTCGATATCATGAAGAGTCCGTACTCGAAATTGTTTCATATTAACTTATGTTTAATTTCAGCTAATTCTAAAAGTTACATTTTTTGGTTTTTTTTTTAGCTTTTACCTTTTTATATTAATATTTTCCTTATTAGAAAATGCACTAATTTTCTTAAAAATAAAGTTTTTTATTAGAGATAACGACCACATTATGCCTTGGTCGTGGACATTGCCTTGGCAATGACACCTCGATGAAAGCTTGTTGTTATCAAAAATTTTGTTTATTCTCGAACTTTCTGTATGTGTGGATATTTGATCCGAAATATTGATATTTTACAGTGCTTCCATACAAACTGTGTGCTTCTTACTTGTTTGCCCGAAGAATGAGAAAAAATCATCCGAAATTTAAAGATATGACTTTCGATGCAAATATCTCCACTGCTTGTAAATATATTTCACTTAATTCTTTTTGTGAAAAAAGTTTAATAAAATTATCTCATAAAAACTATTACAGGAATACCATTTGCTGTGCATTTATATTTTTAATCTTTTTTCAAAAATGATCCAAAATAATGAATGTTTTTAAAAAAATTTCATAAAAGTTGTTTTTGTTGTAAAAGAAATTTAAATCAAAAATTGCATTTTGAATTCCCTTTTACATGGCATAATATTTATTAGCAAAAATTGTTTCAGTTTTACACAAAAATTAATTAACTGTTTCTGTCATTAAAAACCATTTGATTTTTTTGTTGAAATTTATTTTTGTAAAAATTTTCCATTTATTTTTTTTTTTTTTGTCTTAAGAAATAAGAAATGTATATTCGATGTTATATTTTTTAATATTTTTTGTTAAAATAAATGTTTATTTATTGAATTTTCTTAAATTGTGTTTGTGTTTAAAGAAATTATTGAGAATCTGCTATTTTCTTAAAATTTGTGTGGCGAATTTGCCAATAAATAAAAATATAAACTAAAAAACAATAAAATTTGTTCTAAAAGTGAAATTTTAGAAAAAATTAAGTATAAAACTCAAAGGTCTTCCGAATTCGCGCTTTTTCGTCTACAAAATATTGTTAACTATAAACTGGGCGATAAAAATTTTGGTAACTTGCGCTTTTTCTAAAAACGATCTGGCCACATCGTTCCATAGTATACTGCAGTGAAACAGATTATGAGCTAGCAAGAGAAAAAGGCAGAGAGGGTGAAAATGTGAGAGAAAGTTGTAAATATATAAAAAATACATAACAAGATTGGAGAATCGGTAACAAAAGCAAAAATAAAACAAAAAAAAAGCTTGTTGGCCTTGGCAATGACACCTCGATGAAAGCTTGTTGTTTTTGTTTGTGTTTGCTTTGGTTTGGTTATTTGGTTATTTGGTAATTGTCGAATGTGTGGAGGTTATTGGGAGGCCAATTTAACTAGCTGCAAACCATAAGTAAGAGTGAGATAGCCAAATAAATTAGTCGTCTACGATGCGATGAACGTGTGGCAAAGCTTAAAATTGTATTAGTTTTAATAATGCAAACAGGTATTCGCCGTAGGTGTGAGAACAGAGTTTTGCACTCTTTTTTGATTACACGCTACTATATAACTATTTGTACTAAAACCGATGATTACGCGAAACGCTCAGGTTATTTCTATGAATGGATGTACAATTTGTTTTTGTTTTTTTTTTTATTTCGCTCAACTTAGTAGTATAATAACTAGCTTATATATGAATGTGTAGTATACACGTTCATGAATTATTCAGGCTAGTTTTAAGTTACGTTTAAATCTTCTTAAGTCATATTGATAAATGCAATAATTATGATCGTTACCTGCTTAATTTGTATGAAGGTAATGAATGCATCAATGTTCGTCTAACTCAAATCTTTCAAATAATTTGCTTTCTTGGAATTCTCTTTTGACATAAGTAGCATGGTTTTATACACCGTATTATCGGAAAAAAAAATGTTTTTGCAATATTCGTAATACATGAATACTGATTTAATCAGTATCGTTCTGATTTTCAGATCGCAATACTGATTGAATTTGGATACTGATTTTTATACTGATTTTTTGAAGCATTGCCACAAAGGTTTTTTCAGACATAAAAGAGCACTCATTTTTTATTTTAAAATGTCAAAGGTGCATACGCTCAGATCCATTCTTTACTTAAAATTTAACATTCAATTTACCTCCACTCTGTTTTTTGGAGTTTTTAAAAACGTAGCCAGAGTTGCTTGGAAAAATTGCAAGTCAAGACAAATATTTATTCAAAGAATCAACTGAAAGCTTCCTGCAACGTAAGCCTTAGCGCCATGTCGCTCAATCTGGATTCCATCGGCAGTATTAAATAATTTTTTCTGTACGTTTATTTTCATTCCATTTATATCAGAAATAGGGTGTACAGTACAGTCTCGCTAATTCGGACACATATAGTTTCAATCGCTTTTATTAAAATAGTTTTGTAAAGAAATTATAAGATCATAACATACACATGTACATACACATGTAATTACCCTATAGGAACAAACTAACTTGTTTTTAAAAACAACTAATTAAAAAACTAGTTCAAAATAAACTAGTATATGAAGTACTTTGAATTAGATTCAGGCGGCATCCACTTCAATTCTAAATAGTTTTTATTGCAATATATATGAAGTAATTGGAATTCTACTTAAAAACAAGTGGTTGATAAACTACTTTGAATTATATTAAGGCGCCATTTACTCTGATTTTGACATATTTTAATTGCAAATTTTTGATTAGATTACAAGTTTATATATATTTAACCATGTTATTTCATCAAATATTTTAACTTGAGGCTTCACTAACATTTTGTTTCAAAAAGACATATTTTATTCATTTTTTATTCATGACATTAAACTGCAAGACAGACGTGGTAAACAAACCCTGTGAAACTATTAAAAATTCTTTATTATTTAAGATATACAAATTACAAACTGCTACTGTTTAGCAAACATTGCACAATTTGGACTCTGTACGCAAATTGATGCATTGCTTAACCATTCAGCAAGCACCTCATCACTTTAATAGTAAAGACGCACGCCTTTCCCTACGTAGCGTCGAGTCTGCTCCATCACTTCATTGCGATTGACACTTAAAAGAAACACTAAGCAAAATATCGGTGTGTCCATCGACCATGATTGAGCGTGGAAAATCCCGCTGACACGCTTGTTTAGCTCATATTTCGAAATGAAGCATCAAAAAGCTGGCTCGTGTTAAATAACAGACGCAGTATCCACACAATTTCGATTAATTGGATCGGCACCTTCATGTACCCAGGTGGTGGCGTGCCCGTTTTTGGAAACTGCTTCCGTGGTACGCATGCTCACATATAAGCGCAGAGTTCCTCCAGCTTCTGGAACTATCACCTGTTGGAAGCAGAAATAGTCCAATGAAGAAAGGAATAATGAAATTATATCTACCATCGCAGCGTACTTCTGTTGCGCTCCTTGAATGTAATTACTAGTCCTTTTTTGAATTAACTGGCAATGAAGATTGGCATGAATCATTTTCGAATTATTTTAAAATCAATTAAAACACCACAAAGATCGACATTTCACAATTTTCCATTAAAAAACTCTGATCACTTTTAACTTTGTTTACATTTTGCTTTCAGATTTTATATTTCAGAATTTATTTGTGTCGACCAGGCATGATTTTTTTGGCATGATTTTTGTATTTTTCAAAACAGTCAAATAAATGATCTCTTTGATGTATAGAAATTAAAAATTTTTATACTTTTAAATTCATCATCAGTAAGTGGAATATTAAATAGTTTTCAATTGGTTATTTTAGAGTAAATAAAAAAATAATTTAAATTTAACTAATTTAACAAGTAGTTGAAAATATATGCAGACGAAAGTCAATTGACTTATTTAGCGGACATCACCATACAAAATATGTTAGTTCGTTCTATGGAAAAAAGTCAAAATTTCAACTAGCTGTGGTTGACAAAAAACTACTTTTTCAACTACTTTTAAATTAGTTGATTTTCCTACAGGGTATGAAATAATATAATATACATAGCGCCGTTAGCATACGCACTACAATAATACACTGATTCGGATTGAAAAAAAAGTCAAATTGTAAACCAAACATGCTTGAATTTTTTTCTGTCCGAACTAAAGTGGTACAGTATTAAAAATGTCCGAAGCGTAAAGATGTCCGTATTACTGGGAAGTAATAGATTTGTTGTGTTTAACGTTGACACCTGCCGTGAAGGCTTAATTCAACGTTGTTCCATAACAATTGGGACCGATACAAAGCGTCGGTCAGCGCCCCTTTGAGGATTCAAAGGTACCAAATTAGCTCCATGTTGTGATGACACTTCGCAACCCTTGGTGAGGGTGGAGGCCTATCTAAAACCTCTTCCATACTAAGGGTTATGGCGCTCGGTTTGAGAGTGCAAACCACACCGAGCTAGATAGCTCTGCCCGCGATATGGGTGGTAAACCACAGCCACCACGAAGACTCCCCGAAGGGCCAGCCCAATCCAGTCAGCCCAGTATATGCCAGCAGAAGCCAGACATACACCGGGGGCCGCTGACTGCCCGTGGTACCAGTTTTAAAGTCCTTGGTCAGACCTCGTAGCTTACACCCCAGCTACTCCCAGTTTTAGCCCATCACAGCTCTGGACTGGTCACCAATCAAAACAAAAGCTCACAAAAAGGTGAGCCCCGCCCCACACTCACATAAAGACATTCACATTCTGGACCATAGCCCACACACATGCACACATTCACAAGTGAATATCACAACTTATGACTGCCTTAGCCGCCGCCTCTCAAACACACCACATGCATACTGATTCAACCTGGAAACTTGCTCACGAGTTGCAAGCGCATTCCCAAGGTTGAAATCCCCATTCACACTCAAAATCCCCATTGCACGCAAATCGTGAATATCCTCATAAAGAGGACAATCACTAAGTACGTGCAACCAGTCCTCACGGACTGCCCCACACACACAACTCATTCACACTCAGGTTCCTCTCATACAAAAATGGATTCAAGGAACCATACGCAGTCAACAAGAAACCCAGGCTTAAGCCGAAGCTAAAGTCCGGGCGTCCAGCGACAAACATCACATCACGTATAAAATTATACGTGACAAAACCATTTGTGCATGCACTTCATCTAGATTGCCATCTAGACCTCACACATTCAAACAACCTGGCCTTCCGCTCACTCCCACTCAGACCGCTCACATCAGAATGCGAGACCCAGTCAAACAATAAGGGAGGCAAATCCTTCTTAATCCCATAAGCAACGCAATTTTGCATTACCACAAGATCAAGAGGAGGTGCCCCCAACAACACCTGCAACGCTTCGGTGGACACTGTGCGGCAAACAGGCATGCATCCGAGCAGGATGGCTCTCTGACAAGAGAGTATCTTTCGATATCCCACAGCAGACCTGACCACATCACCCCATACAGGAGCGCCAAATGTTGCGCAAGCAACAAATAGACCCTCATACATGAGGCGCACAGCCCGCCTACTGAGGCCCCACTCACTCCGAAGCAAGCGACGCACTTTTCCTACCACGGACAAGAGACGGTTCCTAAGGGCCACCAAATGCACGACCAAAACCCATCCTCTCACTCATGGTAACTCCCAGATACTTGACTTGCGTCGCATACCTGAAAGAAACCCCATTCAAACTCACCGATGGATGACGAGACGGCGCTAATTTGCCTTTTAGCAACATCATCACCGTCTTATCCATCGCCACACTCACCCCAATACTACTCCCCCACTCACACACTATGCCCATGGCCTCCCTTGCCCTAGTCTCCACCTCAGCACGAGACTGGCCTTCAACCAAGACAAGAAGGTCATCGGCATATGCAACACACTGACAGAGTTGTCGAAGCCTCCTCAACAATGGCTCCATCATTAGGTTCCAAATTAATGGACCACAGATAGAACCCTGAGGACAACCCCGAACAACATCTATCCACACACTCCCGTTCACCCCCACAACGCAAGCGCGTCTGCCGGAAAAGTAACTCCTCCATAGCTTACCCTCCCGACAACCCACCTCTCTCAAACACATGAGCCCACTATCCCAACACAGATAATCAAATGCACCCATGAAGTCAACGAACAGACCCAAGACATACTTGGATCTGCTCTCACCTACAACCCCATTCACATACAACCACGCATCGGTCACACTTCTTCTCTTCCGAAAACCAAACTGGTTTTCACAGAGACCAGCACTCTCGCACTTAAGAAGCCGTTCCACCATAACCCTCTCCAGCACTTTTCCAAGCACTGGAAGTAGACTTGGAAGTAATATACTATACTGTATTTCATACTGATTTTGAGCGATTTCAAACTTGTTTTTTTTTTTTGCATGGAAATATGTACTGATTTTTGTTCGCCATAAGTTGGTCACATTAATAATACATGCAACATCCTTGATTCGGCCACTCGTCGATTTTTGAATCCACTCGTGCTAAGCACTACTAACTTCTAGTCATGCCCTGCACATAATCTGTGTGCCAAGCAATAAAACAAGGATTCAAAAAAAAATCGAACGCACATATGACATGAATAACATATGCTGCTTTGAAGATTGTGTTATTTGACGGAAAATATGTTTCAGCGGCATCATAAAAGCATTAAGGAGTTTCGAACATTTTTTATTCATTATTCAATTTTTATTCATTATTCATTTTATTTTTTTGCACGGCTTCGGTTTGAATGAATAAAAAAAAAAAATAATAATGAATAACAAATGAATAAAAAGTGAATAATGAATAAAAAATTAATAATTGAAAATTCTGAAATTCTTTGTGATTTCCACTCTTTGGGAATAGCATTCATATGAATAAAAGAATTGATTCATTCAACATCAACGAAAATGAATGTTTGAAATGAAAAATTAATAAATTTTTTAAAATTGAATGTGAATGGAAAAGTTTTTTTATTAATCAATTGAGTATTCATTATGGTGGTCCTAACTTCTAAGAAAAATAATTTTTTTTCTTTTAATTTTGTAGATCGGATAAACGGCTTAGAAGTTTTTCGACGTGTTTTTTAAATATTTATACTACAGCGCCCTCCGTGTTCAAGATAGTACAAAAAGGATTAGTCAAAAGCACTTACCGTAGCAGAAAATCCTTATATACCAAATTTTATGCAAATCGGATAAGCGGCTAAGGAGTTTTTGTAGGTTTTTCAAAATATTTGTACTACAGTACCCTCTGGTGTTCAAGATAGAACAGAGTAGATAAGTCATAAAAACTCATCGCATTCGAAAACCTCTACATACAAATTTTCATGCAAATCGCATGAACGGTTTCGGAGATAAGCTAAAAAAAAAGAATGTCTGGAAACCGATCGCAGCGCCCCCTACCGGGTCCAACCTTTTTTACAGGATAAAAAGTAGCCTATATGATGACTAGGTATATAAAGAACCTAGATGTCAAGTTTAATTTAAATCCATACATTGGTTTTCGCGTAATGCTTTAACAGACAGACAGACAAAAATTTTAAAAAATGCGATTTTTGGACTCAGCGTCATTTTAAACGTCCATCGCAAAAAAAATTTCAAAAAAGTATTTCATGTACAGATTTTTTTGGTACAGACAACAACACAAGCAGTTACGATTCTTGATTTATTTAATGATTTATATGTAGTAGCGCTGCTTTTTTTTAATACCAAATATAAACTAATATAAACCTATGCATCGCTTCTTCATATTGCAACGTCTTATTTTCTCAGACATTAGGCGGACAAAGCGACGCCACCCTGGCTGTTTGGAGTATACCAGCAGTTAGTTAGTTAAGTGAGGAGGGAGCAAGTCACCTAGTTACTGCGGCCTCAAAGGCCTATTGTAACGAACCTCTAAAGTTATAGTTCATCGTTAATCGTTAAGTGCGTTAGGAACCGAGCGATGTCCTTGGGTAAACTATCCGCTATTAGATACGGTTCTAGGTAAAATGCACCTAAGTAACGAAGACGGGTCCTGATTAGACCGTTACAGTGACACAAGATGTGCTCTGCTGTTTCTTCATCTTCATTACATAATCTACACAGATCTTCCTGGACTATGCCCATTGTTGATAAGTGTTTATGTTTATTTACCTTACAATGTCCAGTTAGGAAACCTGTGACAAGTCTATAGATCTTCCACTTAGAGTCAAGAATTGTTTCGTTCTTTGGAGCGAAGTGGTTGGCATGAATGTTTTAGCCTGTCTGTTACCTTCACTTTCCCTCCAGTAATGAAGTGCCTCTCTGTTTAGCCACATTTTAATGTTATGGCGCATAGTGCCCCATGGTATCCCGCAGAATGGTTCAGGGCCTATGAAGGACCTTGCAGCCCCTTTCCTGGCTAGTTCATCCGCGATTTCGTTACCTAAATAGCCGCTATGACCTGGTACCCAAATGAGATGGACTCTGTTATGGGTAGATACCTTGATAAGTAGCTGTAGGCAATCCCATACGAGTTTGCACGTGATTTTATATGCGCTAAGTACAAGTAGAGCTGCTTTACTATCAGTATGTATCAGTGGGTCTGTTTACATACTCTCTTCTTCAGCTTGGAAGACTGAATTACCTGTGCCCATGCTGACATATATAGATTTTCCCTGCCTTAAGCCAAAAACTCCAGCTCCCACCCCTTCAGTGAACCGTGACCTCTCTTTTTTTCATGTGGTTCTGTTTGGGAAGGAGACTTGGAAGTTTTTGTAGAAGTTGAATTTTGGAAGGCAGATATCGCAGGGTAATAACCTTAGATTCTCGTCCTTGGTTATTTCGTCTAACAGCGCTGAGTGAGTATTACTTGGTATAATCAAATTGTTGTCAATGATGAGCCTGACTGTAAAGAGCAGAGCTTCTTTCTTAACAAGAAGATGTAATGGTGGTATACCAATCAAAATCTCCAAAGCAGCAGTTGGCGCAGAACGCATCGCTCGTGTGAACAAGCTAGTCGTTGCAATTTGCTGAGCTTGGCTTGAGCTGTTTTTTGGATCGTTTTACTCCACCATATTGGTGCGGCATATAAGACGATAGGTCTCGTGATGGAAGTATACATCCACATGACTAGTTTGGGACTTAGGCCCAAGTTTTTACCTACAAAGCTTCTGCTGACCCATAATGAGGCCCTTGCTTTGTTTACGGTGTTGTTTAGGTGTGGGTTCCATGTGAGTTTATCATCAAGCGTCACACCTAAGTATTTGACTTCTTTTGAGAAGTTTATAGTTTCACCGAGAAGAGTAGGTTCAGTTAGATTTTCCCTGACTATTTTCTTGGTGAAGACGATGATGTTGGTTTTCTTAGGGTTGACGTTGAGCCCTGTTTCCCTGCACCATTTAGCTACTATAAGGATCACGATGTCATCAGCGTAACCCTGCACATCGAAGCCATTTGAGCTTAGAAGCTCTAAGAGTTTATCAACCACAATGGACCACAGTATTGGAGAGAGAACTCCTCCTTGTGGACAACCTTTTGCGGCGAGTACTCTTAGTTCTACCGTGCCCAAAGTTGATTTCATATTCCTGACTTTCAGCACGTTATGCACCCAAGCACTTCTTTTTCTATCAACACCTTTGCGCTGAATGCATTCGCTTATATGAGCGTATTCGGTGTTGTCAAAAGCACCTTCAATATCTAGGAAGCACCCGATTGCATATTCTTTGTTCCCCAGTGATTTTACAATCTTGTAAGGATCTGAAGAGCATGAGTCGTTGATTTCCCTGGTTTATATGCATATTGTTGCGAATGTAGCTGATGGTCTCTAAGACAACCCTCTCTGATATGCCGATCAACAATTTTCTCCATAGTTTTTAGGAGAAAGGAGGTGAGGCTTATTGGTCTATACAATTTTGGTTGATCCGAAGGTCTACTGCCCATTTTAGGTATAAATCTAACAATAACCTCTCTCCAGGCTTTGGGTATAGTCGTCCTAAAAATAGCTATTAGGAAAGGCATTAGTAGCACTAGGCTATTTTGCAAGAGTGCGGGAAAGATGCCGCCTGCTCCAGCTGCCAGCAGACTGGAAGCTTCTTAACGGCGCAAGCATTTATATACGTATGCACTGCTTGTAAAGCTCTGAGAAATTCATAAAACGATTCTATTCAAGAAACAACACGATGTTGCGTTCGAGATGTCGGCACAAACTAAAGCAACAAGCATAGGAACGTCAGCAGCAGCTGAATCATCAATGCATTTTCTCTCATACAAAAATGTGAATTTTTCTTCTTTTCTTTTGCTATCTTTTGTGGCTTTATTAAAGAAGTGACAAAATCCAAAGTTAGCTATTCCTTTTATGCATATAATAACTGATATTTTGGCATAAATTTTGTCTTTGTACGATAAATATTAAAGGCTGTATAAGGCCCTAAAGTGCCCCCCAAAAAACGTTGCATGGACTTGACAAAAAATTGTGGAAATACCCCCATACAAACCGCGCTGTAAGCGCGTAACTCTACGTCAAAATAAAAAACGGGTTTCATCGTTTTTAAAGTTAAGGCATTTGCTTGGCAACTGCTTTTATGAATTTTAACCCTCCGTGTGTCTACTTTTTATGACATAGCTGTGTCTCAGACATGTGCAATGGGCGAGGGTTGGTATCTCCTTCTTAAAAAACTTTGAACCTTTGTATGAACACCCGCCAAGTGGCGTCAGTTTTGGTTTAGCCGTTTGTCCGTACTGTGAGCGCAAAGTTGAACCGACTACGAAATCGTTACAGTAGCCACAGGACGTGATTTTTTTTACTATTTTTTGTAAGTGTAAAATGTTGTTATTTTTGCTCCAAATGAAGTTATTCTGTCATATTTTTTACTTTTTTCAATGCACAAATGAATGCAACATAAAAACACGTGTATGTGACCAAAAGAAAAAAGTGTCCGAAAAAAAAGAAACCGACTTAAAATATTTTTAATTTTTGTACAATAATATTTATTATTTTGAATAACTATATTTGTTGTAAAAATAATAAACAAAAAAAATAATAAAACCTATAAAAATATAGTAAAACTGTGTAAAAATTATTTTATTCAAAATTTTTCACAAAAAGAAAATCATTTTTTTACCGTCCCAAATTTTATTCCGACCGGCAACCTTAATTTTTTTTAACAAAATTTTTTTATTTATTGATAAAAGGAAACTTTATCTCCAAATACCTTTTTTGAACATTAAATGCCCCTAGGAGGTATTTATCCAATAAAACCTTCAATTTTTTACAAATTTTTTACTCGAAAAAAAACCAACTTTCAGGTTGCAAAATAATTATGGTTTTTGGAGCGGTGCCAAATCTGGGTAGGTTTTTTTGAAGACATATATATGAAGCTTTAATCCCTAGAATACATTTTCTTAATATCAATTAGGGCCGGAGATATGAATTTTGGACTAAAAATTTGAAAAAATGCTCGTTTTCGGCTGTTCCGAAATTTTTCGCGCAAAACTGAGTGTAAATTTTGGACAAAACACTTTATTTTCCTTAAATTGAAATGTTTTATTGAAAATATTTTATAAAATTATAAAGTTGGTTTTTATGTTGAAAATAGTTAAACTTTTATTTTTTTTTTTATTGTACGTAATGGTTATTAGAATACTATATTTAAATATTCTAAATATTTTCGTTATTCATTATCGGCCATTTTAAGTGGTCTTAGAACCCATTTAATATTTAAAGTAAAAAATTCAACTTGAATGTACTCTAAACATATGTAAAATATTTGAGTAAATCGTGAAACTTTGAGGTTCATGTTTTATTGTAATAGTTTGTTTATTAATTTTCTTCATCTACCACTAGCACCCTACTACGCTATATTAAATGAGTATTCAAAATGTTGTAATTTCAAAATGAATGTATTTTAACTTGTAAGGTCATAGTTATTTGCAATAACAACATTGATTTTGCTTTAAGTAAATTAATAAAAAATTTTGTTGTTGTTGGCCAGCAAAACCTAACATAATATCAAATGTAAGTAAAAAAAGATTACATAATTTGCAAATTTTTTTCTTAATTATAAATAAATACACAAAATTATTTAAGGGGTAAACCTACTGTTGAAAAAAACACAGTTTTTTAGACTTTTTTTTTTTGCATATTTAGGTAGAAAAGCGTCTCAAGAATACGTGTGTAAAATTTCAGATCGATATCTAGATTCGTTTTGATGTTATAGCGCTTAGAAGAGTGTGCGCTCCCACTCTCTTTTTTCGGTATTTTACGCTGCGCGAGAGGGGCCGGCGCGCTTGAAATAACGGTTTATATTAACATTATATAACGCTTATAGCGTTGATTCTGTAGTTCATCCTGTAGTAGTTCATCCTGTAGTTCATTCTGTAGTTCATGCAATAGCTGAACATATAAACTAAACAAAACTTTTTCATTTTTTGGTTCCAGTGGGATATTTTTGGCTGATTTTTACGAGGCGGAATTTTGATTTTACGACGGAAGGTGCTGCATCGCTCAGCGACTATGGCCGCCATTTTGTAATTTACTATATTTTGACAATAATTTTTTTATATTTAAACCTTCATAAAGAAGCATGCAAAATTTCAAACTGATATGTCTTGTCAATTTTTTTTTTATAGCTGTTTAAAAAAAACGCCGATTTTGCCATTTCAACAATAGGTTAACCCCTTAAATGAAAAATTAATTTCGATCAAAAAATCAAATAATATATTGCTTTTTCTTTCAAAAATTGGAGCGGTCAAACGTGATTTGTGGGATATAGTTTGTTCAGCATTTTTGCTTAGAATTTAGCACAGAATTCGAATATAACATACACGTTCTTCGAAAAAAAATTGCTACGCCCTAATGTACATATAAGATTATTTTATGATCGATGCCTGCAATTATGTCTTGAAAAAGTTTGAAATAAACAGAACTTGTCTTAAGTTACACATTTTACCCATGACATTTTGCCGCCAATCGAAAAAGAATTGAGTAGATAAAACAACCAGATGAATCCACGATTAGTTCCCACAATTCTAAGATAATCAATGAGCATATTGATGATGAGCTACTTGGAAGTAACAATAGAAACAACTACGTATGCAATCTAGTTCTTCATCTTATACTTGTACGCATGACATTTCTGGCTGTCTAAATTTATTTTATAAATCTCTATGTGAGTGATTGTGATTTACTCTCATTTGCTTTACAACACCTTTTAAAGTCTTGAAATGTAGAGTCCCTGTAGGAAAATCAACTAATTTAAAAGTAGTTGATAAAGTAGTTTTTTGTCAACCACAACTAGTTGAAATTCTGACTTTTTCCCATAGAACGAACTAACTAATTTTGTATGGTGATGTCCGCTAAATATGTCAATTGACTTTCGTCTGCATATATTTTCAACTACTTGTTAAATTAGTTATATTCAAATTATTTTTTAATGACTTTAAAACAACCAATTGAAAACCATTACTGATGGCCTAAAGTTAATAATATTTGATGAAATAACATGGTTAAATATACATAAACTTGTAATCTAATAAAAATTTGCAATTAAAACATGTCAAAATCATAGTAGTTGCCGCCTTAATATAATTCAAAGTAGTTCATATACTGGTTTATTTTAAACTAGTTTTTTAATTAGTTGTTTTTAAAAACAAGTTAGTTCGTTCCTATAGGGGTATTATAGATTCGTATCGGACCGAAATTTTTTCTTTGCATTATTTTTTTTTTTTCTCAGTTCACTCATATGTTTTGTAATTTCATTGTTATTGTTATTCTTTCCGTGAATAGTATTCAGTTGTATTTTTTTTTTTTTTTTTGTGGTGCCTCTTTGTGTACGGGTCATGTGCGTTTGTCCATTTCTATGGCAACAAATGGTGCCTAGACAAAAGCGCAACAACAATGAACAATGAATAGAAAGACATAAAAGGCGCAATGCTTATCCAGCGCATCATCGCATTGTTCCAGCTCAAGTGTGTGTAACGTACAATGTTGTGAATGCAGCAACGAGAATAGAATCAGTTTCGCGGGCACCTAGTTTTGAAAGCACAGGTATTAATTACTTAAACGCATGGCGTTTAACCAGTATCTGCTTGGAATGTACTCGTTTGCTTGACGAAATCAATGAAGAGTTGAAGAAGAGATCCATTATGTGCTGTTCAAATTCTAGGCTTTTTACATATGACAAGATTTTCGCTTATCGATCAGTCATTGGAGGTAATCATGACCAATGGCTCTATAATCGGAAAACGTATCAATAATGTATTGAATACAACAATAACACACAATACAAACAAAGCAGAGACCATTGGGAAAAAATCAATGAACCTCAAGGTAGTGGATTTTTTTTTCTCTGGCATAATATCGTAACGATCGTTTTTGTGTTCATTTTTTTATCATTTTTTTTTTTTTATAGAAGTAGCGGTGTTTATTATTGTTGTTGTTGTGCCTTTTCAGAGAATTACATTGTTTTTATTTATTGTATATTTCGAAATGGTTTTCCATGAAATTTACCTAAATTCCTTGGATGGTAATCATTTTTCTTTTCTTATCAAAACTGATTTTATTGTAATGTATTGTACTCGTATCTATCAACTGACTTACATCAGAGTAAGGATCCGAGAGTCCTAAATCTAATATTAATTAAGCTAAAACATGTGTCAAGAACTCCCTTGAGCTGCTTTAACTTATCTCAGTCCTAAGAATTCACTTGGACCGATCAACTGCATAATCGAACTTTGACCGAACATACTTTAATGATCGTTCTTCTGCTCTTTATGTTTCCACTGTTGATGACTAAAGCTGCTCTAGGGTTATTTGAGATTATTTATCCTTAGTTTTTTTTACCTTCTGCGTATTTCAAGTTTAATATTATACTTTCTTCGATACGAATACCAATGTAGTTCTTATAACTGCACCGTTGTTTCGTTGTTTGTTGATGCTTAATAAAACCTCCTTCATTATCATTAAAAGCAAACGTGACCGACACCCAACACTTTGCTATACATGATGCACCAAAAGTGAAAAACAAAAAAAAAAACCATAAAATAAAGCCAACAACACAATGGAAAGTACTTGAGTTTGATAACAGGTAGGAGCATATAGATAGATAGTTAGATAGATAGCGAGATAAACTGTGTGAAGTCACGACGAAACAAGCAAACACCGAAAGAGAATACCGCGGTTGTGTAGTAATTTATTGATCAAATCTTGGAAAACCCTCAAAAGACCAAAGAAGAAGAAGAAGAAGAATAGAAGAAAAAAAAATTAAAGTAAGTTTTATGCCCGCTCATTAAATGTCATGTACAGTGTTGCCAAAGGATCTGATATATCGAATTTGTAGGATTGTCTGACTTGAATTTGATGATCCGATATTTTCAGAAACTATAGATAAAATATAACAAAATATAGCATCTGGTATATCGGAATTATTCAGATTTTTTGACTGGAATCAATGACCCGATATTTTGCAAAAATTCTTCAAATCTTAACTATGTCAGAATAGTTAAACAGAATGGTCAAACATTTATAAAAACTATCATTAAAAAATTAAAAAAAATCACAATTTCTTTTTAAAAAACTAAGCTTGAGTTTTTTTTATACCAAAACTCATCAAATTTGTTGAAACTCGTAGCATCGAGTTAAAAAACCATGTTGGCCTTAAGCTCGTTTGAATTGTAGGGAGAAATCAATAGTTCCGAATCTACTCATAAAAATGTCTGCATAATCGGAATTTTGGCACTCAATTCATTTTTTTAATAGGCTTTTTTGTATACAAATGACGAAAAGGAAACCCCAGATGGATGGCAGATGGGTGGTGGGTATGTTTAAAAGAAATCTTATGGTTGAAAAAATATTAGGATCAGCTCATACATTTGACCCCTCTAGGGTTCTCCCCGGGAGAGCTCTGAATTATTTTCGACATTTTCCCTTAATTTTTGTGTTTTTGGTACGGTAATCGCCAGAAGGATGGCAGATGGGAGGGTATGTTCAGAAGAAATGTTAGGATTGGAAAAAAAAACAACCGACTACAAAATCACTACGAAGTAAAAAATAATGTTAATAAAAATACTTTTCCTTTCAATTTCTTGGTCATATTTGATAATTTATTTAAACATATTATTATATATGAAATTTTATTATCTTAATTTTTTTCTTATTTCTTTTATTATCATAAATATATTAATTTCTTGATGAATACAAATGCTTTGAAGTTGGCGCTTCTGATTAACAGTCTGATTATATTAGCGCCGACCTTAAATGCATTTATATTCAGCAAGAAATTAATATATTTATGATAATAAAAGAAATAAGAAAAAAATTAAGATAATAAAAATTAAGATAATAAAGTCAAATAACGTCCATTTTGCTGACGGCAATTTGTAATAATTGTGCCTACCACTACACTAAATTTCAGTGCCCTAGTGTCAATATTATTCGAGATACAGTGTTTTTATAATATTTCCACGCCCATTTGTCGAATAACGCCCACTTTATTGGCCATAATTTGTAATACTAATGCCTACCCTTATACTAAATTGCAGTACTATAGTATCAATATTATTCGAGATATACTCTTTTTCTAATATTGCCACGCCCATTTGTCAAATAACGCCCATTTTCTTGACCGTAATTTGTATTAACTGTGTCTACCACTACACTAAATTTCAGTACCCTAGTGTCCATATGATTCGAGATACAGTGTTTTTATAATACTGCCACTCCCATTTGTCGAATAACGCCCACTTTATTGACGATAATTTGTAATAGTAATGCCTACCCTTATACTAAATTGCAGTACTCTAGCCTCAAAATTATTCAAGATACACTGTTTTTCTAATA
This sequence comes from Coremacera marginata, assembly GCA_914767935.1. NCBI lineage: Eukaryota > Metazoa > Arthropoda > Insecta > Diptera > Sciomyzidae > Coremacera > Coremacera marginata. Next base: position 51,077,257 of record OU612046.1, on the reverse strand, counting down.
TTGCCACGCCCTTTTGTTAAATTACGCCCATTTTCTTGCCCGTAATTTGTAATAATTGTGCCTACCCCTACACTAAATTGCAGTACCCTACTGTCAATATTATTCGAGATACAGTAGTATCTAGTATTGCGAGATCTATTATTGCCACGCCCAGTTCTCGAATACCGCCCACTTTTGTACGGGCACCTCCATGCTTATGATATCTATCAGTTCCCCAAAAATTATGGCAATCAGGCATATGGTTTAGGAGTTATCGATGTACATATATTTAAAAAAAAAAAAAAAAAAAAAACAGAGAAACCGACGAACTTGAGAACCTCCTCCTTTTTGAAGTCAGTTAAAAATGCGATATTCTTCATTCAATTTGAATGACGTATAAACTCTGCCAAAGACGTTTGCAGTTCATCCAAATATTGAGTGATGCCAACTGCGGTGACATTATCGCCTTAAATTTCAATCACATATCTCTGGATAAAAACAGGTTTTTCGAGATCAAAAACAGGTCACAAGTTTTGGAGTCTGCTGCCAAAAACAGAAGAGATGGAATTATTAGTAATAAGTAGATAATGTAACACAAATAATAGAATACCATTTACTGTATATAAAATACACCTTTAAACGTTAAACTTTTAGCTATCCTTATTGCGAGTTCAATGAACTCGACGAGAATCCGACGAAAAATACGATTTCAAAATTCATTTTCATGGCAACACTAGTCATGAATCATGGTGCGCTCTCTCTTTCTCTCTCTCTCTCAGAAAAGTTATAATCAACCTGTACCTGTGCCCTTTTGCAGAGTCCTGTTTTACTTTAGAACTAGCAATATGCTCAAAAAAAAACTAGGCTTTTTTCTGAATTGCTCTGTTGTTGTTTTTATTTTGAGTTTTGTAACTCTCCTGAGTGAATCACAGGTCGATCAGACACACGTTAACTAAAGGATCGTTTGAATACTACTCGAGCATAGAATCACACAAGCAACTAGTGGTTGAAATATTTCTTCAGTTCTATTTTAATTCTCAGAGAAATACGTGTTCTTGAAACAGAGAAAGAAACGAAAAAAACTTTGCCGGTTTAACAGAAATTTTATAATTACGCTATATTATGGATCGATTTAAATGCGCATATTTTAGAAATTTATTTTTGATATCAGAAGGTTAATAAAACTCCAACTGACTAACAAGGATTATTAAAGTGCAGATACAAGAGAAGCAAGCATCTTCTTGGATTAAATAATAAAAAAAATAATTTTAAAAATAATATTTACAAAATGGTATGTGTGATTGTTTTTGTGTTAAGAATATATAATTCTTTTCATATTCGAAAATGATTCTGTGAGAAAGTGATATAAGTGATTTCACACGGAAGAGGCAGAATGAATTGGAAATAAATTTTGGTTTTTTTCTAATGGGAACAAAGTTTCTTGCGCCGCCTGTGCTATTTAAAAACTTATTTAAAAAAATTTATTAAAACTGGAATAAGTTCACCACAAACCATATCTATCTATCTATCATAAGATTTTTTTTTATGATAATCAGTTTTTTAGTCCGCGATCTTAAATGTTAGGCTTAAATTTTTACCCCATATAGATAAAATGCTGACTCAAAAAACCCTACAAGAAAAATTTAATTCAAGACTATGCCGATTGTCTAAATACTTATCTTGCACACCAATTTTTTGGTCAATCGTATATTTAAATGTTATAAGTTAAGCTTCCGATATTCGAGAGTATTGTTTTATTTATTTTTATTTATTCATATATTAGTACATAAGAAATAGTTATTCTTTTGCGTACAATAAAATAGTATACAATATATCTCGAACAAGCATAAAATTATAATGAGAAATAAACAAAGTTATTACATTTATATTTAAAATTAACTTAAGTTAAATTCTAAAATCAATTTAATTTAATAAAAGTAATAAAATTTAATTAAAGAAAAAAGGTGAAATGTAAAAAAGAAAAAAAGTAAAAGAGAAACGCGAATTTAAGAAAAATGTGCAGATATTAATTGCTTGAAATTTTGTGCATTTGAATTAGATTTAAGATACCTCGGCAAGGAGTTCCACAGTCTACTAATGGTGCTTACGAAAGCAAAAGTCTTGAGGAGTTCAAATATTTAAAGCGAGGAATTACAAGATTTAAGCTTCCATATGATAAACAAAATTGAAGTTTAGAGTATAGATAGTTTGGAGTTTTTGAGTGTATCAGCTTATGCAGGAATATACAATTTCTTGCTTTTAAATAATTTTCTATATTGCATCCTAGAATAAGATGCTAAATCTTCTGAGTCCATACACATAAAGGGCCGCATAGTTTAACGCTACTTGCAGTTTATGTAACGAATGTGAATCTAGATTACTACAAACTAGACATGAGTAACGCAGCAAAAATCGCTGCGTTGATACACCAACTCAAACGCAGTTTGCTGTATCAGCGGAATGCGTTAACGCAATTGCGCCATAGCGTAGTTTGAAATGATATGATTCCTGTATCAACAAGAATTTTATCCACGCAGTGAGGACCAACGCGTTGCGTTATGTGGTTAATTTTTCGAATGTGGTGAATTTTGTGGTGTATCGCTAAGCGCAAATTGGGTTCACTTAGAAAAAATAAATTAAATCAAATAAAAATCTTTAATCAATATATCTGATCTAAAGACATCTTACTGCTTATAGGTTTATTAAAGATTATTAAATCCATAAGTAATAAATATGAAATATAACTAAAGAAAGAGCAGATTAAAGCATTCATCAAAACTAAAGATATACTAAACTTCAAGCATGCAGCCAAACTGTATTTCGTTTAAAATTTAATGCGAGCCATGAAACAGATACGCATACCTGGTATGCAAAATAAGTTCAAAGTTGGATCCAAATTTACTTCTGCTTCGAACACGAACACATCCAACAGTTTATTAAATTGACAAAACCATTCTGTGAATGTCAAAACATTAATAACAGCCAAACGCACTCCAAGCATATTCCCAATGCAACCCCTTGTCCTTATTTATACAGAGAAATAATGTTCGCTTTCAACTTTCTGTTTCTATCTTCGATGCGCCGTACAACATGTGCAATTTTTGCTCGCTGTATAAATATTTTTTACTTTTGCTTTGAGCGCGTCATTTTCATTACTGCGCTACTGCGTTAATTTTATTAAAACAAGTGTATCAATGCTGTAGCGCATTGAAGTGCTTCAACTCATTAACGCAACGCAGCGCTGCGTTACCCATGTCTACTAAAAACCACTTCAAAATACTTTAAAACATAAAAACATTACTAGTTTACGGCGAGTTTCTGTTGGTGTGATCTGAGGTCATTCGCAGATTTCTTAAGACAAAGTAGATTTTGCTTACAACGTATTAATCCGATACCCAAGGTTGGTTATTTTTTCAACAGCCTTCAGTGGTGTAGCACTTATAAATATATATATATATATTGCTGCTTATATATATTATATTATATATTATATTAGTAACGACTTATGAGTAACGACTTTTTGAAATTGGCAACACAAAAGATATTAACGGATTAGTTTGAGCTTGTTCCTTAAGGCCCACTTATTAATTGAATCTAGGTCTTCATTAACTCTGAAGCAAAGATCTTCGCTGAGACCAATAGGACGAGACATAACAGGTCATTCACTAAGTTCGTAGGATAAGTAAGAAAAAACAAAACTTTGATAAAACTCTATTATATCATTCAACATAGTTGCCTTCGAGAGCGATACAACGGATATAGCGATTTTCCAACTTTTCGATACCACTTTTATCGTACTATTTCTCTTTCTCGTCATAATAGGCCTCAGTTTCCGCGATAACTTCATCATTGCACTTGAATTTCTTTCTGAAAACAGGAAAAAGCCGCTGGGGGCTAAATCTGGAGAATACGGTGGATGGATAAGCAATTCGAAGCCCAATTCACTCAATATTGCCATCGTTTTCATCGATTTGTGACACGGTGCATTGTCTTGGTGAAACAACACGCAACGGCGCAATTTCAGCCTTCAATCGATCCAAAAGTGCACAATAATAGTCGCTGTTGATGGTGGTTCCATTTTGGAGATAGTCGAGGAATATTATTCCTTGCGCATCCCAAAATACAGACGCCATCACCTTACAAGCCGACTGTTGTGTCTTTGCTCGCTTTGGATTCGGTTCGTCGACTGCTGTCCACTAAGCTGACGGTCTTTTCGATTCTGGTGGATAATAGTGAAACCATGTTTCATCCATTGTCACATATCGACGATAGTATTCGATTTTATTGGGGTTAAATAGCGCCAAACACTCCTCTGAAGCATCAATTCATTGTTGTTTTTAGTTGACTGTGAGCTCACGCGGCACCCACTTTGCACAGAGCTTTCGCATACCCAAATGTTTGTGTAAAATGGTAAATACACAGCCATCTGATATTTTTACAATGTCAGCTAGCTCGTCGTGCACCTTCAATTTGCGATCGTTCATAACCAATTTGTGGATTTTTTTGATTTTTTGTGGAATAGCAGTCTGATTTGGGCGTCCACTGCGCTCTGCATTATTTGTGCTGGTACGACCACGTTTAAATTTAGCAATCTACTTTTCCACCATTTGTCTCGATAGAGCAGAGTCCGGATAATGTTTATCAAGCCATTGTTTGATTTCCACTGTATTTTTTTTCATCAAAAAGCAATGCTTTATCAAAACTCGAATGTTTGCTATAACTCACGAATCAATTGTCAGATTGTTGTCAAATTTTTATGCATATCATTTGAAGGTTGGTACTAAATAAAAATCATATTGAAAAAATCTAGTAGTGCCATCTATGTGTCATCCTATGGACTTTCTGAACGTACTGTTATTTTTAAATTTTTGTATAGATTTATGTTACAACTAGCTAAACTCCCGGCTTTACTCGGGAGTCAAACAACGGCCCCCACCGCCCAACACCGAATTCATAAAATATGGTAAAAATATGACATAATTTTTAAAATTTTGAAGACGGATTCGGATTCAGTGACCCATTTTTACCTACTGTTCTCCCACCAAATTCGTAAAAATAAAAAATCTAGGTGGCAACTCTAATTTTTTTAGCCTATAACCTTCGCATCATAATTATCTACATTTAAAAGAAAAAATCAACTGAATTGGTTAAAAATTACGGGCCGCAGAGGGAAACAAACGCTTTTTTATTTTATATATATAGATTTTATTTTTCTTTTACATGATCAGCGTATTTTGACCGTTTATGACTTGGATGTTAAACGTTTTTGAAAAGTGATTTTCAAAAAATTTAGATTTTCAATAAAGCTAGTTTAAAATAGAAGGTCAAAATTTGTTAATGATAAAAAAACGTTTCCGGGTCAACCCCCAGTTATAACTCCGTAAGTTTAATTTTAATGATTATGAGGATTACTGGTTAGCCATTAAATTGTTTGTTCGATCTAAAATTTTGATAAGTTTTAAAATTTTTTGAAACACTTATTTCAATCACCTCTGGAATTTGTTTTTAATTTATAAAACTTACTTTTTTGCCAAAATTCGGCAAATGACTAATTTTGCTCTCTTTTTTTCTCTTTCTTTTCAGTCACATTCTTACAATTTGATGTCAATTGCTATGCTCAAGCAAGGTTTTTAATACCGCAAATCCAGGTGAAACATCAACTCTGTAGTAAAACAATCCTTAGCAAGCTCCTTTGTAGCCGCAACAATTCGGTGATTGAAGCTTGTTACTGTTTGCCATTAAATGTTATCGGCTGTTGAAAGCTTTGGTTCTGCCTCCGGTCCGTCGGCTGCACATCCTTATGCGCATCATCATCATAATCCTTATGCAATTGCAGCAGCCGCCGCAGCCGCTGGTTCAGCTGCAGCAGCAGCCGCCGCTGCTGTGATACCACAGGCGCCACTAACACCCACAACCCCAACACATCCTGGCAATAGTTTGCATAATCAGCAGCAACAGCAGCACTTTCAGCACCAACAGCAACAACAACATCAGCAGCAGCAGCATTTATTGCAACAGCAGCAGCAACATCATCCACATCATTTGGGTTTCTTTTTACCACCACCGCCAACAAGTAGTTTAGCTTTAATATCGCCACCACTCACATCGCCATCATCGTGCTCAACAACAAGCAACAGCAACTCGAGTCATAGCAACAGCAATTTACTGCCAACAACTGCATTAGTGCTGACATCGAAGTGTTCACCGCTGCAGCTGGCTGAATACAATCATCATCACCAGCAGCAGCAGCAGCAAATGCTGCAGCATCATCAACAGCAACAGCAGCAACAGCAGCAACAACAACAACAGATACAACAACAACAACAGCAGCTACAGCAACAACAACTGCATTCGCCGTCCCGATCTCCACGCAGAGGCTCACTCAAGACAAAGCAGCTGCAACACCAGCAACAGGACGACACTGAAGCCATGTCCAGCGCTGAATTCGCACGTCCACATCCGAAACAACCACGCTATAGCAATGGCACTAGCAATCACTCCATTCCAATGCACCAGCGCTCACCGACTGGCAACTCAAAATCTTCTACCGCTGCCAAAACATGTCTCAACAGCAACGACAAACACCTCAATCTTAACGCCAACGCTAACGGCGCGCTAAAGAATGGCTATGCCAGTCGCACTCCGCCCTCAAAATACTCCTCCAACGAACAGTCTGGCCCAGTCAACTTAGTCACAAACCACAACAGCAACAATAACTGTAACTTGACCTTACAGACACGCCTGAGTAGCACTCCACCTGATGGCAACTGCTCCTCGTCATCATCTTCGGTCGATGTTGAAAACGATGGCAGCATGTCACCCATTGGCATTGCGATGCCACCGCGTAAAACTCAGGCCGACTCCACTTCCATGCTGTTCACTGGCGGTAGCAGTGCCGGCGCACCAAAATTGCCATATGACTCCGCTGCAGCTGCCGCTGCAGTTGCTGCCGCAGCCTATCAATTCAACTTTCCACATTTATACGCCAGTCGTGCGGCTTTATACGGTGCTTCGGCGCTCTTTCCGGGACATCATACCGCGTTGGCACCGCCACCAGGTACACTACGCCCGCATCCTGCCTATCTCACGAGTTCCGTTGGCCAGCCAGGCGTCCCGCATGAATCCACGTCCGCCTCCTTCTCGGCCGCTTACATGCAGGCTGTGCAAAATATGTACAGTCATCCTACGGCACAAGCACCTCAACCTTCACCGCCTGCGGGTCAAACTGCTCTTCAGCATCAGCCCCCCAAAACTATGATGCGTACTCCAACAGGTTCAATGTTAGCGCTGGCGCCACCTGCTCCTGCTTCCGGTGTGCCTACTACGGCATCAAGTAGTGGCCTCTGCAATGGTCATAGCGCACTATCACTGGCCACACCAAATGATCTCCGGCAAAAAAATGCCAACGCTCCAGCAGCGCTGCCACAACCAACGCCAACTGCCACCGTTAACGGTGGCACCTTTCTCAATGGCAAGGTCGTCAACAACACGTCCAGCAATTCGGATTCTAGCTCATTCTTCAAAGTGCCCAGCGGGAAGGAAGGCTCGCTTAAGCATCGCATTTTAACACGTCCCTCGCATTCGAATCTGCCACCGCCAGAGAAGTCTGAATCGCGTTCAGCTTCCATTACGGCAAATGTTGTGCGGTAAGTGTCTGATATTCCGCCCCACTCTATAGAGCTATTTAACAAATATCTTTTTTTCTCCACTTCCTCAGAGCCAACAACTCTACGACGAACTTTACAAAGGGTGCCTACATAGAGCTGTCTAACGGCGTATTACGGCGCGTCGAAGACATGCGCACCGAGGATTTTATACAATGTGCCGAACGCAGTCCCCACCATCAGCTGGCGGAATCAACAGTAGTTAAGATTAACACCACGGCGAGCAATAATGTGGTGATAACTTTTAGTTACGACAAGAATCGCTCTAAGGTAAGACAATCACTGAATGCTCTCTTAATTTGCATATGTTGAGAATTGCGAACCGCATGCAATGTCGGTTGCTGATCATACGGAATAGCGAGCTCCATTTGATGTCTTTCAATTCTACAACCTCTTAGGTTGTATAGAGGCGGCAGAGGCGGTGTACATACCATACACCAGCTCACTAAGACCAGATAGGTTCATTGTGACACCGCTGCACACAGGCTTTCATTCAAAATGGAACCACCTTGAGCACCTGATAAACCTCATAAGACTCCTGACATTAGTTGTTCACAGGTCATCAAGCTCATGAAAGAAGAAGGAGCCTTAGTATTTGTGCCTTATTCTGGCTACCACAGGACAGGAACACAGAAGATGGTAGATGGTTTCTTCCTCTTTCTCGTCCCTGCAACTTCTACAGAAGTCATTTGAGATAACCCCTAACTCTGCCTATCAAGCAGTGCCTTGTGGTGACAGCCACTATTGTGGCTAGTTCTGGTCTTGCCAGTGAGAGAAGAGCTCTCGATCGCCCGGGATCTAGAGTCAGCCATATAAGCCTTGATGCTCTGCGTGTCGAAAGTTCAGCCCACTTAGTGTTGGCTTTCGATATAATATTGTTAGTGATTAACAGCTTAAGAGTCGCTAATGGGTTACCCGGTGGGCTCAGCAACACTGATGTCGCACGTGTCTCATTTCTAGCAAGCGCATCAGTCACAAGCGCCTTTTCATTACCTTTTATCCGTTTATGATCAGGTACCCATATTAGGTTGATGCTGAAATAATTCGACATTTTTTGGCTACTTTAGAGATTATGGCTACTTGTTCGATCGATTTGATCGCAGCTTGGCTATCCAAAAAGATATAAATTTTTCGGGACAACCATGATACAACCTCTACTGCCATCATTTCGGCTTGAGACACACTACAGTGGTCAGGAAGCCGTACCCGACCTTGTCGTTTTAATCCATATGTATAGAAATATAGACACTAGGGTCCTTATTTCTAAGAAAAATAATTTTTTTCTTTTAATTTTGTCGGGGCAACATATTATTTGAATATATACCATAAGAAATTTGTACATTTCTTTTTATTTTTAAATGATATTTAGGGGTCGCTACCAAGGCAAATTGGTACAAATGGCAGGAAAAGTGGCAAAAACTAGAAGATGACCTCGTATCTACATAAAATCAGGTACCTATAGGTTTTTGGGGTCAATAAACACGAATCTGGAGTCAAAAATTTAAATTTCAAAATGACGGCTCAAATATGGGCATTATTTGAAAAAAACGCACTTAAGTAAAATTTTCGGACGCCATCTTGAACCTTTAAACCTGAGCTCCCGCACCTATAAAAAATACGTGTATCTTAGATGTTTGTCCTTTATCACATATCCGAAGCTCATTCAAATCGGCGAATGATACAAAGGGACGTTTACTTGTGAGAGGGATAAATTGTGACAGCTGGTAGCGACCTCTAAATCGTATCAAAAAATTAAAACAAAAAGTCTCTTTTATATTTAGATAATCGAATAATGACATGCCGCGATGATAATTCAAAAGTCGAAAAATAAGGGCCACTCTAATAGACACCCTCGTTTCCATGGCGCACCATTGACCCAGTATGTTCTAGGCGGAATTGGCGTACCATAACTTCTTTCGAAGGAAAACGAGAGCTTACAGTAATCAGTCCTTGATGGAATGAAGTTGAAGTTGTTAAGTATGGATGAGTGTCCCGTTGTGAGACTTTTCCATACACCCAGTTTTCTTAGTCTTATCTCCGAACAGACTGCTGTCTGTTTGGCAACCAGGTCCAGTGGTAGAAGATGCAGTATGGTCTTTAAGGCGGCAGTCGTTGTTGTTCTCAGAGCACCGCTGATGCATATAAATGCCATTCTCTGCACTTTTCGGAGCTGTTTCATACATGTGGCTTTGTCTAGGGAAGGCCACTATATTACGACTCCATATAGGAGAATAGGTCTAATGATCCCGGTATACAGCCAGTGAACGATACGGGGCGGAAGCCACCATCTTATCCCTATGGCTTTTTTGCAAGAATATAGTACCACTGTGGCTTTTTTAATATGCTCTGCTGTATTTAATTTTCAGCTGAGCTTTCTATCGAGTATGAGTCCAAGGTACTTTGTGTTAACCGCAAGGGACAGAACAGACCCATTTGGTGTGATTGGTGTTAAGGACGGAATTTTGTATTTCCTGGTGAATAGAATCAGCTATGTTTTAGCCGGATTTACTCCAAGACCACAGGGCTTGGCTCATTGTTCAAGTCTGCAAAGAGCTTTTTGCATAATGTCGCATAGAGTAGTGGGAAATTTTCCTCTGACTGCGATTGCTGCTTCATCTTCGTAGGCTGTCACTACACATACTTTTCTTTCAAAAGATAGTCTTTGAGACGTGCCTCTTGACAGATGTTTTAGCGCTGTATGCGCACAGGTCCGATAGAACTATTCTACTGTTGAGGAGAATCCAAGAAGGCAACCAAAGTAAACTCATTATTTAGGAAGGATTTTTCTAAGGTCCCGACCAGCGTATGTTTCCACGGATCATCATTTATTGTAGGCATATTGTGAAGCCGATAGTTGTGCAGAATCAATGTTACTGTGAAGGTACAGATCTAAAAGATGCTCTAACGTCTTTAATTTAAAGGACGTTAGGCTAATGGGCCTGAAATTTTTAGGGGTGGTGTGTGATGTCTTCCCTGCCTTGAGTATAAACACCACCCTTGCCTTCTTCCAAGCTGTAGGAATATGTGATAGTAAAAATTGTGCAAAGTCAGGGTATTATTGTATGCATGGCCTCTTGTATATCTATAGGGTAAACGCCGTCATTACCTGATTATAGCAAAGCTTTTGACATGCTCTCAAAGTAGTGAAAAAGAGCAATGTTTGTCGTCTGTCAAAATAGAAATCAAAACATCATGATATAATAATTTACAAGGTAGCCTTGACAACTACCTATTTTCTCAGAGGGTGGACCAACACTTGTCAAAATCAATACAAAGTGTAATTTTTCATCTGTTTTGCTGTTTATTCGTTTTCTCTTTTTCTAAATTATTATATCATGTGAGCAACAACCCCGCAAACATTTTCTGAGTGCCTCAAAAACACTACACTAAAAAGAGTCTTTTTTATGCGCGTTTTATGAGTACGCAATAAATGGACTCATGAAGCAGTCTTTGATGTGATTGTTAAAAGATTGTTAAAAAAATCTGCTTTATTACTTACTTACTTACTTAGGTGCCGTAACAACCCGTGTTCGGGTTTCGGCCGACCTCATCAGCTCACACCAGGCGTCTCTGCTTTGCGCGCGCCTTCTCCAATCGGATACACCAAGTACGGTTAGAGCTTCCTCGGCCTGGTCCATCCATCGGAGGCATGGTCTCCCTCGTCGTCGTTGACCAGCGACCCTCGCCTCGAGCACCTTTTTCGCTGGAGCTTCGTCGTCCTTACGATGGACATGACCCAGCCAGCATAGTCGCTGCACAGTTTTACGCCGAACTACGTCAATGTCTTCGTAGAGCTCATACAGCTCGTGGTTCATTCGGATGCGATAGTTATCGCCGACTCGAACAGGACCGAAGATTTTACGAAGAACTTTTCTCTCGAACACCCCCAAAGCAGCTGCGTCAGTTTGCGAAACTACCCATGCCTCAGCGCCATAAAGCAGCATAGGTAGAACGATGGTCTTGTAGAGTGTTAGTTTTGTCCATCGAGAGAGGGCTCCGGAACTTAGTTGCTTACTGAGCCCGTAGTAGCACCTATTAGCAATTATTGTTCTTCGTTTTATCTCCAGGCTGACTTCGTTGTTGCTATTAATGGTGGTGCCAAGGTAAACGAACCCCTTGACTACTTCAAAGTTATAGCTGCCGAATGAAACGTGCGAGTCTCAGCGCCGCGCTCCCTTGTTTGTAAACAGCATATACTTTGTTTTACCCTCATTTATCGTCAAACCCACTTTGGCGGTGCTTTCGATAGCGGTGCAAGCAGCGGTAACATCTCTCTAGGTTCTGCCGACAATATCAATATCATCAGCGTACGCAAGGAGCTCGACAACTTTGTAGAAAATGGTGCCATTACGATGCACACCGGGCTTTCGTACGATCCCCTCCATGATGATGTTGAAGAGATCGCAAGACAGTGGATCGCCTTGTTTGAAACCTCTTTCGGTATTAAAGGTTTCGGAGAGGTAATTTTCCAGCTTAACGGAGCTGCATGTGTTGTTCAACGTCATTCTGCAAAGTCTAATCAACCAAACTCTGACATTGTTGCGTATAGGCAATCCCTTCTCGGGCTATCGAACGCAGCTATAAAATCGACAAAGAGATGATGTGTGTCAATTTGATTTTCTTGGGTTTTTTCCAGGATTTGTCGTAGCGTGAAAATCTGGCCTATGGTGGAATTTCCAGGTCGAAAGCCACACTGATAAGGTCCATTTAGTTTGCTTTATACGGACTCGTTAAAGGCATTCTTGAAAGAGTATTTAATATGATTGTAAAATGATTGCTGAGTTTTAAAAGCGTCTATATTTTGAGTCCAAAAAGACACATAAAACTGTCATTATTATGAATTATTTGGAGCCCACAACTTACGAAAATTTACTCATAAAAGAGTCTTTTTTGAGCGCTGAATTATTTGAGTCTTAAGAGAGTATTTTAAGAGTCATAATGTTTGCTGGGAATGTCGTTGAGACATATTCACCACACTCACCTCCATAAGAAATACATTTAAAAAAAAATTTGACAGATGGCGTAACGTCGTTGTCATCGTCAATGTATTCCATGCATTAATCTTAAAAAAAATTTAATGTACAGAATGATTCTCTTGTATGATTATGAAGAATACAAAATAAAATAGTGTTTTTTTTTCTTTAATACAATACATACCTTTAATACAAATACAGTTATTCAACTTGAACTAAACTAATTAAACTTTTCAGGCCGATGTTGAAGTTTCACCCGAACATCCGTTCTTCGTCTACGGACAGGGTTGGGCCTCATACAATACCGAACTGTCACACAAATTATTCGCACTCAAATGTCAGCGACTGCAAGTGGGCGACATTTGCATCTCACTGACCAGCAAAGAACCATCAGCAACAGCTGGTAGTGGTCAAACGGCAAACAGTCAAAATTGCAGCATGACACAAAAGACCAGCCAAATTAGCCCCCCGTCCAGTTATATGAGAAACACTCAGCGTGTTGGTGGCGAGCTACAAACGCTCGAAAAGCGCATCGTCGATACATCAGCGACACAACCTCAAAATCTGTCACGAAAACTGCATCCTGCGCTGCAGGAAAATGTCATCTCCACTGCTACGCCTACCAGTCGACTAAGCAACACATTGGCAGCAGGTTATCCAGCTATGCACAGCATGCCGCCCATGCATTTGCTGCCACCACATTTGGCTGCGCATCATTCTTATGCCGACATAGCGGAGCTAGCGGCGGCCTATGCGGAAAGCGCCCAGATCTCAAGGGGCGGAGGATTGCAAAATGTTCCACCGCCACCACAGCTACAAAACCATTTGTCGCCCAATGCTATGAACAGTTTTTACCAACACCATCAGCAGCAGCATGTTTTTCACGCCACTTCGCCTAGGTTGACGCCAGGACAACATCTCTCCGCACCCATACCAATACAAATGACGCATCCAGCTTCGAATCACAATGTCCAGCCCTACTATGAGTCTCCACCATTGTCCACTGATGGAGATCCACGCCGCAATCACAGCGGCAGCAGCAGCGGTGCAGGTTGTGACGACGAGCAGGATCAACCAGTCGATGCTTCCATGTCACGTAAACGACGTTGGTCCGCACCAGAGAGCATTTGTGACGATGACGATGTTGAGTGTCAACCGGCGCATATACCTCAGCCTACAAGCAGCACTGCAGGCACGCCCATATTAAGCGGATACAAGGCGTTTATAACGACGACAACAACAGCAGCGCAGCAAACACCATAAAAACTCGCCTAGCTGTATGTATGAATAGCTGGTGGAAAGAACTTGCGCCGCATTGGCTTAGAACAGCGATTAACAACTATTTCAACAAGATCTCAAGAATGCAAAAAGAAACGCTACGAATAAAGCTGTTAAGCAGCACTAGCAACACAAACTATTGAACTAAATAAAATTTGTAGATATAACGGTAAATAATTGTTAATACAAAAATAAGCTGTTTATAAAAAGTAAAAGTGAAGCGTTGTAAATTCATAATTCAATTAAATATTAACAGTAAAAATTTTATATTATAAAAAAAAAAAAATTAAAAAAATGCATTAAAAAATTTCTAGAAATAACAATTCCTAGTTCATATATTAAATGTTAATTAAGTCAACAACAACAAATATTAGCAAACAAATGTAAACGAATCTAGTAAAAACAAAAAAAAACAACCAGCCAGACTGTTAAATACAGAGTTGTAATGCAACAAACACTAAAAACGTAGCCATATTTAAATACCTACAAAACAAATGCATTAAAAAATTAAAAAAGTATCTTTAAAATATACACACACACACACAAAAAAAAAAAGTAGCGAAACAAAATTTAGTTATGTTATTAAGTAGAAATATTTTTGGAATACATATGCTATACATATATAAATAAAATTGAACATAAATGCGAAAATTTAACTAGTTGAATAAGCAAAAGAAAACTGTTGTTAAAAATATAATCAAGAAAAACAATAAAAGTTATTATTATAAATATGTCTGAATTATTACAAAAAGTATTTTATTTTTAAAATTTTTAAAAAAATGTAGGTATGTATCAGAGATCTGCAGCAAGTCATTATAAACATAGTTGACTCGAGTATATACGCATTAATTTGGCTTCTACTTCATATTCAGACTTATCAAAAATGTTGAAGCATTCATAACACGCAACTTAAATCCAATGCTTCAAGAGTCATACTCTGACTCACAGTCGAACGTAGTCGGTATGATTCTAACTTCATTTCAATAAGTACAACATGTTGTGAACAACATGCACAAGCACTTCAAAGGAATGATGTGTTTTTCAGGGTTACCAGCTCTGGTATAAATTAAGAATTTTAGTTTGATAAATGCTATTATTGAATTGTTCTAATGCTATTGACTATATGGTAATACTTCCTATAACGGTACGAAATGAAGGTCAACGCTTCTGTTTTATTATAATTTGTTGAAGTGAAGAGTGTCTCATTTTTTAAACGGAACAAAGCTAAATAAGTAAGTTAATAAATTATTATATAAATATTATGAACAGAAATGATATATAATTTTCAAAAGTATTATTGAAATGGACAATATTGCTACAGTAACGGAATGTATTTATATAATTAATTATTTTATATTATATATATATATAATTTATATATTATATATATTATATTATATTAATTATTATATAATAATAAAGTTACTTATATAATTATTTTGCTGAATTTAAATAAACAAACTTTATTAAATTGAAATTTCTTTTTATTATTTCTTTTGGAGAAGTTCCCTTTATATACAAGGTGTGTTATTTTACTTTTACACCATTTCGTGAAACGCACAGCGAAATTCTATAAAAAAGTGTTTACTGCATCTTAAAATCCAATTAAATGTATTTCGTTATAAAAAATTCTATGGTAACCCTACTTCTCTTCTAACAGCGAGCGTAAGTTCAAAAACAGCCACTGCGTTTGACTGGAAAAATTCGCACGCATTCCTAATGAACTATGGGACTTTAGCTTGAGCTATGAGTACTTTGTTTGAGCTATGGGTTTTCGGTATGATTTATAACAAGTTCTTTGATGTTGCAGAGTATTTAATAGACTTTGACGTTCGATTGACGAATCAAACATTGAACTATGATTTTCTTTCTGTAGCAAGAGTGCTTCGAGTAGTAGTGGTGGTTTTTGTTTGAAGTGCACGCACTACAACTCGGTTTTGCATGAATCACTATAAGTCGCAAAAACGTGACTCGTTGCAGATCTCTGGTATGTATACAGAATTCAGCCATTCTTTAGAACTATTCGGGCGTGTGGCTTACTTATTTATTTTGTTTTTCAAAGCTGCCCGATTTCAGCCCGATTTTGAATATTAACGGGGAATTAATTTCCCGCAGAATTAATTTTTCACGAAAATAAAGTCCTATTCTAAACAGACGGGGAAAAGAAAGAAAGAAAGAAAAGAGTAGAGTATTATTTTTTGTAATACTTTTATTAAGCAACTGAAATACACAAAAGTAAGTTAGGTAAGGTTACAATATCTTTAGAGACTTTTTCTAAAGTTATTGGGTATTCTAAAAATGAGCAGGGGAAGTTTACAGGGTGTCCCGCAATTGAGTGCAACTATTTACGGAGCTGAAAGGTTATATCGAGCTGAGCAAAAAATCGTATGTGTGAGGGGGGTATATTTTCACATTTTTAGGAGCTACAGGGTTAATTAATATTTCACGACCTTTATTCACGTTATTGTTTCAACCAGAAAAACTAACTATTTTGATAGCTCATTTTACAGGCAATAAAATCACCTTTCCAACGGTATATCAACAAACCCCACTAACTTAACCGTTACTGAGCTGTGCTCGTGTGAACATGAAATCAATCAATAAATAATAATTGAAATTTTTTTTTTAGAATCAATTTTGTAATTTATTCAATTTTCTTTTCAATGACACTAAAAACATAGACATATCTTAAAAAATATAAAAGTTAGCTGTACTAAAAAAAATTATACTTATTAGAAAACAATGATATTATCTACTGCATAACTAATTGTAATGTCATTATTTATCATTATTTTCTAATAAGTATACTTTTTTTAGTGCAGCCAGCTTTTTTATTTTTAAAGATATGTTTATGTTTTTGGTGCCATTGAAAATAAAATTGAATAAATTACAAAATTGATCTAAAAAAAAATTTCATTTACTACGCAAAATTCTGAGAAATTTGCACTCAAAGTTGAAATTTGGTAATTTCAACCGATTGATTTCTTCTTCACATGATCACAGCTCGGCAATGGTTAACTTGGCGGGGTTTGTTGATATACCGTTGAAAAGGTGATTTCATTGCCTTTAAAATGAGTTATCAAAATTAGTTTTATGTAAGTTAGTTTTTCTGCTAGAAACAATAACGTGAATCAAAGTCATGAAATATTAATTAACCCCGTAGCTCCTAAGAATGTGAAAATAGACCTCCCCCCTCCCATACGGTTTTTTGCTCAGCTTGACATAACCTTTCAGCTCCATAAATAGTTGCAGTCAATTGCGGGACACCCTGTATAGAAATTTAATAATTAACAGAAAATGAGTTTTGTTAATATAGATCCACAGGGTATGAAAATATGTAGATTTTTAGTTATCTATAAACTATTTAAAGCTAGACTATTATGTTAAAAATTTGAAATGGGGAACCCTTGTTTTTTCATGACAGAAACAGTTAACTAATTTTTGTGTAAAACTGAAACAATTTTTGTAAAACTGAAAACGCAATTTTTAATTTAAATTATTTCTACAACAAAAGCAGCTTGTATGTAACTTTTTTTGAGAAAACATTTAATATTTTAGATCTTTTTAAAAAAAAAAAAATAAAAAATATAAATTCACAGCAAACGGTCGGTTGTAACGCGTGCTACTAAGGTGCGATACAGAGAGAAGAGGAGGTACGAGAGACGTCTTTTCAGGCGGAAAGAAAGAGAGGCAGAAAAGCGCGAGTGTGAGAAGATTGAGATGTATGGTGACAGGAACGAGGCCCGAAAGTTTTTCGAAAAAAATGAGACGCCTGGCCGATGGCTCTAAAACCAGGGCCTCTTTCTGCAAGGATGAAATCGGGAATCTAGTGACAGATATCCAGAGTACACTGACGTTATAGAGGGAACACTTCTCTAATCTTCTGAATGGCAAAGACGACAACAATACCGCCAATAGAGATGATATCCCGGAAACCCCAATTATCAATGACAGCGTTGAAGTTCCGCTGCCCGACTATAATGAAGTCTTGACAGCAATAACACGGCTTAAGAACAACAAATCCGCGGGAGCCGATGGTCTACCCGCTGAGCTGTTTAAGAACGGGGCGAAGCTCTATTTAAATGCATTCACGAGATTCAATGCAGAATATGGTCGGAAGAATGCATTCCAAACTATTGGAACCCCAGTGTACTTTGCCCAATCCACAAGAAAGGCGATCCCACTATTTGCGCCAACTACCGTGGCATAAGTCTCCTAAATATCGCCTATAAGGTCCTGTCGAGCATATTATGTGAAAGACTGAAGCCCATTGTAAACCAACTGACTGGGCCTTATGAGTTTGGCTTCAGACCTGGAAAATCTACCACGCTATGACAAATCTTGGAAAAGACCATAGAGAAGCAAATCGACACCCACCATCTTTTTGTCGGCTACAAAGCTGCTCTCGACAGTCCAGTAAGGAATCACCTATACTCCACCATGTCTGAATTTGGTATACCTGCAAAATTAATCCGTTTATGCAGGATGACACTGAGCAACATCAACAGCGCAGTTAAAATCGAGAAGGACCTCTCCTCCCCATTTGTTACCAAATGAGGTTTCGGAAAAGGTGCTTCCTTATCGTGCGACTTTTTTAACCTAATCATGGAGAAGATCATTCGAGCTGCTGATATAAGAGTGTTATGCTATGTTAGGTTATGGGATTTGCGTGTATCTGGTTATGCACAACATGACAACGCATGGCAATGCTCAGATAAAAACAGAAATTTAACTCTGAATACATAAGTAAACAGAGAAGTTTTGTTTTTGTGCATTTTACATATTATGCAAAATTGATGGTTCACCCCGTTATGGAATAGCCAAAACATACAAAATTTTTATAAAAAATCGCGTGATTTTTTTCTTAAGTTTTTCACCTGTGGCACTTTCTTTGACCTTT
The DNA here is from genome assembly GCA_914767935.1 of Coremacera marginata. NCBI lineage: Eukaryota > Metazoa > Arthropoda > Insecta > Diptera > Sciomyzidae > Coremacera > Coremacera marginata. The sequence continues at coordinate 51,058,463 of OU612046.1, read as the reverse complement.
TACGGAATAACCAAACCAAAATATTCAAAGGGACATACAAAATTGGTAATACCTCAAATGTTCTGAGTCAAGGCCCGTTACGAGGGCCGTTTGGTAATTCAGTGAATTTGTTTAATTTCCCACGTAGTAACTTTAAATGCAACACTGATACTGTCAAATACCATCTGTTAAAAGACTACTATCAAAATTTCAGCTCGCTGCGACACTCAGTTTGTGTTTGGCGAGAATTTGGCGAAGATGGAAAAAAGTGAATTTCGTGTGCTCATCATGTATTATTTTTTGCGCAAAAAAAACCATCAGCCAAACCAAGGAAAGGCTTGATAAATACTTTTGGGATGGTGCACATCGATTGGAATGATTCATAAGCGGTTTACTGAACTCCGATGCGGTCGTACAAGAACAAGAGACGCCGAACGTTCTGGACACCCAAACGAGGTCACCACATCAGAAATGGTCACTAAACTTCACGATACCGAGTTGGCCGATCGCAGAGTTAAAGTGTGCGAGATTGTTGAGGCCGTATTCATCTCAGACGAATGGGTGTGAAACATCTCGACCATAAACACGGTCGTGTAACTGATTCAAAGGCGTATTAAGCGATGTTGAACAAAGATAAGAAGGATTTTTTCCATCGATTAGTAACCATGGACGAAACATGGATCCATCATTACACACCAGAGACAAGGTTAGGTTAGGTTAGGTTGAAGCGGCTGTCTCCTTTGAGACACACTTAGGCCAATGAGGCCCATTGTGATACCATTGGGTTAATTTCCCTCTCTATCTAAACCAGTTTTAGCTGTTGACAAAGCTAAGGATTCGGTAAACCGAAGACTCTGAGAGATCATCGAGATCTTTATAGAACCATTTACCTAAGTGAAGGTGGCGATTTTTAGCTAGCGCTGGGCAAGTGCAGAGAAGATGTTTTGTAGATTCCTTCTCCTCTTCATCTCTGTTTAATCTTCGTGCATGATTACCTATTAAGCAGTTTCCTGTTAGGATACCTATCATAGTACTGATTTGATCCCTTCTCAGGGATATCAGTTATTTTGAGAGTTTTAGGGTGATTTTTGGCCAAACCTGACGCGCTGTATGGCATGTGCTTCCCGTTGACCATCTAATGTTGGCTTTATTTAGGGATAGCTCATTTGTGAGTAGTTTACATGTGGTGAGGAATATATCAATACTTTCTTTCTATATCGAGTGTTGTTTGGTTGTTCCAGTGCGAGCGAGTTCATCTGCTTTGCGTTTTGAGCTGCTCTGCCATCTCATTACGAGATCTGCGGCAGCAAATTACTGTCTTGGATGTTGTTTCAACAGATTCTAGGGCTTCCAAGGCTGCCTGACCATCAGATAGTATGTAGATATACCTGGAGGATATTATTCATCTGAAGTTAAGTTACTGCTTCATGTATTGCGACTACTTCCGCTTGGAAGACACTGCAATAATCGGGGAGCCTGAAGGCCAGATTAATGTTCAATGTATCAGATAGACTCCTCCTCCAACCTTGCCTTCTAATTTTGATCCATCTGTATAGATTCTGTGACATTGTTTGGTGGAAGGTTTCCAACCGCCCACTCTTCGCGGGAGGGAATGGATACATCAAATTTCCTGTCAAAGAAAAGTTTTTGTGTGAACATAGGGAACTTCCTTAAGCTAGGGTGTCCTAATGTGCCCTCCCTCCATTAAGAGGTGGCCTCTAGACGGATGGCTTATTGTTAGCCATTTGTTTTACTAGGATATCAAGTGGTACAAGGTATAGCATAGTATATAATGCGTCTGTAGGAGTGCTTCTTAATGCTCCACTAATACATAGATCAGCTGATCTTTGTAGGTTTTTTTGTCTAGTGCTTGCCACCAGACAATGGCACTATATAGCAATATTGGCCTTACTACTGTAAGGCTGTACACCCCATTTGTTACCCACTGCCTTTTTGCATGAGTAGAGGGCTATATTGGCTTTTTTGGCTCTCTCGAGCAGATTGGGTTGGGCGGATTGGGACCAGAGACAAAGGAACAGTCTAAACAGTGGTCTTCACCGACCGAGCGTGCTCCGAAGAAGGCGACGACGGTGTTATCGGCCGGAAAGGTTATGGCGACAGTGTTTTCGGATGAACGCGGTATAATCTGCATCGATTACCTTCCACCGAAAAGAACTATCAATGGCGAATACTATGCAACCGAATTGGACCATTTCAACGACGTTTTGAAAGAGGAAAAATCCCTCCCATTTGGCGAGGAAAAAAGTGCTCTTCCATCAAGACAATGCGCAGCTGCCATGGCAAAATTCCAATAATTGAAGTACGAATTGCTTCCTCATCCAGCGTATTCTCCAGGTTTGGCTTCCAGCTACTATTTTCTGTTTCCAAACCTGAAGAAATGGCTTGGGGGAAAGAGATTCCCCACCAGAGAGGAGCTCATAACCGAATCAGAGGCCTTTTTGAGGACCTTCCAAAAACGTATTTTTCGGATGGGATCAAAAAATTGTAGAAACGTTTGACGAAGTGTATTGAGCTAAAAGGAGACTATATTGAGAAATAAATCATTTTTTTGAAGCGAAGCTTTTTACTCCTCGTTCTGTGATTTTCTTGGAGTGAAATCTGAAAAATTTCGACAGATTTTTTCTTGGAATTTTATGGTTTTTTTGTTGCTAGCGCTTATTACAACAAGAAAATTTAATACTTTAATATTAAATTACTAAAAATATTTATTGACCCGCCCGTGGGGATCGACCCCGCGTTCTCTTAAACGAGAGTCCAATACACTACCCACCAGGCCACAAAGGCTTCTAAGGAACAGTTGTTAATTCAATATTAATTATAACAGAAGCTATGCTGCAATTGATCGTCACCATCTATCAATAGATAGAGGATTGTGTATTTGCTATGCTACAACTGACAAAATTTTGCTTTAATTTGCCACAAGGTGTCTGCAGCATCGGTGTGTTTGTATTGTGAATGCGTTTGTGGTGTTGTTGGCACAAAGAAAATTAGCAATGCCCACAAGTGCGTTTTTAAGTGTCAAAAAAATAGATGATATCAATATATATGGAATTAACAAACGCATGCATGACATCGGCAAGGTATCTAAAATGTTTGTTAAATTTTGTTTCGTGTGCGTTCTTTAAAATATATTTTTATCCTCGTTCTGTGATTTGCTTGGAGCGAAATCTGAAAAATTTTCGACAGATTTTTTCGCTAGGTAGTACGCTGTTCAAGGAAAAAATTTGTTCAGTGCAGCCAAGTTCACAACCATGTGTGGAGAGTTAAAATGGAGAGTCGCTGGCATTATATGCCCGTATATGAAATTAGCGTGAAAATTTGACATTCAACAATAAAAAAATAAGTAGTATGTTTTGTGTATATATGTAATTTATTTTATTTTATTTTAATTGTTTGAATTTAAAAGTTAATTTATTAAAAAGAAAAAATTAATAAGCTATCAAATCTATGTAACTGCAAAAAAGCTTCGCTTCTCTCGTGTGTCCAACGACGCACCTGTGTTTTTCGCCTAAAAATCATTCCTTGTTCCATTTTTCACTAAATTATCAAACGGCCCACGGATATCTTCAAAAGCAATGGATGAATTTTTATGGCTAATGGCTCGTTGAACAGGTTATAGTATAACCTTTATTTTGCTATCTATAACGCTTACTTTTATAGAAAAACTTTAAAATAAATCACAAGTTTTTAGGCCCATTTTACCAGCAATAACCAAATATCTATAACTTCTAAACTACATGAGAGCTTCATGAAAGTTTTTCCCCATTAGCTTTTTTAGGTCCAAATACACATTTTGAAAAAAAAAATCAAAAAATTTTTTTAGCTAAAAGTAAATTGCTCCTACGAAATGTTTTTTTTTGATTTTTTAACATGATTCATGGAATTAAAATTGGCCTTGAAAAAATGGGAAAAGTGGACATTGAAAATTCTGTTCATTTCGTACAAGGCAAGCTGCTTATCTCCTGAGAATAATGCAAAAAATTGGGCGATTTTGCATTTGTTTTTTTTTTTCTGGTGAATTTTTTTTTTGTTTTAGAGCCATTTTTCCAAAAATGTTTGGGCTTTTATTCGTTTTTGTTGAGTGAAATTCCGTTTGGAGCATTTTTCAATAATTTTTGGGCCTTTTTTCATTTGAGTGATTTTTAATTTTTTTTTTTTTTTTTTTTTGCGATTTTTTATAGCGCCCGTCTTTGCCATCAAAAGATTGACATTACTGGAGCTAAATCGACAAAACCAATTGGCGATTGGCTGTTACAGTATCAGAAAAAATATTCACATTTTGCTTACATTCCCCCTACATTTTCAAAATTATTTTTTATGATGCCAAATAACTAAGAAATGCGGAAGTTAAAAAAATTCTATTTGTATTTAAATTTTTTTTTTTTTTGTTTTTTAATTATTTCAAATTTTAATCCACACTTGAAGTAATTATCAAACATCCTATAAAAATAACTATTTAATTCTTTTTATAAAAATTTATTCAGCTTAGAAATCATGTTTTAAAAATAAAGTTATTTTGATCTTAGTTAAGTTTATCACTAAAACTCTCAAGCTTGTGTAAAAAATATTTGTACTGTGTGAAGCATGTTTTTCGTATTATGGGGGTTTTTTTTAAATCACCTAAATTTAAATATACAAATTTCGAAAGCGCTTTCGAGAAAAGTTATACTTTGATTTTACGAAACCCGAACTATGCTATACACTGGACCAGAACCAGAATCTTGTATACAAGCTGGGGACCAATAGGATTGTAAAATAGTCACAAAGAAACAAAATCTAAAGAATACAATTTTTTGGTTTTCGTCCTCATATGAAATGTCCCAAGTACATCTATTCTAGATTCTTAATTTAACCGGTAAGCTGGTTAAAAAAGTTTTAGTTTTTCATTTTGTACATTAATTTTGATTTTTAGATTTTTTTGAAGAATCCGTTATTAATTTTTTTTTCTTACTTTGAGAGCTTATCGACAACATAAAGGTTTTTAATATTTTGGATCACAACAAAACCGAAGTAATCCGAGTAAAAGCTTATGATCTAATTTTTCTTTCTTACAATTTTGATCTTAATGATAGGCCACAAACGTTTTCTTATCGCGACTTTAAAAACATTGATTACAGTCTATTAGAAAATCAAATGTCGAATGTGGATTGGAATGCTTTCTTCTAAATTGCTGCAGTTGATGATATGGTTACTTATTTTCAAACAAACGTTTATAAGCTTTTTCAAGAATTTGTTCCTCTACGAACTAAAACAGTTAAGCGCAAAGAACGACCGTGGTTTAACGAAAGCATACATACCAAAATTTTAGACAGGAATGCAGCATATAATCGTTGGAAAAGATATAAAACACCGGATCTGTACAAAAAATACCATGAACTGAAAAGTATCGTAGCAAAAAATATTAAGACAGCAAAATTGGAATTTTATACCGAAGCATTCGATACAGTCGTAGGAAGCAAAGAAAAATGGCAGCGCATACGTGATATAGGCGTAGGTAAGCGCAACTCAGTCATTGAAGATGAAATAGATGTTGATTCATTAAATGAAAAATTCTGTGATTTATCAATTCCGGCAGTGACGTGAAATCACTACGACAATTTTTTCTCTGTTCTTTGTTCAGGAAGACTCTTCGCATTTGCCTGCGTTAATCAGTCTGATGTTTTTATGAGGTAAAGTCTAACGCGACAGGCTTTGATTTCATTCAACCTAAATTTTTCAGAATAATACTACCAAAAGTTGTACCGTATGTTACACATATCTTCAACATGATCCTGACCACTTCGACTTTCCCGACCAGTTGGAAGTCCGCAAAAATAATACCTACTCCAAAAGCTAGTAATGAGTTTAGACCAATAGCGATACTTCCATACTTATCGAAAGTGTTTGAGATAATTCTGAAAAAGCAAATTAATGTATTTCTAAGAAATGAAAACGTATTAACAGAATTTCAGTCTGGATACAGGCCAAATAGAAGTTGTGTCACCGCTTTATTGAATGTATCAGAAGAAATCCGCTCTAAGTTAGATAATAATGAAGTTACATTATTAACTCTCCTGGACCACTCAAAGGCGTTCGACTGCGTGAACCACCATATTCTTTGCACCAAATTACAAAAAATGTACAACTTTTCGGTTACTTCCACAAAGCTAATTTTTACTTATTTAAATGGAAGAACACAGGCAATTAGCACCAAAATCTCACAGTCCAGACACCTTCCACTCACTCGCGGCGTCCCACAAGGATCTGTTCTTGGGCCACTTCTATTTGCAATTTACATTAATGACCTCCATACAGTTCTAAAATACTCTGCAATTCACTTGTATGCATATGACGTTCAGCTTTATGCTAGTGCTCCGTTAATCGAAGTTGCGCAGTGTATACAAAAAACAAATATTGATTTAGAAAATATTTCTAATTGGGCATTGAAAAATGGTTTGTGCCTGAATGCGTCTAAGTCCAAATGTATGGTAATATACAAAAAGCCACTAGATCTCTCCGAATTGCCAAAGGTAACAATAAACAATTCTGAAATATTTTATATTGGCACCGCAAGGAATTTAGGGATCACATTTAATAAAACACTCACGTGGAACAATCATATTGATCTTACTATTGGCAAGGTGTACGGAATGCTGCGTTCATTTTGGTCAACTCAGCACTTTACATCGCAAAACATGAGAATGCTTTTGGCCAAAACGTATTTGCTTCCAACACTTCTATTCGGGTGCGAAATCTTCGCTAATTGCGACTATGTTGCTAAACGCAAATTAAATTTGCTTTACAATAGTATCGCACGATATCTATTCTGTTTGAAAAAATACGATCACATATCCCATCGCGCGAAACAAATATGCTCGATGACTTTTGATAAACTTCTGGACTTTCGTAACTTACTACTCTTACATAGAATAATATTCACAAAAGAGCCATCGTATCTTTTTCGGAAACTTAGATTCGCACACTCTCAACGTTCAAAGCAGCTCATACACACGCGACACAATCTTTTAATATCGGAGAGACAATTTTTTCTTTACGGAGCACGTCTTTGGAATTCTCTTCCACATCAACTTCGAAATATCTGCAACGCTGCGCGTTTTAAAAAAGAGCTTTTTAAAAATTTTCAGAATTCTTGATTGTTAATTATCGCATAGTCAGTATATCTGTAAGTGTATCTGTTGCAATAAACCTGTTAGTATATATTTGTTTCAATATTTGTATGAGTAAAGTGCGCATATTTGTATAAACTCTTCTAAAAATCTTATACATTTTGTTGCTTTGTTTTTTGTTTCATTTGCAATTAAATTTTCAATTAAATTTCAATTCCATTTTTGCCTAAGTTTGAATTTAATTTTTAAATCTAATTTGAGTTAATTTTTAAATATTTTTGTACTTTTAGTGACTCATGCTCTTCATAAAAGATTCTAGTAGTCTTTAGCATAAGGATTTAATCCGTGTAATGAAAACTTAAATAAATAAAAATAAAAATAAAAAATAAAAATAAATAATCCTCTTTGTCATAATTTTGTTATTTGGCAAAAGATTGGCTGTCAAGTATCAAATTTGCAATACATAGTTGAAAATTCTCAAAGAGTGGAAGTTAATATTCCCAGGTGTTATTGTTCTTCGAGGTTATCTTCGAGTGTTTTGACTAATTTCTAGATGGTTTCGCACTAGACACCTAAAACGTCGACATTATTTTCACACCAAATTAAAGCTATAAAATATCGAATTCTACTATTTATTATATTGCAGGAAATATTTCTTATCACGATTTCGTCGAAAATTATTTCTATAAATACAATATCTTTTTACTTTTCACGATTTTATTGAAGTCTTCCGTAAAAAGTTAATCTTGTCCATAGATAGCAGCCTCATAGTTGAAGTAATTCGTATTGATAGCCTCTAGAATCAGTGTCACAAATCGCTGTCCTATGCCACCTCTCAAAACATAAGCTCGACCCTTCATGTGACTTTGTTCCACCAACACCTGAATATAGCTTACAACGGCGCCAATTCCAACATCAGGATAGTTTAGCTCCAATTCGACATCATTGGGTTCAGACCAGCTATTGGTGTGCTCTTTAAAGGCCACACGTCGATCACCTAGTATATATAACAAATGGTAAATAATGAGAGAAAATATACTTACTTTTGTTGAGTTTTGTTAAATAAAACAAAAATAACATTACACCGTAAAAATTTATATAAAAACACCCACCTCGAATACGTTGTCCTACGGTATAGCGTATTAGATCACGAGTCACCCCTCTTACTCCCAATGTTCTCGTCGCACTTCGCTGCAAGGGTTGAGCATTTGGATTATCTCGCAACAATTTCTTGAGTTCATCACTAGAAACTATTTTCACCGAAATATTATCGGGCACATTCTTGTCGTCCTCGACTGGGCTGGCTAGAGCAAGAGCCGCTACGAAAACTACACCAACAACTGCTGTTATTTTATACATAATAATTCCTGACTACTTCCTCTGATACTTGTTAGAAAAGTGTCTGCCAGAACACTGAATCAATCATTTTTATACTGCACCCATATAGCACGTGGCTTAACTGCCACTGCATGGGATGATAAGCGAAGCCTCTGCATTACGAATACAAATTAGGCGGGTTTAAAATACTACCTCAAAAATTAACCATGAACAAGAAAGTCAAGTACAGGCACGAAATGTTTTTCGATTTCTGTGAAATCTAGTTATAATTGAAATTTGAATACCACAAAGCTTGATTTGAAACATGCCGGTGGGGGTCACCCCAATGTGTCACTTTATGGTAATGTCTACCTACAGACGGGCAGATAAACATGTTATCGTCAGAGAGTTGGCATTATTTCAATAAAGTGGCTTTAATCGCTTCATTTTGTTTTTTTTCTTTTCTTCTGTTTTTCATTCATTTTACTTATTATTTTTTTATTATTCATATTCATATAATTATTCAATTATTCAATCGTAGACCGTATATATCCAGAATATACCCAGTAGGCATTGGCAGGCCTTCGAAGGGCTACTAGCAGGCCTACCCTACTCATATCCAAGCCCATATACTTGTTTATATGAAATGGCCAAATTTTCCAGGCCTTTCGCTCTCCCTGCTTTAAAGAGGCCTGCTAAAAGCACTCCTTTAGAATGGCTTAAAGAAGAAGTTAACCAAAATAATTAAAAAAATATTTTTTTTTTATTTATACTTTTTATGTATACCTACCTATTTATTCTGTGATTTATTTTATTTTACATATTTTTGTCAAATAAGAATATTTCTAAGTCATGACGTTGATTATTATTCAGTATTTTTGAACTAATGTAAATTTTAACTTTTAACGAAAAAGTAATCCTGAAATATAAGCAGAACCAGTTTTTGTAGGAAAAATATAATTGTTGTACTGCCCTGGGTAGCGAAAAATTAAGCCTCATAAAAACGCTAGCAGAAGCAGCATGGAAGTCATATGTCTTACCGCCAAAAGTAGCAGTAAATGCACGCCTTCGTAATAAGAGACCTAGCTTCATTGCCTATTGGGTAGTTAACAAGTAAGTGTTAGTAGACTCCAAGACAAAGGAAATAGAAGTCTGTTCAATACCGCCAGCCATAACAAAGGCACGAACTAGATAGTAAGAGCGTTGAACTTTAAAACACCACAGGAGTTTATAGTTGGAGAACTCAAGTGTAGTTCCGGGGTTTTAGATAGACAAAATTCGTATTCACAATTTTACCGACGATCTTGACACTTTTTAGAGAAAATTCTATTGAAAGAACAAATCATAATTCACACAATTTGTGCAATTCATATAATGATGTTGGTCCGGAATATTCACAATCTACTATTACTGGCCGTAACGTAATAAAAATATTATTATTATACTCTCCCCCCCCTCCCCCCCGCGGCCATATTGTGGTATATTCAAAGTCTTGAGCCGTCTATAAAATGTTTATGTATTATCTCCAAAAATATTTGTGTCATACGCAAATTTATTTTATTTTACTCTAAGCTAATGTCAATGTTGAGGAGTTAAATGAAATGTTTGCTGATGTTCCTGTGCCTTCTGTTGAAGAAAATACATATTTGCGAGTTCCTGACTCATATGATGCCAACCATAATTTCAGTTTCGCATTTATAAGTCAAGCCGACGTTCTAAAAAGCATTTTATCGATCAAGTTAAATGCTGTTGGATGTGACGAAATTTACCCTGTTTTTTTGAAAATTTTGCTCCCTTACGTACTTCCATATGTAACTTACGTTTTTAATATAATACTCACTACATCTGTTTTCCAGAGATCTGGAAAAAGTCAAAAATAGTTTCAATACCAAAATCTCAGGATGAGTACCGTCTAATCGCTATCCTCCCCTTTCTTTCGAAATCTCTGGAACAGATCATGTGTCACCAAATTAATGAACATCTACATAAGTACAACCTCTTAACTGAGAGGCAATCAGGCTTTGGCCCAAACGTGGTTGTACAACTGCTGTCATCGATGTTTGCGAGGATTTGCGAGATAGTCTGGATGACAATGAGGTTAGCTTTTTAATTCTTCAGGACCATTCTAAGGCCTTTGATACTGTGGATCATAATATACATTTGACTAAACTAAGCAGAATTTTTAATTTTTCTTTAACTGCAGTCAACCTTATATCGTCGTACTTATCAGATAGGTCACAAGCTGTCTTTGCTAATAGTGTTTCATCAAAATTTCTTCCAATCAGGAGAGGTGTGCCTCAAGGGTCGGTTTTGGGGCCTCTCTTTTTTTTGTATGTACATCAATGACCTGGTGTTTTAGATAGCTTCAAAATACATATGTACGCCGATGATGTGCAATTGTACGGTTCTACTAAAAAAGAAAACGTAAATATCTTTACTAATCACTTAAGTAATGTTCTTGATAGCGTAAGTGAGTGGGCGCGTAATAATGGTTTAAGCCTTAATCCAAAGAAGTCTAAATGCCTTGTGATTTCGAGAAAGGTTTTAGATATTTCAACAGTCCCACTGCTTACACTGAATGATTCCACTATTGAATATGTTGAGACGTCAAAAAATTTAGGTGTAACATTTAATAGAACCCTAACCTGGCATAATCATATTAATATCACTGTTGGGAAAGTGTATGGCATGCTCCGTGCCCTCTGAATAACCCAGTACTTCACGCCGCTTAGTATTCGCATTCTACTTGCTAAAACCTACCTTGTTCCAACGTTGCCTTATGGCAGTGAAATTTTTGCCAACTGTGACAGTTGCGATAAACGGAAATTAAACGTTTTGTTCAATAACATCGCCCGATATGTCTATGGGTTAAGACGTAGAGATCATGTTTCACTATATGCCAAAAAACTGTATAATATGTCATTTAACAGTCTTTTAAACTACCGCACACTCTTGTTCTTGCATAAAATTATCAATACTCATGAACCTAATTATTTGTACTCAAGATTTACTTTTTCTCGCTCCAACCGCACAAACAAAATTAATAATCCGCGACTTACGTGTCTAACGTCCGAAAGACAATTTTATGTGCACTCTGTTCGTCTTTGGAACGTACTTCCCCATAGTTTAAAATGTTGTAGTAACGCAGTGTTATGTTATAACTTCTTTTTTACCCATCTTTATATATTTTTGTTAGTATTAAGATTTAATATGCAATATGTTTTCAATATTTAAATTTTGAAATAATTATCGTTTTCTTCTTTTATAAAAAGATTACAATGTTAATATAAATATATTGTGTTCTGTACTTTTTCACTGCTGGTACTGCCCATAATATTACCTGAGTCTTGTTGTGCCAGTAAATCGCAAGATTAAATAAATAAATAAAATAAATAAATAAGCTGCCACTACTCATTATGCTAAAGAATATATGTGCGAATTTGACTGATGTGTGGAAATTCATACCAACGGTGTAAAACAATTTCGTGCAAAATTAAAATGCCACGCTCCCGTTCAATTCCACCCAATTTTCTAGACTACTGACTGCTCATTATTCCAAGGAATATGGAAAATTTGGAACAAGTCGAACAAACGGTATGGAAGGAGTTCGATTTAAATTAAAGTGGGACGCCCCTATTTAATCCCGCCCAATTTTTTAGGCGGAAGACATTTGCCAAATTTTGTTGAAATCAGAAAAACAGTGTAGAAGGAGTTTGATTAGAAGTAAAATTTGCACGCCCCTTGTCCAATCCCATCTACTTTTGAAGAAACTGGAGAGCATATTATAGATCAAACAGAAAGCAAAAAAGACTTAGTTTTGTGGAAAATATTATGAAAATTTTTTTAAAAAATTTTAATTGTTGCACAGGTCTCTAGCAATAATTTGGCTTTTACAGATTGAAAAAATATCAATTAGTCGACGAGTTATAGCCAAAAAACCATATAAACAATATGCTGAAAATCGGCATTTGACTGCAAAGTTCGAAGGTCGATTAAAAAAAAATTCGAACTAACATAAACAGACGCCGCGAAAAGGTCTTCTAATTTAGCCTCTATTTTCACCCCTCACTCTCAGAATCGACCTAACTTTTGCTAACCTGAATTTGTTCCACAGTGTAATTGGAAAAGCTCCTTTTCACATCTGTAGAAATACTTGGGCAATATTTGAACAAACCTAATTCTGTTGGGAAGCACTACGCTACATCTTCACTCCTAGTTGTGGAGCCACATAGTAATATATATTGTATGTTGTTGTATAGCCAGGATTTCTAACCAAAACTTTTCACCGCAGATAAACACTACCCAGTAGTTTCGTTCTTTAGGAAATCGTAAAAGAATCATGCGTGATTTTTCCGATTCATGGACGAAACGTGCTGATTCGGCCATACATTTCATTGACGAAAATCTCACATAAATATTCCAAATTCAGGGAAGTTTCATTAAAAAACAAAAGGCAGAAATGTGAAAAAAATATTTTTTTTTTTCTTTTCTTTTTTTATTTATTCTGTGATTTTATTTTATGTACAATAACATCTTTTCTCTTTGGATCACATTATCTGAATCTGTAATCTTTGATATATCAGTCATTCAGGTCATTATTATACCACGTTAACAAAGTCTTGAAAACAGTCCCCATGTCAACATCACACTTATATTTTTTTAAAGATATTGGGTTGTTTTTATAATTTAGCAGTTCCTTATGAAAAAGGCATAGACCACGCCATATTTATTATATGTTTTATTACTAAGAAGTTTCACGTTGTTCTATTGGGCTTGCCCAACAATTTGATGAAAAATTTGACCACGCGAACAGAGCTGAAAGCAAATGAAAGCTTTTCTGACGTTTAAAAGAACACAAACCAATGGCGATAAGTTATAATTTCAATGTTCGGCAATTGTGAAAATTATTATTTTTGTTTTAGTTATAAGAAAACACATGAACGTGAAGTTATAACAGCTGTTTTCGATGACTGCTTTAGAGTAAAAATTTCCACTTCAGTTCAGATAAAAAACTTCACTTTACCTCCATTTGCTGTTCTTACTTGCCCTTGATCTTTAAGCTGCTGCATGTGTTAAAGGTGTTTCAAATGCCTTTTTTATCTTTGATCAGTGTTAACATAGTCTTAGCCGCCTTTTTTCGGTTTGTGATCCATTCGTTTTAAATGGTGCTTTCTTTTTTAGATAAAAAATTAAAGCAACACTTATAATAAATTATATTTTCATAAAATTTTAATTTTTTAAAACTTAATTCAGAAATTTTGGTTTGACGAAACGCACGAACTGATCAAAGATAAAAAGGAATTTGAAACACCTTTAACACATGCAGCAGCTTAAAAAAAAACAAAGATCAAGGGCAAGTAAGAACAGCAAATGGAGGTAAAGTTACGTTTTTTAGCTGAACTGAAGTGGAAATTTTTACTCTAAAGCAGTCATCGAAAACAGCTGTTATAATATATATACAGCTTCACGTTCAAGTGTTTTCTTATAACTAAAACAAAAATAATAATTTTCACAATTGCCGAACATTGAAATTATAACTAATCGCCATTGGTTTGTGTTCTTTTAAACGTCAGAAAAGCTTTCATTTGCTTTCAGCTCTGTTCGCGTGGTCAAATTTTTCATCGAATTGTTGGGCAAGCCCAATAGAACAACTTGAAACTTCAGAGTATGCCTTTTCATAAGGAACTGCTAAATTATAAAAAAAAACCCAATATCTTTAAAAAATTATAAGTGTGATGTTGACATGGGGGCTGTTTTCAAGACTTTGTGATGAAGTGTGATATGGGAGGGAAAAGATCTAAATTTGGCGAAAAATATGTTACGTAATTTATGAACAGATGGTTCCAAAATTCTTATAAGAGTGGGAAATAGCCACACAAACTAAGAGACCACCAAGGCCGCAGAGGTGGTCTTGAATATTATTCCTCTTAATAAATTTTATGGCAAGCACTATAAATACTTTAAAAAATTATTATTAGCTAAATTCAATTACTTCAGAACATAATTCTTACACTCTCAGAAAAAATTTGTTAATTTTAACAAAAAAATAACAATAATCATGATAAAATTTATCAGATTGCAATTAATAATGATTAATAAGAAACTAGTTTGTTTGACTAATTAAACGATTTAATTAAATTCAGTCACAAATCGATTACGAAACTAGTCGAAATATCGATGACAACGATTTAAGGAATTCCGCTGAATCTCATTTTGTACATCCCTAAATCTGTCAAACTACTGTCAATTCTTTTCATTGACGTGAAGAATACGATTCCATTTTATTTACGGGACGGACAAACGAAATTTCTGAATTTAATTGCTTTTAAATTTCAATAAATATTCAATTCTATCAAAAGGAAAAAAGAAAACACGAAAGCAAATGTTGTCAGGAGCACTGAAGCAAGAGCGAAGCTATGCAATCAGCGGGCTCCAGTGAGAACGTGCACCAGAGTGAGGAAGTCTCTATGTCTACAACTGGGGATTTAGGAGCACAGTTGCAAGTTACCGATAGCAGCGATGAACATAATGAAAATCACTTGAGTACCAAGTACAAGCCACTCTCGTGGCGCAGCAATGGTTTTCTGCGTAATAAGAGCGCCGCAAACAGCAGCACTGAAGGAATTCAATCGATGGCAGTCGGCACGGAAAACTGGCGTTCAACCAGATATACACATATACGATATACATATCCAAAAGACGAATATTTTGACCAGCAAGAACAGCAACAGAACGCAGAGTATACAAATCATCAGGATGTTGTATATGGTCACCAGCCGGATAAAAAGTTTATCACGCGCACATTTGAGAAAAGCTGTCTGACTACAGATGGTGATAGTAGTGTTGGCATGCTACAGTCGGAGATACGCAGTTGCAATCATAATCGCGATGTAGTCACTAGCGGTGTTGGTGAGTATGCGGGTATGGAATGGGCACTAATTTCCATTTTTAAATTGTTATGTTCAAGGTCGCGGTAACCAGCGCCAACAACAACAAACCTCTAACGACAAATCGTCTAAGATTACTCCACTGGCACATCTACTACTATCAGAGGACATGCGAATTTCTAAAATTTTGCGACGTCTTCTAAGCGAAAATAGTTCATCTACTGCGGTAGAACTCTGCAAAAAGCTAGAGGCTGCAGTGCGCACACCTGAAAATGGTCCGTACATTCTGCGATCTTTCGAGTACTTGACTGAGTCTATGCTGACAGTGCTCAAACAGTGCCCCGTACAATGTGCCGAGCAAGCCAGTACTATACTTGGACTAATCGGCTACATCAATCGTTCCGATTTTCCAATTTACAAGAACTACATTACCAAGACATACCATGCCTGCAAAGGAATTCAAAAATACCTGATGATGGCGCTTAAGACAACATTCAGGTGAGCATATACATAGTTATTAATTTGATATTTATTAAAGATAAAAATTTGTAAATCCCAAAGTCAAAAATAGGAACGCACACTGAATCATAAGGAACAACGCGTATTTATTTCTCCTTATGGAATTCAAAAAATTCGAAAAAGGTCAGAATACTAATAGGTCGTTTGTCCTTAACGGAAAATGAATTTGAATTTTTGGCAATGCGAATAATTAAAAATGAATAGGCATTTTGTCAGGCTTTTCAAAGGGAATTAAAGTAGTGAGTAGAAGTTTAAACTTCGATATCCATGAAGAAAGTTTTGTACACAGTCTTTACAAGAACAAAATATATAAAGTCATATATGTCCAATATGAGTGCATAAGTAAGGTCTTACATAAGTCTTTATTCAAATCTTATTCAGGAATTCGAAATTCAGTAGACCGATGAATTACCATGGTACATAAAGCTCTGAACCTTTGCTCTCCAGCAGTACATGCTATTCACTCGTTTATTCAGGAACTTGCTTGAATAGCATTGAAACTTTATTACTATTTTCTTCCCTTGAGTAAAACTTTTATTATTATAAATAAATTAAGACCCCAGGTTCGAGTCTCATCTGACACTGAAAGTTTCAATGGCAAATCTCAGAGAGAACAAAGTGCATAAAGTTTGTTGGTCCAGTTCTGGATCATTTAAGTTCAATCATTTCACAATAGAATTGATTATTAGAAGCTGTCAGAGTCCTTGCAAGAGCTAAAATGTCACCGATGTGATGACGTTGACATCATAGCATCGTTGAATCGCAACGATGTGACTTTTTTTATTGAGAAAAAAAATTTTTTAAAACACGTATACATGTTTATAAACATGTAACAAAAAAATAAAACGTTTTTGTTTATAAACAGGTAACAAAACGGTAGAAAAGTTTTTTTGTAGACATTGTAGATAAATACGTACAATGTATGTAAGCGCTGCCTAATGGTCTGATTATGCAAACGTGACGTAACACAGGTTAACAAGACGCAACGTACTATGGCTTTTTGTTGATTATGCTACCAACGTAGCAACCACAGCAAGTGCCAAATAATTCACTGGATCAATTAGTTTTTCGTCGTCTACTATTCTAAAACATTTCAATTATTAATAAAAAAATCAATTTAAATTAAAATACTTACATTTCGCTCCAATTAATAAACGCAAACAAGAAAATATTACTCAAAATCAAAGTGTGATGCTAGCAACCGTACTAAAACACACTGTATGCTGAAATGTCAGCCGACGTAACATATAAATCAAAATTCAACAGACTTCTACGTCGCGTTACGTTTCGGCTAATTAGATACACAAAAAACGCATTTGGTGATGCATTTCTATGTGACAAAAGAACCGACTGTGTTGCGTTGATCTATGTTTGCCTAATAAGGCCATAAGAGAGACATCGTGGTTGGCAGTTTTAGGGGATCTTCTTCTTAAAATGCTTTTCTTTGATGAATAGCATTGATGCCTAAGAAAAGGCTGCCGTGAACACGAGGTTCTTATCACAGCCTTTGATAAATACTCTGATGTATCAATGATTTATCGAAAGTTCGAACGCTTATTTTTTTGTTTTAGTAGTGATTGTATCCAGAAAGATCGAAATGGGACTTCCGCGTAACTGACTGTATAATATTACTTAAATTATTTCGACTTTCCTTGAACTTTCACATTAAATTGATTTCTTGTTTAATGATTAGGCCCGGTCACATGATCAAATTTTTCATCTAACAAGTCATCAAAAAATTTGACCAACAGAAATATATATGGAATTTGACGAAAAATTTGACATGTGAACATTCATCAAATTGTTGGTCAAATCGTTTGACGAAAATCAAAATATTTTGATTTTTCGGTTGTTTGACCAACGATTTGATGAAAAATTTGACGTGTGAACACTCGTTAAATTTTCTAGTACGATTTCGTCACTTAAAAAAAGATTTTAACTCGAACACATCAATTCAAAAAGCACGATGAAGGGGATTTTTGTAATGATTTTATTGAAATTTATAGACTACATCCATAACTGGCAGATTAAATCGGAAATTTACAAAAAAAAAGATTATTTATAAATAAAGCATATGGAGTGCTGCTGATGTGTTCACATCGGTGTGCAAGACAATGAAATTTGACGAAAAATTTGATAATATGAACACTCGCGTGGTCGAACTGTTTGACCAATATTTTGATGAAGAACTTGATAATGTGACCGCCGCTATTGGTACTTTACACCGTCCATGGTAAAAGATTTAACCGGAATCTGATATCACTGTTGTAAAGTTCAAGATGGCGGATAGAGTTGCCACCTACATTTTTTGTATATTTATGAATTCGGTGCTGGGGCGAATACTAGGTATAAATGCGTCGTTGAATCCGGATCCGTTGTCAGAATTCAAGATTATGTAATTTTTTACAATAGGACTGCCACCTAATAAAATGTATTTTTAAGAGTTTTAAACATCATATAACAGTTTTAGGGGTTCGAATCTGATGTCAGAATTTTAAAATTGAAGATGGCGGATAAGGTTGCCACCTCATTTTTTTATTTTTTCGAATTCAGTGCTGGGGCGAATACTAGGTAAAAATGAGTCGCTGAATCCGAATCGGGCTGCATTCTTTATATTAGCACTGCACACATGTTCAAAGAAAGTCGGCTTAGTGAGGCCAGTGTAGTCAGGCCATTTTTCGCAGTGCTGCTGAATCGGTTGCATTTCCGAACTTAGTTTTAGAGGTGCGCTGAATTCGAATCTGGGGCCGAATCGACGCTTCCATGAACGTACAAATTGTCACGGAATCGTCTTCAACTCGTCATTGAATTGCATTCAATTAAAACAAATTTACGTGGCGAGTTGTACGTTTACGGAAGCGACGATTTGGCCCCTGATGTCGGAATTTTAAAATGCATGATGTCGGATAGAGATACCACCTATATTTTTTTGTATTTTTGCGAAATCTTGTAATTTTAAAGTTCTGACAACGGATTTGACTTCGAATCTCATATCACAGTTATAAATGTCAATATGGTGGATAGGACTGTCACCTAATTTTTTTGTATTTTTACGAATTCTTGTAGTTTTTAAATTATGAAAACGGATTCGGATTCAACAACCCATTTTAGCTTAGCGTTCGCCCCATAATGAATTCGTAAAATTCATATTTCGAACAGAATATTTTTTAAATCGTTTGTATGTATTTAAAAATGTATTGTATTTGTTTTGCGATGCTCTCTTTCTCTTTCTCTTTGTCTCTTACACTTAAATCTTTCTTATTCTAGAAGATAAAGAGTATATATGTACAGAGAAAAAGTTTCACTTCTTTACTGTATTCTACTGTGGGCAAAAAATACCGGGCAATTTGAATTAAAATTTTTTGGGGATTCCGATAGAGGCAAATGTTTTTATTTTCAAGGTGGCACAAGGTTAAAGGTTTAAATTACACGTTAAAATATTAATTAGTGCTTAAGTAACTCGTGCTTTTGTAAATAGCTATAAATGACTTTTTCGGTTTTTATAATATCTGAAACTAGTTCCATTAAATTTTGTGTGCAAAATAAAATTTCTGCTACCAAAACGTAAAAATGTTGCAGAAGGCCTTCGGTGAGCAAGCTCTATCGAAAACAAGAGCTTATGAGTGGTATAAAATGTTCAAAGAGGGTCGAGAAAGCATTGAAGACGATTCACGGCCAGGACCACCATTAACATCAACTGATGAGCTACACGTCAACAACATCAAAGAACTGGTGCTCCAAAATCGTCGATTGACAGTTCGAGATCTTACTGACCTTGTTGAAATATCGTAAGGATCAGTGAAGACTATTTTGAGTGACCGTTTAGGCCTCAGAAAAGTGAAATCCCGATTGGTGCCAAAAACGCACTCGTAATTCGTGATAATTTCGCTAAAACCTCGGCCCATATCGTTCCGTTACCACCGTATTCGCCTGACAGCACCATGTGACTTCTGGCTATTCAGTAAAGAGACCGCTCCGTAGACACCGTTTTGAATCAATAGAAGAGATAGAAACTGAAACGAAGAAGAAATTGAAGGCTATACCGGAACAGGACTATGCAGCATGTTTTGAAAATTAGGAAAAACGTTAGCATAAGTGTATTGCATCCGGGGGGATACTACTTTGAGGAGGTTGAAATGTATTTAGAAAAATATAGATTTTTTGATTCATTAATAAATTACCGATATTTTTTGGCCACAGTATTACACGCTATACCATGATACAATAATTTACAAGGTAGCCTTGACAACTACCTTTTTTCTCACGAGCGGCAATCGGGAGTTGTCAAATCAATACAAAGTTTAACTTTTCATCTGTTTTGCTGTTTCTTCGTTTTCTCTTTTCAATGTGTTTTTGACAACTTCAAATCGTCAACAGAACTGTCACTCCTACCTTGTAAATAATTATATAATGCGCTATACTGTTTTTATAATTATAGAAGTATTGCGTACCTTTATATAGAAAGGACCTAACTCATTTTTTTTTTTATTAAAGGAGAAAAAAAAATTATGGTTACATCACTTAAAGTTTTTATTAAAAAAAAAAATTCGAAACAACATTATTTTTTATAAAATATTTATCTTCTGGTGCTTAAGGTAGCGATTTATAACAACTTACAAGCTTGTACATTACTTTTTTCTAATGCTGCTAAATTATTTATTTTCAGTTGCGATGCTGTTAATCTGAATCTGATCGTTTACAGCGACCGCGTGCTAGTGCTGCTCAAAGACTATTTGGAAAATGCTGACAAGGCGGAAAATTTTATCGCTGTTAGCGAAACAATCGCTGAATTTTCTAAGCACTACAAACGCGCCTTTGAAAAGCACTTCACTGATATTGTCGACATAGTTGTGGGCTGGCATTTGGAGGTGGAGCAGCCCCAGTCCTTAAAGCAACATTGTTCCACAGTGCTACAACAATTGTCACAATACTTTGTACAGGAATTAGAATTTACTTTTGGGCTACTGGGTCAATTTCTAGAAGATATTGGCTCTTTTGGCGAAAAGGCTGAACTAAATGTCGGCTCCTTTGTGGGCGCCTTCAATTCCATACTTAAATCATTGGCCACCCAGCATGAATTTGTTGGATTCAGCTTGGGTCGTGCGACGTTGCAACAAGCCGCGCGTATTATAACGCGTGCCACTAAACAATGCCTCAACATGATGCTGTGTGAGGAGACAATTTTAAATTCGAATGAATTCTTCTGTCTGATCTTCACCAACGACTTTGAGGCTATAAATTTAGCAGATATTATTGAAGTTATTACTCTAGAGATAGAACAATCGAAAAGCTTCAACGATCATCAAGTGGCTAGCTTGTTGTTGCTAATGCTCATCATAATACGTCAATTACGCACATGCACGCCCAGCACACTGGTCACTTTAATACTGGACACCACAGATAATCCTTTGGCAAACCTTAAATATTCACGCAATGAAAATAATTTTAAACTTCTACTCAAGATCTATCATGAAATACTTATGCTGAAGAATGTGCCGCTACTACAGGAAGCTTATAGACACATAATAACAGATGTCAATATGTGCATTGCAGCTTTGGAGCAAGGCCAGGACGCTCATGACTCCTCGTTGTTGCACAGCGCGCAGGCAGAATGCATTTTAAACTTCTATTTGGCAGCCTTGTCTGCTTTGGCCACCCAAACTTCTTCCATCATCGGCATGTATGCCTTGGATCCTTCCATATTGGAGCTGTTTATAGTGCACTGTCAAGCGGCCAATCTACAACTCTGGTCGCGTCACTCGGCGCTGCACAGTGCTCTGCTGCAGTTACTTGCTGTGCATTGCCAAAAGAATCACAACTACAGAATCTCATCGCGTCTACTGCGAGATTCTGAAATGTTTGCACAACTTTCATTAGATGACAAAAGCTCCTCGAATTCGCCTACATCACAGAACTTTAGCTTGATATTGAAATTTCTGGCGGACATACTTAATGAGAGCGCTTCCTTGGACATTTATAATTTAAACATATTATTAAGCTGGACCTGTTCACTGCTTGATGAGTGCAGAGAACATGCACAGATCTTGGAAGATTATCCACATTTCCTGCTAATTTGCAAAGCTATATGTTTGGCAGCTTTGCGCGCTCCTTTGGATTGCGTGTCCTGCTTCCACATTATGCTCAAGTATCCCATCATAAATCGCGATATACTACTCTGTCTTCGAGAGGTTGCAATAAGTATGTTGGATTCGTTGAATCCAGAAATTAGCGAAATGTATACGATTATTTTTGCCAAACTACCGCTAAGCATTAGCTTAGATTTTAGTAACTCTGCTGAAACTGCCTCCATCTCACAGCACAAGCTACGTGGCAATGAACTAGCGCAGTGGTATACATCAAAAAGCAATGCTGGGCCACTACGTGACAAGTACTTCAAACCCTACTTGGAGAAGATATCCATACCCAAAAATAAGCTACAAACGACTGTGGAAGTGAGCACTAAACCTTCGACGACAACCACATTGTCCGAATTTGCGCAGCCTATCTTTGCACGCTGCTGGATTGCACAACAACGTGAAAACTCTGCTGCCTATCAGCAGACTGCTTGTAAGACTTCCCACTTGCTCAACGCCTGGCTGCAGCATGAGGCAGCCCGCTATTGTGTACGCAATAAATTGCGCACCACTGTCGGCAAGCCTCAGGAAACTTTTTTGAAAATTGAAGCCATCATCATGCAGTATGCGCGTATTTTGGCCATGAAAGAGAACTTGGTTGGTGAAGCGGCTAGCTCTGCTAATCTGGTATTTGTGCAGAGCAAGGCGCGTCACTTGCTAGGCTTTCTAGAGGATCTGGAGAAACAAATTTACAATGCTGCCGAGGGCACAGCCTTTGCTTTTCCCGCTCCGGAAAAACCGGCAAAAACTTTTTTCCGCGTAAACGCGCCCACTTGCAATGAGTGGTTCAAGCGCATTCGCACTGCTGTTGATTTAATTGCTATACACAGTATGGAACCCGCCATGGTGGTGCGCTACTCCGAGGTAAGAAATACAGAATCATATAAATTTTTATATAAAAGCTTTAGACATAAATTTAGTTTAGTTTATTTGGCATAAATTTCAAAAAACCAGTAAATACTCCCACGGCCGTATTTAAGTATATTTCTAAGCCTTTAGAAGTCTATAAAATGTTTATGTGTAATCTGTAAAAAGTAGTAGGCAAGTGATAAGTTTAATTTAATCACAGCCTATGTCTAAAATCAATACCAGGGAACGAAAATAGAAGCTAAACGTAACGTATGTTTGGGGACTTTAGCGTTGACTTCGAGAA
Organism: Coremacera marginata; assembly: GCA_914767935.1. Classification (NCBI taxonomy): domain Eukaryota; kingdom Metazoa; phylum Arthropoda; class Insecta; order Diptera; family Sciomyzidae; genus Coremacera; species Coremacera marginata. Next base: position 51,035,347 of record OU612046.1, on the reverse strand, counting down.
CAGTATGTTAACGTTGAGTAGCGTAGGTGGTTTCACTCATTATTCTGTAGCGTTATTGTATCTGCACTTGAACGCAAACACAAACAATACATTACGATTGCATAAAATTTTGCATAATTATCATTTCATTGCGTACCTATACTAAAAGAAACGTATGTGTTGCGGTTTTTGGAAAACGAAAAAAACATAGAGCGAAAACCATTTAATTGTGGTTGCGAATCATTAATTTAATGTTTCTCGCTAGCGAGTTTTGAGAGTGACAAACTCAATTCACTACAATTTTCGCACTCGCTCAAAAAAGGTTCTAAAGGGGAAAAAAATTTCATGAAAATAGTTCATAGCTCTCCCGGAATGCCCCCTAGAAGATTTAACTTCACCCCCAACATTTTTCTCCACATACCCCTTACCAGTCACCCTTTTGGGGTCCTCCTACAAAACATAAAAAAGAGAAACGCTTTAAATAGTTTATAACTTTCAAAAATGGACTTAAGAAGGGCCAAATATATGAGCGCTTCATATAATAGTTACCGTTTCTGTTAAGTACCTACCACGCAAACACTACTAACAGTACCGTATTTTTTCCTGTCGAACGGTACAGAATGATAATGTTTGTGTTCATTTCTTATGCCATAGTAGTGTAGCGTATATGTTTGTGTACACGAACGCATACAGAATGATGAGTCATGTTTTGTGCGGATCACTAAAATAACGTACCGTTTATTTTCGCTCCTTGGTCAATGCATTGATTTTTGTGATGTGAAGGTTTTTCTATTTTGGTGATGTCGTTTTTGTATAGGAAGTAGGAAGAGTATATTTAGATTTTTTTAGTAAAACTCCTACTTTAAAGTAAAAACTCAGAATGCATATTAAAAATCAAAACATATGTGCAAAATTTAAAGTAATTAGATTAAATTTCGTAGAATTTTAAAAGACTATTATTTCCATATAGTCACTTTGGGAGGTAGGCTTGGTTTTCATTCGATTTTGCTAAATTTCATAGTCAGAGTTCACATTAAAAATGAGAGCTTTTTCTGTAGTATCCGACCGAAACTGAAATTTTGGCCGAAAACGAAATTTGGATCTTGTTATAATATTCAGCCGAAACCGAATATTCCGTCGGCTACTAATATGCTAAATTTCAAATCAGTATGTACTTAACTTTTGTGTAATTTTAGGGGATTCTGCCGTTTTGAAGACGTTACTTTGTATGGGAGATAGGCGTGGTTTTCATCAGATTTAGCCAAATTTCATAGTTAGAGTTCATGTGAAAAACCAGGGCTTATATGTTATATTTGAAGTCAGTTAATTCAATTTTACTTCCCAACGGCCACATTTTTAAAGAAATAAGGACCAATAATTCCACCGTCCCATAAGGCACACCAAGCATTAGTTTTTTGTAAATGTTATGGTGCCTCGAGAATCACTCGTGAATTTTATTCACTTCAAATGCGCCAATAATGCTTATTGTCATACCCAATAAGCCCAAAATGAGCCTCAGCACTGAATAATGCAATAAAACAGCGGATTGACTTCCAGTTGATTTTCAGCCCTTTGACCGAACGTACTGCACAAACGATGGTCATTCGGTTTTAATTCTTGCACCAGCTTGGATTGATGATTATGTCGAACGTAAAATAGACGTAGTGTACGTTTAATTATATTCCCGAGCTAAACTATTAAACCAATTTATAACAACTTAATCCCTGGAATTGTTTCCTGGAATCCCTAATGGAACCTCTAAAAAAACACCCTTTAGTATCAGTTGATCAAGAACTGCTTCTTGTTAATCTCCTTTTTAAACTTTGAAGTATCTTATGGATCTTTGTTGTGGTGAAACTTGGCTACTTGCAAAGAGTCAGTAACTTTCAGTGTTTTGGAATATTCCCGTAAGGTACGATTCTTTATTTTTTTTAGGAAGTGTGCAAAATTACCAGCAGTAATTGCCACACCCTCTTTGTTTTTGTTTTTATAAATAATTTTTGTTCTACTCTTTCTGAACTGTCAACTATCAAATATTTTGAATTTAAATTTAAAGTGATTTTAAAATGGTTTCAACCCAGCAAAAAAGTGCTTGAGAAAGAAGTTAAAGGGAAAGGAAAAGTCCTGAATTATATCCCTTCCACTTTCACACACTAACCTTAGAATAGCTCACTTAATTCTCCAGAAGTACTTCCAGAATTTCTTCGAATAAAAAATTTCTTTGAAGTATTTAATGAAAAAATCTAAGTCTTTTGTTGAGCTTAATCCAATATATAAGGAATCCGCAAATAAGGATTAAGTATGTTTTTCGAACTTTAATGTATTTTCTTTTTGAAATGTCATCCAGTAGTAGTTCATGAGAACATCCATTGAACGCAAAAATTAAATTCACTCTTATTCACTTAATTTTTACTTAAATTTTACTAAAATTGTAGGACTTGCCTAATAGTTATCGTTTTTAACAAAAGTTTTGAACAGAGAAATGATTTGATATGAAATCGCAGCAATTTAAGAATTTTTTACAATAGTGTTTTATGTCTAGGGGTCAGCTTCCCACTTCATCACCATCGCTACGCTCTATATACATGAGCGCTAAAAGCTAAATTAGTTAAAGTAGAAATTTTTAAAACAAAAAGTAAGCCTTGTATATTTATATAACAATTAAAGTAACATGCGTATTTTCAGGTTATTCTCCGAGCGCTGTGCAAGTCTGGCAAATACAACGAGCTACTTATGGATCACACGATTATGTCGCTAGTTTGGGCTCTCCTACGCTGTGGCGAAGCTGACACCTTGCAAGGACTATACAGCTGGGTAAAAGAAAAAACCGGCAAGCGTCATGTTTGGATTAAATATGTTGCAGACCAAGCCGCTGGACACAAGGAACAAGCTGCCGAAGGTTATTTAAACATACTCAACGAGCATGATACGCGCATGGATGCCTATATTAAGGAATTCCTCACTGATCAGCTCCTCGATTGTCTCTACTACACCAACCAGTGGACAGAATTACGGGAAGTTCTGGCTAGCGCTAAAACGATGAAACGCGAAACTATAGCACTATCGTGCACACAAAATACTGCAATACTAGACTCCATGGAGACGCTGTATTTGAGTTATGCAAGCCCAACTGCACAAGTACAAGTAAAAAATGCCTTACTTAAGTTGACACAATGGAAGGACGACAGCAGTGACAATCTCAGCAGCAATTCGGAAACAAGTAATTTTTCATGCTACAAAACTCTTCATAGCATTGAAAACACTTGTCTAGTAAATGCCATACAAGCTGAGACCAATACTAGCGCTCGCTTGCCGTCCGGTACAATTAAAGCTTTGCATAGCGGCCTGCAAGAATGTTTTCAACAACTCAATAGCACCACATCTGCCCACATATCTGAACATCTTGTAGATTTTATTATACTCAACCATGTTGCACAAAAGCTGCTTGACTACACAGAGTCGAAACAAACTTCCACACCTGCACCGGCGGCGGATTCTTTTGATTGCAGTAAAATTATGCCGCAGTCAACGGTGCTCTTGAAATGTCTACGTTGGTCGCATCTTTTGGAGTTGCGTCGTAATGGATCTCATGTATCACAAAATAACTATTCTATGTTCTTAGATATTGCTGCTAGTGCACGCCGCGAGAACAACGCCGTGCTATGCAATTCCGAGCTGGAGCGTTTCTTTGCTTTGAAGGGCTTCAACGAGCCTCTTTATGCAATATCGTCTAAGCTACAGAACCAATCGCTTGTATTAGATATCAGCGATACTGAGCTATTGCGTGGTTTTAGTGAATTAGCTAAATGTCTTTATGTGAGTTCATCTGCTCAGCTACAGTCAGATTCTATAAATTTGACTGCTGCTTATTGCTCACAAATTATTGAGCAAGTGTCGCAAGCACCACATTTGCGCTATCCGACGACAAGCTCCAAAATGTTGCTCACCCTATCCGAATGGTTATTGCAACGTGGCGGTGCCACAACAACTGGTGCTAATTCGGAGCAACTACAAAAACTCTTGGCCAACATTGCAGATATAACAGGTATATATTTGAGCTTTCAATTATTTAGAATTTTTTGGTTTTTTAAATCTTATTTATATATACTGTTTTTGGATTATCGGTCGGTTTTTATTCAAATAGTTCGCTCCATAACCGCAAGACTAACACCGTTACAACATCTCAAGTTTTGGGCGGTGTTTTAAATGAGTCAGTCATTGGTTATTTTTATTGGAACATTTGACGATTATTTCTCTCCAATTTGCCATGAAAATTGTATTGAATTGTCCAACCTTTAACAATAATATTTGAATCGTTAAAGTTTCTGATAGAGGTGGGTAACACAGTGCTGGCACTCAGTAGTGTGTCATGTGTGGTAGTACATTACGTTAATGCACATAGTGGCGCAATAGCATACAAAGAAGAAGCTGCCACTTGCTTAGACGAACTTTTGTTCGTAAAGTGTCTTCCACCGGCCCAATAAGTGCATCAAGCAGTACTTTTATGTGGATATAATAGTGCCTCGAGAATCTCTCATAGATTTTCTTCACTCCAAATGCGGCAATTTTGCCAAAAATTAGCCGCATCACTAGGCAGAATATTGTGATAAAACAGTAGATTGACTTTCAGTTGATTTTCAGCCCAGTGACCGAACGTACGGCGCAAACGATGGTCATTCGGCTTTAATTCTTGCACCAGCTTCTTAATCTTAAAGGGTCATAGGCAGAGATCTTTATGTAAAATTTTCTATAAAGTGGATGCACACAACGCCAATTGTTGGATGCGATGATGAATCTACTCATTTGGTTCCTCAATAATACACTCTACATCAGCAATTGTTTCTTCAATGCGCACTGTACTACGTCTTTGCGATAGACGATTATGTCGAGCGTTATACGAACGTAGCGCACGATAGCATTCCCAAAATTAGCCACGATTTTCGAAATAAATTTATACAAACCAAACCAAACCGAGTACGAATGACAATAGCATTGTCAGATCTCATCTCTAAAAAATCCCCTTTATATTCAATTAATAATATTATTGCTAATTTAAATATTCATTAATTATTATAAACCTATTTCATCCACACATTTTTATTATGTATTATAACACCCTTACACCTTTATTCCTAGATCAACACCCCTTGGTGAACAGCAGCGAAATTATTCCTCCCTCTGACATGGCCATTGGCAGATTAATACAAACCAGTATTCTACAGAATGGAAAATATGGACAAGCTTGGTGTGCTTTTGGAAATTGGTGCTATCGTTGGGGTAAAAAACTTGTCGAGGCTAAAACTGATGGAAAATCTGCGCACAAAGCGGGTCTTTCACAACGTGATCTAGACCAGATAATGGAAAGTCTTGGCGCCAATGCTACCGAAAGCATGCTCGATGACATTGTCGGAGTGCTCAATCGCCACCAAGTTAATGCAAATGATGGCGAAGAAGACATCGAAGCCAATGAGATTAGTTCAACGGAGTTAATTGAATCACAACTGCGTAAAATTAGCATACTTGGCGAAAAGCCCGCTCAAACAATTAGCTCCATTATTAAAATCTGGCGCAAGGCGCACAAAAGTATCTATACCTATTATGAATTGGCAGCGGAAGCATACTTTAAGTATCTATGCATTGAGACGCAGGATGAAGGTGCGAGGCAGAGTAGTCGTGCAGAAGATTCTTCACTGGTGACAACTACGTTGCGACTTTTACGTTTGGTAGTTAAGCATGCTTTCGGTCTACAAGAAGTGCTGGAAGAAGGACTCAGTAATACTCCGACGCGCCCGTGGAAAGTTATAATACCGCAGCTTTTTAGTCGCCTCAATCATCACGAACCGTATGTGCGCAAACGAGTCTCCGAGTTGTTGTGTCGCGTCGCAGAAGACAAGCCGCATTTAATTATATTTCCCGCAGTTGTGGGTGCTCAACAGGAACTAAAGAGAGTGCAACAGCCGGAGAACACCAGTGCCAAAGATTTTGAAAGCAACAGCCTTAAGGAGAGCGAAGAGAAAACAACGCCGCTGTCCACATGTTTTAATGCTTTACTTTTTACGCTGTCAAAGCAAGCGCCTGAAACTGTTCAACAAGTCCAGTTACTGGTAAGAGAACTTAAGCGTGTCACCCTACTCTGGGATGAGTATTGGATACATTCGCTAGCTCAACTCTATGCCGAGTACTCTTCATTGTTCAGTGCATTTGAAGCTGAAGCTAAAAAGACAACCGAATCGCATTTGGATACTCTGCGTGCAAAGCATGCAGTACTAATGCGTCACGTCATCGCCGATCTGCGCACGATCTCCGCAGTCACTGAGAAACCGGCAGAAACTACATACGAGCGTAACTTCCAGGATCGCTATAATGCTTTTATCCAAAATACCATCAGCGAGCTGGAACAGCCACTCAATGTTGGTCGGCCCAATGAGAGTTGGCAACGCATAAAACATCTTTACAGCGTCTTCCAGCAGCGTGCTCTGCGCACATCCACTTCCACTTTGAAAATGTACGACATAAGTCCTATTTTGGCCAGCATGCGAAATACTGCTATTTCCATGCCAGGCGTTGAAGCTGTTGACATGCAGCCTATTTACATAAAAGCGGTGGATAGCACCGTCTACATTTTGCCCACTAAAACAAAGCCTAAAAAATTGGCTTTCTTTGGTAGCGATGGTCGCAAATACACCTACTTGTTTAAAGGCTTCGAAGATTTACACTTGGACGAACGCATTATGCAATTTCTCTCTATTTCCAATTCAATGATGGCGCGCAGCAATGATTCCGTCAGCTCTTCAAATTGCTACAGAGCTCATCATTATTCAGTCATTCCACTTGGTCCCCAGTCTGGTCTTATCAGTTGGGTCGATGGCGTTACACCGCTCTTTGCTATTTATAAGAAATGGCAACAACGCGAAGCATTAGTCAAACAACAACAGAAGGAACGACCATCTGGTAGTGGTCATCAGTCGGTACAACAATCATCGTCTGCCCCACCAGCTGCAGTGCGTCCCTCCGAACTCTTCTACAGCAAATTGACACCGCTCTTAGCTGAACAAAATATTAAAGTTACCGATACCCGCAAACATTGGCCACTTGGCACACTGCGACGTGTGCTCGAGGAGCTGAGCAATGAAACGCCACGTGATTTATTGGCCAAAGAGTTGTGGTGCCATGCTGCCAATGCTGCCGACTGGCGTAGCTCTGTACGCAATTATTCCTTATCCGTGGCCGTTATGTCAGTCATTGGTTATGTTATTGGTCTTGGTGATCGTCACTTAGATAATGTTCTTGTTAAGCTTGCCACGGGTGAAATTGTTCACATCGACTATAATGTGTGTTTTGAAAAAGGCAAAACTTTGCGTGTTCCCGAAAGGGTGCCGTTCCGAATGACTCCAAATTTGGAGGAGGCTTTGGGAATCACAGGAATTGAGGTAAGTGCAAAAGATTTCGTTCTACGTCCATATTATTCAGCTCAAATGATGTCCCAAAATTAGGCCCAATTAAGCCCAAACTATGTCCTATTTACTCCAACCTAGCTTTTCTTATGACATTATTATCTCACAATGTAATTCATGCACCGATTTTGAAGAAATGCGAATTATGCCCCCCATATTTTCAAGACTACCAGGCATTGGTCATTACTAAGATAAAAATAATTTCGGAACAAGTCTGGTTTAACGAATCCGCTTAAATTTCAAAAAGTTGCTCCCCTGCAGCGTCAAGAACTGGTACAAAAATAGTGAATTCACTAGTACTAAGGAGACAGCTACTAGTACCTCGCCTATCTCCAAGCAATGCTTTTGACTGTCGCATTTAACATGGGCTTGTCCTACGAAAAGGGACAATTTTCACCCACTGCATCAACGCGTACTAGTGCAGTGCAAGAACTGCTTCTTTGGGAGAGATATCGCACTAGTACCTTGGGACAGATATAGCACTAGTTCTAAAACTTGTTCTCTAGGGATAGATATTTGAAATTGTCAAACACATTAAAAAATTTGGAGTTTAATGTAATATTTATTTATTTTTATATAAATATAGGTACATGTAAACATATTTACATATTTGTAACAATATTACAAGCATATGTATATACTACACACATCAAATTCTTCCACTTCTTCTAAAACAAACACTTCTTGGGAATGCTGTATTTGGTCCACAAGCAGTTCCCAATTAGACTCACACTCGACCGCCATTGTCTCATTTTCAGTCACTTCGCTTTCTATTTGCTTAAAGTGCCACTTGCACTTTGTTCATGTTTAATTATTATTACTTTTTTTTGCTTTATTTTATTTAGATTCATTTATTTTACTTTATTATATTTCGCTTTATTTCTTTTTAACACTTTTTAACTAAATTCAGGCAAAAAGAACAACACAACAAAATTTAAGTTGCAGCCAAAACGGCATGTATATACGTTTATACGCGCAGCTTGCTAAATAGCTTTGTTCCACTTTCTCTAATTGAATTTACTAGCGCGTTTTTGTCTACTATGATACGATAGCTCACTAGTTCGTATATGACCTATTAGTGCTAGTACAAAACTAGTGCACGGTGTTCATTGTCTACCAGCTCGCTGAAGGGTCAGTACAAGTTTTTGATACTCTTAAAAATTTTAATATCTCTAACAAATCTGCCAAAATACCAGGTTCATCTCTGTTAAGTCATTTCATTTTATAGTTGCCATCACTTAACTCTTGGTTATAGTACTTAAATCCTCCTTAAAGGTAAACAGGACCCAACTTCTTTCTCATTTAAGTATATAACGTCCTTATCTGTTTTTTAATCTCTTCCATATTTTCTACAAAGTTCTATATTTTTTAACAACAGGATGTGACACCTCACATACTACAGACATAAAAAAATAGTTTATAGAAGTAAAATAGTTCTCTAGACTTTTTTTGATATCCAAGAATGACATATTTATATCCATCATTCTTGCAGACTATCCGCGACACCCGTCGTGAGCGACTTCGAGTGTATTTCAGCCAATTTTTAATCTTTTGAGGCAATGAACGATAATTAACACCACAAATTGTCATCAATAGTCTAGTTACTAACAAAACAACTCCAACAAAACTTTGCCACTCAACTTATGCCTGTATCAAAACTGTTAAAGTTCTGAGCCTTGAGACGTTTTCTCGATACGGGCTAAGCTTTTATCAAATCCAAGGTCGATGCTCCCAAACTCGCGTTAAAACGCCAAAATATAGAATATCTAGTGATAGGTAATTTCAGGATTTCATAAAAACTTTCTACGTTTCTGTTGAATTGTTAAGTAGCCCACTTATTACTTAACATAGTATTAACAGGTCATTCAATAAGTCCGTAGGATAAGTAAGAAAAAAACAAAATTTTGATAAAACTCGATTATATTATTCAACATAGTTGCCTTCGAGAGCGATACAACGATTGTTGTATCCAAGTGATTTTCCAACTTTTCGATACTTCTTTCTCTTTTCTCGTCAAAATAGGCCTCAGTTTCAGCGATTACTTCATCATTGGACTTGAATTTCTTTCCAGCAAGCATTCTCTTGAAATCTGAAAAAGTCGCTGGGGGCTAAATCTGGAGAATACGGTCTGTGCGTAAGCAATTCGAAGCCCAATTCATTCAATTTTGCCGTCGTTTTCGTCGATTTGTGACACGGTGCATTGTCTTGGTGAAAAAAAACTATTTTCTTTTTTCAAAATCCAAAAGTGCATAGTAATAGCCGCTGTTGATGGTGGTTCCTTTTTAGAGATAGTCGATGAATATTATTCCTTTCGCATCCCAAAATACAGACGCCACACCTTACAAGCCAATTGTTGGGTCTTTGCTCGCTTTGTCGACTGCTGTCCACACAGCTGACTGTCTTTTAGATTCTGGTGTGTAATAGTGAAGCCATGTTTCATCCATTGCCACATATCGGCTGTGAGCTCACGCGGCACCCACTTTACACAGTGCTTTCGCATACCCAAATGTTCGTATAAAATGGTAAAAACACTACCATCTAATATCTTTACAAGGTCAGCTAGCTCGTGCACCTTCAATTTGCGATGCTATAACTGACGAATCAATTGTGAAATTGTTATCAAATTTGTATACGTATGGTTTGAAGGTTGATACTAAATAAAAATCATATGGAAAAAATCAAGTAACGCCATCTATTACTGTGTTTACATGCAGAGTTAACTCGGGGCTTACTCGTAGTTAACCCTGCATGTAAACGAGAGTTTAGTTGAGTTTCGTTAAATCCAAGTAAACCCTCTCCCCCCCTCCCCCCTCTGCCGTATTGAAGTATATTCGAAGTCTTCAGCCAAGACAGACACGATGACATTCAGTTATATATATTTATGAAAGTTTTCCCATTTTGATGACGCCACTTTGTTTGGGAGGTAGGCGTGGTTTTCATCCGATTTTTCCAAATATCATAGATAGGGTTTATATTATATATCAAAGCTTATGTGCAAAATTTCACTACATTTCTTTAATTTTTCTGGATTTTTAAAAGATTTTACGGTTCAAATAAAGTAACTTTATGTGGGAAGTAGGCGTGGTTTTCATCCGATGTTGTCAAATATCACAGTGATGGTCTATATTAATTATCAAAGCTTATGAGACAAATTTCATTACATTTCTTTAATTTTTTTTTTGATTTTTAAGAGATTTTAGGGTTAAAATAAAGTCACTTTGTGTGGGAAGTAGGCGTAATTTACATCCGATTTGGCTCATTTGCGAACTTGTTCTATATTTTTTAGAAAGAATCTAATATTTTGAATTTCATCGCGATATCTGTAAAATTACGGCTGTATTCGTGATTACAGACTGACAGACAGACGGAAATCGACTCAGGTAGTAATACTGATCAAAAATATATATATTTTTCTATATCTGGCACGCTCCCGTTGCAAACGAAATGACAAAGTTAATATACCGCTTACGCAGTACGCGTTGGGGTATAAATATATAAGGTTAATTCCAATGAAATCATACACGTTTATCATGCTAAAAATAATTTGAAAAGGGCATATCTTTTGTTTTGTGGTTTTCTTTTGTTTTTTTTTTCAAAGAGTCAGTACGGTTTTTTATTTAAAATTAAGGCTAATTTACTTTATAAATCAAATCAACATTAATCAATATATATTCGCCGATTTATTCGAACACCTTCTCCCATCTCTGTGGTAGCTTTTATTCCAAGCAGATAGAAGTCTTTACTTTTATCTGAAAATAACCTCTCAGGGTGCCGTTTGATATGGCCATCATTATCACAGGTTTTGCCATGCAGTGAGTTTTGGAGGAAGCGGAACATATGGTAATCCGAGGGCTGGACTATAGGGTGGATGGGGCAAAACATTCAATCCGAACTCGAGTATTTTTTGGCCAAATTCGTTTGAAGCCTGGCGCTATCGTGGTGAAAGACCACTCCCTTCCGATTGACCAGCTCAGAACGTTTCTGTTGGATGGCAGCACTGAAATTCTGTAGTTGCCACTGGAAGACTTCCGAATTTATGGTTCTATTCTGTGAGAGTAGCTCGTAGTAGACAGGACCCTTCCAATTCCACCAGATTGTTTGTAGTTATAACTCTCTGCTGTTGCTGCCTGCGTTTGATGCCTCTCCTGCGCAGTTTAAGAAAAAAAAAACAAATGGCAATTAATTTTTTTGTCACTTGTAATCATATTGTATGCTTGAAAAATGAATCGTTTTTTTCACGTTTCATGAGCCGATCGCAAGTGTTAACTCGATTAACTTTGTGAATTTCTTTCAATTCGTGCGGGACCCAAACATCCAAATTTTTGATGAAATTAGCGGACTTTAAATGTTGATGAATACTTTCAACGGACAAATTTAGGCCACGAATTGAGCATTCATGATTGAGCAATGTCCATCACGCAAACGGGCAAACCACGTATGAATTTGTTTTTTTTTAATCACATCTTCGCCATAAACTTCCACAAATTTTGTCTGGCCTCAGTTGCTTTTTTGTCTTTTTTTATTTAATGTTTTTTATAGGAAAATACTTTAGAACACGTGCAAAATTATGTTGTTAAAATTGTAGAATTATTATTTTAAAAAGAAACTACTAATAAAGGATGAAGAGTTTAAATTAAATATAAAGTTAAATATAAAAAATTTAACATCCTATTTAAAGAAATACCTAAAGATGTGTCATTTGTGTTGTATAAAATGTTTTATATTCTTATTTAATTGAATTCTTCACTCCAAAAATGCATTTTACTTTTTCCCCTTGAAATGGAAAATGAATGAAGCACCTTTTATGAAACACTTTAAATATGTATTTTCCAGTGCGTATCTTCAATGAATTGCTCATTTGAGTCTTGAAAGATGTTTACAATAAGTCATTCAAATAAAAATTTCTAAAACTTACCACAACATTGATATTTACATTTATAAAAAAAGAATGAATGCATTTTTCACTCTTAACTTTTTGACGGAATATAGTAAAAGAAAACCAATTTAAGCGTAAACTTAAAGAAATTAAGTAAAAAATATTTTAAAATGTCAAATAACCCGACTCGGAACAACCGGTTTTTCGAATAGCTCGAAATTTTTGATATCAAGAAACCCGAAGACGAAAAACTCGAAAAAATTAATAAAAACCCAGTTTTCCGAAACCGGGTTTGACAACTTTACTTCTAACCTTCCATCATCCGACAGTATTAACATAATTACAAAGTCTAAAGATGGTTTGGCTTACATATTGTTTGAAACAGTCTTTTATTGTATTCATATCTTATCTTATACTTAACACAAACTAATATTTTATATGCTTGTACTGAGACTACTACGTCTGGGATCACATACTGGTTGCAAGTCAAAACTTTTCCCGCAATTATTGTTATTCCGATATAATTTGGCACTATCCCGACTTGTTGGGGTGTATTTGGCTAACTCATCATCGATGACTTTTTGTATTATGTTATGTTTGAGACGCGTTGACTTTCGCAGGAGATTCCGGCACAGCACGCAAGAAGCACACGCTGTAGAGCTACCCGTAATAGAAATCGAGTCTTCCTCATCGCGTATATTGCTAGCTACACTCCCGACACATTGCGACGCCATTGTTGTCAACTCGGTTCCTACTACCATATTTGATGTTCCTACTATTTGTTGAAGTTCTGTGAATTCGTTTCTTGGAACTCTACCTTGTTGCTGTTCAAATCTCAACGGCGTTATTGCTACAACAATCATGCTATTCGAAGATTGTTGACGAGGTACATAATGCGAACGGATGCTATACTGGCTGATATCGAGATTATGTGGAAAGTTGTTTGGATTCTTGCAACGCAACAACAGGGCAAAAGCTTTGCGAAAATTAGAGTTCTTCCAACAGTAGATGATAGGATTTAAGCTGGAATTTGTCATGGCCAAGGAGAAGGCAGCCTTGTAGAGTATAGATGTGGTCTCATAGATTTCGAAAATCTGTGCGCATGCAACTATAAAGTAAGGTAGCCAGCAGATGGAAAAGCAGCCCATAATGAAAAGCACGACCTAGAAAGTTAAGATAAGTGATTAAGAAGTTGGTAAAAAAAAATCTATATATTCTGAAATCATAATATAAACTTCAAATTACTTTTATTATTATTAGCATATGTTTCTACATACATAAAAAACAGGTATGTTTTATCAATGGAACACAGAATGTTTACTTATTTTTGGGCGCATTATTTACTACCATTCAAAGTGTTTTGCAAATAGAATATTTATCTAATGCCGTGACAAAAACATTATAACGAGGCTATCATTACGTTAATTTATTACAACAAACATTATTATGTTCCAATTGACACATTTGGTTCTATTTTTTTTTTTTTTTTTGGTTGAGGGGGTGATTTAGATAAATCTTAAATATATCATTACTAACGCAAACACACACACACACATTAAAACATACACATACTCACTCGCTCACCCACCTGCACTGATTTCCAGTCTGATTGCGTGCTATTCGATCGGCCACCACAGCTGTTAGTACTTCGCAATTGGCGGGCATGCTTTGATGCTTCGCGCATTATACGACAATATAGAAGCAGCATAACTACCCAGATGAGTATAAAACCTGGAGTAATTACACCGGCCATATACCAGGGTGGTAATACTTCATCGAACTCGCATTGACTGGCCGTACTCCAATTATTCCAAAACATTGGAATTATCGCCACAGTCGCTCCTGTCAGCCAACTGAACGTTATAATAATTAGAGCAACACGACGCGTCATAAACCTGTGTGAATGCAAAAAAAAAACAGTTGAGAATAACGATAAATATGTGTCTAAAACTAATACTACGTATTAACGTACTATGTAAAATTCATATTTTGGACGTCTTGGTGATAATAACCAAAGGTTTTTTTTAATAATCATGGTTTTTTAATATCAACAACAATTCAGTAACTTTCCATTTTACTACTTCGATTTTTTTTTTCAACTGTAGCAAATTAAAAAGAAATTAACTATTTTTTTTCAACTGTAGGAAACAAAAAAATGAATTGCCGCCTTTAAGTATTCGAAAGTAGAAAACGTAATGCCTGATCAGGCTGGAATTCAGGCCTGTGAAGCATGACCGAGGCTTGACCTTTCCTTGAAAATAAAAAAAAATAAAAAATCTAAATGGCCATTTTCAGCCCTTGAAAGGGCTTTGACCTTCGAGCTTCTTATGATTAATTGTGTTGTGTGTGTTGTGAAATGTTTGAACACAAATGATCGAGAACTGAACCTACCAGGTTTATGCCGACTCCGAACGGCTTATGTTCTCAAGAAGCTTTTCATGGCAGTTTTTACTCTCTGAGGTTTGCCATTGTCTGCAGAGAGGGGACGGCCGAACAGAAAAATTAATTCAATTGAAAATATTTTCTGTGTCAGATGGAGGATTCGAACCTGGGTTCTCTGGCGTATGAGCCACACACTCTACCCACTACGCCATGGCTGCCACATACTGAAAATATCCCTGCATTTTTATACAAGTGTCCGCCTATTCAGACCTGAAATTTGGTATTACTTAAACGTTTAAACTTAAACTAGCGCTTTTAACAACTAGCGATTCATATTTTAAAGACCTTCAATTAATCTTCTTTGTGGTGTGATCTTCTTTATGGTGTATTTTTTTATCAATACTTTTATGAAAAATTAAAATTTTTTTGGCCACTAAAAATTTCATCGCATTTTTCAAGGACGTTTTGAAAACATTGTCATATTGAAGCATTAATATGTAATGCATTCTCAAAATTTCATATTGGAGAATCAATGCTTACTATTTTAAACAAATTTTCCCAAAACAGCCTACACAATTTTTACATACAAAATACTTTTATTTTTAATTACAAATGCGGTTTTTTAGTATTTTTTGTACTTCTTACGTCATTTTATAAATTATAAACCCCATAACTTATGGGATAATAATATATGGGGGCTATTTTTGATGGGCTTAGAGGTCGCGCTTGTCGGCATTTCTAGTCTTTGAGTCATCATTTTGAAAGACAAATGTCCAAAATTTACTTTTATGTACATAAATCAGAAGTTTTAGAAGTTTTTTTGGTCATTTGAGAGGCATATATTTAATTTTTTTGTTATGAATCAGTCATATTAAAAAAATAAAGCGAAAAAAAAGAAATTTCCAATTTCACAACCAGCTGATCATTAGAGCAGCTTTACACTTTGCATGCTTTTGCCCAGCTGTTTGAAAGGACGTTACATATTTGAAGCAATTTCGTAATCGATACACCAACCAATTATTTAACGACTCAACTAACGGTTAAAATCGACAAAATTTTTTTAGAATTTTTAAAAGTTAGTACGGGTAACTTTACAACAACAATGTCAACAGTAAAAGAAGATGGTCCATGAAAGATGAAGCGCCGAAGAGGCAAGCAAAGCAGACATTCACCAGAAGAATTATTAACCTTGATCGGTTCGTTGCAGAGAAAAGTGGAGGCTTCAATCTGCGTGGAATAATGAAGTCTCCACAAAGGTGATTCGCCGAACAAAACGGCGAATATATAATTGATTAATGTTCATTTGACGTGGCGGCCGTGGCGCAGTTGGTAGAGTGTGTGGCCCATACGCCAGAGTACCTTGGTTCAATTCCCACCTGACACAGGAAGTTTTTTTAATTGAATTAATTTTTCTATTCGGCCGTCACGTCTCTGCAGACATTGGCAAACCTCAGAGATTAAAAACTGCCATAAAAAGCTTCTTGAGAACATAAGCCGTTTGGATTCGATATAAAACTTTGAAGGTCCAGTTCTCTATCATTTGTGTTCAAACGTTTCACAACACAATTGATCATAAGATGCTCGGCCAAAGTCCGTTCAAGGGCTAAAATTTCCATTTCGTTTTTTTTATGTTCATTTGATTTATAAAATAAATAAGCCCAATTGTAAATAAAAAACCTTACTGAACAACTCAAAAGATAGTTTGACTTATTGATTCATTGTTTTCTAATCGACCATAGTTCTATAGCCTACAGCGTAGAGTGTCAAGCCCTCGTCATTAAGGTCGTGATTTCGAATCTCGTGGTGACAGAAACATTTTTTTCGGTTAGTTTTTTTTTAATTTTAATGAAATAAAAATAATAAAATAATTTTAATGAAATAAAATAATTATTTTTTCACGAGTATTATCTATATGAGCGATTCCACCAATTATCGGCAAACTGTGGAGGTCACCCTCTGGAATTTTTTTGTAACTTTCTTAATTTGAAGAAAATGGGGGAAAAAATATGTAAATTTTTTTCTTTACCGTCATTATTTCAGCTACAATCAATTATGGTATTTCTCTAATAAAATGGTTCAGTCAGGATTTCTTTTATTATTCATAGTTTCTTGGTGGACTAAAAAAAAATAATAATGTTTTTATATAGAAAAATATGACCTCTTCGAAAAAAATAGTGCCTCATTAAAATTTTTTGAGGAAGGCCCTTAAAAGCAAGGTAAAAAAATAAAATCTAGTTTTTATGCCCTTGCCTCCATTTTTAACATTTTTTTAATAATTTTTTAAAAAAACAGAACATTTTATATAGATTGCAGTTATTATGTTCAAAATGGGTTCTCTGTAAACACAGCCAGCATAAATAAAAGAACAAATAAAACAGGGCAAATGTTGCGAATTTAAAATGGGGACATGGGCACAAAAATTAGATGTTATTTTGTAACCTTGCTTTTAAGGGACTTCCTCAAAAATTTTTAATGGGGAACTATTTTTTCAAAACATTTTGTTAGAGAAATACCATAATTGATTGTAGCTGAAATAATAACTTTAAAAAAAAATTTATTTTAGATATTTTTCGCCATTGTATTCAAATAAGGAGAGTTAAAAAAAAATTGCAAGTTACAAAATCAGAGTAGGCAGAAGCACCGAAGAGTTTTTAAAGAGAATGCTAGCTGGAATACCCGGTGTCGTTCGGAGATGGTACGGCGAAGAGGTCGAATTTTGACCACTGGTGTACTCTAGTATCTTAAAATATAAAATGCAGCCTGAAAGTCTGCACAGAAAATTCATTTGATACTTATCAGTGACATGCTTGCCTCTTATTAATGTGCCTCGACTTATATGGGGGAAAAAGTTCCATTTGTGCCCGTCTTAAAATTAACCTTGATGTATTTTATGACGATTTCAAAAATATTTTGGCAATAACGAAAACCTCCAGTGAGCTAAACCATTTTGCAAAAACCTTTTAAAAAATAATGTTTTTAGTAAATATGTTGGCTAGTGTAATAATTGTAAAAAAAAAAATTGTCACAAATTATAGGCCTGAAAAATTGCTTCCGATCTGTATCAAAAATTTTTCAAAATTTGCTTTCAGATTAGAGAAAATGCTGTTTTACGTGCATTTTTTTCACCTTTTTTATATTATTTTTCACATAAATTCAAACAAATAGCTGGGAAAACAACCAAATTTCTCGATTGAAAAATGATAATTTGTATTAAATCCCTTTTAGAATGTTTTTTGTTGTAATGTCTTCTTCATGTAATTTTGCTTGCGATGTGCCCCTGATGATTTTTATCAATCACCGATAATCGAGACTGGCTCACGATATGGACAAAACGCTTCATATTTTGTGAAAATGCATAAAAACGTGAAAAAATGCATGAAAACCAGTATTATCTCTAATCCGATTGGAAATTTTTAAAAATTTTTGTTGCAGATTGGAACAACTTTTTCAGGCCAATAATTTGTTACAATTTTTTTGTTGACAATTATTACACTAGCCAACATATTTACGAAAAACATGATTTTTTGAGATTTTTGCAAAATGGTTTAGCTCACTGGAGGCTTTCGTTATTGTCAAAATATTTTGGGCATCGTCATAAAACACATCAAGGTTCATTTTAAGAGGCGTTCAAATGGAACTTTTTTCCACATACAGTCTTATTGCACATACATAAGAGGCAAGCATGTCACTGATAAGTTTCAAATGAATTTTCTGTGCAGACTTTCAGGCTGAACATTTTTCAGGAAAAAAATTATTTTAATTTTACCTAAAGCGATATTAGGTGCAGAGCATTGTGCTTGCGAAGTTCGAAGCTTCGTTTCAAAACTTTGAATGGGAAAAAAACTTCGAAGTTACGAAGCTTCGATGCTCGATTATTCGTTTAGCATCATGATAAAATCACCAGGTAGTATTATTCGCTAAAAATCAGCTGTGGAAAATCTGTCTGGAAAATGGGCATAAAGTGTCAAAATGTAGCGAGTAGGTGGAAACAATGTTGCTTCTTGTATTAGCCGAAGTTAGAAATCGGCACACAATAGGGGTGTTCACGTTTGTTATAAATTTTTACAAAATATACAATATTTACACGTTATGGTGAATGAATCTTCAATTATTAATTTCAAATAAAAATCATATTATGGAAAATGTGTGAAATTTAAGTGTCAAATTTCGAAAATGTGTCATATTGGAAAAATTAAGAAATAATTATACTTTAAATTTTCGAAAAAATTTGAGTTTTCGAATCTTGATACTTTGTTAGTATTTTTTAATCGAAATTTTACACTTTATTCGAAGTAAGGCCATTTTTTAAAATATCAAGAATTTTCCAAGATTTTTTTTAAATATTTCTGTATCTTTTTGGTTTGCTTGATTTTTTTGATTTTATAATTTTTTCAAGATTTGTTTTCTTCAAGATATATTTTTCATTTTTTTTTTTCAAGATTTCGACTGTTTCAAGATTTCAACATTCAAGCAAGCTTTTTAATTATATAATTACTCTGTTTGTGTGGAGCAGTCTTTAAATTGCGCTGCAGTTTCCGCAGCTGAATTTTTAAACAGGACTAACGGCGCTGAACTTGACGTTGCAGCTGATGATACTGCACTTGGTGTTGTACCCGACGGCACGGCACTTGGCATAAGTCTTGTTCGCTTAGCGTGAATAAAATCCGTTGTGAGGAAATGCTTCTCACAAATCCTGGAATGGTCTCCTAAGACTACGCCGCAGCTTTCGATTCATAGTTGACGTTTTTTTAGATTTTGAGGTGCACTAAAAACTTTCACTTTGCCCTCTTTGAAAGTTGATTAGACTTTGCAGAATGACGTTGAGCAACACACGCAGCTCCGTCAAGGTAGGAAATGACCTCTCCGAAACCTTCAATACCGAAAGAGGTTTCAGGCAAGGCGATCCACTGTCTTGCGATCTCTTTAACACACGTGATGACATTTACTTATATTTTCCATAATTTAAATTGCCGTTCAATAATTTTAAATAAATTCAAATAAATAAATGTAATTGTGGGTCTATAGTGTCAAAATGTAGCGAGTAGGTGCAAACAATGTTTCTTCTTGTATTATAAGTAAACAGTTACGCCGAGGCAGTGACGTTTTTACTTATTATATGTTTTAAATTTTGAATAAAAAGAAGACTATTTTAAAAATTAGTTTCATTCAGATAGAAGATATTTCTATTACGTTTTAAAATTAAAAAAAAAATGTTTTTATCGGGTCAACCTAGGAGCCAGCACAAAGCCCGCAGTGCGAATAGAGGTATTTTGCAACAATCGTTGTAGCCAGCGCCATATTTGTTTTTGAAAAATATTTTTTTTAAACAAAAGTATATTTTAACAAATTTGAAAATTTTGAAACTCTAAACAAATTTCTTTGTATTAAAACTAATATACTATGTATATTAAAATACCACTCTTTTTTACTCTCCTCTAAATGTATCGCCGGCGTTAATAGACTTTTATTTCAAAAAGTAAAAACAAAAATCCCCTTTTACTTCTTACTGTGATTGTAATACTGCTATTTGACACAATATGCCCAAAGTAACGATTAAAAGTAGCGATTAATATTACCTGATCATTATATCATGGTTTAGCATAACAGGCAGTAAAAAAATTCGAAGCTTCGAAGTTTTTACTCAAAAATTTTTTAAAATTTTTATGTGCCTGTGTGATAAACTTCATTTGAACTTCATATAAAAATATAAATTTATAAAAAATAAATGAAAAAATTAATAATAATAGAAGTGCTGATGCTCAATTAATGATTTGCAATGTATGCAAGGGAGTTTTGCGGTCGTATGGGTCTACATGTACACTTCGTGCGCTTCTGAAGACTCACGCAATTTTGAAGAAGTTCTACAAAGAAAGCGCCAGCATGACGAAAGGTAAGTTAACAGAACATACATACATATGTATATGAACCGTACGAGAATAGAGGCTGAGATCCTAAGCGCATTTATTCAAAGCATCAGTGATTTTTTTCTTTGAATTGGTTCTTGGTAGATTCACCAAAACTGCGTAAATAAAGCAGTTTTAATAAATCAACTAAGCAACAATTCAAAGAAAAAATCACTAATGCTTTGAATAAATGCGCTTAGGATCTCAGCCTCTATTCCCTTACGGTTCATACATGTTCTGTTAACTTACCTTTCTTTATGCTGGCGCTTTCTCTGTAGAAATTCTTTAAAAATTGAGTGAGTCTTCAGTGTAGAACTATGAATAAAAAGGATACATGAACGGTCTCCACGGTGGGCAAATAAATATTTTTTGTTTATTTTTTTTTTTTTTGTGGATGTGAATGCTTTTGTGGCTTTTGAATGATTTTGTGGCGGCCGTGGCGTAGTGAGTAGAGTGTGTGGCTCATACGCCAGAGAACCCAGGTTTGAATCCCATCTGACACGGAAAGTTTTTTCAATTGAATTAATTTTTTTGTTCGGCCGTCACCTCTCTGCAGATAATGGCAAACCTCAGAGAGTAAAAACTGCGATGAAAAGCTTCTTGAGAACATAAGCCGCTCGAAGTCGACATAAAGCTAGGTAAATCCAGTTCTCTTATCATTTGTGTTCAAACACAACACACACAACACAATTGATCATAAGAAGCTCAGTCAAAGTCCTTCCAAGGGTTGAAATGGCCATTTCCTTTTTGTGTTGTAGTTCTTATTCAAAAATTGGGAAAAGAGCTGAATACTCGTTTTTGCTGATAAGATGCGAAAACGCTTCTTTGGAAAAATAAATGGATATAATTTTCGTGATCAGCAACCCCAAATTAGTCTAAAAAATGTCCTTCTAGTTAAGTACTCGTTAAAGGCCCAAATTTTGTAAACAAGTGTTATATGACCAAAGCTGAAAGCAGGCGTACTGCACATACTTAACATACTTAACTTAGCAAATGGCATTCTGAAGAAAATTGTCATCTACACCCGAAATAAATAAGTATATACTATATGTTAATATAAATGCGTAATTGACATTCCATAGCGTCTTCTTTGATAGATTTTCGACGTTTAAACAAATTAAATTCTGTGTCACAAAACACTCAGGTAATCGGGTATTCAAAGGAAATTTTGTTAAGGTTCTTTTTTACGGACATTCCCCAGGACCAACCCTACTTGAAGCCTCAGCATTGACTTTTATCTTTTATTTTGTGCATGGGTCAATGTAAAGTACATTGCAGAGAACTAACGGTTATGGAACGCGTTCAGTGTCGCGAGACAGTATTCAATTGTACACTGACTGAAACAAGCAGCATTATTTTCTATCTGCATCTATAAATTGCCCATCATTTAGAAAGTGAACAAAAATTTTATGTCAAATAGAAAGAAATAAATACAAACAAAATATGTATAGTATGTATAGTAGAATATTCTTATATATTCAATACGAAGTATTGAAGTCTTCGAAGTTTTTCCGATTCGAAGTATTGAATAACATAACTTTACTTCTTATAATTTTACATCACAGGTTACACTCAGTTTATTTTCCAACAGCAAATTTCGTAATTATTTGGATTTTTAACCTCAGATACTTTTTTTTGTCTCCACCATAACCCATTTGGAGTGCATAGAACAACTTACCGTCGGTAATGTAGAGCATAGATAATGGCTATATAACGATCCACAGCGATTGCAATCAATGTCAAAATCGACACACAACAGGCAAAAATAATCAGGTAAAAGCGTATTAAACACAGTTCCTGGGATTTGCCAAAATTTGAGCCCATATAGAAGGTTAGATGATAGGGCAAAGCAAGACCCACAATTAAATCCGAAATCGCCAGCGATAGGATGAATAAATTTGATATAATAGATTTTAAACGGCGACAGGTACGAACCGCAATAATTGTCAAAGTGTTGCCACAAATAATGGCAAAAAATAAAAACACGTTTATGATGGCCCATAGAATAGTTGTGGCACCCATTCCGACCCGACTAGGTGCACTCACGATTAATATAGTGTTCGATGGCGACGTAACATCCATAACCGGTAAGTCCATTCCGACAACCGTTGTTGAACCGTTTAATGTTGAATTTAAAACTTCCAATGTTACGAGCGCTATCTTAATCGTCTACGCAAAATTCTTGACAAACTGTTGACCGTGAAGTAACATTTTTAAGGCGCATTTAAAACACGAGTACACGGTTTAAGTCACGGCAAAACAAAGCTTAATATTAAGTATTTTTTATTAATTCACAAGCGCCTTCGTTCACCACAAATACTACCGACACCAATGAGGAATCTTTTGTAATTAATACCAACAACGAATGACAAACGATTTGGTTAAAGATACCCTGCTATCAATCTCGCTGCATGCCGAGCCACTCAAAACTGATGCGCGAATGAACACGAAACACGGAAGGCAGGAGATGTACCTCCTCCTACTATTAAAACGGCATTTGAAAACGATGATAGTATTGAGGGTGAACTCCGCTTAGATTATGCAGCCAATATTACTCTTACTCTCCCGGCAATTATTAATCGTCTGCATGAGTTCCATCGTGTATATGTTCCACCGAGAATACAGTTATCAATGATAGCGGCGTACTTGACTTTTTTTTTTGTTGATGGGTTGGTC
The DNA here is from genome assembly GCA_914767935.1 of Coremacera marginata. NCBI lineage: Eukaryota > Metazoa > Arthropoda > Insecta > Diptera > Sciomyzidae > Coremacera > Coremacera marginata. The sequence goes on along the minus strand of OU612046.1, from coordinate 51,012,077 downwards.
TGTTGTGCATTTTACTTTTCTCACACCTGCTGAACAAATCCAACAAATAGATAAAAAACATATTCAACTTTGGCAAAAAAACACTCATTCCACGGTGTTGTTCTATGGTCGGTTTATCGGATAGAGTCGCATTAGCTCAGTTATCCTGCTTGGTTGGTTGTAAAGCTCCATACCAACTGCTTTTAAGTTGTTGTCTTTGTAGTTTCTATTGTTGTCGCTGCTGTTTTTTGGTTATTTTGTTGTGTATATATTAATAACTTATATGTTGTTTATTGATTTATTTGTCAGTTCTACGGCGAACGGTACAAGGTAACCTTTGTATGCGCGCTCTTTTGAGAAAGTGCCACCAGTTCTAGCATTGTGACCATTCGGTTATGAACTTTGAAAGGTTTTTAATCTTGTTTTTGTTTTGTTTTTTGTGGAAGGTGGGCAAAGTTTACTTGTAAGTGGGTTAAAGTATTGCGTGTTAATGACGGAAATGTCCTACATTAGTTATTTTTTGTTTTTTATTTTGATATCTGATATCTGATATAAATGCAATGTTACTTTTATACACTTAATTTGTAAGGAAATCTTTGATTTGCTTTCATGACAAGCATTGAAAATATTATTAATTATTAAATTACTAGCGACTAAATATTAATTATCATAATAATCGTTTAAGACCTAGGCAAAATTGTTTTTCTGCACTTATGGTTTTTATGTAGAAAATATTATTTAAATAAATACTTCCTGTGGATCTGCAAAAATTCACCATGATATATAAATAATTGTATAAACTGTCTTTAATGCCCGATTATCAAACCCCCTAATTTTCTATCCAGTCACTATGAATTAAAAAAGAGGTTTATTTATCTTTATCTAAACATGTCCTTGTCTAACTTATTGTTTTTGTTTTATTGCCTCATATAAATATTATATGCGGATTTTACTGTCACTCTATTATTTATTTCAATGTATGCTCGTATATTCAACAAGTTTATGATGGGGGAAAAATAAACAAAATCGCTTGTATATTCGATGTTATGGTGGTGTTTTGCAAATCACCTCAATAATAACGAAATATATTTCCAGATCTATTTCTAATAACATTACTAGCAGTTTGAATATATTAAACATAGTACCTGGGCGACTGAACTCTGCTTTGATTTTATATCGATAAAACAATGATTTTCTATAAAAAAACTGTAATCAAACATTTTTTCGACCAAAGCTTTGACCAGTCAGGTAAAAAGTACGCACAACGCCATAAAAATTTACGTAATTCCGCAACAAAACATTTTATAAGTCGTGTAATAATTTATTTTCCCCAGCTGTGGCCATTTGGTCTAGACTATTTAAGAACAAATAATAAAAACTAAAAAAATGTCAACACATTGCAGGATTCGAACAACACAGCAAATTTTCTCATACAGTGTCGGAAAAACAATAAGAACACTCTAAAATATTTCAAGCTTTTGTCATATATAAAAAAAAAAAATAGCTGACAACTCCACAACTTCATGTGGCATTGCCATTCGACACAGAAAATGTCAAAGTGAAGTGTGCAAAGGTGGACACTAAAATAAGAACAGTAGAAGAAAAAAATTTTTTTTTAATAATATTGGAAGCGTTAGCTTCTTTAGCAAAGTTATTTACTGGAGTGAAATGAAAACTTTATACAAGCGTCAGTTACGATTTTTTTTTTCTATGAACTTTGCAAAAAACAAAAACATCAACAAAAACAGCAACAAAAAACAACACTCACTCGACGATGCTGATGTTGATAGTAGGTATGTTTACGTACTCACACTGTGTAACTTGTGGGACACTATTTTCTGTTTCCGTACTTTCTGTGCTTAAAATGGGAGAAGAAGAACAAGCATAAAACCGCTCTCTCGAGCACACATTGTGCACAGAGAGTGCTAGAACTCAAGACTCCGAGTAATGTAAGAACAAGCATCAAGAAGAACAAGCACCAACTTCACAAACATATTGACGATAATTTTAATTGACGCAATTTACGTTTGACATGTCTGCAGTCAAAATCAGCTGTTTTGTGCTTGAAACTTACTAGAACCTATTTCCGTACTTTTGCAACGATTCTCACATTTCATTTTTACTCTCAGCCATGGCAGAATTATAAGGTAAGGTCATCACGGAAAGGAATGGAGTAGAAAGCAGAATAAAGCTACATTGATGTCAAAATCAGCTGTTCATCGCGAATTTCTTTATGCTCACGTTTCGCAGTTGTTTTTAGGTTAAAACTGTTACAGATTTTTTTGCAATTTTAAGACTTCTTTCACATTTTATAGTTTTTATTACACTTTTTTTATAATATTTTCACTCAAATTAGCACAAATTTAACACCCGCGACCGCACTGTTTGCAACTTGGAAACATAAAATATTTTCTTCATTTGCAATTTCTACGAAATTCGTCGTTTTGACATATATGTTGCTTCTCATTATCCACTCTTCGTTGGCGCGTCAGAGCACTCAGCGCAGCGGCCCTACCTTATCATTGTATCATGCTCTCAGCTTGAACTTACACAAATCTTACACAGTGTAGAATACGGAAACACACCAAACACGCTAATGTGTGTGATTGCTAAGAATTGTTTTTGCATGTGTAGTTTGTTGGTGGACTAAAAATTCGTACGCAATGAATATGTTAGCGTTTTTATTGAAGCGTTAGCTTCTGATACAATTATCAAGATAGTAGTGGCGGTTCGTTTGGAGAACATAGTTTGTCAAAAATGGTGTAAAGTAAACTACGAAAAAAGTAAAAAAAAAAACGGGGAGGCAGTCGTCCGGACTGCCGACGGAAGCGTTTGCTTCTTGTTATTAGATGTCAAGGGTGTCAGCGTTTAAAAGTTAATGAGCTTATGAATTGACGTTCGAGGTACACTTACTTAAAAATTCATATCTCCTACCTTGTTTATCCGACGCTTTAAATCGGTTCGACTCAAATCGTTTTGATTTAAACCTTTGCATAAATCGAATCTTAAACCGTTTCGAAAATCTCAAGTCGATTGAATGAAACCTCATTTCATTCGGTTCTTACTTTTCAAGACGGTTTAAAATAGCGCATAAACAGGCTGTTTTTTTAGAACGTATGGGAAATCATATGCTTTGGCTTTGGTTAAGCAGTTTGTAGCTGTTTTATATGCAAAATTCTTCTTGTTTTAATCGAATTGATTAATAAAGAAAGAAATAATTTAAAATTATTATTGTTTTTCAATGTTATTTAAGGAAGAAAAATCGAATTTTCAAAACGCTTTGATTACCGTTTTCAGTGAAACCGCTTGCTGCTTGCGTATAAACACACGGCATAAAATCGTTCTGCCTTAAAGCGTTTGTGATCAAATCGGCTTGAAGCGTCGGATAAACAAGGTATCCGTTAGCTTTACTCGAATCGACTTCAAAATTGGACACAATATTCTTGAGATGTTTATATGAATATTCATACTTTTCATATTATTGTAAATTTTTTGTTGAGTTGATTAAGATCCAAGTTTTTTTTTTCTCTATTTTTGAAGTGAAAACTTCTTTAGCTGCGTTGAGCACTTTTTGGTAGAGATCAAAACTATAGATTCGCTATATCATCACGCTGTTAGCGATATCATCACGCTGTTAGCGTAACAGAAATTATTACTGTACAACATTCCTTTTAATAGATTAGCTAACATCGACCAAGCCGAAGACCGATGCGACTACCCAGCCGATTACAGTACCAATTTCCGATTACCGAAGCGATTACCAACCGATTAACGAACTAATTTCCGATTACCGAGGCGATTACCAAACTAACCAATTACCGAGGCGATTACCAACCGATTATCAATCCAATTAGCTCGAACCAATTACCGATTACCGAGGCGATTACCAACCGACTATCGAACCAATTACCGAAGCGAAAACCAAACAATTACCAAACTAATTACCGTTTACCGAAGCGATTACCAATTGATTACCGATCGCCGAAGCGATAACCAACCGATTACCGAAGCGATTACCAACCGATTACCGAACCAATTACCAAAGAGATTACCTACCGATTACCGAACCATTTACCGAAGCGATTACCAACCGATTACTGAAGCGATTACTGAACCTATTACCGAAGCGATTACCGAATCGATTACCAACCGATTACAGAACCAATTACCAACCGATAACCGAAGCGATTACCAATTACCGAAGCGATTACCAACCGATTACCGAGGCGATTGCCGAACCAATTACCGAAGTGATTACCAACCAATTACCGAAGCGATAACCAGCCGATTACAGAAGCAATTACCAACCGATTACCGAAGCGATTACCAATTACCAAAGCGATTACCAATTAAAAAAAAAAAAACGAAATGGCCATTTCAGCTCTTGAAAGGACTTTGACCAAGCTTCTTATGATCAATTGTGTTGTGTGTGTTGTGAAATGTTTGAACACAAATGATCGAGAACTGGACCAACCAGCTTTATGCCGACTCAGAACGGCTTATGTTATCAAGAAGCTTTTCAGCTTGGCAGTTTTTACTCTCTGAGGTTTGCCATTGTCTGCAGAGAGATGACGGCCGAACAGAAAAATTAATTCAATTGAAAAAAATGTCTGCGTCAGATGGAGGATTCGAACCTGGGTTCTCTGGCGTATGAGCCACACACTCTACCCACTACGCCATGGCCGCCACAGCGATTACCAATTAGCGAAGCTATTACTAACCGATTACCCAACCAAAGTAATTGTGTTGCAAATATATTATATACGTATATAAACATTAAAAAATAGTTCGTACTTCCATTATAAATAGGGTAACCAGATTCAAAATGTATAAAAACAGTACAAAGAGTAAAAAAAAAAAACAGTACAATACGAAAAAAAACAGTACATACGTTTTTTTTATTAAAATAAAAAGAAAAACATTTACATTTTATTTCAATATAACATAAAAATATAATAAAAACAGTAAAATTGTTGAGAACATAAAAAATGCATTTCATGCAACAGGTACAGCATAGGTACATAAATAATTATAACTTTATTATATAACTTAAAGTTCGAAAGTTTTTTTATACACATTTTATAATTATAATTTCAAAACAAAAACATTACAATTTATTTTTTCAACTTTGTAATTTTTAAATAAACTGAAAATTAATATTTGTTGTTTTTTTGTACATTTTTTACTATGGTATTTCTTCCATCCTCAGTCTTTAAGAAATTGTAAAATTCATTACAAGTATATCCGAAATTGTTTTTTATTAACAACTCGCTTTCCAAATTTTCTATTAGAAGCCTATTTCTTTCCTTTCTCCAAAACGAAAACATTAGACTGAATATTCTTTCAGTAGCTGCATTTGAATGCGGTATGGAAAAAATTACATTGCAAATTTTTTCAAAATTAGGAAAAGTGCCACTGTTTAAAAAATCTTTCCATTTTTCCTCAGCAGGTTTCTCTTTGTCTACAGATTCGGAAAAGATTTTCAGTGAAACGAACTCTTCAAAAAGAAAGTCAGTATCTATATTTTTGATGGAAAACAATTCTACAATTTGAGTAAAATTATGGAATGTAAACTTAGAATTAAAATTGAAGACACTTAAATTCTCGAATTTGTTTTTTGTTAAATCGAATCGTTTTTCGATGTAATTTGTTATGGAGAATAAAACAGCGTCTGCCCTTTCTTTAAATAAATCTACTTCTTGTAGATTGTCGCAATTACTGCAGACAGTTTCAGCTAAAATGCCATAAAATTTTTCGTTTTGCTGTTGCTTAAATTTTTCGCAAAGTTGTTTAATTATTTGAAACATATCGACAACAACCAAGCAGTTTTGCTCCAATTTTTTTATGGAGCATAATAAAGCAGTTCCAATATTGTGAATAAAGCCCAAATAAGCTTCAGAAATTTCAAGTTCAAAAAATTGGCTTAAAAAAGCTGGGCAATCTTCTGATAGAAAATATGATTTTATGGCTTTATAATTCTTAAACAGTCTCTCTATAGCAGGTGTCAAAGTAAGCCATCGTGTTGGTACATGGCGAAGCATTTCACACCATTCTAAGTCGCAAAAGTCATATATATCTTTCAGATTCGATGTTTTTTTGGTCGATGAGCTAAACTCATTATAAATTCTAATAACTATATTTTCGATATCGAATTTCAGCAGCTTTAATGCATTTTTGAATGCATTATTAAGTATATGGCACAAACATCCTATGCCGATAATGTCTGGATTTGATTTTTTCAGTTCCATAAATACGCTTTTCTTGCATCCAAAATTCACATTTGCATTATCTGCGGAAAAGCTAGTAACGTTATCTAGGCTTAAGTTACGTGAGTTCAATTTTGATTTTAATGAGTTTGCAATGTCAATAGACAATTCTGAGTTTGACTCATAAAAGCTTAATAGCTTTGTGTTTATTCCTGTATGTTTGGAGAAGTATCTAACTACTACTGGAAATGTTTTTATATTGCCTTTGTTTAACGCATCGGTCGAGATTGAAAATGGGTGGTTATTTTCTAAATCTTTAACTAATCTTTCTATAGAAACTTTTGCTAGAATATTTGATATAATTTTAGAACACTTTGTTCTTCCACAAGTAAAATTGGAAGCCACTTTCGAGTCTGGAAAAATTAGCTTAAAGAGCTTGCTACTACAATCTGCTGAGTGATAGCTGTGGCTGTGCATTACTGTGTGGTATGCAAAAACAGCCTCTGATATAGCGCTACTTTGACGAGTTTCTTCTGCGGCTTTACACCTATCTTGGTTTAAAAAACATGTTACTGACTTTTGATTACAACTAGCTAAGTTTCGCACATGTTTTACAGATTTCATGTGACGCCTTATATCGGTTACTCCGCCATTCGCAATAGAGAAGGATGTGCCGCATGCCGAACACCTGGCCATGGAGTCGTCCTTTGTCTTTAACAACCAACTAAACTTGTTTTTCCAGCTGTCTCTAAATTTATTTTTGCGTCGATTTCCAATTTTTTTCTTTTTACTATTTACTGATGGACAGCCAATTTCTTCCACATCGCTGCTAGAATTATCCGATAGGGCGTTCGCTGATTCATTTGAATCGCTTTCCATTTTGATCTACATACGTAGATAAATATTAAAACAAACTAAAATGAAAAATTTTAACAATTGTACAACAAATGATTTACCGTGGAGTGAAAAATTAAGAAATCTCGAGAAGTTTTTGTGTTTCGCACTGTTCTTTTTGAAGTAAATTTTGTTGAATGCACAAAGTAGCAATTTTCAGTTGAACACAACTAAACAAAGTGAAGTTCTTTTTATAATAGGGTGTCTCAAATCTGTTATATTCCTGTATTACACCAATTTTTAAACTTAAAGAAACAAGGAGCTTATTAACAGTGTGTAGAAAAAATAGTACATAATTTATAAAATCAATACTTTTACGTAATGATTTAGATGTTGTGCGAAAAAAGAGCTTATTTACAGTGTGTATAAAAAAACAGTACAAAAACAGTACATATTTTATAAAATCAGTACTTTTGCGTACTGATTTAGATGTTGTGAATAAAACAGTACACTCGTAAAAAAACAGTACATGTACTGTTAAAAACAGTACGTCTGGCAACCCTAATTATAAATAAATTGATAAAATATTAAAAAAGTAAAACGCGTCTGATATGTCAACTCTAGCTACTTCGGAAATTCAAACCAGAAGCTCGTCCTGTAAAAAAATCGGCAAGTTACCGATTTGTGTGACGTCATGCTGTTTCGATCCTTAGTTACCTATTTAGTGAAATCTAATGTTTCTGTACTTTCAAATCGTTAAAAATTCGGTAGGCGATGAAAAAGAACACAAATCGAGAAGAAACGTTGCGAAATGGAAACAAATGACAAGCAGCTGTTTATTTGTATTTGTTTTTTTTTAATGTATGCTTATCTTCTTCTATACATTTATTCCTGTTGCGGGATTCCCAAACGCCTTAACGACGATTGTAGCTGTAGTTAACTAGCGAAAACTGTCATTTACTATGAAACTGTGCATGCACAATGGCCGATAACGACAACTATGATTATCGTTAACTGTTTGGGAATCCTGCTACTGTAAAGGTTCCCTTATTCGAGCAAATCTACAACAGCTAGAGTATTACTTGATTTATCATTAGAAAGGTTTTGAGTTATAGATATGCCAAAAATTATTATATTTTTGATAAGTGGTACCGTTTAGCAGATATGAGTGCTTAAAGTAAAAAACATGGCAAAAAGACTTGGGACACGAACTCACTCTAATATGAATGAGAAAGTGTTATTTCCAAAGCGAATATTTTAACCATTTTATGATCGATTTAGCGTCGATGCCATAAGTCGAACGTTAAAAATGTTTACAACGAAAATTAAGCAATTGCCCATTTTAAGGTGCTTGTTGGGTAACTTGTTTCTTCATATTTACACAACATTATTGACATTTATATAAATCGGAAAAGTTCTCACTGGCCACAGAGTCAGTGTGAAAAGCGTACATTTTTATCGATTCACTTTCCTTACAGAAACACTTTTTTTAAAAAGGTTCCATTGAACTAAAATCGTAACAGGTGACAGCTTATCGATTTGAAACGACCGAATTGGACAGAAACCGATTCAGATTTTTACAGAAACAGTGCAAGTGAGAAATACGTCAGAGTGACGTCAAATCGGTAATATGAGTCGGTACTACGATCGTTACAGAACGAGCTACAGCTATGTTATTTCATAGCTTTAAATTTTCACTTGGGTCGACAGTCCCCCCACTGCCTACTTTTTTTTTTTTACTTAAAAGTCATCTCTCATTAAACTGCATCTTAACCTTTCAATAGGATTCATAAATTTTGCGGAAATCAAAAATTCGATCCTGTACGTAGACTTTTGTCCTTTATTGTACATAGAGTAACCAAAAATCAATTTTTTTTTGCTATCAATTTCATTAATAAATTTGAAAACAGAATGTATAAACTTAAAAGTGTTTATGCTTTCAATTAATACTAGTTATATTTAAATTTACATCTAATTCTAAGAATCTCCGTCGGCAGTCCTGATGACTGCACCCGACTTTTCTAATTTTTACCTATCTTAATGACAAAACATTTGAATAAAAATTGTATTGTGCACTTGGTATGAATCAGAGCTTTCAAATGATATAATTTCAATTTGTTGTCTCTAAAGTGGATAAAAAGGGAGTTAAATCTTGATCCATTGATCCATTGTAAAGGACAATCTCAAGTCAGAGAATTTTACCTCTAACAGTTTGAAATTAATAAATTATTTCTAAATTCTGTCTAATTCCTGTTTCAATTAATCCAGCTATGCCCTCAAATTCCTTTTTCCTTTATGCTATAAATTTACTGAATTATTAAACCTAAATTTCTTTGTTTCTTCCTCAGGGAACATTCCGCTTGGGTTGTGAGCACGTCTTACGAACATTACGCAAGGAGCGCGAAACACTGTTGACATTGCTGGAAGCATTTGTTTATGATCCTCTCGTCGACTGGGCTGTCAGCGATGATGGCACAACGACGAGCACACGTCTAACCACAGCTTTAACTGCTGCTGCTGATCTTGCGGCACTTAAGCTTGTGACCTCAGCTTCTGGAGCTGCGGGCGACACTGAGGAAGGGCAGAAACGTTATCGAAACGATGATGTCATGCAGAGGAAATATGCAGATTCGGAAATAACTAGGGCAACCATTAGCATGCGATTCAATGAATTGAAGCCATTTTGGATGCAATATAGGTGATTTGAAAATTTTTCAAAATTATTTTAGTTCGATTTTGTTCACATTTACTTCATATTTTCAGAGATGAAGCCAAAACGAAGCTACAGGAAATTGTAGCGCATATTAAAGCTCTCGAGCAGAATCGCGAGGACATACAACATGCCGAAAATGAACGTGACTGTCTGACTAAGCAATTAGCCATGATACGTGAACTCGAAACTCTTGGTTCTGCCATGGGCAGCCATCCACTCAATACCATATCACAACGTTATGCTGCCTACAAGAAAGCAGCCGAAGAATTCAACTGCATCAAACAAAGTGTCAACAAATGCTTCAACGAGCTGCAAGCAAGCGCAGAAACCTACTTCGAGCGACTGCTCAATCCCACACACAACAATGAGCTCACGCAACTGCATCTCCAGCTCTACGAACATCAGCAGAGCACATATGCCAACGAATTTGAGCTGGTGCACGAGCTGCTAGAGCAAAGCGCACAAGAGCAGCTCTACAGCAAATCTGATTTTGCTCGCAAGGAAATGGACAACACGTTGTTTCAGCAGGCACAAATGGCCGTAGAGTGCATGGAATCATTGCTGCAGTATGCAAATATTTTGCGTTTTTATCCGCGCACACAGTTAGCTGAACATCGAGTGGTTAAATATGCGCAATGGTATCGAGACCTATTCGACGAAGTATGCGACGGTAGTGCAGTAAATGAGGAGCTGGAGCGTTTTGTGGAAGCTGAATTACATGTGGATACCGTGCTGAAGTCGCAGGCTCTACAATATTCGATGGGAATGGAAAAGCTTTGGATTGAATTGAACTTCGACTTGCATAAATCGGCAAATTTCCTGAGCGAACAACAAAAACAAGTGGTAAGTGAGAGCAAATTTCTTTTTCAGCAGCTAATGAATTGTTCCTTCATTTTCAGATCGTGCCCGTAGACATTGCCCTTAATTCGATTAAGTCCTTCATTACTGTTGATCCCGCCAACAATACGCATGCACTTCAGTTGGCCATGTTAGAGACCATTACAAAAACCAATGATTCCTTTGTCATTTTTGAGGAATCATCACTGAATAAAAACGACGATGACACATTTATACTTGATCAGCAAATCGATTACATTGATATGCTACTCACTATGCATCAGGCAGTTTTTCTGAATTCTGCTCCGCCCGAGCAGAGCTATACAGCCATACAAACTTTGCGAGCCAGCTTACAAGCACTACACAAACTTAAGACAGCGTTTCTTATAACGTTACCGGAGCGTATTATAACCTTGTTTATGTTAGATGATGACACAGAACTACAGACGTGCCTCGACTCACTTTGCGCAAACAACGGCAACTACGATAGCTATAAAAAGACACTTTCGATAATCAACAATGAGGTGCTTCAAGACCTTTTGGCAGAAATTGAAGAATTATTCGATGATTGCGGTATGCATTTGAATAACTTAAGCGAGGTAGTGCAAGATATACTCAATCAAACGCCTGACTGTCGCGTCAAACAATTTGTGGTAAGTATGAAGTGTGTGTGTGTGTGTGTAATTTAAGCATCTTGAATTGGTTTACTAACAATATGACTTATAGCCATTTGTTCAACTATTTTGTGTATGAATTCACTCATACAGATAACAGTAGTAAAACAATTTGTAACAATAAACATTCCCAAAATTAACAAAAGGAAGAAACTATCAGCTAAGTAATCAAAAAATAATCTATAAAAACTCTAAAACCATCGTCGTCATAAGTGATGAAGTAAGGACGAGATATGAGTCGTTCCTGTTCAAAAGTTGTCTTATCCATCTATTTAAATTGTAAGATATCAAGATTTTTTGTTTTAATTAGTATAAGTCGCGGAAGTGTTGATTTTTATGAAAGATTAAACTACTAAGTTGCCTATTGTTTTTTATTGCCAACACTTATTAATCAAAATTACAAAATAAGAGAGATGTAATAGGAAATAACATGGATAAGACAAATTATGTTACGTCACTACGGATATGATAAGTTTTGAATTGTCAATGCATATTGTATTTGCATGTCAATGGGATATGACGAGTTATGAAAATTCTTACTATAGCTGTAGATAAAAAAAAAATACAAAAGTATAGTTTAAAACTTTAAAGAAAGGAAGCCTTAAGTCTTGTCTTTATTAAACTCTTAAATTATCTGAATTTTAAATTTTAATTTTAAAATTTGAACTGACAGTATGAGAGGATAACACGAGGCAAGTTTTTATATATCAGATTTAATGGTACGAAGTGTATCATTAACTACGATTTCTCATTATCAACTCAGTTCGTGTCATAGAGTGGATTAGACGAGTTTTGAAAAGGAACAACTCATATGATGAAAGAATTTTCTTTCAAGTTCGTTGAATAGGAATAAATGGTGTACCAAACAAATTGGTGAGAAAATGATAGAAGATCCTAAAAATAAAATAAAGCTTCGTAAATTTTAAACAAAAATCAGCTTTTTTCAACCCTGAAGATAAATGTAATATTTATGCAAATAATTTAAAGGATTAATTTTTGTACCAGCAATCAAGACTCTGTCCAAAGAATCCACCTGACCTCGGAATAGATATCTACAATCACTATTATAATTGATGCTAACAGGCTTCTGCTCCAGATATTATACCCCTAAGCTTACTAGTTCAATATGTCTACCCACTTAATTTATATTAAGCGCTAATTTATAATTAAGCGCTACAGTCAGCGCTAACCCAATAATATTATGATTATTTTATAATCTACTTTATAATTTCTGAAATAATTGCTTTCTATTATCTTAGCTCTCCATTTATTGCTACGATTTTGATCCCTTGAGCGAAAAATACGAAACCATCTCGAAGGTATTTCAAACTTCACGCGCCCACGCGGAATCACTGCATAGCAACAACCTGGATATGCTATACGATGTACGTCAGTTAAGTGTGCCCATCACAGAGTATATCAACTGCATGCAGCACTGCTTTATAACTGGTCTAACGTCGTTGATAGCTATTGCGCTGCAGCAAGCCCTCGCCACAACAACAAACATGCAACCATACACCGAAGAACTAGCTTCGTTACTGAATGCCAAATCCTTGTGCCAAAATCTATTTGTCGCCTTACAGATGAACTGCACGCTAAAGCATATGCAGCTGCAGGTGCACGATAAAACCAAGCTGGTGGAGCATTACACGCTCGTAGCCACAGCACATTTTTGGGCTAATGAACGCTACCTGCGTGACTCACAGCTTATTTATGGTCATATAGTGCACAAAGAAAAATTGTTGAATAGTGTGCAGAACTCAAGTCAGTCGCTTAGCGTTTGGAAACTAACAATGGCGAAGATACAAACTGAAATCGAAGAAAATGTCAACGCCATTACACAGCGTCTCAAGTGGGCGGTTGGAGCGAATCAAAATCTGATTGGGCTGCAGGAAGGATTCCACAGTTGTGTACAGACGCAAACTGCGCGCTATCGTTTCTATATGCAGTTGGCCACACAGCTGATTGAATACTCCAATGTTTTGGTGCAGTTTGAACTGTTGCTTAGCAACCGCGATGGTAATGCTATGGATGCAGATAATGCCTTCGTAGCCACTGCCACACAATGGCAGGATTCGCTCAACAATTTGCTGCACATTGGTGGCATGATAACACCTGTGGAACAATCTATCGTGCAATTGCTTGATCCTGAGGGTAAAGTAGATCAATGCTGGTTAAATAATATATCGGGTCTTTTAGATGAAATGACCTTCGCCGTACACAGACAGTTGGCTGATTTCGAACGTGCTGCGCAGAAGATACAAGAAAACATCTACGAGGGTGGACAACAGTTGCAGGTAAGCAATTAAGCACTCATTTTGTTTATGCCATGATTTTTATTTTCACATTTTTTTTATTTTTGCCCCAAAGGCCTTGATGGACAATCAACTACGTATGGATATTCGTCACTTGCTGAAATCAATTGCAAAAATTGACTCCTTTAGTCCCCAGATTAATATGGAGAAAGCCAGTGCACTGATATCTGCACGCATACGTGAATTCCAGCATTCACACAAACAATTCTATGCTCAGCTTAACGATCTTCAAATGAAAATAATTTCACGAGATTTTGCAGAATTTATGCTCAAGCAGCTAAATGAGCAAATCACGCATATTCTGCAGACACTGAGCGATAATTACGCAGATTTAATTGATTTAGTGCAGAGCTTTATACAAAATGATTTCAGCAGCAATTCACCGGCACGCTCGGTGCGTTCAGCAGCACAGAGCCAGAATAACGTGAACATTAACGCTGCTACAGAGAAGAAAGGTAATGCCTGTGTGTGTTTTTTTTTTCATAAAATTAGCTCCGTCCCTTTTTTTTATTTTTAATTACAAACATTTTGTGTTGTTATGTGCCCGATGTGTGTCGCATTAGAAAATTTATTTAAACGAAATTAACTCCGCCATGAATTTCTTTTAGAAATTCGATTATAGTGCTGTCATGTGCTCAAGTTGTGAGGCGTTGTACCCATAGCTGTTAAATTGGGATTGCGATTACGATTAGTAATCAATTAGATTATATTTTAAAAAGAATTATAATTACTATATAATCCTTGATGGAAAAATTTCTGATTAGTTATTTATTACGTTTACAAATAATCAAATTATAAACACAATCACTTGAAATTACGACAATAATCAAAAAGAGTCAAAGTAATCTTTTTAATTATTTTTGATTATTTTAAGGGTTTTGCCTAAAGTACCAAAAGTTAAGTAAAGTTGGAAGACTATTTTCTTTTACCGACATAGAGTCCAAGAGTCCAAAACAGAAGACAATTGTTGCCTGACTTTTCTTTTAAAAAATTGGTTCTTATGAAGGCAAATAGCAATTTGGAGTTAAAAAGGTTTTATTTTTGTTTTATGTTAGATGCATTTTTTCTCGTTCTTGTTTTTTGACAATCTTTGCTTAAGGGAGGTTTTAAGCAAATGCAGTTAAAATTAAGGCAAACTTTAGAAGATGTTTTCTAAAAAACATATACAAAAATTTTTTTGTTAATTTAAAATTATTAGTTTAAGTAAAAAAATTGTTTGGTTAACATATTTTTTTTATAATTATTTTGTAGGCTTTGGCCGTATGAAATTAAAAACATGTTTTAATTTTTGTTGCTTATTGTGTCCAATATTTCGGTTAAAATTATTAACCATCCTCAGGGACCAGTAACATTAACAAAAATTGTTGAATTTAATTGCTAGAGTTACTTTTGTCAACTCAACAGTTCATTTTAACCGAATAATAATTACTATCAGTTTATTTTTTGCCAATTTTAATAAAAAATAAATTTTTTACAGCCATAAACCAACGTGAGCAAAAGCGCAACGCCTATGCCGTGTCCGTTTGGAAACGCATACGCATGAAATTGGAGGGTCGTGATCCGGATCCAAATCGTCGCTGTACTGTCACAGAACAAGTTGACTTTATCATACGCGAGGCTACAAATCCGGATAATCTGGCCGTTCTCTACGAGGGCTGGACTCCTTGGGTCTAGATGGTTAGAGCTTTGGCTCCGCACCGAGTGAGCCTTGGAAGACATCAACTGAAGTGAAACAACAACAACTATTCAAGTCAATAAACATACATCATCAACGCAACTACAACAAACTACAAAACAGCTAGCTACGCGTGCGTCGTCGTTTATGCAAAGATGAGAGTCACAACGAAAAGGATTGCAAAAGAATAAATGAAGTGGTAGTCTGCCTGCATTCATTTGCAGTTTGGAGGGGAAAAAAATATAGAAGATATATTGGTCAATCATTTCATTTTTTATAGAACTTATCTAGAATATTGAACAACTGTTGCTGCTACATCTGCGCTGTCTGACTTTGCGAGAGCTTATCTGCAGTTGTGTATCTGTATTTGTGTGTGTGTGTGTGTGTGTGGTAACGATGATGATTATGTTGTTTTAGGCAAAAGAAAGAAGCAAATGCAATTTTTTAATGAACGCCACTGCCTTGTTGCTTCACACGAACGTACTAGGTGCGCCTTCCACGTTAAAGTTGTCGTTATCGTTATCGTTCGTTGTCCTTATTGCATCCTATGCGGGCTTCGATCTTGCGTGAGTGACTAAATTAATAGTGGGTGGAATTTGGGAAAACAGAACATTATGTGTAGAGTGTAAATTTTTGAAGCAGTGGTGTACCGATGAGAAAACAATTAGTTTATTTTTTTTCTTTATTATTATTTTTCTCAAATATATAAACCTATTTTATTGCATTATTCTCTGTATTATTATAATAATTGCTAATTACAATATTTAAAAATCTATGAAAAAAAACACAAATATGCAGTGCAGCAAAATTAAAAAAGATGTTATTTAAACTAAATTCGATAATTCGAGTAAAACAAACAAATATCAACAACAACAATAACTAAACACACTAACACAATCTGTATATCTGCAGCTCTTATAAATGTTGCTAAATTGGGACGAACTTATTTTCGGTTGTTTATATAATTTTTTAGTTGGCTTAATTTTTAATAAAATAAACATAATAAATAAATGTTCACAGAAATGTTTGACTACTTAACCAACGACACAAAATGCCTGCAAAAATTGTTCAGTAATTAAATACAAATACTTCTAAGCCCTCCCACAGCATTATGCCAGAAAAAATATTTTAAAAAAAACATGCTCCAGGTGAGGCTCGAACTCACAACCCCGGCATTGCTCATCGCATACTGTCTATAAGTACCGTGCGCTAACCAATTGCGCCACTGGAGCTATAAACACAATGTGGCAAGATACACATATCAGCACAACTTAACTATTTTTGCCATTTCTTTATTTTCATTTCCTTAAGCAACCCTTAAAAAGTTATTACAACTTGTTAGTTTAGCGGCTGAATATATTGGCTTTCATTCTAATTATGAGTTGTTTTTTATAAAATTTACTTGTTTGTTTTTACAATTCCTACAACGAAATAAGTGTAAACAAAATTAAGTGAAGAAATATAAGAACGCTTTGTGCGTATAAAAAAAGTTCAAATAGCGTTTGCCGGGTGTTTGACGTTGACAATTTACAATCAAGCTCTTGAAGCGTACCTATCAAAAACAAAAATACCAAACACAAGGTTGAAGTCTTTGCTTTTTTTCGCATGTTAGTCAAGATTCGCTCCGCTTTGAAGGTCTTGAATAAAAGCACTGCCATACCGCACTTTTTTATATAAAAAGCAACGTTCAAAAATAAAATGTTATCAGAGAAATTAATAGAGCTATTCTTGCAAATTTACAGTAGTAAAACAGTGGCGACATGTTATAACTTCGATGTTCGACAATCTGTCGAAAATTGGTATGTTGTAACACTTTCGACAATTTTATTGTTTCTTATAAAAAACTGACGCATCGATATCTCGCTTCGATGTTCGCTGAAAGTGAAGTTATAACACGTCACAGTATTTTTACTTTTAAAGCATCGCGCGAAAACCACTGGATGAATTTAAATAAAACATGACATCTTGGTTCCTTATAACCCTGGTCGACATATAGGCTAATTTTCATCTAGTAAAAAAGGTTGGCCCTTGTAGGTGGAACTGCAATCGGGTTCCAGGCATTTATTTTATGGTTTCTCTCCGAAACCATTCATCCGATATGCACGGAAATTTGTATAAAGAGGTGTTCGGATACGGTGAGTTTTCATGATTTATCTACTCTGTTCCAACTTGAACACCAGAAGGTGCTGTAGTACAAATCTCTTAAGGATTCGTAAAAAACTCCAAAACCGCTCATCCGATTCCGATGAATATTTTTTTAAAAGGATTTTTGTGTACGGCAAGGGTTCTGGCGCTATCTGTTTTGGTCTGTATGGAAAACTAGAGGGCCTTGTTGTACAATATGTAAGTGTGCATATTATTAAACTGTTCCTAAGCAGCTGAACCGTTTTTGATTAAATTTTTTGTGTAGGCTTAAGTGGATCTCTGAATGGTTTAGATTCGCAATTGGGCCCAGTAGGTGGCGCTGCGATCAGGTACCAGGCATTTTGTTTTTATAGTTTATCTCTAAAAACATCTGATTTGCATGAAAATGTCTATATAGAGGTGAGTTTTTTAAAAAACCTCGATAAGCTCCTAAGCCGTGTATCCGATTTACATGAAAATTTTTACATTGGAGATTTTGGATACGATGAGTATTTTGACTTTTTTTGTGTTTTCTTGAACACCAGAGGGCACTCCAAACACTCCAAAACCGCTCAAATGATTAGGATGAAAATTTGTATATAAGGATTTACGAGTACGGAAAGGACTTTGGCGCTATTTTTTTTTTTTGTTCTTTCTCGAAAGCCAGAGGTCGCTGTTGCACAAATACTGCAAAAAAGCTCTAAACAACTCATCCGATAAGTATGATTTTTATAAGAGGTTTTCGGGTGCGGTGAGTTTTGTGCGCTATGTATTTTGCTATATCTTACAGAGGACACTGTACTACAAAATAGAGTAAAGCGTAGCAAAGCGCGAAGGGTAATATATATCTTCTTTTCTACTAAATGTGTATTTATATTCAACATTCTTATTTTAGCATATCAGGACAGCTGATGCTGAATTGTGTGATATTTGAGTTCGCTGAATTCAAATTTGTTATATGACCAGTATTCAGAATTCTGCCAATCCTTATATTCCACCTCTGTACCATTATTAATGAAATATCACCAATATATATATTGTGTTTAAAAGCCATTTTTAATGATTAAATTTTTGTCTTCACTGAAAATTTTGTGTTTTATGCAAAACAACCAGATTTTCGGCAACGAAACCAAAACACTCTACTGCGGGAGGTAATGTAGTGGCACCAAATTGACCAGGGACCGAAAATAGCTGTTATTTTCGATTGGGTTCGTTTTTTTCGTTTGTGTTTGTTTGTACTTCTTTTGTCTCGGTTTTTGTTGTTTGTTTTTATCAATATATCAAATCTTTTGGTCTTTTTTGCTTGCAACTTTTGAAAGGATTGGCAGAAAATGGTACCCATAAACTTTAAAGTTTGTGTGGGCTGAGAACCATTTTTTTTCTCTTTTTCAAATGACGGGAACAAAAGTGCAACTCTGTTACTGTGGCGGTCTTCAGATTGTGCTAGTCGACAAATGCCAATATTGCATCTCTTTCCCACACAAACAGAAAATCGGTGAGAAAAATGGCGTAACTTGCGTGTGACGCCAATATTGCATCTCTTTCCCCCACGAACAGAGAATTGGGGGAGGTTACGATTTCCGGGGCACCACGATTTGACGATGGATTCGAGGAGTACTCTCAGTAAAAATAAGAATAACCAAAGGAAAGTCGATTTATCGATTTGTATTCGAGCTATTGATTTTAAAAATTTTTTTTTGTTATAAGGTCTATGAAGAAAATTGGCAATATTATTCTAAACATATAACCGATATTTATGATAAAGAAATTATTTAAAAGGTTTAATTATTTATAAGGCTTTCAGAAAAATTTTAATTGAACGAAATCTGCTGAGTACTTTGTATTTTATAGGTATTTTCATGCAATAAAAAACTATTTTCTTACAAAAAAACGGTATTATCTCAAAAATTACCGTTATTGCTATGAATTATAAAGAGTAAATTATTAAAGCTTGAAGCTTGAAATTTATGTTTCATTTGGTATATAATATATATGATTTATTTAATTCTTTATGGTCTTTTTTTATGATACAATGATTTGCCCTTGTACGGAAAGTTTGTTATTTCACTCACATTTACCTTAGATGTTTTGCTTTCTAACTCCATATTTTCGCACATCGCCATTACAATAAACAATTGTTTTAAGGCAACATTGTAGCTCTAATATTTATATGAGTTAATGGGATTTTCGTTCCAGTGAAAAAAATTTACAATTTTTAGTCGATCAGTTTCGGACATTGGTTTCCATTTTATTAAATTGAAAAATTGTGATATTAAAAAAAAGATACATATTTTTATATATCAAACATAAGGTCTAGCTGTAAACTTTTCAAAAAATATATATTTTTAGGAACTTAATAACGTAAATTTTTTAGAAAGTAACGGTTCTTTTTATTAAAAAATTCAACTTTGGAATAAATTCGCTTATAAAACTAAAAATATTGTAGCAATGATATTTCAATTTATTTAATTTCAATTTATTTATTTCATTTCATCAAGCAGAGTACAAACTCTTATAGACTACTATAACACTTACAATTAAAAATAAAGTCTTATCTTAAATCACAAGGCCAGAGTTAAATTCAGATCAATAAATGTTAATGTTGCGGATATAATACAAAGCAGATTATTTTTACATGAGTATGAGATATACAGTAGTTAGATTACGTGACTTGGCACCTAAGAACATTATATAATGAAATCTTAAATATATATTTAGAATTATCTATGAATATATCAATTAAGTTTATGACCTTGTTAACTTCTCTGATACAACGTGATAGGGGTTCATTTTGTGCATAGACAGTTCTATGAAAAGTTTCATAAAAGTGGAAGTGACTACGAAGAAATCGCGAGGGTATGTGGAGGTTGAGCTTATCCAATAGTTGCTTGCAATCTAAGTTATGGTGAAGAATGTCTCTGAGAAAAATTATTGAAGATGCCCTTCTTCTACAGCTAAGAGTGCTTAATCCAATTAATGCCCCTATCACCGTCAGCGAGTCAAATAATAAACTAGTCGAATTCGCGGGCGCGTTATCACAGTGTGCGAACTTTCCAGATATCATTCGACCTAAACGTCAAAAGCTGGCGAATGAAAAAACTTTGTGAGTAGCCGGCGAATGCGGGATTTGCTTGCAATTTACTTCTTTTATTCCAATGAAAATTGTTTTTATGTTTTTTTATTATCATTTCCACATTAAATGCATTTATTTCTAACCTAATCTCTATAATTTTACACTAATATACACGTTATAATAAACACTAATACTCAGCAGCTACATGAAATAGTGCAGCTGCTATTGGAGCAGGCAATAAATGTTCCATCAAAAATATTTTAAAAATTCAAGTTCACTTGATTAAACTGTTGGCGTCTACACAATTAATTCAAAAATTACTCGAAGGTGGTTACAAATTATGTTTTACTATTTACTTAAGAAAAAACGCGAACGAATTGAATTTGTTTTCTTCGAAATTTTATTTTTTGACGTAACTTTGTTTGCTTTTATGTTTTTATGCTTTGGCAGCATTGAATCTGCGGCGAACAAGTAGAGTCGCAAACCATGATACGGCAGAATTGAAAGTTCGCCAACTGAGTCGAATCGAGTAGAAAATTCGATTCGCTGACGGTGATAGGGGCATAAGGCACATATTGTACTATACGGAGGGGAGGTAGGCAGATTCCATCTCAGTTGATTGAACATAAATCGGGTGAATTTACGTTGAACTTTTTCGATACCTTCGGAATGTAAGGTTGTTGAAGGGTTTCAGATAATAGAGCAATATTCCAAGTGCGGCCTTACAAGCGATGAAAAAAGCGATTTTAGAGTGTACGGATCGTTTAACTCCTTGCTATTTATAATGAGAAAACCGAGCATGGCATTTTCCTTATTTACAATGTAATCAATATGATCACCAAAGTTAAGATGCGGGTCTATAATAATACCCAAGTCTTTTTTAGTGAAAATTCTTTCTAGCAGTATAGAGTTAATGTGGTAGCTGCCCACAAGAGGGGTCAAAGTTCTCGCAAAAAACTAAATAATTACATTTTGATAATTACAATTGGTTTGTTTCACACTAAGCAAATATTGCACTTAGATCGTCTTGAAGGAGGGAACGGTCGAGCTCTGAGCTAATTTTGCGAAATAGTTTAAGATCGTCTGCAAAGATAAGACAATGGGAGAATTTAATTACTAGCGATTTAGATATTTATAACTTATTTCATGACCTTTCAAATGACATATCAATCTTAAAGATCCATTGAGTAACGGCAAAGATATAGATGTTTTTTGAACAGATTTTTTAAATCGATAACTCGTTAAGTAATAGAGTTATCGATTTTTTGCTAGGCGAATCATGTTTTTTGTTATTCTCTACCAGAAAATACTTTCAAATCGT
Source organism: Coremacera marginata (assembly GCA_914767935.1). Classification (NCBI taxonomy): domain Eukaryota; kingdom Metazoa; phylum Arthropoda; class Insecta; order Diptera; family Sciomyzidae; genus Coremacera; species Coremacera marginata. Next base: position 50,990,326 of record OU612046.1, on the reverse strand, counting down.
GGCATCTCGGAAATCGTAATCGTGCCGAGAATTGGTGTGTAAAATCGCGTCACTTTCGTCTATTTTTTTTCTACGAATAAAAAATCGCCGACTAAAATCGCCACAATATCGTTGTTGGTAAATTAGCACATTAGCAACAGATCAAGAGTAAAAAAAAAATTGCAGTTCCCATCACTTAAATTTCGACTACGTCTTAAATGTCATCACCTAATTTGACGTGTTCGATAGAAAATATTTTCCAATAGAATAAAATCTTTATTTTTTTAGCAAATTAACGTCAAATGCTGTAAAAATTGTGCTAAAAATATAGCAAAGACTTAAGGTTCTTCAGAATTGGCTAAAAAGGAAACGAAAATAAAAAAGTGAAATTTTTCAAAGTGAGCTTTTCGATTTTCGTTGGGCTTCAATACCAGTTTTAGCAGTGATGAGCCCGACAATATTTGAAGGGTCTAGTCATGAGTTGGTTTGACACAATAGGTTTGGCGAGTCTTGCCAAAACTGCACTTAAGGAGGCACAGAAACAAATCGACAAAGCATTGGATATACAAGACGAGACCACAGGCGCAGCGACAACTAATGAGGACCCTAAGACGGTAGCTGGTGGTGGTAAGAAGTTGCCTGGTGGTGCCAATCGTGAAAAGAGTAAAACGGAACCAAATACTCCAGTGGCAAGCCCCTTACCACTGAGCATTTCATCATCGTCCATAACGTCGTCGCTATCGAAGCCACATGATCCCAGCAGTGATGATGCCCACAAGCCAGCAACACCAATCTTTACGAGTTCAGCATGGGGTTCTTTTACGGGTTCTTTCTTTGATAATCCCAATGGCAAAGAAATGGTAACAACACCACCAAAAAGTAGTGGCAATATGGATATCGAGAAGATTGGGCATGCGATGCCAAGTTGTGAAGCCAGTTCGGCAGTTAGTGGGCCGGTTACTAAACGCCAGTCAGTCACATCGAACTCAGATTCCGTGGAACTATTATCACCACCCACATCACCATGTTCAGCGTTGACATCACCCTCCGAAGCAGTGAAATCTGTTTCCGAATCTGTGGAACAAATTACAACGCCCACAACAAGCGAGATTGTCTCACCAGATACTGACACTTCTCTACGTGACAGCATTGTGATTATTTCAAGTGATGATGCAGCTGATGAGGATGAAGAGGATTCAATGTCCTACAATACGGTAATGGATGATACGCTAACGATGACGACAACAACGACCATGGTGTCAGTAGGAAAGCAACAGTCGACAACAAGTGAAGGTAAGCATGTCTCAGTCAACAGATAATTCTTATTACATTGATGCCTCTTGTCAAGATTCGAAATCCCTCATATCTGATGTCACAATTAATCCTTCGACGCCAACTGCATCACAAAGGTCAACAACAAGCTCCTCTACCTACCCGCTCACGGCCGCGCCCAAGCTTCTCATGTCCATGGACGATACGCTTTTTGAGTCACAAACTGTTAACTCGGATTCAACACAAAGCTTTGAGGACGTACAAATGCTATCGGCAGGCAGCAATAGCAGATTTATAACCAGCACTCCCGATATGGCGCCATCCGTTTCCTCTGATGATAAATCAGACTTGGTTAAAATAACATCCGGACCCTCTTCATCTGATCATAATTCGAATGATGAAATTGACACAACGACCTCTTCCGATATAGAAATCATTTCCAATCCAAACGGAGACTCTTCAAGCACTAATAGTGCTAGTCGCGCTAGTCCTTCCAAACTAAAGAAGCAGTCAATATCAACTCAATCCACTTCGTTGCCAAGCAAGAAAGGACATTTCCGTGAACCTTCCGAAATTTCTATCCTATCAGAAGACTCGCAATCCGAGAGCGATAAATTTTTGCTGCGCATAAGTGAGCTCAATGAAATCCTAGAAGCGCGCGAAATGCGTCTGGTGGAGTTTGGACGGCAGAATGCCGAACTACAGGAGCGCAACCACGAACTACAACATGCGCTGGATGCCATGCGCAGCAATACAGCGCATTTAGACTCTGCCGAGGAGTACACACAACGTTTGTCAGCCTTGGAAAAGAAATTCCAAGCCAGCATACGGGAACGTGATGCGCTACGAATACAATTGAAGACTCTCAAAGATGAATTACAAACGAAAATTCCTAAGGATGATCTTACCCAGGTTGTGGCAGAAAACAATGCTATGATCAACGAATTGCGTTTGGAAGGTTCTTAAATGTTACCTAAAATTTAAAACACACATTTTACTCTCTTCATTCCAGGTGAAAAATTATCCAAGGACATACTACAACAGTCCAACATTATTAAGAAGTTGCGTGCCAAGGAGAAAACATCGGACCTGCTACTCAAACGAAATAAGGATCAAATTGCTGATTTGATCGAAGAAGTTGAACGCCTGAAAAAGACATTGAATGCAAAAGAAGACGTCGAACGTTCGCAGATAGAAGCTGTGCACAAAATGTCCTCGGAAAAACGTAAGTTAGATGAAGATAATGCACAGTATCAGAGCAAGATTGAAGATCTGCAGTCCAAACTGAGTACGATGGCAAACAGTTTTGATGCCGTCAAAGTGGAACTGCAGCAACGCACTCGCCTGCATTCTGATTTAACACGCACTGCCGAAGAAGCATCATCGGCGCAGAAGGAGAAAGCTTTAGCACAAGCAGAAAATCAAGAAATGCTCTTGCAATTAAATGAGTTGCGCGAGAAACTACGTCTTTCTGAGCAAAGCATGACTACGAAGGAGCAGAAGTTGCGCGAAGAAAATGCAACATTGCTACGTTCCTTGCAGGAGTCAGAGACACGTGCAGAAAATTTAACCCAAGAAGTTGTTCAAACAACGATACCATTAATGCGACAACTGGAGTCGTTGCAGACAACACTAACACAGAGGACTACAAATTGGAATAAACAAGAGAAGGAGCTGCTGGAAAAATTAGGTAAGACTGGAAACTTATTTTGCAAATTACGCTAATTGTTCTAAGGTTGAGTTCTTGCTGAAAAAACCTGAAAAAAATAAAACTTCTGAAGTCCAAAAGCTAGAAATTTAAAGATAAAGACTTTATATAAAATATTTGGCGTGGATTATCATAAGAATCATATTAGCTATTAAAGGAAGAAAAACTTTTTCTTTAATTTTTATTAGACTGTTTTTGAAGTTCTAGGAGGAATATATTGTTAATTAGGAAGATGCTTAATGGATTAAACTATATTTCAAGGTTTTGGAACAAACATTTAAATACATTCCTTGTAAAAATGGGTTTGAAATATACACAACATGACTGCTACTTTGATACAAACAATTGTACCATAATCTTTATGCATTACTCAGTTAAATTGCTGAAAGCAGGTTATACCGAATGGACAATTGTGGATTTGATTGAATTTAAATTTAATCTGACCGTTTCAAATGATCCTGAAATTCTTGCAGAGTACAATTTTCTCCAACTTTAAGATAACTCTCACTTTTATGTCGATTGTCAAGTCACTGTCAGACAGTACAATGCGGAGTCACATATCATTTATATACATATACATTTTATATACCTGAAAAGCTAATCAAAAGAAAGCTGCACCAAAAGCACAACTAAAAAAAGCTTCTCCTAGGGCCAGTTTTTCAGTTCGAGTGTAAACTTTAGTCAAATTAAACCGAGCTTAACTCACTAAAATTGGAAGTTTAAACATGGTTTTACTAGATATTTTAGCATTCGTAGAAGTTAAGTCGACTTAAACTATCATGTGATGTCTTTCTTTTTTGTCTTCATTGAGTTTATACGTTCAATTTTGGTGAGTAAAACTCGGTTTAATATGACAAAACTTTAAACACGTACTGTGAAACTGGCCCTTAATCCTTGAATACTAATGAATCGAGAGATTCCGGATTTAAACTCCAACTGACCCAGGAAATGTTTTCATAAAAAGAGTAATTTTGTGCGGTGATGAGGCACATCACCATTACCAAAAGATGGAAAAGATGTAACCGTGCCTGAATGCGTTAAAATTATGCTTCCAAATTGAGATATTCCAGATTTGAACTTCTAGATGACCCAAAAAATGTTTAAAATATAAAAATAAATCTGTACAACCGTCAGTTCTCTGCAGGCAATGATATGCCTTAGACGGTATATAATAACATATGTATGGGCATTTCCAAACTGGCGTTACGTACAATTTATACGAAAAATAATAAAAAAATTTATGAAAAAGTCAAATTTTTAAAATTTTTTTTTATATTTGTATAATAATTTAGTAGCATTATATTAAGTAAACGAATTACAACAACCGATTCTAAGGATTTAGAGATAAAAGCAAAACTATGCTCTGACGTGACGTTACAAAAAACAGAACTAGTTTTAGACTTCGATTACAAAATTTGCAAAACTCTGCGAATTGGGCAAGACTTTTTGTATAAAACCTGTTTCAGAAGGTTTTGAAATAATATAAGTTTATTTTCTTGTTATTAGGCTTAGTCATCTGACGTGACGTTACTGGCGTTACGTTACTTAAATTTCCATTGTAATTCAATTGGGAAATTGAGTAGTTAGGTAATTAACTAATTATATGATTTAGTTATTAAAAAACAAATTTAATATATTCTGCCTCTCCTTGCCTCAAACATTTTCCATTATTTTTAGCCAAAGCCTTCCATTTTTACTCAAACAAAACCGTATACGAAACATTTACTAAACATTTACTAAAAAGGAAAATTACATTTGTGAAACAGTGCTGACAATTTGATCATCATGGTAAATGAGTTTATGCTCAAATTGCTTAAATCAATAAAATTTTAATGTTTCTCTAAGATAATATCATTAAATAATAAGTTTTAATAACTTATTACTATACTGGAAATGCCCATATATCTTTTTGAAAACGAGAACATGAGCCTTCTGCTTCCATAAAAAATTTCTTGCTCTAGATATCGGCAATTTTATCATCACAATAGACCAAAAATTCTCGGTCATTCAGTCTTCGAATAACATTCGTCGCGTTAACATCGTTCTCGCTGTGTTTTTCTTGTTTCATCATTTAAATCACTCATCTTCAACAACTAACTTGAATATATACTCAATTTACATAAACGTTATAACTCGATTTAAACTTTGCTTTAAACATTTAACATTTTTCTTGGCTTATTTTCGCCAAAATGCAGGGGGGATTCCCCCTATTAAAATAGGTTCAAGGATTTAAATTCTGTCCAAAGCCTTAACAATAAAGTTATCAAAAACAAACGACTAAGAGTTGGAGACTTTGTTCCTCTTCCCGAAATTCATTAAAATGACGACCACATTCTGCGCTATCTCGTCATTTCTGCTATTTGCAACTCTTCAGAGCAAAATCCACGTTCAATTGCGTCGTACAACGTTTTCCAGATTGAGAAAGGCTTAAACTTAACCTCACCCGAATACACGGAGGTAACGGAACTAAGATATGGAGATCTGTTATTAAAAACCTTAAATTTGAAGGCTTCTCATGTTGACAAGATTCCGGTCAAAATATCATCCTATTTAAATTTAAACGTGGAGGTGTAAAGATACATGTCTTACATAATTCGATATTACGACATAACTTTTTAGTGTGACCAAGTTTCTGGCAATTAAGACACCGCATGGGGTTAGAAACGTGTTCTTCAACTTTAACTATGTCCCAACCTTTTTTTAGATGGTCGGGGCGACGAATAAGATCAAAAGTTACGATGGCAGCGCGTGAAGGTACCAGTGTATCATAAAATTTTTCCATATTTTTTCGGACTCCAATAACTGTTTGATTTGTTAAAGCCCCAACGAGCTGTTTTCGACAATTCAATCGGGATGTCAACGATTTTTTTTTTTTAAATATTTTGAATAACCTGTGCAGAACTAGACATGGGTAACGCAGCAAAAAATTCTGAGCTGATACTTCAACTCAAGCGCAGTTTACTGTATCAGAGAAATGCGTTAACGCAATTGCACTATGGCGTCATTTGAAGTGCTATGATAGGCTAAAGCCTATCAACAGGGCTTTAATTAACCGAGTTTGATTTTGTATTGGATAGCGCGTTGCGTTATGGGGTAGTTCTTTCGATTGTGCTAAGTTGGAGCTTAGTCTCATTTTGCAATAAGCTTCATCGAAATAAAATGATGTTAATAAAGGAATATTGGTTATAAATTCATTCAAACATAAAGTGAAACTATTCTGTTCAAGGTACAGCAAACAAACACTTGTATATACCTTTATGTTCTGAGTAACAAGTTGGAAGTATGAGTTTCAATTTCAGTTTGCTTGCACTTTTGAAATTTAATACGTTCGAATAAATAAAGAACAAAAAAAAAACGAACAAAAAACGTTTTGTATTACTGCGCTATTGTGTTACATTTAATAATAAAACGGTATCAACGCAATAACGCAGTTAAGTACTGTTGGTAACGCAGCAGAAGAGTAAGAGAGATAGCAAAGAAAGTTATGTTATGTATATGAAACTAGAATAACCAGTATTTAAACTGCATTTGTTATGTATCTATTTAAATTTGTTTATTTATATGTATCGTATAATACTAATATATGAACGTATTAGTGGCGGCCGTGGCGTAGTGGGTAGAGTGTGTGACTCTTACGCCAGAGAACCTAGGTTCGAATTCCACCTGACACACAAAGTTTTTTCAATTGAATTAATTTTTCTGTTCGGCCGTCACCTCTCTGCAGACAATGGCAAACCTCAAAGAGTAAAAACTGCCATGAAAAGCTTCTTGAGAACATAAGCCGTTCATTTGTGTGCAAATATTTCACATAAAATAAACTCACTCTCTCTCTCTCCACTCGCCTTCACGTCATTCCACCCTTAATTTTAACATATAACACAAGGTTGATTTATAAGGTTGTCGCAAGGGAGAGAGCGAGTACCCATAATTGTCAAATCGAAGTTGACAGCTCATAGAAAATCTACAAGTGCTCTCTATTATCATCCGTTCTTTTTTCGTAGTCATTCGCAAAATTGGCTGGTTTTGACAATTATGGGTACAGAGAAGAGAGTGCGATCAGCCCTGCGACAACCTTATAAATCAACCTTGCATATAACATTCAATAAATTACTTTGACATTGAAGATCTGAGTTTATTATTAAAATCTCCGGATGCTGCAGGAAAGCAACAAGTACTTTAATTCAATAACGCAACGCAGCGCTGCGTTTCCTATGTCTACTCCACACAATTTATGTCTTCAAAAATTCTGCCTAAATTGCGAGAATGAAACACGTACGCCATTCGACTCTGCTTGCCCCAGCTTCCTGATGCGCAGTTCGAGAAGCTTGGAGAGTAGAGCTGGAAAACTATCGATAGTCGCCGCTATCGATAGTCATCGATACTATCGGTACAAACCATCGATAGTTTCCGATACTATCGATACAGAAATTATAAATGAAAAAACGTAAGAATATGGTTTTGAGCAATAAAATTTTATGCATAATCTTGGCTTCGGCAGCACAGATTCAAAATTCGGCTACCTGCAGTTGAAATAAGAGGTCAAATAAAATATTTCGCGAGACGTCCTAGTTTTATTTTTGCATTTTATAAAGGAATTGAACAGTTTCATTTTACAAAAAAAAATCAAAAAGTAAAATACGAATTTTCCAATCAGTTCCGCAAATTTTTATGCAAGAAAACTAGCATATCCACAGTTGAAGGTTTTAGGCTAGACCGCCGATCATTAACTATTAGCCCAGCTATGCTGAAAACACGCTCAGATTCCACTGATGAAGCCGGGATACACAAATATTTTTTTGCCAGCTCTCCAAGTACATCGCTTTGTTGAGCTTGTATCTTCGAATAAATAATCTTAAGTTAGAAAAAATAAATTTTTTTTAAAATATCATAGATCACCTTCCAGTAGAGTAATGGATTGGTATTTCCATCACAATTTTCTAGCTGCAGATACTGTGTTCTGATTATAATAGCATCTACATTTGCTGTCCTATTTTTTTTCTGAAGCCGTTGAGTCATAAAACCGAGGAGATTGTTCGGGCTATTTTGTTTAGAATTTGCAGAGTTTTGGTTGATACTTTCATTGTTATTTCTCTTTAAATGTATGCTGATTAGAAGGATCTCGCTTCTTCGGCGTTTGATTCTTGTCTGAATCCTACTTTTTTGAACCTTGTATCTAAAAGCGTGGCAATTCTGGTGACAGTTCGGGATTCGTAGGAAGCTAAGCGCACTTGCATTCTAGCTATAATGAAGTCAACAACAGTTTTTCCTTCCCCCGTAGCCAGTTTATTTTTCACCTCATTCATCGTGATAAACAATCCGCAAATTAAGGGATTGATAAGGGACACGGTAACAGTTTTTGAACATGAAACTTGTCTCGTTGCATCCTCAAAAGGAACCAAAGCAAGCACTAAATCATTCAAGATCAATGTTTCTTCATTTCGCAACGGTTCTGGAGCTCTTTCAAGATCCAAAAGACTCGTATTAACAGCATTTTTTATTGCAAGAATTCTTTGAATCATGGCCAATGAACTGTTCCATCGCGTAGGCACCTCCTGTATTAATTTTAGAGGCTCATCACAGTTCTGCTTCTCTTTTAATTTTTCTGTTGCAATATTGCTACTCTTAAAGAATCTAACTATGCTTTTGCATTTAGCAATAATATTTTCGATGGGCTTTATTTTTAATGTGTCTTGAACTATTAAATTAATGGTGTGTGCAATGCAAGGTATGTGCCTTTTTTGCAAATTTGTGCACATTTTTATCATTGTGCTGTCGTTGTCTGTCACAATGCAAACAACTTTGTTCTCAATTTGATATTCTTCAAATACTGACAGCATTGTGCTTGAAATGTTATCGGCTTGTTTATTAGTACGGTCCAGAAGAGGTTTGGTGGACAGTACATAATATTTAAGATCAAAATCCTTTGTTATAAAATGGCTTGTCACAGTAATGTAACCATCATTTGCCCTTGAGCTCCACATATCGCAAGTTATTGCGACGTGCGCAACACTTTCAAGCTCATTTTTAATTTGGCTTTTGATGTCATTATATTGCAAAAGTAACAATTTGTTTTTGAGTGTTGTTTTGCTAGGAAGCTCATACCTCTCATCTAACACCCGAACAAAGTTTCGAAATCCTTGGTCTTCCACAATTGAAAATGGTTGATAGTCTTGACTCACTATTAACACGAGCGCATGATCAATTTCTTTTTTTTTTTTAAGAGTTTTTATCATATTTCGGTCCAATTTTTAAAAAAGAAGTAAGCGTTCTGAAAATACAGTAAAACAACCCAATTTTCAACAATTCAAAAAACGTGTACTTATAAAGCACCTTTGTGATGATGATTCGGATGAGGATGCAGTGCTACTACTACTGGTGGAAGAAATGCTGCGCATACTGTTTCGAATGCTGTCACATCTATTCATGTGATCTTTCAGATTAGTTGTATTTCCGCAGTGTGCATATTCTTTTCCACAATGAGTACATTTGGCTTTGGAACCGATTTTCTTAAAATATTTCCAAACGTCCGATATTCTCTGCTTCTTAGATTTCGGCGGCAACGCTGCAACAACATCATTTTCAATGCAAATAATGTCATCCATCTTTAAAAAATGTAGAAAAGTGTTATGGACAACCATACACCACGAAATAGTTCAGATTTTACTTACCGTTTGAAAAAATGTTATAATTGTAATTGTAAAAAACAAAATAGTTTAAAAGTTTGCACAAGTTGTTAACAATGAAAGTGAACGTCAAAAATATTAGATATGTGCACAACAGTTTTTTTAGATATGTGCATAATATATACATTACGCTCAATAGTCGCGTAGAAAGTGAATTTCAAAAATTTTACATATGAGCACAACATAACAGTTGCTTCGATAGTTCGATAGTCGCTGGACTATCGATGGGACCATCGATAGTATAAAACCATCGATAGTGATGTCGATAGTATCGATTGTTTTCCAGCTCTATTGGAGAGTATAGTAGCTGGTTCCTGCACCTCAACAATAACAGCAACAACTACAACAGCACATATGAAACATAGCAACGAGACATCTAAAGCCATCCATCTCCACAAACAAAACAACCGTAATAAATAAAGTAAAAAAAAAGAAAATAACATTGCAACTAATTCACTTATCACTAAGCCAAAAACATCTCCAAAACAAAATGAAAAAAAAAACCAAACATCAGTACCAAATAACTCTAACAAAAAGGAAACATTTACTTCTATAGCTTTGTATGTATTTGTATTGTGTATTTGCCCTGTAGGAAAATCAACTAATTTAAAAGTAGTTGATAAAGTAGTTTTTTGTCAACCACAACTAGTTGAAATTCTGACTTTTTTCCATAGAACGAACTAACGTATTTTGTATGGTGATGTCCGCTAAATAAGTCAATTGACTTTCGTCTGCATATATTTTCAACTACTTGTTAAATTAGTTATATTTAAATTATTTTTTTAATTACTTTAAAATAACCAATTGAAAACTATTACTGATGGTCTAAAGTTAATATTTGATGAAATAACATGGTTAAATATATATAAACTTGTAATCTAATAAAAATTTGCAATTAAAAGATGTCAAAATCAGAGTAGTTGCCGCCTTAATATAATTGAAAGTAGTTTATCAATCACTTGTTTTTAAATAGTATTTCAATTACTCCATATATAATGCAATAAAAACTATTTAGAATTGAAGTGGATGCCGCCTTAATATAATTCAAAGTAGTTCATATACTGGTTTATTTTAAACTAGTTTTTTAATTAGTTGTTTTTAAAAACAAGTTAGTTTGTTCCTACAGGGTGGGCATATAATTTTACATGCGAAATTTTTGGTGTAGTCAAAATTTTTATGTGGAGAAAAAGCACTAGCTGTTCTGGGTAACAAATTCATATTTTTATTGGTGCAATTTTATATACTACTAGCTGAACCCGGTGTGCTTCGGTACCCCTATAGTGATAAAATAAAAAGTATTTAGATATTAATAAAAATTTATTTATTTGATTATGAATTAATTATTGCAATGCTTTAGGATATACAATGTTTTTAGTCGGTGTAGAGGTGTAGCTTCTAGAGCAAAGAAAGGGGCACTATTTACATGGCATATAATCCTTTTTAAGAAAACATGATATGTAGCAAATATCATCATTCTATGCCAATTATTGACTGAGATATGAGGATTTTAAGTTTTCGGTTGTGTAGGCGTGGCACCATCCCTTCGTCTGATCAAAATATTATGTAGCCAAGGACTTATTATTTCGTAACAATGTCCTATTGTGAAAATTTCATGTCGACCAGTCCAGTAGTTTAGAAGAGATTAGTTTTTAATTTTTCCAAAAATGGGCGTGGTCCCGCCCACTTTTTTTTTGGTACGTATTTCTATTCATGCCAATACTATATGTACCAAATATCATTTCCGTGGGTTCAAAAATGCCGAAGATATGACGATTTTAAGTTTTGCGTTATATGGGCGGGACCACGCCCATTTGTCCAAGCACAATTTTATATAACCCAATATTCCTTCCAGAGTCATATTAAGACGCTGTGAAAATTTCAGGAAAATCGGTCCAGTGGTTTGGCCTCCTATAAGGCACAAACAGACATACAGACATACATTCATTTTTATATATATAGATAAACAAAAATGGTTAACCCTGCAAACATTTTCTGTCGCCTCAGAATCATCAGAGAATCGCTTGGAAGACGAGACAATCGCCGGCGAGCTCATTTGAGAGTCATCCGGATATCGCCGACTGTAAACAGGAGGCCATAAAAGCGATTTGCCTGGAAGATTCGTATACAAATCGCCTGAAGGGTTCGTAAGCGATGCGCTGAGAAGGATCGCTAACGAATCGCCGTGGGGGCCTTAAGTGATTCGCTGGAAAGATTCGCAAGCCAATCACTAAGAAAAGTCCTAAAAGGGGTCAAACGATTCGGCAAAACGGGTCTTCAGCGATATGTTGCGAAGCATCGTTGAACGTAAAAAAATGTTTTATTTTATTTTAAAAAATTAAAAAGCGTCGTTGCTTCTGAACGATAAGAAAATATTTGACATTTTTTTCACAAGTTTGAAAAGCGATCCATCTTTCAACGATCGCCGGAATGAGCGAAGGAAGATTTTCAAAATTTTTCTTGAATCGCGCTTTAATCGCTTGTGCGATTGAAATGCGATCAATCTTCTAAAGAACTCTTGGGCGAATCGCAAGTGCATCGCAAAACCAGCTTCTCTTCCAATCGTCTTCCAAATGTTTGCAGGGAACAAATTCAACACTAACATACTTACTGCTTATTTTTTATTGTTGAATGTCAAATTTCCGCAGCAATTAAATATACGGGCATATAATTGCCCGCGAAACGTTGACATTTTAACTCTTCACACATGGTTGTGAACTTGGCTGCAGTGAACAAATTGTTTCCTTCAACAGCGTACTGCCTAGCGAAAAAACAATTTCGCTGCCTATTCGCTGTCAAAAACTTAATAAAGGTATTCATGCAATGCCGAAAACGAGCCGAATATGCCGAAAATCGGAAAAACCGTAAACGCCCAATATGAATTGTCAAAATTTCTACGGAATCTGATATTCGACATAGTTTCCAGTTTGCCGTACGATTTTGATGCGTAAATAGCACCGAATACTTTCGACAACCAGTTGTTGCCACCTTTCAATTGTACATATATTTAATACTTGTAAATATTAAACATTAAAATAAAATTAAATATTTTGCATACATTTATTACAAATAAAATACAAATATTAAACCAAAGTTGCCACTTTTTGAATGCAACTTAAAGAACAACTGATTGATATACGGCATTCGCCGTTAGATACAAAAAAAGTAACCTCATGCAAAAACAGCCAATATTTTCCGATATACGGCATCGGAAAATATTCGGCATTGCATAAATAACATTAATCCACTTCTTATGGGAATTTTGTTTTCATTTTTACAGCATACTGAGCTTTAACATTTAAATTTAGTTTTAACACAATTAACCATGTTTCTGGTTTGCATTCGAATAGTTATGTATTTATTTCAAAAAACTTTTGATATTTTGCAATTTCAATATTTTTGTAGACAGCTGATTTTAAGCTGTCTGACCCTTTTATCATTTTCGCCAGAAGAAATTTCTCGGACAAACCCTGCGTCTACACGTAATCACTTACAAATGAAGAATATATATTGTCTTCGAAAAAGTTCGAAATTAGCTGCAAGTTGCTTCAGCGTCCACATGTGCAAGTGCAATTTCATTTAAAAATGTTGTCAAATGCGACGGTCTCCCTGTGATTGCAGTATTGCTTGAAATGAAGAAGTTAAAATACGAGGAAAACATGTTACTAGTGTGGCTTCTTGTACAAAATTGCGGACATCTCGGGAAATCCACAGAAAGCATCACTTTAATCCCCCTTTTTGACATTTACTTGCAGCAAGTGCCAAAATTCACTGCCTCTAAAATTTCCTTGCAAGTAGCGCTGCAAGTATGCTGCAAGTCCTTAAATGTGAGTGTGTTAGTAAAAATATTTGGATGTATTGAGTTTTTCGAACTTGCATTTGCACGTGTGGACACTGGGTAGAACTTGCAACTTTTAACAGGGAAAGGAAATTTTTCACTCTCTTGATTGTACTCTCTTTTATAATTTTTTCAAGAACGGGAACGATTCTCGGACTAAAACCTGCAAAAATGGTAAATTGGACTAAATCTTTAGATTACGGGAACAGACTTAGTAAGTATGTGTTGGTGTCGAATTTGTTATTAAACAAATTTATTAAGTTTATTTATGTGTAGTCTTGCCTTTTGTAGGATATAAAATTGCAATTGCAAACAATAAAAATAAGAATCTGTGAACCCGAACAGCTAGTGCTTTTTCTCCACACAAAAATTTTGACTACAATAAAATTTCGCGTGTAGAATTATATGCCCAATAAATTTCGTTCCTACAGCATACTAAGCTTAGCACTTTAAAAAATACTTTGCACTCCCAAGATACCCGCAATAAAAAGCATTAAGTAAAGTTGTGGATATTGGTTTAAAATTAGCTTTATTGCAATGGAACACATGGAACCTTCAACGTGAAGTTATAACAGATATTTTCAATAACTGCTTTAGAGTAAGAATTCACACTTCACTTTAGCAAAAAAACTGTTTTTTGAAGCTGCTACACTTGTTAAAGGTGTTTCAAATGCCTTTTATACCTTTGCTCGATTTAAACATAGTTTTAACTGTCTTTTTCGGTTTGTGATCCGTTCGGTTTATTAGGTGCATTTTTTAATTATTAAAAAATTAAAGCAATTTATTTAAAATAAAATAAATTATAATAAAATTTAAAATTTTGAAAACTGAATCCAAAAATGTATTGGTGACAACGAACGGGCGACATCCCCCCATGTCACACTTCGCCACAAATGTTCAACCCCTCTCCCTCCTTTCCCCTTAATCTGGAAATCATTAAATTGTTTTCATTGTTTCTTCGAAAATTCCAAGAATACACGTGGACTTTCCCACCAGATAGCTGCACAAGCCTATTCATTTGCAATTTCAAGTACTTGCTAAATTTATGAATACAAGCGCGCTTGAACTTGATAATTTTCAATCAAGTTCAAGTATACTTGAAATTAGTCAAGTCGACGTCAGCTTGTTGCCCGAATTTACGAACGCGTGATCTACGACACGAAGTAGATCAGAGAAGTATAAACATACACGGCGATATTGCGACGATTCTACTCACCGATTTTTTGCTCGTTGGATCGGAAGGAGAGGTGAAAGCGAAAACGTACACATCGGCCGTACCAGCGATTTATCGCTCTCACTCTTTCACTCACGTGTACAAAGAGTAAATTAGTAAGAAAAATCGCTCGGTCAAAATCGTCATGTCTACAAGCTATGGACGACGAAACAGTGCAACAAAAGAAAATCGCTGAAGAAAATCGTTGCAATATCGGCGTATCTAAAATGGGACTTAAAGAAAAATTTGTTGAGCACAAGGGTGTACCCAAATAAATAGTTTTCAAAATATTTTGTGAAAAATATGGGTCGCTGATAAGGAAAAAATGTTTTCTTCGTGCTTTTTTCTTAAATATTTTGTGCTGTAAATCGGTACAATTATTTGGAATCTGATGTGTTTCGAGACGTCCCCTCTAAAAATGTTCAAAATGGGGAATTGATAGGCCCCTCTATTTATGCGTCTCAGAAATGCTTCTTCCTTAGAAAGCCGCAAAAAACGGTTAATTTTTACCTATTTTGCTTCCCCTTCGAGATATAGCACTTTTTCTATTTTTTCAAAGATTTTTCGAGGATTTTCCGATATCTTTCGATTTTATGTTGTTCCATATCGAAGGGGAAGCAAAATAGGTAAAATCTAACCAATTTTTGGGGGCTCCTATTTGAGGAAGCATTTTTGAGACACACAAATAGGGGGTCTATTAGCCCCCATTCGACATATTTTTAGGGAGGCACCGAAACACGTGTATGACTTACAATTGGACTTACAGTGGAGAGTTAAACACGTGTGTTTCAACGTCCCCCCCTAAAAATGTGCAAAATGTGGGAGTGATAGATCCCCCTAATTGTGTGTCTCAAAAATGCTTCCTCCTATTGTGACCCCAAAAAATGGTTAGATTTTACCTATTTTGCTTCCCCTTCGAGATATGGAACTTTATAATCTCAGAACAACATCTTCATAACATCAGAATCCAAATAATTGATCCGACTTAGATTGCAAAAAAGGGCAAAATCTGTCAAAATCACAAAAAAGTATTGTTACGGTCTACCATAGTGTCCAAACAACTTTTTATATTCTGACATCAGAATCGCAATCAGCGCCCCCAAAGACAACAAGCTTTCCCAATTTGAGCTATTTCAACTATTTGGATACTTGGAAGCTTATAAGCTTTTGCCGAACATATCAATCTTTTCAAGTATATTGCCGAAAATTTCAAGCGTCTCAAGTTTTTTTGCGCAGCAGAGCAGAAAAGCTTGCGCTTGATTGGCTTGATACGAAGCTTGCTTCGCTTGGTTTTTTCAAGTTCAAACCAAGCGAATTTTCAAGTACTTGGAAAAGCTTGATTTTTCAAGTGCTTGATGCAGGTCTCTGTTTCCCACTTTTAAGTGGGACATGCATGATATTGATCTTAAACATTACTATTATTTATCACAGCTGAACTTTATCATTTCACAACTTTTTTGATTATGTTAATGGTGAATCATTACTTATAAAGACAAATTATTTTGAACTTAATAAGAATGAAATAAAAACAGTTTTATTATTATTGTCTCGGTTTATATTTTTAATATATGTATACTTATACAAAAACTATATGTTTTAAATACCACAGAAACCTCTCAGTCCCGTTTAAAATCCTTGGAAAATGTTGAGTCCATATTTAAGGAAAAAGTTGATTTACTGCAGCAACGCTGCTTTGACCTGGAGGAAAAATTATCGCAGGCGCTGATGCAGGAAGAAAAATCGAAAATAATGCTGCAGCAGAGTGAAATGAATTTTAACATTATGGAGACAAACCTTAAGCGGTTAGTTCAAAAATACTTTCATCAAATACTAAAGTAGTAATGATTTTTAAATATTTTAATTGCAGACAAGTTTCCAATCTAAATGAAACATTGGTGGACACAAATGGAAAGTTAAATGAGGCGCTGGTGCAAACTAAAACATTGGAGGAAAAACTCGAAACGCTACAAGCTAGCATGTCCAGCAGTAATCTTATGCAATCACATTCTCACCGCGAACTGACGGTAGCGGCACTGCATGAAGTCGCATACCAAGCTGCACAAGAACGAGATCAACAACGGCCACAATCACCCAACTTAAGCTTAGGCAGAAATTCAATGGACGAAGCCATGGGCGGTAGCGTGGATTGGCAACTGGTATGCAGGAAAAAAAATTTATTGTTTTATTTAAAACATTTTTATTTTTATTTTCTTCGCTCTCAAAGGATGACTTAGATTGCGTTTCAAATTCGGGACGTCAGGCAGCTGGATCTGTTTATGGCATGCATATAAATTTACCCTACATAGGTCACAATACCACAACTTTAGAACATTTGCAGTCATTGCTTAAACAACGTGACGGTGAGCTCAATCAGTTGCAGTGGGAACTGTCGCGCTTGCAAGCCGAGCGTGGCGTATTAAATGATGAAATTTCAAATTTGACACTGGAAATGGAACTCGTACGTTGCTTCATACATGTTATCTATCTCAAAAATTTGTGATTTTCTTTATTTAGATCAAGGAAAATCTTATCACACATGAAACTTTGGAGAAGAACTTTGCTGAGCTACAGCATCAATACGATGCACTCCTGCAAATGTATGGTGAAAAGGTAGAACGCACCGAAGAACTAGAATTGGATCTGTTGGAAGTGAAGGAAGCCTACAAGGCGCAAATCGACGAGTTACTTGGTCAACCCAAAACTGCTTCATAGTTAGTTTCTTCTATTCAATCAACTTTAAATATTATATTAATTTATCTATCAAATACTTATTAATCCTTTATTATACGTCTATATATATATATTTATGTGGTGATATCTTAAAACAAAAATAAAAATTTTATTTAATGTTAATATAATACAAATAACCGTTAAGTGAAAACGGTTAGCAAGAATCGATTTAAGTAATATATAAAAAATACATCAAAATTTGGAAAATTCACCTAACTAATCAAAATTTGTAAATATTTTAGACAGTTGCAATTAAAAAATTGATTTACACAAACAAGAGAAATCGAAGAGTAATTGACTTGAGTTCTGCATCCTTTATATGTAGCTTTGTTTTTAATTCCTTTATAATCTAAATGAGCGCACATTAAGAAATTGAGTTTTATTTTATATTTATTATATGCATTGGCTTAAATCTTAATATTAAAATAAGTGTGGCGTTCCTAGTTATGTGAGGAGAACAACATCTGGGGAATGCTGCAGTAGTTGTCTTCAAATATATTTTAAACTATGCCCGTGGGTCGTGCTGTGGTTGGTTGCGTACTTGGTTTTGTCATTATGTCCACAGCGCTTTTGAAGAACTGTGTTTTAACAAAGTCTGTTGCTGCTGCATTGAGATCTTTACTTGCTCCATAGTTGCACTTAAAATAGCCATAGAGATTAGCTCCATTAAGTGCTAGTGCAATCATAACCAACAGCAGCCACTTAAATTTTAGTCCAAAAAGCGCCACAATAAAGAAGAGACCCCAGAACGCAGGACACAATATGAGGCCGAGCCAAAATATGCGCGCCTCGTAGTTATTTATCCGACCCTATAGAACAGAAAAAAATATGAATTTGTTAATGCTGTAGATATAGTTAAAAAGGAAATAAATACCTTTTTTGACTCAAACACCCAGTGCGAAACACCTTCATCATCTACGTAGTTCCACCACCGTAGACCCACCAGCAAACGCCCTGTAATATTTTTAACTGTCCAAAAGTCTGCAGAAAGGAATAAAACAACAATCACGAAACTCGTAATGAACGAATCGCTGAACCAGCCACAGAAAATGTATATTACAATGGCTGCGCCACGAAAAAACAAGTGGAAGAAGGTCACGTAGGGATGACTGCCAGTTTGTGAAATGTTTTATTAATAAATATTAAGATTCTATGCTAGCTTTTGAACTCACGCATATTTTTTTGTTACTCCATTCTGCATCTCTTCCTCCTCACCGAATGGTATTGTATCATCATCCAGCAGTGGTACCTGCAAGTGCACCAATAGATATCAAATAGTAGCTAAGAACATCCACATAGCAAGATGTTTGTTTAATCATCATGTTAGAAGTAGTAATAGATTATTTTTTATGAATATTAATGTTAGGAAAACATAAAACAGGATTATCAACAAAGCAATGAAGCCGCATTGTTAGTGTTTTTAACAAGTAATCCAAATTAAATATACTATGAGCACCACACTCATTCGTTTAAATAAGATAAAAACTATTTTATAGCAAATTAGAACGCAGCATGCTGAACATACATCTCTTACCGTGGCCGACGACATGGAACCGATTTAATTGCTTTATTTTTCAACTAAAATACTTTGTTAAAAACAACAAAAATTATTTTAATACACGTATTAAAAATCCTTAAAAATGTAAGCAAAGAAAAAAGCTACGAACTAAATTTTTTTCCTCGTCAATACGTCAACTGTCATAAAACGCGAAATGACAAGAGCAGCCAGACTTACTATAAAATGAGTGTTTTAATCGAAAATACCTTTGGCTCTGTACCAAACGGAAAGTCCTCTACAGTGTTAGTGGAACAATTTTGATAAACGTAACGTCTAATAGTACGTTTACATATGAGGATTAAGAGAAAGAAGATTAGCCTAATCTCCTTCTGGAATCACAACTGTTTGATGTAATCATCTGCGTGATCGAGTTTAGCTTTGACATTTGGTTGCTTTGTTTTATGTATTTAACTTTTCTAATATTTTTTTTATTAAATTTTTTACACTACATATCTTACATATTTTTTTTACGTTACACACATTTACACATTTACAAACAATTGAAAACAATTATTTGACCTTTCATTAGGTCTGTTTAAGTACTTTTTCTAGCTAGAAGAACAAGCTTAAAATCGCTCTCTCGAACTCGAAAGTTGCACGAAGTGTTCTAAAAGAAATTTGTTCCAGCTGCATATGAACAAGCATCAAGAATAAGCACCAAGAAGAACAAGCAAATGCCAATCTGTCGTTTTTTGGTTGCGTATGTTGTGCGATAAAAAATAAATTTACAAATTGTTTAATATCAATATATAACAATAAATATAATTAAATATAAAATATCAAGTTAAAATTGACGCCGTTTTCGTTTGTAACAAGATCAAATTGGAGCTGTTCACGTTTGATAGGAAATCAGCTGTCTTCGTGCTTGAAACTAGCTAGAAGCCGTTTCCGTACATTTGACGAACGAACGAAAATGGGCATTTCAACCCATGAAAGGACTTTGACCGAGCTACTTATAATCAATTAAATTGTCAAGTTGTTTTTTGTGTGTGTTGTGTGTGTTGTGTGTGTTGTGAGAATGTTTTTTCATGGCAGTTTTCACTCTCTGAGGTTTGCCATTGTCTGCAGAGAGGTGACGGCCGAACAGAAAAATTAGTTCAATTGAGAAACTTTCTGTGTCAGATGGGATTCTAATCGGGGTTCTTTGGCGAATGGGCCACACACTCTACGCACTACGCCACGGCCGTACTTTTGGCACTGTTCTCAAATTTAATTTTACTCTCTCACATTGAACTTTGCTCGACTTTTACTCGAAAATGTGTACGAAAACAGACCCATTTGTTACTTCTTTACAGAGTTGAATTTTTTAGGTAATTTTCGATAGTTGCACAGTAGCAAACCTCTTTTGAGGAGATTAAGGATTAGATTAATTTGTAATCTAGTTCCGGAGGGATTATTTATTTTATGGTTAATCAACAAGATAAGCGAGTTAATCTACTCAAATGGCCTTATTTCGATATGTAAACGTTCTATAAAAAATTTTAAAATATCGATATTCTGTGGCTTTTTATGACTACTTAAACCTATATTAGGTTGATTGTATGATAGTAATGTATTTATTTATTTCTAAAATATGAAATAAGTAAAATATGAGTAAGGCAGAGTTTTTACGTCATTCAAATTGAATGAAGAATATCGCATTTTTTGTTCTCTTTTACTCTCTTCGAGATATTTGATTGAATAGCTGTTCACACGTGATTTTTTGATTGAATGGCCGATGCCGACTAAAAGTGTTGTAAGTACCAGAAAAGTTGATCATGCAACCCTGTGATTGATTGATGCATGTCTTGAGCCCCATCAATATTTTGCTTCGGCAGGGTATCGAAGCTAAAAACCCCCTCCTTGCCATATTGAAGTAAATTCGAAGTATTTAGCCACGACTTATACGATGACATTCATTTTTATAAACTAACTAAAGTTTTCCTATTTTGATGACGTCACTTTGTATGAGAGGTAGGCGTGGTTTTGATCCAATTTTGCCAAATGTCATAGAGATGTTTCATATTATATATCAAAGTTAATGTGCAAGATTTCAAGACAATTCCTTATTTTTTTGTGGATTTTTTAGAGATTTAACGTTTAAAATAAAGCCACTTTGTATGGGAAGTGGGCATGATTTTCATTTAAATTTCCATATATCATACAGATGGTTTATATTAAATATAAAAGTTTATGTGCAAAACTTTGAAACATTTCTTTAATTTTTGTGGATTTTTAAGAGATTTTACGTTTAAAATAAAGCCACTTTTTATAGGAGGTAGGCGTGGTTTTCATCCGATTTTTCAAAATTTCATAGCGAGGATTAAAATTGAAGAGGAAATTTCAAGGCATTTCTTTAATTTTTGTGGATTTTGTGGAAAGAACGCTTTTTTCGGCGCCTGTTGTAGGCGCCTATAAGCATGAACAATGTTTCATATATATTATGTGAATCCGAGCACATACAAAGCTTTTTTTAAGGCGCCTTAAAGTAAGCGCCGAAACAAGGCACCTACGAAATTTTATAAATGTGAAAAACATTTTTTTTTCTACACTTTAAACCGACATATTGTCAAAAATTTGTGTACTCAAAAATAGGGGAAAAATCAAGTTTGTTTTAAAAACATTTTAAAGTAGAATATTCAATATAAAGGAGCACAAATGGACGCGATGGATACGGATTCATTGAAGAAGAAAGAGGTATTCCTCTGATGATGACATTTTATTAATAACTAGCTGAATATCCGGCTTAGCTCGGGAGTTGATATAAATAATTTTTAATTTCATTCGTCGATTTGAAAAAACTTTTCATGAACTTGAGAAGGAATTTTGTGTGCATCTTTCAAGCCGGTAACTTCAACGAAATGAGCAAAATGTAGCATCAACATCTGAAAATGATGAGAAAAAGTTAGGGAAATCGTGATTTGTGTGTGCGTGCCGCTGATTTCTTGCAAAAATATATTTTCAAGTTTTATATTGTATTCGATAGATTGCACATTTTTGAAACAAATCAGAGGGCAATTCACGAGGAAACTGGACAAAAATTAAATAAGCATTGAAAAAAGAAATTGAAATGTCAAAACAACGCTAACTTACGACGCAACTGAATGGCGCATGTGTTGATGCGTACTCATATACCACAGAATTCGGCATCAGCTGTCCTGATTTGCGAAAACACAAAGTTGAATATAAATGCACATAGAGAAGAAAAAAAATAATATTTATCACCCTTCGCGCTTTGCTACGCCTAACTGTATTTTGAAGTACAGCACCCTCTGGGGTTCAAGATATAGCAAAATACATAGCGCCAAAAGGCTCACCGCACCTGAAAATCACTTTTTATCATACTTCAAATCAGAAAATCATACTTATCGGATGAGTTGTTTTGAGTTTTTTTGCGGTATTTGTACAACAGCACCCTCTGGCTTTCGAGATAGAATTAAAAAATAACGCCAAAGCCCTTTACATACTCGATAATCCAATCCTATATATCCGATATACAAATTTTTATCTAAATCGGATGAGCGGTTTTTGAGTGTTTCATGATTTCTAAAGTGATTTGAACTACAGCACCATCTGGTGTTAAAGAAGCGCAGAAAAAAGTCTGAGATACCCACCATATCCGAAAACTCATATGTACAAATGTTCACGCAAATCGGATGTACAGCTAGGAGTTTTTCGAGACTTTTAAAACATTTGTACTGCAGTACCCTCTGGTGTTCAATATAGAAAATAAAGATAAGTTATAAAAACTGCCGTACTCGAAAACCAATAAATACAAATTTTCATGTAAATCGGATGAATGGTTTCGGAGATAAACTATAATAACAAAATTCATGGAACCCGATTGGAACCCGAGCGCCACCTACCGGTTCCAATTGTGAATCTGAACTATCCAGGGATCCACTTAAACACACACAAAAAAATTCATCAAAATCGGTGCAGCCGTTTAGGAACAGTTTAATATCATACACACGTACAAATTGTACAACAGCGCCCTCTACTTTTCGAGACAGAGCTAAAGTGATAACGCCAAAACAGTTCCTTTACACGAAAATCCTTTAATAACATCTTTCATCCACATCGGATGAGCGGCTTTCTACTTTTCCATGATTTCTTAAGAGATTTGTACTCCCTCTGGTGTTCGATATAGTACAAAAAAGATAAGTCCTAAACAGCCACCATATTAGAAACATCTATACAAATTCGTATGCAAATCGGATGAACGGTTTCGGAGATAAGCAATTAAAACAAAATGCCTTAAACACGATCGGAGCGCCACCTACCGGGTCCAATTGTCAATCTAAACCATCCAGGGATCCACTCAAACACTCACAAAAATTTCATCAACATCAGTGCAGCCATAGCTTTCTCTCGAAACCCTCTAGTTTCAAGATAGCACAAAAAAGATAAGTCCAAAACACTCACCGTATCAGAAAACCCCTATTTTCCAATTTTCATGCACTTCGGATGCACGGCTTAGGAGTTTTCGAGGTTTTTCAAAATATTTGTACTACAGCGCCCTCCGGTGTTCGAGAGAGAAAAGAGTAGATAAGTCAAAAACCTCAGCGTGTCCGAGAACCTCTACATACAAAATTTCATGCAAATCGGATCAAAGGTTTTGGACTTTTTCGACTTTTTTTAAATATTTTTACTACAGCGCCCTCTGGTGTTCAAGAGAGAATCTAGTTTATAAGTCATAAAACTCACCGTTTCCGAAAACCTCTATATATCAACTTTCATGCAAATTCTATAAGCGACTTAGGAGTTTTTTGACGTTTTTTAAAATATTTGTACTACAGCGCCCTCTGGTGTTCAAGATAGAACAGATTAGATAAGTCATGAAAACTTGCCGTATCCAAAAACCTTATCATACTAATTTTCATGCAAATCGAATAAACGGCTTAGGAGTTTTTCGAAGTTTTTTAAAATATTTGTACTACAGCGCCCTCTGTTGTTCAAAATAGAATAGAGCTAATAAGTCATAAAAACTCACCGTATCCGAAAACTTTTACGCAAAAATTTTCATCCAAATCGCATGAACGTTTTTGGAGATAAGCTAAATAAAAGAATGCCTGGAACCCGATCGCAGCGCCCCCTACCGGGTCCAACCTTCTTCCCTGAATAAAAAGTAGCCTTTATGTTGACTGGGGATGTAAGGAACTTGGATGCCAAGTTTCATTTAAATCCACCCAGTGGTTTTCGCGTGATGCTTTCACAGACAGACAGATAGACAGACAAAAATTTTAAAAATGCGATTTTACAGATTTTTTTTTTTAAGTTTAACAGCTTTTTCTCGACTCTTTATGTGTGCACAAAAAAACGTTCTTCGGGCGCGTACCCTTACTCTTTTACCAGTTCTTGCCAAGCGCGCTCTACGAAGGGCCAAGCCAATAAAATCTTTCGGACACTTTCCCAAAACGAAACACAACTTAAACCATATTAGAACTTTAACTTATTACTTCATATCAATAAAAGTTCTCCAAACATTACTAATTATCTTGCAACTCTGATCTCTCTCGCACTTATACCACTTGCATGCAACTAGTAGACTTTCCAGATTGGGCGATAAAGCGCCGATTGGGCTATCTTTTTTTTTCATTTTGCGCTTTTATTTTGAAAAAAGCGCCGCGCGTTTTTGGGCTACATTTTGAAAAAAATTTGTGAAACTTTTTCCTCATTCTATTATGATAGAATATGTAAAAAAAATTATTTGAAACACCTTATTCTTTAGCATATGTGTGAACAAGCTCACGATTATAAATATTTCTCCAAATTTGATCGACATGGTTTCAAGCCTATCAAAATGTATAATTTTTACTTTGTATATTTTTTATAACTATATAATTTCACTTTTCTTGATAAAATCTTTATTTTTTGTTATTATTCTTTCAATATTTTTTTTGTTGAAAGATATGTTTATTTACTAAATTATTTTCCCTTATTTTCTTTAATTTTCGATGGTATATTTGCCAATGCATACAAGTTTCAATTAAAAAAATATAAAATTTCTTGTAATTGTTTATTTATGGGAAAAATTTCATACGAAATATGAAGGTTTTTCGGATTTGCGCTCTTTTGGGCTACAAAAAATTATATTGGGCGAGCTTGGGCTCTAAAAATTTTTGAGTTCGCACTTTTTCTAAAAATAATCTGGCAAGACTACAAACTAGTCTCTTTGTAAAAAACCCCTTTAATCTGACATTTTCTTTTTATCTTTTTCTAAACTTTGTGTTAACAATTTGGTCTTATTCATTTATTTATATTAAAAAATAAAATATGTCAGATGAATATGAATATGTTGCAAAAGGAAAACTTAAGTTAAAAAATGATTCCGAAATCAAAAAGAAAAAAAAGAAGAAGAGCAAAGATAAGGATAAGAACAGGGAACGTGATATGCTGCAGAAGGCATTCAATGAGTCGCTTGAAGAGGAGGCACAAAAGGCAGAAGCAAGTAGCACTGGAGGTGTTTATGAAAGAAAGCTGACCAAGGCCGAGTTGGCATTCAAACAACAGCAAGAAAAGATGGTGAGCGGTAAACACATTTAAATCAAACTTAAGATAAAAACATGAGTTTTTTAGAAAAATAAAAGAATAATGGAAAGAGCATCAACAACGCACAAGGAGCGTGTCGAGAAATTTAATGAACATTTGGACAATCTAACGGAACACTTTGATATACCAAAAGTTTCTTGGACGAAATAAAGCTGCATTTAGGTTCTAAAAAACTTAGGCCGCTAATATCTATTACAACTCAACTAAGTTGACTAGATTCAACTAAATTTTTTTCGTATAACGTTTTATATAAATTTCAGTTAAACCATGTAGTTTGCCTTAATCTTTAAAGAATTTTCAAACTTTACTTGGTTCAACTGAAATGTATGTAATACGTTTTACGAAAAAAATTTAGTTGAATCCAGTCAATTTAGTTAAGTTTAATACATAATAGCGGCCTTAAAAATATAAACGATCTACTAACAAATTTGCAACAATAAGTCGGAATTTAGTTTAAGCCAGTAAAGCTTACACTATTAAAATTTGATTAATGTTTCTTAAATAAAACCATATTTAATTTATACATGCAGATATTTTTATTTATTAACAGTTAAGCCTGTTTTAATCTTTGATATTTTAAATCTTTCTTTAGAGTTTTTTTTAACAATTTTTAAACCAATTCAAGTTCGTTCCAACATTTATATTAAATGTGAATTGAGGAAATTTTGTTGCAGATTTAACAGCTAGATGTTGTAAAAGGGAATGTTTAAGTTTTAGTCTGGCTACTGATGATTATTTTTGAATAGAAAAAACTTGTTTCATTGATTCTTTAGATATGTTAAAATGATGAAGCATTACTTAAGCTTAATAAAATTTAATCTTTGGATTTGAGCTTAAAATGTATTCGTATGCTTTAAGTACATAACTATATGATTAAAATTGACTTGACTACTTATTAAAAATTACATATATAATAGAAATAAACGGAATATAAATAACATTTTAAAAGCTTTAAATTTTATCACAAATTAATAAAATGCTTAATTACACATTTCTCTTCTATAACTTGACTTTACCAATTCTTGCACTCATTATATAAAACGCGGCGCGCAGTTTCGACTAATGGAAATGATACATTTCCTTTTCTATTCTCTGGTGTCCGCACAGTTTTTGGCATACAATAGCCACCAAAGTCATCCGTATTTAATGAGAATATCATGATGCCACCTAAATCGTTTGACTTGATGTAACGTGTTTTGCATTCCATGCTCATTTCATTCTCGAATGAAATCCACTCGGTGCCGCTGTACAAATAGGGAGAGCATGTTTGCTGATCGTACAACAATGAAACGAACAGATTATGTGACTCGAACCAACACACTTCCGAGTATGTTGTAAACCCTTTGCTGCCGCAACGTCCAATGTTTTCAGCTGGAGCACCGATTTTATTATTAAAAGGATTTACAAGCCTACAGGAGGATTCTGTGTAATTAAAATATCGTATTTTTCAGCATGATAAACTCACTTAAAGGAATGTCCGTATGTCGGAAGCCCTACGACCAGCTTATTGCGTTCAATACCATTAGCAAGCCACCAGTTTACCGAATAATTGATATTGAGTGTAGCCAGAATAGAACCTTCATTGCGTCGGGCATATAGCGGTGCATTTAGCCCTTATAAAGAAAATGAAATAAATAATTTTAGATATGTTTACTCCAAAATTTTACCTGTGAACGGTGTGCCACGTGACCAAAAATGATAATCATAGGTCATTAGATTAACAAAGTCAACGTAAAGATTTAATTCACGCATATCGTAGGCAAAGAAAGCTATTCCTTCTGGCGCCGCCACAGCAACAGTTAGCAAATAGTCGCGTTTTTCGCGCACATATTCCTGCCGAATTTCATACAGCAATTGCGAAAAATGTTGACGTTCCTTGTTGTAAGCGCTGGGAAATTCCCAGTCCAAATCGGCTCCATCTAAATTGTAAGCTCGCAGAACATTCTTAAGCGATTGTATAAAGATTTTGCGATTCGCATGATCGCGCACAAGTTCTGGAAAACCGTAGCTAGTGTCACCGCCACCCACCCAGAGCAGCAATTTCAAGTTTGGATTCTTGGCATGTAGCGCGGGAACACTGCGCAGTTCTGTTAAAAGGTCCTGGGAGAGCACAAGGGTGTTGTTGTACACTTCGGCAGGTCCAATATTAATGTGTGTGCATAGGCTGGCCGGCACATCAGCTAAGCGCAAATCATCAAATTGCTGATCGGCATTGGGTGCTGAATAGTAACAGACAAGTTTTTTCTGCTCCCCAACCGAGACGTTTTCATATGCGCGATCATGTGCTCTGTTTGTCAACTGTGCTGTTTGGTTCTTTGGAAAATTATTCTTTTGTAAAATTCGGAAATCATGTGAAATCTTGGCCGGATCATGGGCGCTATTGGCATATATATGAGCACGACGGTACCACCAATCTGGTACGTCTGAAATTTATAAAAAAAAATTATTGCATGACATACACTTGCAGATTCTGCATATGTATATTACTGGCTATTAATGGCGGATAGTGCAGCGTCTCGCTGTAGGCCGAGTTCCACAATAGAAAGACCAGCGCGGTTGTCAGCACATAGAGTAAGACGAGCGCAAAAATGCGCCACCAAGTATGATTATAGCTGCAAGTTTATCATTCATAATAGAGTTTGATAAATTCACAAGTCTTTAATACTTACCGCACGCCATTGGTTTCATCTACCAATTCGTAGTCAACCATTTTATATGTTCTGCTTAACTAGTATTATCTGACCTCCTTTCTTTGAGGCTAATTTGTGTCCTTGATGTCGATTATGAACCCTAGTGTCGTGGCTTATAAATTACAGCAGTTTTCTTTGTTTACTTGTCAAACAATTGTTTTTCAGCGCCATGCCCCTCCCTTAACATGAAACATACGTTTTCTTATCAAATATATATTTCTAAACGACCAATTTTTTTCTTAAGAAACTCCAAACGACTAATTATAATATATAAACATCAGTCAGACGCACTGCAACAAATTAGGTTTGTTTGTATTCGTTTTCGTTTTTTTTTTACTTAATTTTCTCAACCAGCTGTTGGACTTGGTTGATTGTCAATTAAGTGACTTTAAATAAACGCTGCCACCTAAAAGCAGTGCGTAAAGTAAGCTACTGCAGAATTGTAATGCATGTCACAAGGCTTGAATTCATGTGTAATGACCCAAAGCTTAACTCGTCACCTGTATTCCTTTGATTAATTTTCTCTTTTCCGTTTGAGGAACAGTTGTTTTTGACAAATGATGTTCGGCTAAAGAACTGCCACTCCTATCTATAGATTATTATATTATGTAGATTTATTTATTTATTTCAATTCATCTACCAGGTTGAAAACCTTCACAGATTACATAGTTCAACTTAAACTCTAAATATATAGTAGATAACTTATTAATAACTTCTATGTACAGAAATAGTATATTGATTGAATAGAACTAGGTTCATTATAATGTTTAATTTAGACAAAGGATTTGATAGATTTAGGGAAATTCATTAAATAGCTTCAACAGTTTATACTGCACTGGCTAAATTAAATACAATTTTACTTTATAAGTTAAGATATTAATAGGTTTGAAAAGTGCAGTTGGAACAACAACTATACAAAGCAAATTACATATTTTCTAAAATGTCTAAGAGCTGCCTTTTAAACTGATATCGTTCACTGGAGAAATCCAGCTGATTTGCAACCGTGTTACAATGCGATAAGCATCTACTGATAGTACCATTCAGCCCATAATTAGTTCTGTAGTATGGCGTGTGAAATAAATCAGAGCTTCTAAGTGTACGACTAATTACATTGAATGGGATGACAAAAAGCAGTTCTGACGAATTTATTTTGCCATCAGTTATGTCCTTTATGAATAAAATGTTAGATACGACACGTATTTGTGAAAGGCTATTAAGACACAACAATCGACAGCGGAACCAGTATGCAGGCATATTTTCCCAGGAGTATAACTGACGTAACGCAAATCTCGTGAAGCGCTTCTGAATATTTTCAATTCTAAACTTAGAACATTCATAGAAGGGATCCCAACTAACACTAGACTAACAAAAACTGCTTTAGATGTATAGGGATCTAAAAACTCTTTAGAATTTCTCTTTAAAAAACCTAATTGAGAGTTAGCTTTTGATATAACATATTCGATGTGAGTATCAAAGGAAAACTTATGATCAAAGAAAACCTTCGCGCAGAACCGTCGATGTAGTTATAATTGATTACTGTGTTTCTTCTAGACAATGATAAAACTTTACATTTAGAAAAATTTAGTGGGAGCTTGTTAATGTTGCACCAATGAAGAAGTGATTCAATGTCTTCTTGTAACTTGGCGCAATCATTGATTTCACAAACTTTTATATATATCTTTAAGTCATCTGCGTATAAGAGTGCTTTGCAAAACTTCATTATAAGTGGGATATCATTTATAAAGAGAATGAAAAGAAGGGGAACTAAGTGACTTCCTTGCGAAACTCCTGACTTAACGGAAACTGGATAAGAGAGTTGGTCACATACCTTTACGTATAGGACTCTGTCGCGAAGATACGATTCCATCCATCTCAGCATTTGCGAGTGTACACTAGATACATTCACATTTATATGGATTTTACTAAAGTGTTTCGGATTCACCGTGCCCCCCCCCCCCCCCTCATATGAAAGGTGCTTGCATAAAAATAGTAAAACGCCAAAAAAATACCAAAATTTTGATAAACTGGATGAGCTACAGTTAAAAACGTGTTTTTCGGGCCTTCAGGGTTAATGTGAATTTATTACTTTTCGTACTGACATTAAAGCTACACGAAAATTACAAAAAAAATCTATTCCCATGTAAAATTGGTCGCTTAATCCGATCCGTACTCAGATTTGGCATAAAATTAAATTTGCGGTCACCAGGAGCAAATAAACGCGAATATCGATGATGTTTTCCACTCAGTTATCATTTCAAATCTCTCAATCTGGTAGATAATGATGTTCTTCTCAAAATTAAACATTTTAGTTGTGAAGCCTGCTTAATGTAAATAATATTTAAAGAAAAAATTTTGCAAATCAAACAATATTTAAGCAAAATATGGTTAACTAAATGAATGTAATTTTTCAAAAAATTTTAAAATAAAATTAAATAATTAAAAATTTTAAACATTTTTTCAATATTCAACTCTGATTGCAGAAAGAACTCGGCGCTATTTTGATTGGGAATACTTAGTATTTCTAACCTTATTGTGTTTTCTTGATTTGAAATCGAAGACACCACCGTTTGAATTCAATGTAATGTTAACATTGATATTGTCTCTTGTATATGAGCACATGTAGATTGTGTGATTAGAGCTGCGATTGTGCCAGGCATGGGAAGTTCTAAGTTATTTGAACGGTTTATGTTTTGGTTACAATCAGTGTGTAGGTAAGTTTTATAGAACTTATAAATAGTTGTTTTTAGAACTAATAGGATTATTGTATATGTATATGTATACAGCCGTGGACACATAAATAGCACAAAAATACATGTAGGGTGTTTCACATAAATTTAAATAAAATACATAGAGGATAACAAGAATTTATTTCATGGTATTTGAGTTTAAACATTATAAACTTAAAATCAGTAGTAACTTTGTAACTACGAATTAAAAATTAGAAAATTAATGAAAAATCTGAAATTGTTCCTCAGCTGAAGTGGACGTATAAATAGCACAATTTGGATTCTGAAAAGAAGACATAGTAATTTATTTTTATTTTACAATGAGCTTACGAATATGTTTACTAGTACTTGGTACTGTATCCCGAATTGTTCAAAACAGCCCGACTTCTTCGTCCCATAATCTCCTCAAGCTTCCTGACCCAATCCTTCGGAATAGAGTACCAAGCCTTCTCAATTCCACTCCATAACTCATCTTAATTTCGAAATTTTGGTTGCTTATGCTGACCTTCACATCATTCCATAAATTTTCTATGGGATTGAGGTCTGGGCTTTGAGCCGGTTAATTCGAAATATTTATTTTTTCCTTTTTTAGCCAATCAATCACAACCTTTGCTGTGTGTTTTGGATCATTAGAGTGCATAAAAATTCACCTAATAGGCATGTTCTCAAATGCAAATGGTTCCATCTGGTTATTAAGAATATCTAAATACATATTTTTGTCCATTATTCCTGGTATACGAAAAATTGGCCCAACGCCGTGCCAGGAAAAAGCTCCCCAAGTCATTAAATTCCCTCATCCATGCTTTAAGGATTTTTTTTGTATACTTCAGATTCAACTCTTGGCGTTTGGGGCGCCGAACAAAAGTTTTTCCATCTGGTTCAACCCTATTAAATTTAGTTTTGTCAGTCCAGAGCACGTTCTTAAAAAATTGGTCTTCTTTATTCACATGGGCCCTTGCAAACGCTAACCGATCCTTTAAATTTTTTTTGGTTAAGAGCGGCTTTCTTCGGCTAATGCGTCTATAAAGATTAGCTTCATGTAGTCTCCTAGATACTAGTTTTCTTGCAACATTTAGGTTCTTTTCTTCATTTATTTCCCTTATAATTTGCTTTGCTGTCTTGAAAGGATCAGCCTTACTTTTGCGAACTAAAGTCATTCAGAACAATAAATCAGTGGAAGCGCTGGATTTACGTCTAGGATTGCGCGGCTTATTCTCGAAATTATTTTAACCATTTGATGTAACCAGCTTGTGTGCATTATAGACCATTTTTGGCGAAATTTTGAGAATATCCGCGATTTCAGATGGTTTTTTGCTTATTCACTTAGTTCGTTAATTATAGACCCTTTTTCCGGAGTGCAATGTTTGCCACGGCCCATTTTATTTAGAATCGGCGAAATTAACCGAATAAAACTCTACAATTTTTACAAACACCCGATATTTTTAACTTTTATTCACCATCTTACATGTGTGCTATTTATATGACCACAGCAGATCGTACATGCCTATACAGAAAGAGGTGGCCTGAGCAAATAAAAGTAAGTAACCGTACATCTCTTTCGGAGTTTTAAACAACGTCACACTGGAGTCTCAAAAAATAATAACTACAGTTAATATATGCATTATTACGTTCAAACGAAACGTTTAAAAAATAAGTTGACATTTGTGCTATTTATGTGTCCATGGCTGTATATGTGTTGTGGGAAAGTTCATGTTGTTAGATATATGAATTTTTCCATATATAATGCATGTATGCATGTTATTATTTTTTACTATTTTATTATAAAATTTTTATTGATAGTTAGTTTGACTGAACTATAGATAGACTCTAAGATTTTTATGGTAGATTAGGGGGGTGGGGTTGTGTTGACATTGTAGGAATTAACTTTGAACAGTACTTCCGACAAAAAAACTGACTTTTGACGAACATTTACAACAGTACCTTGGTGTGGATATGTTTGTTTCAGAGGGTTATTGTTTCTTTCCATAAGTTAGTGTGGAAAATGTCAGTAGATCTGCATTCATATTTCTGCACAAACACTGACTGAGACTGTACTTTACTTAGGCCATCTGGCAGGTATTTAAGTAATGTCTCTTAAGTAGGTTAGATAAGTATAAGATTTTCATTGTGGGGTTGAAGGGCTATCAGCTGGTATGCCCTGACTTGCAATTATCTTGTGTATAATTTTTGGGGGGTTTTGTACGACAAGATTTTATGTAAGATTGAAGGTCATACTATAGGATAGTTTCTGACTCACAATAGTCTTTTACGTGTTAGGGAATTGTGTGTGGGGATTTTTGTGTATTTAAATTTACATAGATTATGTCCTTTGATTGATGGAGTCTTAATGGATTCTGTCGTCAAGGCGGAATCGGTTGTTGAGGAGCATTTATGTAGTATATCGTTCAAGTTATGCAATGATATCTACAGCTCAATAAGGGTTCTTCAACTTCTGTTATTTAAAATAAGTCATCTCCATTTTTCAAAATTTGTTAGGTTAGCTTAGGTTTTAATGAAACAAATCGTATTTATGTGTCATCCGTTGTCATCCGAAACACAATTGAAAGGTGTAAGCATCTTAGAACTCAATTAAAATCCATGATCTATAATTTTAAATCCGTTTTTTTATTATTTTAGACGGCATTGCTATTACTTTTTTAAACGTCAATAAAATAAATCAACCAACGAATAAATTTTGACATTCTACATTGACTCATTCACTTTCATTCAATAAATCAATAAATTTACACTTTGAATAATGCAAATTAAAAATTGATTCACTGTATTGATTCACATTCAACGTCCACTATCATGGCTTTGACTGAAATGTGTAAATTCGCCTTTATATAAATAAAACAAATCAAGCGTGGCTCCTTTGTGTTATACTACGTTTACATTGCAGCCAAATCTGCAGAATAAAGTTGAAAATGAGATTAAGTACCAAAACAGTTTGCTAACCTCTAGGGTTTCACATACAAATCTGAATCTTGTAAGCTTAAGGGTTTCATCGAAACCCCCGAAATCTTCAAATTTTATAATGCAACACTGTGCTTATGTTTATTTTTTCGTAAAACAAAAAAGATCAGATTAAAAAATTTCGTAATCAGAAAATGTTGCATGATAAATAATAAGTTCTAAACATATTTTTCTGAAAATTATAAAATAAATTTTTGAAAATAAATAAACATAGAAACAAATTAAAATAACGTATGCTATGGTCTACAACACAATTATATGTGCAAAATGTCGACATTTCTATTAATTTTGAGTCGACTTCAGAAAACGTCAGACTTAACCCCTCAACAGACAGTGTAAACTGTTTAGAGATTAGGAACATTTTTTAAGCAGCAATGTAAACGTAGTATTAAGATTTTTACCATATTTTGTTCTTTTTTATTTTTTCCAACGTTATTAACTACCACTTCAACAAATCTACTACTCTATTCTAAAGAAACACCCGTATTCGCCCAAAAAGATCGAGCGTCGGCCGATCAGAGCGAACGAAGAAATCTTCGTCCGTTCGCGCTGGAAAAGTGTTTCCACTGCGCGAATAGCGTTTGCGAACATTTCATAAAAACCAGTGTTCCGAACTTTGGTTCAGACTAAACTATTTTCACTGCTAAAACGAACGAAGAAATTCTCGTTCTTTCGCCCAGTGGAAACGCTATGTCCAGGGGGCGGATTTTCTAACTGTGAAAAATAAAGTGTTCACAAAATTCAGTGAATAAAGTAAGTATGCGATTCTGTATTTGTATGAAGTGAATTCTTATGTCAGAAAAATGTACACAATGAACAAAATTTATTCACTGAATATTTTGCGGTGAAGATTCAAATTGAATGATGAAATTGAATAATGAGAAGAAATTCCTCATAAATTTTATGGAATATAATTTGGCGTTCTCGCAATACAAGCAACTGTTTTTTTTTGTGTTGTAAGTGTTGTTTTCGTAATGTTTATGTTTGAAGATTTGAAGAAGTTGATGGCGCTCATCGCCGTCATGAAAATTGTCATATCAAAGAAAAATAATCAAAAAGAAGGGTCTTGCAGCATTATTTTTGTAACTGAAAACCTTTCGAATTTCTTTTTTTCTTTATTTTGTTTAGAAATATTAGCTGTCAAATCCAATTCAGCGCTTTGAAATTTTCTTTCAGTTACTTGGGTTTTTCATTCAGCACAGTGCTGTTCATTTGCACTTACAGAATCGCATGAAATGGTAATGTGAACACTGCGCATGTAAGTGAGTTTTTTTATTTTGTGTTCACGGAATATTTCTCACAGGTACAGAATCCGCTCCCAGGGAACGAAAATAAACGGAACGTTATTTTAGTGTTCTGTGAAAAGAATGACTCATCATTCCGTTGCGTATATGTTTGTGTACATGAACCCAAGCACATACACTATATTTCGGTGGTATAAAAAGTGAACACAAACAGCATTCTGCACCTTTCGACAGGAAAACATACGGTACTACGGTAAGCACTTAACACAAATGGCATACGATTACTTTTAGTGTGGTAGCTACGGGGTAGGTGTGTTCGAAAGAAATGTTGAGGGGCAAAAACAAGGTTGAGGGGTAGCTCATATATTTGACCCTTCTAGAAGTTCAGTTACGGGAACTTCTGCGAATTTTTGCAGTTTTTGTGTTTTTTGTATGGGGACCCAAAGAAGGACAACAGATAGGGGGTAGGTGGGAAACATTAAATGATTTCACTCTCTGCTTTCTTTGTCACCCAAAATCCGTAACACATACGATTTTTTTAGTGTAACTAGTGTTTGCGTTCAAGCATACAAACTGTAATGCTACAGAATAATGAGTGAAGTCACCAACGTTATACAACGTAAACATACTGTTCTCTAAGTGAACGCTATAGTACCCTAACATTCGCAACGTTAAGCGTCTATTTGCGTTCCCTGAGGACAAGTAATTGCCTAAGATTTTATTCATAAACATTTAAAGAAAAATAAATTTCTTGGTTTTTATTTATCTGGCTAAATCAATAGATTTATCCGCTTGGGCAACCAAAATGGTATATTAAAGTATGCATATTCAGCATCAGAGATAAATAGATAGGAAACTACGATTTTGGACTATGGAAAAGATTGTGTCTATAAATAATCAATACAAGCACAAAAACCACAGAAACTCCAACATGGAACATCGAAACTCACTATAAATGTGTAAAAGGTATCAACCACGAAAACCTCACCAATATAATAGGACATCCAATCTCATATACACAATTCGTGAGTTTTGCATAAAAAATAGAGTTGGAAAAGGTGAAATCTGGAACAATCTTAAAAAACATGAAGTTTCCTATCTTTTTATCTCTGTTCAGCATCACCAACTGAGTGCCTTAATTTTGAAGCTATCGTAAGGGGTCGTTCAAAAGCTACGTTACCAATTTAAGGGGGAGAGATTTTGAAAATTACTGGGTAGGGGGAAGGGTTCAGATATTGCAACGTTATCAAAATTTTAAAAAATTTCGAAAGAATTCATATTAAAAATACCCACATATTTGGAAACATTGTCATCCGTAATTCTTCATGTTTGACCGTCTTAATGACGGTTAACTATTGACGAGTGTAAGTGCGTTGTTTTTCATATGTAACGTTACTTTATAGGTTGGATGGGGAGGGGAGGGTTTGGAATATACTACGAAAAGTAACGGAGGCGGAGGTAAAAGACAATGAATGAAATGAAATTCATTATATAAGCTTCCACAAAATAAAGATCAAGTTATAAATAAGAAATCCATTATTTTTGCATGAAATTGAAGGTTTTATTTAGCACAGTAAGAATGATCCGATGTAGTTCAAATATGCACCGTTTTGTTCAATAACTTGTTGCCACTTTGAATGTAATTTCATTATACCTCTCTCATAGAAACTTTTAGCCCTAAAACTAAAAAACTGGAACAGTCGATTTCACAAACTTCTTTGGAGATTAATGTTTTACCAGCAAAATCATTGGCCATAGACAGCAACTTGTTATCACCATGGCAATCACTTGGTGTTAACTACAGACTATAAAGCGGATACATAAGAACCTCCCAACCAAGCTCCAAGAGCTTCTAGTGAGTCACTATCGATGGCCAGGCGTTGTACTGATGGAACACAATTTCTCTCCTATTGGCCAAAGCTGGCCGCTTTTGGGCGATTGCTTATTTCAGACGGTAGATTTGCCAATCCTGGCTTGGCAATAGTTTGCTTACTGCTATTCGACTACCACCATTTTCGCTTGGTTTTGTCGTAAATCACTAAGTTTTCATTACCAGTCACCATTCGTTTCAGAAAAATATTGATATTGTTGCGATTCAGAAACCATTCACAGATATAAATTTGGTCCATGAGGTTTTTTATTTGTGTGGCAGAATAAAAATATGTTGGATGAAAATAAAATCTATGAAAAAAGATGTCCGTTCTAAAAAATAGACGTTCGTACGTAAAAAATAGATGTTCTAAAAGTAGAATCCCAAATAACTTCTAAGTCCTTGCGATTTATAACGCTTTATGAGCAGCTCTTAGAATTCGGACATTTTTTTAATTTTAATTGAAACTTTTTCTAAAAAACGTTTTCACAATCAGCTGTTTTCTAGCTGTCAATGCCTCAAAGCTTGGAAAAAGTTGAAAAGTTGCCTACTTCAGGCATCAAGCATGCGATGCCTACATGCCTGGAAGTATAATGTGTGTTGCCCCTTAAGCATTCGTGTATTCAACTGAAATGTCAAAGCCTTGCGACGATGCTTGATGCGCGATGCTTGCAATGTGTTTTGGCCTTTATAGCCACCGGCTTTTTCGTCGGTCGTTGCCGTTTCGTCGTCGTTAGTGTGCATCAGGGTTGCATCTGACAAAAATAAAAACGTACTTAACAAATAACATTTTTTGTTTTGGATACCTACTTTACTTCCCACCGTTTCAAAAGTGATGACCAAAAAAAAAAAAACGATCCTAACCTTTCAAATTTTCAATTCTTCGGGGGTATCATTGTGCCTCTTCTTATATGAATGAAAAAAATTGTATGCACCATTTCTCATTTACTATTTAGCAGTTAACTCCAAAAATTTTTGTTTTCGGATGTGACCTGAAGGTGTGGAATATTCAAAATATAACAACAGCCCGTACTGTTGTTATACACGATTCATATAAGAGGAATTACTCCTTAACCCCTATATACGCCTACGTACTAAGCCACTCAGACGACCCAGTATAGATTTATTTTTCCCACTGGAAAAGTAATTCTTTTTACGCCAATTTGCAACGCCACCTGGGGGCTTACACGTACATGAATTTTAATAAAAATATTTTTTTTTGTATTCTTGAATACTTGATTAAAATAATAAAAAAGTTTTTATAAATATCTGTAGTACGCAATACGCCTCAGACCGAAAAAGACCCCTTAAAGGCATAGTGAGGTCACAGTAAATTATTTTATTTGTTCGTACGTTTCGTGTCGGACGTCTCAGATTTTTCCATATCTCAATTTTTGTTCACTTTATAGCAGAATAAGAACTTGATGAAAATCCAAGCTCTGCAGTCTCTGCAGTAAAAACAATTGTTACAAAATCACACTACTTATACTTTTCAATAAAAATATGCGTTTACAAAAAATTTTTCGCATGTTTTAAGAGATTAATACTATAGCTTCCTCTAGTGTTAAAGATAGAACGAATAGATGTCGTACACTCTCTGTACTCGAAAATCCCTATGTACAAATTTGCATGCAAATCGGAAGAGCGGCTTCGGAGACAAGCAATAAATAAATATTTTGTGGAATCCAATCGTAGCGCCACCTACTATGTTTTCTAGCTGAATTTTCTAGGATTTCTTCAATGGCCGAGAAAAACAACAAAAAATCGCCAAGCAAATCGTAATCTCCGTTTTCGAGTTAAGCAATAACAAATTTATTTAATATTTATAAAGATATAGAACGTACTTTTCCTTAACTTGGGGTCTTGAAGGGTCTTAGGGAGCTCCTCATCGGTGAAGCCAGCTTCCAAATATATTTCGCACCTCCAGCGATTTAAAGCAAAGAAGAGCCTGCGCAGCCTCAATTTCATTTAAACCTGGATAAAGTGCACTCTGCGTAGACTTTGATTGGTCAATATTTGAACACTTTTCAGCTCCATCTTCAGCATCATTTTCTGCAGGATAGAAAGAACTCCTAACCTCTTCGCTTTGATTTATGCAAAAACAATTTATTTAGTAACACTTTTCTTTTCATTATCTTATCAAACTACATATAAACTCACTTTTTTTAAAAAATAAATAATTTTTTTTATGTTTTTAACATTAACTTTGTTAATTTTTATTAACTTAGTCATTTTTCAAAATTTTAAACTGTCGCTTTTAAATTACAACCGCAATTGATTTAATTTGTTCCCAATTGGACAAAAGGCAGTAAAAAAGGCGATATGTCAAACAAACAAAAGAATACAATGGCAAAAGCAAAGTACGAGGAATACGAAAACTGAAGGAGGTACGAAGTCAGAACGTACTTCGTATCATCTGATTTGTATGAAGATTCCATACAAGCTTATTGATACGAAGTACGCTTTGAATTTGGTATTCTTTGATTTAGCATTCCTCACACTTTCTTCTTTGCTATTGCATTCATTTTGAGATCTCTGCACACCGTACGTAAACAAAGCAAAAGTCAAGAAGTATTGCCATATTAATTTAAATTTAAGACGATTGGCACTATCAGGGTGTAAATCATAATAAAAAGGTAGAAAATAAAATAGTACTAGTACGAATTATTAAGTACTTCGTACAGAAATAATAAAAACGTATACAAAATGGTATGAAAATACGTACTTGTGCAACTCTGGTGTGCATGAGTACATAAGAACGCAGTGTAGTTATATTTAGTAGTTTCGTTACGTACCGTCAGTGGGCAGCAACCTTTAAGCTTGGCTTAATTTGACTAGACTTTAAATTCGTACTGAAAAACTGTACCCTTAGGGTACTACAATTAGAATACCCTCCCCAAAGCAAAAGAAACTATCTACCCTTTACCACAGCAGCAGCGAATGCTTCATCGGACAGTTGATGCAATGACGTCGAATTTTCCTTCATTGGGACATTTAAAATTTAATATAAAATACGGGACGTCCCGTTAAATAGGGGACATCTGGCGATACTAATTATTTTCATTAATTTTTGTCTAATCAAGCTACTGATATTTACGATCTTCGCTACAGAAAAGTAAAACATCGTTAAAGGATTCTGTGCGGTGACAAGGTTTTCACAAAAAAAAAAAAATTAAAAAGGAAATAAAACAAATTTAAGCATTTATTTTGAACTTCGCTTCTTTATTTTTTAATATATTTTATTGTTTTATATTGCCAAATATTTTATTACGTTTTCTTTTTATTTAAGGGATGACAGTCAACTATTTAAAAACGCTTTTTTTTTTTTTTAATTATTTTGCGCTGGCTAGCATGAAATATTTTTCGATTATTTTAAAAATTTCTTAATTTTCATACTTTTGCACTTTTTAATAAGAGAATTGAAAGTATTAAATCATTTGTTTTTGAATATATCTAGGTTCTGCATCAGAAGCTGTTTATTTAAAGAGTTTTCAAAATTGTTTATATTTCATTTTATTGGTTTTATATGTGTATGTAGGTATACATACATATACATTTTTAATACTTTGCTGCTTATATCTATGCTATTTCAAAATGTTTTGTTTTTAACATACTTTGAACTAACAGCAATTAATTTCATATTATTTATCATTATCGTAAAAAGCAATAAATTTAAATATTGGTCTTGTTTAAATTTGTCATTCAATTGTGGTTTTGTTTAAATTTTCAAGTTTTATAAAGATTTATTTTTTTATGACGTGTACTTGCAACAACTAGGTTCATTTTTAAGGTTAATATTATCAACGACGTTTCAAAAATGAAATGTCTTTAAATATTATTTTTAAATTTTTTTAATTCAATTAAAGTGCGTTACTTAAAAGATTTCTACAAAGTGCTGTTGTTGGAGAAAGCCATGTTTATTAAAGTTGCTTTAGATTTGTTGTGTATTTTGTTTTTCTTATTTTTCATCAGCTGACCAGCAGCTTTGTGAAAACCTTAGTTATTTTGACGCTGAAAAGTATGTGATAATTTTAGAATTTTGAAAAAATTGCAGGTTCAATCTTCAGCCAGTTACAGCTGAATTAATTAATTTGTCAAAGCAGAGCATTTAAAGTGTATATAAAAAACATGTTATTTTTATATTTTATGAGTTGAAAAATATTCTATTTATTGATAAATAATTATGCAATTGAAACTGCAATCTTGTTTAGGTTACTCATAGTTTTCACTGTATGCTCAGCATTTTATTTATAAGCAGCTGAATTGAAGATCAGCTGTTTTTATAGGTTTTCATAAAAATTAGTCTTAAATTGAATACAACGTTCTAGTCATTATTGTTTTTTCTTTGTTTACCAAAGTTTTTGTTTTTCTTTTGTTGTTTTTGACGTGACTTAAATTAATTGAAATAACAGAAAAAAACTTAACGATAAGGTGTGTTCAGTGTAGATATTATAAAGAATGTATAACTTTAACAACAAAACAACTACATAAGTTTTAAGGCATTAATCTTAACTTAACAAAGTGTAATTATAAAAAATAATGTACAGTTTTGGGTATGTGTACGGTGTGGTAGTGAAAAAAAAAATACAAAATATAGTTACATGGAAAAAAGTTTGCTTAACATAAATTAAGAATAGATAAAAATTTACACTTATATGTATGTCTTAAGTATGTTTTTAAACTAGATGAAGATGAGTGTATATGTATGTGTGTATGTGTGTGTGTGTGTGTGTGGGGGTGAATCGTCTCCGAAGTATACCACAAAATTGCATTTGTTCAGTTTTTGTTATATTCTTCACATTTTATTTGATAACGTGATGGCGTGCGTAGCATATTTTTAGGCTGCTGTAAAACAACTTTCATTAAACTCAAGCGACCGGCAGAATTTGGATGCTTTTTGTGTAGCTGTTTAACTAATTCCTAGAATTGTTGAACATAAAAAAACTTGCTTTAACTACACATTATTGACGTGACTATAACGTGTCGCTCACTACTAAATCGAACACTTGTGATTTGGTTTTCTTTTTGGTTTTACTGCTAATCAAGTTAGCAGTTACAGTTTCTTTTTTTTAACAAATTGTTCGTTTCAAGGTTTCTCATCGAACTTAAAAAATATATCGTACAAACATACATACAAAATATAAGTTTACAAAAATATAAAGGTTACTAAATAAAATTAATCTAAACAGTTTCCAGGGCTCGCACATCCTTTTGTACAACATAGAATTTATGTTTCTTTCCGACTAGACCCCAGATGACTGCGACATTCTCGATCACAATGTTTACGGGTATCGTACACACAGCACCCAGCACACAGGCCATAAATTTGACCACACCGAAGCGATACAGCGAGAAGGATTTTATAACGCCAAAAACATACATATAAATGTTGACAGCGGCAATGAAGGCGCACACAAAATCCACCAGATTAGGGCATGGTATAGGATAGAGCCCGGCAAAGATGATGTTCGATGTGGAGAGCGGCATGGTGACCCATGAATAGACACTAATGCCGAGCAGTAGTTTGTGTTTCAGCGGTATTAGTTTGGAGTGTACCACCAACAGAATGCCCTGAAGCCAACGTTTGCGTTGCTGTAGAAAGTCGAGCAGGGTGAAGGGTGACTTCTCGTACATTTCACCCTCGATGAAGTTGAACGTGAAGCCTTGGGCAAAGGCACGCATTGCAAAAAAGCAATCCTCGGCAACAGAGCCATCAATGCCGTTGTCGAAGGAAACTTGTCGTTCAGCGCCGACCTAGAAGATAAAAAAAATTTTAAGTAACTCTTAAGAATAGTTTATTTTTAAGTACAGTTTTCTAAGAAATAAATGAGCCATTATATTTGAAAATGGAATAAGTCCACTTCTGTTATATTGAGTTATTTCATGGTTTTCGTTTGATAAAATTTAAAAATATTTGCAAATACTAACAGATTCAGGATTTGTTTTTAGCATTAAATATCGGTCAAATTTAGTACAAATTTATTTATTTATAGTTATTTTTAAAATAATTGAAGAATTTAAACGATTTTTTTACCCTTTCAAATATAACTTATTGACTAATTATTTTTGATAGCGAAACAGAGGACTTTTTTTTTTTTTAGTTCGACATATATCACTTTAAACAAAATAAGCTCAACTATAAACTGACAACAAAACGAAGTTGGAATTTTGTTTTTAAATAATTTGAATTTTTTAAAGTTTATTTTTAAATGCTAAAAATAATAATTAAATTTTACCTATTTAGGGGCTGTTCATAAATTTCGTAATACATTTGGGGGAGGGCGTGGTCGTTCGTGCGTTACGTCACGACTAAATTTTTGAATTCAGTTTTAAAATGCTAAATTTTAAATAATAAATTTTATATAATATTTAAATATCAATGCTAAAATTGAGTGTGAAACCAATCTAGTAAATTGCTGCATCACTGAACTTAATAATAAAATTGCTCAAATTGACGCCGAGCTTCGTGATCTCTCTCGCTTAAAAGCTGAAGTTGAAGTTCTCAAAGAGGAAACTCATATTAAGTCTTCAGAAAAAGACTTTTCATCGGATGCTATTTTATTCGGGTTGCCTTTTTTTCGATGGTGAAAACCTGAAAAGCATCTTTAATCAGCTTTGCCGCTCGATTGATTTTCTGGCGCCTCAAGTTCGCGATATTTTTCGTGCAAAATATCGACATCCAAATCCTGCTGTTATTGTAAAGTTTTACTCTCCATATGATCGATCTGGAGTGCTGAGAGGTTTTGCTGAGTTCAGAAAGAGGTCAAGAACTGCAGTTACACTCAGAGGGGCTGGTTTCGATTTGGACAATAAAATATTTATATTTGAGAGCCTTTCTTATGAAGCGAGAAGAATCTTGCAAGCCGGAATTAAACTAAAACGGGCAAATAAGATCTTCAATGTTTTCTCAATAGGTGGCGTTGTACAAGTACGTGTTAACCGAGGAGATGCGTCGATTGCTGTGCATAGTGAAGCTGAACTTGATTCTTTGGCCTTTTGACAAGCAATAGTAATGAAAATTTGTAACTTAAGGTCATTAATTTTATCTTTATTGCACTATTTGATACTCTATCACTCCTGCTGTCACTCTCAATCTATTTTTAAAATCATGTATTTTCTCTCTCTTTTTATCTTTCCTTTCTGGGCTATCTTTAAGGGAGCTTTTTGTTGTTCGTGTGTCTGTCGTGATGAATTATACTCCTTCTGGTGGCGGTAATGATAACCGTAAAGTTTTGTTAGATATCTTATGTAAGCAGCGTGAAGGTTTATCTATTGTTCACTTCAATGCGAGAAGCTTAAACACTTCCAAATTAGACTCTGTACGCTATGTATTTCAAAACTCTAGCGTTGATGTTATATGTGCATCTGAGACGTGGTTCAATCCTGACATTCCTAATGACTATCTTAATATAAGTAACTATAAGCTATTCAGGAATAACAGAACTGACAAAAAGGGTGGTGGAGTTGCTATTTAATGTAAATCATGTCTAAAAGTAAAACTTGTAAGTCAGTCTTGTGGGTCTGATGTTGAATATTTAAATGTTGAATTGACCAAT
The DNA here is from genome assembly GCA_914767935.1 of Coremacera marginata. Classification (NCBI taxonomy): domain Eukaryota; kingdom Metazoa; phylum Arthropoda; class Insecta; order Diptera; family Sciomyzidae; genus Coremacera; species Coremacera marginata. Next base: position 50,945,755 of record OU612046.1, on the reverse strand, counting down.
AATCACGGTGCAAAATTGCTTGTTTCCTGTGTCTATAACCCGAACAGATCTTTCTGTCTTGAACCTTTTTTTTGTGACTTGTATAAACGTGTTACCGACTTTGACTGTTTTTCTATATGTGGTGATTTCAATGTCAACTTATTAACTAAGGATAGCGTCTCTGATAGTTTTTATGATAAAGTAAATGCAGCTGGTTTGACCATAATTAACTCATCGATTCCAACTCGCTTCGCTCCTAATGTTACTTAGAGTCTTATTGATGTCTTTATCTTGTCTGATGTGTCTTTACTATTACTTTTCGACCAAATGTCATTTATTTCTGATCATGATCTACTTTTTTGCTCTATTAATTTTAAGCCTTGTAATCTCTCTATTCCGGTTTCTATTTCTTATCGTGACTACAAGTCTATTGATTACAATCTGTTGGATCAATATTTGTCTCAGGTCTGTTGGGACGATTGTTTGCTTTCTCAATCAGTTGATGATAAATTAAATGTTCTCGTCTCTTATGTAAACTATGCCTTTAAACACTTCGTTCCTGCTCGTACGTCGATAGGTGTTAACAAGTCCTGTCCTTGGTATACGTCTCTAGTCAAACCAGCTATTAAAACCAGAGACTTGGCCTATGTAAAATGAAAAAAAAAAAATCGTAATAATGTAAACTGGGATCGTTATAGGCTAGCTAGCAACCAAGCCGTTTCAATTGTAAGACAATCTAAGAAAAAATTCTTTTTCCGCAAACTGAACTGTTCACTTCCCTCTAAAGTTCTATAGAAAAATATTCGATCTTTGGGGGTATGTAGTAAAGAGGATCAGAAGTGTGAAACATCACACTCCTTTGTCTACTTGACTTCTCTAAAGCCTTTGACTGCGTTAATCATTCTCTTTGGCTTTAGTGCTAGTGCTGCTTCGTTAATTGCTAACTATCTTTATGGTAGAATGCAAAGAGTGAAGATTGGCAACACCTTTTCTGACTACTTATTAATTACAGCTGGAGTACCCCAATCTTTGGCCATCTTTGGGCCTCTTCTTTTTAGTTTATTTATTAATGACATTTTTTCTGTGTGCAATGATATGGCGATGCATGCCAATGCAGATGACATTCAATTATATTTTTCTAGCCGAATCGGCCTAATTGAGGACCTGTGTTGTAGAACTAATGAAGACTTAAGTGCAATATCTAAGTGGGCATCAGAAAATGATCTCTGCCTTAATGTTAACAAATCATATATTCTCCCAATAGCCAAGGATAAACTTGACTTTACCCAAATTCCGGTAATTAACCTGAACGGTAAACAACTTCAATAGGTCGACAAAATAAAAAATTTAGGTTTTTTTGTAAATTCTAAGCTTACGTGTACCGACCATGTCAATAATATTATTAAACAAATCTATTTTACACTTAGATGCCTGCGTTTGTCTTCTAAATACACTCCCACTCTGACCAAAAAAAGGCTTGTTATCCAACTTATTATTCCACTGATAACTTATTCTGAGCTTGTTTACTGTAACCTTGACTCTCACTCTGAGCACAAAATCCTTGTTGCTTATAATGATGCGGCGAGATATATATATGACTTGAAACGTTTTTAGCATGTCTCCGATAGAAGCAAGGAAATACTGGGTTGTAGCATAATATCCTACTTAAATGCCAGAAACTGCATATTTCTGCACAAGCTAATAATTAACAAGACTCCATCATACCTTTTTGAAAAACTACGCTTCAGTGTTTCCAATAGAACTTTTAACTTAATTTTGCCGATATATTCCTGCTTACTCTCTAAACGACTCTTTTTCATTAGCGCCATTAGGTTATGGAACTCACTACCTCAAAATATTAAATCCATCTTCAATACGAACAATTTTAAGACTTCTGTTATATCCTTCTTTTCTTAATACCAAATATCTTTTCTATTCTATTACTTGTACTTTTTCTCAACTCTTTTTTCTTTTTTTTTTCTCATTTTATCTTCATAAGTTTTAAATAAGTTTTAAATTACTTATAAGTTTTAAATTATATAATATTCAATCTTTTTTATAATACCATTTAGTAACAGTCCTTAAGCAATTTTGTTTTCTTTATTTTTGTTTTTTTTATTTATTTAATGTTTTCTGTTGACGATAAATAATCTATCTGTTGTACGTTAAAAGATATTATGTAATTTTACTGTACTAATCAATATTTTAAATAATAAATGAAATGAAATGAAAATATTGCTTGAATTTTTTATTAATAAAACAACACTTAATAAAACGAACGGATCACAAACCGAAAAAATACAGCCATCAAAAACACCATCAACAATAGTAGCAAGTAAGCTAGCAAGTAATAAGCGAGCAATTAGATGGGCCCCAAAAAACTCAGGATAGCATCCTTTTATTTCCCGTATGACGAGCCCGTACCCACGCAGTCATTTATGGAACTTCTAGAGGGAACCAATCCAGCCACACACATCATTCTGGGTGGAGACACTAACGCGCACCACTCCCAATGGGGCAGTAGTAACAGCAATGATAGTGGTGAGTCACTCTTTAAGCACCTACTTAATACTAGCTTAAATATTTTCAACAAGGGCAATGAGTCTACCTTTATAATTCAAAACCGGGTGGAAGTTCTGGATATCACTCTGGCATCCGAAAACCTCTCGGAAGATATTTATTCATGGAAGGTTTTAAAGGAACATTCGTTCTCAGATCATAGGTATATAGCTTTCGGTTGGGAAGAAACCAGTCGATCCTCGCCTCAAAAAGTAAGAAATCTCCGCAAGACAAATTGGAGATGGTATAGCAAACTCATCAGGATATCGCTAAATCCGGTTACTACCTCCCCCGTGACAACTAAAGAAGACTTAGACCTTCTGACAATAGACTTTACGAAGAAATGCTCGGATGCGTTCAACAAAGCATGTCCGAAAAAAGGTTTTTTAAAAATATACCGTAAGCCAGTGTGGTGGTCCCGGGAGTTTGAAACTCTCAGAAAGGACTGTCGTAAAGACTTCGACTTCGCAATAGTGAGGACCTATGGAAAATATACAAATCCAAACTAGGCATTTACAAAACTGCAGTCAGGAAGGCAAAGAGAGCCACTTGGTCTTCCTTCTGTACAGATATCGAAAGTACTTCCGAGGCCCCTCAAGGCTTAGGAAACTACTATCAAAATTCCCAACAACACCAAGCTTTCTTCAAAAGGAATATGGTACCTGGACAGACTCATGCATCGACCCATTAGACACACTCATCGACGCACATTTTCCTGGTAGTGCGTCACAATGATAACACCAGCTTCCAATCGTCCCCCTCTCACCTCAACAGATTGAGCAGCTGACCAGCAAGGAGAAGGTAAGATGGGCGATTTATTCGTTCCAACCATATAAATCTCCGGGTCCCGATGGTATTATACCAGCTCAACTCCACTATAGCTTTAATGCAATAGTACCCTGACTTCAGGTAATCTACAATGGCTGCCTTCTCCTTAACTATATCCCATCAGCTTGGAGAGAGACTAAGGTCATATTTATACCGAAAGCGGGCAAGTCCTCTCACACCAATCCGAATGACTTTAGATCTATAAGCCTCTCCTCCTTTTTGGTTAAATTACTGGAGAGACTTATTGGACTTCTCTTTAAGCCAAAATTTGATAGGCTTCTGAAATCCCAACATGCTTATATTAAAGGCAGATCTACAGAGACAACTCTCCTTATCTACAATCGAAAAAATCACTTATAAACAAAGAATACGCGCTTGCTGCTTTTCTAGACATAGCAGAAGCATTTAATAACGTCCTTCCATGTGCGATTACCTCTGCCTTGTCGGAACTGGGGGTGTAGGATTCGCTTGTGAGCTTCATACATCAAATGCTCTTGGGGCAGGGTGGTGAACTCAGAGCTGGGGGGATTCTGCACTAGTAGGTTCGTGAGAAGAGGTACTCCGAAGGGGGCGTCTTGTCTCCGCTTCTTTGGTCCGTGACGGTTAACCAGCTGTTGCGCATCATGCAGGCTACATGGTTATTACTTACGCTGACGATATCGCAATCGTATTTAACGGAAAATTTCCTCAGACTCTCCGTCAACTTATGGGGAGAGCACTCTCAATCCTTTCGAGATGGACAACCTCTTGTGGTTTAAGTGTTAACCCAGAGAAAACGGGTTATCTCATTCTTTTCACTAGGAAATATAAACTACCCAACTTAATAACTCCGCGTCTAAGCGGCACGAGGTTGATCTTTAGTGACAGCACGAAATACCTAGGAGTTATTCTGGATAAGAAGCTTATTTCGAATGATAATATAAAAGAACGTGTTAGGAAGGCAAACATAGCTCTTTTTGCCTGTAAAAAATCGATAGGTAAAAAATGCGGTTTCTCCCCCAAAATAGTACGCTCGATCAATACAGCAATTGTCCGCCCCATACTGACTAATGGCTCACTGGTGTGGTGGAGGGCCCTTGATAAAACCACTGCACTTCAGAAATTTGCAAAGGTGCAAAGAAGTGCAAGTCTGTGTATTATTGGGACACAGTCCACAACACCAACTGACGCTTTAAATGTCATGCTTCACCTTCATCCTCTTGATATCTTTGCCAGGGAATGTGCTAACACAGCAGCTCTCAGACTAAGAGAATCAGGAAATTGGATAGGTAATGGATGCGGTCACACAATTTTTCTGAACTCCTCTGTCCCCGAAAAAACAGACTCCTGTGTGCCTTGCTTAAATCTTGAAAAGAACTACGAAGTTCTCAACCCCTCACGCCTAGACTAGGCTTACAAAACACCCCTTAAAACAAACGGCATAAAAATCTTTACAGATGAATGAAAACTTCGAGAACAAGAAGGGGGAGGTATTTACTCCCAGGACCTTGAAATCGAAGTATCCTTTAGACTCCCAAATTATTGTAGTGTCTACCAAGCGGAGATCGTTCCAATTCACGAAACCGCGAAAGCAGCGCTCAAGGCACTGAACTCACATACTGATAACTCTAAAACACTCACTGAATGCCGTAGATCTCTTAACGAGATGGCAAGGCTATTCAGGATCCACCTCATATGGGAACCTGGACACAGGGATATCGAGGGCAATAACTTGCCAGACGAATTGGCAAGGAAGGGTACGATCTCTAACACCCACTTAAATAAGGACCTTATTGGTATACCCATATCCACCTAGAAACTCCAGTGCAGGAACAAATCCTTAAGTCTTGCACAATAACGCTGGGAGCACCTTGACACATGTAGGACTGCTAAGCTGACGTGGCCTTCCTACGACTTAAAACGCACCAACTACTGCTTGAATTATGCAGGGTAAACCTGTAAAAAATAATAGGAATCCTCACGGGTTACTGCCTGATCGGAACGCATTCTCTTAGGTTAGGACTTATAGGAAATCATTTTTGCAGAAGCTACAGATGTGAGGAGGAAGTAGAAAATGTTCAGCACCTCCTATGCGAATGTCCGGCCCTTGCTAAAAGGAGGATGGCAACTCTGGGTCATGCCTTTCTAAACGGAAAGTCTCATGCCGAAGTCTCATGCCTGGAAATTTGGCATATCCTAAAATTCATTACCCGCACGAACTGGTTTGAGGAGGGAAATCTCTAGGGTTCAAAGGAGATTATGTGGTATCACAACGGGCCTGCACTGGCCTAGGTGTCGAGTCGGCTATAGACTTAACCACTTTAACCTAACCTAACCTAACCTAGTGTGCCTTTTCACAGGACTCTGGAGCGGCTGAACTTTACCTCAGCCTTTGATAAAACCACGTCACAAAGGGTTGTGAATATACGCCGTCGATTTAGATTTAATAGTTCTAATTGATGGTAGAGAAGTATGTGGATAGGATCCCAGCAGAAAAGTGAGCGACTAGGTAAGCGAAGTTGTAATCTTCAGCTTGCATGCCTATGCATTATCTCCTTCGATGAATTTTTACACGAGGATGTCATAGGAAATGTAATATATCCCTAATTGCATAGCACAGTTATTGAAGAATTCTTATATTACTCTTGTAATGCATCGATTTTTTTTTCTTTAAATATCGATGTACATTTCAATGCATCGAGTCAAAGAAATATGTACATCGAATTTCACAAGAATCCTCAATTCAACAGGATAGTAACGCAGGAAGATCGGAAAGAGTGGTGCTCACACATCACCTCTTCACTTACCTTGGTATACATTTCTTCTATATTATTTTCAATTAAGAATTCTTAAAAAAAAAAATAAGAAGCATTTCTCATTTTCGTTCTGGATAGCTTTGCAACTTGAATTGGCTGAGGTAAGTGCATTAAACTTGCCTTAGATTCTAATTCACATGATCTTTATAGCTTCACCAAGCTTAGAACAGCCTATGCATGTTCCACTTGAGTGACCCTTTTTTTCCTACTGATCTTATGCCCAATTTTGAGCCTCTGGGTAGGTGTAACAACTGAATTTCTTGGTTTAACCCTCATCGGTTAATTTGATACACATTCAAAAAAAAAAAAGTTAAGAAAATCGTTTTAAAAATTAAAAAACCCGATTGTTTTATATTTTTGTAGTTCTATTTTATTGTTTTCATAAATTTAAATTTGGAAAATACATTTATAAGTAATGAAAATTTAAAAGAGAAAAATGCCAAAAATGCTTATTTTTGTGGCTATGTGCCTTTATTAGCGCATTTTTCGCAAATATCATAATGATGATCATTACAAATATAATTCTTACAATTATCACAATGATTTGAATACAAATTTTTATTGTTTTTATATGTACATATGTAGCAACGACCGCGTTTCGTAGTTTTTGGCAAATGGGTAATCGTCGGTAGTGCTTCAATATTGAGCCTTCGAGGCTGAGATTTCCTATGTGTTTTTGCACAAGAGCCATTCCAAGCTCCTCAATAAATATTCGACGACGTATATTTTTATTGGTTTTGTTGTTTTTGCAAGCCGGAAATAGCGAAATATACGTTATATATGCATTCAAAGCACTCACGTCCAACATGTTGCAAAATACTGCCATTGGCCTCCGATTTATCTTCCTTTTGCAGGTGTAGGTAGCCACCATCTGGTTCTTCGTGTCCACGCCACTCTTGGTTTTGTTACAATCCTGAATTAGATTCGGTTTCTTCTGAGCATTTTCACTTATAACGACGGCATTGTGCCATGTACTGAGCAGTGTAAAATATTTATAACGCCGAGGCACATACGACAGTAAAATGGCTTGTAATTTGTGGTCACATACAATAACGCACGAATACACAGGTTTTTTCCTCATATCCAACAATACTGGAGGAATTTCGGTCCTATTTTTCCATATAGTGCCCAGAATAGTCATTCGGCGTTTATGTAACTTTTCAGCCAGTTCATACGATGTGAAGAAGTTGTCGCATGTGATATTCCTCTCCGACAGCCCATTTACCTAATCCAAAACAACACGGCGTCCAAAATTGCTCTCTAGAGTGGCGTTGCGATTGCGACCAACATAAATTTGCATGTTGTAAACATACCAGGTAGCTGAATCGGCCAAAATCCAAATCTTTATGCCGTATTTAGCCGGTTTCGACGGTATGTATTGGACAGCGTCCACGAAATGGATCTAGCTGTTCATCTACTGTAACATTTTTGCCTGGAATGGAACAACTTGCAAATTATGGTTCCATTTTTTATATATGGTGCGTATCGGTGCCAATTTATCACGGACAGAAGCAGTATTGTCATTACGTTCTTCTTTATCGTCAAATCTGATAAATCCATGAATTTTTTTGAACATTATCAGTGATATTGTGTCTCGAAATATTGGTCGACCGGTTTTCTCATGCCAGAGTTGTATAAAACATTCACCATACTAACGATACGATTTTTTACACCATACAAACGATTGCTCGAGGCGAGGAGGGTCGCTGGTCAACGACGACGAGGGAGACCATGCCTCCGATGGATGGACCAGGCTGAGGAAGCCCTAACCGCACTTGGTGTATCCGATTGGAGAAAGCGCGCGCAAAGCAGAGGCGCCTGGCGAGAGCTGATGAGGTCGGTCGAAATCCGGACACGGGTTGTTACGGCCACCTAAGTAAGTAAGTAATACTAACGATACACACTAGCAAGCAGTAGCAATCCGAAGTACGCATGTAGAGTATCCATATCTATTTGTTCCCATTCTTCTTTGTATTTCCGCAAACCATATAAATTCGTCATATTCAAAATAGTATTTTCTATCGGTGGCGGCCGTGGCGTAGAGGGCAGAGTGTGTGGCTCATACGCCAGAGAACACAGGTTCGAGTCCCCCATCTGACACCGAAAGTTTTTTCAATTGAATTCATTTTTCTGTTCGGCCGTCACCTCTCTGCAGACACTGGCAAACCTCAGAGAGTAAAAAAACTGCCATGAAAAGCTTCTTGAGAGCATAAGCCTTTCGGAGTCGGCATAAAACATGTAGGTCCAGTTCTCGATCATTTGTGTTCAAACATTTCATAACACACACAACACAATTGATCATAAGAAGCTCGGTCAAAGTCTTTTCAAGGGCTGCAATGGCCATTTCGTTTTTTTTTTTATTTTCTATCGGTCGCAGAAACAAATCAAATGCAAACAAAACATCTACAACATGAGCAGCTGCAACTAGTTTTGGTCCTACAACAACAAAAAGAAACAAACACTGAATATGAAGCACAAAACAAGAAGGCGAGGTTATTTACCTAAAACAGGGTTTTTATCAGCTCCCTATATGAATTTCTTCGGTTATTTTCAAATGGCTCTGTTGAATGTTGATTTTTTTTATTTTTTGACAAATATTTTGCTGTTGCATTTCTGGCAATTTCTTCTGCCACATTTTGTTCCAGTGGCTCAACATCGTACTTATCAGAATGCTCACTCATTTCTGCAACGCATTCTTCCTCCATTGTGAAATCATCGTCACTATCCACTGGAGATTCTTCTGCTTCACTTCCCGATTCGGAATCCATATCATATTCGTCTCTTTGACGGTTTTCACGTAGATTTTTTTCCATTTTTTTGAAATCAATTGAATGTATGTATAACTCAATGAAAGTATGCGACAGATAAAAATCACTTCAAAATTCACTAAAATCACTTCAAACAAATTCAATTTAATCTTCACTCATGTGTGTTCAAGAACATACTGAAAACAAAAAAACAAATAAAACGAGCCTAACCCAAAAAACAACTGCAATAAACATCGGCAGATGTATTGTATCAAGTTGATACGAGGGACCGATTCGTAACTATTTCGTCTCAGGTAAAACCAGAAATGCCCGAACATTAAAAACTCATTAGCCCGATTCTACAGGCAAAATCATGCAATTTTCCCAAAAACCGCTTCTTTCCATCGGGCAGTTTTTAAAGGGAGATTAAAAAATCACAATCAACGCTAAGCAAATATTTTTGTTATGTTGTTTCTGTAGGTTACTTGAAGGTTTTAAACAACAAAATTTTCTTTATTTTTTGCATGATTGCAAAGTTATAATACAATAAGAGTGTATAGAATATAACTCATCAATGTTTCTAGAGGATAGTAAAGGAACGTGTTGCCTAATAACAATAATGTTCAAAACAGAAATATTTTTTTTTTTTAAGTTTTGCAACTACTACAGTAGGAAATTAAGACATCTTGATTTAAAAATTATCTGTTTTCAGAAAATATTGCTTACTGCTTTTTTTTTTTTTTTTTTTTTTTTTTTTTTTTTTTTTTTGTATAAAGATTGCCTGTCAAAACTCAACTGAAGATAAATTTTAATTTTGCCTTATCCTAGTTTATGTATATATTTTTGGCGTCACACTACACTACAAAGACAATACATTTCAAATACAATATTTTGATTCAACTACCTACAAGAAATTAAGATAAAGTCATATAAAATAAATTTTAAAAATAGACCCATTACATACACAAATTTAATTAAAAATAAAAATCTCAATAGGTTTGTTAATCAATTCTATTCTATTTGTTGTTTTTATTTAAAGTTAATTTGAAATGTAAAATGTGTTCTTAAATGTTGCCAAGATGCGATGATGCTCAGCTCAACGTATTTTCACAAGACGCATTGGCATTGTTCGTATCAGCATCTGTTTAGCACCATCTAGTCGAGGCAAATGCCAAGTACAAATATTTCATACAATAAATTATTTTTTTTTTACCATCTCAGTGTTAATAAGAAATCGAGAAGGAATTTTGGGGCAACTATAACAAACGAATGATTATTTATAAATCTATAGAAATAAAATAAACAAATTTGTTTTAAGTATTGCGACTTTTTTGGGGGACCAGTTTGTGAGGACGTAAAATTGCACTTACTTGGGTAACAACGTAGCTGCCCTTCCAGCTGAACAACGGCTTGTGGAATAGCTTGAATTGCAAACGCAGTTTGCCCATATCGTCTGACACGCGGAAACTATCGGCTAAGGTGGTCAACCAATTGACCACATTCTCATTGGCATAGGTGATTAAGCCCTGACCGAAGGGATGCTTGCCATCGAGTACAAAATTGATGACGCCACGCACGGAATTCTCAGTCAGCAGCGTCTCCTCATCCAGATGCACAATCCAGTCGTTATCATTCAACACATTCACATTATCCTCGAGACAATATTGCAGAGCGCGCGACTTGAAGAGCGCTCCTGTGCGTGTCTTATACTCCTTTGGCACCACAATCTCACGTATGCGACGATGATGCGCCAAATTAACGGCCTTATCTGTCACCACCTCGATGAGAAAGTTCTCGAGGCCCGTGTCGAGGCAGGTGTTCATGTTGCGCAACACATTCGACTTGACCAGATCGGCAAAGTCGCCGCGCGTCACAACGCGTATGCAAATGAAGGGCGCCAGCAGTGGACTGCCCTTGAGCACCACCTTCTCGGGGAAGGCATTGTAGAAGGTGAGTCCGCAGAAGTTGAACAACACCTGCGGCAGCGTGAGAAATGTAAGGAAACGCAGTAAGTACAAGAGTATGGTTCCAAACTGACCATACTCAGTCCATGGATCGACGAGCGTGAAAGAGTTCTCATCGATCTTAATACCGCCAGAGAATACTTCGAAGGTAATTATCACAAATATTAAAAGTGTGCAATGCAGCAAGTGTTTTGCGCTGGAATTCATTGTGGGCTATGGATGTGTGATGTGCAGAACAGAAATGGATACCAGTGCTATTGTTGTTGTGCGTTCTATGCTTTAGCAAAATAGGCGAGCCTTAAAATTTTGTGGACGTATATTGAAGATTTTGTGTTTTGTGTTTTTGTTGCTTCTTATGTTAAGATTTTTGTGCTTCTTCTCTAGAGCTAGTGCGTAGAGGTGCTTGTGACTCGGTTTTTGTTTTAAGGGGTTGTAGTTTTTCTATGCTTGAGACATTCGTTGATTCTTGTTGCTTGAACTTGAACTACGGGATTTCGGACATGTGTTGCTTAGAACTAATTTGTTGTTTGTTGAATGCTTTTTGGATCGTTTAATTTGTATGAACTTGACTTGGGAGCAGCGCGCTTTATAGCTGAATCTTACTGTTGCTGATAATTGTTGTTGGAACAATGTTGTATATAGTTGTGTATAAAAATATATTTGAATACATATATTGTTAATTTAAAAAGGTTGAACGGAGATTTTGATGATGGTGACTAAAAATTTTAGATTCAGCAGAAAGAGTGAGAATCGAGATCGTCTTAATTTCCATTTAATACATTTTCTGTAAAGAGACAAGAGAAGAGAAGAATTAAATTAGAAATAAAATCATCTACACTGGGCTTAAAAGTGCTAAGAAAAGCGATAAAAAATAAGGTATTAATTTGACTGAGCACTTGAAAGTACCTGCCGGCAAAATATGATGATCCCTATAGGTTAGGTTAAAAAAACTTGAGATTTTTAGGTTAACGAACCATTAGGTCCATAGTTCAGATTTCATTAAGAATAGCTTTTTGAGCCTACTTTTTGTAACAGTTTTGATAAAGAGAGATAGTTCAGTTTTCATAAAGAAGAAGCTATTCTTTATAGACCCTACTAACTATTTTGATAAAGAGGTGTGTTTAGATTTTTAAGTGAAAAATTTATCTTGTTTGAGAAATAGGTGACTTTTTCAATTTCTCGCGTAGTAACTTTAAATGCGACAATGGACCTGTCAACTACCATCTGGTAATAGACAACTGTCAGATTTTGATCAAGCTGCTTCATTTAGAATGTGTTTGACAGCCATTGAAAGCAGAAAATTTCGTGAATTTCGACGAGAATAGAAAAAAAAAACGAATTTCGTGTGCTAATCAGAGAACTGCAACGAGTCGCTATTTTAGCACTTAAAATATACTCATAAAAAATAATTATAAATCAATATTCAACCTTGAATATGCTTTTCATATCCCATCTACTCTCACAAGCATGCGTGCAAGGCAAGGTTTATTTATAAGGTTGTCGCAAGGGAGAGAGCGAGTACCCATAATTGTTAAATCGAAGTTGACAGCTCATAGAAAATCTGCAAGTGCTTTTTTTCATCATCCGTTTTTTTTTGGTAGTCATTCGCAAAATTGGCTGGTTTTGACAATTATGGGTACTGAGAAGAGAGTGCGATTAGCCCTGCGTCAACCTTATAAATCAACCTTGGAATTCTAAATACTTTAAATAGTTTTGCTCAATGTGCTCAATGCCTCTCTGATACTCATAATGTACTTAGAGTCATGGGAAATATCCACATGACTTACGTAGCTGCTAGCGCGTCATGTTGGCATATGGAACAACATAAAATCGAAAGATATTGAAAAATCCTCGAAAAATCTTCGGAAAGATAGAAATTCCACATTTAGAAATTCGCCACATTTTTAGGGGGAAACGTCGAAACACGTGTTTAACTGTCCACTGTAAGTGAAATTGTAAGTCAAACGTCAAACACATGTTTCGGCCCCTCCCTAAAAATTGGGCGAATGGGGGGCAGATAGACTCCTTATTTGTGTGTCTCAAAAATGTTTCTTCTCTTAGTAACCCCCAAAAAATGTTTAGTTTTTACCTATTTTACCTTCGAGATATGGAACAACATAAAATCGAAAGATATCGAAAAATCTTCGAAAATTCTCGAAAAAATTGAAAAAGTGCCATATCTCGAAGGGGAATCAAAATAAATAGGTAAAAATTAACCATTTTTTGGGGCTTCCTAAAGGGGGAAGCATTTCTGAGAAACACATATATAGGGGGTCTTTCATCCCCCAATTTTAACATTTTTAAAGAGGAATGAATTAAACACTCGTTTCGGCCCCCTTCAAAATATGACAAATGGGGGCAGATAGACCCCTCTATTTGTGTTCGTATTCGGATTCAGCGACCCAATTTTACCTAGTATTCAAAGCTCGAAAAAATCGAGAGCCCTATATACTTATTAGAGAACAATTGGCGACATTGACATTATATTAAATTTCCGGCTGGGTACTCCCTCAAGCAACGTTGTGCGTCATGCCAGCATTGTGCCGCAGCAGCTAAGAGTCACTCAAATTTGCATTCATAGTATTTATGATACTCATACTCCTAACTCTCTTTTGCAAGAGTATGCGTATGATTTATATTCAATTTTGCGAAAATGAGTTGATATTTATGGATATCATAAATATTTTCAAGAGTATGCATGCATATAAGTATAGAGAAATTATGGGTATACGATAAGTATACTCAAAGTATGAATCAATCGTTGCAGATCTCTGGTGCTAATCAAGCATTATTTTTTAAGTACCGAAACTAAGGAAAGGGCTTGTTAAATATTATGTGTACTCTGTACCATCAATTCCAATCTTTTACTGAATTCCGTCGTGGTCGTACTACCACAAGTGACGCTGAACATTCATGTCGCTCAAAAGTGGTCGTCATGACAGAAATTGTGATGATATTGAATGATCAGAGAGCGGGTACATCACACTTTACATGAGTATTTGGACATGAAAAAACTATCCGCGCGATGGATACCGCGATTGCTCACTCTTGACCATAAGCGTACCCGTGTGACCACTCCAAAGGAGTGTTTGACGATGTTTCACTGTGGATGAAACATGGATACATCACAACACACTACAGATCAAGGAACGGGTGAACATGGGTCTGTAGGCAAACAAGGTCATGTTGACAATTTTTTGGCATGTATGCGGAGTCATTCACATCAATTACCGTAAAAAAGATTAACGGCGAATATTATTCAAAGCTATTGAACAGATTTGACATTGATTTGAAGTAAAAACGACCGCATCTGGCAAAGAAAAAGTGTTCTTCCACCATAATAGTCGCCAGTGTAAAAATCTATAAATTGAACTACGAACTGCTACCCCATTCACTATATTTTCCAGATATAACTCCCGCGACTATTTCCAACTACGCCGACGTGAAGAAAAGTAGTTTCCAGGAAGCGCAGCACAGTGTTGCGTCTAGAACAAGCTAGCTGGACAAAATTGAATTTTTCGTTTGATGAAAATAACGGAATACCATTTTTTAAGTGCAAACTTTTAAAGTAAAAGCATTAAGGGAAAATATGCCCGCCCTGGTTTCAGTATAAAATAGCCCTAATCCTCACACTTTTCAGTTGATCGATGTCGACATAGCCAAGATTTGATAGGACTTGTTTAAAACTCTGGTCATTGAGCATCAGTACATATATATATATATATATATATATATAAAAAAAATAATTAAAGAACTATTATAAAGTACATCGCTCAAAAGCATTGTTGTTGCAACTAGCAGATTACGCATTACAAATCAATGAAGTGAACTTGTTGATACGTAAATTTAATTTATAGACTCTGCATTATACAACTATTGCAATATTTTTTATTTTATTTATAACATATAAGATGCTGAAACGTCTGACGATTATTGAACTGCAAATCATAAATTTTACAATTGTAAACAGACACAAAGTCTAACAAATTTAGCGAAACTGCAGCACGTTCAATCAGTCAGCTATGTACACTCAGAAAAATATTAACTGTGATATTAACAGTCGGTCGCTGTTATTTTCAAACACTGTTCATTTGAGGATTTCCGTTTAAGTTCATATTTTTCTCCGTTAAATAAACCGTTTTAAGGAAATTTTCACAGTCGAATTTATCTATTGATATATTTCTAGTGTGAAGCTTTTTGACAACACAGTCGTAAACATTTCGTTATTTTTCAATATCGAGGAGTATACGTTGCGTTATTTGTTTGAAAATTTTTGATTCGTTTCAATGAGTACACCTTCTTGTATTTGTATTCGTTTCGAACACGAGTAACACATTCACGTGGTTCGTTTCGGCAAATGTGCAAAGTTCACAATTTTTGTAGTTGATTTAACAGAAACAACGGTTTTGTTTTGACAAATAAAAATTCTTAAACCAACTGTGAGGAGCTGGGGAGTCAACGGTTTTAATTTGTTTATATAATTGATTACAGTTAAAAAAAAACAAAGTTAAAGCAACAGCTTATCTTTTAATTCAACAGTTAATTTGGGGTTATATTAACGAAAAAAACTGGTAACGGAACAGTTAATTCTGTTAAAATATTAACTGTAACACTTGTTAATTCAGCAAAAAATTTTCAATAGTTGATCAACTGTTATTTTGACAGTTTCGTCTGTTGGATGGGATCGAACAGTGAAATCTGTTATTTCAAAATTATGAATCTGTTATGAATTGTTTGATATCGCAGCATTTTTTCGCTCAGTGTATATTAATGTATGTTTGTATAGTGTAAAAAAAGTTGTGTCTAGTCCGAGAGTTGAATATATGTACGATTAATTATTACTCAGTTATCGCTGATTGATGTTTTTAATTGAAATACAAATTTTTTATTAATTTTTAATTTAAAGGCAGTCTTGTAGGAATTGTAATCGCAAGCAATTGTAATCGCAACTATTTTTATAGTTTTATAATCGTAGTAGTGGTAGTTATCTACAGCTGCTTATAAAAGAGTCTGAGTAGATGCTTGGAGTTGAGAAATACATTTTTTATTTTGGGCACGCCCGTAGTCAAGATTTCCCATGGGATGGGGGATGAGGGGGTTGTGTTGATAAAAAAATCTGTAAGTACTAGAAAGAAATTTAAGTTCAAAATTATTCTTGAATGTGTCTTTTCTTTTTAAATGACCAAAATTGGCGGCCGTGTCGTAGTGGATAGAGTGTGTGGCTCATACGCCAGAGAACTCAGTGTAGAATCCCCCATCTGACACATAAAGTTTTTTCAATTGAATTAATTTTTCTGTTCGGCCGTCACCTCTCTGCAGACAATGGCAAAACCTCAGAGAGTAAAAAACTGTCATGAAAAGCTTCTTGAGAACATAAGCCGTTCGGAGTCGGCATAAAGCTGGTAGGTACAGTTCTCGATCATTTGTGTTCAAACATTTCACAACACACACAACACAATTGATAATAAGGAGCTCGTTCAAAGTCCTTTTAAGGGCTAAAATCGCCATTTCGTTTTTGTTTTCTATACTACAATATACATATATCAACAAATATTTAAAAAAAATTTGGTCCAAAAACCAAATTCATAAAATGTGTGTGACCGTATTTATGTCCCTACTAAGTATTTGAAATTTTTTTAAAAATATTTATATTTAGCACTCATTACATATATGATTAGTAATTGGGATTAGTAATGGGTTCTTTCGATTCGAAAGAACTTTCGAACCTGGGTTCTTTGGCGTATGAGCCACACACTCTACCCACTACGCCACGGCCGCCACAATTTTTGTATATTGTAGTATACAAAAAGGAAAAATGTATTCGGAATGTTCGTCTTTGGCCTTCACACATGCCTTAGTCGGACTGACCAATCATCAATATCCGCACACGCCTCGTTTATTGGAAAATTGGCCATAGCATGAATCAAAGCTGTTCTAAGAGTATCAATGTTGGGGTATATTTTGTGGAAAACCATGTCTTCTAAAACGGTCCACAATTTTGTAATCCAGCGAGTTCAACTCCGGACTGCCAGAGGGCCATTCTTCAGAGGAAATGAATGCTGACAAATTGTTTTGGAGCCAGGTTTTTGTAGTTTTAGCTTTATGGACAGGCGTAGAACACTGCTGGAAAGTCCACGACTAGTTTTGGAACAGAGAATTGTTAAGTGGCCAAGTGGACGGTTTCTTGGCTCACTTTGGCCGATGTTTTGAGCCCTTGTTCGCAGAAATGCAATTCCCACCCCATTGTGAGAAACACTTCATCAAACCATGACTGAAGCTGGGTGATGACTCTTTTTGATCAGTGGAATCAGTTCACAGGCTTCCTTAGATGACCGTGCATACATTCTTTTATTTTGTTTGTAAAAATTTTCCTGTATGGTAAAATTTTTTTCATCAGTAAACAAGAGATTTCTGTGCAAGTTATCAGCGCGTTTGACCAAAAGATGCATGATTTTTCCCATCTTATTTTTTTGCAAAGCTGCAGTCAATAAATGTTTGGTACGGCGTTTGAAAGCCCAGAGTCTTTTTAAACAATTTGACTCAAGGACGTTTCATTCATTCATCTCTCGTGCCATGATCTTTTGTTTTTAAAGCGGATTTCGCTGAATTCTTAATTTGACAAGTTTTATGAATAGCGGCGTTCGAACTGTGCATGGACGCAAGACAGGTGGCGGTATTTAACATCTCCAGTCACCTTAAACAGTTTTATGCACCGGTAGACGAACATCCCAGTAGTCCGAGCGTGCAGAGCGTTTTTAAAGTATCACACCTTATCTCATTTCACACTTAAATAGCGCTATAACAGCGATACGGTTTTCGTTATCTGACCACTCCATGGTGAAAGACTAACGCTTTACAGGTTATATTTCATAAGCCATGTGGTAATAACGGGGTATTGTTCAACTTTTCTATAGGAATGCCCAGATAACAATTTCACCTAAATATTTGAAGTTATTCATACTCAACTTGAAAAGGCCTTGTATAAAAATAATTATTCATGCTTTTCTTGAAAGAGCCTTGTGAAAGCCTTGAAAATTTAAATTTCTTGTCTAATTTTTTTATATAGAGCTTTATTCAATGACACATTTTAGGAAGTAGTCAAGAAGATTTTTACTCAAGCCTAGATTTTTTTTTTGATAAACAAAGCTTCAGTTTGTAAAAGCTATAAGATTAAAAATTCCTAATTTAAATAAAAAAACATTCACATCATAAAAAAAACTATTTCAATAACAAAAAAAAAAACTTTCGTCTGAGCGCGGGTTTGAACCTTGGATTTATCTGCTGATAAACTGTCACCATAAGCCGCTGGGCTACCGAGGCAATTTATTGGATTGAAATTAAGTGCGTATATGAAATGATTGCAATCGAGAGCTTTATAAAATTGTTCTTAAGGGAATTAAAAAAAAATACTAATTAAGTTTCAACGGCGCGCGAGTAAAGCCCTGAATAGACGAGTGGTTAGAGCAGTGGATCTCACGAAATTTTACAAAAGAGCAAATGATTTTTAAAAAACAAAATCAAACACAAAAAAATGTAATCGAAATTAAATATACTTAACTGCGACAGTACTTAATTTCAACTGCGGTCACAAAATGTTTAAACAAAAACAAATCCTGTGTGCTTTAACACCTTGTGTGGATAATTTGCATGCATTTGTTGTTGTTGTTTACGCTTTCAAAGCTAGATAATCGCCAACAGCGGCTTGTGGCGCTGTTATATGCATTTTGTTTCTTAGATTGTGTTTTTGTTTTTATACGTGGTTTTGCTTTCGCATAAGCGCAAAGACAAAGCCCATGATAGAAAAAAAAAAAAATTTGTATGGCGGGTAACGCGAGTAAGATGAGCTACTGGATGAGCATGACTGGGTTAGAGCATGCGGCTGTCAACACAAAGGATCCGTCAAATATACAAAGATTTTTAAAATGTATAAATTTTCTGTGTTGCCGTGTAAATAGACTTCTAACCATCTCTAATGTTATCGATTTTTTGTATAGTTACTATTGGATTTTCCCTTCCTTATTAATTACTTACAATAAATTTCTTGAAAACTACACACATCTTTTTTACAATTATTCTCTTAATAATACAGTCCACTTTAATTCTAACATAAAATTTTGGTCCTTCGAGCCGGATTGCAAATTAAGTTGGAGTTGTGTGTAATTTTCATTAAAAGCTAGCGGCGATAAGGCAAATTGAGCAACGTGGTTTTTTCATAACCAAAAAATTAACACGCGCTTTCATTTCTGGAAATGGCAAACGCAAATCAAAAGGTCCGCGACTCCGCGCATAGTGCGATTAAGCGATACCTACAAGCGAGTCAGGACACTTCATTAAAATTAGATGAAGAGCGTGCGCAAAATTATCTGAAGTTACTTGAAGATCAATGGACTCGATTTAATCAAGCTCAAGAAGCAATGGAAATTGTTGCAGGTCCAGAGAACGAAAACATAGTCATGGCCGTGCGAGTTCAAACGGAGTCTTGGTATTTAGACGCATTAACAAATTTTAAGCGTCAAGCAAAGTCGAAATCGCAAAAAAGCGATTTTCAAACTGAGATAAAGGCAGCAGCTGTCCATCTGCCGAAGATTGAATTACCGACGTTCAGTGGAGTCTCCACTGAATGGATAACATTCCGCGACGTTTTCAAGTCATTAGTAGATTCGAATAATGCACTAGCTGACAGTCAGAAGCTGCATTATTTGCGAAGTTGTCTCAAGGGCGAAGCTCTTCATATAATCGAAAATTTTAGAATCAGTGATGCGAACTATGCAGAAGCGTGGGAGTTGCTCAACTCTCGCTACCTAGTTATGCGCGTCATCGTTGAGCATCACTTCATGGCAATATTTTCGATGAAAAAAGCGGTTAATGATTCTGCGCAGGCCATCAAACAGGTTTTGGATGTAGTAGTCCAGCATACGCGTGCCTTGCGGGCACTAGGGCGTCCAGTTGACCATTGGGACGATTGGTTGGTACACTGCGTGGTTTCCAAGTTGGCATATGAAACAAGGAAGTACTGGGAGCTGTCCATAGCAAGTGATTCACTGCCTTCGTTCGACGAACTTCAAGAATTTCTTCAAACACGCTGTCGTTCACTAGAAATGCTTACACCACCGCCAACAGTTGTGTCTACCAATAACAAGGCCGCATCAAAAAAAACTACAAGCGTATTTCACACAGTGAGTACGAACAGTTCATTTCCTACTGGACCTGCAGCTTCTGTTCAGCGCTCAGCCGGCTGTCCATGCTGCAACGGGCAACATAAAATCTACGTGTGTGACAAGTTCAACGGGTTTGATAGCAGCTCTAGATTACGCTTTGTTAAAGAAAAGGGAGCTTGTCTGAATTGTCTAAGCCCGGGTCACCATCAATCTAAATGTCGCAGTAATACCACTTGTCGCATTTGCCATCGTCGTCATCATTCAATGCTGCACGCTGCTATAAACGCTTCAACAAATAATACCTCGCTATGCACCGCAGCAGATATCTCAAATACTGTAAACGCATACTCTGAACTAAATTATCATCACGTTCCTGCTGCTTCCTCGCAAACAGCTTTAAATTACGATCAAGCTGCTACTAAGTCACACGATACTTCGAGCTATGTAGTTCCCGCTGCCGCGATTATGCAACCAACTGCTGACCATGATGTTACTGCTACTCACCATGCATCCACTGCCGCTCATAGCCGAACATCGACTGCTCCATCTCATTTTACTGCTATAGATAAACCAGTGCTTTTAGCAACCGCACTCGTTCGCGTTCAAGATTGTGATGGGCGATGGCAAAACGCCCGAGCTATGTTCGATACTGGTTCGCACGCCTCATTCGTTACTGAAGCTTGCATTCAGAGACTTCGCCTTTCGAGGTCGTCATCAAGCGTCTTTGTAACAGGGATAGGATCATCAATGGGAGGCAAAGCCAGAGGTGAAACAACTCTTAAAATTGCACCGCAAAACTCAGTCAAGTATGTAATTATAAATAGTATTATTTTGTCAAATATTACAAATCAATTGCCAGCCACGAATGTCCAATGTTTCAATTGGCCACATATTTCTAACTTGCCACTAGCTGACCCGCTTTTTGCAAAACCTGCTGCAATCGACATACTAATCGGTATGGATGAAATGGACCAGTTCATCACAACTGAGATTCGCAAGGGACCACCAGGGACGCCCATCGCGCAAAATACTGTTTTCGGGTGGGTGCTGCTTGGCCGCACAGGTATTGCACAACCTACTGTCGCAGAGGTTCAGAGTTTTCATTGCGACCTTCAGTTATCAAAAGCTATTAATCGACTATGGTCGTTAGATCAATTTCCGCTTACACAGCATTTGACTGCTGAGGAAGAATTCTGTGAGCACCATTTCGATAAAACTCACCGCCGCTCTGCCGATGGGCGATTCATAGTTAAATTACCTTTCAAGAAGAATGCTATATTGGGTGATTCTAAAAATATAGCAACTCGTAGCTTTCTAAGAATGGAGAAACGATTTGCTTTCGACGAAGACCTTCGCTTGCGCTACACCGCATTTATGCAAGAGCTCGTACAATTGGGTCACATGGAGCCCGCTTACGGCACACCAAGCGCATGTTATTATATGCCTCATCACTCTGTGTTAAAGGAGACGAGCTCTACGACTAAACTACGCGTGGTGTTCAATGCCTCGATGAAGTCGTCAAATGGTCGCTCACTCAACGATACGCTTATGTGCGGTCCGCGGTTGCAAGACGACTTATTTGCAATACTTTTGCGTTTTAGATACCATCGATTTGTTATGACTGCCGACGTAGAGAAGATGTATCGTCAGGTGATTGTTAATGAGGAGCACGTCAACTACCAGCGAATTATTTGGCGTGATAGCCCGTTGAAACCATTGCAAGAATATCGAATGCTTCGCTTAACCTACGGAGTTGCTTCTGCATCACATTTAGCAGTCAAATCAATGCAGCAGACTGCCAGGGTTGCTGCTGAAACACATAAACAAGCCGTTGAAGTTATTTTGAGAGATTTCTACATGGATGACCTACTGACTGGTGCAGCTTCTAGTGCTATGCTCGAGAGGCTGCAGAAGGATATCTCGTTCGTATTATATTGTGGAGGATTTGAACTCCGCAAATGGGCATCGAATGACAAGCAACTTTTTGAAAATGTGCCAAATGCATCAAATCGTGTTTCGCATCTACTCGCCGCTGATGAAGTGGTTCGTACTTTAGGCCTAATATGGAACACCGAAGGAGATTTCTTAACGTTTGCAGTACAATTCAAGCCGCCACCCCTAGTTATATCGAAAAGAGAATTTCTTTCGGATGCTAGCCTACTGTTCGACCCTTTGGGACTTCTAGCACCTTGCACAATTTTACCCAAAATCTGGTTTCAACAACTATGGCGCGAAAACATAGGCTGGGACGAAGCGGTTCCATCGAACATTGCACACAGTTGGTCTATTCACCGCAATGATTTACTAAAGTTAGCATCGCTCAATGTCAACCGCTGGATTGGGACAGGAGGTGAAGCATCTGTTACAGAATTGCACGTTTTTGCGGACGCATCTGAACGTGCCTATGCTGCGGCCGTGTACGCACGTACTATTTGTCAAGAAGGAGTGACGGTCAGGTTGGTAGCCGCCAAGGCAAAGGTAGCACCACTTAAAACGACAACGCTTCCACGGTTGGAACTTTGTGCCGCTCACCTTGCAGCAAAACTAGCAGAACAGGTATCAGCGAGCTTGGACAAAGCTTCCATAAAATTTTTCGCATGGACTGACTCTACAGTTACTCTTGCGTGGCTGCAGGGGCACCCTAGTCGCTGGTCAACTTTTGTGGCCAATCGGGTAGCTGCAGTACAAGAAACGCTGCCACCAGAATGCTGGTCACACGTGCGCTCAGAGTGCAATCCCGCGGACTGTACATCTAGAGGCGTCTCGGCAACGTTTCATCTTCAGAATCAGCTTTGGTGGAACGGGCCGCTGTTTCTTCGAGAAGTCGCAACCACTTGGGAACACAATACGAATATACTTATGTCAACTAAATTAGAGCAACGTACAAGCAAGCTGCTATCTTGCGTCAGCAATCAATCCGCTCAGTGGGAAATTTTAAACCGATATTCTTCTTTTATAAGACTAAAAAGACTAACCGCATACTTATTACGTTTTATTAACAATCTACGAGCTGCAAGAACGAACGAAAAAAAGCTGATCGGTTGGTCCTTCGAGCCGGACCAAAATAAAATAAAATGATGGTCCTAAATAAAATAACCTACGGAGTTGCTTCTGCATCACATTTAGCAGTCAAATCAATGCAGCAGACTGCCAGGGTTGCTGCTGAAACACATAAACAAGCCGCTGAAGTTATTTTGAGAGATTTCTACATGGATGACCTACTGACTGGTGCAGCTTCTAGTGCTATGCTCGCGAGGCTGCAGAAGGATATCTCGTTCGTATTATCTTGTGGAGGATTTGAACTCCGCAAATGGGCATCGAATGACAAGCAACTTTTTGAAAATGTGCCAAATGCATCAAATCGTGTTTCGCATCTACTCGCCGCTGATGAAGTGGTTCGTACTTTAGGCCTAATATGGAACACCGAAGGAGATTTCTTAACGTTTGCAGTACAATTCAAGCCGCCACCCCTAGTTATATCGAAAAGAGAATTTCTTTCGGATGCTAGCCTACTGTTCGACCCTTTGGGACTTCTAGCACCTTGCACAATTTTACCCAAAATCTGGTTTCAACAACTATGGCGCGAAAACATAGGCTGGGACGAAGCGGTTCCATCGAACATTGCACACAGTTGGTCTATTCACCGCAATGATTTACTAAAGTTAGCATCGCTCAATGTCAACCGCTGGATTGGGACAGGAGGTGAAGCATCTGTTACAGAATTGCACGTTTTTGCGGACGCATCTGAACGTGCCTATGCTGCGGCCGTGTACGCACGTACTATTTGTCAAGAAGGAGTGACGGTCAGGTTGGTAGCCGCCAAGGCAAAGGTAGCACCACTTAAAACGACAACGCTTCCACGGTTGGAACTTTGTGCCGCTCACCTTGCAGCAAAACTAGCAGAACAGGTATCAGCGAGCTTGGACAAAGCTTCCATAAAATTTTTCGCATGGACTGACTCTATAAAAACCTTTTATTTTTCTAATGATATAAATAAACTTTTATTTTTCTAATGATATTTTTCATTGCAGAGCTAATCAGCCTGTGCCGCTTAAAAGTTGTTTAGTGCGGTTGCAGCCATTTTTAGATGAAAATGGGTTGCTACGCGTGGGTGGTCGCATTAAGCATTCTATATTTTCTGTGGATGTGAAACACCCGATTGTGTTGCCAAGAAACTCCACTATTGCAAAATTGATTATCAACGACATTCATACCTGGACGCTAACATGCGGGACCTCAGATTATGCAAACAACACTCCAGAGACGCTTTTGGGTTCTAGGGTCTCGTAATTTAGTTCGCAAAATTTATCGAAGCTGTGTAAAACGTCAGCGCTGCAATCGCACTCCACTACAGCAGTCGATGTCTAACTTACCGATCAGTCGCACTATCTATGTCCGCTGTTTCTTGCGAAGTGCTGTGGATTTTGCCGGTCCATACCCATATAAATTTGCTGCCGGACGTGGCAATAAATCGACAAAAGGTTACATTAGTTCGTTTATATGCATGGCAACTGGTGCGATGCACTTAGAATTTGTCAGCGACTTATCATCTAGCGGCTTTTTGAATGCCTTCCGACGTTTTATAAATCGAAGGGGGTACTGCCAGCACATGCATTCGGATAACGGCACCAATTTCGTTGGTGCTGAAAGAGAACTGCGCGCCGCTTTCCAACAATGCATGGCGGACGACACGGTGAAGACATACTTTGCAAATTCTGCTATTACATGGCATTTTAATCCGCCACATGCGCCACACATGGGTGGCTATTGGGAAACTGGAATTAAACGAGTCAAATATCAATCGCACTCCACTACAGCAGTCGATGTCTAACTTACCGATCAGTCGCACTATCTATGTCCGCTGTTTCTTGCGAAGTGCTGTGGATTTTGCCGGTCCATACCCATATAAATTTGCTGCCGGACGTGGCAATAAATCGACAAAAGGTTACATTAGTTCGTTTATATGCATGGCAACTGGTGCGATGCACTTAGAATTTGTCAGCGACTTATCATCTAGCGGCTTTTTGAATGCCTTCCGACGTTTTATAAATCGAAGGGGGTACTGCCAGCACATGCATTCGGATAACGGCACCAATTTCGTTGGTGCTGAAAGAGAACTGCGCGCCGCTTTCCAACAATGCATGGCGGACGACACGGTGAAGACATACTTTGCAAATTCTGCTATTACATGGCATTTTAATCCGCCACATGCGCCACACATGGGTGGCTATTGGGAAACTGGAATTAAACGAGTCAAATATCACTTAAGGCGAACCCTTGGTGAAACATTGCTATCGTTTGAGGAGTTCGCCACTCTACTGTCGGAGATTGAGGCGTGTGTCAACTCGCGTCCCCTCTGTGTCAACGCGTCGGATGTTAGCGACAAGGAAGTTTTGACACCGGGACATTTTATTATCGGAGAGCCACTTAAAGCAATTCCAGAGTTAGAACAAGAGAGCTTTAAGGGTAATTTATACAAACGCTGGCATCTCATATCCACTATGAGACATCATTTTTGGCAGAGATGGCGCGATGATTACTTAGTGAATCTTCAGCAACGCACGAAGTGGTTTCGTCCCACTACAAATCTGCAAGAAGGAGACGTCGTAGCTATCGCCGGTGAACGCTCCCCGCCAACAAAGTGGAAGATTGCAAGAGTGCTAAAATGTCACCCAGGATCCGATGGTTGTGTGAGAGTGGTCTCCCTAAAGACAGCTGATGGCGAGTGCGTTCGGCCTATCCACAAAATTTGTCGGTTGCCAACGAAGGGCGACATATTCTCTGAAGATGCCGCTGCTTAGTATCTATGCCTTTTGTTTTATACATACACAAGTCAATTTTTCAAATAATTAAAATTTAATATGCATATGTAATTTGCTTTTGAACATATGGTTCAAGGCTGGCGGTATGTTGCCGTGTAAATAGACTTCTAACCATAACCTATAACCGGTCCGGTCCTAAATGAACCGGTCCTAAATAAAATAAAATGATGAAACGTAGAAAAAAAGGAGATTACTTACTAAAAACAATTAATTTTTTTTTTCAGTTTCCAAGTTCCTGAATAAGCCTTGAATAAAAACCTTAGATCAAACTTTATATAAGTTTTTGTATAAAGGAAAAAATGTCATACGCATATTTCCTTGCATAGGCCTTTTATAAAACTTGTTTCAAAGATTGTTCAAGAAGTTTAAATTCTCCTTCCTATATAAACTCCTTATACAAAACCTTACTTAAGTCTTATTTAGGTAAAATTGTTATCTGAGTGGGTATGTTCAATCTTGTAACAGTATTTATGTCCCTACTAAGTACATTGTTGGTTGAAGAATATCAAAAAATTATATTTTTGAAACTCTGAAAAATGCACTAAGTAGAAATTGAATTTTTTCTTCCAAACCTTTTTATGAAAAGTAAAAAATTAACTTGCCTTTATATGCGATTTTAAAAAAATTATAGTCTTGCGGAGAACTAATTGCCTTTTATAAAATGTTTTTATACACGTATACGTACTTTTGATACTGAGTGCATGTCAGTGCGGTATAACAGGGCGTGGCACTTCCCATACAACTACGAACCCTACGAAAATACGACATGAAAACTCGTGTAGTAGTTTGTCTTTGATAGATAAAAAAAAAACCAGAGTAACATAGCACCGTTTATATTAGCTACTTTGTTTGAAAGTAAAGTGCAATTAATAGAAAATTAGAAATGATACATCAATTTTCACTATATATTTGTTGCTCAGAAATATGAAGAAAACTTTATCGCGGCAGAATTGTTATTGCAATAAATGCTTTGGCAACAAAATTTATGACTCAAAAGAGTTTACGATCGACACATAATAAAATGCAGTAAAAGTTAGAAGTCGACGTCGCCGCCATATGCCGCATTATTTGCTTTATGGCTTTAATGGTGTTTTGTTTAGTTATTTTTTTTTTAATTATTTCATTTTATGTTATTTTAAATGTTGTATAACAATATAATTAGTTCTACAGCTATAACAAATAAATTGTTTCTTATGTTTAAGCCGAAAAATATAAAAATTTTGGATAGAAACGACCCACAGTGGCGTGTTTGGGGCATTTAGACGGTCTAATTTTGAAATTTTGGACTTAAGCTTTTAAGAAGCATATCTTCCTTATGTGTAAATTTCACAACGATTGGCCTTAAGAAAAAAAAGTTACGAAAATTTGTATGGGAAAATTTGACTTTTCGCTTCCCTACACTACGATTTCCCACATTTTTAAAAATGATATTACTTCTAAACAAAATGCAACACAGAAACCGTAGACTTTTTGCAAACGCCACGGTAAGCCCCTTATTTTTTAGTCCACCAAAAAATATCTTGTCAAATATTTGTACCTGTCTTTCTGAAGTTATGTTTGAGTTCTCAAAAACGGTAATTTTTGCCATATTTCAGTTGAAATTTTACCATTTTCCGAGCCTTTCCCAGCTTTTGTTTTATCATTATCTTAAAGTGCATTATATCGACTTCATATACTAATAGTTTCAGATTTTGCAAACATCTGCATCCTTATGTTTCAAGGGGTTTTCGTATTTAACCCCTTATTTTGAGCAAAGATATAATGTAGTTTTTATGCATTAAAACAGCTACCACACTGTTTTTCAGTATTTTAGTGCAATGTTAATAAAATTGAATGAAAATATTAATTTTTATCAACCCAACCTCTCTGCTCCACCACCTCTCCCTATAATAAGGAGTGTAGAGCGAAAAAGTAAGTCAGTAATAACAAATAACAGGTCAACAAGATTTATTAAATGCAAGTGTTTTTGTTCTGTTGTTGGTTTTTCTAATAGAAAAAGCTGAAACATAAGGTTATTGCACTTCGTTTATGTTTACATTTTTCGCAAATTAACTGTTAACTTAATTGTAATAATTTTTAAGCTAAGGTTTTTGTTTGTTGACACAATTCAATGTATGATTATTTCTTCTGTTGAAGTCAAAGAGTGCGCGTTAATTAGATATCAAATTAAATTATTTAAGTGCTTTAATTATTTATTAATTAATTTAGTGAAATGGAAAGTACAAACGTAGTTTTAACTCGAAATGAGTTCTTTGAAGTGTGTTGTACTGTTCCTAAAAGTGAAAGACTCGATAGATTGGTACTGCATATTTGTAATAAATCAAATATTTGTGTGGAAGATTTTGACCAGATAGATATTTTTAAAACAAACGTATCTAAGTATCTCCACACTTTTAACGAGAAATTTTATAAAGTTTGCTGTCGTAAGGATAGGTATGTTTTATATTTTACCTACACTTTGTTTACCGTTATTTGGGGAACCAGGAATTTTTCTAAAAAAATTTAAAAAATATTTTCTGCTTTGTCTTTCCTTCCTATTTCAATATTTAGGGGTATAATTTGCTGTTAGTTTTTCGATACACCCTAGTATACATTTTCTTGATCAGCGTAGTTTCCTGATATAGCCTTTTTTTTTTGTTTTTTATTATCTGCAATGTATGTTTGTTACAGGTTTCTTACAACTTGTCAAAGCTGGTTGCAACTGGCTGATATTACTATTAACTTAGAGGAGAATAATGACGAAATTTTGGAGGAGCAACCTACATGTTCCAAAAGAGCAGGAAGACCAATAAAATCATTTGAAAGCTGTGCTGAGCGAACAAAACGTCGAAAAGTGCAAGAGCTGTTGGAATTACATACTTCTGAAGAATTGACCTACGCTGCTCAAAAGTCTCAACGAGCAGATGGAAATCGGTTAAAAGCAGATACGATGAAAGCGGTTTCGGAATTCCCTGAAGATTCAAAGAGAATCAAGCAATGTTTACAGAAACAAGAAAAGCAACGAATGTTTACTCCGGAAGAAGCTCTTGCGTCTTACGTCGATAATAAAATGACGAGACGTATTTATAATAATCTTAGAAAAGATGCATTGAAAATAGGCCATTTCTTATATTCATCTACACATATGCTGCAGAAAGCAAAAAAAGAATGTTTTCCAGATGAGACTGCCATCCTTGTAAATGAGATAAGTGCTGCAGTGAAAGTGCAAGATATGGTTGATATGACAATAGTTCGACTGCTAAAATCACAATCATCCTTTATAGCGAACCATGTTGCTGACGGGATGACTTTGACCCTTGTTTGCAAATGGGGTGGAGATGGAAGCTCAGGGTATAGTAGATATAAACAACAATTTCAAGATGAATCCAGTACTGATGAATACCTCTTCATTTTAAGTTTTGTTCCTATAAAACTATACATAGAAAATGTCTCAAAACAAACTATTTGGGAAAATCCTAGCCCATCATCCACTCAATTATGTCGCCCATTCAAACTGATTTTAGCAAAAGAATCCGAAGACCTATCCGTAAAAGAGTTTAATGATATAGAAAACCAAATCTCCGCTTTACAACCGGTTACTACGTCCGTGGTTTCGAAGAATGTTACGGTGAAAACAAATTTCGTTTTAACGATGATAGATGGAAAAATAGCTAACTTTTTAACATCGACAAGGTCAACGCAATCATGCTACATTTGCGGAGCTAGGCCGAGTGAAATGAACAACGTGGCACTTTTAAAAACGCCAAGAGTTGAATTTTATCGCTACGGTTTGTCAACATTGCATGCCTGGATTAAAGCGTTTGAATGCCTCTTGCATATAGCTTATCGTTTGGACGTTAGAAAATGGGCAATAAGAGAACCAGCTGATAAGTTGATCATAGAAAAAAAAAAAAAAATTATTCAATCTCGTTTTAGAAAAGAAGTTGGAACATTAATTGAAGTATGCAAGCCAGGATATGGAACTACCCATGATGGCAATACTGCTAGAACCTTTTTTAAAAATCCTGAGAAATCAGCAAATATAACATGAATTAACGTAGCGTTAATTAAAAACTTTAATATTATCCTTAGCTGTATATCGTCAGGTATTGAAATTAATTTACCAGTCTTCCAGACTTTTCTTGAAGAAACTCGCAAATTATACATAAGTTTATATGGCTGGTATTGTATGCCAGTTAGTGTCCACAAAATTCTTTGCCATGGATCAGAAATTATAAAACAATGTGTTGTGCCTATTGGGCAATTATCAGAGGAGGCTCAGGAAGCCCGTAATAAGGATTGTAGGCGTTTTCGTATGTGCAATACGCGGAAGTCATCAAGGGTTAATACAAATAGAGATCTTCTAAATATGTTGTTGATATCTTCAGATCCTGTGATAAATTCATACCGCAAAAATCCGTTAAGAAAACATAAATCTTTTACCCCAGAGATGCAAAAATTTCTTATGCAGCAGGAAGAAACACTCGAAGGAAACAGTTCGTCTTCTGATACATCTTCAGATTACGACTCTGAATCGTCGGATTCATAAGATGAAGTCAAAATGAAGATATTTGGGTTGTTTTTGAATAAATAATTGGTGTAAAGTATATAAGAGTTATATAATTTTTAAAGAAAATTTTATAAATAATCAAAATTTGAAATAAAAAAATAAAGGTTCATTTAGAATTTTTTGAAAAATTTTACTTTAAACCTAGAAAATATGTATTTTTTTTTAATTTCTTGGTTTGACCTCAAAAAATGAGATGTTTAACTTAAATCCTAACTAGTGTTATATATCCTCAGAAAGACCATTAAATTTTCTTTCCAAAACGTCTTTAAAAAAGTTCCACGCCAATGAGTTCCGCTGCAAACACGTTTAAAGTGAAACAACCTCCAAAAACACGCAAATTAACCCCTAGCTCCCCAGGAGGTCAAAATAGACCCCCACTTCTCATACATTTTTTTGCTTGTTTTTACATCCCCTATTGTTTAAAATCAATAAATAATTTTGGCCGTCTAAATCGTATGGGGCACGCCACTGTGCGACCTTGAGCTCAAGCAGCAACATTACAATAAAAGACAGAATAACTAAAAATTTAAAGAAATTTCTTACGTCAAAAGATAAATGTTTTAAAACATGTTAAAAAGCCTGTTAAAATCCTAACTAGTGTTATATATCCTCAGAAAGACCATTAAATTTTCTTTCCAAAACGTCTTTAAAAAAGTTCCACGCCAATGAGTTCCGCTGCAAACACGTTTAAAGTGAAACAACCTCCAAAAACACGCAAATTAACCCCTAGCTCCCCAGGAGGTCAAAATAGACCCCCACTTCTCATACATTTTTTTGCTTGTTTTTACATCCCCTATTGTTTAAAATCAATAAATAATTTTGGCCGTCTAAATCGTATGGGGCACGCCACTGTGCGACCTTGAGCTCAAGCAGCAACATTACAATAAAAGACAGAATAACTAAAAATTTAAAGAAATTTCTTACGTCAAAAGATAAATGTTTTAAAACATGTTAAAAAGCAGCACATAAATTTTATCTCTTATATTATCTTTATCAAGGCCTACATAGTTCGAGACACTTAATATAAGCTGTATAGAAGTATAGATAAGAATTAAAGCTATTCTCGACGAGATTGTGGTCAAAAGTTGCAAAGCGATAATACAATGGAAACATTTAGCAACAATAATTTTTTCCAAGAAACTGTTATACATACCCTTAAAGTGTGCTTCCATATAATTAATCATTAATTAATATAAGACCTGTTATCAAATTTAAATAGGGGAAAAAATAAGCTAAAAAATAATATTAAAAAAAACAATATTTTAAAATTTTAGTAAATCCAAACACTGACTCATGATGTTGACGTGTTTTCTACGTTTCAACCTGCTTGCTAATTTGCTGAATGAAAGTATCAAAAAACAACAACAAAACGATTGTTTTAAACAATTTATTTTTAAAACAGCTATTAAGATTTGCTACGCCAAGTAAAAGTGAAATTCGAAGAATTTAGAGTGGAATCATATTAATTGAAAATAGCCAAAACGAGCCACGATAGTACTCAAAGTTTTAAAATGGGCATTAAAAGACGGTACATCTTAAATAAAATAAAAATCATTTAGTATAGAAAAGCTTCAGTCAATTTTTTAAAACAAAAAAATAAACGCATCAATGCCGGTCGCTATTGTTTTTGTAGTAAGCAGTTTTAACTTTGAACTTTGAATTCACATTAAAAAAGTATGAGAAAACAGAAGCAATATTAATAATTAAATAGTCAAGCAATTAGAATAGTTACCCAGCTACAAATACAGTCAGGCGCCTTTTTAGTGACAACAACAACTTTTTGTTGTAAATAGACAACAAAAACAAAATATCTATAATAAACATCACTATAGTTGATAGCTGTATACATAAACGCTACAGAAATTAACATTAACATTTGAACATTAGAATAAAAAAAATTATTATTAAGGAACATCGGTTTGTTACCACTTCAATTAATGCGAATCTTGTGCGGGTATTAATGAACCTCAGTCTGTTCTAAAGGTCTGAAGTTAATAAGTACGGGTCATTCGTAGGGTGCGTGTCTTAATGTGAACATGCATGAGTCATTCTCCACTTTGATAAATTTTGGCTAATTGCGCTGAACAATTATTTTATTAAATGAATGTAGTAAAATTAATGAAGGAAAATAAATGCGGTAAGTTTTATGAAGAATATAATAATATTTCACGGAATGTCGATCGATAAAGGATGGTTACATTTATTTGTGTGTACTGAATAAACATACCAACTATTTTCAATTCCGTCAGTGTTTTTTAAATATTATATATATTAGAGCTCCAACTTAAGCACGTGTTTCGAACTACACGTGTACACGGAAGTTCGAACTTCGTGAAGTTCGTTTTCGAAAATACGTACTCGTACTACACGTGAATGTTAAACACGTACTACACATGTAGTTGTAAAAGAACGTGTTCACATGCTCACATGTTCACGTGCTCACATGTTTACGTGCTCACATGTTCACGTGCTCACGTGTACACGAGTACACTGGTTCAGTCATTCACGTTTTAAAGTATTCATGTATTCGCAAAGCTAGTAATATGGTATTTTGTGGTTTCTATGCAAAATTTTATATTGTATTCATAAATAGATGATATGGCTAATCGGATGTTCTGGGACTAATCAGGTGAACGATGTGTCATGGTATCACTTATGGCTATATATACAGAGTGTCCCGCAATTGAGTGCAACTATTTACGGAGCTGAAAGGTTATGTCGAGCTGAGCAAAAAATCGTATGGGAGGGGAGAGGGGGGGGGGGGGATATTTTCACATTCTTAGGAGCTACAGGGCTAATTAATAATTCATGACTTTGATTTACGTTATTGCTTCTAGCAGAAAAACTAACTTACATAAAACTTAGTCTGATAGCTCATTATAAAGGCTATAAAATCACCTTTCTAACGGCATATCAACAAACTCCACCAACTTAACCATTACCGAGCTGTAATCGTGTGAAGATGAAATCAATCGGTTGAAACTACCAAATTTCAACTTTGAGTGCAAATTTTTAAGGATTTTGCGTAATAAAAGAAATTATTTTTAAGATCAATTTTGTAATTTATTCAATTTTCTTTCAATGACACCAAAAACATAAATGTAGGTTAGTTTTTCTGCTAGAAACAATAACGTGAATCAAAGTCGTGAAATATTAATTAACCCTGTAGCTCCTAAGAATGTGAAAATAGACCCCCCTCCCATACGATTTTTTGCTCAGCTTAACATAACTTTTCAGCTCCGTAAATAGTTGCACTCGATTGCGGGTCACCCTATATATAAAAGGTACATTTAGGGTCTTAGTCCTTGTTATGGTTATAGTGCCGGAATATCTGCAGTGGATACGATTGTCTATCGCATGAAATATTTTTGAAGTGATAGTACACGTGAACACGTACTTTTGCAACTACACGTGTAGTACGTGTTTAACATTTATGTGAACATGATTTTTAAAAATTTTCTTACAATCACGTGTATTCGTACTACACGTGTTCACGTGAATATGGGAGCTCTAGTATATATTATAGAATCGATTCTCAATAGCAATAATCGATTCTCGTTCGATCATTACATTTATAATATTGTTTCGTATCGTATACCAACTATGATCTGAATATCATCGACCACTTGTTTCCCTGATATGGACCAGCAAATTCTTTGTGAGAATTTTATATAAGAATACAATGAAATGTTAAGTAAAATTAATACATAAAATTAATCTTAAATTTAATACTAAATAAAATTTATTATTTAATTATTAAATTTATTAGCTGCGCACGAGAGAAAGAAAATGTTTCAATATTCATAAAAAAAAAAAATGAAGGGCCGTCTACTGGCGAACAGGATTGCCAGAGACTTTTCGCCTAAAATTGTCAAAAGGTTTTAAAAATTGCATTTGGGTCTAAAATCGTCATTTGTCACAAAAATCGTCATTTATATCCAAAAATCGTCATACAGAGCAGAAGATATAAATTTTCACTTAAAGGGGCATATCACCTACAAATTTGTTTAATAGAATATGTTAGAATGAACCTTTAAAGACATGATTTTAATAGTATAAGAGTGAAATTCTCAAAAAAATAATTTTCAGAGCATATATAGCGAAGCGAGTCAAGGTACTTTCAAATGAATGTCAAACTTTAAACGCGATTTTCTCAAAACAATGTTTTTGAGGTTGGCGGGCATGATTGAAATAAAAGTATTTATCCGATCGTTCTGAAATTTAAGCACGTCAATCTACACAAGCTCAAAATGACCTACGGATTTTAAAATTCAGCACACAATTTTTTGAGCTACAACAGGTTTTTGGAGGCAAAAAAGTCAATTTTAGAAAAAACGTCGTCGTTTTTCAATCAATTTTTTTTTCATTGTCAGACGATGCTGATTAAAAACAGTTTTTCTTTTTTTTTTAACTTTTTCAAGAACAGTAGTCCTGCACGCCGTGATTTTTTGGTGTTTTTTTTTTTGTAGCAGACGACGCACATTGTTGCGTTTCATATAAGTAGACGGAGAAAATTATTTTGTTGAGTTTTTTCTTAGTTTTCCATGTTTAAGGTATAGAAAAGTTAAAAAAAAAAATATTTCAGAAATTTCGGACAAGTGGGCGTGACAGCCCCCATACAACTTAAACACATTTTGCGTTATATCTTCGAAATGAAAAAAGCTACAGCAACGAAATCAAAGATAGACGCTAATTATATGACTACTAAACAATTTCCAAAATTTAGACGCAATCGGACAAGTGGGCGTGGCAGCCCATACAATTTAAACACATTTTGCGTTATACCTTCGAAATGAAAAAAGCCACAACAACGAAATCAAAGGTAGACGCCAATTATATGACTACTAAACAATTTCCAAAATTTAGACGCAATCGGGCAAGTGGGCGTGGCAGTCCCAATACAACAAATACACAGCCAATAATTGATCTTTTTAAAAACCATTTAAACTATCATTCCCTCTCAATGAGTCGGTTAACAATGCAAAATATTTTTGTTAAGAGAAAACTCATTAGTATATTTCACAGTAGCTCCTACTGACTGTGGTAAATTGCATAACAGAAGCTTGTCATGCAGAATAAACCATTTAATATGCGGTTAAACCATTTAATATGCACGAAAAAGAAGAAAATAAATATGATGTGAAGTCACGAGAAGCCTATACTTTTTTTATTATAAAAAAAGACATCATAACTTTATGAATATTTAAAAATAGAACATTTTTAGCTTAAAAAACAAATTTTGTTTTTTTAAATATAAACAGAAAACATATAACTAATAGATTAAATATTTTTTATGTTTTAAAACATATAACTAATAGATTAAATATTTTTTTTATGTACAATAAAACAGTGGTCTACGCTTCTGTCCAACTCTTCTTTCAGGAGTTATATCATTTTAAAAAAAGTGGGGAAATCGTGATGTTTTGAAGCAAAAAAAAATTAAAAATTAATATGATGTGAAGTCACGAAAAGCCTATACTTTTTTTTTATTATAAAAGTAGACATCATAGCCTTATGAATATAAAAATTTTAAGGCAGAGACAAAGCTAGTTTTTTTAAAATATTTAAAAATAAAAAATTTTTAGCTTTAAAAATAAAATTTGTTTGAAGTATAAAGAAAAGGTACACATAATGGATAAAATATTTTTTGATGCACTAAGAAATGTACTTAATGTACATACTGTAGCGTTTACAACAAGCGGTCTAAGGTGTTTGTGCAGCTCTTCGTTCAGGAGTTATGCCATTCTAAAGAAAGTGGAAAAATTGTGATAGAAACAAGCGGAAAGGCTTATTTTCCCATACAAATTTTTGTAACTTCGGTTCCATATGAAGTATCGGTATGAAATATTGCCTCAAATCGTAAAAATGACGATGCCATCGTCCATCTGGTAACGCTGTTGACGAAAGTTACAAAAAGTAATGTATACTTGGATCTTTAAAGCTTCAAGCTCAAAAAACTTTTCAAGCTAAAAGAACTTTTAGTTCATCTTTGCTCTCTAACACCATCTCAATTGCGTTGTTTTCTTTGAAATGAGAACAATACACATACACGACGTACTAGTACCAACATTTTTGGTCGACACTAGGTCTAAGTGGCGCAGTGGGTAGAGTGTGTGGCCTATACGCCAGAACCCTGGTTCGAATCCCACCTGACACAGAAAGTTTTTTCAATTGCATTACTTTTTCTGTTCGGCCGTCACCTCTCTGCAGACAATGGCAAACCTCAGAGAGTAAAAACTGCCATGAAAAGCTTCTTGAGAACATCATGGTAGAATAAGACAAGGTAGTGTTAGTAGTTAAAATTCTCTATTGTGCTGGGTACCGCACCTGCCAAAAGCAGGTTTTTACGAATAAAAGCAAAACAAATAACGCAATTTGCAAATTATAATATTCTATGTGTTTGACAGCTGCGGTACTCACCGCTCCGAGACGACACTACCGTGTTAAATATTAGGCTTGTGCTAAACAGTTCCGGAGACGGAACAGACATGGAACGTTTCCTTTAGAGAGCGGAACTAGTTCACTTAAACATGTCCGCGGAACCATGGTAGAATTATAAGGTAGGCTCAAGTTGGAGCAAAAAGGAAGCTATATGTCAAAATCGGCTGGTCGAATTTAAGTTTTTTTATTGTTGTTGTTGCCTTTATCATTTGACGTTTAGCGTTCTCACAGCTTTGTTGTTGCAAATCTTGTTGTTTGAGCAGTCATTTAAATGTGAGCCTACCGTATAATTGTCTCATGCGCGGAACTATTTAGTTCCTTTGTTTATTTGATTTGCTTGAGCTGCTTGTTTGTTGATCGTCTCTTTAATAGAGCGGAACTAATTCATGAAAACATGTCCGTGGAACTATCTAGTTCCTTTATTTATTTTTTATTTATCTGTTTGAGCTGGTTGTCTGTTGAACTGTAGAGGAAATTTGTAATACTCCAAGGATAATTTCAACACAACGCTCTGACTAGTCTTACACCAAATTGAACACAATTTTTTGTTTTTTCAGTGTTTTTATTTCAAAATAAAGGAATTAAGGAAAATTTTCATAATTTATTCAAAGAAGAAACTTTACAAATTTGCTAAAAAATTTCATATAGTTCAACTATTAAGTAACAAAATTGTAGCATAAGAAAATATATAAAAATTATCTGATAGTTCTGCGGACAGTTTTGCGAACAGTTCCACGGACATGTTTATTTTATAACATAATAAGCATGTCCGCGAAACTATCATTCCAACAGCTCTCCGTATTAGAGGAAAGGTAACAAAAGCATTTCATGATTGTTCTCTTTCTTATGTTACAAGCAAATAAACAGAACAATGCACACAACAAGAATAACGATATATCATATCGTCTATTTTTTAATTCATTCTCCATCACAAATATATCGTTTTACTTGTCGTCGCTCAAATAATTCGTCTAAGCAGTAATGTGTGTGCGGTAAGTGCGAAAGAGATGTCGGCTGTTGCTCATTAGAAAAAATTTCAGTTCAATTGGAACTATGTCCGGGAGTGAACATAGTTCCATGAACTATACATGTCCGGAACGACCCAACTCTATTAAATATACCTTGGAGAACATAAGCCGTTCGAAGTCGGCATAAAACATGTAGGTCCAGTTCTCGATCATTAGTGTTCAAACATTTCAATTGATTATAAGAAACTCGGTCAAAGTCCTTTCAAGGGCTGAAATGGCCATTTGGTTTTTTTTTTGAACTCGGTCCACTAGCAGCGTTCCAAGTTTTTTTTGGATTTCTTCAATTTTTTTAAAGTTTTTTTAGCTTTTTTAAATTAACTTAGGCCTACTATTGGCTGAAGACCGTATTTTTTGCGCTTTGTTGTTACATTGTTATAGTGTGGCAAAAATTCATGGTTCAATTATAATGCTAATAATATTAAGTAAGCAAAAAACACACAATGTTTTGCACTTAATTTAATAGCATTAATTTATTCACTGAAAACAAAATTAAAACTGAAACTGACATGGAATCATATAAAGTGAGGCTAAAAACGAATGAAATCATTTACGCTACGTGGGCAGATGCGGTTAGAGAGGAGTGATCATATTAAGCGTTTTTCATCAATAAATTATTAAAACATTTTTTTTTAATTTTTTATTAGCTTCTTTCAGCAACAAGTTTTTATTACGTTTCTACACTGTTTTTTTTTTAAGAATTAAACAATAATAAATGTATTCCGCAATAAAAATTTAGAACAAAGAAAGCTGAACGAAAGTAAAAACGAGCACAAAAATAAAAACATCTTAAGATGTAAAAATCCAAATATGACAAATTGAACAGCGATCTGAGAAAACTTAAAAAAAACCGGCCGGACTATGACTATAGTCATTGAAATAGTCATTGAAATATGCAACCGCTTAAAAATACAGGTACTTGATTACCTGACATCGCTGCAGTCAGCTGAGATTTTTTGTTTTTATCTTTTGTTGTCGTAGAGAAATGCGCTTCGGCTCATAAACCACAATAAATTGTAAAGTAGTAAAAAAAAGTTCAACGCACTAATAAACCGGCCGGTTTTGATAATTTTTTTGTTTGTTTTCTCCAGTTTTCTTTTTGCATACATTTTGGTATCGCACGTTCGTTCGGCTTGGTGTTTGAACCGAAGAACGGAAATCAAAATAAAACGCTGACCGACCTTTATTTGTGCGTCATATATTTAGTCTAACTTCACAAGTGTTGCGTAATCGTCTTGAAGTGGTTGGCTTGAAGTGTGGTTTCTTGAAGTATTTTTAGGTGCAAACAAACACTTACTTGACGAAAAGAATAAATAAGGCAAAAATAAAAAATTAAATAAAAATATTTGTCAGCCGTTAAATATATATATATATACATATAAGATAGCCCGTAAAGTTGTGTTATTAAGTTTTACGTTAAACGTGAGTGTTAAAGAATTGTATTAATTTCCTTATGTCTAACTTAACAGCTATACTTAAAATGATAACAATCAATGCGATATGATGATGACACTGTTTTAATGAATCATTTTATAGTAAAAAAGGAAGGGAAGCAGAGTGAAGTTGTTAACAAAAACTCATAGAAAATACAACACTACAGGGCTGAGTGTTCGATTTGGGTTAAATACACAGCCACTAAAGTATCACGATAAAAGTTATAACCAATACACTGAAGAGCTTTTATTATGCTGTCAGGTGCCAGTCTTCAATAACTATGCGATATACAAGTACAAATGATCTTAATTACTTGAGTTAATCCAAACTATGATAAGATTGAGAGCCTCGTTCGTGGACTTAAATTTTCCCAACTTAAACACGAACTTGTTTTTATAAGGTTAATAAATTTGAAGAATCTCAAGTTGAAATTTAGATTTCGCTTCTAGAGTACTTGCGATCTATAGATCTCGTGTTGCAATTTTTTTCACTGATTTTGTCGATCTACGAGCATATATCTCGATTTCGATTCTCGACATTCGACGACGATTCAGTCTAGC
This sequence comes from Coremacera marginata, assembly GCA_914767935.1. Taxonomy (NCBI): domain Eukaryota; kingdom Metazoa; phylum Arthropoda; class Insecta; order Diptera; family Sciomyzidae; genus Coremacera; species Coremacera marginata. Next base: position 50,905,894 of record OU612046.1, on the reverse strand, counting down.
TTGTTTCTATTTAACTTTAAAAGGAACTCAATCATATAATGTGTCTCTAAGCCAAAATGAATCGGCTGATACTCTCATTTTGTTTTTACTTGTTTTTGTCGGTCGATTAACACTTTTGATGATGTTGTTGTTTTGAAAGAAATAATTGCTGAACCCTATAATTTTTTGTTTTTGGTGTTCTTATCATTCAGCGGCCGTGGCTGAATGAATCAGTATGCCAGCAAGGGCTGAAATGGTCAATTTTATAATATTTTTTGAAAACATTTATAATTCAAGATATTATTGCTAAAGATCAGCGAACACAAAAAAACATAAAAAGTGATATTATATTTATTACCAAATAACATGTAAAAACAATGTGACTTTGTGAGCACAAAAGTATTAAAACAACTACGTCAGAGGGTTAAATAAGGTAAAACAAAAACATCTCAACTTGCCATAAACAATTTCATCGGTTTTCCCCTGTTTACAAACTTTGTATCAATATTTTCCATTAAATACTTGTTACCCTCCCACTAAGTTAATTTTGCATCGAGACAAGTTTGATTGATGAGGTGTATGTAACACCTGCAAGTCTTGATTCAATTTAAATTTATATATATTTATTCATCTTACACAAATTATCACTTCTCACAGAATAATTACAAATAAGTTAACTAGAAATAATAATTGTTTACAAGTTAACAACAAAAAATAATTATTTGATTTTTAAGATTGTGAAAAAAACAAAATTAAAAGTTTATACTGTACCAAGGACCGCTATTCAACGTCTTTACGTTAGAAGCACACAATTAAAAAAAAAAAGATGTGTTTGATTGGCAAATAAAAAAACTATTTCATCTTATAACAGCAGAGTATAAAAATGTTGGCTTAAATCTAATTTGATGGAACAGCTTGAATTTCAAAAAGTTGTGTGCCAAAAGAGGAAAGAGCGACCTTTTTTAAATACCATTATAACCTTCGCAAAGATAGTGCCTATAGCAGTTTACATTTTAGATGGCCACCAAAAATTTTTAAATGAAAAAAAAATAATCATAGAACGTTTGGGGAGGATTTGATAATACTTTGATTAAATTTTAATGGTTTTTGATTTCAGATAATTTCCGACAGAGATATGGTGAGCACCGGAAATTGTTATTTTTTCTAAGACGTTCTAAGGCAAGCTGAAACCCTTACCCCTTCCCCCTTAAACTAGATATGCTTCAGAACTGACACCCAGAAGAAACTAAGGCAGCGTAGCTGCTGTTGTTCTTCCTAAGCAGCGGTCGAAGACCGCCTATTTAGGGAAGCACTTATACCTAGAAGAAACTCATTTAAAAATTATGGTCAATTTAAAATATTTATTCAAATTTTAAACTCCTCCCCTTTACGCAAAAAATGCTACCTAGTACTAAATAGCTTTTTGAAATTCAGCAAATTCATTAAACTAGATTTTTTTTTCAACGATTTATCTTTTTTTTTCATGCAAGAGAGCTAACAATATACTCTCATAAGAGAGTGTTACGACCATAATTTCATTTCTTAGTTCTCTTTTTCCCTTTTTTTCTTTTTTAATAATCTTTATTTCTATCTCTGTCTCTATCTCTATCTTCATCTCTATCTCTATATCTTTATATCTTTATATCTTGATATCTTGATATCTTTATATCTCTATCTTTATCTCTATCTCTATCTCTATCTCTATCTCTATCTCTATCTCTATCTCTATCTCTATCTCTATCTCTATCTCTATCTCTATCTCTATCTCTATCTCTATCTCTATCTCTATCTCTATCTCTATCTCTATCTCTATCTCTATCTCTATCTCTATCTCTATCTCTATCTCTATCTCTATCTCTATCTCTATCTCTATCTCTATCTCTATCTCTATCTCTATCTCTATCTCTATCTCTATCTCTATCTCTATCTCTATCTCTATCTCTATCTCTATCTCTATCTCTATCTCTATATCTCTATCTCTATTTTTATCTTTATCTCTATCTCTATCTCTATCTCTATTTTTATCTTTATCTCTATCTCTATCTCTATCTCTATCTTTATCTTTATCCTTTATCTTTATCTTTATCTTTATCTTTATCTTTATCGTTATCTCTATTTCTATCTCTATCTCTATCTCTATCTCTATCTCTATCTCTATCTCTGTCTCTATCTCTATCTCTATCTCTATCTCTATCTCTATCTCTATCTCTATCTCTATCTCTATCTCTATCTCTATCTCTATCTCTATCTCTGTCTCTATCTCTATCTCTATCTCTATCTCTATCTCTATCTCTATCTCTATCTCTATCTCTATCTCTATCTCTATCTCTATCTCTATCTCTATCTCTATCTCTATCTCTATCTCTATCTCTATCTCTATCTCTATCTCTATCTCTATCTCTATCTCTATCTCTATCTCTCTATCTCTATTTTTATCTTTATCTCTATCTCTATCTCTATTTTTATCTTTATCTCTATCTCTATCTCTATCTCTATCTCTTTCTCTATCTCTATCTCTATCTCTATCTCTATCTCTATCTCTATCTCTATCTCTATCTCTATCTCTATCTCTATCTCTATCTCTATCTCTATCTCTATCTCTATCTCTATCTCTATCTCTATCTCTATCTCTATCTCTATCTCTATCTCTATCTCTATCTCTATCTCTATCTCTATCTCTATCTCTATCTCTATCTCTATCTCTATCTCTATCTCTATCTCTATCTCTATCTCTATCTCTATCTCTATCTCTATCTCTATCTCTATCTCTATCTCTATCTCTATCTCTATCTCTCTATCTCTATTTTTATCTTTATCTCTATCTCTATCTCTATTTTTATCTTTATCTCTATCTCTATCTCTTTCTCTATCTCTATCTCTATCTCTATCTCTATCTCTATCTCAATCTCAATCTCAATCTCTATCTCTATCTCTATCTCTATCTCTATCTCTACCTCTATCTCTATATCTATCTCTATCTCTATCTCTATCTCTATCTCTATCTCTATCTCTATCTCTATCTCTATCTCTATCTCTATCTCTATCTCTATCTCTATCTCTATCTCTATCTCTATCTCTATCTCTATCTCTATCTCTATCTCTATCTCTATCTCTATCTCTATCTCTATCTCTATCTCTATCTCTCTATCTCTATTTTTATCTTTATCTCTATCTCTATCTCTATTTTTATCTTTATCTCTATCTCTATCTCTTTCTCTATCTCTATCTCTATCTCTATCTCTATCTCTATCTCTATCTCTATCTCTATCTCTATCTCTATCTCTATCTCTATCTCTATCTCTATCTCTATCTCTATCTCTATCTCTATCTCTATCTCTATCTCTATCTCTATCTCTATCTCTATCTCTATCTCTATCTCTATCTCTATCTCTATCTCTATCTCTATCTCTATCTCTATCTCTATCTCTATCTCTATCTCTATCTCTATCTCTATCTCTATCTCTATCTCTATCTCTATCTCTATCTCTATCTCTATCTCTATCTCTATCTCTATCTCTATCTCTATCTCTATCTCTATCTCTATCTCTATCTCTATCTCTATCTCTATCTCTATCTCTATCTCTATCTCTATCTCTATCTCTATCTCTCTATCTCTATTTTTATCTTTATCTCTATCTCTATCTCTATTTTTATCTTTATCTCTATCTCTATCTCTTTCTCTATCTCTATCTCTATCTCTATCTCTATCTCTATCTCTATCTCAATCTCAATCTCAATCTCAATCTCTATCTCTATCTCTATCTCTATCTCTATCTCTATCTCTACCTCTATCTCTATATCTATCTCTATCTCTATCTCTATCTCTATCTCTATCTCTATATCTCTATCTCTATTTTTATCTTTATCTCTATCTCTATCTCTATCTCTATCTCTATCTCTATCTTTATCTTTATCTTTATCCTTTATCTTTATCTTTATCTTTATCTTTATCGTTATCTCTATTTCTATCTCTATCTCTATCTCTATCTCTATCTCTATCTCTATCTCTATCTCTGTCTCTATCTCTATCTCTATCTCTATCTCTATCTCTATCTCTATCTCTATCTCTATCTCTATCTCTATCTCTATCTCTATCTCTATCTCTATCTCTATCTCTATCTCTATCTCTATCTCTATCTCTATCTCTATCTCTATCTCTATCTCTATCTCTATCTCTATCTCTATCTCTATCTCTATCTCTATCTCTATCTCTATCTCTATCTCTATCTCTATCTCTATCTCTATCTCTATCTCTATCTCTATCTCTATCTCTATCTCTATCTCTATCTCTATCTCTATCTCTATCTCTATCTCTATCTCTATCTCTCTATCTCTATTTTTATCTTTATCTTTATCTCTATCTCTATCTCTATTTTTATCTTTATCTCTATCTCTATCTCTTTCTCTATCTCTATCTCTATCTCTATCTCTATCTCTATCTCTATCTCTATCTCTATCTCTATCTCTATCTCTATCTCTATCTCTATCTCTATCTCTATCTCTATCTCTATCTCTATCTCTATCTCTATCTCTATCTCTATCTCTATCTCTATCTCTATCTCTATCTCTATCTCTATCTCTATCTCTATCTCTATCTCTATCTCTATCTCTATCTCTATCTCTATCTCTATCTCTATCTCTATCTCTATCTCTATCTATATGCCTATCTTTATCTCTATCTCTATTTCTCTCTCTATAATTGTCCTTATCCTTCTATTATATCCTTCGTATTCTTATCTTTCTTATTCTTTTTCTTACCTCTAACCTTATCTTTATTTTTATATATATTATAAATATAGTACTCTTGCCTTTCAGCCATTCCTTTTTTTTTTCCAAAGGCATTACAAAAATCTTTAATTACAGGTTAACCACCACCGATTTAGCTTAAACTTTCAGAATTAAATATTAAGAATGAAAAAATTTAATTTAATTCAAAAAAATTTCAAGACTATTTTTTAACTTTTTACGAACCATTCAAATTTGGATCAAATCGGAGAAAAAAGCGAATTTATCCAAGTTTTGAAAATCCATAGATTTATCAATACTAGCTTGATGTTCACGTCTGAGGTATCTTAACAAAGATAATAGAGTGCTTTAAAAAAAAAATAAAATTTTATATTTTATCGCCACCAGTTGGTCGATGCAGATCAAAATAGATACGAGGGCCGTTTGATAGTTAAGTGAAAAATGAAACAAGGAATGATTTTTACGGCAAAAAAAGTTTTATTTATCAATATAGTCTCCTTTTAGCTCGATAGACGTCTTCCAACGTTCCTCCAATTTTTTGATCCTATCCGAATAATACGTTTTCGGAAAGTCCTCAAAAAATGCCCCTGTTTCGGTGATGAGCTTCTCTCTGGTGGTGAATTTCTTTCTGCCGATCCATTTCTTCAGGTTTCGAAGCAGAAAATAGTCGCTGGGTGCCAAATCTGGAGAATATGCTGGATGAGGAAGCAATTCGTACTTTCATTCATGGAACTTTGTGAACGCGCTCATTGTCGTGATGGAAGAGCACTTTTTCCTTGCCAAATGGGGACGTTCTCTCTTTCAAAGCGTCATTGAAACGGTCCAATTAGGCTGCATAGTATTCGCCATTGATCGTTCTTTTCGGTGGTAGATAATCGATGTAGATTATACCGCGTTCATCCAAAAATACTGCAGCAATAACCTTTCTGGTTGATAGCACCGTCTTCGCCTTCTTCGCAGTACGTTCGGTCGCTGAAGTCCACTGTTTCGACTGAACCTTTGTCTCTGGTGTTTAGTGATGGATTCATGTTTCGTCCACGGTTACTAACCGACGGAAAAAAAATCCCGCGCACTTTAACTCTGCGATCGGCCAACACAATATCGTGAATTTTAGTGACCATTCCTGGTGTGGTGACCTCATTTGGGCGTCCAGAACGTTCGGCGTCACTTGTGTTTGTACGACCGCATCGGAATTCAGTAAACCACTTATGAATCATTCCAATCGATGGTGCAGAGTCCCCATAGTATTTATAAAGCCTTTGCTTGGTTTCGCTGATCGTTTTTTTATAATGCTTCATACGCGGGAAATTAAAAAATTCACTGAATTATTGAACGGCCCTCGTAGTGTCAGGCACCCGCTGCTGAACCAAACAATCCTTGTATACAAATTTTCATGCTAATCTGATGAGTGTTTTAGAACCACGGGCAATGCATTAAAGGTATATTATTTTATTCCAATGTTTTGCAGACCTGTAAAATTTTAATACCTCTAAATACGTTTTGAAATTTTTAATCTTTTTTTTTTTAAATATATCAACACTGTAAACTATACTAAATTAATTTATTAAATTAAGCTCAGCATAGATTTATTAGCCAGCTAAAATCAGTTTTATCAATTGCCATTCCTTCATGTGAATCTCATAAATATCTTGCCGCACCTTGTTTTTTACTAAAATCGTTAGTATATATAATTAAAAAAAAAAAAGCAATGTAAATGAATTAAATATTTACCGAACATATCAGCATATAACAAATTATAGTACGTAAAACGTTTTGAAATGTATTAGTATTGCTTCAGTTTTGAACAAATAAATATTAATCATAGTGTTCAGGAATACATCGTAAAAGAATGCATCGAGCTTAAAGCAAATAAATAAACAAATAATAAAATTGTCGAAAGCAGTAGATATACAGCTGATAACGCTGACATAGAACGACGCAGAAAAGCAATTGGTACACTGGTACGTAAAATGACGTCTACTCGACATACTTCAACAATTACCAAGTCGCTCGCTCTGAAGGTATCTACATAAATTCTCGCATGACTTAAGTGGAAACATTCCACCAAAGTCATTAATTAATTCATAAATATTTGGAATATGCAAAAATAACAATGAATATTTACTAAGTTATAGACGCCATGGTTCATAGTTGGTGAGAGGTCAGCTGAATTGTCTTCATTAAAATTAAATAAAAAACAATTGAGACAATTACAGTCGATATCAACTGACTATTATAGAGATATGTTGTTCTGAGGTTTTTATAAATGCTACAGCTTCCAATAGTTTTTTCTACATGAAGACATACATTGTTGAATTTTTATAAAGAATCATTAACTTAACGTATGTAATAAATATATATAATATCAATAAATGTCAAGCAACCTGCTAAAATCACCATCATTAACGTGTCTCAAGGTAACAAAGTTGAGAATTAATGACAAGCTGTGTGTGTTATAATAACCAAGGAACACTTTCCCTGTTTAATTTTGTATGATATAATTACAGGCACAACAAAAAAAACATTATGTCAGGCGTAGCCAAGCATAACGCTATGAGTTCTGTTCAATTATGAATGAAATATTAACAATACAATGAAAAACCTTCACTTTCAGCTTATAGTATACAAAACGAATAAATTTTTTAGGCATCTAGCAAAAACAAAATGAAACATCTACTTATAAAAAACAGCTTAGAACATCTATGCGAGTGAATTTGAAAATGTATTGGTCAAAAAAGTGCTAAATTTACTAAAATTATTAACCCATTAGAGCGGAAATGTTATAAATTTTAACTGGACTTTAAAGAAGTTTCAGATATTAAACTGTCTTTTGGGTCTTAGATATAAGTCTAAGATATTTTTGGGTATATTTTTAGCCGAACAACTTTTGGGTGTGTTTTTCTAGAATCATTAACTATTTGTATCTGCATCATTTTAGAAAGTATTCCGAATAATGTAATTTTTCTTCGAGTCTGAACTACAAAGTGAACTTTTGGTCCAAGGTGGGTCACATGAATTTTTATTATCGATACCGATACGATAATACGACAGTTGAAAAGATCAAATTGTCGAGAATTATCGCTATCGATGTCGTTAACCATATTATATGACATGAAATAATAAGGGCCGTTCATAAATTACCCCTTCCCCCTCCCCTACCCCCCTATGACAAATTCGTCACAAAAGTCTTTATCCCCCTCTCCCCAGATGTAACGTCCCGCTACTACTTTTTTAAAATTTTTTGTGTAATTTAGTTAGTTATTTTTTAATATTTAGTAGTTTGTGATGAAAAAAAGCATAGAGCACGTTATATTAACTATAATATTTATTATTATAGAAATAACACCAACCAGTTTCGATACGTTATATCTTGGATGTCCCGCAATAGTGAAAATTGTTGTTTGTTTGATTTTTTATAACACTTTCACGTTCGCTTTAGACGTAAAGTTATAACAGCTATTTTCGATTTTAGTTGTCTTTTTCGGATCGTTTTATTAGGTGTAGTTTTTTTTAATAATAACAAATGAAAGTAATATTTACAATAAAATTAAATTTTGATTAAATTAAAACTTTTGCAAACTGAGTTCAAAAATTTTTTGTGACGTAACGCACGACCCCCCGCCCACACCTTCTCCCCCCATGTCGCACTTCTTCACAAATGTTCGACCTTTTCTCCACCACTTAAAAGTCTTATGTAATTTATGAACATCCCCATATATGAAAGAAATATAACATGACATTGCGACTCTTTTACTTTTTGTGTATTGCGATTTTTTGTACCTTAAGACTTTTTGTAACCTGCGACGTTTTGTAACCTGCGACTTTTTGTATCTTCTGAATTTTAGTACTGCGCGAGTTTTTGCATCCTTTGACTATTTGTGCCTTGCGACTTCTATTGCACTGTTACTTTTGCAGCTCGCGATTTTTTGTGCCTTGTGACTTTTTGACCATGCGAATTTTTTACCTCGCGACTATTTGTAGCCTGAGCATTTTTGTATATTGCGACTTTTTTATCTTGATCATGTCTCCGAATTTTTTTATCTAGCGGCGTTTTGTTACTTGCGACTTTTTACTTGGAGATTTTTTGTATCTTGCGACCTTATGTACCTTGCGACTTTTAGTGCCTTGCGGCTTTTTTGCCTAGCAACTTTATGTATTTTGTACCTTACGTCTGTTTTACTCTGCGACTTTTTTACCTTGCAACTTTTTGCACCTTCAGATTTTTTGTACCTAGGAACTTTTTGCACCTTACGACTTTTTGACTTTGCGACTTTATGTAACTTACGTGATCTTTAACTTGCGACTTTTTGCACCTTGCAGCTTTTTGTACCTTGAATATTTTTGTACCTTTCGGCTTTTTTAGAAAAGGATGCAAGGTATATTTGTAACTTTTTGTATCTTGCGACTTTTTGAACTATTCAATTTTTTTATCCTGCGAAATTTTTTTCCTAACAACTTTTTGTACCTTTCGCCATTTGTATTTTAATTCTTTGCGACTTTTTATCTTGCGGCATTTTGTACCTTGTGACTTTTTATGACTTGCGACCTTTTTGTATTTTGCGAAAGAGAGAGAGACTTTATCTATTTTGCGATATTAGGTATATCGAGTCGTAATATATTTTCGTTAAGTTACGTAATGCTCTGACAGAAAAATTTTAAAATTTTTATTCCAAAGCGCAAGAAATCCTCATGTTTTTTTATTTAAAACATACTAAAAATTGTGAAACAAAAACAAACACAACCCACAAGGACATAAATATCTATTATTGTAAGCTTTTGGCACTTGTTCCGTGCTGTGATAGTTTTTTTGCTTTAGTTAGTTACTGTTGTCTGTAAAGCAGTGTTAAAGACAACCACTAACAAATCTCAAAAGGAATACAACAAACATGTTATGTTGTTGTTCAGAACAAAAAGACATGAAACCCACAAACACAAAATATGGCAGCGAAATCAAACTCGAAAAATAACCTCCGTCTCTGAGCAATCGATATACATGTCATGCCGCACCCTTGGCCTCAAGCTTTTTAGGCAATTTTTTTGTTGCTGGGCTTATATTTTGGTTTGTTATTATCCTGCTTTACCTTACTAAAGTGAAGAAGCAAAATAAGGAAGCGCAAAATTACGGCAAGTAAAAATAAAGAAAAATCCAAACAGCATTCAATAACTTGAACAATGTAGCAAAATTCCCACTTTTGACTTAATATTCAGAATTTCCACCGGTTTGAGGATAGTTCGGGGACACTCAGCACGAATCAGAAGTTCACATCCAAAGGAGGAAGTTTCAAATGCGTCTAAAGTTAATTAGAATCAGAGGGTTTCTGTACTCTTTTTTTTGCAAGAACTGTGCAGAAACGTTGTATAGTGCAGATGATGTCATTCGTTATTATGAGGCAATGGAAAACCATTATTGGAAAACATGCACAAGTTTTAATTGACAACCCAAATACGAGCATTGATTAAAATACGATAAACAAAGTAATGTCACACCGAGAAAAATACTAAAGGAAAACGAAAAATAAATGTATGATAACCTGTCTATTGGCTTCGATCATTTTCAAGACAACAAAGTTTCAATTGTTAATCCAACGCATTTTGTGCGAATGATGGATAGATTTACAACATATTTTTGGATTTATACAAGCAAGTTGTATATTTTTTTTAAATCAAAAAGGATTTAATATGTGTGATATGAATGTTAATCAAGCAGATCTTGTGAATTTAGTTTAGTTTAAGCAGTTTATTTATTACAATATTGATTTATTTACATAATTTTAACATTTTTTTAATTAGAAATTATTCACTTAGAAACTTTCGCAATCCCCTATTCGAGCTCACGTCATCGCGATTTCAAGCTGCTTACATTATTTAGCTTTGTTTGCTTTCATTATTTAGCTTTGCACAGACAGAGCCTTCAACAAGCAATCAAATAAAGTATTCTTTCTAATAGATTTGTTTACATAAGCCTTTGTATGCTTTATACAATAATTTGGAAAATATTGAAATTTTTGTCTATTAAACCCTTATCATTTTTTATTTTGGTATAAAGTATAGAAGTTCTCATTTTAAAACTATGTTTAGTTGGCACTTTTGTGTTTACGCATAAGTTCTTCAACTAAGTAAAGTTTTTTTCACAGCTCAACTTGTATGATCTCACTACGGGTTTTTTTCTTGGTGCATAAAATTACGAGAATTATGAAAACCAACGCATCGGTAATTGTAAAATCAATAGGGATAATTTTCGTTAAACTGGTCGGTAAATAAAGCAGTGGAAAGGCAAAAAAATACATATAAACAATAACAACCATCGTTATTACAAGACAATTGCATGTCACGTAGTTGCTTGCATGTCCTTGTGGTGAGGACGTTAATAAAATTAATGATAGCTTTATGGTTTTAAAAACAAAACAAAAAAAAAAACACATGAAAAAAATCAATAATTGTTTATGAAGAATAATGGAGTCGTGTGGAAAAGAACAAAAAGGGAGAGGAAAACCACAAAACCAACAAAAGTTTAGCGATTTTATTAATGTTAAAAAATGAAAAATCTACTGTTAATTAAAAAATAATTACTAAATCAATAAGGTGAGGAAGTGGAAATAGGCAACAATTAAGTAACTTTACAACACGTAAAACAAAAACAAATCACAGCTGGTTGTTTCAAATCGGAAAATCTAAAAAAAAATATTTGTTCAAACAGCGTAAATAATTGCAATTTTAGAATTTAAAATTTTTCTTTATTAACAAAAAAAAAGAAAAATAAAACAATAATTTGACTTTGCATATATTCAAAGGCATGAATAAACAACTTGCCGGATATGGATTTTTTTTCGATATTAGTGAACATGATATTCAGTTTGTTAACAAATGCGTGAAAATGAATTACTTTTTTCTCATGATGACAAGATATACTTAATATAGACATATATATAAAGTGCTTAACATACAAATCGATAGTTTGTTTGAACGTTGCTCGATGAAAAAAAAATGTTAACTTTCTTCTTTCAGGATTTTGTAAAACTTAAAAATGTACCATTCAGTAGGAACAACATAGCGACTAAAAAATTATTAATAGAATTCAACTGCATAAATGGTATATATATATTTGTGGTATATTTGGTATATATACAGTTGCGGTTATATTAATAGTTATATTTACAGTTATAGTTATGGTTATGGTTATAGTTATAGTTGTAGTTATAGTTACAGATATAGTTATGTTTATAGTTATATTTATAGTTATAGTTATAATTATAGTTATAGTCATAGTTATAGTTATAGTTATAGTTATAGTCATAGTTATAGTTATAGTTATAGTTATAGTTATAGTTATAGTTATAGTTATAGTTATAGTTATAGTTATAGTTATAGTTATAGTTATAGTTATAGTTATAGTTATAGTTTTAGTTATGGTTATAGTTATAGTTATAGTTATAGTTATAGCTATAGTTATAGTTATAGTTATAGTTATAGTTATAGCTATAGTTATAGTTATAGTTATAGTTATAGTTATAGTTATAGTTATAGTTATAGTTATAGAAATAGTTATAGTTATAGTTATAGTAATAGTTATAGTTATAGTTATAGTTATAGTTATAGTTATAGTTATAGTTATAGTTATAGTTATAGTTATAGTTAAAGTTATAGTTATAGTTATAGTTATAGTTATAGTTATAGTTAAAGTTATAGTTATAGCTATAGTTATAGTTATAGTTATAGTTATAGTTATAGTTATAGTTATAGTTATAGTTATAGTTATAGTTATAGTTATAGTTAAAGTTATAGTTATAGTTATAGTTATAGTTATAGTTATAGTTATAGTTATAGTTATAGTTATAGTTATAGTTATAGTTATAGTTATAGTTATAGTTATAGTTATAGTTATAGTTATAGTTATAGTTAAAGTTATAGTTATAGTTATAGTTATAGTTATAGTAAAAGTTATAGTTATAGTTATAGTTATAGTTATAGTTAAAGTTATAGTTATAGTTATAGTTATAGTTATAGTTATAGTTATAGTTGTAGTTATAGTTAAAGTTATAGTTATAGTTATAGTTATAGTTATAGTTAAAGTTATAGTTATAGTTATAGTTATAGTTATAGTAAAAGTTATAGTTATAGTTATAGTTATAGTTATAGTTATAGTTATAGTTATAGTTATAGTTAAAGTTATAGTTATAGTTATAGTTATAGTTATAGTTATAGTTATAGTTATAGTTATAGTTATAGTTATAGTTATAGTTATAGTTATAGTTATAGTTATAGTTATAGTTATAGTTATAGTTATAGTTATAGTTATAGTTATAGTTATAGTTATAGTTATAGTTATAGTTATAGTTATAGTTATAGTTATAGTTATAGTTATAGTTATAGTTATAGTTATAGTTATAGGTTTAGTTATAGTTATAGTTATAGTTATAGTTTAAGTTATAGTTATAGTTATAGTTATAGTTATAGTTATAGTTATAGTTATAGTTATAGTTATAGTTATAGTTATAGGTTTAGATATAGTTATAGTTTTAGTTATAGTTATAGTTATAGTTATAGTTATAGTAATAGTTATAGTTATAGTTATAGTTATAGTTATAGTTATAGTTATAGTTATAGTTATAGTTATAGTTATAGTTATAGTTATAGTTATAGTTATAGTTATAGTTATAGTTATAGTTATAGTTATAGTTATAGTTATAGTTATAGTTATAGTTATAGTTATAGTTATAGTTATAGTTATAGTTATAGTTATAGTTATAGTTATAGTTATAGTTATAGTTATAGTTATAGTTATAGTTATAGTTATAGTTATAGTTATAGTTATAGTTATAGTTATAGTTATAGTTATAGTTATAGAAATATATTAATAGTTATGGCTATGGTTATAGTAATATATTTATAGTTATGGTTATGGTTATAGTTATAGTTATAGTTATAGTTATAGTTATAGTTATAGTTATAGTTATAGTTATAGTTATAGTTAAAGTTATAGTTATAGTTATAGTTATAGTTAAAGTTATAGTTATAGTTATAGTTATAGTTATAGTTATAGTTATAGTTATATTTATAGTTATAGTTATAGTTATAGTTATAGTTATAGTTATAGTTATAGTTATAGTTATAGTTATAGTTATAGTTATAGTTATAGTTATAGTTATAGTTATAGTTATAGTTATAGTTATAGTTATAGTTATAGTTATAGTTATAGTTATAGTTATAGAAATATATTAATAGTTATGGCTATGGTTATAGTAATATATTTATAGTTATGGTTATGGTTATAGTTATAGTTATAGTTATAGTTATAGTTATAGTTATAGTTATAGTTATAGTTATAGTTATAGTTATAGTTATAGTTATAGTTATAGTTATAGTTATAGTTATAGTTATAGTTATAGTTATAGTTATAGTTATAGTTATAGTTATAGTTATAGTTATAGTTATAGTTATAGTTATAGTTATAGTTATAGTTATAGTTATAGTTATAGTTATAGTTATAGTTATAGTTATAGTTATAGTTATAGTTATAGTTATAGGTTTAGTTATAGTTATAGTTATAGTTATAGTTTTAGTTATAGTTATAGTTATAGTTATAGTTATAGTTATAGTTATAGTTATAGTTATAGTTATAGTTATAGTTATAATTATAGTTATAGTTATAGTTATAGTTATAGTTATAGTTATAGTTATAGTTATAGTTATAGTTATAGTTATAGTTATAGTTATAGTTATAGTTATAGTTATAGTTATAGTTATAGTTATAGAAATATATTAATAGTTATGGCTATGGTTATAGTAATATATTTATAGTTATGGTTATGGTTATAGTTATAGTTATAGTTATAGTTATAGTTATAGTTATAGTTATAGTTATAGTTATAGTTATAGTTATAGTTATAGTTATAGTTATAGTTATAGTTATAGTTATAGTTATAGGTTTAGTTATAGTTATAGTTATAGTTATAGTTTTAGTTATAGTTATAGTTATAGTTATAGTTATAGTTATAGTTATAGTTATAGTTATAGTTATAGTTATAGTTATAGTTATAGTTATAGTTATAGTTATAGTTATAGTTATAGTTATAGTTATAGTTATAGTTATAGTTATAGTTATAGTTATAGTTATAGTTATAGTTATAGTTATAGTTATAGTTATAGTTATAGTTATAGTTATAGTTATAGTTATAGTTATAGTTATAGTTATAGAAATATATTAATAGTTATGGCTATGGTTATAGTAATATATTTATAGTTATGGTTATGGTTATGGTTATAGTTATAGTTATAGTTATAGTTATAGTTATAGTTATAGTTATAGTTATAGTTATAGTTATAGTTATAGTTATAGTTATAGTTATAGTTATAGTTATAGTTATAGTTATAGTTATAGTTATAGTTATAGTTATAGTTATAGTTATAGTTATAGTTATAGTTATAGTTATAGTTATAGGTTTAGTTATAGTTATAGTTTTAGTTATAGTTATAGTTATAGTTATAGTTATAGTTTTAGTTATAGTTATAGTTATAGTTATAGTTATAGTTATAGTTATAGTTATAGTTATAGTTATAGTTATAGTTATAGTTATAGTTATAGTTATAGTTATAGTTATAGTTATAGTTATAGTTATAGTTATAGTTATATTTATAGTTATAGTTATAGTTATAGTTATAGTTATAGTTATAGTTATAGTTATAGTTATAGTTATAGTTATAGTTATAGTTATAGTTATAGTTATAGTTATAGTTATATATATATATAGAGATAATTACATTTATAGTTATAGTTACATGTTTTTATAGTTAAAAACGCCGTGGGCTCGTGTGCACCGCGATTCATAGCATCTATTTTGGATGGCTCTCATTAGTTCGCCAGACATTCACGGCGGATATTGATGGAGTCACCAGCTTTATCATATTTTCCAGAAACAATACTGTTGGGGTCGCGAGGCTCTTTTAAATTGTGTTTATCTTGACTAGAGGTTTGTCTCAATAGCTACGCCTGCTTCTTCAAAAAATTGTCAGAAGTCAATGCAGAAGCAATCTAAGTTATTTTCCACGAGTAAAGATACTTTTAGTGTGTCGATGTCAAGAATGTTTGACGGCTTTCCAAATATTTTTAATTTAAGAAAAGACGCGGTTGTTTTATGCGCTTGATTCAGGTAAACAGAGAATGAATTCGATGATGCGTACCAAATTAAAATACGATATTTTGGCGGTTTTCATGTCATTGAAAATTTCAACCCATCGATTCTCCCTTAGCAACTTTTCCGCGTTCCATTTTAATTTTTCCAATTAGTGCAATTCGATTTTATGTGGCCGTATTGAATGTGCATTACTTAGTATGGACATAAATACTGTTACAACATTAACCCCGTTATTACCACATGACTTATGAAATATAACCTGTAAGGCGTTATAGCGCTATTTAAGGGAGTATTACTGGTTGGAAAAAATTTTTTTGGTTTTTTTTTGCACATTTTCATAGCTTGGATTTGAGAATATCGTCCTAAAAGGGTTTTTAGAAATTCGAAATACTTTAGGAGATATGGTCTTTTTTGTCCAGCAATGTTTCCGCCAAAATGCGATTTGCTTAATTTTGCTACTTTTTGAATGCAACAGTTTGAAGCAACCACCGAATTTCGTTCAACGCGTTCTTTAGTAGGTAATAACTTGCTTGTATACGCATTTTAAAAATAAATTAATACACATTTAAGAGCTTAGGTATTCGAATGTTGACAGCCTGTAGTTCATACAGTTCGAAAGTGCTGTGGTCATTCGCACCGAAGCATATGCACACCGGCGCACGCACCGCATGCTCTAATTTATCATTTAAATTTTTTTTTGATGCAAAAAAATAACTGCAAACTTAAACGCGTTTATCTCGAAACCACGTTTTTCGAGCTTGTGGCCCAGATTGCGCCAGTAGTTCTGAACCGATTTTGATGAAACGAAGTGCAATCGACGCAGAATTGTCACTATTCTGGTCGTTACCTCACTCACAATTTTAAACAATTTTTTACTATTTTTTTTTACAACTTTTTTTAAAACTACAAAAAAAAGACCTAAAATCGGTTTTTCATTTTTCAATGATCGCCATTTTGTAAAAAATAATCGCAAAATTATGATTTAGGTAGGGACTAGAATTACATTTGTACTGAATCTAACGCCGTTTACTTTTTCTATTTTAGATGATCCGAAGTCGAGTTATCCGGGCCGCAAAGCAGCATACCTTTTTTTTCGACGCCCAACTTTGAAGGCCGACAACTTTTTGAACAGCCCTCGTACAAAGGAAAATAATTTTTTTATTTAATTTAATATGTTCTTAATACAATAAAAAAAACAGAATTTAAATAACTCTTCGCATTTTCAAATGAAAAGTTTTTCAAAAAGGGTACAAAAACAGCCTTCCAACCAGGAATACTCCCTTAAGTGTGTAATGAAAAAAGGTTATATTTTCAAAACGCTCCGCCCGCTCGGAACCAGTCGGATGATCGTCTACCGACGTATAAATCTGTTTGAGGAGTTTGGTCGGGTCATCCACGTACAGTTCGAACGCCGCTAATCATCAAAGCTGTTAAATCAAGAATTCAGCGAAATCGGCTCCGAAAACAAAAAAAACAAGTCCATGAGACTAGTTATGAAAAAAAGACTTTTGACTTGGGGATCAAAAAAGATTTTTTGACTTCAGCTTTGGAAAAAGTAGGATGGAAAAAAATTTTAATAAAACGACCCAAACCTGGCTCCAAAACAATTTGACAGTATTTATTTCCTCTGAAGAATGGACCTCTGACAGTCCAGATTTGAACCAGCTGGATTACAAATTGTGGACAGTTTGGGGCAGAAAGCCTAAAGCAAAAATTTCGAATGAATACTTTCTTTTTGTATAGAATATTTATCAATATATATGTAAAAAAAATGTGGTCTAAAAACGTTCATTATGTTTAATTTTATAGCATAAAATGTGTTGAACCGCATTTATGTTTCTAATAAGTATATGGGAATGCTCATTCAAATTGAATTCTTTCCATTGTTACCTCAATTTGGTTCCAGGCAGACTTGACTCGCAATAATATCCAGCAGTATTCTCGAATCTGATAGAATTGTTCAGTCTAGTCAGCGAAATACTTGAAGTCTGAAGTGGGAAAAAAGAGCACTTAAATAACAAAAAATGAAATGTGGAAACGTAACGTATGATTTTTTTTCGGTACTTTTGCTCAAAATTCTGTACTGTACAAAAAAAAATTATGGTTGATACATATTACTGCCTATCCATGACTACGATTTGTGATATGGGACATGAAAAAGAAGTGCATTTCATTGGATTTTCTAGCAAAATAGTTTCAACCGAAAGACAGACAGACAGAAGAAAATGTTTGTTCCTTCTTTGCCTCAGATAAAAGCTTACTAATATTACCAGAATTATTTGTTAAAATTTTAATAAATAGCAAGTTAATTTTATATTAATTTTTTTTAGATTCTAAAAGATGTATCAAAAAAAAAAAATAGCACCTCTTAATGTAGACAATAATCACTGTCTTTGCTACCTATATGTTAATAATTAATTTCGTTACGTTGCAACTAAGCTGGGGGAATTTTGTTCGGAATAATAACAACTACAATTGTGCATTTAATATTTCCAACATGCTTAAATGTGGAAATAAGCGTATACTTATATAAAATAATTATAGCTTAAAAAAAAAAAATTGCACTTCCATAATAATAAAAAAAAAAAAGTTATTCTGAATATACCAGTTTCTGGTGATCAGACGTTTTGTAAATTAGATGACGAGATTAATTGCAATATTACAGAAACAACGTGAGATAAAAGGCGAACAATTATTATTTTATGCATATAAAGTAGTTAAGCTGGGGAAAACTAGCCACATATTTGCATTGAATTTTTAGAAAAAAAAAAAAAACAATAACAGAGATTATTGAAGTATAAGCAAACTTTGTTTACTGACTTCTTTATTATATGCACAAAAACTTTGTACGTTTTATATACAAATAACTGCAACAATACGGGCGGATTGAAATCGTAGCGTCAGCTTAAAAGTCACAACATGAAAATATTGTCAAATTAACAGTATGATTTTTTTTTTTGTTTTCGTAATTTTTACAGGCAATTAGTTCCAGCATAATTTTTTTTCAATGCTGTTGCCATACGGGTTCCATATACTCGTGATTGTTTACTTAAGTGGTTTCATATACAAGAACGTTACCATAACTACTTGAAATAATTTATGCCCAACATGTGTATGAGTGTATAGCTCGTATTTTACTATTATTGCCTCTTATAAATATTTTGTAACATCCAACAAAGTCGTTGCGTTAAAGCGGGAACGACACATGGTACGAGTGAGTGTTAAAAAAGAACACCCTTGATCAAATTGCAAGGGCGAGAGTGGCAGCGCCCGCCACCTTGAAGAAAAAATAACTTCAAAACCGTTACTACAACATTTGTGCACAATATGTTGACTGACTCCAAATCGTGCTTTATGTCAGTCGAGTGCTTCCTTGTTTAAGAGTGCCTGCTATGAGCTGAGCTGAGCCGTTTCAAGCCGGCTGATGCTTATTGATACTGCACGTTCGCTCGCCAGTTGAACGCACTTTGAATGGCCATGAATAAGATTAAAAACAACATTAAGAAAAACAGCAGACGGAACAAAACAAATAATATAAAAAATAAAAACAATAATACAAACAACAACGATTGGTGATTGAATGCATTTTGAGCTTTAATTTATAATTGAAATGATATTTAAAATTAATGTGAAAGTCAAGAAAAATTTTGTAATCCTTAAAGTTTGGTACATAAAAAAAAAATTACGGTTCACAATGTTCACGAACTGCTTCTAACGAAAAAGCTTTTAAACCATTTTCTTTTCAGTTACTTTAAAGAGACAAATATTTTTATTTGTGCGATAATTTAGCTATCAATGCAACTTCAGGTATTCCTCAAGGAACCCATTGTGGACCCCTATTATTTTTAATCTCTATAATCGATTTGCCACAGCAATTAATATTCTCTAAATGTTTAATGTTTGCTGATGATGTTAAACTCTTTTTAAAAATTTCTAGCCTTTCGGATTGCACAAATCTACAGTATGACTTGTCCAATTTACTTGACTGGTGTGAGTCTAATAATTTGCGTTTAAATTTAAATAAATGTTGCATTATTTCTTACACAAAATATTTAAACCCTTTTCTGGTTGATTATACTTTAAATGATTCCGTTCTAACTCGAGTACACGAGGTTAAAGATTTGGTGGTAATTTTTGACTCTCAATTGAATTTTAAAAGTCTCTATGACTACATTATATCCAAATCATATTCCATGCTTCGATTTATCATAAGAAACTCAGAAAATTTCAAAGATCCTTTAACTATCAAATCTTAATATGTTTCATTGATTTTTAGTTTTATTGAGTACTGCTCTATTGTATGGAATCCCTATTATATTGATTATTCTAACCGCATCGAAAGAGTCTAAAAGATATTGAGTAAATATGCTCTAAAAAAACTCTACTGGCAGAACGGCCTTCCAACATACGATGCCCGCCGTATATTACTTGGGCTACAATCTTTAAAAGATAGGAGATTGCAAAGTTCTCTATTATTTGTTTTTAATATTCTATCTGGTAAAATCAATTGCAAACATCTTTTAGATCTTCAATTATACACAGCCCCAAGGAGTTTGAGAAGAAATCGGATGTTGGAAGTAAGTTCTCATAGGACTAACTATGCTAATAATTAGCCTATAGTTAGATGTATACACCTATGTAATAGTTTTTCTGCAATTGCAAGTTTCATTGTTTCTTTGGATCAATTCAAATTAAACTTATTTTTTCTTTATAATTAGTTGTAATATTATTATATATATATATAGTCTGTAAGATTGTAAAATCAGTAGACTGAATGAAATAAATAAATAAATGCGATATTTATTTATTGTTATAAATAGAAGCTTTGTCAAAATGTTCTAAATGATTTTGTATATATTTTTAATTCGTTTATTTTTTATTTTCTTTTTTATTTTTATTTATATCTTTATTCATTTAATATAATTTTTATCAATTGTTTTTTATTTTTCCTATTTTTTATTGTTTTGGTTTTCTTTTTAATTTTTTGTTTGGCTTTTTAAATTATTTTTGTTTGTTTTATATATTTGATTTTTTATTTACGAAATTCTTAACAAATATGTTGGTATCTGTTTCATAACTCTTTTGAGTCGAAACTAATTGATGAAAGTACAGAGTAGTTTATCTTAAAAACTTAAAACTTGCTATTGCTTTTCAGAATTGAAATATTTTTATTGTATTTATATTGTTTATCTGATTATTCTTTTTTACTTTTGCATATTTTTCATTTTATTATTTTTGCTACATTTTATATTTTGCTGTATATATTTTTATAACTTTTTATTTATTTTTATATTTTTTATTTATTTTAATATTTTTTATTTATTTTTATAACTTTTTATTTATTTTTATACATTTTCATTTTATATTTTTTATTTAGAGTAAAATATGATTTTTTCAAATACACTCTTTTTTCAAATAAAACACAGAAAAATTAACGAATTGCCCATTATTTTGTTCGCAAATTTTATGGCATTTAGTGTAATAACACAGTTTCGGGCATAAAGGGCCACCGCGACTGCCTCTTATGAATACCATCCTGTCGCACACTTCTTCGTGTTAAGACAAAAATCAAAAGAATATGTTGATTCCAATTAAAGAAATATTGCTATAATTTCAAAGGTAAATTTTTTAAAAAATTTTAATTTTTTAAAAAAAATTGTATTTGCCACCTCTAGGCTTCCAAAAGTTGACTATATTTTTATATGAATTTTGAGTTTTATTGCATTTTGGCAAAGGAGTAAAAAATAAAAAATTCATAATACTACAACTTTCCAGCAAAATCATAAATAATTACTTTTTTGTAAAGATAATACATTTTCTGAGTTGAGGTTTTTTTTTTAATTGTGGCAATAAAATAAAAACAAAAAATTTTGTGTAAATTTTTACTAAATATAGGGTGGTTAAATTTTAAGGGCCGATGTTGATTTTGAATAAAACACAAATTTTTAGGAAATTATTGTCAATTCTTTTTATTATGATAATATTTGTATGGTTCAATAAACAAATGACAAAATATCGGCCAAATGGCCGCCGCGACCTCGGCGGCACACCTCCATCCGATTGTCCAAATTTTCGATGACGCTGAGGCATAAGTGAGGTTCTATGCCGTTAATGTGCCGAATTATCTCATCTTTTAGCTCTTGAATTGTTGCTGGCTTATCGACATACACATTTTCTTTCAAATAACCCCAAAGAAAGCAGTCAAACGGTGTCAAATCACATGATCTTGGCGGCCAATTGACATCGCTACCGCGTGAGATAACACGGCCATTGAATTTGTCGCGCAAAAGCGTCATTGTTTTGTTAGCTGTGTGGCATGTGGCACCGTCCTGTTGAAACCACATATCGTCCACATCCATATCTTCCAATTCGGGCCATAAAAAGTTCGTTATCATCTCACGATAGCGAACACCATTCACAGTAACTGCCTGACCGACCTCATTTTGGAAAAAATACGGCCCGATGATGCCGCCAGCCCATAAACCGCACCAAACAGTCACTCTCTGTGGGTGCATTGGTTTTTCGACAATCACTCTTGGATTATCGAATCCACTGAGGTGAAAATGTGCCTCATCACTAAAGATGATTTTCTTCGAAAATTTATCATCCACTGTTGCCATTTCTTGCCACCTTTCTGACCATTGACGACGCTTGAAATGGTTAAGAGGCTTTAGTTCTTGAGTCAATTGCACCTTGTAAGCGTGTAAAGGCAAGTCTTTATGCATAATGTTCATCAACGACGAGCGTGAGAGGTGCAATTGTTGGGCACGACGACGAGCTGCGGTGGACGGATCTTCAGCCACACTATCGCGAACAGCAGCAATATTTTCTACAGTACGAGCATGCACTGGTGTTTTCATCTCCTACAGACCCGGTTTGCTCAAATTTTTGCACGATTTATCCGATTGTACGCACATTTGGACGATTAAATTAACGGAAAAAAATCACGAAGTGCATTTTGATTTGAAAGCCCATTTTCATAATAAGCCTGAATAACTTTAACGCGTTGCTCTTATGCTGTAATTTTCCATGGTTCAAATTGAGTTCGTCTGAAATTGAGAAATGTCAAATGAAACGCAGAAAAAAACTTGACCTTAAGGTGTGGTTCACATTCAACATCGGCCCTTAAAATTTAACCACCCTTTACTATAAAATTGTGACATTTAAAAAACAAAAACGTCAAAATCACTAAAATTTTATTTCAATTTCATTAAGTATAGACTCTTACCTAAAGAAAAATTCGTTCGACTCTTGAACATATGCAATTCTTCCGAACTGTCTAAATCGTCTATTTGCGCTTATGTTCATTAGTCAATAGCACTGATCACATTATCATTTTGATCATGATCAGTCATTATCAGGAAGTTGAACTGCATGTGGCGGCCGTGGCGCAATGGGTAGAGTGTGTGACCCATATGCCAGAGAACGGATTTGGTTCGAATCCCACCTGACACAGAAAATTTTTTCAATTGAATTCATTTTTCTGTTCGGCCATCACCTCTCTGCAAACCCCAGAGTAAAACCTGCCATGAAGAGCTTCTTGAGAACATAAGCCGTTCAGAGCCGCCATAAAACATGTAGGTCCAGTTCTCGATAATTTGCGTTCAAAAATTTTACAACACAATTGATCATAAGAAGCTCGATCAAAGTCCTTTCGAGGTCTGAAATGGCCATTTCGTTTTAATTTTTTAATTTTTTGATCTACCCTCTTTTCATTTTTTTTTTATTTATTCTCTTATTTTTTAGTTATTCTCTTATTTTTTATTTATTCTCCTATTTTTATATATTTTATCGTTTTTGTTTTAAATATTGTTTTTTTTTCTTGATATTTTTTAATTTTTTCGAGATCTTTACAATTAATATTTTTTTTTGTCTTTCATTTTTTATTTGCTTTTTTTTATTTGTTTTTTTTTTATTATTTTTGTTTAATTTTTATTTTAGTTTTTATTATCTTTGTATTTCATTTTATACATTTTTCTTAATTTTTTGTTTACTTTTTCTTTTTTCATTTCAGATTTTTTATTGTATTTTTGTTTTGTTTTATTGAATTGTATATTTTTTCTTTTACCATTTATAAAATTTCACACAACAAAACCATCACTAATTTAGAGACACTGTTGAATGGTATAAAGATAACGAAATCGATTTTGTTTCAAAAGAAAATAATCCACCGGATTGCTTAGAACTGCGACCAATTGAGGAATCAGAAATTGGTCAATTATTTAGGGTACTTTAAGGGGACTTATATCCATTCTTTGTGAAAAATTGAGTTGTATCTTATGAGAGGATTACGAAATAATGGTTCAAGATATTGATTTAAAAATTGTTGTATATTTTTAAAGAAACGTTTAATAAAAAAAAAAGGTTTTTTTACGTCATTTCTTCTAAATAATAATAAAATCCCTGAGACACCAAGAAAAAAAAAACGGGCGGACAAGATTACTAGTCGGCCGATTGACTTGAAATTTTTTTGAAAATCCTAAGCAACTTATTTTTCAGGGATTGACATTAAGATCTACAAGACTTTTCAAGACTTTTTTAAGATCTACAAGATTACTTTCTCTTAAGCATTTTTAGCAGTTTTTTTAAGCAGTTTTATAAAGACGTATATGTTAATAAAAAGACAAAACTTACAAATTTTGGTTATTTCAATCTTTAAAAAGTTTTGTACATAATAATAATAAAGGTTTCCTGTAAAAAAATTCCAAAAATCATTAATTTTTGGCCTTCAAAATTAAAAACAACACCTTGAAAGTAAAATAAAGACATCAATTTTGTTTTTTTAATTTTTATTTTCAATTCATTTATGTGTCCGGAGCTACCCGACCTTTCCCTACAAATATTTTGTATATAGTAAAAAGTATCTTAGCATAAAATATTTTAGTATGCAAACAAAAGCAAAGATATTCTCTTCTGCTGCGCTATTTTTATTCTGTTTATCTTAAGCAATATATTCATGTTACATTTTCGGATACGGATGCGATTGCAGCCAATTTACAATAGTAAATATTTTCTTAAACTCTTATCTGAACAATGTGAAAAGAAAAAAAATCAACAACTGCTGAATCATTTCCAAACGCCCTTTTTTATATTCCCGCAGCTTGTGAATCATATCCGCTCAATTACGTTGTGTTTATTTAAAATTTAATATTTCAGTTTTATTTTTTATGCTTCTCCTTTTTTTTTTTTTTTGTGAATTTTATAAAAAACGATAATAGGGGCGCGCATCGACCAACATCGTCTTACTATCTTATTCCAATCAGTTCAAGTGCAATTGTAGCTACTGCCGCTGTCACACTTGACACTCTTGACTCACAGCTGCATACCCGCGATATGATAACAACGCAAGCTCAGTGTCAATAATAAGAAAAGGAAATCACACATTGAAATAAAGCAGCAGCCAAAGAAGATTTGAATGCTTAATAAATATATGCATGCATATACAGTGCCGGAGAATAAAATACAATCATTAACTTATACAAACTTCAATGGCAAAAAACACCATGATAATATACGAATGCAAGCAATATTGTAATATTTTGTTTTATTTGCTTAACATTATAGAATTGAATAACAAGTTTTTGACAATATACACTCAGAAAAATGTGTGCTGTCAGATGAACTGTTCTGGACTGTAAATAAGCTGTTTTGCGAAAACTATTGAACGAAAGGTTTTTCTTTTGGCTAAACAATTTAACCGGCATAATGAACGATTTTTTGGGTTTAGTTCAACAGTTACGCTTGGCAAAATTCGGTGTTGTTTCACTATTAACGGAAAAACTCTTGAACGAAAAGTTCTTCCATTAGCTAAATAGTCTAACTGGTCAAATCAAACATTTTTAGCCTTGCATTTAACAGCTGCGGCTGTCAAATTTCGCTGTTGTGGCCAGCAAACATCGAATCGTTTGCAAAATCTGAGTTTGTGCTTGTACTGTTGATGGCGAGGAGTGAATAATAAAGACGAAGTAAAAATGAAAATGGTTTCGTGCTGATACGAAGTTTTCTTGGGCTGTCGTCGCTGAGCAGCAAACTTTTGGCGATCAATCTTTGCAATATGCAGGTTTGTGCTTTGTGGTGTTGATGGCGAGGAGTAATTACAAAGACGAAGCAAAAAGAAACTAGTTTCATGCCGACACGAAGTCCTCTTCAATTGGAGGTGTTTGTCATTGGAAAGTGTAAAGTAGCTAAAAAAGTATGTGTTATATTAATATTGGAGCAAAACTTATTTGAAACAATTTAATTGCGGAATTGGTAAAAAAAGAAAAATCAAGTCTCTGCAGGACCCCGATGCGGATAACCCATTGTTGAAGGTATTAAAGAGTGCATTTAATATAGGCGCAACACCTGGACAAAAAAAAACACGTTCCAAGTTATAATTTCGAAACAACAACACTATTAGCGCTGTTTGAAATTTTAAGACTGTTAAAACAACAGACCGGACTGTTATTTCAAATAAACAACATTCACCGTAACTCTAACAGTGAGGACCGTTTCTTCAACAGTCCGGATTGTTATTTTAAAACAACAAATAGCACCGTTATCCCAACTGTGAAGACTGTTACTTCAACAACCTAGTTTGTTGTTGCAAAACTAACTAACAGGACTGCTGTTATTAACCCTCCGTGTGGCTAGTGTAACGATATCGTCACCCTACTTTTTACGACATAGCTGTATCTCAGACATGTGCAATGGGCGACGGTTGGTATCTCCTCCTTAAAAAACTTTGAGCCTTTGTATGAACACCTGCCAAGCCGCGTCAGTTTTGATTTAGCCGTTTGTCCGTACTGTGAGTGCAAATTTGGACCGACTATGAAATCGTTAACAGTAGCCACAGGACGTAATTTTTTTTACTATTTCTTGTAATTAAAAAATGTTATTTTTGCTCCAAATGAAGTAATTTTGTCATATTTTTGCAACATAAAATGCAACATAAAAACACCAAATGTGGCAAAAAAAAAAGTGTCCGAAAAAAGAAACCTATTAAAAATATTTTTAATTTTTCTACAATAATATTTATTATTTTGAATAACTATATTTTTGGTAAAAGTAATAAACCAAAAAATAATAAAAAAATAGCAAAACCGTGTAAATATAAGTTTTTTAAAAATTTTTCACAAAAAAAATAATTTTTTAACCGTCCCAAATTATATTCCGACCAGCAACCTTAATTTTTTTACAATTTTTTTTTTATTTTTTGATAAAAAGGAAACTTCATCTCCAAAAGACTTTTTTGAACATTAAATGCCCCTAGGGGGTGTTTATCCAATAAAACCTTAAATTTTTGAAAATTTTTTTACTCGAAAAAAGCCAATTTCAAGTTGCAAAATAATTACGGTTTTTGAAACGGAGCCAAATTTGGGTACGTTTTTTTGAAGACATATATATGAAGCTTTAATCCCTAGAATATTTTTACTTAATATCAATTAGGGCCGCAGATATGAATTTTGGACTAAAAATTGAAAAAATTCTCGTTTTCGGCTCTCCCGAAATTTTCGCACAAAACTGAGTGTATATTTTGGCCAAAACACTTTATTTTCCTTAAATTGAAATGTTTATCCAAAACCTTAAAAAAATGTTGGCCAAAAATTATTTTTAAAGGGGCTAAAAATGGCTTTGACGATATCGTTACACTAGCCACAGCGCGTAGGCAAATATTAACTAGCCACACGGAGGGTTAAAGGTCCTGTCTGTTGCATTAACACTTTCAACCGTAGAATGGGATTTGACGACTAAAACTGTTGTGCCAACCTACTTTTTCGTTGATACAGTCTTTTTTTCTGAGTGCAGTAAGGGCAATGAAATAGAACAAAAACATAAAAAATTATGAAAGCTTGAAAATAACTTAAAAATTTTAAAATATATTGTCAGCATTCTGTTGAAAAGCCTCTATTATTCAAGATAGCTTCACATTTTCGCAACATGAACTCAACTTAACTAACTTATCTTTCATAAGTTTTCAATTGGATTTAAATCCGGTGATTGTGCTGGCCATGTCATTACTTTGATATTCTTTTGGTTTAACCAATTACACTTTAGCATAATTTTCTACTATGTAAATGGAATAGAAATAACATCTCCGAGTATTCAAGGTATAAATGTTTATCCATGTTTTGTTTTATCTAGTAAAGTGGGCCAACTCCATACCAAGAAAAGCACCCCCACACCATGATAATATGACCACTACGCTTGCACGTCTTTGTGGTGTACTTTGAATTATATTATGCATTCTTCGGTCTACAAGCCCATGATTTGCCATCACTTACAATTAAATGTATTTTTGTTTCTTCGGACCAAAGCACTTCCGTCAATTTTTGACATTTTCTGAATAACCGATATGTTATGCGATTTTGTCTATGTCTCAAGAAGGCACAGGAACCTTTCGCGAAGAACTACCTAACAGTTCTTCTCCGTCAATCATCGCCGTACAGTTCGAATAGAAATTCTAAGGACTACTTCAACCCGGATTGCTTCTGCAGAGTTGAATGGGTCGCAAGTGGACGCAATTTTAATGTAGTTGTTCTGCTTTGCCGTTGTTTTTCGTGATTTTAATCTTTTAAGGTTAGGTTTTGCAAGCGATAATGCATTAATTACAAATTATTGAGATCTTTCTAAGGTTTTGGCAATCTCACATTGACTCTAATACTCTTGGCTTAGCTTTTCGACAAGGAGTCGTTCCAAACCAGTGCAATGTCTTGCTCTGCCCATTTTAATAATTTTTTGACACGCTTTTGAATAGCTTTTTTAGCTCTTTTAGTTAATTTATATTAGTGGTGTTACTGCAATTTTCGAAATTTGTGCTTGTGTTAGAAGCGTTCTCACTATCTTACTATTTTGACTCGTTTTTTCTTCTGATAATGTTGTCAAAATCTTATCAAAATTAACAATAATTTTCTACTTTTTTTACAAACGCAAACATTCGAAGCATAGAAAATCTCAGTGCCAAATAATTGAGAGAACTTCGTGTGTGTGATCGTGTATGTGTTTCGACTCTCGAATGAAGCTTTCGAGTGTCAACACGCGTGCTACTACTTGAACATCACTGATTTAGATGATGCTAATCTTCGCTTTTCTTTGCAAAAACTTTGCACTTCACTAGAAAACTTTTTCAGTTAACTGATTTTCAATCAAGTGATTCTATTTAATTGTTCTCTTATATTTACACGTGCTCTTACAATTTCGAGAATTATCCAACAAACAGTTGAGTTTAAATGAAACGCAGCAAGCATTTTTAACATGATTTATAATAAAGAATATTTATGATAGAAGTCTGCATTATTTTCGTAACAAACAGGGCGATTTTATTTTATTGTCCGGCACTGTTTGTATAAACATTGTAGATCTCCTTCTATCAATTGTCTCGTTAGGAGCAACAATTGACGACATGTTTTCTCTGACGACAGAACATTTTATTTTCAGAACTTTAACATAAAAACAAATAAAACTAGATATTGCCAGAGCAAATAGTAAATAAACATAGCGTATGAATGGCGTCGTGGATAGCCATGATCGAGAAGCTTTATTATAAATAGAAGCGGCCACTTGAGGAAGATGTTAACAATCTGTGAAAGAACGCGGCGTAGAAACTTTAGGTTTTTTTTTTTTTTTTTTTTATTTTAATATATACAATTTATTATTAACATACAGTATTAAAAAATTTAAAAGGGTATAAAATAAATATATCTCAGATATTATTGCGGAGAGTTTACTTATTTTGACCAAGAAACGACTCTAAATAATTTTTTAGGCGTGTGGCAAATCATCAAAAAACATATCGACTTGAAGTGTTATGTTCATTGGTGTATTTGCAAAACGGACAGGTGATTCACAAATTCAGGTGTTGGCATAGAAAGAGAGAAAGGGCGATAATTAAGTGAAAAATGTGTAGGTGTTCCCTGTATGACGTCACAAAGCGAAAGCTGTGATATTTTCTTATCTGAAGCAATTTTTTTTTTCTTAAGACTCAGTTAAATTCAAAGTCTGCAATGTTGCACCTACAAATGTAAATATTACCACCATACGACAGTGCTCCAGAGAGTTTTCATTAGAAGGCCTTTAAATTAAAAAAAAAAAAGTAGAAAATAAAGATATGAATAAAGATCGAATGAAAAAGAAAGTGCGCAGATATAACAGTGATTCTGTGTCAAATAGGAATCTTTATTCCAAAAATTGATTTTAACTATTCCGATTTTTTTTTTAAATTTTGCACGTCGGTAAGACTTAAAAAATAGAAATATTTGCATATTTTTTATATAAATATTTTTTTGCAAGTCATACACAGTGGAAAATGAAAAAAAAAACAAAATTTGTCATTCGGACATGTAGTAAAACAACTATATCTTCATAACCGTTAGTCCTACAAAAAAGTGTTAAGGACTAGAGCCATGCATGAATATATCAAGTGAATATACCCTGATTATATACTGATATACTATATACTGATTCTCTGCTGTAGCAGTCACTGCAAGCAAAGCTGCAAGCGAATAAATGTAAACAACAGATAGTGTAGCAATAGGCCGTGTAGCGCAAGAGAATAACTTTTTATTTGTTCTCTGTTCTCTTTTCATACACTCTTGCACTGAGGTGAGCTTGCGATCTACGCGTTGTTTCAGTTATTTCTCTGAGTACTTAATAAACTACACGAATACTCAGGATTCTGCTGCAGTGGCCTGAATAAGAATAAGCTTCATGTTATTCTTAATGCATAGTCAGTTTGATGTTGGATAGAGGTGGAATCAAACGCATTTATTTGAAAAATATTTCATTCTGAATGGATATTGATGTAGTAACACCTACACCTGATGTAGTTACTGTACACCTTTACCATACAATACAATACAATGTTACATACAATATTGAACCATACAATAAACACAAAAGCGGTAGAAAATAGTTTATATTGGCCGTAGCTGAACTCTTAGAGGGGTGAAATATATGAGCTGGTCCTATTATTTCTTGGCCCTCAAGATTTCTCCCGACACACCTACCCCCTATCTACCACCCTTTTTTGGCTCCCCATACAATAAACACAAAAGCTGTGGAAAACAGTTTATATCGGACGTAGCTGAATTCCTAGAGGGGTCAAATATATGAGTTTGGGTTATTATTTTTTGCTCCTCCACATTTCTCCCGAACACTCCTACCCCGTGTCTACCACCCTTCTTTGGCTCCCCATACAATAAACACAAAAGCTGTGGAAAATAGTTTATATTGGCCGTAGCTGAACTCCTAGAGGGGTCAAATATATGAGCTGGTCCTATTATTTTTTGCTCCTCAACATTTCTCCCGAACACACCTACCCCTTATCTACCACCCTTCTTAGGCTCCTCATACAAAAAACACAAAAGCTGTGGAAAATAGTTTATATTGGCCGTAGCTGAACTCCTAGAGGGGTCAAATATATGAGTTGGTCCTATTATTTTTTGCCCTTCAACATTTCTCCCGAACACACCTATCCCCTATCTACCACCGTTCTTTGGGTCCCAATACAAAAAACATTCGTTGTACACTTATATTTTTATTGCTTTATTTACTACCTGCTGTTGTTAGTAAAGCATCGTGCTCTTATTCTCTTCATTTCTTATATCTGAATAAAACAAAGAGAGTGTAAGATCAGGTATGAGCAAAGCAGAAAAGGGATAGAGGAAATTTTTTATTCTATAGCAAGAGAATATATTCAGGGGCCACTAAAAATTTCATTCACATTTTTAGGTCAGCACCACTACTTTTTTTGAGTGTTGAAATTACTGTGGTATTGAGGCATTCATTTCAAAAATTTTACTTTGGAGAATTAATGTTGACTGTTTTAAATGAATTCTTAAAAAACTGCCTACACAATTTTTACATAAAAAACACTTGTATTTTTAATTAAAAATTGTGTGGTCAGTAGTGGTGCTGACCTTGAAAAATGTGAATGAAATTTTTAGGGCAAACAAATGAAACTTTTTCATTAAACTGTTGGTAAAAAACTACACCACAACGAAGATCCAATTCAAGATCTCTAAAATCTGTAGCCACAAGGAATAACGGACTAAATGTAAAATATCGTAAAAAAGCGATATGGCATTTTCTTTATTGCCAATCCTTGGAAGGATTGAGAAATCCATTTTTTGCACAGGATAGATAACCACTTATGTCTGCACATATTTCGTTGGCTAACGGTTCATATATTTAAAAACGGTTCATATAGAAAAAATGTCGTAGTTAGTGTAATTAAAATATCGTTTTTTTATTTTTATTTTAAACTAGCAGAACCCAGTTCTTTGCGTTTTCGCCACGGACGTTCCAGCAACCATACTTTTTTATTTGTGAGTGGTGAAAGGGGGTGTGGCAAACATTTTTTCCCGTAAACCATTTCGTGCTCGAAAAAAAATCTACTACAAAAATTACAGCGCAATCGGCCCTGAAGTTTTGTAGTCTTAATGATTCTTAAAAGTGGGCGTAATTATAGTGCCACCACGTCCAGTTTTAGTTTAGTTGCCGACGGTGAGCACACAAACTTAATTACCAAATTTCAGTCTTATACGACCAAAACCGTCTGAAATATATCATATTCATTGATTTGTGGGCGGTAAAAGTGGGCGTGGAAACCCAGCTTTAGTAATATTGTCGAAAGTAACCATACAAAGTATCATAAATTACAAAATTTTAATCTTAAACAATAGAAACAGTCCGAAATATTGCATTTATGTTAATTTGTGGGCGGTTAAATGGGGCGTGATTAAAACTAAGTGTGCACAAACCTTATCTAGGACGTAAGTAATACACGTGTTAAGTTTGAGCGAAATCCGTTCAGCCGTTTAGATTTGTATAAAAGTCAAATAAATAAACAGAAAATGATTTTTATTAATATAGATCAGACATGCTCATCCCGTAGCTCATCTTGCTCGCTTTACCCGCCATACAAAATTTTTTCTATCATGAGCTTTGTCTTTGCACAAGCCGCTGTTGACGATCATCTTATTTTTAACGCGTGAACAACAACAAATGCAAGCAAATTATCCCGTTGCTTGTGTCTTAACGCACACTGGATTTGTTTTCGTTTTTAATTTTTGTTTTTTTTTTCATTGCCAAAAGTTTCGATGCACAATATCTTGTGTTTGATTTTGTTTTTTAAAAATCATTTGCTCTTTTGTAAAATTTTGTGAGCTCCACTGATATAGATTATCCATTATAGAACTAGTTTAGATATGGACAAGGAAAATAATGCTTAGGGAGATAAATGCTTTTGCGTACCACATCAAACCACAAAAAGCATCAGTTTCAATTGCTTCGTTTTGCATAAAAAAAAGAAATAAAAAAAATCAGCATTGTTTTCTAGATTTCTGCAGGGTCTCTAGAGTCTTAACCGTTGAATGCATACTTATAGAAAAATCCACGAAAAATACCATCAAAATGATAAGAAAAAAAGCCCATGACGTTAAAACTTGTGAAGATAACATCATAAGATAGTGACTATCTATTGTCTGATGATAACTAAAAATAAAGTAAACATAAAAATTAGGAAAAGCAGCACGTAGTTTCTTTATATAGAAAAACAATGAAGAAAAATCAATGTTTTCTTAGCCTTAATATATGTTAACCAGTCTAATAGATAATTTTTGAATAGCGACATAAGCAAAATAAGTGAGGGACTTCGATGATTTGTATGCCTCAAAAAGGCACGCACTGTCAACAAAGTGTTAAAAAAGTGTCAATTAATGTGTAAACATATTTGGCAGCATTGAATAAACACTTGAAATTTAATAACTAACCCATTGATCAATGTACTCCATGAGACATAGGGTATTTTTTTTTAATTACGTAGCTTTATGCATTTAAAGAAACATTTCACACACGTAGTTTGAGGTTGATTAACACAAAGTATGCGCCTTTATATGGAAAACCTATGCTTAAAACAGGTGTTGTTCAAGGAAAACACACAATGGGTGTGACTTTTTGTACAACCAGATAAAGAATAAATGCTTCGACAAGACAGTTATTGTGTTTGGCAACTTTGGCAAAGGTCACATTAAGTAAAAAAAAAACGTTTCTGTGTTTAAAATACAAACATGTTATCTAAATAAGAACCTATTTAAGGGTTCCATTACTACTTATTTACGTTGAGCTCAAACTACACGCGTGCACATTATAACTTGACTTAATTTCTAAATTTTATTGTTATATAACTACTTTCTTATCTTATCCGTATTTCTATATTCAACCTTATTATTGCAACTAAAAAAGCACACCTCGATAACCAGTAACTAGATAAGTTGCTATGACTATAAAAATCTACTCTACTATATTGCTATACGATGATATTTGCACTGGAGTTGAGCGCTGTTCCAGCGGGATTGGCATGAAAGCAGCAAACCTCATGGTTATAATAGATAGCAACATTCGATAATAAGATACCAATAAAATATTTAAAGCAGAATCGTCGTCACAACCAGACGTTGGCTCCGTTTGATAAGAACAATCCTAATATGAGTGCAAGGTACCTGAGAGAATAATACCAATATTTTTTATTGTTAAACATTTAAAAATACTGCTTTTGTTTATTATTATAGCGTGCTGAGTAACAATGTAAGCAATGTTGATTGTAGCTGGAAAAAATACTGTGAAATCATTGCCAGTGACTTATGAATGAAACGTTAAATCGAAAAGTGCATAGAACAGTTTTCTTTTCCAGCTGGTGAAATGCGTCAGAGTGCATCAGATATTAGCTGTCTTGAACATGTTGCTGTTGATGCTGATGGATAAAGCTGCTTAACGTAAATCAATTATTTTTGTATTTTTGTCTTTCAAAAATATAATAAGTTGTTGGAAACTTAAAGATATACAGTATTTTCGAAATAATTAGAACATTTAAAGTAAACACTGAACAATTATTTTATTTTTTTGCACGTCGATAGTACTTAAAAAAAATAGAAATATTTCCATATATTTTTTATAATTTTTTTTTGCTATATAAAATATAAAAAATAAATAAAAAAAAACAAAATATGTCAATCGGACATGTAGTAAAACAACTACCCTCAAAGAAGTATTTGTTCACATTGACAAATTCGTAGGTTAAGTTAATAAATTTTTTGTCACTATAGAGTCAACAAAAGCGTTTGTCAATTTGATTGAAGCTGAGAGGTTTCAATCATTTTAACAAAATTTTATTTTCTTTGTTTGATAAACGGATATTTTTATTTGATAAAAGCCTTTATCAAGAATGTCGCGTTTGCATTGTACATTTGATAACAGAATTTGTCAATATGAATAAAGAATATTTCAACCTGAAAAAATGGTTTGTTGAATAGAAAAATGAAATGGAATGTTGAATTATGAATCATACAAAAATGTTTTGTTGTTTTGATAAAATATTTTATTATTTAAAGCAATTTTATTAAATATTTAAAAATCAAATTTAAGGGGTTACATGACATTGGCAGTTTTTTGAAATGGAATTTTTTAATAATTTTGTATTTTAGTAAATATTCTCAAGATTCTAAGAAAAAAAATATCATGGAAAAATGCCTACGGGTTCAAAAGTTACAGCTGGATTAGTGAGAGCGCATTTTTAATTTTTGCACTACCTACGTACGGCAGCTGGTATACACTTGTTTTACTTGCTACCTGACATTTGGTGGTTGTTATTTAGTACCTACTTGAAGGGTGAAGGGTGAAGCCTGAATTGCTAAACGATTGCAAAAAACTATAAGAAACAGCACAACACAAGATAACGAAGGCATAGAGTACGAAGCAGACATGGCAGTTTGAAGATAACCTTTTTTTCTTTGTTCACAAACTTTGAACGCGTTTATCTCGAAACCATGTTTTTCGTACTGGTTGCGGCATTAGCGGGTTAATTTTTTGACGAAATTTTTTTTTTTTTTTTATTTTTTTAAATCTGATTCGCTATCGTATGACACGAGCTTTTTTTTTAAATTTTTTTCGATTTTTTATGAATTTTTAAAGTCAATATTTTTTTCGAAAAAACACACTTTCAAATTTGGAACATCACCAAAAATTGAAAAAAAATTTAAAAAAGGCTCGTGTCATACGATAACCAATTTTGTTAAGATTTAAAAAAGTAATTTTTTTCCAGATCGGACAATTCCCAGCGCTGCAACCACGAGGCCCCGAATTTTTCTCTGCCGCCAGTTTGGAGCTCTATAAAACCATGTTGGAGTAAAAAATATATATTTTTTTTGAATTTTTTTCTTGTAATTTGTTCAATTCTCTACAATAATAAAAAAAAATGTTGGAAAAATGTTTGTTTTTGACTGAGTTATGACTTTTTAAAAAAAGGTCTGTTTTCACTGCCGCGAATGTCATGTCCCTCCTTAATCTCGATGCTCGATACCTTTAGAGCATTAGAATTATAAATAGAACATGCATAACAATAGATTTCCACTGCCTTCAATTAGTGGCGGATCTAGAATTCAGCTTAGGGAAAAATTTAACAAAATTGAAAAAATACATATGGTGTACCGGTGATTCCATGTCAAATCGGACGCTTTTCGAAACTCACATATTTGTAAAAATTTGGTACCTTGCACGTCGAAAGTTAAGAAAATAGAAATATTTGCACATATTTTTACCCCAACGCGTACTGCGTAAGGGGTATATTAACTTTGTCATTCCGTTTTTAACGCCAAGAAGGAGGCATGGCAGGTATAGAAAAATATATACATTTTTGATCAGCATCACCTCCTCAGTCGATTTCCGTGTGTCTGTCCGTCTGTCGACACGATTACAGCCGCAATTTTAAAGCTATAGCGATGAAATTCAATACATAAGTTTATTTTTAAAAAGGAAGATCAAGTTCGAAAATGGGCCAAATCGGATGAAAACCACGCCTACCTCCCATAAAAAGTGACCTTATACCAACCGTAAAATGTTATCTTTAAAATCCACAAAAATTAAAGAAATGCCTTGAAATTTGACACGTTAGCTTTGCTCTTCCATCTTAATCTTCGCTATGAAATTTGGAAAAATCTAATGAAAACGACGCCTACCTCCCATACAAAGTGGCTTTATTTTAAACGTAAAATCTCTTAAAAATCTGCAAAAATTAAAGAAATGTTTTAAAATTTTGCACATACGCTTTGATATTTAATATAAACCATTTGTATGATATATGGCAAAATAGAATGAAAATCACGCCCATCACAATTTAGTTATTACTCCGTCTGATGTTAAAGTTTCTATTACTTCACTGAAAAACTCTGCTAAAAATTATGTAGATGGTATAAATGCTTTTTTGCTGAAACAATGCACTAACTCTTTATCTCTACCAGTTTGTATGATTTGGAATAAATCTCTTAGCTCTGGTGTTTTCATTGATAAATGGAAAGTTTCGCTTATTACTCCTGTCTTCAAAGCTGGCAATAAGCATGATGTTCTAAATTATAGACCCATCTCAAAGTTAACAAATATCTCAAAACTGTTTGAAAAAATCGTTAAGGATAAAATGTACTTTGCCATAAAAAACTCAATCTGTCCTAACCAACATGGGTTTGTCTCTAATAGATCAATTACAACCAACCTTAGCATTTTTACAAACTACTGCATTACTACTGTCAAAGATCGATATCAACTTGATGTCATTTACTCTGATATTTCAAAGGCTTTTGATAAATTACCTCATGATGTTCTGTTGCTTAAACTTGCTAAGATTGGCTTTCATTCTAATTTCCTTACTTGGTTGAGTTCGTACCTATCTAATAGAATGTCGTATGTGGTCATTGACAATGCAAGTACATCCTCATTTTCAGCTATGTCAGGGGCTCCCTAAGGCAGTATTCTTGGGCCTTTACTCTTTGTAATTTTTATAAATGTCATCTCGAAATGTTTCCGTACTGCTTAAGGTGTTCCATAAGGTTGGAAGTTGTGTTTTTTCTTGGTTCAAAATGAACAAACTGTCGCTTAATCTCGGTAAATGTTACATTGTTTCTTACTATAAACTACATTCACCAATTTTATTTGATTACGCATTTGATAATTCTAAATTAATTAAAGTGCGTGAAGATAAATTCGTAAATCCGACGCTAACTTAGCAAAGACACAAACCCATATTTCTCAAAAGTACGAATTTTTAATTCGTACTATTCAAAAGTACGAATTTATTTTTAAGTACGAATTTAACTTTAAGTACGAATTTAACTTTAGGTACGAATTTAACTTTTAGTATGAATTTATATGAAAAAACTACGAATTTAACCTTGTTTGATAAGAAATGATTTTTAATATCAACCAGGAAACTTTAAAGTCAAAACATTAATAAAATATAATAAAAGTAAGCGAAAAATACAAAATTAGACCAGAACTGAAAATTCGGTACAGAATTGAATAAACTTCCGATTCAGGTCATAAACAATTTTTTAAAAAGTTACGAATCATAAGTTTGTGATATTAAATTTGAAATAAAAGGTCGTAATATCTACATTTAGGATTATTATTTTTTAAAAACCAATGGACAGGTAATAAAAGCATCTCTTCAAGGGTATATGACTAATAGTGCCGCGATGAGGATTTTGGCCAAAGGAAATTTTTTAAAAAGGAGTAATCGATCGATTCATAGTGCTTAATTTTCATTAAAAAAATATCAGTTCCAAAATGTACGATTTTTAAATTTTTTATTTTAATAGACATGCAATTAAAGCACCTTTTTAAGGACATATGACTCATTGTGGCGCGCTAAGGATTTTGGCAACAGAAAATTTCTTAAAAAGTAGTGAAAAGTATTGAAGATCCATGGTGCTTACTTTGAATAAGAAAATCTCAGTTCCAAAATGTACGATTTTTAAATTTTATATTTTAATAGACAGGTAATTAAAGCACCTTTTTAAGAACATATGACTCATTGTGGCGCGCTAAGGATTTTGGCCACAGGAAATTTTTTAAATAGTTGTGAAAAGTACTGAAAAGTTCCATGGTGCTTACTTTGAATAAGAAAATCTCAGTTCGAAAATGTACGATTTTTAAATTTTATATTTTAATAGACAGGTAATTAAAGCACCTTTTTAAGGATATATGACTCATTGTGGCGCGCTAAGGATTTTGGCCACAGGAAATTTTTTAAAAAGTAGTGAAAAGTTCCATGATGCTTACTTTGAATAAGAAAATCTCAGTTCCAAAATGTACGATTTTTAAATTTTATATTTTAATAGACAGGTAATTAAAGCACCTGTTTAAGGATATATGACTCATTGTGGCGCGCTAAGGATTTTGGCCACAGGAAATTTTTTAAAAAGTAGTGAAAAGTTCCATGATGCTTACTTTGAATAAGAAAATCTCAGTTCCAAAATGTACGATTTTTAAATTTTATATTTTAATAGACAGGTAATTAAAGCACCTTTTTAAGGATATATGACTCATTGTGGCGCGCTAAGGATTTTGGCCACAGGAAATTTTTTAAAAAGTAGTGAAAAGTTCCATGATGCTTACTTTGAATAAGAAAATCTCAGTTCCAAAATGTACGATTTTTAAATTTTATATTTTAATAGACAGGTAATTAAAGCACCTGTTTAAGGATATATGGCTCATTGTGGCGCGCTAAGGATTTTGGCCACAGGAAATTTTTTAAAAAGTAGTGAAAAGTTCCATGATGCTTACTTTGAATAAGAAAATCTCAGTTCCAAAATGTACGATTTTTAAATTTTATATTTTAATAGACAGGTAATTAAAGCACCTGTTTAAGGATATATGGCTCATTGTGGCGCGCTAAGGATTTTGGCCACAGGAAATTTTTTAAAAAGTAGTGAAAAGTTCCATGATGCTTACTTTGAATAAGAAAATCTCAGTTCCAAAATGTACGATTTTTAAATTTTATATTTTAATAGAAAGGTAATTAAAGCACCTGTTTAAGGATATATGACTCATTGTGGCGCGCTAAGGATTTTGGCCACAGGAAATTTTTTAAATAGTAGTGAAAAGTACTGAAAAGTTCCATGGTGCTTACTTTGAATAAGAAAATCTCAGTTCCAAAATGTACGATTTTTAAATTTTATATTTTAATAGACAGGTAATTAAAGCACCTGTTTAAGGATATATGACTCATTGTGGCGCGCTAAGGATTTTGGCCACAGGAAATTTTTTAAAAAGTAGTGAAAAGTACTGAAAAGTTCCATGATGCTTACTTTGAATAAGAAAATCTCAGTTCCAAAATGTACAATTTTTAAATTTTATATTTTAATAGACAGGTAATTAAAGCACCTTTTTAATGATATATGACTCATTGTGGAGCGATAAGGATTTTAGCCACAGGAAATTTTTTAAAAAGTAGTGAAAAGTACTGAAAAGTTCCATGATGCTTACTTTGAATAAGAAAATCTCAGTTCCAAAATGTACGATTTTTAAATTTTATATTTTAATAGACAGGTAATTAAAGCACCTTTTTAAGGATATACGACTCATTGTGGCGCGCTAAGGATTTTGGCCACAGGAAATTTTTTAAAAAGTAGTGAAAAGTACTGAAAAGTTCCATGATGCTTACTTTGAATAAGAAAATCTCAGTTCCAAAATGTACGATTTTTAAATTTTATATTTTAATAGACAGGTAATTAAAGCACCTTTTTAATGATATATGACTCATTGTGGCGCGATAAGGATTTTGGCCACAGGAAATTTTTTAAAAAGTAGTGAAAAGTACTGAAAAGCTCCATGGTGCTTACTTTGAATAAGAAAATCTCAGTTCCAAAATGTACGATTTTTAAATTTTATATTTTAATAGACAGGTAATTAAAGCACCTTTTTAAGGATATACGACTCATTGTGGCGCGCTAAGGATTTTGGCCACAGGAAATTTTTTAAAAAGTAGTGAAAAGTACTGAAAAGTTCCATGATGCTTACTTTGAATAAGAAAATCTCAGTTCCAAAATGTACGATTTTTAAATTTTATATTTTAATAGACAGGTAATTAAAGCACCTGTTTAAGGATATATGACTCATTGTGGCGCGCTAAGGATTTTGGCCACAGGAAATTTTTTAAAAAGTAGTGAAAAGTACTGAAAAGTTCCATGATGCTTACTTTGAATAAGAAAATCTCAGTTCCAAAATGTACGATTTTTAAATTTTATATTTTAATAGACAGGTAATTAAAGCACCTGTT
This sequence comes from Coremacera marginata, assembly GCA_914767935.1. Classification (NCBI taxonomy): domain Eukaryota; kingdom Metazoa; phylum Arthropoda; class Insecta; order Diptera; family Sciomyzidae; genus Coremacera; species Coremacera marginata. Next base: position 50,864,953 of record OU612046.1, on the reverse strand, counting down.
TAAGGATATATGACTCATTGTGGCGCGCTAAGGATTTTGGCCACAGGAAATTTTTTAAAAAGTAGTGAAAAGTACTGAAAAGTTCCATGATGCTTACTTTGAATAAGAAAATCTCAGTTCCAAAATGTACGATTTTTAAATTTTATATTTTAATAGACAGGTAATTAAAGCACCTTTTTAATGATATATGACTCATTGTGGCGCGATAAGGATTTTGGCCACAGGAAATTTTTTAAAAAGTAGTGAAAAGTACTGAAAAGTTCCATGATGCTTACTTTGAATAAGAAAATCTCAGTTCCAAAATGTACGATTTTTAAATTTTATATTTTAATAGACAGGTAATTAAAGCACCTTTTTAAGGATATACGACTCATTGTGGCGCGCTAAGGATTTTGGCCACAGGAAATTTTTTAAAAAGTAGTGAAAAGTACTGAAAAGTTCCATGATGCTTACTTTGAATAAGAAAATCTCAGTTCCAAAATGTACGATTTTTAAATTTTATATTTTAATAGACAGGTAATTAAAGCACCTTTTTAAGGATATACGACTCATTGTGGCGCGCTAAGGATTTTGGCCACAGGAAATTTTTTAAAAAGTAGTGAAAAGTACTGAAAAGTTCCATGATGCTTACTTTGAATAAGAAAATCTCAGTTCCAAAATGTACGATTTTTAAATTTTATATTTTAATAGACAGGTAATTAAAGCACCTTTTTAAGGATATATGACTCATTGTGGCGCGCTAAGGATTTTGGCCACAGGAAATTTTTTAAAAAGTAGTGAAAAGTTCGATTCATAGTACTTACTTTGAATAAGAAAATCTCAGTTCCAAAATGTACGATTTTTAAATTTTATATTTTAATAGACAGGTAATTAAAGCACCTTTTTAAGGATATATGACTCATTGTGGCGCGCTAAGGATTTTGGCCACAGGAAATTTTTTAAGAAGTAGTAAAAAGTTCGATTCATAGTACTTACTTTGAATAAGAAAATCTCAGTTCCAAAATGTACGATTTTTAAATTTTATATTTTAATAGACAGGTAATTAAAGCACCTTTTTAAGGATATATGACTCATTGTGGCGCGCTAAGGATTTTGGCCACAGGAAATTTTTTAAAAAGTAGTGAAAAGTACTGAAAGTTCCATGATGCTTACTTTGAATAAGAAAATCTCAGTTCCAAAATGTACGATTTTTAAATTTTATATTTTAATAGACAGGTAATTAAAGCACCTGTTTAAGGATATATGACTCATTGTGGCGCGCTAAGGATTTTGGCCACAGGAAATTTTTTAAAAAGTAGTGAAAAGTACTGAAAAGTTCCATGATGCTTACTTTGAATAAGAAAATCTCAGTTCCAAAATGTACGATTTTTAAATTTTATATTTTAATAGACAGGTAATTAAAGCACCTGTTTAAGGATATATGACTCATTGTGGCGCGCTAAGGATTTTGGCCACAGGAAATTTTTTAAAAAGTAGTGAAAAGTACTGAAAAGTTCCATGATGCTTACTTTGAATAAGAAAATCTCAGTTCCAAAATGTACGATTTTTAAATTTTATATTTTAATAGACAGGTAATTAAAGCACCTTTTTAAGGATATATGACTCATTGTGGCGCGCTAAGGATTTTGGCCACAGGAAATTTTTTAAGAAGTAGTAAAAAGTTCGATTCATAGTACTTACTTTGAATAAGAAAATCTCAGTTCCAAAATGTACGATTTTTAAATTTTATATTTTAATAGACAGGTAATTAAAGCACCTTTTTAAGGATATATGACTCATTGTGGCGCGCTAAGGATTTTGGCCACAGGAAATTTTTTAAGAAGTAGTAAAAAGTTCGATTCATAGTACTTACTTTGAATAAGAAAATCTCAGTTCCAAAATGTACGATTTTTAAATTTTATATTTTAATAGACAGGTAATTAAAGCACCTTTTTAAGGATATATGACTTATTGTGGCGCGCTAAGGATTTTGGCCACAGGACATTTTTTAAATAGTAGTGAAAAGTACTGAAAAGTTCCATGGTGCTTACTTTGAATAAGAAAATCTCAGTTCGAAAATGTACGATTTTTAAATTTTATATTTTAATAGACAGGTAATTAAAGCACCTGTTTAAGGATATATGACTCATTGTGGCGCGCTAAGGATTTTGGCCACAGGAAATTTTTTAAAAAGTAGTGAAAAGTTCCACGATGCTTAATTTGAATAAGAAAATCTCAGTTCCAAAATGTACGATTTTTAAATTTTATATTTTAATAGACAGGGAATTAAAGCACCTTTTTAAGGATATATGACTCATTGTGGCGCGCTAAGGATTTTGGCCACAGGAAATTTTTTAAAAAGTAGTGAAAAGTTCTGAAAAGCTCCATGGTGCTACTTTGAATAAGAAAATCTCAGTTCGAAAATGTACGATTTTTAAATTTTATATTTTAATAGACAGGTAATTAAAGCACCTTTTTAAGGATATATGACTCATTGTGGCGCGCTAAGGATTTTGGCCACAGGAAATTTTTTAAAAAGTAGTGAAAAGTTCCATGATGCTTAATTTGAATAAGAAAATCTCAGTTCCAAAATGTACGATTTTTAAATTTTATATTTTAATAGACAGGTAATTAAAGCACATATTTAAGGATATATGACTCATTGTGGCGCGCTAAGGATTTTGGCCACAGGAAATTTTTTAAAAAGTAGTGAAAAGTTCCATGATGCTTAATTTGAATAAGAAAATCTCAGTTCCAAAATGTACGATTTTTAAATTTTATATTTTAATAGACAGGTAATTAAAGCACCTTTTTAAGGATATATGACTCATTGTGGCGCGCTAAGGATTTTGGCCACAGGAAATTTTTTAATAAGTAGTGAAAAGTTCCATGATGCTTAATTTGAATAAGAAAATCTCAGTTCCAAAATGTACGATTTTTAAATTTTATATTTTAATAGACAGGTAATTAAAGCACCTTTTTAAGGATATATGACTCATTGTGGCGCGCTAAGGATTTTGGCCACAGGAAATTTTTTAAAAAGTAGTGAAAAGTTCCATGGTGTTTACTTTGAATAAGAAAATCTCAGTTCCAAAATGTACGATTTTTAAATTTTATATTTTAATAGACAGGTAATTAAAGCTCCTTTTTAAGGATATATGACTCATTGTGGCGCGCTAAGGATTTTGGCCACAGGAAATTTTTTAAAAAGTAGTGAAAGTTCCATGATGCTTACTTTGAATAAGAAAATCTCAGGTCGAAAATGTACGATTTTTAAATTTTATATTTTAATAGACAGGTAATTAAAGCACCTTTTTAAGGATATATGACTCATTGTGGCGCGCTAAGGATTTTGGCCACAGGAAATTTTTTAAAAAGTAGTGAAAAGTTCCATGATGCTTAATTTGAATAAGAAAATCTCAGTTCCAAAATGTACGATTTTTAAATTTTATATTTTAATAGACAGGTAATTAAAGCACCTTTTTAAGGATATATGACTCATTGTGGCGCGCTAAGGATTTTGGCCACAGGAAATTTTTTAATAAGTAGTGAAAAGTTCCATGATGCTTAATTTGAATAAGAAAATCTCAGTTCCAAAATGTACGATTTTTAAATTTTATATTTTAATAGACAGGTAATTAAAGCACCTTTTTAAGGATATATGACTCATTGTGGCGCGCTAAGGATTTTGGCCACAGGAAATTTTTTAAAAAGTAGTGAAAAGTTCCATGGTGTTTACTTTGAATAAGAAAATCTCAGTTCCAAAATGTACGATTTTTAAATTTTATATTTTAATAGACAGGTAATTAAAGCTCCTTTTTAAGGATATATGACTCATTGTGGCGCGCTAAGGATTTTGGCCACAGGAAATTTTTTAAAAAGTAGTGAAAGTTCCATGATGCTTACTTTGAATAAGAAAATCTCAGTTCGAAAATGTACGATTTTTAAATTTTATATTTTAATAGACAGGTAATTAAAGCACCTTTTTAAGGATATATGACTCATTGTGGCGCGCTAAGGATTTTGGCCACAGGAAATTTTTTAAGAAGTAGTAAAAAGTTCGATTCATAGTACTTACTTTGAATAAGAAAATCTCAGTTCCAAAATGTACGATTTTTAAATTTTATATTTTAATAGACAGGTAATTAAAGCACCTTTTTAAGGATATATGACTCATTGTGGCGCGCTAAGGATTTTGGCCACAGGAAATTTTTTAAGAAGTAGTAAAAAGTTCGATTCATAGTACTTACTTTGAATAAGAAAATCTCAGTTCCAAAATGTACGATTTTTAAATTTTATATTTTAATAGACAGGTAATTAAAGCACCTTTTTAAGGATATATGACTTATTGTGGCGCGCTAAGGATTTTGGCCACAGGACATTTTTTAAATAGTAGTGAAAAGTACTGAAAAGTTCCATGGTGCTTACTTTGAATAAGAAAATCTCAGTTCGAAAATGTACGATTTTTAAATTTTATATTTTAATAGACAGGTAATTAAAGCTCCTGTTTAAGGATATATGACTCATTGTGGCGCGCTAAGGATTTTGGCCACAGGAAATTTTTTAAAAAGTAGTGAAAAGTTCCACGATGCTTAATTTGAATAAGAAAATCTCAGTTCCAAAATGTACGATTTTTAAATTTTATATTTTAATAGACAGGGAATTAAAGCACCTTTTTAAGGATATATGACTCATTGTGGCGCGCTAAGGATTTTGGCCACAGGAAATTTTTTAAAAAGTAGTGAAAAGTTCTGAAAAGCTCCATGGTGCTACTTTGAATAAGAAAATCTCAGTTCGAAAATGTACGATTTTTAAATTTTATATTTTAATAGACAGGTAATTAAAGCACCTTTTTAAGGATATATGACTCATTGTGGCGCGCTAAGGATTTTGGCCACAGGAAATTTTTTAAAAAGTAGTGAAAAGTTCCATGATGCTTAATTTGAATAAGAAAATCTCAGTTCCAAAATGTACGATTTTTAAATTTTATATTTTAATAGACAGGTAATTAAAGCACCTTTTTAAGGATATATGACTCATTGTGGCGCGCTAAGGATTTTGGCCACAGGAAATTTTTTAATAAGTAGTGAAAAGTTCCATGATGCTTAATTTGAATAAGAAAATCTCAGTTCCAAAATGTACGATTTTTAAATTTTATATTTTAATAGACAGGTAATTAAAGCACCTTTTTAAGGATATATGACTCATTGTGGCGCGCTAAGGATTTTGGCCACAGGAAATTTTTTAAAAAGTAGTGAAAGTTCCATGATGCTTACTTTGAATAAGAAAATCTCAGTTCGAAAATGTACGATTTTTAAATTTTATATTTTAATAGACAGGTAATTAAAGCACATATTTAAGGATATATGACTCATTGTGGCGCGCTAAGGATTTTGGCCACAGGAAATTTTTTAAAAAGTAGTGAAAAGTACTGAAAAGTTCCATGATGCTTACTTTGAATAAGAAAATCTCAGTTCCAAAATGTACGATTTTTAAATTTTATATTTTAATAGACAGGTAATTAAAGCACCTTTTTAAGGATATACGACTCATTGTGGCGCGCTAAGGATTTTGGCCACAGGAAATTTTTTAAAAAGTAGTGAAAAGTACTGAAAAGTTCCATGATGCTTACTTTGAATAAGAAAATCTCAGTTCCAAAATGTACGATTTTTAAATTTTATATTTTAATAGACAGGTAATTAAAGCACCTGTTTAAGGATATATGACTCATTGTGGCGCGCTAAGGATTTTGGCCACAGGAAATTTTTTAAAAAGTAGTGAAAAGTACTGAAAAGTTCCATGATGCTTACTTTGAATAAGAAAATCTCAGTTCCAAAATGTACGATTTTTAAATTTTATATTTTAATAGACAGGTAATTAAAGCACCTTTTTAATGATATATGACTCATTGTGGCGCGATAAGGATTTTGGCCACAGGAAATTTTTTAAAAAGTAGTGAAAAGTACTGAAAAGCTCCATGGTGCTTACTTTGAATAAGAAAATCTCAGTTCCAAAATGTACGATTTTTAAATTTTATATTTTAATAGACAGGTAATTAAAGCACCTTTTTAAGGATATACGACTCATTGTGGCGCGCTAAGGATTTTGGCCACAGGAAATTTTTTAAAAAGTAGTGAAAAGTACTGAAAAGTTCCATGATGCTTACTTTGAATAAGAAAATCTCAGTTCCAAAATGTACGATTTTTAAATTTTATATTTTAATAGACAGGTAATTAAAGCACCTGTTTAAGGATATATGACTCATTGTGGCGCGCTAAGGATTTTGGCCACAGGAAATTTTTTAAAAAGTAGTGAAAAGTACTGAAAAGTTCCATGATGCTTACTTTGAATAAGAAAATCTCAGTTCCAAAATGTACGATTTTTAAATTTTATATTTTAATAGACAGGTAATTAAAGCACCTGTTTAAGGATATATGACTCATTGTGGCGCGCTAAGGATTTTGGCCACAGGAAATTTTTTAAAAAGTAGTGAAAAGTACTGAAAAGTTCCATGATGCTTACTTTGAATAAGAAAATCTCAGTTCCAAAATGTACGATTTTTAAATTTTATATTTTAATAGACAGGTAATTAAAGCACCTTTTTAATGATATATGACTCATTGTGGCGCGATAAGGATTTTGGCCACAGGAAATTTTTTAAAAAGTAGTGAAAAGTACTGAAAAGTTCCATGATGCTTACTTTGAATAAGAAAATCTCAGTTCCAAAATGTACGATTTTTAAATTTTATATTTTAATAGACAGGTAAATAAAGCACCTTTTTAAGGATATACGACTCATTGTGGCGCGCTAAGGATTTTGGCCACAGGAAATTTTTTAAAAAGTAGTGAAAAGTACTGAAAAGTTCCATTATGCTTACTTTGAATAAGAAAATCTCAGTTCCAAAATGTACGATTTTTAAATTTTATATTTTAATAGACAGGTAATTAAAGCACCTGTTTAAGGATATATGACTCATTGTGGCGCGCTAAGGATTTTGGCCACAGGAAATTTTTTAAAAAGTAGTGAAAAGTACTGAAAAGTTCCATGATGCTTACTTTGAATAAGAAAATCTCAGTTCCAAAATGTACGATTTTTAAATTTTATATTTTAATAGACAGGTAATTAAAGCACCTTTTTAATGATATATGACTCATTGTGGCGCGATAAGGATTTTGGCCACAGGAAATTTTTTAAAAAGTAGTGAAAAGTACTGAAAAGCTCCATGGTGCTTACTTTGAATAAGAAAATCTCAGTTCCAAAATGTACGATTTTTAAATTTTATATTTTAATAGACAGGTAATTAAAGCACCTTTTTAAGGATATATGACTCATTGTGGCGCGCTAAGGCTTTTGGCCACAGGAAATTTTTTAAAAAGTAGTGAAAAGTTCGATTCATAGTACTTACTTTGAATAAGAAAATCTCAGTTCCAAAATGTACGATTTTTAAATTTTATATTTTAATAGACAGGTAATTAAAGCACCTTTTTAAGGATATATGACTCATTGTGGCGCGCTAAGGATTTTGGCCACAGGAAATTTTTTAAGAAGTAGTAAAAAGTTCGATTCATAGTACTTACTTTGAATAAGAAAATCTCAGTTCCAAAATGTACGATTTTTAAATTTTATATTTTAATAGACAGGTAATTAAAGCACCTTTTTAAGGATATATGACTCATTGTGGCGCGCTAAGGATTTTGGCCACAGGAAATTTTTTAAAAAGTAGTGAAAAGTACTGAAAGTTCCATGATGCTTACTTTGAATAAGAAAATCTCAGTTCCAAAATGTACGATTTTTAAATTTTATATTTTAATAGACAGGTAATTAAAGCACCTGTTTAAGGATATATGACTCATTGTGGCGCGCTAAGGATTTTGGCCACAGGAAATTTTTTAAAAAGTAGTGAAAAGTACTGAAAAGTTCCATGATGCTTACTTTGAATAAGAAAATCTCAGTTCCAAAATGTACGATTTTTAAATTTTATATTTTAATAGACAGGTAATTAAAGCACCTTTTTAAGGATATATGACTCATTGTGGCGCGCTAAGGATTTTGGCCACAGGAAAATTTTTAAGAAGTAGTAAAAAGTTCGATTCATAGTACTTACTTTGAATAAGAAAATCTCAGTTCCAAAATGTACGATTTTTAAATTTTATATTTTAATAGACAGGTAATTAAAGCACCTGTTTAAGGATATATGACTCATTGTGGCGCGCTAAGGATTTTGGCCACAGGAAATTTTTTAAAAAGTAGTGAAAAGTACTGAAAAGTTCCATGATGCTTACTTTGAATAAGAAAATCTCAGTTCCAAAATGTACGATTTTTAAATTTTATATTTTAATAGACAGGTAATTAAAGCACCTGTTTAAGGATATATGACTCATTGTGGCGCGCTAAGGATTTTGGCCACAGGAAATTTTTTAAAAAGTAGTGAAAAGTACTGAAAAGTTCCATGATGCTTACTTTGAATAAGAAAATCTCAGTTCCAAAATGTACGATTTTTAAATTTTATATTTTAATAGACAGGTAATTAAAGCACCTTTTTAAGGATATATGACTCATTGTGGCGCGCTAAGGATTTTGGCCACAGGAAAATTTTTAAGAAGTAGTAAAAAGTTCGATTCATAGTACTTACTTTGAATAAGAAAATCTCAGTTCCAAAATGTACGATTTTTAAATTTTATATTTTAATAGACAGGTAATTAAAGCACCTGTTTAAGGATATATGACTCATTGTGGCGCGCTAAGGATTTTGGCCACAGGAAATTTTTTAAAAAGTAGTGAAAAGTACTGAAAGTTCCATGATGCTTACTTTGAATAAGAAAATCTCAGTTCCAAAATGTACGATTTTTAAATTTTATATTTTAATAGACAGGTAATTAAAGCACCTGTTTAAGGATATATGACTCATTGTGGCGCGCTAAGGATTTTGGCCACAGGAAATTTTTTAAAAAGTAGTGAAAAGTACTGAAAAGTTCCATGATGCTTACTTTGAATAAGAAAATCTCAGTTCCAAAATGTACGATTTTTAAATTTTATATTTTAATAGACAGGTAATTAAAGCACCTTTTTAAGGATATATGACTCATTGTGGCGCGCTAAGGATTTTGGCCACAGGAAATTTTTTAAGAAGTAGTAAAAAGTTCGATTCATAGTACTTACTTTGAATAAGAAAATCTCAGTTCCAAAATGTACGATTTTTAAATTTTATATTTTAATAGACAGGTAATTAAAGCACCTGTTTAAGGATATATGACTCATTGTGGCGCGCTAAGGATTTTGGCCACAGGAAATTTTTTAAAAAGTAGTGAAAAGTACTGAAAAGTTCCATGATGCTTACTTTGAATAAGAAAATCTCAGTTCCAAAATGTACGATTTTTAAATTTTATATTTTAATAGACAGGTAATTAAAGCACCTTTTTAAGGATATATGACTCATTGTGGCGCGCTAAGGATTTTGGCCACAGGAAAATTTTTAAGAAGTAGTAAAAAGTTCGATTCATAGTACTTACTTTGAATAAGAAAATCTCAGTTCCAAAATGTACGATTTTTAAATTTTATATTTTAATAGACAGGTAATTAAAGCACCTTTTTAAGGATATATGACTTATTGTGGCGCGCTAAGGATTTTGGCCACAGGACATTTTTTAAATAGTAGTGAAAAGTACTGAAAAGTTCCATGGTGCTTACTTTGAATAAGAAAATCTCAGTTCGAAAATGTACGATTTTTAAATTTTATATTTTAATAGACAGGTAATTAAAGCACCTGTTTAAGGATATATGACTCATTGTGGCGCGCTAAGGATTTTGGCCACAGGAAATTTTTTAAAAAGTAGTGAAAAGTACTGAAAAGTTCCATGATGCTTACTTTGAATAAGAAAATCTCAGTTCCAAAATGTACGATTTTTAAATTTTATATTTTAATAGACAGGTAATTAAAGCACCTTTTTAAGGATATATGACTCATTGTGGCGCGCTAAGGATTTTGGCCACAGGAAATTTTTTAAGAAGTAGTAAAAAGTTCGATTCATAGTACTTACTTTGAATAAGAAAATCTCAGTTCCAAAATGTACGATTTTTAAATTTTATATTTTAATAGACAGGTAATTAAAGCACCTGTTTAAGGATATATGACTCATTGTGGCGCGCTAAGGATTTTGGCCACAGGAAATTTTTTAAAAAGTAGTGAAAAGTACTGAAAAGTTCCATGATGCTTACTTTGAATAAGAAAATCTCAGTTCCAAAATGTACGATTTTTAAATTTTATATTTTAATAGACAGGTAATTAAAGCACCTTTTTAAGGATATATGACTCATTGTGGCGCGCTAAGGATTTTGGCCACAGGAAAATTTTTAAGAAGTAGTAAAAAGTTCGATTCATAGTACTTACTTTGAATAAGAAAATCTCAGTTCCAAAATGTACGATTTTTAAATTTTATATTTTAATAGACAGGTAATTAAAGCACCTTTTTAAGGATATATGACTTATTGTGGCGCGCTAAGGATTTTGGCCACAGGACATTTTTTAAATAGTAGTGAAAAGTACTGAAAAGTTCCATGGTGCTTACTTTGAATAAGAAAATCTCAGTTCGAAAATGTACGATTTTTAAATTTTATATTTTAATAGACAGGTAATTAAAGCACCTGTTTAAGGATATATGACTCATTGTGGCGCGCTAAGGATTTTGGCCACAGGAAATTTTTTAAAAAGTAGTGAAAAGTTCCACGATGCTTAATTTGAATAAGAAAATCTCAGTTCCAAAATGTACGATTTTTAAATTTTATATTTTAATAGACAGGGAATTAAAGCACCTTTTTAAGGATATATGACTCATTGTGGCGCGCTAAGGATTTTGGCCACAGGAAATTTTTTAAAAAGTAGTGAAAAGTTCTGAAAAGCTCCATGGTGCTACTTTGAATAAGAAAATCTCAGTTCGAAAATGTACGATTTTTAAATTTTATATTTTAATAGACAGGTAATTAAAGCACCTTTTTAAGGATATATGACTCATTGTGGCGCGCTAAGGATTTTGGCCACAGGAAATTTTTTAAAAAGTAGTGAAAAGTTCCATGGTGTTTACTTTGAATAAGAAAATCTCAGTTCCAAAATGTACGATTTTTAAATTTTATATTTTAATAGACAGGTAATTAAAGCTCCTTTTTAAGGATATATGACTCATTGTGGCGCGCTAAGGATTTTGGCCACAGGAAATTTTTTAAAAAGTAGTGAAAAGTTCCATGGTGCTTACTTTGAATAAGAAAATCTCAGTTCCAAAATGTACGATTTTTAAATTTTATACTTTAATAGACAGGTAATTAAAGCACCTTTTAAAGGATATATGACTCATTGTGGCGCGCTAAGGATTTTGGCCACAGGAAATTTTTTAAAAAGTAGTGAAAAGTTTCATGGTGCTTACTTTGAATAAGAAAATCTCAGTTCCAAAATGTACGATTTTTAAATTTTATATTTTAATAGACAGGTAATTAAACCACCTTTTCAAGGATATGTGACTCATTGTGGCGTGCTAAGGATTTTGGCCACAGGAAATTTTTTAAAAAGTAGTGAAAAGTACTGAAAAGTTCCATGGTGCTTACTTTGAATAAGAAAATCTCAGTTCCAAAATGTACGATTTTTAAATTTTATACTTTAATAGACAGGTAATTAAAGCACCTTTTAAAGGATATATGACTCATTGTGGCGCGCTAAGGATTTTGGCCACAGGGAATTTTTTAAAAAGTAGTGAAAAGTTTCATGGTGCTTACTTTGAATAAGAAAATCTCAGTTCCAAAATGTACGATTTTTAAATTTTATATTTTAATAGACAGGTAATTAAACCACCTTTTCAAGGATATATGACTCATTGTGGCGCGCTAAGGATTTTGGCCACAGGAAATTTTTTAAAAAGTAGTGAAAGTTCCATGATGCTTACTTTGAATAAGAAAATCTCAGTTCGAAAATGTACGATTTTTAAATTTTATATTTTAATAGACAGGTAATTAAAGCACCTTTTTAAGGATATATGACTCATTGTGGCGCAATAAGGATTTTGGCCACAGGAAATTTTTTAAAAAGTAGTGAAAAGTTCCATGATGCTTAATTTGAATAAGAAAATCTCAGTTCCAAAATGTACGATTTTTAAATTTTATATTTTAATAGACAGGTAATTAAAGCACCTTTTTAAGGATATATGACTCATTGTGGCGCGCTAAGGATTTTGGCCACAGGAAATTTTTTAATAAGTAGTGAAAAGTTCCATGATGCTTAATTTGAATAAGAAAATCTCAGTTCCAAAATGTACGATTTTTAAATTTTATATTTTAATAGACAGGTAATTAAAGCACCTTTTTAAGGATATATGACTCATTGTGGCGCGCTAAGGATTTTGGCCACAGGAAATTTTTTAAAAAGTAGTGAAAAGTTCCATGGTGTTTACTTTGAATAAGAAAATCTCAGTTCCAAAATGTACGATTTTTAAATTTTATATTTTAATAGACAGGTAATTAAAGCTCCTTTTTAAGGATATATGACTCATTGTGGCGCGCTAAGGATTTTGGCCACAGGAAATTTTTTAAAAAGTAGTGAAAGTTCCATGATGCTTACTTTGAATAAGAAAATCTCAGTTCGAAAATGTACGATTTTTAAATTTTATATTTTAATAGACAGGTAATTAAAGCACCTTTTTAAGGATATATGACTCATTGTGGCGCGCTAAGGATTTTGGCCACAGGAAATTTTTTAAGAAGTAGTAAAAAGTTCGATTCATAGTACTTACTTTGAATAAGAAAATCTCAGTTCCAAAATGTACGATTTTTAAATTTTATATTTTAATAGACAGGTAATTAAAGCACCTTTTTAAGGATATATGACTCATTGTGGCGCGCTAAGGATTTTGGCCACAGGAAATTTTTTAAGAAGTAGTAAAAAGTTCGATTCATAGTACTTACTTTGAATAAGAAAATCTCAGTTCCAAAATGTACGATTTTTAAATTTTATATTTTAATAGACAGGTAATTAAAGCACCTTTTTAAGGATATATGACTTATTGTGGCGCGCTAAGGATTTTGGCCACAGGACATTTTTTAAATAGTAGTGAAAAGTACTGAAAAGTTCCATGGTGCTTACTTTGAATAAGAAAATCTCAGTTCGAAAATGTACGATTTTTAAATTTTATATTTTAATAGACAGGTAATTAAAGCTCCTGTTTAAGGATATATGACTCATTGTGGCGCGCTAAGGATTTTGGCCACAGGAAATTTTTTAAAAAGTAGTGAAAAGTTCCACGATGCTTAATTTGAATAAGAAAATCTCAGTTCCAAAATGTACGATTTTTAAATTTTATATTTTAATAGACAGGGAATTAAAGCACCTTTTTAAGGATATATGACTCATTGTGGCGCGCTAAGGATTTTGGCCACAGGAAATTTTTTAAAAAGTAGTGAAAAGTTCTGAAAAGCTCCATGGTGCTACTTTGAATAAGAAAATCTCAGTTCGAAAATGTACGATTTTTAAATTTTATATTTTAATAGACAGGTAATTAAAGCACCTTTTTAAGGATATATGACTCATTGTGGCGCGCTAAGGATTTTGGCCACAGGAAATTTTTTAAAAAGTAGTGAAAAGTTCCATGATGCTTAATTTGAATAAGAAAATCTCAGTTCCAAAATGTACGATTTTTAAATTTTATATTTTAATAGACAGGTAATTAAAGCACATATTTAAGGATATATGACTCATTGTGGCGCGCTAAGGATTTTGGCCACAGGAAATTTTTTAAAAAGTAGTGAAAAGTTCCATGATGCTTAATTTGAATAAGAAAATCTCAGTTCCAAAATGTACGATTTTTAAATTTTATATTTTAATAGACAGGTAATTAAAGCACCTTTTTAAGGATATATGACTCATTGTGGCGCGCTAAGGATTTTGGCCACAGGAAATTTTTTAATAAGTAGTGAAAAGTTCCATGATGCTTAATTTGAATAAGAAAATCTCAGTTCCAAAATGTACGATTTTTAAATTTTATATTTTAATAGACAGGTAATTAAAGCACCTTTTTAAGGATATATGACTCATTGTGGCGCGCTAAGGATTCTGGCCACAGGAAATTTTTTAAAAAGTAGTGAAAGTTCCATGATGCTTACTTTGAATAAGAAAATCTCAGTTCGAAAATGTACGATTTTTAAATTTTATATTTTAATAGACAGGTAATTAAAGCACCTTTTTAAGGATATATGACTCATTGTGGCGCAATAAGGATTTTGGCCACAGGAAATTTTTTAAAAAAAAAATCGTACATTTTGGAACTGAGATTTTCTTATTCAAAATAAGCACCATGAAACTTTTCACTACTTTTTAAAACATTTCCTGTGGCCAAAATCCTTAGCGCGCCACAATGAGTCACATATCCTTAAAAAGGTGCTTTAATTACCTGTCTATTAAAATATAAAATTTAAAAATCGTACATTTTGGAACTGAGATTTTCTTATTCAAAGTAAGCACCATGGAACTTTTCAGTACTTTTCACTACTATTTAAAAAATGTCCTGTGGCCAAAATCCTTAGCGCGCCACAATGAGTCGTATATCCTTAAAAAGGTGCTTTAATTACCTGTCTATTAAAATATAAAATTTAAAAATCGTACATTTTCGAACTGACATTTTCTTATTCAAAGTAAGCACCATGGAGCTTTTCAGAACTTTTCACTACTTTTTAAAAAATTTCCTGTGGCCAAAATCCTTAGCGCGCCACAATGAGTCATATATTCTTAAACAGGTGCTTTAATTACCTGTCTATTAAAATATAAAATTTAAAAATCGTACATTTTCGAACTGAGATTTTCTTATTCAAAGTAAGCACCATGGAACTTTTCAGTACTTTTCACTACTATTTAAAAAATGTCCTGTGGCCAAAATCCTTAGCGCGCCACAATGTGTCATATGTTCTTAAAAAGGTGCTTTAATTACCTGTCTATTAAAATATAAAATTTAAAAATCGTACATTTTGGAACTGAGATTTTCTTATTCAAAGTAAGCACCATGGATCTTCAGTACTTTTCACTACTTTTTAAGAAATTTTCTGTTGCCAAAATCCTTAGCGCGCCACATTGAGTCATATGTCCTTAAAAAGGTGCTTTAATTGCATGTCTATTAAAATAAAAAATTTAAAAATCGTACATTTTGGAACTGATATTTTTTTAATGAAAATTAAGCACTATGAATCGATCGATTACTCCTTTTTAAAAAATTTCCTTTGGCCAAAATCCTCATCGCGGCACTATTAGTCATATACCCTTGAAGAGATGCTTTTATTACCTGTCCATTGGTTTTTAAAAAATAATAATCCTAAATGTAGATATTACGACCTTTTATTTCAAATTTAATATCACAAACATATGATTCGTAACTTTTTAAAAAATTGTTTATGACCTGAATCGGAAGTTTATTCAATTCTGTACCGAATTTTCAGTTCTGGTCTAATTTTGTATTTTTCCCTTACTGTTATTATATTTTATTAATGTTTTGACTTTAAAGTTTCCTGGTTGATATTAAAAATCATTTCTTATCAAACAAGGTTAAATTCGTAGTTTTTTCATATAAATTCATACTAAAAGTTAAATTCGAACCTAAAGTTAAATTCGTACTTAAAGTTAAATTCGTACTTAAAGTTAAATTCGTACTTTTGAATAGTACGAATTTAAAATTCGTACTTTTAAGAAATATGGGTTTGTGTCTTTGCTAAGTTAGCGTCGGATTTACGAATTTATCTTCACGCACTTAATTAATTAGACTATCAGAAATTCGAGACTTGGGTGTAATTTTTGATTCAGGTCTAAGTTTTAGTTCTCATTTTAATCATATTATCCCCAAAGCATATTCTATTCTAGCGTTTCTTAGGCGCAATAGTGTAGGATTTGCTAACCCTTATACGCTAAAAACTTTATATATGTCCTTTGTTAGATCAACCCTTGAATACGCTTCTTTCATCTGGAGCCCGTTTTAATCTGTACATATTAACAGATTGGAAAAAGTTCAAAAAAGATTTTTGAGGTTTGCTTTACGTTCATTAAATTTTACGGAACCTCTTCCTTCATATAAGACGCGTCGTTTGCTCATTGGTCTATCTTCTCTTGAGGATAGAAGACTTGTACATAGTATTATGTTTATTTATGATTTGATAAACGGAAATATTATCTGTGAAGATTTGCTTGCACTTATATCGTTTAATGTTCCTCAAAGATCGCTCAGAAATAGTACCTATTTTTACATTAACTGTCATAAAACGAATTATGCCATTAATGAGCCGATAACTAGAGTTCTTATTGCTTTAAACCGGTTGTATAACACTAACGTGTTTGATTTCTCTATGCCTAAATATGCCTTTAAAAATACAATTACATTATTATTAAATAGAAATTAAGTCTAATATGCATTATTAATTAGTCTGTAAGGATCATTGTCCATAGACGTAAATAAATAAATAAAAAATTTATAAAAACGTGCTCAAATTTTGGTTACTGGTTACTGCGCCGAAAATGTTGGTGAAATGTTACGGTGACTCTCCTCTATCGTATCAGAAGGCAAACAAGTGGTTTAACCGATTTGTGAGTGGCCAAAACGAAGTAGAAGACGACCCCCGTACCGGGCGGCCATCGTGTTCGACTACCGAAGAAACCGTTGAAAAAAATCAAAGAAATGTTGGTCAAAGGCCATACCAAAAACCGTGTTCCAGAAAGGTTTCGTGACTGGATCAAGCGCTGGCATAAGTGCGTAGCAGCCGACGGGGACTACTTTGAGGGCGACAATATTGATTTGGATGAATAAATTTGTACTTTAATTTTTTTCAATAAATCAACCTTTTTTTTTTTGAACAAGGTGGTATAGCTCATTGTGGCGCGCTAAGGATTTTGGCCATAGGAAATTTTTTAAGAAGTAGTGGAAAGTACTGAAAAGTTCGATTCATAGTACTTGTAAAGTGCTATGTAAAGTACTTGTAAAGTAAGTTTAATTACCTGCTTTAATTACCTGTCAATTAAAATATAAAATTTAAAAATCGTACATTTAGGAACTGAGATTTTGTTATTCAAAGTAAGTACTATGATTCGATCGATCTCTCCTTTTTAAAAAATTTCCTTCGGCCAAAACCTTCCGCGCGGCACAATTAGTCATATACTCTTGAAAATCTAAATCTGATCCAAAATCCTTTTGGACTTATATTCAATAAAAAAAATTATTCTAATATTCCGTTCACTATGTTTTTTAATGTTCGCAATTGTTCGCTGATAATTATAATTTTACTTTGAAAATACTTTGGCTTCTGCAAACTCTCATGTTGTTGACAATGTTGACTCGTGTTTAAACTTTGGTAACTTAGTTATTACTCCGTCTGATGTTAAAGTTTCTATTGCTTCACTGAAAAACTATGTTAAAAATGATATAGACGGCACAATGTATTTTTGCTGAAACAATGCATTCTTTATCTTTACCTGTTTGTATGATTTTCTTAGCTCCGGTGTTTTCATTGATAAATTGAAAGTTTCGCTTATAACTCCTGTTTTCAAAGCTGGCAATAAGCACGATGTTCGAAACTATAGACCCATCTCAAAGTTAACAAATATCTCAAAACTCTTTGAAAAAATCGTTAAGGATAAAATGTACTTTACCATCAAAAATTCAATCAGTCCCAAACATGGTTTTGTCTCTGGTAGGCCAACTGCAACTAATCTTAGTATTTTCACAAACTACTGCATTACTACTGTCGAAGAACGATATCAACTTGATGTCATTTACTCTGATATTTCAAAGGCTTTTGATAAATTACCTCATGATGTTCTATTGCTTAAACTTGCTAAGTTTGGCTTACATTCTAATTTTCTTACTTGGTTGAGTTCATACCTATCTAATAGAATGTCGTATGTTGTCATGTACAATGCAAGTTCATCCTCATTTTTAGCTATGTCAGGGGTTCCCCAAGGCAGTATTCTTGGGCCTTTACTCTTTGTAATTTTTATAAATGATATCTCGAAATGTTTCCACACTGCTAAATTTCTCCTCTATGCAGATGATCTTAAGGTGTTCCAAAAAGTTGGAAGTAATTTGGATGCTACTTGTTCGCAGTCCGATCTAAATAATGTTTTTTGTTGGTTCAAATTAAACAAACTATGGCTGAATTCCTAAATGCATTTATGCAAAGCATCAGTGGCTTTTTCTTTGATTTGATAATTAGTAGATTCACCAAAACTGCGCAACTAAAGAGTGTTTAAAAATAATAATCTAGTTGCACAGTTTTGGTGAATGAATTAAGCACCAATTCAAAGAAAAAGCCACTGATGCTTTGCATAAATGCATTTAGGAATACAGCCATTCACTTAATCTCGGTAAATGCTACATTATTTCTTATTATAAGCTACATTCAACAATTTTGTATAGAATACACCTTTGATAATTCTTAATTAGTTAGACTATCAGAAATTTGAGAATTGGGTATAATTTTTGATTCAGATCTAAGTTTTAGTTCTCATTTTAATCATATTATCCCCAAAGCATATTCTCTTTTAGCGTTTCTTAGGCGCAATAGTGTAGGATTTGCTAACCCTTATACGCTAAAAACTTTATATATGTCCTTTGTTAGATCATGCCTTGAATACGCTTCTTTTATCTGGAGCCCGTTTTATTCTGTACATAGGAACAGATTGGAAAAAGTTCAAAAAAGGTTTTTGAGGTTTGCTTTACGTTCATTAAATTTACTGAACCACTTCCTTTATATAGGACGCGTCGTTTGCTCTTTGGTCTATCATCTCTCGAGGATAGAAGACTTGTACATAGTATTATGTTTATTTATGATTTGATAAACGGAAATATTATCTGTGAAGATTTGCTTGCATTGATATCGTGTAATGTTCCTCAAAGATCGCTTGGAAATTGTTACTATTTTTACATTAACTGTCATAGAACGAATTATGTCATTAGTGAGCCGATAAATAGAGTTCTTATAGCTTTAAACCGGTTATTAACAAGCAAGTGAGTGGCTTGATTTCTCTATGCCTAAATATGCCTTTAAAAATACAATTATTTTATTATTAAATATAAATTAAGTTCTAATATTCATTATTTAATTAGTCTGTAAGGATCATTATCCATAGACGTAAATAAATGAATAAATAAATAAATAAATAAATAAAAGGTGCTTTAATTACCTGTCCATTGGTATATACAAAAAAAAAATCCTAAATGTGATATTACGATCTTTTATTTTAACATATGACTCGTGACTTTTAAAAAATTTCTAATGACCTGAATCGGAAGTTTAATCAATTCTGCATCGAATTTTCAGTTCTGAAAATTCTATAGAAGTTTGATCCTATTTTCATAGAAACTCCGCTCTGCTATTTTAGACGTGTGCTTCGGGCTGTTATCCTGCATGAAGACATCATCTTCGCCTGTTCTGCCTCAAATTTATTCAAACAAGGTAAATACGAGTCTTCCAAAATATTAATATAATCCATGTCCCTCTTTATGTCATTGATTCGTGTCAGTACTCTGACTTAGATGACACGAAATCATCCACAAAGAACCATTACGTGACCTCCAAGATTCAATTCCTGACAAATATTTCATCCTTGAATCCCTATACTTAATATCAAACAAAGTCTACATGCGCCCATTTGACCCAACACGGTTTATTTTAGTTTCATCGGACAATGTCACATTTTTTCAATCATCAACGGTGAAGTGCTCATACTTTTTTGCGAATTTATATCTTTGCTTTCGGTGCATATCCTTCAAAAAAGGCTTCTTTACTTTTGCTCTAGGATAAAGTCTACTTTTCTTTAGGCTGCTGCGGATTGTCTTGTTATTGACCTCAAATTTAAGTTCCTGTTTCAGGACTTGATTGCTCTCTATTTGTATCCTCAGTGACTTTTAGACGCCTGCTATGCTCTCTACGCTTGTAGATAACTTACGTGGCCTAACGCTACATTTCCTTGGAGTATTCCCGTTAAATTCCTTTTTGATTTTATTGAATAAACCAAGTGATGTCATATTTTCTACCAATTTCTCTGTCCAAAATCCCATGTCCAAAATGCTAATGGTTACAATAGTTGATAGTTTTCTTTATTTTACACATAAGCAAATTTTAAGAATTTCACTCACTTTTATCAGAATAGTCCCCAAAATATCTTTGAATCTTTAATATGTCTTCATGTGAACAATACTGTTCACAAGCACCTGTCAAAAATTAACGATAGCTTAGAATCCGTGCATATACCCAGGACTTTGATCGGTATCTATACGATTTAAAGCAGTACGAGTATCTTTTATCTTATAAAGAAAAATAAAATTATTTCTATTCGCGTAAAGGTCATGGTTTGTCATTTATCTGGACTTAGAAATATATTATTTTTAGAATACCAAACTTCAAAGGATTCCAGATCGGACTGGAGTAGATCCGATTTTGAATAGGCCGTTTTGTATATTTTCATATCATCGGTATAAATAAGCAGATGAGAGTGCTCAATGAAGTGAGTTACATTATTGATTGCTAAAATAAACAGAAGTGAACGAAGATGGCTACCCTGAAGAAAACCAGATTCAGCAATAAATTCGAGAGACAATACATGTCGAAAACGTATTTGATAAAATCGCTCCATCAAATACGATTAAATCCAGTTCAGAAAATATTGTGGAAATTCCATTAACTTCAGTCTAAATAAGATTAGAATATGTGGTGTCAAATGCTTTACTAAAGTCAACGTAAACACAGTTGACCTGTTTTATCAGAATCAATCGAATTTAAGTAGAATGTTGTAAAATCGAGAAGATTAGATAATCTCGATCTGTCATTAACAAAACTATGCTGACGGGTTGTTATAACTTCCCCACAATGAAGGTTCACCCGATCACACACGACCCCCACAAAAAGTTTTGGAATCGATGAGAGTTTAGCAATAGGCCTATAGTTATCAACATCATTCCTACAACCTTTTTTATAAATAGTCTTATAAATTTTCCAGAAAATTAGAAAATAACTTTCGTTTTGAATAATAAAGAAAGTGGTTGATTAAAAACGAAACCGCATTGTGTTAACACTGCAGTAGTAATTCCATCGGCCCAGCGCCAAAATCCTCATCGATCGATCCAAAGTACTTTAAAAAAATAGTCTCTATAGTAAAAGATATATTTTCCAAAGAAACCCTGGGTGCAGAGTTCATAAGTTCAAAGTACTCTTCATCAGGATTAAAAGAATCTGAAAAGAATGATTCTTTAAAAAGGTTGGCAAATAGGCCACAAACAATGACGGGATCATCAGTAAATCCATCAAGATTTCTAAATGAAGAAGGGAATCCATCGGAATCCATCTGAATCCCTCACAATCTGAACATCATTTGAATATTTGTTATACAGGGTGTCCCACAATTGAGTGCAACTATTTACGGAGCTGAAACGTTATGTCGAGCTGAGCAAAAAATCGTATGGGAGGGGGGGGGGGGGGATCTATTTTCACATTTTTAGGAGCTACAGGGTTAATTAATATTTCATGACTTTGATTCACGTTATTGTTTCTAGCAGAAAAACTAACTAACATTAAACTTATTTTGATGGTTCATTTTAAAGGCAATGAAATCACCTTGCCAACGGTAAGTCAACAAACCCCACCAATTTAACCGTTACCGGGCTGTGCTCGTGTGAACATGAAATCAATCGATTGAAACTACCAAATTTCAATTTTGAGTGCAAATTTCTCAGAATTTCGCGTAATAAATGAAAGGGTTTTTAGGATTAGTTTTGTAATTTATTCAATTTTCTTTTCAATGACATCAAAAACATAAACATATTCTAAAAAATTAAAAAGTTTGCTGTACTAAAAAAATTATACTTATTAGAAAACAATGATATTATCTACTGCATAACTAATTGTAATGTCATTATCATTATTTTCTAATAAGTATAATTTTTTTAGTACAGCCAAATTTTTTATTTTTAAAGATATGTTTATGATTTGGTGCCATTGAAAATAAAATTGAATAAATTAAAACATTTGTCTAAAAAAAATTTAATTTTTTACGCAAAATTTTGAGAAATTTGCACTTAAAGTTGAAGTTTGGTAATTTCAACCGATTAATTTCTTCTTCACACGATCACAGCTCGGTAATGGTTAAGTTGGTGAGGTTTGTTGATATACCGTTGGAAAGGTGATTTCATTGCCTTTAAAATAAGCTTTCAAAATAAGTTTTATGTTAGTTAGTTTTTCTGCTAGAAACAATAACGTGAATCAAATTCGTGAGATATTAATTAACCCTGTACCTCCTAAAAACGTGAAAATAGACCCCCCTTCCCATACGATTTTTTGCTCAGCTTGACATAATCTTTCAGCTCCATAAATAGTTGCACTTAATTGCGGGACACCATGTATAATGCAGTTAAGCGATTTTCAAATACCAGAAACAAACACTTGTAAGACAAGAGGTAATTTGAATCTAGGCTACATACGTATTTCTTCCAGGCTCTATTCCTGTTATTGCAAAGAGTTTTTAAAAGCTTTGTGTACTGTTGTGTGTTTTTAAAAGCTTGTGTAATTTTTCGTAAATTTGAGGTTTGACGGACAGAGACATAGTATAATATAGAGACATAGTAAAAAGTTCGATAAAAAAAAAAATTGATGGAAACATTTTCATTTAATTATTCTAATGTGACATTAAGCTACTATGAAATAAATGATTCAACTTCAAAAAGACAGATTTTTAAAATTGAGTTCATAAACATTGCATATTGAATTCGAATTTACTATATTTTCTCTGTCAGATTTGTACCAAATACTCAATGGTGTATGTCAGAGCATGAAAGGTCCCCTTAACAATGACATTGTTACTGTCTGTAGCTAAGACCAGGTCAAGAAATTTTTCAAGACTTAAAAAAACCACTCACTTGTTGTAAGTCAGAACAAGTTTTAGGAAGAAAGCATGCATTTTTTTTTCGTTATACTTATACTTACAAAAATATTGAGGCTCCAAAATTCTTCACAACAAAAAAAAAAAACAAAAACATTTTCCAAGAGCCGCAATAAGATTGACAACAATTTTAGAGAATTACGCCAGAAATTAACATAATTTGGATGAACTCATGTTTAAAATGTAACCACTTTCAGGACATCTAACCCAACCTAACCCTTCTAAACTCACTCAATCCAATTACTTAAGAATGCTTGATATGTTAAAATAAAAAAAAAATAGTTATTCCAATAACTCTGTGACTACAACTAGCTTAACCACACCACCCACGAGTGTCGACCCAGCACTTTGTAATGTAGTAGTAAGCCAAAGAAGAAGATGAAGAAGACAGCTAAAGCAGGAATAATTTAGCTTTGAAAAACTTTACGCAGGGCAACCAAAATAAGCTGCAGTGAGTTGCTTTAAAGGGGGCGTTTTTGGGTGACAAATCAAATAGACAGCGCTGCTCGTAGATAGATAGCAGAAATACTTAAAATTGACCTAAAAACAATGAAGCAGTGAGGAAGTTTTAACATTAAGTTTTTTTTTTAGGTTAACTATGAATCAAAAGGAAACACTTACCTGGGAATATGCGATGAAGCTTATTGATTAGCGGCGCCTGGAAAACGGTATGCCGACTTTTTCAGTTACTAAAAAAAAAGTTTCACTCTTTGTGCGCTGGAACTGCAAAGATGACTACAAAAAAAAAGTACCGCACAACAGCTAGTTAGAATTTTCAGTTAGCTTGCTTTCCCAACACTACTTCTTTTTCTTCTGAGCACACCCGGTAAATTTTTTTGCACTTAAATTTATATTTTGAATATTTTAACTTTTATTATTAGATGTTTCTATTAAAATAAATTCTAATGCACGGTGCTCTCGAGGCTCAAACTTTTTTTCTAATTCGTGTGTATTTTTTTCTTGCAACTTCTTTAGATGCTACTGCTATTAGCACTTGCTGCAGCGGCGGGACGGTTTCCACGAGATAGACACAGACCGAAAAGTGACTCCAACAACAACACTAAATTGCGATCGATTTTTATGGCTCCAACGTTGATTCTCCTGCTCCGTGCCACTAGTTGTAATTATGCGGATTCTGTTTGCTGTTGGAGTTGACTTAAACAAAAAAAAAACACGCGCACGTTACTTTCGTTT
This sequence comes from Coremacera marginata, assembly GCA_914767935.1. NCBI lineage: Eukaryota > Metazoa > Arthropoda > Insecta > Diptera > Sciomyzidae > Coremacera > Coremacera marginata. Next base: position 50,840,843 of record OU612046.1, on the reverse strand, counting down.
GCTCGTTTGTTCGAAATGGTGTTATTTTACCGATGCGTCGATTTATGTGAAATTTATTTATCACAAATTTCAACTTATAATTTTGTATACAAAATATGTGAGAAAAATTTTCACTTTTCTGCTTTGAAACTTTTGATTGTTTCGTGCGCTACTCTTCGCTATATTATTCCGTTGTATGTCCACCGTGGAGCGAATGCAAAACCGAGAATGGCGAAAAATAAAATTTTCTCAGCGGTGGCGCGTCGTTGTTGTTGTTGGGGCCAGTTGGGGCGATGCAGTTTTGACGTTTTGCTATGTTTGTGTTATTCGTTGGTGTAGATTGGTGAGTTTAGTTGAAAGTTGGCATGAGGTGTGTGAGTGCGAAAGAGCTGGCTATAGGTAAAAGTTAGTAGTCTGTCAAGCAGTGACACCTAGGTGGCTGCAATGTGTTTTTATGGTATGGTGTATGTCTACGCTAAAACTTGCAGAGCATGCAGCAACGAGTAGTCGTTGTTTTTAGTGTTGGTAAAAGAATAGAACGAGTTGTAAACGAAATTATTGCTTGCTTCGTAATTAGGTGTATTCACAAGGAGGGTTGAGAGCATCTTGATTCCTAATCTCGAGGGAGAAAGTGTTAATTGGTATTAAGACATAAGACGTGTTGAGCAGGTGGCCATCCTCCCCTATAAATCTAATAGTTTTCAGCAAGTTTAAATAAAATACTTTTAAAAGTTAAGTTCTTAAAAATTTTTCATAGTAAAAATAACTTATTCGTGTCAACTTGAAATTTTGCCAATATACTTGTTAAACAAATACAACATGCACATAAAACCGATAAAACTAGTGAAAAGAACAATTTATATAATCAAAAACTTTGTGACATTATTAATTAACGTTCAAATAACATTTGAACATAAAATAAAGTTAAATCAAACACGATCTATATTAAAAAAACTTATTTAAAGTTTATAAAAACTTAGGCAAAAGCCAAAATAACAGAAAAATTGCGAACACAGTGATCTCTCTCACTCACAGCAATTCAGCGATTGAAATGCAGCATGGTGGAGGACGAGATGGAGAGTGCAAAAAAGACCCCTTTTACATTGATCAAGACTTGAAGTCAAGTTTTTTTGACGTTCTCTTTTGAACTTGACGAAGGCTTTCACATTGGTCAAGACTTGAATTCAATTTCATATCTTCTTTCCTTGTTTTCTTAAAAAAAAAATCGAGATAGGTAGCAAGCAAACTGAAGCAAACAGAATTTTAATAAATTTTTATTAGCTCTTTGTTCCACTTAAACGACATTTTTGGCTATAAAAATATATTATTATTAAAAATATCTACAAAAACCTCATTAAATAACTCACACACAAATTTTACTGCAACTGAAGTCTAACAAACTCACATTGATATGCGAAAAATAAAATAAAAAGTACTGCCAACAACGCGAAAATAACAAAAGGAACACGAACAAATTGCCGATACAGCTTCAAGTTTTTTTTCCCCTTCCGTCGCTTCCGATGTGCGGCGAATTGCCGACAAACTCTGAAACTTGACTTCAAGTCTTGATCAATGTAAAAGGGGTCAAACAAAACCTGGTGTAAAAAATTCAAAAAGAAAAGTAGACACAAGAGCAATAAAATGCAAAGGCCTTTGTCAAACATGGCGGCACATTGATTGCATTAACTATTCTGATAAGGACTATAATGCAATCACTTTCTTGAAAAATAAATGCTTCTGGAACTGCGAAACTGATAAGAAAAAAATCCAAGCAATGGCTAAAAGGTGAGTCAAACTTAGATAAAATTTGCGCGGCAAACGAAGATATAAAAAAAAAAAATAACAAAAACATCAAAGAGAGCATAAATGAAATAAAGCATGATATAATCATTTTAAGGCGGTCTTCTCATTCAAAACCCGTTTTTTGGACCCTTTTTAAAAAAATTCTTATTTGAAAACGCAAAGAATAATTGAAAACTTTTTTATTTATTGTATTACAAAAGGTTCAAAGTAAATAAAAAAATTTTTTTTGCCTCGATACGTGGGCTGTTCAAAAAGTAATGAGACTTCAAAGTTGGTGGTGAAAAAAAAAGGTGTCGTCATGGCGGCCACGATTCCGGGTCTTCGGAGCGTCTGAAATGAAAAAAAAAAACGGGGTTATAATCAGTATAGATGTAATTCTCGGGTGAACCTCAAACTTAATTTTGTGATTTTTTTTGACAAAATGGCGGCCATTCAAAAAAAAAATTTCAATTTCGGGTTTTTTTTTTGTAGTTTAGTGTAAAAAAAAATAGTAAAAAATTTTTTAAAATTATGGTCGAGGTTCACCCGAGAATGGTGACAATTCTGCGTCGATTCCATTTTGTTTCATGAAAATCGGTTCAGTTGAACTGGAGATATCATGGCCGCCAGTTCGAAAAACGTGGGTTCGAGATAAACGCGTTTAAAGTTTGAAGTAATTTTTTTGGGGAAAAAAAAAAAATCAAAAATGTTTAAATGCAGTTTTAAAGAGCTGACAATTTTTACTTACAAATATTAGTCGGCGATGCCAGCTCCATACAGGCCAGCTTCCTCTTTTTCGTAGAAACTGCTTTCTGCTGCCCTCTCTGCTCTGCGAGCCGTTCTGCCAGCTTTTGTCTGTCTTCAATCTGTCTTCATTGCGAGATAGTGCGTATTCGTATGCGTTTTTGCCAATCGCAATACCCATCAAACCCATCATTTTAAGTATGGGTATAAAACCGTCGTTGAAGGGGCACGTTGCAATGAAATTGGCCACTTCGATGGTGCGTGCGCCTGAGTTGATGTGTTTGGGCGAAAGTGACCAAAGAACAGAATTGTAGGACTCATTGGAATTCTGAGTTTCAGATCCAAGGCATCTTTCAAGCAAATTATCTGCCGACAGCGCTTCGTAAGCTGGTTTTATTACCTCCATCACCTTCTTGTCCATCAGACCTTGCTTCACAAAAAAGGCTGTATCTTCTAAAGTATTTCGAATTTCTAAAAATCCTTTTAGGGGCATATTCACAACTACCCAAGCTATAAATAAATGCAAAAAAAAAAGTTGAAAAAAAAGTTGCTCAATGAGAAGACCCCCTTAAGGCAGGAGTGACAATTCTTTTGTCGACCAGAACTTGTCAAAAACGCTTAGAAAAAGAGAAAACGAATAAGCAGCAAAGCAGATGAAAAATTAAACTTTGTTTTGATTTTGACCATGGCAGAATTAAAAGGTAGGGCCGACTCGGAGGGGAATGAAGTAGAAAGCAGAATAAAGTGGGCTAGATGTCAACATCAGCTGTTCATCGCGAATTTCTTAATGCTCACGTTTCGCAGTTTTTTTTAGGTTAAAACTGTTACAGTTTTTTTTTGTTGCAATTTTAAGACTTCTTTCACATTTTATAGTTTTTATTGCACTTTTTTTATAATATTTTCACTCAAATTATCACAAATTTTACACACGCGACAGCACTGTTTGCAACTTGGAAGCATAAAATATTTTCTTCATTTGCAATTTCTACGAAATTCGTCGTTTTGACAACTAACCGACCTTTTCAATATCCACCCTTCGTTGACGCGTGAGGGCACTAAACAAAGCGGCCCTACCTTATAATTCTGCCATGATTTTGACGAGTGTTGGTCGGCGCCCTGAGAAAATAGCCAGTTCTCACTCCTACCTTCTCAATAATAAAATCAAAAATAAATCAAAATCAAAAAATCAATAATCAAAAATAAAGAATACAATAATTAACATGGAGAGAAATTGGCCAAACTTTGGACCGCAACTAGGAAACTATTTAATAGAGCCAAATAAATTGGTGATTGCGACAGCTATAGAGAAGCCCTCACCAACTATAACAAAGAGATAAGAAGTGCAGAGGAACTAATGGGAAGTCCTTCTGTGAAAGTCTTAAAGACACAGAGTTCTATCTAAAACTCACGTTAATAACATCGGCCTGCTAAGGAGACCGAATGGCACATTTACACATTTAGCAATGATGAGACTCTAAAGCTTCTTGCCGATACCCACTTCCCGGGTTCTACTACATTGACTGGAACTCCAAAGAACCTATTACAGACAGGGCATAGAAGATCAAACATAATAGATTGGAGATTATTCAGATCAATCTTCAACGAGGTCAGGATAAAATGGGCTCTCAGCACATTCCAACCATACAAGGCAGCTGGAGCAGACGGCATCTTGCAAAATAGCCTAGTGCTACTAATGCCTTTCCTAAAAGCTATTTTTTTACTATACCCAAAGCCTGGAGAGAGGTTATTGTTAGATTTATACCTAAAATGGGCAGTAGACCTTCGGATCAACCAAAATCGTATAGACCAACAAGCCTCGCCTCCTTTCTCCTAAAAACTATGGAGAAAATTGTTGATCGGCATATCAGAGAGGGTTGTCTTAGAGACCATTCGATGCATTCGCAACAATATGCATATCATCCAGGGAAATCAACGACTCATGCTCTTCAGATCCTAACAAACAAGATCGTAAAATCACTGGGGAACAAAGAATATGCAATCGAGTGCTTCCTAGATATTGAAGGTGCTTTTGACAACACCGAATATGCTCATATAAGCGAATGCATTCAGCGCAAAGGTGTTGATGGAACAACAAGTGCTTGGAATAACGTGCTGAAAGTCAGGAATATGAAATCAACTTTGGGCACGGTAGGACTAAGAGTAATCGCGTCAAAAGGTTATCCACAAGGAGGAGTTCTCTCTCCAATACTGTGGTCCATTGTGGTTGATAAACTCTTAGAGCTTCTTAGCTCAAATGGCTTCGATGTGCAGGGTTACGCTGATGACATCGTGATCCTTATCAGAGGAAAATACGAGGATACCTTATCGTATCTCCTCCAGAGAGCACTCAACATAGTAGCTAGATGGTGCATGGAAACAGGGCTCAACGTCAACCCTAAGAAAACCAACATCATCGTCTTCACCAAGAAAAGAGTCAGGGAAAATCTAACTGAACCTACTCTTTTCGGTGAAACTATAAACTTCTCAAAAGAAGTCAAATACTTAGGTGTGACGCTTGATGATAAACTCACATGAAACCCACACCTAAACAACACCGTAAACAAAGCAAGGGCTTCATTATGGGTCAGCAGAAGCTTTGTAGGTAAAAACTGGGGCCTAAGTCCCAAACTAGCCATGTGGATGTATACTTCCATCACCAGACCTATCGTCTTATATGCCGCACCAGTATGGTGGAGTAAAACGATGCAAGAAACAGCTCAAGCCAAGCTCAGCAAATTGCAACGACTAGCTTGTTTATGTATCACACGAGCGATGCTTTCTGCTCCAACTGCTTTGGAGATTTTGCTTGGTATACCACCATTATATCTTCTTGTTAAGAAGGAAGCTCTGCTCTTCACAGTCAGACTCATCACTGACAACAATTTGATTATACCAAGTAATACTCACTCAGGGCTGTTAGACGAAATAACCAAGGACGAGAATCTAAGGTTATTACCCTGCGAACTCTGCCTTACGAAATTCAACTTCTACAAACACTTCCAAGTCTCCTTCCCAAACAGAACCACATGGGGAAAAGAGAGGCCACGGTTCACTGGTGACTTTCAAGCCTGGTATACTGATGGCTCAAAGACAGATAAAGGGGTGGGAGCTGGAGTTTTTGGCTTAAGGCAGGGAAAATCTATATATGCCAGCATGGGCACAGATAGTTCAGTCTTCCAAGCTGAAGTCCACGCCATTGAGATCTGCCTAAGAGAGTATGTTAACAGTTCCACTAGGAACAAACATTTACTCTGACAGTAAAGCAGCTCTACTTGCACCTAGCGCATACAAAATCACGTCCAAACTCGTATAGGATTGCCTACAGCTACTTATCAAGGTTTCTACCCATAACAGAGTCCATCTCATTTGGGTACCAGGTTATAGCGGCTATTTAGGTAACGAGATTGCGGACGAACTAGCCAGGAAAGGGGCTGCAAGGTCCTTCATAGGCCCAGAACCATTCTGCGGGATACCAACGGACACTATGCGCCATAACATTGAAATGTGGCTAAACAGAGAGACACTTCATTACTGTAGGGAAGCTGAAGGTAACAGACAGGCTAAAACATTCATGCCAACCACTTCGCTCCAAAGAACGAAACAATTCCGGACTCTAAGTGGAAGATCTATCAGACTTGTCACAAGTTTCCTAACTGGACATTGTAAGGTAAATAAACACTTATACACCATGGGTATAGTCCAGTAAGATCTGTGTAGATTATGTAATGAAGATGAAGAAACAGCAGAGCACATTTTGTGTCACTGTAACGGTCTAATAACTTAGGTGCATTGTACCTAGAACCGCATCTAATAGCGTATAGTTCATCCAAGGACATCGCTCTGTTCCTAACGCACTTAACGATTAAGGATGAACTATAACTTATAGAGGTTTGTTACAATAGGCCCTTGAAGCCGCAGTAACTAGGTGACTTGCTCCCTCCTCACTTAACTAACTAACTAACTAACCATGAAGAGAAACAACAACAATAAACAGTAAAGACCCCAAACGTACTCAGAAGTGTTGTCAGCGAACGTTGAAAATCCACAACCCAACAAACCAAATTGTCAAAGCAGTTTATAATTTTGCCAACATTGAACACACAGAATAGTAATGAGACTGAAAAACAAATTAAAACCAAAATATTACCAACTAATATCAAAGTGGGAATTTCATCAATCAAACATATTATTAAAGGGGGGATTATCATCCCAACGGACGATACTAGCGGAAGAGACAAACTGGAAACAGAAATAAAGCAACAATTTACAGAGGGCTATAAAATGTCGACACTCAAAACAAAACTTCCCAAAATATACATTTCTAGTGTAGATCAGGAATACAATGAGGAAGATTTAATAGAGAAGAGCTAGTGGCAACAAATCACTTCATTGACAAAAATGACACAATGAAATTAGTACACAAATATTTGAACAAAAAAAACAAATCTATGGAATTACATAATGGAAGTCACTGGAGGAACAATGGCAATAATAGTCAATAGATATGTGATGGTCAACTATCGGGCGTGCTACGTAAAGGAGTACATATCGGTTTTGCGATACTTGAAGTGCCAGAAATACCACCAACTCAGTAGCAAATGCATGAGCGAGGAGGCATTGTTTTTACTTTTATAATACTTTTTTTTAAGCAAATGAAATACAGAGAAAAGAAGGTTGTTTACAGTATCTTTGATGTAAAGTGTAAAGAAAAGGTTTAATGTTGAAGCCAAATATTAACCCTAGAATACTAGTAAAACTAGTAATATAACTTTATTTTCTAATAAAGAACATTTTAATATAAAAAGATATCAGTTAAAGAAAAAACAAGAAAAGGTGACTTTTAGAATTAGCTGGAATTAAACATAAGTGAAAATGAAACAATTTCGTGTACATGATCTTCATGATATCGACTAAATACTGTTAAAAATTTCAACAACAAAATAACAATAAAACATCTTTGTAAAAGTAGCCCTGCCTGTCATTTCTAGATCCTCTACTTCCTCCAAAAGTCAAATTGACATTAAATTCTTGCGCAGACATTGAGAGCAGATATGCTCTTTCTCGTCTAAGGTAGAACATTGTGTACAACAACGTTCGTTTGTATCTCGCTTATGTGCATAAAGCCCCAGATTCAACATGCATTGAAGGCAAGACCAAAACTAATCTTAGAGTATTAATTCAGCAAGAAGGGCTACCTACCGTAGTTGATCACTTACGTAACCTATTTGTTTGCTATCACGAGCAACTTGGCATAACGATTGATCAAGTCAAGGCGGATCTAGACACATATGGCGCTCACGTCAGAACTAAACACGTGTCTCTTCTTCAAAAATCACGCAAAGAGCAGCAACAATATTATCGTCCCTAACTCAAATTTCTTAAACATATGTTACCATAACTGTGGTGGCATGAGAAACAAATTACAAAAACTTCATGTTGACGCCGAATCATGCCACTTCAATGTACTAGTATTCACTGAGACATGGTTAAATGATACTTTCAATAATGAGGAAGTTCTTGACAGTAATTGGACTGCCTTCAGAAATGATCGGGACTACTCCTCAACAGGTCTTTCTTGAGGAGTAGGAGGAGGAGGAGGAGTCCTGATAGCATCTCACAATTCTCTCTCAAGTGAGCTTATAGATACACCTATCCACAAGCTCTTCGATCACCGAATAATTAGAATTTGCTTAGGAAATAGTCTATATATGTACATTGGTGTCGTTTACATTCCTCCCTGCTCAAGTGAAACAATATACAAAGAGCTATGTGAAACACTATCCGCCCCTATCTCTACTCTAAAAGAGAAAGATAAGGTTGTTATCTTAAGGTTGGTGACTTTAACCGTCCAAATATATCGTTTGTCACCAATGAAAATGACAACTATCTTCTTCCTGTTAACCTTGCAAATATCATAGATTTCACATTGCTAAGTACCTTTTATGGCAGCGACCTGCAGCAAGTTTCTTTTGTACAAAATCAAAATGGGAGATGGTTGGATCGAATCTTTACATGTATTCTTTGCATATAAGGAAATAAAGGTTAGTCCATGCAGTGATGCAGAAAATTTGTTAGCTAACTCTGTTCACCATACAGCCTTAATGGTTGCTTTCTCTTCTAATGAAGTTACCTTTACCCAATCTTATAACGCCGATTACTAAAGCATAAAATGTTATCTTAATGCTCTAAACTGGAATTATATTCTTTCCAACTTAGACGTAGATAGCGCTGTCTCTAGATTTTATCAGCACATTTTTACAGCTAACGAAAGTTATGTGCCAAAAATAAAGAAGAAGAATAAGCTTTCAGAGCCATGGCTAGATAGAAATATCAGATTTTTGAGGAATCAAAGAAATAAAATCCATAAACTTCTCAAAAACACTGATAATGTAAGCGATCATGAACTCAAGCTAAGGCATGACGAGCTATCAAAAGAGTTCTCTATCAAGTCAGAAGAAGCGTACAAGTTGTGAACTAACCTTATCGGTGAGGAAATCATCCAAGAACCGAAAAAATTCTTTGACTTTGTTAACTTGAAGCGTAAATCTAGCCGCTGTCCATCGTCTATGTTTAAAGGTATTGTCAATTCGTCCAACCCTCATGAAATCAGCAAAATCAGCAAAGGAGGTCTTTTGTCAATCTAAGTTCTACCCAATTTGAAGCCTCTTCTCCCAGTTCAAATATTGTGGTGGATAGTATAAATTTAACGCAGGAAGAGATTTCTAATGCCATAAAAGAATTGGATTTATTTAAGGGACCTGGACCGGATCTTATTCCTACAAGCTTCCTGGTGCGATGTTTAGACAAACTACTTCTGCCATTATACATAATTTTTAACGAATCACTGTCTTGTGGGTCTTTTCCTTCATATTGGAAATCATCCTATCTAACACCAATTTACAAGAGTGTTGATAAACGGTCTGTTGAAAATTATAGAGGCATAGCAATTTTATCAGCCATTCCAAAACTTTTTGAAAAAATTATTTGTGATAAGCTAACAAGTATAATCAACCCACGTCTAAATGAGCAGCAACACGGCTTCCGTAAGGCATGATCTACAACATCCAATCTCATGATCATGGCATCGGATGTTTTAATAAATATGGAAAAAGGGCACCAAATAGATGCTGTTTATACAGATTTCAGTAAAGCCTTCGATAGAGTTGATCACAGCATGCTAACATGTAAATTAGAAAAATTCGGTATTACGGGACCCATTGACAGATATTAGTTGGCTAATATCAGTTCTCGACGGCAGATGCCAGTATGTTAAATTCAAAGGAATTCTGTCAAAAAAAAAAAAAATTGCAGTCTCCTCAGGAGTTCCGCAAGGCAGCCACCTTGGTCCTCTTCTTTTTAAGATATTTATACGAGTATCAAACTTGCCAGAAGTTCTGAACGATATCCTACACCTTATGCATGCTGTTGATTTAAAAATGTACTATGCAACCAAATCAGAGATAGATGTACATTTTTTACAGTCAAAACTGTTGTCTCTGGAGCAATGGTGTATGCAAAATAAACTGCATATTAATGCCAATAAATGCAGTACTATACGTTTTTATACCACCGGTACCACCTCAATAGTACCGAGCTTAAAAGAGTCAATCATGTAGTGGATCTTGGAGTAGTCTTGGATTGCAAGATGCGCTTTAATTTGCACTATGACAAAATTTTGTCCAGAGCCAGCAAACAGCTTGGCTTAAAGGCGAGTTAATGAATTCAAGAATATTTGGGTCACTACATCCTTACACTGTGCGTTAGTGCGGCCAATACTTGAATATGCCTGCATAATTTGGAGTTCGTCTTTTGATTCCCATAGCGAAAGAATCGAGTCTATTCAAAAGCAATTCTTACTATACACGTTGATAGACATGTACAACCCCCGTAATTATAATAGCCTTCCTTCATATGAATATAGACTCAGCCTTTTAAACTTGATGTCATTATCATCAAGAAGATCATTATTGGGCTCATGTTTCACATTCGATGTTATTAATGGTGCTATTGACAGCGAATATATTTCTAGTATGATATGCCTCAACGAACCAATAAGACGTACTAGGCGTAATCGGCTGTTAACTGAATATCAGCACCAAACTACATACGCAAACAATGAACCCATCAATCGATGCTGTAGAGAATCCAATAACGTTTCCGTATACTTCTCACCTTCCATGTTCAAATCCTCTTTCAAGCAAACCCTCTCTAAGTTCCTCGTTAACCAAACTTAACTCAGGCTTAAGTTAAATTACCTGTATTATAGTTACTCGTATGTATACCACATTTAAGCATGTCCTCTCTGAATTTGTTGGATATAAGTACTATCCAAGTCTCTCTCTTCCTAGTTAACCCAGCCTTTTATCTTCGCTCTTTTCTTCTCCTCTTTCTAGTATGTAAGTACCTTTTACTCTTAATTTTAATTTCCTTTCTGCCCCTCCTTTTTGACGTGTTCGTGAAATCATGTCATTTAGGTGGGCAGATTACGCCCACTTCAATTCGTACATCTTCGAACACCAAAACAAGGAAAAGGGAGAAGAAATAAAATAAAAATAAAATAAAATAAATTTAAATTAAGTAAGAATAAGTAAATTCCCCTGTTTGGCCAATAAATAAATAAATAAATATATATATATATATATATATAAAATTGTAAGAAAAAAAAATATCTGTACCCGAAATATTTTTTGAAATTCTCTTTGCGTTGGACATTTTGAATGACGAGAAGTCCGAAAATCGCATTTTAAAAATTTTTGTCTGTCTGTCTGTCTGTTAAAGCATCACGCGAAAACCACCAGATGGATTTAAATGAAACTTGGCATCTAGGTTTCTTATATCCCCGGTTATAACATAGGCTACTTTTTATCCAGTAAAAAAGGTTGGACCCTGTAGGGGACGCTGCGATCGGGTTCCAGGCATTCTTTTTTTTATCTTATCTCCGGAACCGTTCATCCGATTTGCATGAAAATTTGTAAGTAGAGTTTTTCGGATACGGTGAAATTTTATAACTTATTTACTCTGTTCTATCTCGAACATCAGAGAGTGCTGTAGTATAAATATTTTGAAAAACCTCGAAAAACTCCTACACCGTGCACCCGATTTGCATGAAAATTGGAATCTAGGGGGTTTCTGATACGGTGAGTGTTCTGAACTTATCTTTTTTGTGCCATCTTGTACACCAGAGGGCGCTTTAGTACAAATCTTAGGAAATCATGAAAAACTCCAAAACTGCTCATTCGATTTGGATGAATATTTGTAAATAGCGATTTTCGAGTAGGGCAAGTGTTTTGGTGCTATCTTTATTGCTCTTTCTCGAAACTAGAGGGCGCTGTTGTACAATTTGTATGTGTGTATGTTATTAAACTGTTCCTTAACGGCTGCACTGATTTTGATGAAATTTTTTGTGTGTGTTTGAGTGGATCCCTTGATGGGTCAGATTCACAATTGGAACCGGTAGGTGGCGCTGCATTTTGCTTTTATAGCTTATCTCCGAAACCGTTCATCAGATTTACATGAAAATTTGTACATAGAGGTTTTCGGTGAGTTTTTATGACTTATCTACTCTGTTCTATCTTGAAAACCAGAGGGCGCTGTAGTACAAATCTCTTAAGAAATTGTGAAAAAGTAGAAAGCCGCTCATCCGATTTGTATGAAAAATTTTACTAAAGGATTTTCGTGTAGGGCAACTGTTTTGGCGTTATCTCTTTTGCTCTGTTTCGAAAACTAGAGGGCGCTGTTGTACAATTTGTACGTGTGTATGTTATTAAACTGTTCCTACACGGATGCACCGATTTGGATGAAATTTTTTGTGTGTGTTTAAGTGGATCCCTGGATGGTTAAGATTCGCAATTGGACCCATTAGGTGACGCTGTGATCGGGTTCCACGAATTTTGTTATTATAGCTTATTTCCAAAACTATTCATCCGATTTACATGAAAATTTGTATTTAGGAGTTTTCGGGTACGGTAGTTTTTATGACTTATCTTTTATGTTCTGTATTGAACATCAGTGGGTACTGCAGTACATATGTTTTAAAAATGTCGAAAATCTCCTAGCTGTACATCCGACTTGCGTGAAAATTTTTACATAGGAGTTTTCGGATACAGTGGGTATTTTGGACTTTTTTTTCTGCGCCATCTTAAACACCAGATGGTGCTGTAGTACAAATCACTTACGACATCGTGAAACACTCAAAAACCGCTCCTGCAATTTAGATAAAAATTTGTCGGATATATAGGATTTGATATCGAGTATGGAAAGGGCTTTGGCGTTATTTTTTTATTCTATCTCTAAAATAGGGCGCATAGGTCGCTGTTGTACAAATACCGCAAAAAACTCAAAACAACTCATCCGATACGTATGATTTTTATAAGTGATTTTCAGGTGCGGTGAGTCTTTTGGCGCTATGTATTTTGCTATATGTTGAACCCCAGAGGGCGCTGTATACATGCTGTATACATGCATCAATACATGCGTAAATCAGTTGCGACGTAAGTTGGCGTTGTTTTGACATTTCAATCTCTATTTTCAATGCTTATTCAATTTTTTCCAGTTTCCTCGCGAATTGTCAAGAATTCGTTTTTGCTCTGATTTTTTTTCAAAAATGTGCAATCTATCGAATTCATTATAAAACTTGAAAATATATTTTTGCAAGCGATCGGCGACAAGCACACACAAATCACGATTTCGCCAACTTTTTCTCATAATTTTCCGATGTCGAAGCTACATTTTGTTCATTTCGCCGAAATTACCGCTTTGAAAGATGCACACAAAAATCCTTCCAAAGTTTGTGAAAAGTTTTTTTAAATCGATCAACTTCCGAGTTAAGCCGGGTATTCAGCTAGTTTTAATATAAGAAGATAAAAGTTAAAAAGAAAAAGAAAAGGTAACTTTTAGAATTAGCTGTAATTAAACATAAGTGAAAATGAAACAATTTCGAGTACGGGATACTTCATGATATCGACTAAATACTGTTAAAAATTTCAACAACAAAATAACAATAAGATTTCTTTCTAAAAATTAGATGCCATCGTGTGCGCCTTTTCAATACCTTTCGTTTGATAACAAATGTGTGTATATTTCTATGGAAAATAGTTAAATTATGGTGAAAAAACGAAATTTCTGCTGATTTTAAAACGCCATTTTGAAACCCTAACCCATCGATTGGTCAACCTAAGATTTTTTCCTCTGGAATGAATTCGAAAATCATTCAAATCGGCGAGTGACACCGCAACTTGTGAGTTGAGTTGTATTGAGGTGAGTGAGCGATATTTTACACCTCAATGATAAGTATTTACGAACTCTGAATTCAATATTAATTAACTATTAGAAAACCATATGTAATTTTTATAAAAAAAAAACCAAATTGCTTTACGAACAAGTCAATAAATAAAAAGTTAATTAATTAATTATAGAGGAAAAACGAGGCCTATCGACTTTCGCCCTAACAAATTAGTGGATTTTTCAACATTTTGCAGTGAAGCGTACGTGTTCATGTTTGACATCTAATGCGCCTTGTTTACATTAAAACCTTCATGTTTTCACATTTTTGTGTGAAGTGTTCATATTTGACATGTGAATCTTGTTTACATTATCATTTTCATTTTCTGTTTAATTTTGTTTCTTGTTTTTTATTAATAATTGTTAGTTAATTATTTTTCGTTCAACCTATTTTTAGCAAATTAACTTTTAGTTTCTTGCTTTGAATAACTTTAAACTTTTTCGTACGTACACGTATTCTCACTATCGTTTTATGCAAATTCATTCGGCTCACATTTTACTCTTATTCTAATGCAAACTAGCTAGGTGCACGTAATTAATTATGTTCCAAAAGCCGATTCTGCCCACACCCCTACTCTATCCCCCCCCCCCCCCCCCCACTTGCTTTTTGAGTGCTCGTTATCGCCGGTTCATCGCATCCTTGCACCTGAGTTAATGACTTTTTTACGCCTGCTACACTCCGCCGAGCTTTGACGCAGGTGGATTTCATTCAGACAGTTATTAAGAATTTATTGTGAGCTTTGTTGATGATAATAAGAATAATAATAAAAATAATACTGATAGTGATAATAATGATGATGATGATGATGGTGCTGTTGAAGTGAAGAGGTGTTGAAACGCTTCGTTTGTCTTGCTTGACAATTAATGTATTGCAATTAGACAAGAACAAAGCGAAATGGAAAAATTGTCATTTAATGCCGAAATATGGAAAACTGAAACACAGCTTTTATACAATCCCGAACGCACCATGCCACTTTAAAAAAAAAAAACCGTCTGTCAGTCTGATACAAAATTCTCAGAAAAATAATTCATATTAATCACCACAATTAATTTAATTTTAAATTTTAGTTGATTACTTTTTGTTGATGCCACAGTATGGCGTTGACTGGAAGGCGATGATGTCTGAATGATGGCAGGTATTATTTTTAGGCAGATTTTTGTCATGAAAGTTGTTGGTTGTTTGATTGTTGTTGGTTGGTGGGCGAAAAAGTGGATTAAAGTTAAAATGCAAGTTAAGGTTATCGAGTTAATTCGGCGACTTATAGCTTAATAAGCTGCTAATTGTTCTTAATTAACAAGCGGCAACAATTACGCTTATCTGCTTTGGGCGGGTCTTTGAGTTGACAAAACGTTAACATTTTCTGCTTAGTGGCTTGAGTGCGTAAAATACTACATTTTTCATTTACCTAAGCTTAATGAGCTTAAATGAAAAAATCATGAATTTTATTGAAGATTACTAATTATTATTAGTTACTAATTACAAATATTACTGGCTAAAGAAGTTTCACTTCAATAACTGTCACTCACAAACTACTGCATGAAAGTGGCTTACATTTTAACAGTTATCGTTTGAAAGATACCAAATTTTAAAATAATAAGGTAATGTTCCCTTAGACGCACCGGCTCCTTAGAAGGATCACTCATAAATTTTTGACATCTGACTGTCAAAGCGAAACGTCACTATAACAAATGATTAGGACACTGAGCGCACACTTTTGGTAGTATTCTGACGAATATAGGCGCATATCATCGTGTTAAAATAAAATTTCGTGAAATTTTGGGTTTCAAAACTTTTTTAAACATTTGCGAAGTACGCTCATATTTTGAAAATTTGTGAACATTTTTTCAAGTTGAATACAATCAAACGTAAGTAAATTTAGTTTACTTTCAATATACGTACAGAAATCCATCGATATTGGATAATTGATCGATTCGATGGCCATAATTTCCTTATAGGGACCAGTTTTGTGTCTGTAGACGGACCAGTTTCAATATTTCATGTTTTTTGTTGTCACGCCGTTTTGAGTGTTTTTATGTTTTAATGTGAATTTTTTTTTTAATTATCATACAGTTTTGCTGTGAAAATGCCAGCAAGTACGAGCAAAACACCTGAAAAACGGGCAAACAGAATTTGGTCTTTCCAAAACCACCTTAATACGATCCATAAAGAAGTTCGATGAAGTAAACAAAGACATTACCAAACTTACTGACGCTGAACTCAATGGATTGGTTCGAAAGAACGAACCGCTCGGAGTACATCGCATGGTATTTTGATTTTATTAGAAAATATACAGAAAACGTGTACAATTTTTTACAGAATTTGTTACTTTTTTCGTAGATTTTCACACCTGAAGAAGAACAAAAATTGGTTGAATAAGCTAAACAGTGCTGTTTGCTTTATTGTGGCCTTAGAGCAACCGATCTTCGTGAATTAGCATGTCAATATGCTGTGAAACTTGGATCTGACTATCCTGAATCATGGGTAACGAGAGGAATGGCTGGCCGAAAATGGGATTACAGCTTTATGCGCAGACATAAGGAACTTTCGCTGCGCACACCCGAGCAAACAAGCATCAATCGGGTGAAAGCATTCTCTCAAGAAAACTTCGACCATTTCATGAAGAATCTGGGCGAAGTTTTAGGGATGGAAAACAATTATACGTCAGAGCGCATTTGGAATATGGACAAGTCTGGTTTCATCTGTGTACCCAACAAAATTGGAAAAGTGATAGCCATCCGTGGGATGAGCAAAGTCGGGCAATTGTCATCGGCCGAGTGTGGTCAATTAATGACCATGGCATTGGCCATAAATGCGGCTGGATACTCGATGCCACCAATGCTCATATTCCCTGGCAAGAATATGCAAACGGTAAACATGGATAACAAACCGGCGGGTTCAATCTGTATTGCGAACAATTCCGGTTATATGAAACAAGATGATTTCGTTGTGTTCATGAACCACTTCATTAGCTTCAGACATTCATCTCTGGCGACACCCAATTTGCTCATTCTTGATGGACACACATCGCATCTATCCATCGAAGCATTGGATTTGGCTGAACAACATGGTGTGACTCTATTGACGATTACCCCCCATTGCTCGCACAAGCTTCAACCGCTTGATGTTTCAGTTTTGAAGCCAATAAGCACATATTATTCCAAACTTTGCAGTGATTGGTCAAAGAATCATGGCACGGATCCAATTTTGATATGACATCTTGTTGGATTACTTGGCAAAACCCTCGATTTTGCTTTAACACCGGCCAATACAGAGGCGGGATTTCGCGCAAGTGGCATTTGGCCCTACGATTCAACTGTTTTTACTGAATCTGGCTTCATTCAAGCCAAAATAGGTGTCGAAAATCCATCGGTCGTGCTAGCAGAAGAAGATCCGGAAGATGAAACCAATCCAAGGAAACCAAGGAAAGAACACCACCATCGAAGAGCACTGTGCTTACGTCGTCCGAAAATATTGACCTTTTGAAAGATATACGAGCTAAGCGCGAGGCTAATAAAGCACAGGCCGAAAAGAGGAAGGCGTATAGAGCCGAGAAGGCAAAGGCTAAGGCCAAGATACCAGCAAAGACAACAGCAAAAAGGCAAGAGCATCAACATCCCGCCAACGTTATTCATATGATGAAGATCAAGATTTTTTCCATTGTGTGCTACCAATTTTTACCACGAAATGGTTTGAATACGGCCGAATGCAACAGGAAATGTGGCATAGTTGTTCACCTCAAATGTGCCAAAGCCCACGGTAGCCGTTTCGCATGTGAACACTGCGATTCAAACTTGGATGAATTTTCCAGCTAAGCCGAGGATGAACCAATGGATGAATAAACATCATTAATCATTACTGTTGACACCTAATGTATCCTAAAGTCGATTAAATGAAGGAACAATGAATATTTCCTCATTTTCACTCATATTTTCAAGTTTTTCCAAGTGGTCCGTCTAAGGACACACAAAAAATTTCCAAAAAATCATGGGGTCGGAAATTGTGCGATAAACTGTCTTGGGCAAAAAGATTCCTTTGCTCATTCTCTTTCCAACAGTACCCCACAATATCAATATTATTTCCACCAGATGAAGATACAAACTAATTTGAAATTAACCACTCAAAAATTGGTTATTAATATACGTACTGAACCTGTGTCCAATCCAAAAATTCTAGCGGATACCTTTAACAAATTTTTCGTTTCAATAGGCTCTAAAGTAGTTGATAATAATGCCACTGTCAGGAGCTCGTGCTCTTGTTTATCCAGAGAACCTTGTTTGTCTAAGAGCTTTTTTTATGAATCAATTTCTTCGTTTGAAGTATGTATATAAAATTATTATGTCACTAAAAAATTCGAATTCGCTTTCTTATGGTTATTTGTCCAATAATTTCATTCAACATTTGTGATGTTTTAAGCCATTTATTTAATTTAAGTGTTGATTCAGGGTTATTTCCTAGTGATATGAAGTTGGCTGAGGTAATTCCTCTCTTTAAAACAGGCGATCGAACGAATATTAACAACTATAGACCCATTTCGCTCCTTCCGCTGTTTGCTAAAATTTTGAAAAAGCCATGAAGAATCGTATTGTGAAGTTTTTGGAAAATAATAATCATCTAAGTAAATGCCAGTATGGCTTCCGTTCTGGTCTTTCTACAGAAGATGCTCTTTTGAATTTTTGCTCTAATGTGTACTTCGGTTTACACAATAAAAAGTTAACTGCTACTCTCTTTGTGGATATTACCAAAGGTTTTGACACAGTCAACCATGAAATTTTATTGCGTAAATTGTACAATTTTGGTTTTAGAGGTTTTATATATAACTGGTTTGGTTCTTATTTATCTAATAGGCAGCAAAAAGTCATGTTTAAAGGTCATTTAAGTACTTCTTTGCACGTAGAATTGGGCGTACCCCAGGGGTCGGTTCTTGGCCCTATTCTGTTTTTAATTTTCATTAATTCGCTTTTCTCTCAGAAATTCATTAGTAGTGCAAATGCTTTTGCAGATGACATGGCCTGTACGTTTACGAGTAACTCTCCCTTAAACCTCGCTGTAGATATAAACAATGATCTGTCAATTTTAAGTCACTGGTTTAAAGTTCATAGTTTTGTCATCTTCTATACTATTAATAAATCTGTAGCCACTTTTTATGTTCACTCATCACGTTTAAACGACAACTCAGATTTTTATAAAATTTTGTACACATATTTATAGGTCAGCAGAGAGTGCAATAGGATACTTTATTTTAACCCATTAACAACCAATGTTACTATATGGAAACATATGCGTCTCGAATTTTCATTAAATACTGCATAATATTTCAAAAGTTTTAGTGCCAGTTTTTTAAAAAAAGTAAAATTAGCATGCAATAATAACTTATTTCTGCTCAATGGCATACATAGTTTTCACCAAAATGTTGCTTCAAGTCTAAAAATGTGTGCTTTTTATGGTTTTCTTTCGGCCCTAATGGATTAAATTGCACTTCGGTTAAATGAGAACAAAATCAATAAACGCTTTTAAATTTCCTTCAATTTGATACCAAAATCATGTATGTAGTTTGAAAACTGTGAAAAATTTTAGTACCAGATCTTTTTAGTATTAATTATAAGCTGAGAATGAGAGAAAAACGACTTGAAATTCACACTTTTAGATTTGAAGGCAAATATTTCAGCCAGTTTGCAATGGATTTCAATAATTTTTTTTGAAAAATGTTGTTTGTTAAAATATCCTTCAAACAAAAGTTGAAATTTTTACTAAACCAAAGTATTAATATTTTTAAAAATTTTTTAAAAAATGTTCAAAAATTTTTAGTTTAAGCCAAAAAATTGGATAAAAGTTGTTTTTGTTGTAAAAAAAATTAAATCCAAAATTTAGGTTTTCGATTTCCTATTAGATGATATAACAATCTTAAGGTTAATAATTTGTAGTATTACTTAAACAATAAAAAATCGTTTTGGTAGCGAAAAACTATCAATTTTTGAATGAAAACTTTTTGAAAACCCGGCGAAGCGGCGGGTTTAAGCTAGTTAGCAATAAAACTAGGATTATGTTTTTTATTGCTTTAGGTAGAGAAGTTGATTTTCCACAATTTTATTTTCATGATGGCAGATGTAAAAAGTTTCTGTACAATAAAAATATTTGCTTTTCATCTGAAAATGTTCATACCTACTCTGGTACTATGTGTTGCTCTTCTGAGTGTTTTAGTATTGAACGTGTCACATCTTTTAAATGTCTTGGAATATTGTTGGATCATAAGATGAGTTGGTCGGTACATACAAGAGCCCTAAAAAAGTACCTAATGGCTGCAACTAGACATTTATATTTGTTGAAACCTTTTTGTTGCCACGAACTTCTCAAGTCCATTTACTATGGGATTTTTCAATCTAAATTAGAGTATGGTATAGTTGTTGGGGCGGCGCTTATGCTAACAAAATTAATCCTCTTCTGATATCTCAAAAACATGCTATCCATTTGATTTGTAATAGATCTCGTCATGATAGAAGTCTGAATCTCTTTATGAATTTAAATATATTACCTTTATAGCATTTATACTGTTTCAAAGTGTTAAAGATTTTTTTTTTCAAGTCAGGTTATCTATTAAGCAGATACTCGATAAGCTGCAACTTAAGGATAAATGTTCAGAACCTTGTCTCTGTTCCACATCATTCACTGCAGTTATTTCTCCAGTCCTATATTTCAGTAGCTCCCAGACTATTTAACAACTTACCTAATAACATACGAAGTATTCGTAATAAATCCATGTTTCTTCGGAATGTAAAAGCTTGGCTTTTTAATCTTAATTATAATGATGTTGATTATTTGTTCAGTGTTGGTTACTAGTTAATACTTGTCTTTTTTTTTTCTTTTTCTTTTTTGAGTTTCTTTAATTCCACTTTTTACAGTTCATCCACCTTATTAGTAATTTTTTTTCTTTTTTTTTTTTTTTTTTTTTTTTCTTTTTTAAATTTAGTTTCTGACCCCACTTCAATTCACATCAAATTTAATTCCTGTGTTTTTAATTGTTTAATTATGTAACTGCAATCGCCACTAGTTCCTTGAGAACTATAGATTGCAGATCTTTTCATTTTCATCTTTTACCATAACAATTATGTGTTAAAAATGTATTAATGTAAATGATGTTAAAAATGTAATTATATATATAGTAACTTAATGTTATGTTATAAGTATTTAATGATAATGAATGATAAATTGAACTTAATAATAAACTTAATAAAATAAAAAAATAAAGATAATATAATAAATATAGAATATAATATATATATATATATATATATATAATATATAATATAAAATATAATAATAAATAATAAATAATATATAATATATATACTATATATAACGTTATATATATATAGTACGTTATATAGTTAAAAAAAAAAAAATTCAAAGGGTGTTCCGTCTAAGGGAATTATTACCTCATTGATTTAAGCCTACCCATCTATGTGTCAGACAAAAGACTTGTTGAACTGCCTAGTAAAGTTTATATACGAAAAATATTTGGCTTAGTAGGCTGACAGCTAAGTGAATGTGACATCCAGTTTAGCACGCGCACATTTTAACCACTACGGATGTTGGTTAAATATGTAGCTGCACTATTTTGTTGTTACTATTATTGTTGGTGTTATTGTTAAATGCTTATTTAAAGTGTGTTCATAAAATGTAAAATAACAGCATTGCATACTTACCACTGACGTTATTTAATTTTATCCCAGGATATCTTTAGTTTGAACTGAAGTCATGTAATGTTATAGATTTTTTTTTCAATTATTTCAGCATTTATCATTTGGAAATGCCACTGCGTGAGGTCACAGCGGTCGCCAATGAAGGTAAGCCACAAAAGTACCCCGTAGGTCGAGACATAGTGTGTTAGGGTTGGAGTACTACTCCCCCTCCCCACCTAAAGGTCTACCAATTAATTTATTAAGTAATGCAAATATTTTCACTCATGTGGTATATTGTCTGCTATCTGTGCATGTCTGTTCGTTGAACTGTGTGTGTTTAACTACGTGGGTATTCATGTACACTGTAAATTGATTATATGTGGCAATATCAAAGTCTGTTCTGCCTACGGCGCACAGTGTAACGAGCCCATATAGTGAGTCGCCAAAAATAGAAGGAGTTGTCCTAGCAACATAAAATTTTGTCAAAATTGGTTTTGCGATAAAGGAATTATTATCACAAAATTTCGTTAAAATTAAATGAATGGTACTCTGACCTCCCATATAACCAAAATTGGTATTCTGAAATAGTTCCCAAAAAAATTTTCCTAGATTAATAAAATTTGGTACTTTAGCTAAAAAGTAGCCAAATTGATATATGTAATATGATATATGTATTATTTAGATATACATATAATATCCCTATAGGAACAAACTAACTTGTTTTTAAAAACAACTAATTACAAAACTAATTTAAAATAAACCAGTATATGAACTACTTTGAATTATATTAAGACGGCAACTACTCTGATTTTGACATGTTTTAATTGCAAATTTTTATTAGATTACAAGTTTATATATATTTAACCATGTTATTTCATCAAATAATATTAACTTTAGGCCATCAGTAATAGTTTTCAATTGGTTATTTTAAAGTCATTAAAAAATAATTTAAATATAACTAATTTAACAAGTAGTTGAAAATATATGCAGACGAAAGTCAATTGACTTATTTAGCGGACATCACCATACAAAATATGTTAGTTCGTTCTATGGAAAAAAGTCAGAATTTCAACTAGTTGTGGTTGACAAAAAACTACTTTATCAACTACATTTAAATTAGTTGATTTTCCTACAGGGATATATCAATATTACTTTATTGATATATGTAGTAAGAAGTAGAGGAAGGCATTGCAGATTGATATATGTAAGTATTTCACAAAAAAAAAAAAAATGTTTTGTTGCCTAAAATTTTCTTCGAGTTTTTTCAAAATCACGTTTTTGAATTTCGAAGTCACTTTTCTCGGGTTCTACTTAACCGATTTTTATGAAACTAAGTGCAATCGACGCAGAATTGTCGAGTTTCTAATTTTTTATTTCAATTTTTTTTTGATGCAAAAAATAACTTCAAACTTAAACGCGTTTATCTCGAAACCACGTTTTTCAAGCTTGCCCAGATTGCGCCCGTAGTTCTGAACCGAATTGTCACCATTCTAGTCTCTATATCAATCACAATTTTAAACAATTTTTTACTATTTTTTTACACTAAACTACAAAAAAAAAGACCCAAAATCGGGACCATTTCGTAAAAAATAATCGCAAAATTATGATTGAGGTAGGCATCAGAATTAAATCTGTACTGATTCTAACGCCGTTTACTTTTTCTATTTCAGATGATCCAAAGTTGAGTTATCCAGGCCACAAGCGGCATACCTTTTTTTTCGACGCCCAACTTTGAAGACCGACAACTTTTTCAACAGCCCTCGTGCAAAGGAAAAAATTGTATATTTAACTCAATATCTTCTTAGTACAATAAAAAAACAGAATTTTAATAACTCTTTGCGTTTTCAAATGAGAAGTTTTTCAAGAAGGGTCTAAAAACAACCTTCCAACCAGGAATACTCCCTTAAAGTAAGTAAGTAAGTAAGTAAGTACCTCATACAAATAATTATATGTGCATAAATATTTGCTTGCATTTTTTCTCCACCTAGAATAGTACAGTATTTTTATGTATGCAGTTTGTTTTTGTTATTCGTTGTTATTGTTTAATAAGCTTTAGTATGCAGTTCGTAATGCATTTAATGTACCGTTATATGAAAAATGTTAAGGTGCATTGAATGATCAGTAGTAAAGAATTATATATGCATAACGCATTTAGTTGGTGTTTGGTTGCTTAATTAAGAGCTTTAAGTGCTTGCATTGGAAATAATTGTTACGAAATATAAGGTACGTTTTTTTTCATTTATAATCAATAAAGTTAATTTAATTATTACGTGTTAGATATTGAAAATGCCCAGCGGAACGAGCCTTTCTGATCATGACCAGGGAATAATACTGGGAATAAGCGAAAACGGAGCTAAAATGAAAGAAATAGCCAAAAGGCTTAATCGCCATAGTAACACAACAACAAATTTTTTAAAATGCCCTAGTAGTTATGGCACAATTAGACGGAGTGGTAGGAAAACACACATCGACGCTCGGTGTAAACGGAGAACTCAACATATTACAGTAGTCGAAGGAATGAGTACCGGACAAATAATAAGTCAAATGGGTCTTAACATAACAAGAAGTAGAGTAGTTTAAATATTACATGAAAATCCTAAAGCAACACATACAGGGTTGTCCATATTCGAAGCGACCATTTCAAAAAATCGATTGTAGTGCGGCTTGTGTGTGGTGGCGCGCCGTCTTGTTGAAACCAGTAGTGCCTGATACGCTTTCGACGAACGATTGGCATGAAAAAATTGTTTATCATATCGCGATAACGCTCCTGATTGACAGTAACTCTGTGGCCATTATCATCTTCGAAAAAGAACGGCCCAATGAGCATTTTAGCACAAACGCCGCACCAAACAGTGACTTTTGCATCGTGAAGAGGTACCTCTTGAATCTCTTGTGGATTTTCAATTTCATACAAACGATAAATTGTTTTCTTGGAAAGCGCACTTTTCACTATATTTATTTTTTTAAAATCACGTTGAGTTTTCACTATTGACTTGTTTTGTTAAATGTAAATTTCAACAATTTTAGAGCGTTCGCGTGGCGTGAACTGTTCCATTGTAAACATTTGCTTGGAATGACGCTTCAAACGCGGTATGTCATTAGTCGATTTGGCATCACTGCGGAAAGTTACAGTATTGCCAGATGGGCGCTTCGAATATTGACAACCCTGTACTTCCAAGACGTGACAACCTAACCTTTTACCTCGACATATTAACGCACGTTTGGCCTTCACTACCATGTTCCAATTTTTGGATGAGGAATGGCGTGACATTATCTTTATTGACAAAAAAAGTTAAATTTAGATGGGCCAGATGGTTCCAAGAAGTATTGGCGGCATAGGGATCAATTGCGGCGCACTTGCAACTTGCGTGTCCATAGGGGAGCATTGGTCATGGTCTGAGCTGCATTTTGTTATGAAGGAAAGACTCCAATGTGTTTTATATCAACAAAAATTAATGCTGAAATGTAGGTTTATTTATTGGACAATGAACTAATATAATTTTCCGGTTAAATTTGTGGCGATAATTGTACTAATTAGCAGGATCATGCGTCAATACACTGTGCAAAGCGTACAAAAGAGTTTTTTTTAGCCAGAAATATACCATTACTGCAATGGCCAGCAATAAGTCCAGACTTAGACCCCATTGAGAATCTCTGGGGAATCCTCTATGGAAAAGTATATAAGGATGGAAGTCAATTTGAGGCAGCTAGGGAGTTTAAAATAGCAAAATAGCAAGAATGGCAAAGTATCAGCCCATCCAACCCAAAACCCTTGATTAATTCTATGCCATTCCAGCTGAGCCAAGTTATTAAAAAAATGAAAAGCATATAAATTACTAATATGAAATTTTATTTCATTTTTCGTGTGTATTTCGAAGTCTTAACCGCTCTGGAATTGTAAACGAATAATTTTTCGGAACATAAGCAAACATTCGCATAAAAAGTAACCGTTACGCCCACCAACCGTTCGATAGTTATAATCGCGAATTATGCGTAAACTTTTTCATTTCCAATATCAAAGTCGTATTATGTGCCGACTTATCTATTACATATATACTTTCGAAATATGTCCTCTTTTTACTCAAAAAAGAGTCGTTTGTTTTTGCGGATTGTATACGTATATTAACAATAATGAGTTCATGCTTCATGAAATTACTTGGCATAAAGCTCTCGAGTGTAATTCTTAAAAATTAATTTTTTTAAGAATTGCTAAAAACTAAATAAAAATTAAAAAATGCCACAATTTACTTTTCATGTATAAACTGGTACGAGCCGGACCTCAGAAAAAAGGATGAGTCATCTTTTTTTAAAAAAAAACTTCTCCCGCCTTCTATGGTTTAATATCAACGAATTGTTGGTGCCAAAGAATGGAATCGTGAAAAGAAGTAAACAAAGAGCGCAACAACAAGTCTTTGCAGAATTAATGTAGTCAATTTTTTGAAGCTTTGCTTTGTGTTAAGAAGTAGAAAAACATTGCTTTTAAATTGGAAAGCACAAAACTGCAATTCCGCTTTGGTTTTAGCAGAAGGTGTGCTTATAAGATTTTCAAAGTTAATGGACTGCATGAGTCACAGAAGATTACTGATGAGTTGGTGTAGGGACCAACGAAACAGCTGTCTAGTCTGCTAGTGGTTCTTATGTAAAGAACATTGTTGTTGTGGCAACCTGTTGCTTCATGAAATTACTTGGCATAAAGCTCTCGAGTGTAATTCTTAAAAATTAATTTTTTTAAGAATTGCTAAAAACTAAATAATAATGAGTTAAGTTTTTCAATTTGCAAAAATAAAATATATTCCATTAATATTTTAAATGATTTAGATTCATGCTCAATATTGCTTTTAAATAAATAATAAATAAGATTAACAAAATTTCTGATACTACTAAGTATGTTACACTTTGCAACTTTTACAGCGCCATCTTGTGTCCGCCAGTGTCCACAGTATCTAAATTCTAGATATGATCCAAATCCAATCCAATGGTGGATTTATTTTATTGCAGTTTTTAGTGGTTTGGGCACACTGTGCGTTGGTATGACATGCATGGCTTTTTTGTTACAAAATAATTACATGATTACCAGAAATTCAAATCGCTGAAAATGTTCTATACTGCTTTTGCATTTAGTAAATTTGGGCGTGTGTGTACTGCTGTGTTTTGAAATTGTTATTGTTATTTTTATTGATCCGATAATGCTTAGCAGATTGTTGATATTAGAGCGTAGAAAATTTAACTCAATAAATTATGGAGTTTTATAAGCGTAAAATTATCAATTTTTGGTTAATATTGTAATATTTTGCAATTGGTACATTGAACAATTTATAGAAGCTCTCTTTTAATTGGTTAAAATTTGTCATTTATTCAGAATTTTTGCATTAAAATTTAGGAAAAATTTCATTGGGGGTGAAATACTGTCTGTCTGTGGACACGATTAGAGCCGTAATTTTAAAGCTTTCGCGATAAAATTCAAAATATAAGATGTTTTATAAAAAAATTAAGATCAAGTTGAAAATCAGGGTGAAAACCACGCCCACCTCCCATACAAAGCGACTTTATTTTAACCGTAAGATTTCTTAAAAATCCACAAAAATTTAAGAAACACCATGAACTTGTGATATTTAATATAAACTCTTACTCTGATATTTGTCAAAATGGGATGAAAACCACACCCACTCTCCCATACAAAGAGACTTTATTTTAACAATAAAATTATACAAAGAGACTTTATTTTAACAATAAAATCTCTTAAAATCCACAAAAATTAAAAAAATGGCATAAAATTTTGCACATATGGGCAAAACCCAAAAAAAAAAAATTAAAAAAAAATTAATATCTTATAATTTGATATTAAAAATTAATATCTTATAATTTGAAGATACTATCCTGGAGAAACTTTTTAATTTTTTTATTTAAACAATTTATACACTAATTCATTTACCATGATGATCAAATTGCCCGCAGAATTTCACAAATGATGGTTAACCAAGAGAGAGGTTCTTCTGAATCTAGAATATACCTACAATATACATATATGACAAATGTCACTGAAATTAATTTTTTTCTTTTTAGTTCACGTTTTGGTTTTAAATAAAAGCTTATTTTTTAAAAATTTTTTTTTTATATTGTTTTTATTTTTTTTAAAAATATCATTAAAACATAGGTGGGGTAAAAATATAACATACTGCATCTACGTGTTAAAAAATTCATTTGCTATTGATTCTTATAACTTTAAAAATAAATATTAATACCAAGCAGATCTTAAATTTGTGCTTTTATTGCTTGCCCAATGTCCATTTCTAGCTCCAGTACACCGAAGTTTTTGTTCTTTTTTTCTTCACAAACGTTCCGTAATCTTCTTAAATATTCATGTTTTTTCTTTGAATTTCTAGATTTATTGACAAAACTTGCCATTTCTTATTTTAAATTTTTACTTTCTAATACATTTTTATATTTTTACACAACTTTACACAAAAATTAACAACTGAACATTTCTATGACAATGGATTAGCATTGCCAGCTACGTGCTTTTTCTATCACATTTGCCAATAAGCATTGCAAACCATGCGACCATGTGTCGGTAAGAGAAAACTGTAAGAAAATTCGTTAGTAAATCATTTAAAGGTGTGCAAATTCGTCTTGGACTCAGAGACGATTATTTGTTAAGGAGTTTCTGGTCTACGGGGTAGCTATTCCTCTAGGAAATTCTACACTTTTGAAAAAAACATGGCTTTTTTTTTAAGAGGTCTGGCATAATTGCCTATTGTAATATGTGCCGTAAGACTTAAATTTGTCACGTCGAATAACTTTTATATATATTTTTTAACATTCTTTTTTAATCTCAAGCCTTAATTTAAACAAGAAATTAAAAAAAAAAATAGCAAAATATGTGTAGCCAATGCTGGACATATCAACATTAATATTTCAGTGTTGATATTTAACCTAATTCAATTACAAAACCATCGATTAAAACAAATGGAGAGAATATGTAATTTTGTTTGTAACTATTATTACATCAGCTCATAAAAACTACAATAATATTGTTGTTGTTGTAACTAAAACATATGTGACTGTCATGGGTGGATTGTTTAAATGTGTTTGTAATAAATCTAATATTGCGCATTATAGGGATTTTAATGTTATTTCCATTTGCATCTATGTATGCATGTGTATGTGTGCTCAACACATACAATTAAGCTCTATCAGAACACACAGAATTAAATAATAAAAATAAATATTTTATAGCACTACACCGAGTAGTTGCGGTTTGGTATAGCATTAAAACACAACCGCAAAAATTGGTTAAAAAAAAAAAAACAAACACAACTAAAACCAACAAATAAATTGCAAGCACGCAATGAAAACAAAAACAAATTAAATACAAGTCAACGTATAGCATTTAATTTAATCAAATTAATGCTGCATCAATTATTCTTTATTTAAATTGATACTCAATAACTCGATAGCAGCTACAAATCAACTTCCATTTGTTGTTAACAAGAAAAAGATTGAAGTGCGCTGTAATGTTTTTCTGAATAATTTTTTTTATACAAAACTTGTATAAACTTTAAATAATTGCCAGCAACTTAAAAGCGCATTAAATTGCTCAGTATTTAATTAATTAAAACTGAAGCAGCACTAGCTGGTGCTGCTGCTGCTGCTGATGCTGCAACCCATAATCAACAACAACAACAACAACAACAACTGAATGTATTTTAAGTGTTCTCCTTCCCAACTAGCCAGCTTCCAAACACATTCATCACAATGTTTTTATTTGCTGCTCATTCGTATTGCTTGTTGCTCCACTTTTCATTGTAATGCTTTAATCCTTTTAATGCTGATTGCTGCATCGCAATGCTATGCAATGAAATACAACATCCTGTGCTGCCGCCCTGCCAAGCTGCTGCGTCGTTTGTGAGCGATGATCATAAGGATGATGATGAAGAGAATGAAGAAGATGATGGTGTGATATTTTCAAATTGTAGCCAGCGTATTGTTGCTGCAAAATAGTGTTAGTTGTTTTTGTTTACTTCAGTTGCTGTCAGTTTTGATACGTTATTACAACGACTTGAGCTGCCACCATAACAGCTACTGTTCACGAAAAC
The DNA here is from genome assembly GCA_914767935.1 of Coremacera marginata. Classification (NCBI taxonomy): domain Eukaryota; kingdom Metazoa; phylum Arthropoda; class Insecta; order Diptera; family Sciomyzidae; genus Coremacera; species Coremacera marginata. Next base: position 50,811,285 of record OU612046.1, on the reverse strand, counting down.
CTGCTAAAGTAATCGTCGTCCTTTATGAGGTGATATGTAGTAAGGTGTGTTGAGGTACGTGTTCAAACATAAGAATGAAAACAAAAGCATTTGCAACGTATTTATTATTTGCTGTATTCGTTCTCAGCTTAGTTAACATTATTAATTAAATAGTTTTTTTTATGTCATATTTAATACAATTTAATCCGCTTTTGTTTCAATTTCCTCTTCACTATTACTACTGAGCCATTTTTGTGTCTAGCAGTGTATTCTTTCATTAATTATAAAACCTTTGTTGCAAGTGCTTAAGGTTGTTTTATTTGTTTTACTAAAAAATATATTATTCAGAATACATTTTATCAAAAATATAACAGATTTGAAAACCTTTGTTGTAAGCAATTTTTAATGAAGACGCAGATTTGTCGGTAACTACGGTAGAACATGTTCTTCAATTACATTTTTAACAACGTTATGTTCAAATTGAAAAAAAAGCAGGTATGCATGTCACATAATTTATTCGTTACATTAGTTGCATTTTTTGTACCAAGATCTTTACTAACGCTAAAAAAAAACGCCGACTTCAAGTTTTGATCAAGCATCAAATATTTATTAAGTTTTGGAAAAACTATATAAATGCAACAAGGGCGTCCCACGTTGATTCTTCAAATACGGCCATAAGGTCTACTTTAAAGAAGTTTAAAAAACATGTGCTACTTCAAATAGCTATTTAAGATAGATGAACAAAAAAAAAAACTGCGTTGTCAATTTTTTTATAAAATTTTTTTTATTGATTTTTGACGCCTTGAAAATTTCACAAAAATTTAACAAAAAATAGTCATATTTTAAGCCAAGTTTTAGCATTTGTTCTATTATTTATAAAAGTAATTTAAGCTGTTTTATATATTTATGTGTTGGATCAAAATTTAAGTAATCAGAAAAAAAAATTAAAAAAAAATTCAAAAAAATACTCATAAAAGATTTTTAAAAAAATACGCTTAAAATATTTTTTTGGAGTTTACTCCTTTAGAATCGATTTCATATATTGCCCGTGGTATGAACATTTTATGGCGAGTGAAACCGAAATCTAAAAAATCAAGCGTTATGCAGTCAGCGTTATACCAATACATACTCACAGCAGAGAAATGCCAACAACGAAGAAATACCAACAAAATACACACAGCAGCAATCTGCAATTGTTTTGCAAATTAAATTGCAAATTCTTGTAAAACTCCAAAAGTACTGAGCCGATTTTAAACAAATAAGTTTTAGACTGCTATATTTGTGCTACAGTACATTTTACTTTCAGAATTTGAACATTAAGTATATTTAAGGGAGTGTTCCTTGTTGGCAAACATTTTTGAAGCGAAGCTTTTTACTCCTCGTTCTGTGATTTGCTTAGAGTGAAATCTGAAAAATTTTCGACAGATTTTTTCTTGGAATTTTGATGGTTTCTTTGTTGCTAGCGCTTATTACAACAAGAAAATTTAATACTTTAATATTAAACACTAAAAATATGTTTCGGTTCCTGTGGGGATCGAACCCGTGCCCTTTCTAACGATAACCCAGCACACTTCCCACTAGGCCACAAAGACCTGTGGGAAAAGGTTGTTAATTTAACCTTAGTTATAACAGAAACTATGCTGCAGTAGATCGTCGCCATCTATCAATAGATAGAGGATTGTGTATTTGCTATGCTACAAAAATTTGCTTTTATTTGCCACAAGGTGTCTCCAGCATCGGTGTGTTTGTATTGTGAATGCGTTTGTGGTGTTGTTGGCATAGAGTATAAATTATTATGTAGAGATTGCATCAACTCTGCTAAATCTCTGGCATGTGTTAACAGAGGTTAACAGAGCTTTTTTTCTTAATGTTTTTAAGTGAAATAACTCTGTTAACACTGTTAGCAGAGTTGATGCAATCTCTAGATAATAAATTATACTCTATGTTTTAAGCGTCAAAAAATAGATGCTATCAATAAATATGGAATTAACAAACGCATGCATGAAATCGGCAAGGTATCTAAAATGTTTGTTAAATTTTGTTTCGTGTGCGTTCTTTAATATATATTTTTGAAGCGAAGGTTTTTAATCCTCGTTCTGTGATTTGCTTGGAGTGAAATCTGAAAAATTTTTGACAGATTTTTCGCTACGCAGTTAGCTGTTGAAGGAAAAAATTTGTTCAGTGCAGCCAAGTTCACAACCATGTGTATAGAGTTAAAATGGAGAGTCGCTTTCATTATATGCCCGTTTATGTAATTGGCGTGGAAATTTGACATTCAACAATAAAAAATAAGCAGTAAATATGTTTTCTGTATATATGTAATAAATTTTATGTTATTTTAAATTTATGAATTTAAAAGTTAATTTATTAAAAAGAAAAAATTATTAAGCTATCAAATCTATGTAATTGCGAAAAAGCTTCGCTTCTCTCGTGTGTGCAACGACGCACCTGTGTTTTTTTTTTTTATTTGTTTTTTGCATATTTTTAACGCTTGGATATTTGAGAATATCGTCCTAGAAGGTTTTTTTGAAATACTTTAGGAGATATGTTTTCGCCAAAATGCGAAAAGTTTTCGCCAAATGCGATTTGAAAAGGTCCGAAGCCAGAGTTCTGGCCGCATCAAAAGAAGGTAGAACTGCCCGAAGAGCACAAAGAGCCGCTGAGTCCTAATTTTTTGAAGAAGAGAAGGGAGTTCTTTTATGGGGCTGGCATTGCAGATTGATATATGTAAGTAGTTTCACAAAAAGAAAATGTTTTATTGCCTAAAATTTTCTTTGAGTTTTTTCAAAAACATGTTTTTGAACATCGAAGCACTTTTCTCCGGTTCTACGGAACCGATTTTGATGAAACCAAGTACAATCGACGCAGAATTGTTCAATTTGCATGCTTGACTTTTTCATTTCAAGTTTTTTTGATGCAAAAAAATAACTTCAAACTTAAGCGCGTTTATCTCGCAACCACGTTTTTCGAGCTTGCGGCCCAGATTGCGCCCGTAGATCTGAACCGATTTTGATGAAACAAAGTGCAATCGATGCAAAATTATCACCATTCAGCTGCCTACGTATGTCAATCATAATTTTAATTTGTTTTTTAATTTTTTACTATTTTTTTCTTACACTAAACCACTTAAAAAAAAGACCCAAAAGCGGTTTTTCATTTTTCAATGACCGCCATTTTGTAAAAAATAATTGCAAAATTATGATTGAGATAGGAAGTAGTATTGCATCTATACTAAATCTAACGCCGTTTACTTTTTCGATTTCAGATGATCGGAAGTCGAGTTATCCAGGCTGCAAGTAGCATACCTTTTTTTCGACGCCCAACTTTGAAGGCCGACAACTTTTTGAACAGCCCTCGTACAAAGAAAAACCAATTTTTTATTTAATTTAATATGTTCTTAATACTAAATAAAACTAAATAACTCTATGCGTTTTCAAATGAGTAGTTTTTCAAAAAGGGTCCAAAAACAGCCTTTCAACCAGGAATACTCCCTTAAGCCAAGTTTGAACATTTGTTGTATTATTTGTATAAGTAATTTAAGAGGTTCCATATTTTTATGTGTTGGATCAAAATTTAAGTAATCAAAAAAAAAAAAAAAAACTTTAAAAAATATTCATACAATCTTTTAGAAAAATACGATGAAAATTTAAATTTTTTTTAAAAATTTGACTCAGTTAAAATGGAAAAAACTATAGTGTTTCCCCTTTTTGCCGCTTTAAAAAGCTATTGGATCCTTGGTGGGATATCTTATTATACTAATAAAATATTTTTTTTTTTTTGTAAAAACCATTTATTTTTATCTTTATTCATTTGTATTGTTATTAAACATGAGTTAATGAGTTTAATGTTGGTTGTATATTTTTTTATTAAAACATTAAAATTTACATACCAACCTCACTTGTCGCATTATCGTAGCTGACTGAGTAGGCATTTTTATCATTTTAATTTTTCAGCGATCAGCTGCGTTTTGCATTTCTTCACGCATTTTTTTAAACTTTATTTTGTCTGGGATTGGTTGTGTTTTGTACTTGCGTCTTGTGACGCGAACTGTGTAAAAAAAAAGACACAGCTTCGATAGTAGCATAAGTGTGAACGTAGAATTTTTGTTTGATATATTTGTTGACGAATTTGTTGTTCTTGTTCATTTAAATGTTGGTTAAAAATAAATATAATTAAATTTTTTGTTTAATAAATTGAAATAAATATTTTAGAATAATATGAATTTATTATTTTTTCCCGCAGTAAGGAACTTATATATATTTTAAAATTTGTTGAAAATTTAAATTTGAACAAACAAAATATATTTTTAATATATATAAAAATAGTTCAATAAATAATTCGAGTTTATTATGATATTTTAAAAGGAAATAAAGTTTTTAATAGCATAACTTCCATGCCAGTCTCAAGACTCCATATATGTGAGTAATCTTGCTGAAGATTAATAAAAACAATAACAAACTACAAAAAAGAAAGAAATATATGTATGCAAATATTTCATACATACGTATTAATAACAACAACACAAGCAGTTATTGAACAATATTCGTAAAACGATTCTTGATTTATATACTGGTTTATATGCAGTAGCGCTGCTTTTTTTAATTCCAAATTTAAATTAATATAATGAACTATGCATCACTTCTTCGTATTGCAACGTCTTATTAGCTGTTTATATCAGGCAGACAAAGCGACCCCACCCTAACTGATTGGAGTCTGCCAGCAGACTGAAAGTTTTTTAGCGGCGCAAGCATTTATATACGTATGCATCAAGGTTGATTTATAAGGTTGTCGCAGGGCTGATCGCACTCTCTTCTCAGTACCCATAATTGTCAAAACCATCCAATTTTGCGAATGATACGAAAGAAAAACGGGTGATAAAAGAGAGCACTGGCAGATTTTCTCTCAACTTCGATTTGACAATTATGGGTACTGGCTCTCTTCCTTGCGGCAACCTTATAAATCAACCTTGCGCATGCATTATAGCTGAAACGCAATATTGCGTTAGGTCGGTCGTGCGTTGACAGCTAGACTAGAAACAACGAGTTCTTATGAAGCAACACTAAACTCGACTTCATACTTTGCGTCGCCCTCATACCGTAAAAATAAAAAGTAGGGGTAAAGTATGATCAACGCAATGAGTAGAGATATTTTCTACTAGCTCGAGCGTTTGACATTCCATGCCAATGCAGGGTTGCATTTTCGTTGAGAAATGCTTATATGTGGGTGTTCTAGTATTTCGATGGCAAACTAAGATTTTAATTTTCAATTTTCTTAAATTGATAAAATTTTTTAGATTAACATGATGTTTAAGTAATATCATAACGATTTTGATGAATTTAATATGAATAAATATTATTAAATTATATATCCTATTCAAATTAAGGCATTTTTTAATATTTTAAATAATATAATAAAGGTATTCATGCAAAATGATAAACTTATATATTGGGGAATTATTTCTTTTTATGTGGTAGGTTACATGAACATACTCTTAAATTGATTGAGCATTTGCAACATATATGTCAGCTGCTAGGCAAAATTTTCACAAATATTAAACAACTTTCAGCAGGCCCAAACAAAGCCAAAAAATTATATGAAATTAAATCAACCTTCGCCTTACCAATACCCACCCGGGTGACCTTTTTGTATTTAATTTAATGCGTGTAGAAAATCGTTGGTATGGCGATGGTTAATTAATTAATTAAATAAAACATTGAATTTTTACCACTTCGAATTATTTGCCTTCTGGTTAGATACAACTTCACAATATAAATTCAGCAGATTGCTGGTATAAGTTTGCCAGATCGATTGCTGACCTAAATCGTATAGCAAATATATTTGGTACAAACCAAAACCAAAGCTTCTTTTGTGCAAAAGCTTCTCCATAAACTTCTCCATAAACGGCAACAACAATTATCGCCGCATCCTCTCCTTGTTGTGTTAACATCATAAAAATCGTCAAGATAAGAAAACATGGCTTATATATTTTGACTGGCAATTGGCAATTGTCGCATGTTGCAGTCATTGTGTTCAGGCTGTAACAGATTTTTTGACGCTGACGCGGTGGCAAATTCATTCTGTTCAGGCTATCGGTGTGTGCGAATAGAGAGAAGTTAAGAGAAAGCAATAATAATATTGATACACAGCTCTTTTCTGCGTCTGCGTCACTCTCGCATTCTACTCTTGCTCGTGTATGGCTGAGATCATGATAGAATTATAAGTTAGGTGCAACTCGGAGATAAAAATATGAAAAAGCAAAACATTGGCGTAGGTATAATGTCAGTTTTGACATTTGCCGTTTGCTCGTTCCGCCATAGGGATGTATAATTTACTTGTAGCCGTATAAGTAGATTGAGTACCCAGATTTTATGTGTTGAAATGTAAGAAAAGTAAGCAAAAAGCTACAAATTTAATAAAATTAAGTGTTTTTTTATATATAATACAGAATTTATTGTATTTTGGCTTTGAACGAGGCAAATAAAAGTTAACATTTAATATCTTTTCATTCGAATACTTAGTTCGTTTGTGCAGTAAACAATTTATTTGTGTCACTATGCACGGCTGCTTTGAACTGTCAAAATATATTTTGACAAGGGAAATTGCTGCTGACAACATTAAATTTATTCGTTTTTAAAGAAATCTGCGATTGTTCGCTTATTTTATCGTTTAAAGCCACGAGATGATGCCGCATCTTTCAACAGTAACCTCGCTGTTAAGCAAAAACAGCAACAGCAGCTGCGCTGCGATAGTAAAATATGAGCAGCCAAAATAAAACTGCCTTAACTAACGTCGGCTGATTTTGACATTATACCTACGCCTTTGTTATTGTTTTATTGTCGGAGAGAGCGTATCTCAAATGCACCTACCTTATAATTGTATCATGGCTGAGGTCAGACGATTATTGTTTGAATGGCGTTCGATATGTTTTGATGTTGCTTTTAATGCCAAACTGTCAAAAATCAGTGAGAGCGAGAGATGATGAACATATTGTAGAGCAATCAAAATTTGTTCATTTTTGAACGCTGCACATGGCAGCAATCATCATTTAGGACAGTGTTTCTAGATGGCAAAATAATGAGTATGCTGGCTTTTTGTAGGAAAAAAGTATTTTTTGAGAAAAAGTACTACTTTTATATTACAACATAATAAAGAAAAGAGTTGTATAAAAATAAGAGTTTCTAGCTATATATACACAAACGGCGACCATAGCTTGTCATTTGCTTGTATATTTAATAGATTTAATAGATTTTGACATAGATTGTCAAAAATCGTACAAAGACGAAAATAAAAACAAGTAAAAAAGAAAATAATAAGTTAAATGTACAAGCAAATGACAACCTGTGGTCGCCGATTGTGTGAATATAATTGCATGATGCAACTAACAAGGTGGTAGTGACGGATAATAAAATTTTTTTAAATTTTATGATCGCCAATAAAAATCAAAGCAGAAAATAAAAAAAGTAAAAATAAATAAGTTATATATACAACCAAATGACAACCCATGGTCGTCGTTTGTGTGAATATAATTGCATGATCCAACTTACAAGGTGGTAGTGACAGTTCTTTTGGCAATAATAGGTTTCATACATGGTTTGATATATGATTCTATGAAAATGTCAAAATAAGGCAGTCTATTTTTTCCTGATTTTCCGGATGAGAACACCTTAACTACTACCATATTAATTGCACCATGCATGAGCTCACTAATACCTTCCAAGCAGAACTGGTCATGTAAGAGCAATTTTTTATAATACGAAATAAAAAGGGAGGAGAAAAAGTAATGGAATTTATGAAATGCCAAAAATTTAACGCTAATCAATTCGCTGCCGTCTGACCGACAGCAAACAAAATGTGAAAGAGAGTAAAAACAGTTCATTGAATGCCGTTCCAAAGATCATCGTCTGACCTACAGCAACGATGTTCAACGGAGCTGTGTCGCTATGCATGTTGTTGGTTTCTCATTGTCCCATTGGGAAAAAAAGGGTTTTTATATATCCTAAGTTTTACCTATTTTAATCACAACATATTCGAATAAAAATTATATTGTGCAAATCTACTCGAAAATACCTTTCCATCGATATAAGGTTTATAAGAATATGTTGAAGTTAATATATGTTGGTAAAAAAGGATCACAAACTTTTTTGTTTGCGTATTGATATATAGATTCTAATACTGGTATGAATCAATTTGTACGTAATAGAATATCCTATACAAAAGAAAAAACAAAAACGAAAAAGATTTCTGAGAAATCGAGAGATTTCCTCACAAACTTCAATTCTTGCTTTCAATTCTTGAATAATGTAGAAGAGGCCAATCATTATTACTGACTGAATGAAAGTGTCCGAAAAGAGGAATAAAAAGCAACTACAACAATCACACAGCTGTATTGAAGCATTTTCTTTCTCTCTCATCTTCTGCTAAACCACAGCCACGTTGTGCAGCAACAGAAAAATTATGTGGCAATGTTTGTTGTTTTATATTGTTTTATGTTGTTTTATAAATATATGCTGTCTACAAACAAGGGAGCTCGGCGTTTAGACTCCCACGTTTCATCCGGCAGCTATAACTTTGAAGTAGTCAAGGAGTTCGTTTAACTTGGCACCGCCATTAATACCAAAAACGAAATCAGTCTGGAGATAAAGCGAAGAACAATAATTGCTAATAGGTGCTACTACGGGCTCAGTAAGCAACTAAGTTCCAGAGCCCTATCTCGATCGACAAAACTAACACTCTACAAGACGCTCGTTCTACCTGTGCTGCTTTATGGCGCTGAGGTATGGGTAGTTTCGCAAACTGACGCAGCCGCTCTGGGGGTGTTCGAGAGAAAAGTTCTTCGCAAAATCTTCGGTCCTGTTCGAGTCGGCGATGACTATCGCATCCGAATAAACCACGAGCTGTATGAGCTCTACGATGACATTGACGTAGTTCGGCGTATAACTGTGCAGCGACTACGCTGACTGGGTCATGTCCATCGTATGAACGACGAAGCTCCAGCGAAAAAGGTGCTCGAGGTGAGGGTCGCTGGTCAACGACGACGAGGGCGACCATGCCTCCGATGGATGGACCAGGGTGAGGAAGCCCTGACCGCACTGGGTGTATCCGATTGGAGAAGGCGCGCGCAAAACCCGGACACGGGTTGTTACGACCAACTAAGTAAGTAAGTAAGTTTGTTGTTTTATATGGGGAAAATAGTGTCTTTAATTTCTTTTTTTTTTTTCTTAATGACAAAAAATTTGAATAAAAGCGATATTCTGCAGTTGGTATAAACCAGACCTTTTAAATGATATAAGTTTCATTCAAATGTGTTGTCTATAAATTGAGAAAAAAGGGGATCCATTTTTGTGTAGGGCATTAATATACAAGATACAGGCCTGAAGATCACACGTTTTTAATGACCGGGAAAACCCCCTTGTCCTTCCCCGCCCCCTCGCCACTCAACCACAACTCAACCCATCAAACAGATCCTCCGTATGTGTTTTCATTGTCTCAAAAATTGTCGTTTGCTTATGGTTTGGTCACATTAATCTTAATAAACATTTTCGAAAGTTTGTTTCTGTAACTTTTTAATTGCCATAACATGTTTACTTATCGAGCAACGCGGATCGAGCGTGTCTGAGATGGTAGAAAAGAAAAAGCGACAACAACCACATAGCTCTGTTGAAGCATTCGCCTTTTTTTACTCTCGCATTCTACTCTCTCACAGCAACACTTTTCAACAGAGCTGTGTGACTTTGTAACATATTTTGTGTTTGCTTCTTTTATATAGGGAAAAACAGTGTTTTTAATTTCTAATTTTTACCTATCTTAATGACAAAACATTTAAAAAAAAAAAATTATATAGTTTACAAATTAACATGATTATTTTACAACGCTTTGTCTCAGTAAAAAGAATCGAGTGTGTCTGAAAAGATGGGGAAGAAAATTAACAACAACCACACAGCTCTGTTAAAGCATTTGCCGTTTTTTTACGTTCTCATTTTACTCTCGCAATCTACTCAGTAATCTAGAGTAACGCTTTGCAACAAATTTTGTTGTTGCTTCTTTTATATGGTGAAAAGGTGTTTTTAATTTTTAATTTTTACTTATCTTAATGACAAAACATTGAATAAAAACTATGTGCTCTTGGGATAAAGAAGAGCTTTTAAATGATATAAGTTTCATCAGAATCTGTTGTCAATAAAGTGGGTAAAAAGGTAGTGAAAGATTTCTAATTGCGTATTTATATATAAGAAGATGTGCTGCAGAAATCTGAATAAAATTTCATAGTCAAACCAACTAATAAGTTGAAGGAATACACAATTACTTCTCTTAAGCGCATGCAACATTTAGGCAAATTTAATTTGCAAAATTTAACTGCAGCATTAACAGCAAACTGAAACTTCTGTACTTTCACCATCATTCAACCACCCACACACACAATCAAAAAGTTCCAGAACAATTTGACATTACCTTGAATTCCACACAAATCCTTTCAAATCATCATCTGTACCACATTCAATGCGTAAAAATGTCTTTTGCACCTTTTGCATGTTCGAATTACATGCTGCTAATTTTCCAGATGTTAAGAAGAAAAAACCGTTGCCTGCAATTAGAACGTTAAGCAAGCAAGCACTGCAAATAGAGCTACACATTTTGACTCTGTATGTCACTGTATTAAAATTCCAAAGTATTTGATTTGCATTGGACACTGAATCTGCATCCAATTCCATTCAATCTATGCACTACCAACTACAGCACTTTGTTGCTTTTTCTAGTTCTATTGCTCTTTTATGCTTCGAACAAGTCTTGTAACTGTAAAATGTTACTAACTTGGCTCAATCTGTCGCACAAGCGTTTTAAAGCATTCGAAACTTTGGCATAAATTCTGCTTAACTGCTGCGGCTCTGTGGCTGTGGTTGCTGGTTGATGTTGGATGGGGAGACAGAGATTTTCAGCAGAATGCAAACACACACATGCACCGGGCGTATCTGGCTGCAATTGAAATTGAAGCTTTGAGCTAAATAATGTTGTCCTTGCTTAGTTTTGGCAGCTTCTTTGTAATCATTCAGCTGCACCTTGTTAATGGTTATGCAGCCCGCCCACTAGGAAACTGTCAATGAGCTTTAATGTTAATGTTAATGTTAATGTTAATGTTAATGTTAATGTTAATGTTAATGTTAATGTTAATGTTAATGTTAATGTTAATGTTAATGTTAATGTTAATGTTAATGTTAATGTTAATGTTAATGTTAATGTTAATGTTAATGTTAATGTTAATGTTAATGTTAATGTTAATGTTAATGTTAATGTTAATGTTAATGTTAATGTTAATGTTAATGTTAATGTTAATGTTAATGTTAATGTTAATGTTAATGTTAATGTTAATGTTAATGTTAATGTTAATGTTAATGTTAATGTTAATGTTAATGTTAATGTTAATGTTAATGTTAATGTTAATGTTAATGTTAATGTTAATGTTAATGTTAATGTTAATGTTAATGTTAATGTTAATGTTAATGTTAATGTTAATGTTAATGTTAATGTTAATGTTAATGTTAATGTTATGTTAATGTTAATGTTAATGTTAATGTTAATGTTAATGTTAATGTTAATGTTAATGTTAATGTTAATGTTAATGTTAATGTTAATGTTAATGTTAATGTTAATGTTAATGTTAATGTTAATGTTAATGTTAATGTTAATGTTAATGTTTAATGTTAATGTTAATGTTAATGTTAATGTTAATGTTAATGTTAATGTTAATGTTAATGTTAATGTTAATGTTAATGTTAATGTTAATGTTAATGTTAATGTTAATGTTAATGTTAATGTTAATGTTAATGTTAATGTTAATGTTAATGTTAATGTTAATGTTAATGTTAATGTTAATGTTAATGTTAATGTTAATGTTAATGTTAATGTTAATGTTAATGTTAATGTTAATGTTAATGTTAATGTTAATGTTAATGTTAATGTTAATGTTAATGTTAATGTTAATGTTAATGTTAATGTTAATGTTAATGTTAATGTTAATGTTAATGTTAATGTTAATGTTAATGTTAATGTTAATGTTAATGTTAATGTTAATGTTAATGTTAATGTTAATGTTAATGTTAATGTTAATGTTAATGTTAATGTTAATGTTAATGTTAATGTTAATGTTAATGTTAATGTTAATGTTAATGTTAATGTTAATGTTAATGTTAATGTATGTTAATGTTAATGTTAATGTTAATGTTAATGTTAATGTTAATGTTAATGTTAATGTTAATGTTAATGTTAATGTTAATGTTAATGTTAATGTTAATGTTAATGTTAATGTTAATGTTAATGTTAATGTTAATGTTAATGTTAATGTTAATGTTAATGTTAATGTTAATGTTAATGTTAATGTTAATGTTAATGTTAATGTTAATGTTAATGTTAATGTTAATGTTAATGTTAATGTTAATGTTAATGTTAATGTTAATGTTAATGTTAATGTTAATGTTAATGTTAATGTTAATGTTAATGTTAATGTTAATGTTAATGTTAATGTTAATGTTAATGTTAATGTTAATGTTAATGTTAATGTTAATGTTAATGTTAATGTTAATGTTAATGTTAATGTTAATGTTAATGTTAATGTTAATGTTAATGTTAATGTTAATGTTAATGTTAATGTTAATGTTAATGTTAATGTTAATGTTAATGTTAATGTTAATGTTAATGTTAATGTTAATGTTAATGTTAATGTTAATGTTAATGTTAATGTTAATGTTAATGTTAATGTTAATGTTAATGTTAATGTTAATGTTAATGTTAATGTTAATGTTAATGTTAATGTTAATGTTAATGTTAATGTTAATGTTAATGTTAATGTTAATGTTAATGTTAATGTTAATGTTAATGTTAAGGTTAATGTTAATGTTAATGTTAATGTTAATGTTAATGTTAATGTTAATGTTAATGTTAATGTTAATGTTAATGTTAATGTTAATGTTAATGTTAATGTTAATGTTAATGTTAATGTTAATGTTAATGTTAATGTTAATGTTAATGTTAATGTTAATGTTAATGTTAATGTTAATGTTAATGTTAATGTTAATGTTAATGTTAATGTTAATGTTAATGTTAATGTTAATGTTAATGTTAATGTTAATGTTAATGTTAATGTTAATGTTAATGTTAAATGTTAATGTTAATGTTAATGTTAATGTTAATGTTAATGTTAATGTTAATGTTAATGTTAATGTTAATGTTAATGTTAATGTTAATGTAATGTTAATGTTAATGTTAATGTTAATGTTAATGTTAATGTTAATGTTAATGTTAATGTTTAATGTTAATGTTAATGTTAATGTTAATGTTAATGTATGTTAATGTTAATGTTAATGTTAATGTTAATGTTAATGTTAATGTTATGTAATGTTAATGTTATGTTAATGTTAATGTTAATGTTAATGTTAATGTTAATGTTAATGTTAATGTTAATGTTAATGTTAATGTTAATGTTAATGTTAATGTTAATGTTAAGTAATGTTAATGTTAATGTTAATGTTAATGTTAATGTTAATGTTAATGTTAATGTTAATGTTAATGTTAATGTTAATGTTAATGTTAATGTAATGTTAATGTTAATGTTAATGTTAATGTTATGTAATGTTAATGTTAATGTTAATGTTAATGTTAATGTTAATGTTAATGGTTAATGTTAATGTTAATGTTAATGTTAATGTTAATGTTAATGTTAATGTTAATGTTAATGTTAATGTTAATGTTAATGTTAATGTTAATGTTAATGTTAATGTTAATGTTATATGTTAATGTTAATGTTAATGTTAATGTTAATGTTATGTTAATGTTAATGTTAATGTTAATGTTAATGTTAATGTTAATGTTAATGTTAATGTTAATGTTAATGTTAATGTTATATGTTAATGTTAATGTTAATGTTATGTAATGTTAATGTTAATGTTAATGTTAATGTTAATGTTAATGTTAATGTTAATGTTAATGTTAATGTTAATGTTAATGTATGTTAATGTTAATGTTAATATGTTAATGTTAATGTTAATGTTAATGTTAATGTAATGTTAATGTTAATGTTAATGTTAATGTTAATGTTAATGTTAATGTTAATGTTAATGTTAATGTTAATGTTAATGTTAATGTTAATGTTATAATGTTAATGTAATAATGTTAATGTTAATGTTAATGTTAATGTTAATGTTAATGTTATGTTATGTTAATGTTAATGTTAATGTTAATGTTAATGTTATTGTGAATGTTAATGTTAATGTTAATGTTAATGTTAATGTTAATGTTAATGTAATGTTAATGTTAATGTAATGGTTAATGTATGTTAATGTTAATGGTATGTTAATGTTAATGTTAATGTTAATGTTAATGTTATAGTAATGTTTAATGGTAATGTTAATGTTAATGTTAATGTTAATGTATGTTAATGTTAATGTTATGTTAATGTTAATGTTAATGTTAATGTTAATGTTAATGTTAATGTTAATGTTAATGTAATGTTAATGTTAATGTTAATTGTAATGTTAATAATGTCTAATGT